>OU342735.1:56532394-57797907 GCA_910589765.1 Avena atlantica
GACGCCCGGTCGTCCCCGCGCTCGCCCACTGCCGCGGCTTCGCCTCGCCGGCCCCCCAGCTCCCTCCGGTGCCGCCTCCGAGCTCGCCCCGAGCGGAGCCTCGCCGGGCCGCCCTCGTCGTACTCCGGTCCGCACCCACCTCGAATCGCTCCCCAACCGCGCGGCCATCCTCGATGCAGCACAAGCGCAGCCGCCAGGATCCCCTTCGCCGTCGCCAAGTTCCAACCACGCCACGAACAGCCGCGCCCGGGCTCCGTCCCCGTCCAGGTGCTTGCCGGCCGTTGTTGTCTGATGGTGGTGTGCTTGGAGATGACATGAGAACGACACCCCGTGCCGGTTTCAAGTCCACACCGACAAGTGAAGCTGAAACGCCAAGATCTTCTCGCCAACAAGACCATCGCCAAGACCTGCTTGCCCGGCAAGATCGACCGGGGACATTCAGGGTCATCTCCAAGACCGCTCACGGATCCGAAGACCCCAAGTTCTACTACAAGGACACGAAGATCTCGTTCTGGGATTCGATGACCCGAAGACCGATCCCGGCGTGCCCGAACCCCGTCAAGACCCCGAACCCTCTCGGATCCGAGGACCGAAGACGGCCGGAACGCCAAGACCGACCCGGTACACGGTCCCGACAAGACCCTCGCAACGGCAAGATCGACCCTGTGGGACCCGACAAGATCTGCACGACGACAAGAACGACATCGACCAGAGAGAATCCGGTGCACCCCCGGACACCGAGACCCCGGTGCGACAAGTGCTTCATCCCGAACAACAAGACCTACCCCCGCTATCCGAGAATGCTCCGTCGAACCCTGGACCCTGAGACCGACCCCGAACCCCGGAACCCCAAGACCGCCGAGACCCTAATGTGTGGACCCCTTCTCGAAACCCTATTTTTATAATATAATAAACTTGTCGCATATTAAATTGTCATTCTCGCATGCATATCATTGGTTTGGGGGCCTTACGCCGATTCACCTCATAATTAAATATGGGGCCCATATGCGGGCAAATCTAGTCTCATATTGGCCTCATTTAAATTTGTGTAGCGAACCCGGTACCTTATTTTGCCATGATAAAACAACATTTAATTTGCGGGGTGGATAAACAACTAGAACCATATATCTAATTGTCGGGACCCCGGTTCCGCTTAACCTGACCTAATTGCATTGCACCTTTGCCATGCCATACATCATACATGCATCATGCCGATCTTCTGCCGTTGTATTAAATATTGCATCCGGTGTTTCTTTTAGTGTTTTGGTTCTTCGCGGATAAGGCCGTTGAGTTGATGTGAGCTTCGCCCCGATCTTCGGATGAACCCTTCGACAATGTTTTCAGGCGAGCATCTCCCCCTTTCTACCTATCTTACTTTTATAGTATTTACTTCCCTCCTGTTGATCTATTGCTATCTGTGTTGCGATGCTCTAGTTTTTCGTACCCGTGATATCCCTTGCAGCCCTATATTGCCTCGGACACATCCTATTACCTATTGTTTGGTAGATAGTTGGACTTGCGCGTCGTAGTCGCTTGCTCAAGTGCTGTTGCGTGTCGTCAAGTGCCACAGTTGTTGATGTATTGCCGCATGTTGATGTTGGAGATGATCATAGTTTTACTTATTGTTCACTTTAATTCCTGTTTAACAACTAAAATTGAAGTAAGCAGAGGCATCGGTGGGTGATAGATAACATTTGGTTTCCGAACGCCCACTTGTGTCCCGTAGGACCCCGAGTACTTGATACCTGTTCCTTGTTTTATCGCGCTATCCACATATGGGGAGTATGGGCCCCCCTTAGCCAGAGCTTGATTCCGTCTTATTTCTTGGGGCCACAAACTAGTTTGAGGTTTTATTTACGATCCTGTACTTATGCCATGCTACTGCTTTATTTATGTTTGTGCGAGGAGCACACTGTACTGTTTAGGAATTGTGACCCGTTTTCGCGGTATCGACAAGCCCAGCCACACTTTCGGGTTCCTAGTCGTTTACAGCCGGCCCCTCAAACCTTAAGTTTGTCTCGAAGTCAGCTAACTTCGTTGCGGGTTCTACTTTAAGGGGTGGCCCCCTGAAATATTTCTGAATCTTGTGATTGCTCTGTCGTGAAGACCTCGTTGGGTTTTGATTTGGTTTTTCCGAGGTTGATCGTGTGTGTGTTGCTATTTGTGCACCCCGGCCGGGTTAAAACTTTCTGAAAGCCGTGTCCGCGGTTATGGACGACTTGGAGCACAGTATCTCGACCATAGACGAGCATAACTAAAGTTTATCGCTATAAATTTGACTTTATAATGACTAGTAATCAGCTTCACTATAATGGAATGGCTAATTAATACTGCCCACAATTGCTTGTTTGGAGTGTCGCTTGCGACCATTATACTTGACTAGTAAGTATTGCAACTACAACGGAATGGCTAAATGAAAGTACCAACAACTGCTGGGTTTTGGGTTTATCTCATGCTATCTGTATCTGATTAGTAATTGTTGCAACTACAACGGAATGGTTAACTAAAAGTGCCCACTGCTTATTTTATCAGGACGACTATCTTTAACTTGACTAGTAATTGCTGCAACGATAACCGAATAAATAAAACTGCCAACTGGGTGAGTTCCTCGGCTGACTTCCTCGATCGGTGTCGAGGGGGAAACACCAGGATGGGTTTTGTTTGGTGTTAGCTTCAGGTTGGATCCGGATAGGTCACTCTTATCCCTCTCTGATTACCGCCAGTTGTACCGAGTCTCTATAGGTTGTTTAGTGCATGCTGTCGCTGCCGCTTCAGTCCACCATACCTATGTAGGCGAGGACCGCCGAATTCTAGTCTCGCCGTGTACTGGCCTCAGTACCGACGCTCCTTCTTTTTCCTTTGCCCTTTGTCGGCACCCCTTTTGTTTAAGCAGGTTTTGAGATCGACGTCGTTAGCAGGGTTACCCTTCCGGCTTGGCCTGGGCAGGGTTATGGACGCCATTGGTTATTCTTGAGGGCTCTTAGCCCCATTTGCATCTTGTCCGTAGCTGGACGCTCTATCGTTTTCAAGGTGATTTGGATCTTTGTATTGTATATCTGTATTCTGGACTCATTGAGTCGCTGTCATATATATCTGTTCTGTGGGTCCCATCGAGGACTGTTGTGTAATGTTATTACTTCGTTTTCCACCCGCACGAAAGTGCCTAGTGGGCACCTTTGAATCGTTTCTATGCGGGTTTGGCGAGTTTCGCTAAAACTTGCATAGGGCCGATTCTGAGGGTGTTACAGAGTGGTATCAGAGCTCAGCAGTTGCGATACCCCACAAGTCCAGCCTGTAGGATAACCTAGCTAACGGCCGAAGTAGAGTGTCAAAACTATTTTGCAAAATCGGTTGGATAGTTCTGATTTTACTCCTTACCCCTCTGCTGCTCTCCTCTCACCTCTGCGAATTTTGAATCCGCTCTCTTCTCCCTCTTCGAGTCCAGGATTTCTCGTGGTTGGGTTTCCGTCGTACCTTCAGGGTTTCGCTTCCTCCTCTGATAACGGTGTTGCTGCATCTGGTGTTCAAGCTATCCGAGGAATCCTTCGTCTGTGGTATCATTCTTTGTTCCTTGTTTGTGCTATCCGGTGTTTTCCGACGCGACGACATCCTCCACGCCAGTTCCGATGTAGAGTCTGCATCACTCCTGTGTTCCGAACCTCGCTTGTCGAGATCTTCAGTCTAATTCCGAGAATGGTTGCACGCTTTTCCACTGATTGTGCGGAGTAATAGTTTGGGTGCGTGATGGATTGCCCCCCATGCCGACTACCCCTTCTATTCGCTTTTGTACATTGAAGTGAATGAGAATGCATCGGTTCCCTCTTTCCACGGAAGCTAGAGGTGGCTTTATTTGTTGATGCCTCTACCTTCGACCTTTTTGATCCCGGAGTGTTCCCTCGACAATCCCGGACAACGACCTCTTGTTAGTGGTGTCGTGAGGACCTACACAAAGCGAGAAGACGCAGATCGCCGACCTCCCTTCCGGTACCATGAGGCGGATCTCGAGGGCGAGATCCTTTGTTAGTGGTGTCGAATTGTGGCATCCCGCAAAACCACTGCTAGAAAATCGCGTTGAATTTGTGCATTGCATCGTCATCATCATGTGTTGTTTGTCTAAAACTATTTTTGCAAAGCCCGTTTTGTTTTCTAAAACGCCCCATCTTTATTCAAAACCAAAACCCGGGTCTCCGGAATATTTTATTTTGTCCGCTATCGGTTTGCAAACGGTGTTATTAAAACAAATAAAATATTAAGTTATTTTTGTGGGGCAGTCGAACGGGCCGAATGACCCGAACGACCACCCCAGGATTTTAAAACGGTCCAACCTAAATCCTAAGGCTACCAGGAAACCTACCCAACCCTCTGGCCACCTCACCCCAGCCAATGGCCTCTCGCCACCTCACCCTCTCCCTCTCCTCAACCAACCCCAATCTGCCACCTAGCTACCCCACTCCCTCTCTCTCTCCTAAACTAAACCCACCCCCACCCTGCCAGCACACACACGCGCGCGCAGCACACAGCAGCACGCGACCCGTTCCCCCCACTCCACCGATAGCCCCTGGCCCACCACCTGGGCACGCGCCCCGACGCCAGCCCCGCGCGGCCCCAGCCCCGCTGCCTCCCACCCATCGTCTTCCTCCCTGGCCCTCTTCCCCTGCCCCGACGCGTCCTGCCTCACCTCTCCTCCGTCCCGCTCCGGCCACCCCCTCCTCGCGCTGCGCAGCCCCGGCCGCCTCCCGCACACGCCGCCAGGCCTCATCGCCGCCGCCCGCTCTCCCACCAACCTCGCCGCCCGCTCGCCCTTCCCTGCCTCCGCCTCCGAGCCGGCTGCCCCCTCCGCCCCGCGCCGCCCCGCGTTCGCCGCCGGCGCGCACCCCGCTTCCCCCGGCTCGTCTCCGCCCCCGCAGCAGGCCGCGCCCCGCCTCGCCACCGCTTTGCTCCGCCGGACCCCCGCCTCCTGGCCGCGCCGTCGCCGCTCCAGCAACCTCGCGCCGCCACCGCTCTGCTTCGCCGGACCCCCGCCGCCTTGGCCGCGCCTCCCCGCCTGTCCGGTCCAAGCTCGCCGTCGGAGTCACCCCGTCGCCGGCGCGCGACCTCGCCCCGCCTCACCGCCCCTGGCCCCTGCCGCCGCCTCCGACCAACCTCGCCTGCCGCTCCGCCCCGCCTCCACCTCGCCGCCGGTCCTCTCTTCGGCCGCCTCCGCGCCCTGCTCGCCGCGCCGCCAGGACCGTCTCCGGCGACGCCCGGTCGTCCCCGCGCTCGCCCACCGCCGCGGCTTCGCCTCGCTGGCCCCCCAGATCCCTCCGGTGCCGCCTCCGAGCTCGCCCCGAGCGGAGCCTCGCCGGGCCGCCCTCGCCGTACTCCGGTCCGCTCCCACCTCGAACCGCTCCCCAACCAAGCGGCCGTCCTCGATGCAGCACAGGCGCAGCCGCCAGGATCCCCTTCGCCGTCGCCAAGTTCCAACCACGCCACGAACAGCCGCGCCCGGGCTCCGTCCCCGTCCAGGTGCTTGCCGGCCGTTGTTGTCTGATGGTGGTGTGCTTGGAGATGACATGAGAACGACACCCCGTGCCGGTTTCAAGTCCACACCGACAAGTGAAGCTGAAACGCCAAGATCTTCTCGCCAACAAGACCATCGCCAAGACCTGCTTGCCCGGCAAGATCGACCTGGGACATTCAGGGTCATCTCCAAGACCGCTCACGGATCCGAAGACCCCAAGTTCTACTACAAGGACACGAAGATCTCGTTCTGGGATTCGATGACCCGAAGACCGATCCCGGCGCGCCCGAACCCCGTCAAGACCCCGAACCCTCTCGGATCCGAGGACCGAAGACGGCCGGAACGCCAAGACCGACCCGGTACACGGTCCCGACAAGACCCTCGCAACGGCAAGATCGACCCTGTGGGACCCGACAAGATCTGCACGACGACAAGAACGACATCGACCAGAGAGAATCCGGTGCACCCCCGGACACCGAGACCCCGGTGCGACAAGTGCTTCATCCCGAACAACAAGACCTACCCCTGCTATCCGAGAATGCTCCGTCGAACCCTGGACCCTGAGACCGACCCCGAACCCCGGAACCCCAAGACCGCCGAGACCCTAATGTGTGGACCCCTTCCCGAAACCCTATTTTTATAATATAATAAACTTGTCGCATATTAAATTGTCATTCTCGCATGCATATCATTGGTTTGGGGGCCTTACGCCGATTCACCTCATAATTAAATATGGGGCCCATATGCGGGCAAATCTAGTCTCATATTGGCCTCATTTAAATTTGTGTAGCGAACCCGGTACCTTATTTTGCCATGATAAAACAACATTTAATTTGCGGGGTGGATAAACAACTAGAACCATATATCTAATTGTCGGGACCCCGGTTCCGCTTAACCTGACCTAATTGCATTGCACCTTTGCCATGCCATACATCATACATGCATCATGCCGATCTTTTGCCGTTGTATTAAATATTGCATCCGGTGTTTCTTTTAGTGTTTTGGTTCTTCGCGGATAAGGCCGTTGAGTTGATGTGAGCTTCGCCCCGATCTTCGGATGAACCCTTCGACAATGTTTTCAGGCGAGCATCTCCCCCTTTCTACCTATCTTACTTTTATAGTATTTACTTCCCTCCTGTTGATCTATTGCTATCTGTGTTGCGATGCTCTAGTTTTCCGTACCCGTGATATCCCTTGCAGCCCTATATTGCCTCGGACACATCCTATTACCTATTGTTTGGTAGATAGTTGGACTTGCGCGTCGTAGTCGCTTGCTCAAGTGCTGTTGCGTGTCGTCAAGTGCCACAGTTGTTGATGTATTGCCGCATGTTGATGTTGGAGATGATCATAGTTTTACTTATTGTTCACTTTAATTCCTGTTTAACAACTAAAATTGAAGTAAGCAGAGGCATCGGTGGGTGATAGATAACATTTGGTTTCCGAACGCCCACTTGTGTCCCGTAGGACCCCGAGTACTTGATACCTGTTCCTTGTTTTATCGCGCTATCCACATATGGGGAGTATGGGCCCCCCTTAGCCAGAGCTTGATTCCGTCTTATTTCTTGGGGCCACAAACTAGTTTGAGGTTTTATTTACGATCCTGTACTTATGCCATGCTACTGCTTTATTTACGTTTGTGCGAGGAGCACACTGTACTGTTTAGGAATTGTGACCCGTTTTCGCGGTATCGACAAGCCCAGCCACACTTTCGGGTTCCCAGTCGTTTACAGCCGGCCCCTCAAACCTTAAGTCCGTCTCGAAGTCAGCTAACTTCGTTGCGGGTTCTACTTTAAGGGGTGGCCCCCTAAAATATTTCTGAATCTTGTGATTGCTCTGTCGTGAAGACCTCGTTGGGTTTTGATTTGGTTTTTCCGAGGTTGATCGTGTGTGTGTTGCTATTTGTGCACCCCGGCCGGGTTAAAACTTTCTGAAAGCCGTGTCCGCGGTTATGGACGACTTGGAGCACAGTATCTCGACCATAGACAAGCATAACTAAAGTTTATCGCTATAAATTTGACTTTATAATGACTAGTAATCAGCTTCACTATAATGGAATGGCTAATTAATACTGCCCACAATTGCTTGTTTGGAGTGTCGCTTGCGACCATTATACTTGACTAGTAAGTATTGCAACTACAACGGAATGGCTAAATGAAAGTACCAACAACTGCTGGGTTTTGGGTTTATCTCATGCTATCTGTATCTGATTAGTAATTGTTGCAACTACAACGGAATGGTTAACTAAAAGTGCCCACTGCTTATTTTATCAGGACGACTATCTTTAACTTGACTAGTAATTGCTGCAACGATAACCGAATAAATAAAACTGCCAACTGGGTGAGTTCCTCGGCTGACTTCCTCGATCGGTGTCGAGGGGGAAACACCAGGATGGGTTTTGTTTGGTGTTAGCTTCAGGTTGGATCCGGATAGGTCACTCTTATCCCTCTCTGATTACCGCCAGTTGTACCGAGTCTCTATAGGTTGTTTAGTGCATGCTGTCGCTGCCGCTTCAGTCCACCATACCTATGTAGGCGAGGACCGCCGAATTCTAGTCTCGCCGTGTACTGGCCTCAGTACCGACGCTCCTTCTTTTTCCTTTGCCCTTTGTCGGCACCCCTTTTGTTTAAGCAGGTTTTGAGATCGACGTCGTTAGCAGGGTTACCCTTCCGGCTTGGCCTGGGCAGGGTTATGGACGCCATTGGTTATTCTTGAGGGCTCTTAGCCCCATTTGCATCTTGTCCGTAGCTGGACGCTCTATCGTTTTCAAGGTGATTTGGATCTTTGTATTGTATATCTGTATTCTGGACTCATTGAGTCGCTGTCATATATATCTGTTCTGTGGGTCCCATCGAGGACTGTTGTGTAATGTTATTACTTCGTTTTCCACCCGCACGAAAGTGCCTGGTGGGCACCTTTGAATCGTTTCTATGCGGGTTTGGCGAGTTTCGCTAAAACTTGCATAGGGCCGATTCTGAGGGTGTTACACTTTCGGCCTCACTCTCACTCTGGGAAAATTTTATTGCATCATCGACAACGCTTCGTGCTTCGCCCGGATCCACTCTTCAAGTGGATGGCACTGTCCTCTTGTTTGGGGACTTGCCAGTCTACGTTGCCACCATCCCGGAGTGTTTCCCCCATGAGATCGTCTCTTTCGCCGAGCAGTCGCCCTCAGTTGATAGAGCGCTCGTCGCTCCTCGCGATGTGGAAGTGATGATGGCCGGGTCGAGCCACAACCTCCTACCCACGCTCGAGCGCACCACAGATGGAGGTGGAACTTCTGCCCCGCTGTGAGAGAAGGGTGTTGTGTAGCGCACCATCGAGGAACTCCTCACTCCAGTCCACCCCGGGGATGACCCGACTCAAGTGGCCACGAAAGTGGAGGGAGCTCGGGATCCCTCTTTCGGGAGGCCCGGGAGATGACTTGTGAAGCTTCATGGATGAGAGACAGGAGCGCATCTGGAGAGGGATGGAGAGTCGGCCGCTCCTCCTTTCCTCATGCAGCCTGTCTATGACACCCCGATCAAGAACTTGCGGGCGGCGAGAGCAGCCGCGGATGAGTTATACTTTGAGGGCGAGGCAAGGACCCGACAGGACCTACGGGTGTAGCAACTCCTCCGCGTCGTGGACAAGCAGGTTGATGCCATCCGGCAGGAGCAGGAGGCCGCCAGCGGCACTAGGGGAAACCAACCTCCTAGGGGAAGCTGGGGAGAACCCCGCCATACCCAGCAATCTTCCGCTCCTCATGGAAGGCAACCTCGCAGCAAGCATCGTCATTCCGGCCACCATAGCCAGTCGTGCAATGATCAGGGTGCGGTAACCACCCCCTCCCCCCTCCATCCCGCCTCTCTGGCTAGGTGGGAGCACCCAATCTGGTCGAGCTGGACACGCGAGATCGCATTGACCTCCTGATGCAAGCCCGTATCACAGAGGATTAAGATGCCACCAGACCGGTTTGCTTCGGACTGTGCATCCGGAGAGAGCCGTTTCCCGACAAGTTCTCCCTGTTGTGGGACACACCTAAGTACGACAACGTCATGAAAATCGGAGGATTGGCTGGCCGACTACGCCATCGTGGCCAGAATAGCCAATGGTAATAAGAACGTGGAGGTACACTATGTGCCCCTCATGTTGACCGGTTCGGCCAGGACTTGGCTCAACAGCTTCCTGCCCAACAGCATCAACGCCTGGCCCGACTTCGAAAAGGTCTTCATCTGCAACTTCAACGGCACCTACAAACGTCCGGGTTGGCCCCGCGACATGTCTCTGTGCATCCAAGGATACCGTGAGTCGGATCACGAGTACCTCGCCCGATGTACGGAGCTACACAATTCATGTGAGGGAGTAGTGGAGAACCAATCAATTGGCTTCTTCATCGAGGGGTGCCGAGAGGTAACTATGCTCCGCCACCGACTGCTGTGTGACGAGTCCAAGACCATGGCGAAACTGATGACTGTCGTTGACCAGTATGCCACCGCCGACACGCCAATGAAGAAACCCCTCTAGGTGAATGCTGAGGGACGGACAGTTCCCACCAAGCTGGATCGAGATCGGCCGAGCGGTCAAGGTGGGAATGCCGGATCATCTAGACAGCCAAACAATGATAGTCTCTACCAAGGCAAGCGTCTAGCTGAGCAACATGGTCATCGGTATCACCAGAGGCAGGTCAATGCAGTGTAAGAAGCACTGGATGACGGTGACAAGAGGCAAAAAGCTAGATTCACCCTCGAGTAGATGTTTGATGGGTCGTGCAAGTACCACAGCGGCGCCTTAAAGCCTGTTACGCACACTCGGAAGTGCAACTGGACCCGGTAGATCAGAGAGCAGGGCGGCTTGCCTCCTCCTCCCCCTCCCGGTAGACCTCCACCACCGGCTAGGCTAGCCGAAAACAACAACAACAACAACAACAACAACAACAACAACAACAACAACAACAACAACAACAAAAACAACAACAACAACGACAACAACAACAACAACAACAACAACAACAACAACAATAACAACAACAACAACAACAACAACCACAACGACGACGACGACGACAACAACAACAACAACAACAACAACAACAACAACAACAACAACAACAACAACAACAACAACAACAACAACAACAACAACAACAACAATAACAACAACAACAACAACAACAACAACAACAACAACAACAACGACAACAACAACGACAACAACAACGACAACAACAACGAGAACAACGACAACAACAACGACAACAACAACGACAACAACAACAACAACAACAACAACAACAACAATAACAACAACAACGATTACACCTATCCACAACAGCACACCAACAACAACAACGACAACGATTACACCTATACACAATAGCACACCAACTACCATATCTTCGTCTCCAAGCCGGACGACAAGCATAGCCGGAGGAAGTGCATGGCAGAGGTGAATGCCGTCGTTCCCCCGATCTCCTAGTACCCGAACTGGTTCGAGTCCCCAACTACTTGGAGCCGGGAAGGTCAGTCAGAGCTCCTCCCAAATCCCGAGGGCTATGCGATGGTGCTAGACCCCCTACTTATCTCCAACGAGCGCACTTGTCACTTCTCACGAATCCTTGTCGATGGTGGCAGCAGCCTCAACCTGCTCTACCGTGCCTCCATGGAGAAGCTAGGAATCCGGGAGTGTGACCTGTATCCCTCGAGCACCATATTCCATGGTGTTATGCCGGGACCTTCGTGTTCTCCATTGGGAAAGATCTGGTTGGATGTCATATTCAGCTCGGAGGAGAACTTATGGCGCGAGCCAATTTGGTTTGAGGTGGTGAACTTGACCATCACCTACCATGCTCTCCTTGCGCACCCCGCCCTCGCAAAGTTCATGGTGGTCCCCCACTATGCATACCTCAAGATGAAGATGCTAGGTACGAATTCAAAAATTGTTAGCAGAAATTGTTGCACTCGCAAATCTACCGGAATGTGCATGACTATGTGGACGATGTCGAGCATACCCTCCTCGATGACCTGCATGAGAATTTCGCAAACCTTCCCTGGTACCATATGAAGCTGAACCCGCAGAAGTGCATCTTCGGCGTTCTAGCCGGCCAACTCCTCGGTTCCGTTGTTTCACAATGAGGGATCGAGGCGAATTCGGAGAAGATCGCGGTCATTGAGAGAATGCAGCCGCCAAAGAGCTTGCTTGGTGTCTAGAAGTTCACCGGGTGTTTAGCCTCCCTCAGTAGGTTCATCAGTTGGTTGGGCGAGAAAGCGCTTCCGCCTTTCGCTCTACCAACTGATGAAGAAGATGGACAAGTTCACCTGTACCGCAAAAGCGTGTGCCGCATTCCACGACCTCAAGAGCATGCTATCCACAGCACTGGTGTTGGCCACACTGGATGAGAAGGAGATGATGTTGCTCTATATAGCAGCCACCAACCGAGCCGTTAGCGTTGTCCTATCGGTGGAGCGCCATGAGGAAGGAAAATCCTAGCCAGTGCAGAGGCCCTTCTACTATCTGAGCGAAGTGTTCTCCCTCTCCAAGAAGAACTACCCGCACTACCATAAGATGCGCTATGGGGTGTATCTAGCATGCAAGAAGCTCAAGCACTACTTTCAGGAGCATCCACTCAAGGTGGTATCCACCGCTCGTTTGGTAGAAATCATCAGCAACAAGGACCCCACCGGCCGGGTGGCCAAATGGGCTATCGAGCTCACCGCCTACTCCATCCAGTATGAGCCAAGGATCACCATCAAGTCGCAGGCGGTGGCAGATTTCTTCATCGACTAGGTCGAGACCCAGTATCTGCTACTGGCCCCCGATTGAGAGATTTACTCACTAAACTGTCTTATGGCCTAGTTTGTTTTCCTCCAATATCATCTTACCTTGGCCGAATTGCTTGATCATGTGTAGCTGACTAAGTGTTAGTGATCCTATCCCCAAGGTAGATTAGTCCAAGAAAAGGAGTGGAGAAGGGCAACCCATTCACTGTGCAAGGGTGAATTGACTAAAATTCAGGAGCAATAAAAGACCGGACATCATTGTTGATTCGCTGTTCATTAGCATTTTGAATGATGTCTGTGAAACAATATTATTTTTGAAACAGAAGTACACCATGGTTTGATGTATTATCCAAAGGAACCAAATATTGTGTCCGTGAGAAACCAACTTTGTGTATATTGAAAACTTAAGCTTTGCTTCCTTTCATGTTGTGCTTTAGTGCGTTGTAATGATGGTGATACGTCCTCTTTACTTCTACAGGAGTGTTCTTTGTCCAAAGTACTAGGCTTACTGATCCTTCTGGCATACTTTTCAACAACAAAGGAAGTAGATGGCATTATCATCTAAAGCGCATAACCTGTGAACACTTGTAGTATTACCACAGATGGTTCTGCTTCATCAGGTTAAGAAAGTTTCTTCTCTACTCCCAGTTTCTTTCAAAGATGATTAGTACCAACATGATCAGTTTCATTCTTCTCTAGATTTAGTCATATACTTTTCAAATTACTTAGGAGTACAGAACTGTTGCTAAATTACTTTTCAAATTCAAGTTCAGAGATCACATGGAAGTTTTGTTCATGTCTAGGGTACCAGCGACGATACATGTCGAGAGATTGGTGATCCGGGCGTCGAGGAGTTATATAGGGGCGCGGAGGAAGCTCACCGGGGACGCAGAGGTAGAGACAGGAAGGTCGCCGACGACTCTTGGACTTCGGCGCCAAGGGGCGGCAGCAAGACCGGCGAGGGACCTCGCAGCGGGACCGGCATGGACCTGCTCCTCCTCCCCCGAGGACGACGACTGGGGCAGGGACGACTCCTGGACTTCGGCACCAAGTGGCGGCAACAAGCCCGGCGAGGGACCTCACAACGGGACCAGCCTAGAGCTGCTCCGCTTCCCCGAGGACGACGATTAGGCCCCGAGGACGACGATTAGGGAAGGAAGGTCGCCGACGACTCTTGGACTTCAGCGCCAAGGGCGGCAGCAAGCCCGGCGAGGGACCTCATAGCGGGACCGGCCGGCCTGTACCGGACCCGTCTCCCCCGAGGATGACGGCGGGGACGGGCGTGGAGCTGGAGCTGGACCTGGATGCGGCGATCACCAGCGGGCGCCGGTGATTGCGGGCAGACAAGGGGATCATGATGGCTGCCGGTGATTGCGGGCAGACAAGGGGTTCACGGTGGCCGCCGGTGATTGCGAGCGAACGGGCGGATCACGGCGGGTGTCGGTGATTGCACGCGAACGGGATCGTGAGCGATAGTTTCCAAATTTAAATCTTGAATATAGACTAATTTGATATGATTTGAATTGGTTTTGGAGATTTTTGTAAATTTTGATTTGAACTAAGCCATGAATAGTAATTCAGGCATAAGGGAGTAGGTATACCTACTAGTGCTATTACATGGTTGCGACTAATGATTGTTCGCACGTCTCCAGAACTAAGGCTGGTCATAGTGGAGAGTAACATAGCTAGTAACGTGCATAAGCAGGGGCGGACCCAGACGAAATTTTGACTGGGGGCACAACATTTGACCGGAGGCCTGTCTCTATATAAATTTGCTAAATTTGAACATTTTCTTTAAATTTCTGAACAAAAACTATAGGAATTCAAAATTTTGAGTGGGGGCCTCGCATGTACTTGGGTCCGCCCCTGTGCATAAGTTACTGATATGTGTTATTACCTTCACAGTGGGTAGTTACTTGTATCTAGTATCATGCAAGGTCTTATTTATTAGCACGTAGATTCATCTTACCTTAAAGTGTGTGATGTTATGGTAACATGGCTAGTTATTATAAGACTCTCTTTTATCATTTAATAACATGCTACATCACCAAATTATCTAGTTGGCACTAGATGTAGATGCATGTTACTACATATATTACTCCTACTATGAATAGCCTAAAGTACTGTTAATACAGAAATAGATTGCTCGCTAAGCATAAATTCTCAACTCACGTGTACACCAATTTAACCCTTGAATGTTCACTGAACCATGGTGGTCTGTGCTCCATGTTGTAATTTAAGATTTGCGCCGATTTTCATATGTGACAAAAGGCCTTGGTGGCTTCTGTAGATTCTGCAACCTCCCTGTTAGCATGTTAACAACCTTTGTCATCGATGGCGGTTTCTCGGATTCCACTGAATACACCATAGTGTCACGATTTCCGGTCGACAGGAGGAGGAATCGCTGTCGAGCTTGATGACCGTCACCGCCGTTGACAGTCCCGCATGTCCTTCTCCGGCGTCGGCGCCGTCAACGACCCCGCATCGTCGGCAACTTCCTTCTTCCCTGCAACGTCCATCCTCTTCGCCGTGTCGTATTACTCGAGCCAGCGCTGCTCCTCCTCGACGAGCTTCGGGTTGGCCCACGCGAGCCGCTCCACCATCTCCGCATTGCGGCGCTCCGCCTCGAAACGCTTGTGGGCCTCCCTGTCCTCCCGCCGCTCGCGGTCGGAGACCAAGCGCTGGCCGACCGGCTCTAGGTCCGGCACCGGGCCGCACCCTAGCAGGAAGTTGAGCTCGCCGTAGTCTGAGCCGTTGAGTTCAGCGTTCTTCACATCGTACACCAACGCCGACTGCTCCGCCGATTGGAAGCTTCCAATCCACTCGTTTTGCGGTCGGTGATTTCTGCCACCCACAAGCCCCACGACCGCCGGCAAACGCTGCTATAGACCGGCGCCGCCGGCACGGGAAGATCGAGGAGGCTCCGGAGCGGTGGGGCTGCCGATGTCGTTTAGGTGGCGCCAATCATGGAGATAACAGCAGCCGGAAGAAGAAGCGGCAGAGGGCTACAACCAGGGGGCTGCGGTGGCGGCGAGCGCTTGGAATTGGCGGCGGAGACGGACGACGAGAAGATCCGGCCATCGCGCGGCTGTAGGTGTTGCTGGGGTGGCTGCAGGGGCGCCGGCGGCCGTCGGGAGTGGATGAGATGTCAAGGTAGAGGGAGAAATGGAAGCAGAATCTTTTACTCTTCCACCGTTCAGAGAAGTAAAAATAGAAGCCAGCGAGGCCAACAGCCAAATATTCTACTCTTCTGAAGGTGATAGGAGATCCGTTAGGTGCGTATTAAAGGAGTAAAAAGTCTTATACTCCTCTAACCAGTTTTTTTTTTATTTCGGTTAGAGATGCCCTTAGCTTGCTATAAAAAGGATTATACTGAGACCAAGTGCTTGATATGTGCGACATATATATGCATGTTCCAGAGGCATCAACTCTTTATAGCTTTTCCTAACATTTATTGTTCCTTTGGGCAATCCATTTATTTTTCACATCGTGGTTGCTTCTTGAAGACACCAAATACACGCACACCCCCACACGTTGCATACTCACATAACGCCTACGAACTAGTGCTAGAGTCGTGGAAATTTCAGATCGACGATGTCACTCTGGGCGTGGTGGTTGTCTCGTTGTTCTTATTGAAAGTTAGCTTTACAGCACTTATGCACATCATCCTCGGTACCATGCGAGGATGATTACAAAATTGAGTATACATCACCCTATCCTATATGACCTTATATATCTTTGTCCGGGGCAGAAAAAAGAGAGTATAAACACAAATATGTAGAAGACCAGAAAAAGTCGCATCTCAAGGCTAAACAATGGACGGCATGTATATACTAGACTAGACTCCTTGGTGATGTTTTTGTCGGAAAGCGAAAGAAAGGAGCATAAATAGCAGTCAGAAGAAGAATCGTTTCTCTGGGGGGAGCAAAACATGGACGGGAGAACAGCTTCGCTTTGCTTGCTCGTGCTAGTCGTCTTCAGCGGAAGTTCTGCTTCTGCAGGTTCGATCTCCCTTGCCCCTGTGTTTCTTTGCTTGCTCTTGGAGTCTTGGTACTCCCGTTACTGCACACATGTTGTGTTGTTTTAGTTTAGTGCGAGATTTGTTTCGCTTTGGTTATGTATTAGTTGTATAGGATTTCTCTGAACTGATCCCTATCTAAAGTCCATATGCGGCCATTGCCGGGCCGCACCGGAGCACCGCCGCCCCCTCCTGTCTAGCCTCTCCCATCCTTGCCCTCCTTCCGCCGCCGTCGACATCGTCACCGGGAAAAGTCCTTGCGGAGGCGGAGCTTCATCGCAGGACATGGGTGGCACGGATCTCGCGGCGGCAGGCCTCCCTGGCGCGATGGCGGCGCCCGCACCAGCCTAGGCTTCGATGGTGGCGTGGGACAACAGCGACTACCAGATCTCGGCGAGCATCTTCCGCGACAGACGATGACAGCGGCTGGTGGTAACATAGGTGGACTGTATTCTTGATGGTGCTCTAGAAGTACTAATCCATGATTTTTAAGATGAAAATCCAAAGTCTTGTCTTTATTAGTTGTACGTGGCAATGGCCTTGATGAAAACATTAGTTTAAAAACTCAAACTTTCTTCATGGTAAAAATTCAAGATCTTCGATTGGTATATTGTTTTCTTTTTGGAGATATTGTTTTTGGAGAATCTCGTTTGTAGTACGAGAGTTGTCATCGGTGATGTGCTATTCTTATGAGTGGTTCATCATCGTGATAGTTTTTTTTTTGTCGTGTGCATCTCTAATGTCTTTAAACATCTTGTTGGTGTAGAGATTGAATGTAATTTGTATCTTTACAATAATAATATATTCTTTTATCAAAAATGTATTACCTATCTGCTGGCTGGGCAAGCATTTAGACGTACGAGAACTTTGTATTATATATTTTCTTCTGAAGTGGCTTGGCAGATCTGTCTATTCTGTAGAAACCATGGAACATCCATTCTCGAAATAAGAAACCGTGGAACTTGTTAAGTTCGTAGTTCAAAGTAGCACACGAGAGTATATGCTTCCAGATGAAAACAATAGACAAATGTCATAATGATTTGCATGTTCAGGACCTCTGTGTGAGTGGAAGTTTATGTAATTTTATAGTATTTAAAGTTTTGAACACACTATAAAGAAAAAGAAGTTCTGTCCTAAAAGTATTGCTTGTTAGAATACTCAGTTAAATGCATTGATTTCTATCTACGCCATGTGTTCCTACATACTCCAGTTAATTGAGATGGCCTCCAATATGCATAAGACATTAAGGGTGTGTTTGGTTGAGCTGTGGATTCCTGAAAATCAGCTGTGGGGAACCTGCTGTGAAAAATCTGCCGTGAGCTGACAACTGTGAAAAATCTGAAAGTTGTTTGGTTCTACAACTGCCAACTATAGATTCGATACAAAATGACTATAATTGGCTGTGAGACCTGGAGATTATTTATACTTCCTTCGACGCATATTAGTTGACTTAGATTTGTCTAAATACGAATGTATCTAGTCAAGTTTTAATGGTAAATATATTTAAATAGATAAATTTGAGTTAGCTAATATAGATCGGAGGGAGTATGTTTAAAGATGACAGAACAATGACTTGCACACACACACACACGAACATGCAAATGGCCTCTTCGGTACACGCACGCACGGATGAAATTGTGAGTGCCATGCAATCAAGGGCATATTAGGGAGGAGGAAGAAGATGTGAAGGAGGGAGGAGAAGGGAAATACATGGAGTACGTGCAAACGACGCGGTCAGTATCCGGCCGCCGATGGTAGGATTTATTCCTGGAGTTGGCTCGACAGCCGATCTATGCAGGCGGCAACGGGATGGGTGTTGGCATCGGCGATCTGGAGTCGTGCGCAGGGCCGGTCGAGGAGGGGAATAGGAGCGGCGGGCATGTGGGCGTCGAAATCCTGCCGGTACGTTGCCAGAGGCCGTCGGGACAGGCCGACGAGGCAGAACCCCAGCCTGGCCGCTCTGCCTGGTACTGTTCGAGTTGGGGGAAAGAACGAATGGATGAGGGGGAGTCGGGTTGGTGGAGGAATAGAACGGAAAGCAACCGAGCAGTTTCCACTTCCCCGTGGCATGGCGGGTAATTTTCTTGTTTCCGACTCAACGCGACGCAGAGAAATCTGGGTGATTTCAGTTTACACTATGAAAATCTGGTGCGTTCTGGTAGTTGGGAATGCGGTCGTACCCTTTTGATTCAAATTCTAGCGTTTCGGTAGCGAATCTGCCTCAGCAATCCCAACCAAACACACAGCCTAAGGCAACTCCAGCGCTCGGCAAATGGACTGGGACCGTCTAAATCTATCTGACCGGATACAGCCAAGGTCCAACAACACCCCACAAATGACCGGTCCATTTCCCGTATTCTCAACCAAAATTTGGGCTGATTTTATGGTGGCACGGACGGGTCGTCTGTCCTGCCTGTTTGTCGGTGGTAGCAATTTTTTTTACTCATTCATAGGTTAGAATTTTTACAACTATAAAATAAATAAATACAAGCAGCTAAACTAAATCGGCCCATCATTTAAAAAAACTAAATCACCCCAGAGCCGCCCACCTTGGCATAGCTAGCTTCTAGCTTGTGCGTCGCTGACAACATCAATGTAGCTAGCTTGGCCCTCGCCAGCTGTGCCGCTGGAGCTTCCTTGGCCATCACCGCCCGCTGCACCGTCGGAGCTTCCTTGCCCCTCCGCTCCCGCGGCATCGTCCCCTGGCCTGCCACGCTAGCGTGGCTTCCCTGGCTCAACGGTGTCTCTCGGCAGCCAGCTAGCGTCTACTGAGCCGGGCGAGGCTCATGCGAGCTCACCTGGCTCCCTCCCGGTCCCTCGCCTCTTTCGCTTGGGCGGCTTATGCGGCTTCCTCATCAAATGCCGCATCCACCGTCACCCACGCCGCCACAACCATGTCTGCTCGGCATGATTCCTGTTCAGCCCAGGCATCCTACTCGTTTGCCATGAAACGACGGACGTGCTCTTCCCTCTCAGTCGTCGCTTGGGACATCTCGATGACGCCGTGCTCGATGGACGCATCGGAGGTCTCCAGATTCTTTTGGCGCCTGATCTGGAAGGTTTTGAGGAGGGAAGTCTAATTCTAGGTCTTCGGCACACTGAGGGGATCCTCCTCCATGTCCTCCTCTTCTGGCTCAAGTGCCGGCTGTTTGATCTGCGCCCAGGTAGTGGGAAGACAACGACGTATGGTGGTTGTGCTGCCATCCAACTCCGGGTGGTTCGGTCTTTATAGGCACAACAACCCTGGCCGGGAAAAAGAGCCCCGAAGGCCCGGGAACGGGCATGAAAAGACATGCTGGCACGAAACGGCTGCGAGGATGAGATAGGACGGCGGGAAACAGTGCCACTGGTGATGGGAAGCGCTTCAGCCTCCATTAATGGGGCTCTAGCACAGGCCATGGCAGACCACAATCCCGCAAATGGTTCACCCCCTTGGGTGCAAATGGGTGGACAAGGTCTCGGGCCTATCCTCCCCGACCCACGAACGGACCGATGGGATCTGGTGTCCGAAATACGAGGGAACATTGGAGTTGCCCTTAGAAAATTTGGTACACCCAATGAATTCCAACTACATAATTTTTACATTACCAATCTGAATATTTTTGTAGACATTATGAGTCAAAAACAGAAATATCGACTGCATGCATTCAAAATATCTTCTATTTATAAACGTAAGTAGTATACTCTTGCCATTGATCTCAGTCCATCTATATTTGATTATCAGTTATCTCCTGGTAGTTTGCTTCACAAAAAATGTTTATTGTTATTTTTTCAAGACACACGTTATTGTTACAACAAAATTATTTTCAAACCGGTTAATTCCAAGGCTTCAAAATCGTACTCCCTCCTACCCAAATTAGTTGACTTGTTTTTTTCTAGATCCGGATGTATCTAACATTAAAACAGGTCTAAATACATCCGAATCTAGATAACTCTGAAGCAACTAATTTGGATCGGAGAGAGTATATAAAAGAAGGAAACGTGAAAATATAGATGACTTAGGTACATATGCAAGATGCACATACCCGTATATATAAAACCAAGTTGTATATATATACATGTAACATGGGTCCGTATATCTCGGGTTCATGCAACTTAGAGACATACACCTTGCGTATATATACCTTGGGTATATATAAGTTAGATATGTATACCTTCGGTATGTAGACAATAGATATGTGTGTGTAACTTAGATAAGTATGCACCCATATATGTATGAATTCCAAGCAAATACACGTACGGTGTCCCATATGAGCTTATATATATCGTGCTCGAAGACTTTGTGTATTAATATATTATTGTGTAAGTATTAAAGTATCGCAGTGCAAAAAGAGTGAGATTACTAATGATTGCATTTGTGTTTCGCAGATAAATGCGAGTCGGCAGTAGTAGGAATAGCGTGGTGCACAAAGTTTCTGTGCAAGCTTGCATGCTTTTTTTACGAAGGACGGTCACACTGCGGCAAAGTGAAGAACTTTTGGTGTGAAGGCAGCGTGAAGGACGGCCTTTGCCACTGTGAGATGACCCACATTTGATTGAGTCATAAGGGATGTATACTTTGGCTCCATGTCATGGAAGTCAAGAGTTACAACTGGATAATATGAGTAATAAAAATAATGTGGGTCATATATGTTGCTTTTGTGGATTTGGTATCACTATGTTCAGTTTTACTTTGATTTTCGTAAAACTTATTCTCTACTATCTTAGAACGAAGACAAGTTTACCAACAAATTAAAGTGATCATATTCTATGGATCTTAACTCTTACTCACTCCGTTTTGAAATATAAGATGTTTTAGCTTTGTGAAGCAAATGTATCTAGACTTGTTTTAGTATATAGGTTCACTCAACTTTTGGGTGAATCTACACACTAAAAGAAGTCTAGATTCATTTTTTTCACAAACCTAAAACATCTTATATTTTGAAACGGATGGAGTATTTTATTCTTTTGATAATGGACACTGTCATAACATGCTGATGTCAAATGCACACAACCTCCCCAATGACATATGTGAAAGAGCTAGTAGAGACACTGACGATGCATACAACAAAATTGTTGAATAGATGAGCCGTACATAGCAACAATCATCGACTGCGTACTACCATTGACATCACCTAGGCTACGAGAAAATTTCTCCAAATCATGAAGACAACAATGCGAGAGTGCCCCAGTGATTGGATCCAATATGTCTGGAAAATTTTCTTTTGGAACTATAGAAGGATGACATGCACAAATACAAAATATACATCAGAATAGCAACATCGAATGACCCCTGACTTCTCCCGCGTTAACTGTGTGAAGGACAAGGGTAAAACTCAAAATAGTTTGATTTATTTGGAGCAAGAGTTTTTTTTTTATAATTATTTGGAGCAAGAGTTGAACGTACTTCAATCATCCTGGAACGCAGGGAAGATATATATCAGTTATCACGCATGGCAACAACACAAGCAATTTGAAGCATCTGTATGAGTTTGACTGTCATAGTTTAGAGAGTCGGTAGGTACGCTCTAATAAACTTATGAAAGACCACAAAGTATGACGCATAAGCTTCACTCACGGAAAAGTCCTGCGGATGCCTAGTATCAATCAAGGCTTTACAAGTAATTAGATTTACAACAAATGTATAGTTCAAGGCATATTTCACTGTACAAGTTATAAACTAGTGTACCCACATGAAAGTCCTGCGGATGCCTAGTATCGATCAAGGCTTTATAGGTAATTATATTTACAGCAAACTTAATCTCAAGGCATATTCTACTATACAAGTTGTAAACTAGTGCAACACGTAGTCTAGGTAGAAGTTTAACTTAACAGTCTTTCTTTCTTATAGTACCGGTATATAAAACAATATTTTTGAACCATAAGCAAATTGGATTTTTCCTAAAATGGCCTAGCCCAATTAATCTTTTGCAATAATTTTTGAAATCATAGAGACCCATTTGGCCTATTCATGTATGGAAAGGTGGGATAAATGTTTAGTTTCACATTGCTAATTGAAAGAGAGTTTGATCTCCTTATAAGGCGGCTGTTCTACAACTTGTAAAAGCATGAGAACAAGAGAGACCTACACGCGGGTTCCTCCTCCTCCGCCTCGTCATGATGCACACGCAGTGGGTTGTGGGAATATTGTCGCGCCGAGTTTCTTTTTATCACGCATGACTAAAAGTTGAACAATTTGCGCGAGTGGACTGTTAATACGAACTTAGTGGAGGGCGAGTGACTAATTAATCCGAACTGAGTGGAGGTTGCTCAGATCCTGGGTAGCCTGTTCAATTCGCCTCCTGTCTCTCCATTCGTCTCCCCCCGCTGCATGTCCGCCTCCTCGACCCGTGTCTATAAGAGAGTGAGGCCGTCCCTCCTCTCTTCACACCCACACTATCACATAGCGCCTCCACACTACGGCACACCGGTAATACGTTGGAAACGTATCTATAATTTTTGATGCTTCATGCTTGTTTTGTATCTATTTTGCTTTGCTTTGTCTATACTTTGAGGTGTTTTTATATCTTTTCTGGAACTAACCTATTAACAAGATGCCACAGTGACAGTTGTCTGTTTTCTTCTGTTTTTGGTTCCAGAAAGGCAGAAAACCAATATTCTCGGAATTGGACGGGACAAAAACCAAAGTCATTATTTTTCCGGAGCAACACGAAACCACGAATCAGAGCCGAAGGGGGGCCACAGGGTGGCCACACCCCCCCTAGGCGCAGGCAAGCCCTGGAGGCACCCACAGGGGGTGTGACCACGAAATTATTTAAAAATTTATTTTTTTAGAAAAAAATGTATGCCATGTTTGGATTCCTCACATTTTTCTGATAATACTGGATATATTATTTGTCTAATTTCGATTTACAGATTTAAAGATAGTATTTATGCCATGTTAAATGAATAAATGGCAGAAAATGAATAAAATTTTATTTTAATTTATTTTTTATTTCCATTGGAATAAAAAAATTATTATTACTTATTTGTTTTTGTTTACTTAAATAGTTGTTGGTAGTTTCGAAAAATAAAGACGTGTGGCATTGATATGAGCTAATAAGATTGATATGGTAGTTTTGACAACAAGGTACAATATCGCACAAGGATATCCTGATGGAACAGAGAAGTTAAGCATGCTGGATGGAGTATATTAAGTTGGTAGCTAATCAACAGTATTTATCTTGTATTACTCCTGATCGATATGTGATCCCGTAAGTATAGGATCCGATCGTTCCATGTAACTGCTCCTGTATTCACTTGTACGTATATAATGGAAAGCCCCCGATCGGGGCCAGATTACGGCAAATAGTCTGCTTAACTTGGTATCAGAGCGAGGACCTCGTTCCAAGGGTTCCTCGTGCACGCCGCCATGGCCACCGAGAGTCTCCAGATCTCCCAAGTCGCACCGACCCTCTCTTCCCCGGCAACGGCCTCCACCTTCGCCCCCATTAATTCCTCCACCATCACTGTGCGCCTCGACCGCACCAATTTTCTCCTCTGGAAGACTCAGGTGGTTCCGAGTATTGCCGGAGCTGGCTACTTCGGCTACCTCGACGGTAGCTGCGCTGCCCCGCCGAAAACCTTCAAGGAGGGGACAGGCGATGCTGCCGCCGACGTCCCTAACTCCGCCTATGCGATCTGGTGGTCCACAGATCAGCGGGTGCTCAGCGTACTCCTCGGATCAATGACGGAAGACATCCTCAACCAGATGGTCGGGAAGAACACGTCGGCGGCCATGTGGGAAACACTCACCGGCATGTTTGCCGCCCAAGGACGGGCGGGTGTGCGCCAGATTCGGCGACAACTAGCGTCGACGAAGAAGAAGGACTTGACCGCTGCGGCCTACTTCCACCAGATGAAAGGCTTTGCGGACGCCATGGCCACCGTCGGGACACCGCTTCCCGATGACGAACTGATCGACTACATAGTCGCTGGGCTCGGCTCCCAGTTCGAGGCACTCCAAGCCTCGCTCACCGTCCTCAACAACTCCACCACCGTCAGTCTTAGTCTCACCGATTTTTATGCCATGCTCCTTTCATGTGAGGCTATGCAGACGCAGAACGCCGAGGCGGGAGACTTCTCCTCTTCAGCAAACCTCGTTGCACGTCGTGGCGGTGGCGATTACAGCCGCACCGGTGGGCAAGCCGCCGACAACTCTGGAGGGCGCTCCGGAGGACGTCAAGGCGACGGGCAGCCCTACCACGGCCATGGAGGTGGCTACCAGGGTGGTGGCTATCAAGGTGGTGGACATCACCAAGGTGGACATGGTGGCTCCCGTGGAAGGAGCAATGGCGGTGGAAACCGCAAGTGGCGCCCTCAGTGCCAGATATGCAAAAACTAGGGCCATGAGGCCTTGGCTTGCAGGAACCGCTTCAACCAGGGGTTCCAAGCGGATGATCAACGCTCCGCCAATTCGTCCAGCTCACAAGGCCATGATGATAAGCCACCACATTGGATCATGGATAGTGGCGCTACCGAGCATTTCACCAACGACATGTCGTGGCTAAGTGTTCAAGAGCGCTACCACGGCAAGGACCAAGTTCAAGTCGCCAACGGTGCAGGTTTGTCTATTTCGCATGTTGGTCATTCTCGTATAGCTGGTCCGATGCATTCTCTTCATTTGAGAAACATTCTTCATGTTCCAGATATTAGCAAAAATTTACTTTCCATTCATAAACTTGTTTCCGACAATCCTGTCTTTGTCGAGTTTCATCGTTCCTTTTTCTGTGTTAAGGACAAGGTCACGAAGAAAATCATTCTTCAAGGTAGAAGTCGTGGTGGTCTCTACCCAATTCCCGTCGACGGGGCATTCTCCTCCACGCCATACCATGCATCCTCGAGTGTCAAGCTTTCACCTCACCAATGGCATCAGCATCTCGGTCATCCACCAAATAATGTAGTGCAAAACATTGTTAAGCATAATAATCTTTTGTGTTCCCCAAACTCAGTTCCATCTGTGTGTGATGCATGTCAGCGAGCTAAGAGCCACCAATTACCCTATAATAATTCTTCTCGTGTGTCTACAGCTCCGCTAGAACTTATCCATACCGATGTCTGGGGACCGGCTTTGCCCTCCTCCGGAGGTTATAAATTCTATGTGAGTTTTATTGACGACTACAGTCGCTATTGTTGGATTTATTTGCTTAAACATAAGTCAGATGTTGAGGACATCTTCTATATTTTTTCAGCGTCATGTTGAGCGCTCCCTTGACACTAAAATCCGCACTATGCAGTCTAATTGGGGCGGTGAGTATCATCGACTCCATAAATATTTTCAGCGCACCGGTATTTCTCACCGCGTGTTATCTCATTAATCGGATGCCCACACATGTCCTTCAAAACACCACACCCGTACATAAACTGCTCCATCAGCCCCTAAATTATTCGTTCCTTTGAACTTTTGGATGTGCTTGTTGGCCTAGTCTACGTAAGTATAATTCACGTAAACTAGAGTTCCGCTCCAAAATGTGTATTTTTCTGGGTATAGTCCCATGCATAAGGATTATAAATGCTTAGATCGTTCTACGGGGCGTATATATATCTCGCGCGACGTCATTTTTTATGAACGCGTGTTTCCGTTCGCCACACCCGGAGTTGTGGTCCATGTTTCGCAATTACACCCAGTGTCCTTTCCTGCACACGAACCAGCTATTCAAGATGTCAACTTGCGTAAATATGACACTACCATGTTACCTGTTGATGCACTTGGTTTGTCTCCATGTGGTGCTGTGCAGGTCCCTACGGCGCCAAGCAACTCATTGCGCCCAGCGATCGACGTCCCATGCCGAGCGCAGCTGGACGCGTCGGACTTGCCGTGTATGCATGGGGAGGATCCCGATGCCACATTGTCCAACCCGGACGTGGACGCAGACTCAGCTAGGATGGACACTGAGCAGCTGGCCTCACCGATGCCAAGGTCCGCTTCCGCTTTGGTTGACTCACTCTCGGTGCCTCGATCCCCTGTCGTTGGAATGCCTTTGGAGACCGGCCCATCAGAGCCAGCTGCCTCCTCCTCGGACTCGCCAGTTGCGCCTTCGGTGTCTGCGCCTCCGTCTCCAACCGCTACTCCACCACGCCAGATGGTCACCCGACGCCAGAATGACGTGCACCGTCCCCTTCAGTTTACGGACGGGACTGTTCGGTACAATCCGTACCGCCGGCATGCCCTATTTGCTACACCGGAGTCACATCGCTTAGCACTCTTAGATCCTGCACGGCGGAATGCGATGGAGGATGAATTTGCGGCACTGCAGCACAATCATACCTAGACTTTGGTTCCTCGTCCCCGTGACACTAATATTGTTGGAAGCAAGTGGATCTTCAAAACCAAGTTTCGTCCTGATGGAACAATGGAAAAATATAAGGCTCGCCTGGTTGCTTGCGGGTTTACCCAGCAGCATGGTATTGATTATCATGACACATTCAGCCCAGTTGTGAAGCCAGTGACTGTTCGATTGGTCCTTTCTCTTGCTGTTTCGCGTGGTTGGAGCCTTCGACAAATTGATGTCAGTAATGCTTTTCTCCACGGTTTTCTTGAAGAAACAGTTTATATGCAACAACCCCATGGATTTGAGGATTCCCAGTTTCCACATCATGTGTGCAAGTTACAACGATCTCTCTATGGCTTGAAGCAGTCTCCGCGCGCCTGGTATGCTCATTTGAGTAATAAGCTTCATTAGCTTGGTTTCATCTCCAGCAAGGCGGACACCTCTCTCTTTATTTTTTATCATGCCGGTGTTACCGTTTTTATGCTGGTCTATGTGGACGACATTGTTCTTGCTGGGTCGTCTGCAGCTGCAGTTGACCATCTGGTTCAGAATCTCTCTAGTACTTTTCCTATTAAGGATCTTGGTGGCTTGGAGTATTTTCTGGGCATTGAGGCAGCCTACAATTCCGGGGGGATGATTCTTACACAACACAAGTATGCACTTGATCTTCTGCAACGTGGAGGCATGGAGAATTGCAGGGCTGTTTCAACGCCCATGTCCACCACAGATAGGCTATCCCGAGATGATGGTGACAAGCTGGATAGTGGTGATGCTTTTTGATATAGGAGTTTGGTTGGAGGACTCCAATACTTGACGCTGACCAGACCGGATTTGTCTTTTGCTGTAAACAAGGTGTGTCAATACTTGTCACAGCCCACGTCGGTGCATTATGAGACGGTCAAGCGAATTCTCAGATATGTACAAGGGACAATATCTACAGGGTTACAAATTCAGAAAGCACCATCTGCTAGTCTGCATATTTATACTGATGCTGATTGAGCAGGATGCTCTGATGATCGACGGTCTACAGGAGGTTTTGCTATTTTTCTTGGCCAAACCTTATATCATGGAGTTCTCGAAAACAGCCCACAGTTTCTAGATCAAGTACTGAGGCCGAGTACAAGACACTTGCAAATGGCACAGCTGAGGCAATATGGATTCAGTCTGTTCTAAAGGAGCTTGGAGTATTTCAGCCCAGGTCGTCCGTGTTATGGTGCGATAATCTTGGAGCCACCTATTTATCAGCCAACCCTGTGTTTCATGTGCGCACAAAGCATATAGAAGTCGATTTTCACTTTGTGTGTGAGAAAGTTGCTTTGGGAGCTCTCGATGTTCGATACATCGCTACAGGAGATCAGCTAGCCAACATTTTCACCAAGCCAACTAGTCAACAGCTGCTTCGCATATTTCGCGCCAATCTCAACCTCGTTAACGATGGTTTAGATTGAGGGGAGGTATTAAGTTGGTAGCTAGTCAACAGTATTTATCTTGTATTACTCCTGATCGATACGATGATCCCGTAAGTATAGGATCTAATCGTTCCATGTAACTGCTCCTGTATTCACTTGTACGTATATAAATGGAAAGCCCCCGATCGGGGCCAAATTACGGCAAATAGTCTGCTTAACTGAGTAGTGATAGGATTTTAACCACGAGTGTAATTTGACCTAAGATTAAGTATAGTTAGTGTTAAAAAAATATTTAAAGTAAGAGGATTAACGAGTCAAACAATTCAAAAGTTTAAGGAAAAATTTTAAAAACCAATTTTTTTAAAAAAATATCTCTAGTTCCAGACCGTATTATTATCCGGGACTAAAGGTTCTCCGGCCCCTGCTCTAGAAAGCGGCCACGTGGTGGACTCGAGTCTCGATTCGTAGCAAACCGGGACTAGAGATGTGGGTTTTTAGTCCTAAATTCGTAGTCCCGGGTGCGAAACCGGGACTAAAATCCCTTATGAACCGGGACTAAAGGTCCGTTTTCTACTAGTGTAATGATCTCCTATTACCTTTAGAGGAGTAAAATATTTAGCGGTTGGCCTCGCCGACTCTTATTTTTACTTCTCCGAACTGTGTAAGAGTAAAATATTCTCCTCCCATTTTCCCTTCCACCTCAACATCTCATCCACTCCCGACGGTCGCAGGTGCCCCCTGCCGGCACCCCAGCAACCCCCACAGCCCCGCGATGGCCGGATCTTCTCGCTGGCCGTCCTTGCTGCCAATTCCTAGCACTTGCCGCCATCGCATCCTCCACTGTAGCCAGGGACGGATCCAAGAATTTAACTTTGGGTGTTCAAATTTTGACCAACAAAACATATAAGGGTGAAAATAAAAGTGTCCATGCTTTCATGATAAAAGAAGCACAAATTGGCCAATGTGGAAAAATTACCTTAAAAGAGTTAGAAACTCCCAAAATGAATAATAAAGAAAATTACCATATGACCATACGATTTGACATAGCTTGGAAGCTAGATATGGTGACATCAAGAAGAAGTCCTGCTCAATGAGAAAATTGCGCATAACACCACTGCTTGGTGACAAAGTTACACCAAACATAGAAACAAAACATCTTTTGTAGCTGATCCCAAATTCTGGGGTGAAATGTTGCAGCTAGCCCAAATTAATGCCTTAAGACCCTTAATAGAGCATCTAATATGTGTGGCCATATTTTTATACCATATACCAAAATTATACAGTAATTTTGAAATGTATACCACAATATAAAATATTTTTTATAAAATGGGCAACTCCACCACGTGGACCAACAACATTCATGCTTCCCTTTATTCCTGGACAAGAAGTGGAAGAGGTTGGCGCTAAATTTTGGAAGAGTTGGCACAAAAAGTGTGATGAGTCATTATACTTATGATATTGATGATGTTATGTTGATGTTTAAATTTCTGTGTGTGTATGACTTCTATGTTTTCTAAAAAATATGTTGTCATTTTTTTAAATTGTCATACAATTATAGTACAATATTTTTATATTGTCGTATAATTGTGATCTATGGTATAAAAAGTTGTCTCCACATACTAAATATGCTAATAAGGGTAGTAAGACATCTATTTTGGCAGCCACAACATATTACCTCAAAAGTTGGGGTCAGCTGCAAAAGATGTTTTAATTATGTGTTTTTTGCAACTTTGTCACCATAGAGTGGTGTTATGTGCAATTTTCTCTTGCTCAATAAATATAACCAAATAGTCATTTAAGAATTGGTTCCCATTTTAGTTTATAGCTTGCTCTTCACACAATTCATTGAATAAAATACCCTCTCAACATGCTACGGATAGCATTAACACAAATTTGAGAAGTTTGTAAACATGGTTTTACGGGTCATATTCCTGTTTCTTTCCACGAGAATAATAGAGAGCCAAAATATTTTTTTGAGGATTTTAAACCTCTCATCTCAGCGCATATCAACAATATAAAAAGTAAGTCTATTTGTGGCCTTAGCTCGACGACTTCTCATCTATTTGTTGCAACAAACTCAACTACGACAAGCTTGCTCGGCTCCAGTGATGGAGAGTCGAGGACGGCGAAGAACCTTCGGCTCGCGCTAGTGATTTTAGTCGTCGCTAGGCAATCCAAAACCTAATTGTATTTTTTTTATATATCTTTGTGATTTTTAATAGATCATTTGAATTTCGCAAAAAAAATATAGCCTAGGCCTTAAGCCTGTGGCAAAAGCGCATCACATTTCCCAGCCAATGAACAAAGCATTTTCCATCAGGTATGTTCATGACATCTCACGCTGAGGATAAATAATAATGCATTTTATGAAGAAATAAGTTTGGCAATGTTACAATACTCATTTCACAAAAGTTAAATGTATGTTAGCATACTTGGAGTCATTCCTCAATATTAAGGTGCATGGAAATTTATGATTTAGCAAAGAAAATAGGACTAAGCTGCCGTACTATGCACATTGAGATCTCGACGGGCGAAAGAGACTTACAATTTCAATTATCTTGTGGTGGAATACACAAATATTTGACGGTTTGTACTGTTGCTTGTTTTTGTATTATTCTTTTTCATCTTCCGCTCAATCATAACAAGTTAGCATCAACTTATTCTTCCATTTTTATTCAGTTTCTCCCACTCTTTACACACATTATAACCTCTATCAAGATCATGCCAACTATTCCGGAAAACCCTATGAATGTTTTGTAGAGAGGACAATGAAGACGCGGGCGCAGAGACTAGGGCTAGCGCTAGTGAGGGCGCAATGGGAGGAAGACCATGGCGGCGAGGAGGAGATCAGAAGCAGCGGCCAAACCCAGTCCATGCAAATTATTGGCCTTAAGGCGAGTCAAAATAAATATAATTACTCATGCTAAACGTATATACTTGTTTATAACTCACTTTCTTTTCAATTCATGGTCACCGTGTTTTTAACAAAATTTACGTTAGTATACATTGTCCGTTAAGTATAAAACAAATTATGTCAATTGTGAGAATATAATAAAACAGGAAATCATATGGCTCCTAAGTTTAATGTTAGTCACTTGTATTAGCACATCGTTTATGCATGCGTGTATCCTTATCTATCTTGGTAGAGATCTATAAATTGTATGATTTAAGAATATCTTGATAAAGGTTTCTACTTTATGATTAGGAATACTCAAATGGAAAAATTATGATAATAGAGCTTTCAGCTTTCTACTTTATGGGAGTGTTTGTTTGGCTTACGGGTCGGCTACCCCCACGTAGTGTTGTATGAGGTGCTAGTTGGCTAGGGCTCTAGTTCCTCCTCCTACAAATTCACATTGCTCTTCTATAGAAAACGATATATCAATGTTTTCTTATACACCCAAATGAACATCAACATAGAAGCACTTTACTTAATATGCATCAAATCATACTCCTAATTAAGGCACTTTAACAAAATTTCCTAAAAATAATAATCAACCGGAGGCACCATCAGAAGTGCTGATATATATATAGTTCTTCGATGGGGTCGCTGGAAATTTTCCTTAGTTATAAAATGGTGGCATTTTAACAATTAAGTGCTCCGAATTTTTTAGTCTTGCCTCTTGTCGTGCATAAATGAGACCCAACATACTATCAGTTAGGAGAGACTTGAACCGCTTTATAATGGAAGTTGTCCACTAGTCACTAGCGCTCGACCTCCGCCGTCCACCTTGCCCATGCGCCCATTGTGCTTCGTGAATGAGTCGATCTAGACTCATACCCATGCAAGCTGGGATGTTACCAACTCAAATGGGGGACTACTCCCCATGTATTACTTGAATAACACTATATAAGAGGTGGGCGCCAACCCTCACCAACAGTTAGATTGTAGTAGTTGTCTCCTCACGCTATCACTCCACCATAGTCATTTCCTTCTCTTTGTGCTGCTCATGGCTAATCTCGCCATCCACGCTCATGTCCGGGAGAGCATGTCTCCGGAACCTCACCTCATGCGAATATTTATCTTCATCAACTACAAGCACCATGCCAGGCGGTGATGTAAGATTGATGCCACATGATTCCTGCCCTGTCATCGATTCCCTTTTGTTCAATGCATGTGAAGTTGAGCTAGATGTGCACGGTCTTCTCCTATGTGTTTGTCACTTGTCTTAGAAATGTTGGTGTCGATGATATTTAGTTGTATTACATTAACATGAAAATCGCTAATTATCACAATGTTTATACCTATTTTTTAGGTTGAAAAACAGTCTTGATATACTTCTTCTGAATCTTCATGGATGGATCGTTCGAACTGTATTGTGGGTAAATATAGACAGAAAAACCTCAGCCAAATATATCACTTCATGAGAAAAAGTCGTACCAATACATTTTTCTTAATATACGATCCTAGTGAAGGTGGGAGAAAAACACTATCATGCTACAGGAGCTGGAAATCGAAATGGCAGTTGCAAGGACCTAACTGGACGAAAATGAAAGCTATAAGTATCTTGTTGTATAAAAACAGTACATGCGTGGATTAGGAAGAAGAAGTGTCCAAGGACAGGCGCGTGAATGCTTGAGAAAATGGCAAGGACCAGAAGGACCTAACTGGACGAAAACGAGAACTACGAGAGCCTTTCTGTAAGAAACCAGTACGCATAACAGCTCAGAACGAAGGCTCCAGGGACCAGCTCACAAATCCTCAAAACAATTTAGACCATTTCTCGATTTGTGCGTGTCATCCTTGAGCAGGGGCCATGATAATCTTCTCTGTACGTTCCAATTTTATCGGATGTCCCCGAAGGGACGACACATGCTGCAGCGCGAGGCTTATAAACGGGTCTGGGTCTCCTTCGCTTAGCGATGGGGGACTAAAGAATCGAACAAGTCTGAAGCTCGGTGCCCAGCCGCAAGCCAGCGGATCCTGTATCGACTCGTGGGCCGGAAGTAGGGTGGACGTCCCCGTATGCGGCCCAAGCTAATCGGGAGTAACAGGCTGTCGTGTTATTTTGCCAACGTGACGATGCTTCCTGCAGGCTTGTCTCTGAAGAAAAAAGTTTGGTGGTCAAAAACCACGAGAGTTTGCCGTTCATGTTGATGATCATCCTAATTTCCCCAATCTACAAAGTGCAACTAACATGATATTGCCTCCCTGCTTAACAGTCTCCACTAATGGACAACTGCTAATATCACGGTTCTTAATCTCTCGGCTGACTGTCAATGTCTCGGCTGAAAATCATGAAAATTCGAACACTTCATAGCACTTACAACACTGACACGAGCTGCATCTATCCTGCCCATACACAAACCTTGACATATACTTGATGCTGTAGAGTGTGCTCCACAGAGCTGAACAGCTTTGTTAATCCTCCTTGTGCAGTTTTAAGCTTTAACCATGGATTTAAAAATTGGCCAGACATAATGGGCGATACGAAATACTAATGAAAACAATTGCTCTTTCTTGTATAATCAATGGGGCCAATTAATATGGCATCAGGGACAACAAAGAGCAAGCGAAATATGCGAGCCAAATGATTTTAGAACAATACAGAGATGATGCTTTTCTCTAATAAGTTCTAGACAAACTTCATGACACCAACCCTAACAAAGAGAAATACTTGCTACAAAAGTTCACCATCAAGAGGGCCAGTTATTGGTTGGATCCGCAAAAGAGCTTATCAGACAACATTCTCATTGTGGCATCGAAACTTAACACAACTATTCAGTGCCCCAGGCATGCTTCAACCTAGTTATTAGAGTACAGGTCGGTGCGGCTAGGGCACCGGCCGCCTCTCCCCTCCCTATTCGGATTGTAACTCTATCTTTATTAGTCTTGGAGTCCAAGTCAGTTGTAATCTATATAAACAGCTCACCGTGGCTAAAATCAATACAAGTTATTATTCACTCAAACTATCATGGTATCAGACGCCTAGGTTTTTCGCACCTGGGATGACGCCTCCACCTGCGTCGCCAAAGCCGCCGCCGCTCCCAGCTCGGCCCTTCTTCTCCATTGCCGAGTTCCGTGTTGCCGGTGTCCCTCCCTCCCCCTTTTCCTCCTCTACAACTACAACCACACATCCACCACCTCCCCAGATTCCGATGATCTCTCTAGCCGACACCATCGCCGATGTCTCCCCCTTCATACTGATCTCGCTCGACCTTGCGCCCACAACTATTACCACTGGCGCCACCTCTTCACCATCCACCTCGGCCGCTGCAGCCTCCGTCACCATATAGATACCTCCCACCCTTCGCAGCCTGCTGATCCCCGCTGGGTCAAAGATGATCTCGCCATCATCCAGTGGATCACCCGCATCTCCACGGAGCTCTTCAATCTGGTCTCCTCCGACGACGCCACCGCCGTCGATCTGGTTCTAGGACAACTCTGACGCGCGCATCAACGCGCTCAACACGGAGCTTCGCACGACCACCCAGGGAGACGCCCCAGTCACCGTCTTCTGCCAGCGGATTAAGGCCATCGGCGACGAACACCGTGAGCTCCCGTCGACGACCGTACCCTCATCAGCGCCCTCCTCGTCGGCCTCGTAGATCAGTTCGAGAAGCAGCAGTCCTTCATACCCATGCTGAAGCCCTATCCCACCTTTAAGGAGGTGCGTTCCCTCCTCCAGCAAGAAGAGAAGAATCAAGCTCGCAAGGCAGAACGGGCGCCGCACGTCTTCCATGCCGCCGCCCCTGCCGCGGCAGCCGCCCGCGAAACCACCTCCTGCTGCACCAGCTGCGTCCCCGACCACACCTCCTGGATGGCGCCCGAGCCCTAATTACAAGGGCAAGAACCCGATCTACATGCCTCCCTCGACACGCTCCTCCGGCCCTGCACCCGCTTCGTCATCGCCTGCTTCTTCGCCGCACGCGCCACCCTCCTGGCCTCCTCAGCACGACCCTTGGACTGGCCTTGTGCAGGCTTGGTCGATGCCATGGTCGGACCCGTCTCCGTATGGCGCCCCTCCTGCATACACAGGCGCATGGAGTCCCGGTCTTCGTCTAGCCACGGGCTCTCCCGGTCTCCTCGGCCCTCGGCCGCCGGCTCATGTCTACACCGCGACTGCTACACCATCATCCGGCATGCCCTACTACCACATGCCGGCCTCCTACGGCACCATGCAAGCTCCGTACGCGTACAACCAGCTACCATCCTTCCCCTACGTTAACATGCCAGCTCCCGGCTCCTCTGCTCCTCCCAGCAGCCGACCTGGGACCAAGCCGCCTTCATCAACGCCATGAACAACTTTACACTAAATAACGAAGGTACAGATTGGATTTTCAATTCTGGTGCATCCTCGCATATGTCTTCAAATATGAATTTGCTGTCAACTTGTTTCCTCTGCTTTTTCCACAATCACTATTGGCGATGACTCCACAATTCCTGTCTGTTGCGTCAGAAATTCTCACATCTCTTCATCTTATGCTAATTTTCTTCTACGTAATATTCTTGTTGTTCCCTCCTTAATCAAAAATCTTATTTCTGTTCGATAATTCTGTATTGACAACAAAGTTATTCTGGCTTTTGATCCTTTTGGTTTGTCCGTGAAGGATCTAAAAACAGGGGAGGTCCTCGCTCGGTACAATAGCACGGGCGATCTTTATCCACTTCATGGCGCGCCCACATCCACCCCCCGCGCCATGCTTGCATCCGTTGATTTATGGCATCGTCGTCTAGGCCACTCCAATAAAACCACTCTGTCGTCTTTGCTTCAAGAATTTTGTATACCTAGTTCTAGTTCCTCTCATAATCCCTCTCTATGTAATGCCTGTCAATGCGGCAAACATGTTAGATTACTTTTTGGTACCTCGACTACTGTTAGTATTTTTCCGTTTGAGCTTCTTCATTGTGATTTATGGACCTCTCCAGTTCCTAGTGTTTCTGGTTATAAATATTATCTTGTGATACCGGATGACTACTCTCACTATATTTGGACTTTTCCTCTTCGTGCAAAATCTGATGTGCATACAATTTTCATAAATTTTTGGCAGTATGTCCTTACTCACTTTGGCTTGCCTATTCGATTTATTCAATGTGATAATGGACGAGAATTTGACAACACTCAAAACCATAGTTTCTTTCTTTCTCAAGGAATTCTTCTCCGTTTTTCATGCCCTTACACTTCTTTTCAAAACGGTAAAGCTGAATGTTCTCTTCATTATATAAATGACATTCTTCGCACTTTACTTTTGCAAGCCTCTCTTCCTTCTCGTTTCTGGGCTGAAGCTCTTCACACTGCCACATTACTCATGAATGTTCGTCCCACCAAAACGTGTCCTCTTTTGAAATCGATTTTGTAGTTGATAGTACACTTCAGATAACCCAACGGTATATGCATGCTCTAGGTCCAATAAAGACACGTATAGGCATGGATATTTCTTAGGAACCGGTCTAATCTATTTTACAAATGATCTAATTAACTTATCCGGTCATCCCTAGCTTTTTGTCTAGCAGGCAGATGTAAAACACAGTTTGTAAGCTTTTGACATCAGTGCATCTTCATCCGCTACCTGCAATTTTTTATAGTAAACCGTGCAGTTATTTCTCAAGGCGTCTACACTAAACCAAATTTACTAGTATTCTTTTTGTTGGTAGTATGTCACTCTCCGGTGCTCTTTTTTGTTTACTATCTATTTGTATCAATCTAGAAAATTTCCACATACTTTATCCATATCTTCGTAGTGATTTTTCTTTTGGACCCTAAGCTTATTTTTGTATTCCTATTCAAATATGATAATTCATTTTCTCTTTCGGTTGGTCAAGGTTAAGACTTCCATAAGTTTTATTAGTGCAGTTACAGGGCAGCAAACACGAGAAATATTCATGTTTTTTTACAAATAAGTTTTTTAATATGTTTCTAGCAGGTATCAAGTTATTAACTCTAGCGATATGTTTTATTTGTTGCTGCCTCAAGTATGCAAATTTCAACATGAGCTTCAATGATCAAGCACAAGCTATGTATCCAAGGCTTAAGCTTATAGTAATTTCAGCTTTATTTGCCTCTTAGCAGTAGTTTTATAACACACACCTTTACCGCTGCTTTGTTTTGTGAGAATGGAATACCTTAATCAACACAATGGTTCTTCGTGTCTCTCATGTGCACGATTCGATTTATATTTATTTTTTTTCATGTTTGTTTTCTTTGGATCTATCTGTTTGGGTTACTCCTATGGTATTATTTGTTAGTTGTAGAATTGTTGCATAAAATCAGTTATAAGAAAATCAAATATTTGAGAAGACCCTTTTGTGTTTTGAATATCCATAGAGGATTGTAAAATGTTGTATTTACCGGTTCAACATATTTTGTACTGCATACATATGTATTTCCAAATGATAATATAGATGCAATTTGGATTTTTCATGCCAAGTCGTTCATCATTAATTGAATATCATGGAAGTTTTATTGCTCATTGGATTAACTATTTTCCCAAAACAATAGGATCAATTATTTGTATTTGACCCATTTTTTCATGTTCTACTATAGGAACTCATGGACCCACCTTTCTTATCCGTATAGATTAGCATTTCCATACAATACATACATATCAATTGAAGATCTTTATTCCTCTCAAGAGAAATTTTTATGTTAACATACATTTGCAATAGAATTCCGCGAAAAAGTGTGGGGTATCATCTAGTTTTACAAATAGCAGACAATGTGGTTGACGTCCTAACCGACAAACATGAAAAATAGGAAACTAACTAACTGGAGTAACTAGACTTAGCTAACACCATTTTCTCCAATCTACCACGATACGTCTTTGCAAGGGAAATGTTCTTGGGTGGAAGGTTGGGATGCCCATCCGGTTAATCGATTCAAATTCAAAAGCTTGATTTTATTGCGAATTCATCAAATCCCAAGTACTATAAATATCAAAGCTTCCAACATCTACGCGACTACGGATCCAATAAGCTTGGTTTGCCCTGCCATTACTGGAGAGTAGTCTCTCCTTTTCCTCTCCACTTGCTCCATAGTCAGAGAGTTGACTCGTAGAGACCGGCCCTAACTTGAGCCTGCTCCGACGGCTTTTCGGCCTGAGTGGGTGGAAAGGCAGGTGCTGGAGTAGATGGTAGGATTAGGGCTAGGGTTTTCGGCCTTGTGTCGGTAGTATGAAGTAGCGCATCGATACTTCTCAGCTGGATCTAGCGTAGCTTTGGGTGGTGCTTGCTTGTGCAAGAGCTCCGGTGGACGGAGCCGACGGTGAGCGTCGCCGCCACAGGGATCTCCGAGAATAAAACCATGGTATTCCACTTTTCGATCCACTGTGATGTCTTGTTGTCTCTTCTCTTGATGGTCGGCTGTGGAGGTGAGGGGGGTCAGAGAAGAGGAAGAAGCGACGCCGGTGGATTTGCAAAGTGGTTGGGTTCTTCTTCGACTTGGCGTATCGGCGAGGCATCAATCGTTCGTCTCTTGCACTCGTTGTCGTGCTTCCGAGGGGAAAGACGTTGGATTTGGTTAAGAAGACGAGGGCCCCTTCTGAATAATTGTTGCCGCTCCCATCGCGGCAGCCTAGTAGTACTACCGATCCTCTCAGACGGTCTTGGTGGCAAGGGAGAGGAGGGTGCTGGTTTTGTTGCTGCTAGTGATTAGGACGCTAGTGGTGGTCTGTGGAGGTTGCGACCACGGCAGCATTGCCCAAGCGGAGCCGTCTGGTAACCGCTATCTTCTCCAAAAGGACAGCCCTCTTGCGCTCGACTTCTTCGATTCGAGCTTCTTCTCCGTCCTTTGCTGCAGGATCTACTCCGATCTCGACGTGGCGGCGTGCATCGCTGCCTCCCAAGTGGTGCCATCCCCGGTGGATGCAACGGCGGTCACGCCTAGATGTCACACGATGGTGGAAAGGACCGAGGACCTGGTTGCCTTTTAAAATTTTATCCTAGGATTCTTTTTTGTAAGTTTTGAGACCTTATCTTCAAATTACGGGTTTTCTAGTGCAAGTATTGTTAGGAGCCTCTTTGTAATTTATACTTACCTTTTTCTGTGCAAAATTACCCTTTGTTTAATATAGCTTCCATGTCTTTCCAGGCCTTTCCCGTGGAAAAAACTACAGAAGTTGTACACCATAAACCGATTGCTAGACACTTCCGTTCAATCAATCTTATCATTGGCTCACAACCCACGCCGCTACGACGTCCATCACGAGCATAAGGCCCCACAAGTCATTGAAAACTTTATAAGATTCTCTATTCGCAAAAAAATGAACGAAAAAAAAAATGAAATTTAGAAACGTTCTTCTTCTCGCGCAAGAAGGCTAGAAGAGAGCAGCCCAGAAAAAACCCCATTCGCCTTCCTCCCCCGCTCGCTCTGCGCCTCTTCCCCGGCCATGGCGAGGCCAAACCTCGCCGTCGCTTGCGCTCTCTTGCTCGCCGGCATGGCGTTCCTTCCGGTAGTCCACAGCGTTCCCGCGGCCACGTGGATAAACGCCACAGATCTGCCTGAGATGCTCGCCCCACTTGATATCCAGAGCGGCGTGGGTGATGCTGCATCGCGGTTCAAGTTTGTCCAGGATCACGAGCTCCCTTTAATCCGAAAGCTGATGCTGATATGGGCGGACGGCGTACCCTTCTCCACCTCGCCGACGCTGAAGCCGCCCCCCATATCTCTGCCTCTCCCGCGACTGCTGTCGCCACCCAAGGGTTCCGTCAAGACCGCCCCTCCGCTGCCGCCGCATCCGCCGCATCTACCGGACGTGGCTCGTCCGGCCGTGATCGACGCTCCCGCGCCTGCTCCCGCGCCCGAGCCCGCCCCTGCCTCACCAGGATTTCGCAGGGCAATGGGCATGGTGTTGAAAGGGGGCGCGAAAGTATGTGAAGAGTGGGAAAAGTATAAGAAGAAAAAATGGGAGAAGAAGGTTATGAAGAAACTGGAGAACTTGGAGAAGAGGATGAAGAAGAAGAAAAGGACGCGTCCAGTTCAGATTGTGTATCAGTATTGTGTTCCGCCACTACAAGACTGTGAGCTCTCTCTCTCTCTCTCTCTCTCTCTCTCTCTCTCTCTCTCTCTCTCTCTCTCCTTGAACAGTCTCTCCTTGATAACCATGTTTTTTGCCAATCCTCGGTTCTTAGTTTTGGAAATCGTTACATCCTATCAAAAGCTAGTTTAAAACGGGCTATTTAGTAGAAAATGGACTGAAAACGTCTTTCTGGCATGATATTTGGCTTGTTGTGAGCAACAAGAAGATACAGTAGGGAGGCTGTTCTTCCAAGGGACCGGGGAGGGTTAATTTATAGGAGATCATTTGGGCATTTGGAAGTGCTAGAGTGGGAAACTATTTTAGATAGGCTTTCGGACCAGCTCAGCTCAGCTGAGGACAGTGTGTTATGGAAGTTGAAAAGAATAGTAAATTCCCTGCTTAATCTCTGTAGAACATCGTATTTTAGAGATGTCATAGGTCCGTCGGCTGCTCCCATATGAGCTGACGAGTTTGTAGAACTCTGTTTGGGTCCGGGGGGGAGCCAAAAGCAGCCTAGCGTGATGGTATCTCATGGCAGCAGTTGCTTGGGCGCTGTGACTGACCAGGAATGTCGTTGTTTTTAGAGACACTCTACCGACTAATGCATGGCATGCACTTTACAAAGCTATCTCACTCATATTGTAGTGGAAGAAGTTGGTGAAGGAAAAGAACCCGCAGAGGGTCGCAGAGCTCGTGAGCAACTATGACTGCATCTCCTATGGTACACTATCTCTAAGCCTCTCGAAGTACCTAAATTTGATAGTCTTTGCTAGTAGTTGAATGCTTAAATCTCTTTAAGGATGTTTTAAGGTGTACTTCATCTTTGCTTGAGAAAAGATACGTAGCTGCAACTTGGTTCCCTTCGTGTTATTGCCAATTTGTGCAATTAGCTTTTTTCTGACAATTAGCATCTTCTCTTGCTTCGACGGAGAAGGAAATATTTCAGTTTTAATGATTCCATGAATCGACGATTAAGTTTCTAACTGTCAAACTGCAGGTGTTGAAACAATGATGTGCTGACACTGAAGAGTATCTCGTTCATCAAGAACAGCACATTATTGATCACAACTCATAGTTTTGTTCTGGATATGTAATACCCTGCTCTGCACATGTAAAACTCTGTTCTTCACATTGATATCCTTCCATGAATGAATCAGTTCCAGTGATGTTCTTTGATCGTTGAGGTGTACAAGTTCTCAAATATATACTGTACTTTGTTGAGAAACATGTAAGTTCTGCATGTGCGCAACCTGTACAAGAGTAATCTTTAATATTTGTGCATGCTGATGTCTGCTTTCAGCCGGTGTGAAACCGTTGACACCGTGTAACCAGCCCAGACCAGACCGCCATCCCATCTCATATTTTAACGGTCTAAACTAGACCAACCCATTTGAAACCGTTGCAAACGGGTTGGGTTGAGGAAACTGCACAAACCGTGCATGCCCAGGTTCTTTTTGCGGAGAAGAGGAATCAATAGATCATTTATTTTTGCTTCATCTGGAATGTGATGAAGTCAGCCTTCAGTTTGGCAGATTTTTCACCAGCGGTGGATCAATCTTGGATACTTGGATTGACCGTTTTAACTTTCCACGGAAGAAACAAAATTCCGTCTGCTCTCCCATCCTTACAGTTGTATCAGCAAATCAAAAGTTGCAGGTGTTAGGTATAAAACAACAAGTGCAGCACAAGATCGACGTGATAGCCATCTAGAACACCTAATGAACATAAATGGAAGGATGAACATAAATGAAAGGATGTAGATGATCTTTAGTGGGGGCTGGAGTCGATGATGAAGCCATCGATGCCTGCGTGATGTAGGCCTGCTCCTTTGTCGGAGTAGAGGATCTGACGAAGGTGTGGATGTCCTCTGGCCTCTAGCGGCACTGCCCTAGCACCAGTGGTGTGTAGGCTAGCCTTCCCGTTACTGCTGAGCCTCCCTAGATCGGTAGAGTTTTGGGTTGTGGGGGAGCGAGGGTAGCAGATGGAGAACGTGGATTATCCCATCATTGTCAGGCTCCCTTTCCTTTTATGTGGCGCATGCGATAGGGACCAAACCACCGAGTTGGTTTTGGTGCCCCGATCAGGGCGCATTAGTTGCATACAAGTAGGCTAAAAATGTTGGTTTTGTGAGTTTCTCGTTTACTTAGCGTTATATACCTTTTGACTTTGGCTTTTGTGTTAAAACTGACAGGGTTTTAGTTAAACCTGACAGAGCAAACAAGCATTCTCCGCCTTGATCGTTAGGTTTAACTTCATATGCACATTCTCCATAGGAATAATATACCAAAGTGAGGTGTTTCAACAGCAAACAAAATGCCATCAAACTCAACACTTATAGCATACTAGCTTATTTCGAAATGGATAGAATTTTTCTTGATGGGAGTGGTTCTTATAGTGATCCCTTTATTCCTGAATCATAAGGCTTCCAGTAATCCTATGACGGCACATGCTCACGAAAAATACTGAGTGGTAAGTCTTTCGTTAGCAGATCCGCAAGCATATGAGTAGTACTAATATGCTTAACATCAATAGTATGATTCTGGATTCTATCTTTCATAACATAATAATTTATGTTAATGTGCTTCGCATCAGCACTTGACTTGTTATTACTCGTATAGAAAACTACGGGTTCATTATCGCAGTATAATACAAGTGGTTTGGAAATGTTGTCAACCTTTATGAGCCCTAGAATGAAATTCTTTAGCCATACAACCTGCCTAGTGGCCTCGAAACATGCTATAAATTCTGCTTGCATCGTAGATGAAGCAGTTATTGTTTGCTTGGAGCTTTTCCACAATATGGCTCCTCCGGTAAGTGTGAACACGTAACCTGATGAGGATTTCTTACTGTCCACACAACCGGCACAATCAGCATCTGAATAGCAAATAACCTCTAGGCTATTAGATCTTATATATGTAAGCATGCAGTATTTAGTGCTTTGCATATAATGCAAGACTTTCTTTGCGATCTTCTAGTGGTTTAGTCCTGGATTTGATTGGGATATTCCAAGCATCCCGGTTATAAAATACAGGTGCATACATGATGCTTCCGACAGCCGAAGCATAAGGAACCGACTTCATCTGATCAGTTTCAATTTGGTTCCTCGTACATTGAAATGTCCTAAACTTATCGCCCTTGAGCATTGGAGCTAGTGAGGCTGAGCACTTATGCATATTGTATTTATTTAGTACTCGTCAAAGTATGCATTTTGTGATAGTCTCAATACACCCTTACACCTATCTTGATGAATCTCTATGCCAAGGACATACGAGGCTTCACCGAGATCTTTCATATTGAAATTAGAAGACGGAAAATCCTTGGTATCGTGCAATTTATCCTTATCGTTGCAAGCCAACAATATGTCATCCACAAACAGGACTAATATTGTGAACCTACTACCCTTAAACTTTACATAAATGCAGTTGTCCACAACATTTTTCATAAAACCAAAAGTTCTAATAATCTTTTCAAACTTGAGGTACCACTATCTTGAAGCTTACTTCAAGTTATAGATGGATTTCTTTAGGCGACACGCCAAATTTCAATTTCATTCCATGACAAAACCTTTCGACTGAGTCATGTAAACACATCTTCTTTCAGTTATCCATTTAGAAATGTCATTTTGACATCCATTTTGTGCAATTATGGGTCGAAAATGACCTACTGGAGCCATGACGATCATAGAATCTTTAGATGACACAGGAGAGAAAGTCTCATTGTAATCGATTCCTTCTCACTATGTAAAGCCTTTTGCCACAAGTCTTGCCTTGAAACTTTCTAAATTCCCTTTGGAGTCATACTTGGTTTTGTAGACTCATTTGCAGCCTACTCTTTTAGCTCTATTGGTAACTTCTACTAAGTCCCAAACATCATTTGATCCTATAGATTTCAACTCGTCTTCCATGGTAACCTGCCATTCGGACAAATTCGTAATTTTAATGGCCTCTTTATATGAGGTTGGATCCTCCACCTTTCCTTTATCAATTACATCCTCACTCATGTAATTGACATAATTGTCTGAGATGGTGTTCTTCCTTTATCATAGGAGGTGGTGGAGGAGCATCATTATTTTGAGAATCATTTTCTTCATCTGATTGGTGAGGCTCTTCATTTTCATTTTTCGTTAGTTTCAGCATCACCATTAGGTGGAGGACCTAAACTAACAGATTTAGAATCATGAGAAGATACTCTCCTTTGTATTGGTAGAACGATCTCTTGGATATTCGGGGATGGAGCACACACTCGCTTCTCCTCAAGATTGATCTTCCTTATTTATGTGACTTCATTATCTTCAGAAAAATACCGCTTTTCTGGTAAACACGTACTTAGTGGTGTCACCCGGACAATATAAACGGTATCCCTTTCCCCTATGAGGGTATCCAACAAAGAAAAAACTAACTGTTTTTGGATCTACTTCTTAAGTTGTGGATTGAAAACTTTAGCTTCAGCAGACATCCCCACACACGTATATAGTTCAAGATCGGTTTCCTTCCCGTACACACCTCGTAAGGTGTGCATAGTGCTGCTTTAGTAGGAGAAAGGTTTAGTACATATGCAATTGTCTTTGAAGCCTACATCCATAGGTGTACTTAAAAATTTACATAACTAAGCATGCTTCCCACCATATCCATAAGTGTATGATTTCTACGCTCAGCTACACCATTCTGCTGAGGTTTGCGAGGCATTGAGTACTGGGCAACAATTCCATTTATAGCTAGGAACTTTGCAAGAGGTCCTAGAATTTGCCCATAAGGAGCATGCCTTCCATAATACTCTCTCCACGATTAGATCATACAACTTTAATTTTTGTATTCCGTTGGTTATCAACTTTATCTTTAAACACTTTGAATTTTTCCAAAGCTTCTGATCGATCACGTATAAGGTAAATATACCCATACCAAGAGAAGTGATTTGTAAATGTGTCGAACGAATCAAAACCATATATATACTTAACATTCATGGGTCCACGTATGTCAGCGTGAATAAGTTGAAGAACCCATGTGTCTCTTATGACTCCTTTCTTAATTGTTTTCGTATATTTTCCTTTAATGAAGTCTACACAGTTGCCTGCATCCAAAAAATCTAATGGGATGAGTACTTCATTTTTAATAAGTATTTACCACCACCACCCCCCTTGAAATGTGGCATAAATCGAAGGTGCCACAATTTCTAAGAAGTGCTAGTACCCTTCCATTTCTTTTCATTATTATTCAAAACATTACTCACATGCAGCACATAATCATTAAGAGATGACATATATAGTTTGCCTCGCCTGACACCAAGGCCAACATCTTTATTACAATATTTTGAAATAAATTGTTTGTGACCAAACAAGCATTCGTACATCTCACCATCTAAACAAGAGATTGAAATCAAATTCCTACTCAAAGTATGTGCATAAAGAACATTATTTAAATGAAGACTTAAACTGGTGTAAAGCTCCAAGGTGAGTGACCCTATTGCTTCAACGTCGAATTTAACTCCATTCTCTACTTTAAGCCTTCTTATTCCTCTTGTTGTAGTTTGGATCATATTTAACCCCTACATAGAGTTAGCAACATGAGCAGTTGCTCCTGAGTCAATCCACCATGATGTACACAAGAAATCGGTATAATATAATTCATCAACAAATGTGATTTTATTTGTATCTCTCTTCATCATCCACTTACAGTATTCTGGACAGTCCTTCTTGTAATGACATTCTTTCTTATAGTGGAAGCACACATTTTCATCATCTGCGCTTCCCAAGACCAGTCTAATCTCCTTTCCCCTTAGACTTTGGCATTTCTTTCCTGCAAAGATTATTTGGAGGCTTTGGGGAACTTTGCCCATCATGCTTTCTCTTTTGGGAACCGACATGAAAGGCTTGGTCCTTGATCTGCCTTATAAACCTTTCTTCCTCCTAGACAATCTGAGAGCATGTCTCAGCAAGTGTCCATTTTTCTTTCATGGAGTTGTAGTTGATCTTGAATTGATCAAACTCTTCAGGGAGGGACTCCAAGATCATTATCACAAGGATGTTGTCACTGAACTCACACTTTCAAATCTTCAACTTATGTGAAGCGGATATCATTTTCATTATGTGGCCCCGAATTTCTCCATTATATTTATACTTCCCAAGTAGCTTCTGAAGAATCTCATATGCATAAACCTTTTTGGAGCCTTGGAACTGTTCCTCCAAGGTTGCCATAAATTCCTTAGGAGTATCCTTCTTGGTGAAAGCACCAATGATCTCAGGTGAGATGGATGATTTTATCAATAGCATATCCACATGATTTGATCTTCCCATTTCTCCATCTTGGAGCCATAAGTTCTCTTTAGATCATCATACCCCTCGGCACCAACAACGTGTGCCGAGGGCTTATCCTCCCTTAAGGCATAACCAAACTCCCTGAAGGCCAAGCTCAACTCAACTGAGGTCTTCCAGTGAGGGAAGTTGCTTCCTATCAATTGCTCGACAGTATCATAACATATTGAAGAAAAAGCTGAAATTTATACATAAACATCATTAGTAAATTGCATGAATACAAAACTCAACATGCCATAACCATCCAAAGTTCCAATTTTATGCCAAAATACCATTGGGAAGAAATGACATAAATCTAAAACAACATTAAGGGGTTGACATATAAAATTAATCATCATTAAAATAAACATCAACAATAATCACTTAAGGAAATCCAATATATTTGGTGTTTAAATTTATCATACAACATTAAAACATATCAAATATTCTAAACAAAAAATCTCATTGGTTCATTTTCATCTAGAATAATAGCATGTTTTATAACCATATTTTAGGCCATACTTCTCTGTATTTAAAACAGTGCATCAAAACTTTACACATATTAAACATATATACTTAAATAAATATATAAAAAAGAAAACGAAATAGAAAAAACAAAACAACTGGCGGTGGTGCTCACAGGCATCATGGCGGCCATCAAGGCGACGACAGCGACTGGCGGTGCGATGCCCACCAACGTTGGCTTATGTTCTTATTGGGGATATGCGCAAGAAGCAATAATAAAGTGGTTACTATCATATCTTCTTGTTTTTTATAAATATGTACATCCCTTGCTATAATTGTATTAACCGAAAACATGAATACTTCTGTGTTTTGTAAACACAAAAGAGTCCCTAGTAAGCCTCTTGTTAAACTATCTTGTTGATTAGTAGGTGATCATGGTTTCCTGATCATGTATATTGGATGTTATTAATAACAAGGTCATATCATTAGGAGAATGATGCGATGGACACACACCCATAGTAAGCATAACATAAGATCAAGTCATTTAAGTTTGTTTTGCTACAAGCTTTCAAATACATAGTAACCTAATCCTTCAACCATGAGATCATGTTAATCACCACCACCGGATGAGTGCTTTGATGACACCAAACACCACTTCTGTAACTAGGTGGTCATAAAGGTGGCATTACGTATTCTGAAAGTATGTGTTGAAGCACATGGATCAAGAGTGGGATTTGTCCATCCATATGACAGATAGATATACTCTGGGCCCTCTCGGTGGAGTGTCATCCAATTGGCTTGGAAGCATGTGACTAGGTCACAAGGGATGTCACATCACAGTACGAGTAAAGAGTACTTATCGGTAACGAGGTTGAACTAGGTATAGAGATGACGACGATCGAACCTCGGATAAGTAAAGTATCGCGTGACAAAGGGAATCAATATCATATGTTAATGGTTCATTCGATCACGAAGTCATCGTTGAATATGTGGGATCCACTACGGATCTCCAGATTCCGTTATTGGTTATTGATCGGAGAGGTGTCTCGATCATGTCTGCATACTTCGCGAACCGTAGGGTGACACACTTAAGGAATCAATGTTGTTTAAGTAGATATGGAATATGAGTTGGAGACTAAATGTTGTTCGGAGTCTCGGATTGGATCCAGGACATCACGAGGATATCTGGAATGGTCCGGAGAATACGATTCATATAAGGAAAGTGGTTTTCCGGGGTTCAGAAAAGTTTTGGTGTTTTGACCGGAAACTTCTAGAATGTTTTAGAGGGACCACGAGTGGTTGCACCACCCCGGGAGGGGGTCACTTGGGTTGTGGCATGCCCTAGGGGCCAGCGTTACTAAACCCTAAAGGGCCAGCCGCCCAACACTAGTAAAAGTGCCAAACCCTAGTTTGAATAGTCAAATCCTAGTTTGAGAAGTCACACTCTAGTTTTGGTAAGAGGGAAGACTTGGAGGGAAAGTTCCCAACTCTTCCCCTTGGTGGTCGAGTTGGGAGGGACTCGGCTAGGGCTGGGAACCCCTTGGCCGCTAGCCCCCCACCTATATAAGGAGGGGTGAGGGCGCACCCCCTTGCACCCTTGTCCCTAGCGCCTAAACCCTAGCCATCACACCCCTCTCTCTTCTGCACTATCCTGCTCCAGCTTAGGCGAAGCCCTGCAGAAATATCTCCTCCACCACCACCACAACATCGTGTTTTTGGGATTCTGAGGGGATCTACTACCTCTACTTCCCGCTAGAGTAGGGAGAGGAAGGTCTTCATCGACTACGTACGTGTAACCGAGTGTGGAAGCGCTGCCAGAACGCGGCGCCGGAAGGATCGTCTACGTGATGTTGAGATCGACTACATCAACCACACGATCTAATCTTTTTAACACTTTGGATCTATGAGGGTTAGTTCTCCACAATCTCGTTGCACCGATCTCGTCGATAAGATCTTGGCTTTGCCATAGATTAGATCTTGGTTTTGTGTGTTTTTGCGATAGAATTTTTTTGTTTTCCATGCAACGAAACCTACAGTGGTATCAGAGTCGAATCTATGCATAGATCTGTTGCACGAGTAGAACACAATGGTTTTGTGGGCGTTGATGCTTTTGTTGTCGCTTGCTTTTTGTGTACTTTGCATCTTGCAGGATGGTGGGATGAAGTGGTCCGGGCTAACCTTACATGTCGTCACACATGAGACTTGCTCCACGCTCAACGTGCAAATTGCATTGCACAAGTGGCTTCGCGGGTGTTTGTCTCTCCCACCATAGTTAAGATCCAACTTACAATCTGCACTTGACAACACTTGTATCCACTTCTTGGTTCTTGTTCGTAGATAAGAACGATTCTTATTCGAAAGCCCCAAGCTACGTAAAACATGCAAAGAAAATTAGAGGCGTCTAACTTGTTTTTGCAAGGGAATGTGATGTGATATGGCCATGATGTGATTGTGATTACATATGATGTATGAGATGATCCTTATTGTAATATGGCAACCAACAGGAGCCTAATGGTTGTCTTTAAATTTGTTAAGACATGCGTGTCTATTCATCATGTAATATCTTTATTCCAAGTAATTGTAATAGTTGTTGTTGGTGATGGACAACCATGAAGCGACGCCACGGACCTTGACGCTACGCTGGTGGAGATCATGTCTGTGCTTTGGAGATGGATATCAAAGGCATAAGGAGAAAGTCTATATCATATCACATATTATGAATTGCATGTGATGTTAATCCTTTTTATGCATCTTGTATTGCTTAGATTGTGACGGTAGCATTATAAGATGATCCCTCTCACTAAATATCAAGTAATAAAGTGTTCGTCCTTAGTAGGAAGCGTTGCTAAGACTCGTCGTTTCGAAGCATCACATGATGACCGGGTGTTATAGATTCTATGTGTGCATACGACCGATGCAAGCCAGATTTGCACATATGGATACTAAGGTTAACCTTGACGAGCCTAGAATGTACAGACATGGTCTCGGAACATGGAATACCGAAAGGTAAAGCATGAGTCATATGGATAATATGATGATGTTGATTGTTCGCCTTTGAAAGTACATCTTCTCTCATCATGATTGGACTTGGTGTAGTGGATTTGGTTCGTGTAATCACCAAAACGACTCGAAGGATGTTGTTTTGAGTAGGAGTTCAAAAGTAATATGATTAAGTTTGAACACAATTTATCATAAATTAAATCAAAGTGAATTTGCATAATTGTTGTAGTCATTGGCATCTGTTCACCACCTTACGCTTAGTTTTAATTAAGATAATAGAACTATAGAATTCTAGATAGTTACTTTATGAACTGGTATCGTATTGTTTTGAGTGTCAATCTAAAGTTTTAAAGTACTATTGCAAACTTTCAGAAAACTCCATTTACTCCGTGAAGTTTAATAATTAGTATTAAATCAAGAGTAACGATTCCAGTGTTAGTATCTAAGTATCATGTTTGCCTCCATGATCCTTGATATTCAAAAGGTTGATTTAGTATCAAGGTTATCTAGGATCTGAAAGAAATGTTTCAGAAACCATCATGTGTGGAAGATATTGCGATATCTGAAATAATGTTTTGGTTGCAATATGATAGAGTATAATATAGCAAAATTTATGTACTCATATTTGATGAGAATTTGCAAAGGTTGGGTACGCTAGTCGCCCTAATCCTCCAAAAGGTTTTGGAGAGCAACATTATACTCGCGATTCGCCGTTATAATCATAGTAGCTTGATCATGAAAATTTTCATGATAAGGATGAATAAAAGATGTAGGTAAAATGTTTACTAAGCTAAAATATTACTAAAGAATGAAATTCGAAATAATGCCAAACATTTGATGATGGTGATCTACTTCAAAGTGAAAGTCCAAAGACATTAGTATTTGACTATACACGCTTTGGGCTATCTGTCATGTGTATGGCACCACTATTGATGTTGATAGATTCTTTTAAAAGTAAAAGGAAATGTTGAAAGAGAATCTCAGAATTATTTGGCAGAAAAAATAGACTGGAATTTTCCAGCATAGGTATATAGATGATATACATGTTATGGCTATATTCTTTGCTTGTTAAACAATGTGGTTCTTGGGTATTGGATACGAATTTGTTGGTGTGGATTGTCATACAGAACAACACAATTTATGAACTACAATGGCCTAACTAACTAGCAAGAGAATATGTCAAAAACAAATAAAGTGTTGTTGTGTTTCTCATTGACATCAAAGCTTGCCTTCAGGATTTGTTGTAATAATTGTTATTTTTTTATCAGGTATTATGAGAACAAAGGTTGTTCAAATAATTTCCATATTCCATAATAGATGGATGATATAAGTCTAGTTGAAGAAATCACATCCATAAAACTAAATGCTAAAAATGTCGCAAGACAAATAATTGAAAGATCACTTAAGAAGTGACATCGCCGTTAAATTATATTGGAAAGAAAACGTGAAGAAACTCCATGTTGATGGTATTTAGGAGTCTTTTTATTTTGATCAAATGAAACTTGTGAGACTTTCCTAGAGATAATTGAAACTTCGTTCAAAGGCCAAAGAAGAACGAACGATTAACTTATTGGAGTTTGTACATATTGATGTATGTAGTCCATTATGTGAAGTCATGAGTGATGGATTTCAGTTTCATATGCTTTCTCCGAAATTATGACTGAATATATGTGTATATTTACTTAATGAGGAAGAAGTCTGAAAATTTTGAAAAATGTTCAAAGACTTTCAAGATAAAGTAGAAAATCATTGTAACAAGAAAATAAAGAGTTTATGATTGGATCATAAAGGAAGATATTTGAGTTACAAGTTTAGCAAAAAAAACTTAAGATTTGAGGAATCGTTCCATGGATTTTCATTTCCCGAAACACCATAGGAGTATGGAGTGAGATATGTAATGAAACCTTGTTTGACATGGTAAGATCAAATGTGTCATTTATGAAACTTCCATTATATTTTAAAATATTAAATCTTTAGAGACTACCGCTTTTTCACTAAAAAGATTTCCATCGTGATCCGTTGAAATAACACCATATAAGTTATGGATTGGGATAAAACCAAAGTTGTCCTTTCATAAATATTGGTATGCTAGGCATAAGTAAAAAATTTACAACCAAAGTCGGATGAGCATGACTTTGTAGGTTATTTCGAATAACCCTTGGGTATTCCTCCATAACACCGAAGACAAAAGTGTTTGTCTCTTAGAATGTCAAGTTTTATTGGGAGGACAATAGAACTTAGATAAGGTTAATAAACCTTAGATGTATGTGCTGAGTTGCGTAGCTGGAAAGTGTCCTGGAGGCAGCAATAATTCTCATGGGTCACGTGTCTCAAAGGTTGTGTTCACGGAGGTCTAAATTCCTATTGAACCGAGTAGGTCAGGTAAACAATCAAATACTAAGATTTGAGAGTAAATAATTATTGTTTGACAATGATGAACCGACTGCATGCAAAGAGGCAATGATGGGCCCTGACTCCGTCAAATGGCTTGAAGCCATAAAATCCATGATAGTTCCATACACGAGAAATCAAGTTTTTGAACTTGGAAGACCCTCCAGAAAGGTGTAAAACCTATTGGTCGTATTTGGATCTGTAAGTAGACATGGATGTTTCACATCTATGAAATTGTCGACATGTCGGTAAATAGTTTACGACAACATTCAAGAAGTTGACTATGACAAGATTTGATCTTTCATAGCGATATTTAGTCTAGACGGATTAATGTAGCAACCACTACATATAATTTTGCTATATGGTAGTTGAAACAAACAAAACAAAGTTCTTCAAATAGAATGGTTACCTAGGACGTGTACATGACCCGATCCAAAGGGTTTTGTTAATTCAAAGGATGCTAAAAGGGCATTCAAACTTCAATGGTTGAAGTAAGCATCGCGGAGTTAGAATCTTTACCGTGATGAAACTGTTAAAAGATTTAATTTCATCAGAGACGATGAAGATGCTTGCATTTGCAAGAAATTAAATGGGAGTGATGAGACATATTTCTAATACATTATGTGGAATACATATTGTTGATTGGAAATAATGTATCTTTTATTGACACAAGTTAAGAATTTCATCTCGATGAAAGACTTAGGCAAAATCTGAATATTTGGCATCAATGTCTATATGGATAGATTGAGACACTAATATGGTTGTGACAAATGTACATAGATGAGATATTGAATGAGTTTAATATGGAAATGACAAGAAAGGTTCTTGCCACATAGAAAGGATTGAATCAAGATTCAGGTGTTTTGACACTTAGTAAGTGAAACAAGATTCAAGTGCTTTGACACTTGGTGAGTGAAATCACAAGAATATTTTGATTAATCATATTGTGATATGTACACATCCAGATATGTCCTATGCTCTAAATGTTATGGGCATATACCAGAATGATTCATAAGATGATCATTGGACGATAGTAAGTATATTCTTATGATCTTTGGAAGAACTAAGAATATGTTATTTATGTAGAGGTGACAAATAGATAGATAGTTCATTGTAAAGTGTTACATTGATACTAGTTTTGTCACAAAATACATATTAAGTTTATCTCAATTTAAACTAAGGGTGGAACAATGTGATGGAAAGGTGATTCCGTAACGGATTTGGATGAGTTCCAAAGTTAAGACAATGTGACACATACTACAATAAAAGGCTAGGTATATGACTGTTATTGTAGCAGCAAAAGTGGGCATTTGTGTCAAGTAGTTTGTTATAAAACTAGGTGTGGTTCACAACAGGCTAGTACTATGAAGATATATTGTACGACAAATGTATCGACAAGATTTAATCCCCAAAGGAACTAAAGGTCTCACCAAAGGACCAAATGTATATAATTCCATCTCATTGGAGAATGAGTGATGCGTAGAGACGCAAAAGAATGCAAATACACACGGACCTAAAAGTGTCGGGTCTGGGATTATGTTTGCCACTAGCAATCGTGTATATACAACACCAGAAAGCCATAGGTGTTGAATGCACAAGTTTTTTCAAACTAGATTATTGACTCTAGTGCAAGTGGGAGACTGTTAGGGATATGCCCAAGAGGCAATAATAAAGTAGTTATTATCATATCTTCATGTTTGTGATAAATGTTTACATCCCATGCTATAATTGTATTAACCGTAAATATTAATACTTGTGTGTTTTGTAAACATAAAAGAGTCCCTAGTAAGCCTCTTATTAAACTAGCTTGTTGATTAATAGCTGATCATGGTTTCCTAATCATGGACATTGGATGTTATTAATAACAAGGTAATATAATTAGGAGAATGATGTGATGGACACACACCCATAGTAAGCATAGCATAAGATCAAGTCATTTAAGTTCATTTTTGAAAGAACATGTTGGGCCCCCATATGTGGTTTTGGTAATTAATGACAATCTTTATGGACTAATGTGTGTATTAAGTTGTACTTGTAGGAATTGTCCATTGGCATTGCTTGGAGCATGTGTTGACTTCAAGATAGATGAAATGAGAAGAAGATGTGTTGTGCAAGCTCAAAATGCGCCATCTATAGAATATCTCATGTTTGATGCTTGACATCCTCGGTGATCATGGATCGATGATGAGGAATCAAGAAAGGTATCCATCTTGAGAAGGACAAGATCGTCTACATCGATCTCAAGTGGATTTATCAAGGCAAAGGTATAATATTGATAGGTTTTCCCTTTTGCCGGTCTCATGTTTGTTGGGAGACCGGGTTTAGGATAGATAACCGTACTATCAAGAGGGGCTCTCGAATGAGTAACTCGGTCACATCGTTCGGAGAGAGATCAAATCTTTGCATACTTGCATCATCATATTTGGTTGTTATTTGGTCTTATCCATGTGAGGATATAGAGCTTGTGGTAATCTCCATAACAAGATCTAGTCCATCAAAAACGGATTTCCCTTTTATATCTTATTGTGTTTTTGATCTTGGAGGTTTTACCGGTTTGTATTTTAGAGATAGGTAAAACCTTCCATTATTTGGTTCTTACTCATGTGAGGATTTATAGCTTGTGTTAATCTCCATGACAAGCTCTCGTTCATCGAAAACGGATTTCATATGCATTTTCTATTACGTTTTTTATGTTGGAGGTTTTATCGGTTCATCTTTTTGATAGAGGTTAAACCTTTCGTCATTTGGATCTATCCTCCCTTGATGGACTATAATTTTTCTTTGCATTATCTTTTAGAGCTTGTTGTCCTCTTCGAAACGAGCCCAAGATCATCAAAATCGGAGTCCGGATGCAAAAGTTATGGCCGTTTTCGTTCAGGGATGACCGGTAGTACCGGACCAGGGTCCGGTAGTACCGGAGGTCCGGTAGTACCGCCCCGTAGTACCGGTCGGTACTGAAAAAGGTGCGTTTGGCGACCTGGGATCCCCAGGGATTGTCCGGTAGTACCGGGAATGTCCGGTAGTACCGGGAATGTCCGGTAGTACCGGGATTCGCGTTTTTTTGGCTTCAACGGTTGGATTTTCGGGGAACCTATTTAAGGGGCCTTCTTCCCCAATGGTTCCCTAACCATTCTTGCAAGTTTTCCCCTCCATTGTTGACCTTCTTGAGCTTTCTTTCTCTCAATCCCTCCAATGATTCTTGCATATTCTTGAGGGATTTGAAAGAGGAGATCTAGATCTACAATCCCACCAATCAATCTCTCCTCTAAGTGAGGGGAACATATTGGGATCTAGATCTTGGAGTCTTTTGTGGATTTCCTCCATTGTTCTTCCTCTCTTATTCCCCCATAAGCTTTTGTAGCTTTGGTGGAATTTGGGAGAGAGAGATTTGAGCACCTTTGTGGTGTTCTTGCCATTTGCATTTGGTGCATCGGTTTGAGTTGTCTTTGGAGGATTTGATTTGAGTTACTCATTGGAGCTTGTCCCTCTTGGGTTCTTGGAACCCTAGACGGTTTGTGGCCTTGGTGGCATTGTGGCCTTGGTGGCATTTGTTGGGAGCGTCCAATTAAGTTGTGGAGTTGTGCCCCAACCTTGTGAGAGGTTCCGGTTGCCACCGACAAGTGCACCGATAGTGGAAGTGTAGATCGATCCCATTGGGTTGAGATTCACCGGAGAATAAGAGAGGCCTTTTGTGGCGTTGGTGGTTTGGTACCACCCCCTCTCCAAACGAGACGTACTCCATGTTGGGAGTAACTCGGTAAAATATCGGTGTCCCCGCGTGCCTCGGTTATCTCTATACCCGAGCTCTTTACTTATGCACTCTACATTGTGATAGCCTTCGTGCTTGAAGTACTATATATCTTGCTATCACTTTGTTGCTTGTATTGCTTAGCATAAGTTGTTGGTGCAAATAGGTGAACCTTAGTTGTTCTAGGTTGTGCTTAACAAAGTAAACACTAGTTTTATTCCGCCTTTGTTGAGCCACTCTAGGAAAAGTTTTAATCGCCTATTCACCGCCCCTCTAGGCGACATCCGTATCCTTTCAATTGGTATCAGAGCCCGGTCTCTCATTTTAGGCTTCACCGCCTTGAGAGTAAAGATGTCGGCTAGAGGATTAGTGCACAATGACATGTTCATATTCGATGGCACAAATTATGATATATGGAAAAATCGCATGCTCATTCATTTTCGGGACATGGACCCAAATTTGGAGCATATTGTAAATATAGGTTTTTCTCCTCCAATGGATTTCAAAAATCTATCTAGTGAGGATGAGAAAAACTTATATCTCGATGCTCAAGCTTCTAATGTGCTTGTTAATGCTTTGAGCTATGTAGTTACTTCTTCAATCATTCCTTTTTGGAGCGCTCATGAGTTATGGACAAAACTTCAAGATAAATATGTTGTGTCCAACATTATTGAGGATGATTGTGTTGCTTCCACTTCCGGTCGAGATGAGTTCTCATCCTCTACCACTTTACCAACATGTGACTTTTCACAAGGTAATGATATGGTGAGTGGTGATAGAAATTGCAATTTGGATAGTGTGCTTACTATTTTTAATCCCTCATCCCTATCGAGTTGCAATGATCTATCTTTGGACTTTAACACTTCTAGCACTACAAACTCCTTACATGCTTGTGTTAATAGTCCTTGCATATCATGTAGAAATGACTTGAACAAATCTCATGATGATATTCTCATGTTGTCTTGTTGCCATGATAAAAAATGCTTCTATTTCCTCTAGTGCTTGTGTTGCTAACCATGCAGAGGAAAATGAAGATTCTATGGGCCACGACAAGGTCTTGAAGAGAGCTTCAAGTGCAATCTCATCATCACCTTCCTCCGGTTCTCACATGTTCCTTATGGCTAAGGGAACAAAGGTAACCTCTTTGAATCCCATTGTATCTCATGATGATGATGATGAGGTTGAGAATCATAATGATGATTATAGAGGTAAGTATGATATTACCTCTATTAAGAAAATGGGAGAGGTTGTCTATAGTGCTCTATACAAAAATAAACTTGCTTCCTCCAACCTTCTTGAAATCTTGAATTATGATATAGAAGGCAATGATCTTATTGAGGAGCAAGAAAACATAATTGATGAAAAGTTTGCACTTGAGCGTGAATATGCTAATGAACTTGCTCAAGTAAAGGACTCCCTTGAAGAAGAACAAACCACCAAAGAATCTCTTGAGGAGACTTTTACTCTAGAATTATCTAGAGTAAAGGAATACCATGATAGAGAACTTGCGGTGGCTAACTCCTTCAACATTAAAAATGATGAACTTGAAGTTGCTTATGCTAAACTTGTTGAGGATTTTAAGCACCTCAAAAATGGCTCTAGGGTCATAAAGGGTGAGCTCATCAAACTCACCGAGTCACATGAGCAACTTAAAGCCTCATATTCAAAAGAGCTTGCCAAGTTGCCCTCACCTCTCGCTAATAATGATGATGCTTGTGCTACTAACTCTATTTCTTGTGAAGCATCTATTTTGGAGGAGAATGTTGAGCTAAAGGCTCAACTTGCATTGCTAACTAGCAACTATGGGAAATTAGAAGAAAGTCATGTTAAGCTCTCAAGCTCGCATGAGGATCTTCTAGTCTCCCATGGTAGGCTAAAGTTAGCTCATGAGGCCATCATGTCAAAGGTAACATCTAGTGGGCCTCATGTGGAAATTAGCACTACATCTAATCCAAATGTTATATTGCCATGTGCTAGTCCTTGTAGTTCATCCTCTCACAACCATGATATATCTTGTGATGAATTACATTTCGTGCCTTGTTGCTCTAACAATGTAGCATCTACTTCCTCTAGTGTATTTGTTGAAACTAACCATGTAGAGGAAATCAAAAGGATCAAGGCTCAAGTCACTTCTTTGAAGAATGACTTGAAAAAGGGTCATCAAGGGAAGGTCACACTCAATAAAATCTTGAGTATGCAAAAATCCCCCAATGACAAGAGTGGGCTTGGATTCAAATCTAATGTCAAGAACAAGTCCACTATCAAGTTGAAGCACAAGGACAACAAGAAGAATGGCCAAGATCAAGTCAAGAATCCGGCCAACATTGTTTGCTTCAAGTGCAAGGAAGAAGGGCACCATGTTATATCTTGCCCATTGAAGAAAAAGCCTCTTAGTGTGAAGCAACAAGGGAAGCGGCCTCAAGCTCCACCTCAAGTCATTAATGGGCCTCTTCCTAAGAGGACTACTCGAGCTCTTCCTCGATTTGTGGCTTCTCCTAAGAAGAAAGATGGCAAGAGTAGAACTTGCTACATATGCCGTGAAAAGGGGCATATTTCTTCCTCATGCACTCTCGGTATCTCCTCATCCAACCCTATCATTATTGATGATGCTTATTCTCTTTGGAAGGATGAGGTTGGCAATGTGTTTGCCAAATTTGTTGGTGCTCAATGTGGTGTCAAGAAAAGAACCATTTGGGTTGCCAAACCTATTGTGACTAACCTCTTAGGACCCAACTTGGTTGGGGACCAACAAACCAAAACTTGATCAATAGGTGTGTTTTGGAGGGCATTGGAGTCTTGGCTACATTATGAAGAATTGAGGGATCTTCATCAATTATCATTGTCAAGCCAAGCCATTTTGATTATCTTGATTATATTATATTTCCAATGTTCCTCCTTGCGGTAACATATGCTAAACTCTTTACATTGAAAGTTACTCGCCCCTTTGTGCATGTGTTGGTTTTGTATCTTCCATGTTTTTGTACATGTTGTGCTATCCACTTAATTATCTTGAAATCAAGATTATTTGTGTATGATTAGGTGGCACACCATTTATGTGTGTTTCTTGTGTTTGAGCCTTGCTTGGTTATATTTGGTATCCTATTTGGCTCTTGTGAGAAATTAATGGATTATCCTATTTTGGGGGAGTGTTATGCTTAGGCATTCCACAATCCTAAAAATGTGTGTACATGAGGATTACCACCTAGTATTTATATTGGATTCTTGTCTAGTATCTATGTGGTATAATTCTCATGAGAAATTTAAGTTTTATAATGTCCATTAATTATCTCTATTTGTATCCTTTTGCCTCGTGTTGTTTTTATGGTAGTATCACATTATGGGGGAGTCTTATGCTTAGTGCATATTACAATCCTAGAAAATGTGAATATTCGAGGTTATGTCACTTAGAATTGATATTGATAATTATCTAGCGCCTATGTGACACATTGGCTCATACAAGTTCCTATTTGCATGAATGGCTTTATTGATCTTATTTTGGATCTTGTATATCAGAGTGTTTCTTGGTATGTGTTTCCTCATATTTAGATATATATATCCTCATGGAAACCATTTGCTTCAAGTTACTCTATTCACTAGTGATTGTGTGACTTGGGGAAGCTACCAAGAATCTTGTTCGAAGTATCATGCTCAATTTCTTATATTTAGTTATATGCTTCTTGTTGTGACTATGATCTTGGATATCCATGCAAGCTAACTTGGGAAAATTATTCTATTTCTTGTACTTGGACAATGAGTACCCAACTTATGGTAGAATTTATTGATCATATTCACTTTGGCCCTTGCTTAATTTTATCCTATATTTGGCCAAGAAAATGTTTTGTGTTATCTCCCAAGCCTTCCTTGCTTCTTGTGGATCTTCTTATTTTATTGATATCCTCTTGTGTTTTACTTTTTATAGGTACTAGTGATGATTCCATTTGTGTGCATTTTGCATTTAAAAGGAAAATCCTACAAAATGCACTATCCATGGGGGAGCTATCCTATATTATTTAGAACACTCATAGTTATGCTTCTTTGTTTTGATCCATATCGTGTTTTATGTGCTTGGAACCTCAATCTTTTCATTTTGGTACTTGTGCCATCATGTGAAGTTTGGGGAGTTTGGTTTCTTGTTGGAACCTTGCTCTTTTTGGGAGTTGGTTTTGTCTCATTCCTTGTTTCTTGATTTGACCATTTTAGAATGAGATAAATCCTTGAGCATTTTTATTTCTATCTATCTTTTGCTCCTTGGATTATGCCTAGTTCATTTGTTGAAATTGTGATCTTTCATGTGTTGAATTGGTTCGTTGATACAATTTGTACATCGTTTGTCATGTCACACTCTTGTGTGTGCAATCTCGATTTACTTGGTGTTTTGTTCAAATTGTATCTCCTTTTTGGTTCTTGAAAACTTCATGCATGCATATTTACTATATGATTATATTATGGCATGCTTGCTTTCTTTGATCCAATATATAGGGGAAACTCCACCAATTCCCATCGGATAAGTTGTGCATGAAATTCAATTTCATATCAATGTGCACATAATTATGTGGAGTCTCTCCTATGTATTGTAGTTTCTCTAACTACTTTGGACCCAATAAGTTTGGGGACCATTTTGTACTTAATTGTGTTTTAGGTACATTGGAGATATATTGGATGCTTGTCTTTCAATTTTGAAGAAGTGGTGTGTACATGAAAAGTTGAGTCAAGCTATAGGATGATCAACGAATTCATATATTCTACATCCTACCAATTATATCTCGGTAACAAGAATCTCTTTCTCATGCTCATATATCTTGATTCCAACCATTTGTCGGTTGCCTTCTAGCATGAATTCATGTATTTGTAATTGTTGTAGTTCTAGCCATGGCTTTAAGAGAACTCTCTATTGTAAATGTGTATAAGTTGAGATGAGTACATATAGTTGGGACTATACAAAATCATGCATATGATCCTCCAATACCAAATATATCAATCTAGCAATTTTATTGCCTATCATCTCCTCAACTTCTCTCATATGCAATAGTGAGATTTTGCTAGTCTATTTTCTCTTATGATACTTGTTGCCTTTCTTCATATATTTCAACTTTCAACTTTTCCCATGGTGATAGTTGTAATATATGTAGTGTGTTTGTGTTTGAAGTCCATTATGTACAATAAGATATATGTGAGCCTTTGGCCATGCTTTGAAGTAAAAATCTTATTGATATATGTTATGACTTCATTTTTGCCTTTCATGTGCTTTCTTGTATAATCTTCTTGATGTGTGCATTTTTCTTCTTTGGAATATGTCTTTGTGATATTTTCCACTTAGATACATATACACATATGAGAAGATAATTTTAGTTGATTTTTAATCCTTGGAGACCACCTTTCTATTCCTTTTGATTCTTTGGTGGCTTCCAAATTTATTTTCCTATGAGTGCTTGTTCCTCTTGTTTGCATCTTCGGACACTCATATTTGTTCTTTCATGTCTTGTATTGTTAAATGAATTTGGATGAGTGAGGAGTCCATGACTATGCACCTCGTTCCCAAATGCAATTATCATAATTGGTGCATTCTCTTTGGGGAGCTCATCTAATTCATTTAATAATACTCATTTGTATTCTTTCACATTTGTTGTGTTTTAAATGCTTATGGGGGAGCAAGGATTCCATATTTGTGCATTATGTATTCCAATACATTTATTTTGAATTGTGCACAAACCTTGGGGAGCTTCTTTATTTATTATTTAAAACACTCTTTTGCTCATATCATAATATCTTGTTGTTTCCATTTGGACTCATTTGTTGTTTTCAAATTGGTTTGTCGGACCTTGTAGTTGCTTGCATTATTTGCCTTTATTTTTGCAATCTTTGGGTCCTCGATATAGTTCTACTCCCTCCCAAGTATTCATCATTGGATATGTGCGAAGACACACCTTTGGAGGAATTATTACTATATTTGCCTTGTAGAACTTGTCACCCATTTCGGCAATTGATGCCAATGGGGAAGAAGTTTTAGAGGGTTTAAGGGAAGTTGGTTTATGCATTGAGTTTGTTCTTGTGCATTTGCTTATCATGCTCTTGCATCTTTGTTGTTGCTTAGCATGTGGTATATATAGAGGAAACTCCACCAATGATAATGATTGGCAATATATGCAATAAAATTCAAGTTCATCACACATGCATAGATTGTGGGGGAGTTTGCTCTATATATGATGGTGGTACCAATATCACATACTTTTGTAGTATTTGATATTGGTATTACCATTTTATTCATTAAAATTCCTTATATAAACCCTCTTAAGGGGATTGTCATCAATTACCAAAATGGGGGGGATTGAAAGAACATGTTGGGCCCCCATGTGTGGTTTTGGTAATTAATGACAATCTTTATGGACTAATGTGTGTATTAAGTTGTACTTGTAGGAATTGTCCATTGGCATTGCTTGGAGCATGTGTTGACTTCAAGATAGATGAAATGAGAAGATGTGTTGTGCAAGCTCAAAATGCGCCATCTATAGAAGATCTCATGTTTGATGCTTGCCATCCTCGGTGATCATGGATCGATGATGAGGAATCAAGAAAGGTGTCCATCTTGAGAAGGACAAGATCGTCTACATCGATCTCAAGTGGATTGCTCAAGGCAAAGGTATAATATTGATAGGTTTTCCCTTTTGCCGGTCTCATGTTTGTTGGGAGACCGGATTTAGGATAGATAACCGTACTATCAAGAGGGGCTCTCGAATGAGTAACTCGGTCACATCGTTCGGAGAGAGATCAAACCTTTGCATACTTGCATCATCATATTTGGTTGTTATTTGGTCTTATCCATGTGAGGATATAGAGCTTGTGGTAATCTCCATAACAAGCTCTAGTCCATCAAAAACGGATTTCCCTTTTATATCTTATTGCGTTTTGATCTTGGAGGTTTTACCGGTTTGTATTTTAGAGATAGGTAAAACCTTCCATTATTTGGTTCTTACTCATGTGAGGATTTAGAGCTTGTGTTAATCTCCATGACAAGCTCTCGTTCATCGAAAACGGATTTCATATGCATTTTCTATTACGTTTTTGATGTTGGAGGTTTTATCGGTTCATCTTTTTGATAGAGGTTAAACCTTTCGTCATTTGGATCTATCCTCCCTTGCTGGACTATAATGTTTCTTTGCATTATCTTTTAGAGCTTGTTGTCCTCTTCGAAACGAGCCCAAGATCATCAAAATCGGAGTCCGGATGCAAAAGTTATGGCCGTTTTCGTTCAGGGATGACCGGTAGTACCGGACCAGGGTCCGGTAGTACCGGAGGTCCGGTAGTACCGCCCCGTAGTACCGGTCGGTACTGAAAAAGGTGCGTTTGGCGACCTGGGATCCCCAGGGATTGTCCGGTAGTACCGGGATTCGCGTTTTTTTTGGCTTCAACGGTTGGATTTTCGGGGAACCTATTTAAGGGGCCTTCTTCCCCAATGGTTCCCTAACCATTCTTGCAAGTTTTCCCCTCCATTGTTGACCTTCTTGAGCTTGCTTTCTCTCAATCCCTCCAATGATTCTTGCATATTCTTGAGGGATTTGAAAGAGGAGATCTAGATCTACAATCCCACCAATCAATCTCTCCTCTAAGTGAGGGGAACATATTGGGATCTAGATCTTGGAGTCTTTTGTGGATTTCCTCCATTGTTCTTCCTCTCTTATTCCCCCATAAGCTTTTGTATCTTTGGTGGAATTTGGGAGAGAGAGATTTGAGCACCTTTGTGGTGTTCTTGCCATTTGCATTTGGTGCATCGGTTTGAGTTCTCTTTGGAGGATTTGATTTGAGTTACTCATTGGAGCTTGTCCCTCTTGGGTTCTTGGAACCCTAGACGGTTTGTGGCCTTGGTGGCATTGTGGCCTTGGTGGCATTTGCTGGGAGCCTCCAATTAAGTTGTGGAGTTGTGCCCCAACCTTGTGAGAGGTTCCGGTTGCCACCGACAAGTGCACCGATAGTGGAAGCGTGGATCGATCCCATTGGGGTGAGATTCACCGGAGAATAAGGGAGGCCTTTTGTGGCATTGGTGGTTTGATACCACCCCCTCTCCAAACGAGACATACTCCATGTTGGGAGGAACTCGGTAAAATATCGGTGTCCCCGTGTGCCTCGGTTATCTCTATACCCGAGCTCTTTACTTATGCACTCTACATTGTGATAGCATTCGTGCTTGAAGTACTATATATCTTGCTATCACTTTGTTGCTTGTATTGCTTAGCATAAGTTGTTGGTGCACATAGGTGAACCTTAGTTGTTCTAGGTTGTGCTTAACAAAGTAAACACTAGTTTTATTACGCCTTTGTTGAGCCACTCTAGGAAAAGTTTTAATCGCCTATTCACCCCCCCCCCCCTCTAGGCGACATCCGTATCCTTTCAATTTTGCTACAAGCTTTCAAATACATAGTAACCTAATCCTTTGACCATGATATCATGTTAATCACCATCACCGGATGAGTGCTTTGATGACATCAAACGCCACTTCCATAACTGGGTGGTCATAAAGGTGGCATTGGGTATTCTGAAAGTATGCATTGAAGCGCATCGATAAAGAGTGGGATTTGTACATCCATATGACGGATAGATATACTCTGTGCCCTCTCGGTGGAGTGTCATCCAATTGGCTTGCAAGCATGTGACTAGGTCACAAGGGATGTCACATCACAGTACGATTAAAGAGTACTTATCGGTAACGAGGTTGAACTAGGTATAGAGATACCGATGATTGAACCCCGGATAAGTAAAGTATCGCGTGACAAAGGGAATTGGTATCATATGTTAATGGTTCATTCAACCATGAAGTCATCATTGATGTGGGATCCACTATGGATCTCTAGATCCCACTATTGGTTATTGATCGGAGAGGTGTCTCGATCATGTCTGCATAGTTTGCGAACCGTAGGGTGACACACTTAAGGAATCGATGTTGCTTAAGTACATATGGAATATGAGTTGGAGACCGAATGTTGTTCGGAGTCTCAGATTGGATACAAGACATCACAAGGAGATCTGGAATGGTCCGGAGAATAAGATTCATATAAGGAAAGTGGTTTTCCGGGGTTCATAAAAGTTTCGATGTTCTGACCGGAAACTTCTAGAATGTTCTAGAGGGACTACTAGTGGTTCCACCACCCCGGGAGGGGGTCACTTGGGATCTAGCATGCCCTAGGGGCCAGCCTCGCCAAACCCTAAAGGGCCAGCCGACCAAAACTAGTAAAAGGGGCAAACCCTAGTTTGAATAGTCAAATCCTAGTTTGAAAAGTCAATCTCTAGTTTTGGTAAGAGGAAAGACTTGGAGGGAAAGTTCCCGACTCTTCCCCTTGGTGGCCGAGTTGGGGGGGCTCGTCTAGGGTTGGGAACCCCTTGGCCACCGGCCCCCCACCTATATAAGGAGGGGTGGGGGCGCACCCCCTTGCACCCTTGTCCTTGGCACCTAAACCCTAGCCTCTCTTCTGAACCGTCCTGCTCCAGCTGAGGCGAAGTCCTATAGAAATCTCTCCTCCACCACCACCACACCGACATGTTGTTGGGATTTCGAGGGGATCTACTACCTCTGATGCCCGCTGGAGTAGGGAGAGGAAGGTCTTCATCGACTCCGTATGTGTGACCGAGTGTGGAAGCGCCGCCGGACGCGGCGCCAGAAGGATCGTCTACATGATCTTGAGATCGACAAGTGATCGACTACATCAACCATGAGATCTAATCTCGTTAACACTTTGGATCTACGAGGGTTAGTTCTCTATAATCTCGTTGCACCAATCTCGTAGATTAGATCTTGGCTTCGTCATAGATTAGATCTTGGTTTTATGTGTTCTTGCGATAATTTTTTTGTTTTCCATGCAACGAACCCTACAGTTCTATGCCTCACGGCCCGTCTATACGCATTCTCCTCCTTTAGGAGTGAGCAGCAGCGCAGGATCCTCGCCCTCGATAGAGCTATGGTTGCCTCGGCGGCCCCCTAAGGAACAGACGACGACCGACAGCGTCAGGTATTTTCCCAATATATCATGCTCGTGCCCAATTGCAAAAGGTGCAAATTAGGGTTCATGTCAGATATGGGGAGTTAGGGTTAGGATTCTTGTAGGAAAATTAGGGATATTTTTCTAATAACTTACAAAAACATAATCCCCACCTTCTAATTGCTCATGAATGACTAGCAGAAGGTCAAAACTAAGTAACCGAGACATATAATTTCTTCATTAATCTTTACTGGTTAATTAAAATTGATCATTAGCATTTACAGTGACAGCTAAAATTAATCTAAGGCTAATCTGAGGCATAAACATCAACTTAATTGCTTAAAAACTGGTCCATGTGACAAACACGAGATCAATAGATCTCAAATGGGTTCTAGTGCTACACATTGTAGGCATTTGATACCATTGTTTGGTATTAAACAACAAGTTCAGCACAAGAATAGCTATCTAGAACACCCAATGAACAAAAATGAAAGGATGTAGATGATCTTTACTGGGGGCTAGAGTCGATGTAGAAGCCATCGATGTCTGCGTGATGCGGGTCTGACCCTTTGCCGGAGTAGAGGATCTGGAAAAGGTGCGGATGCCCTCTGTCCTCTAGCGGCATTTGTAGGGGTTCGTAGCATGGAAAACAAAATTTTCTATCGCATGAACACACACAAGCCAAGATCTATCTACTAGATTGCAGCAACGAGTCGATAGAGTACTAACCCTCGAAGATCCAAAGCGGTTAACGAGAGCAGATTCTCGTGGATGATGTAGTCGTACACTTCCAATCTCAAGAACGTGTAGACGATCCTTCCGGCGCTGCGTTCCGTCAGCGCTTCCGCAGTCGATCACACGTTCGGTACTCGATGAAGACCTTCCTCTCCCTTGTTCCAGCAGGCAGCGGAGGTTGTAGCACTCTCCTCGTGATTCCGGCAGCACGACGGCGTGGTGTCAGAAGTAGAGGGGAGATCTCGCAGGGCTTCGCCTTAAGCCGGAGCGAGTATGGTGGAGTATGAGAGAGGCCTTGGAGATCTAAGGTTTAGAGGGCACCAAGGGGAGGGCTTGGTCGGCGGCTAGGGCTTGGGGAGAGCCCCAACTCGCCGAGTTGGAGGGGAAACCCTAGGCGGCGGCGGCTGCACTTGGAGGTGGAGGCGCCAAAGCTAGGGTTTTTGGTGTAGGGAAGAGGGGCACCCCTGCCCCTTCTTTTATAGGTGGGAGGGTGCCGGTTGGGAGCAGGGAGTCCTCCCCAAACTCGGCCTCCTTGGTCGGCGGGTGGAGGGAGGAGGACTTCCTCCCCAAGTAGGTTTCCTACTCTCCCTCCACCAAACAAACTTGTCGTTTGACTTTTCAAATTGGCGTTTGACTTTTTCAAACTAGGATTTGAATTATCCCTTTATTTTTTCCAGCCATAATACCTAGTACATGATGCAACCATTCCACATTGTCATGACACATTCATGTACCCTTCCCCTCCGAAGTGCCGGACCTTCCGGAACCTTCTAGAACATTCCCAATGAAAACACCTGAATCATTCCCGAACTCCGAAACAGGACTTTCCTTATATGAATCTTATTCTCCGGACCATTTCGGATCTCCTCGTGATATCCCGGATTCCATCCGAGACTCCGAACAACATTCTGTCTCTTACTCATCATTCCATAACTATTAAACAACATCGAATCCTTAAGTGTGTCTCCCTACGGTTCGTGAATTATGCGGACATGACCGAGACACTTCTCCGATCAATAACCAATAGAGGAATCTGGAAATTCATATGGATCCCACATATTTCTACGATTACTTTGCGATCGAATGAACCACTTACATACGATACCAATTTCCCTTTGTCTCACGATAGTTTACTTATCCGAGGTTTTGATCGTCGGTATCTCTGCATACCTAGTTCAACCTCGTTACCGATAAGTACTCTTTTCTCGTTCCCATGGTATGTGATCCCTTGTGACCCAGTCACATGCTTGCAAGCTAATTGGATGACATTCCACCGAGAGGGCCCAGAGTATATCTATCCGTCATATGGATGGACAAATCCCACTCTTGATCCATGTGCCTCAACCCATCCTTTCCGAACACTCAATGCCACCTTTATAGCCACCCAGTTACGGTGTGGTGTTTGATGTCATCAAAGCATCCTTCCAGTGATGGTGATTACATGATCTCATGGTCGAAGGAATTAGGTTACTATGTATCAGAAAGCTTATAGCAAATGAACTATATTTAAATGACTTGATCTTTATGCTACGCTTAACTATAGAAGTATGTCCATCACATCATTCTCCTAATGATATGACCCTGTTGTTAATAACATATCTATGTTCATGATCAGGAAACCATGATCATATATTAACCAACAAGCTAGTTTAACAAGAGGCTTTACTAGGGACTCTTTTATGTTTACAAATCACACAAGTATTAATGTTTCCGGTTAATACAATTATAGCATGGTATGTAAACATTTATCATAAGAATGAAGATATGATAATAACCACTTTATTATTGCCTCTTGGGCATATCTGCAACAGTCTCCCACTTGCACTAGAGTCAATAATCTAGTTTCAAACCTTTGTGTATTCAACACCTATGGTTTTCCGGTGTTGTATGTACACGATTGCTAGTGGTCAACTGATGTCCGGATCTGACACTTCCAGGTCCGTGTGTAATTGCATGTCTTTGCGTCTCTACGCATCACTCATTCCCTAATGAGATGGCTTCGTATAAATTTAGTCCTTTGGTGAGACCTTTTAGTTATTTTGGGGTTAAAACATGTTGATAATATTGTCGTACAATATATCTTCATAGTATTATCCCTGCTGTGAACTACGCCTAGTTTGATAACAAACTACTTGACACAAATGCCCTCTTTTGTTGCTATAATAGCAGTCATATACTTAGCCTTTTGTTGTAGTATCTGTCACAATGTCTTAACTTTGGAACTCATCCAAATCCATTATGGAACTTACTTTCCATTATATTGTGCCACCCTTGGTTTAGATTGAGATAAACTTAATTTGTACTTTGTGACAAAACTAGTGTCAATGTAGTACTTTTACAATGAACTAACCATCTATTTGTCACTTCCAAAATAATATATTCTTAGTTCTTCCAAAAGATCATAAGAATATCCTTACTATCGTCCAATGATCATCTTATGAATCATTCTGGTATATACTCACAACATTTAGAGCATAGGACATATCTGGATTTGTACATATCACAGTATGATTGATATAAATACTATTTGTGATTTCATACATCAAGTATCAATCTATACTTGAATCTTTGTTTCATTTACCAAGTGTCAATACACTTGAATATATCATCAATATTGAACTGATTCAATCCTTTCTGTGCAACAAGAACCTTTCTTGTAGTTTTGATACTGAACTCATTCAATATATCATCTATGTACTTTCGACACAACCATATTAGCGTCTATTGATGCCAAATATTTGGGTTTTGCCTAAGTCTTCCATCAGGATGAAATTTTTAATATGTGTTAATAAAAGATACATCATTTCCAATCAACAATATGTCTTCCACATAATGTATTATAAACATGTCTTAGCGCTCCCACTTAATTTCTTGCAAATGCAAGCGTCTTCATTGTCTCTGATGAATTTAAACTCCTTTAACAATTTCATCATAGTGAAGATTCCAACTCCGCAATGCTTACTTCAACCATTGAAGTTTGCATATGCTTTTAGCATCCTTTGAATTAACAAAAACCTATGGACCGTGTTATGCACATGTCCTAGGTAACAATTCTATTAGAAGAACTTGTTTTGTTTATTCAACTACCACATAACAAAATTATATGTAGTGGTTGCTACATTAATTCGTCTAGACTAAATATCGCTATGAAAGATCAAATCTTGTCATAGTCAACCTTTGAACATTGTTGTGAACTCTTTCCCAATATGTCGACTATTTCATAGATGTGAAACATCCATGTCTATTTCTTTATAAATCCAAACACAACTGTAAGGTCTTACACCTTTCTCGAGGGTCCTTCAAGGTCAAAGCTTGATTTCTCGTCTATGGAACTATCACGGATTTTATGGCTTCAAGCCATTTTACGGAGTCAAGGGCCCATCATCGCTTCTTTGCATGTAGTCCGTTCATTATTCTCAAATAATGATTCAACCCTCAAATCTTGATATTTGATTGTTTACCCGACCTACTTGGTTCAATAGAAACTTTGACCTTTGTAACCACAACCTTTGAGGCACGAGAGCCATGAGCATTGTTGCTGCCTCCGGAACACTTTTCAGTGCTGCGCAACTTTGCACATATAGCTAAGGTTCTTTTAACCTTATCAAAGTTCTATTGTCCTCCCACTTATCGTTTCACAAAAAAATTCTTCTCAAAGAAACTTGACGTTCTAAGTGACAAACACTTTTGTCTTCGATGTTATGGAGGAATACTTAACAGTTATTCGAAATAACATACAAACACAGGTTCATCCGACTTTGGTTGCAAACATCTTTCTTATGCATAGCATACCAATGTTTAAGAAAGGACAACTTGGGTTTTATCCCAAACCATAACTTTATATGGTGTCATTTCAGCGGATTATGATGGAGCTCTTTTCAGTGGAAAAACGGTAGCCTCTAAAGCTTTTAATCTTTAAAATATAATGGCAATTTTATGAATTACACCTTTGATCTTACCATGTCAAACAAGGTTTTAATTACATATCTCGAACGCTCCATACTCTTATGGTGTTTCGAGAAATGCAAATCCACGGAACGATTCCTTAAATCTTAGGTATTATGCTAAACTTGTAACTCAAATATCTTCCTTTATGATCTTATCATAAACTATTTATATTCTTCTTACAATGATTTTGCACTTCATCTTGAAAGTCTTTGAACTTTTCAAATGTTCCATACTTCATCCTTATTAAGTAAATATTCATATATTCACTCAAATTTTCGGAGAAAGCATATGAAGTTGAAATCCATCGCTCTTGACTACACATAATGGACTTTATACAACAATATGTACAAGTTGGAATAAGCTAGTCATTCGTTCCCTTTCAGCCTATGAACGAAGTTTTAATTATCTCTAGGAAAGTTTCACAAGCGTCATTTGATCAAAATTCAAAAGACTCCAAAATTCCATCCACATGGAGTTTCTTCATGTTTTCTTTCCAATATAATTTAAACGACGATGTCACTTCCTAAGTGATCTTTCAATCAATTTGTCTTTCGACATTTTTAGCACTAGTTTTATGGATGTGATTCTCCAACGAGATTTGTAGATCACCCATATTTTATGGATTACGGCAATTATTTGAACAACCCTTTTGTTCTCATAATACCTGATAAAACAAATCTTGAAGGCAAGCTTTGATGTTTAACGAGCAACACAATAACCCTTTATTTATTCTCGATGAACATCATCACATATTCTTTTGCTAGTTACTTAGGCCATTGTAGTTCATGAATTCTGTTGTTTTATATGACGATTCATACCAACAAATTCATTATCCAATACTTAAGAACCACATTATTTAACAAGCAAATAATATAGCCATAATACGTATATCCTTTATATACCTAAACTGAACAATTCAAGTCTTTTCTTTTCTGCCATATATTTATGAGATTCTCTTTTAGTATTTCCTTTTTTTCTGTTTGAAAGAATCTATCAACATCAATAGTGGATCCATACACATGACACATAGTCCAAAGCGTGTATAGTTAAATACCAATGTCTTTGGACTTGCACTTTGAAGTAGATTACCATCATTAAATGTTTGGTGTTCTTTCAAATTCCTTTCTTTAGTGATCTCTTGGTGTAGTAAACATTTTACCTACATCAGATATTCACCCTTATCATGGAATTATCCATGATCAAGCTACTTTTAGCTTTTAACGGTGAATCGCGAGTATAATGTTGCTCTCCAAAACCTTTTGGAGAATTAAGACGACCAGCGTCTCCAACCTTTTGCAAATTCTCATCAAATATGAGAACATGACTTTGGCCATATCATACTCTATCATGTTACAACCAAAACTTCGTTTCAGATATCACAATATCTTCCACACATCATGGTTTCTGAAACAACTCTTTCAACTCCTAGATTACCTTGATATTGAAACTATCTTTCGAATATCAAGAATCATGGAGACAAACATGATACTTATACACTAACACTGGAATTGTCACTCTTGTGTTAATACCAATTATTAAACTTCATGGAGTAACCGTAACTTACTGAAAGTTTGCAATAGGACTTTCAAACTTTAGATTAACACTTCAAAACAATATGATACCAGTTCGTAAAGTAACTAACCGGAATTCTATAGTTCTATCATCTCAATTATAACTAAGCACAAGGTGGTAAACGGATGCCAATGACTACAACAACTATGCAAATTCATTTTGATTTAATTTACGATAAATAGTGTTCAACTTCTAACAATGTTGTTGAACTCCCACTCAAAACAATATCCCTCACATTGTTTTAGTGATCACACAAACCAAATCCACCACATCAAAACCGATCATCACGAGATTTGATGTAGCTTCAATGGCGAACAATCAACATGTTCATCATATCTACTATATAACTCATGCTTTACCTTTCGGTGATCCGTGTTCTGAGACCATGTCTGTACATGCCAGACTCGTCAAGATCAAACCTTAGCTTCCGCATGAGCAAATTTGGCTTGCTCACGTTGTATACACTCGCAGAATCTAACACACCCGATCATCACGTGATGCTTCGAAACAACGAGCTTTAGCAACGGTGCTTACTAAGGATGAACACTTTAAAACTTGAAATTGTGTGCTTGAGGGATCATCTTATAATGCTACCATCGTGAACTAAGCAATACAAGATGCATAAAAGGATTAACATCACATGCAATTCATAACATGTGATATGATATGGCCTTTCTTCTTGTGCTTTCGATCTCCATCTTCAAGCACGAACATGATCTCCATCATCACCGGTGTGGCGTCAAGGTCAATGGCGCCGCTCCATGGTTGTCATCCACCAGCATCAACTATTGCAACTACTTTGAATAATAGACATGTGGGTCTTAATGGAATTAAAATACAACCATATGGCTCCTGCCGGTTGCCAACTTACAATAAGGAACATTGCATACATCATACATAATCACAATCATGGTCATATCACATCACAGCACACCCTTGCAAAACAAAGTTAGACGCCTCTAATTTTCTTTGCATGTTTTACGTGGTTTGGGGCTTTCAATAAGTGTCGTTCTAACTTACGAACAAGAACCACAACATTGATACTAGTATTGTCAATCACCCGTTGTAAATTGAATCTTAACTATGTTGGGAGAAACATGCACCCGCAAAGCCACTTATGCAATACAAGTTGCATGTCAAGCGTGGAGCAAGTCTCATGAACGATGTCATGTAAGGTTAGCCCGGGCCGCTTCATCCCACCATCCCGCAAGATGCAAAGTACATAAGAAGCAATCGACAACAAGAACATCAATGCCGACAATGACCATTGTGTTCTACTCGTGCAACAGATCTACATATAGACACGGCTCTGATACCACTGTAGGGGTTCGTAGCAGGGAAAACAAAATTTTCTATCGCATGAACACACACAAGCCAAGATCTATCTACTAGATTGCAGCAACGAGTCGATAGAGTACTAACCCTCGAAGATCGAAAGCGGTTAACGAGAGCAGATTCTCGTGGATGGTGTAGTCGTACACTTCCGATCTCAAGATCGCGTAGACGATCCTTCCGGCGCTTCGTTCCGGCAGCGCTTCCGCAGTCGGTCACACGTTCAGTACTCGATGAAGACCTTCCTCTCCCTTGTTCCAGCAGGCAGCGGAGGTTGTAGCACTCTCCTCGTGATTCCGGCAGCACGACGGCGTGGTGTCGGAAGTAGAGGGGGGATCTCGCAGGGCTTCGCCTTAAGCCGGAGCGAGTATGGTGGAGTATGAGAGAGGCCTTGGAAATCTACGGTTTAGAGGGCACCAAGGTGAGGGCTTGGTCGGAGGCTAGGGCTTGGGGAGAGCCCCAACTCGCCGAGTTGGAGGGGAAACCCTAGGCGGCGGCGGATGCACTTGGAGGTGGAGGCGCCAAAGCTAGGGTTTTTGGTGTAGGGAAGAGGGGCACCCCTGCCCCTTCTTTTATAGGTGGGAGGGCGCCGGTTGGGAGGAGGGAGTCCTCCCCAAACTCGGCCTCCTTGGCCGGCGGGTGGAGGGAGGAGGACTTCCTCCCCAAGTAGGTTTCCTACTCTCCCTCCACCAAACAAACTTGTCGTTTGACTTTTCAAATTGGCGTTTGACTTTTTCAAACTAGGATTTGAATTATACCTTTATTTTTCCCAGCCATAATACCTAGTACATGATGCAACCATTCCACATTGTCATGACACATTCATGTACCCTTCCCCTCCGGAGTGCCGGACCTTCCGAAACCTTCTAGAACATTCCTGATGAAAACACCGGAATCATTCCCGAACACCGAAACGGGACTTTCCTTATATGAATCTTATTCTCCGGACCATTCCGGATCTCCTCGTGATATCCCAAATTCCATTCGAGACTCCAAACAATATTCGGTCTCTTACTCATCATTCTATAACTACTAAACAACATCGAATCCTTAAGTGTGTCTCCCTACGGTTCGTGAATTATGCGGACATGACCGAGACACTTCTTCGATCAATAATCAATAGAGGAATCTGGAAATTCATATGGCTCCCACATATTTCTACGATTACTTTTCGATCGAATGAATCACTTACATACGATACCAATTTCCCTTTGTCTCACGATAGTTTACTTATCTGAGGTTTTGATCGTCGGTATCTCCGCATACCTAGTTCAACCTCGTTACCGATAAGTACTCTTTTCTCGTTCCCATGGTATGTGATCCCTTGTGAACCAGTCACATTCTTGCAAGCTAATTGGATGACATTCCACCGAGAGGGCCCAGAGTATATCTATCTGTCATATGGATGGACAAATCCCACTCTTGATCCATGTGCCTCAACCCATCCTTTCCGAACACTCAATGCCACCTTTATAGCCACCCAGTTACGGTGTGGTGTTTGATGTCATCAAAGCATCCTTCCAGTGATGGTGATTAACATGATCTCATGGTCGAAGGAATTAGGTTACTATGTATCAGAAAGCTTATAGCAAATGAACTATATTTAAACGACTTGATCTTTATGCTACGCTTAACTATAGGAGTATGTCCATCACATCATTCTCCTAATGATATGACCCTGTTGTTAATAACATCTCTATGTTCATGATCAGGAAACCATGATCATATATTAACCAACAAGCTAGTTTAACAAGAGGCTTTACTAGGGACTCTTTTATGTTTACAAATCACACAAGTATTAATGTTTCTGGTTAATACAATTATAGCATGGTATGTAAACATTTATCATAAGAATGAAGATATGATAATAACCACTTTATTATTGCCTCTTGGGCATATGTCCAACAGCATTGCCCTGGCACCGATGGCGTGTAGGCTGGCTAAAATATTGTTGGTTTTCTAGGCCTCTCTTTTACTTATTTTTTCAAAATGGACATTCTACCCGTGGCCTCTGCATCAAAATGATGCACAAAACCCCCCTCTTATTATTTTATTAATCAACCATAGAAGCTTTACAAGATGATACAAAGAAAACTAGCTGAAGCCACCAACATGGTGATATCGGATCACCCACAAACTCGATGAAGGGGTATGCCGAGGCCGTATGCCCTGACTGTGCACCAACACACATTATCAAACCGTCGAGCCAGTTCGGCAGACTCTCAGCGCGAGTCGTATGCGCACGCTACAATAGCATTCGCCGCCACCATCTTCCATGAACCCATATTCAGGACTAGGATCACTGTATAGATCATGCAAAGCCTCTTGTCGGTGCCACCACGACGCCAGACAATGCCACCTTCCTGGGCGAGTCCATCACGCCATGTCTATCACCGAGACCCCGTCGCTCCATGCCGCCGAGACTCGCCTCCATCGATGCGAGAGAAGGAAAGTCGTCCCACCTCCTGCCTCTTCCATCCGACGCCGCTCCACAAATGATGCCCCCAAGAGGGATCGCGACACCGCAGCCCCCCTATCATTTGATCCGGTGATCTTAGGGTTTCCCTTGGAGAGGCACGAGTGGGTAGACGATGATTACATGAAAATTCCTTCAACAAGGTTACGACGCAAAACTGCCGCCATCACCCACCTTGACTGGTCTCGTAGCCCGGTTTTCACCGGCAAACACACCGCCCCAACTCGCTATCAGGGCTAAGATGTGGTATGCACCACACCCAGCCACAAACTGGCCGACCATCTCCAGCGAATAAGACTACCGCCACCACCATGCCTAGAGTTGTTGCCTCGGATGCCCTCAGTCATTCTAAAGTAGCCTAGGGAGTCCGTCCACGTCGTCGACTGGCAAAAACAGTTGCGCACATGCCATGTCCGATCTAGGCCCAACGGGCCCATATCTGGCGCGGATCCTCGCTGCCCCTACTAGCCTCGCTGCCGGCCGTTGAGGATGTCTTGGTCGCTGACACCCGCACCACCGTCATTGGAGAGGGAGAGGAGGAGCCGTCGCCACCTCTACCAGTTGTCGGCAAGAGGGAAGCTGCGCCCGTGGGCCTTTGCCTGGCGACGCCTATGGCGGCTGCAGCGCTAGGTGGAGCAAGGAGGGGCACCACGGGGGCTGCGGCGGCACCGCCTCGGGGGTTGTAGCCTAGGGAGTCCGACAGACTCTCAGCGCGAGTCGTATGCGCACGCTACAATAGCATTCGCCGCCACCATCTTACATGAACCCATATTCAGGACTAGGATCACTGTATAGATCATGCAAAGCCTCATGTCAGCGCCACCACGACGCCAGACAATGCCACCTTCCTGCGCGAGTCCATCACGCCATGTCCATCGCCGAGACCCCGCTGCTCCATGCCGACGAGACCCGCCTCCGTTGACGCGAGAGAAGGAAAGCCGTCCCACCTCCTGCCTCTTCCATCCGGCGCCGCTCCACAAACAATGCCCCCAAGAGGGATCGCGACACCGCAACGCCCCCATCGTTTGATCCGGTGATCTTAGGGTTTCCCTTGGAGAGGCACGAGTGAGTAGACGATGATTACAAGACAATGACTTCAATAAGGTTACGGCGTGAAACCGCCGCCATCACCCGCCTTGACTAGTGTTGTAGCCCGATTTTCACCAGCAAACACACCGCCCCAACTCGCTGTCAGGGCTGAGATGTGGTATGCACCACACCTAGCCACAAACTGGCCGGCCATCTCCGGCGAATAGGACGACCGCCACCACCATGCCCAGAGATGCTGCCTCGGATGCCCTCAATCATGCGAAAGTAGCCTAGGGAGTCCATCCACGTCATCGACGGGCAATAGCAGTTGCGCACCTGCCATGGCCGATCTAGGCCCAACGGGCCCAGATCTGGCCCGGATCCTCGCCGCCCCTACCAGCCTCGCTGCCGGCAGTTGAGGATGTCCTGGTCGCTGACACCCACACCACCGTCGTTGGAGAGGGCGGGGAGGAGCCGTCGTCGCCTCTACCAGCTGTCGGCCAGAGGGAAGCCGCGCCCGCGGGCCTTTGCCTGGCGACGCCTATGGCGGCTACGGCGCCAAGGGAAGCGAGGAGGGCCTGGAGTAGACGAGGAGGCGCACCACGGGGGCGGCGGCGGCACCGCCTCGAGGGTGGTAGACCAGGGAATCCGTCCACGTCGTCGAGGGCCTCTCTTTTACTCCCTGCGTTTTAAAATATAAGATGTTTTAGGTTTGTAAAGAAAATGTATCTAGACTATTTTTAGTGTGTAGGTTCATAGAGATTCACTCCAAACCTATACACTAAAATTAGTCTAGATATATTTTCTTCACAAAGCTAAAACATCTTATATTATGAAATAGAGGGAGTACTTAACGTTACATACCTTTTGAGTTTTGACTATGCCTTTCGTGTTAAAACTGATAGGGTTTTAGTTAAACATGAGAGAGCAAACCAACAACATGTCGTTCGGTACAGAAATTTTTTCTTGTTTATTATAGCTCGCGCATACTCTCTCTATCCTAAATTACTGTGCGTTTTAAGTTTAGTCAAAGTCAAACATATTAAAACTTGTCCAAATATATTTTACAAAATACCAACATTAATTTATAAAATCTATTACATACAATGTTTATAGTGAGTCTAATTATATTTATTTCATATTTTAAATGTTGATATTTTTTCATATATACATAGTCAACGTTTATAAAGTTTGACTTTAATAAAATCTAAAACGTAGATTGAGACGGAGAGAGTATTTATCATTGTGTTGACGAAACGGGTTACTTGGACTAGTGGTAGAGGCTACAGAGCTGAGGAAGCAAAGAACGGAAAACATGATAGGCTATCTTTTTTTAATGTTCAATTATCGTCTTAAGTAATTGAAAGGGTAAAAGGGACCAGACGAAATTAAGAAATTCAAATGCACAGGATAAAAATAATGCACTGGATGGGAAAAAAAGAGATATAATATGATTATAACAGAGTTATGTACTGGAACTCTAAGCATAAGTACGGATTTAACCCAAGCTTTTCTCTCGCAGTCAAAAGGTCCGAGTTCCGGCAATGTAACGCAATGTGCCAGACTGATTCTATTGCCAGGCAGGAAAATCTCACATCCTCCATCTGGTGCCCAGCATTTATTTCTTTACCGTGTTTATCTTTGGTGTTTAGCCTACCCGGTAGCGGTAGGCGGTAAGCTAACCACAGGAAGACTTTGTGACTAAGGGCATCTCTACTCGCTCGCCGATTTGGATGCCGAATTTAGGTCCGGATACTGAAAATCGGTTCAGTCGCGTACTCAGGAACCTATTTTCATCTGGATTTAGGCCAACTTTGGTCTGGACTTTCCAGGCCATACCCAGGATCCCGGGTTCGCCTTGGGAACGGCGAACAAAACGAATTGGCCGAGTGGACCAGCCTGTCAGCAACAGAAGCCGAGTCTTCGTCATCCTTTCCGTCGTTTCCCTTTTCCCGCCCTCGCTGCTACACCCCTCCCGCCCTCGCCGCCGACCTCGGCCTATAAAAGACGTACATCTCGCCGTCTCCCTTCACACTCTCTCATACCGTTCCCAACTCCGGTAAACTCCAGACGCTCGCACCTTTCTACCCCCTCAACTCCGCTGAAAATCCATAGCCGAGAGATTTCCCGGCGACATCGCGGCGGCGAACAGCCGACGCACGCTGCAGACGTGGGAAGCCCGGCTGCTCCACGACGCGGGCTATACGGCGCCGCCGGACTGTCGTCTCCTGTAACATCCCAAAAATACTAAGCTTGGATCATCAAATTCTAATCATCAAAATTAGGGTTAACAAAAACTTTTCTAAATAACATTATGAATGCATGCATATGTGTATGCATTGATTTTGAATTCTTTTAAAACCACCTTGTTTGCTTGTTTCATTGCCTGTAAAATGTTTCTTAGGTGAAATAAAGATCATCTAAAACATTTCCCACACTTTTCCTAAAGACAAGTAAATCAAAACACATATGAAATGAATGGTCATTTTGGCCAATTTAACTCTCATGCCTACTTTGGTTGTCTCAAACTTTCAAAACCTAACAGAAACTTTTCTGGATCTTTGCACCCCTTGAATGTACTCATAACAAGGTATCAAGACCCACTTTGTGATCATCCAGAAACTTTCAAATGCATAGTTTAAATAACAATTCAAAATTGAATCTTTATCATATGGGAAGATCCCACTTTTTCAAAAACCACTCAAACAAGCTCAACTTTCAAAACCCAAGCATCTGCAGACTCACCAACACCAATCTAGCAAATCCATCAAAATTCATTTCAAAATTCAAAACTTGATTTCATGCGGCCATTTCATCAAACAGGTTGCAGACACAAATCAAACAAACATCAAACACTATAGTGTGCAGTAAAATTGGCCTAACTTGTTCCCTAGTTAGCTCACACACAGCTCAGTAGATCATCTAGGAAGATTAGCCAGGCACTAGCACCCCTGTGAGTTTGCCATTGCCATCAATGGTGAACAGCCGAAGCCAACCTTGCCACCCCATTGTGGACAACAGGCTAGAGGAAGAACTAGCCGTGCCAACCTTGTCTGGGAGGCAGCCCACCGTCCACCGCCACTACCTGTCCCAGCCACGAGTGTTTCCAAGCCCTGGACCACGCGCAAAAGCCACGCCCAGACCATGCCGAGCATGCGCCAGAGCGCCACCCTCGACCAGCATCCACAGACCGCGCGCCGCCCTCACCGCGTGCACACACAATCGCCATCAACCCAGGAGACCGCCAGACATCCCCATTTGCCGCCCGGTGCCATACAGCCACCGCCCGTCGTCGAAGACGCCGCCTCTGCCGCGCAGAGCATCGCCCGTTCCAGACCAAACCGCACCGCCCCACGCCTCGAGACCATGTCGTTGAGCATCGCCAGGAGACACCGCACCGTCCCCTACCCTTGCCCATGCCTTTAGCCGCCTGTAACCTCGCCCCCGACGAGCTCACCGTGCGCCCCGACGGTCCCCTCGGTCGACTATAAATAGAGGCCACCCCCGCACGATTTCTTCACACCATCTCACTCCCCTCTCCTCACTGACCGTGCCACATCGTTCTCAGAGCAAGGCGAGCATGAAAGAACATGTTGGGCCCCATGTGTGGTTTTGGTAATTAATGACAATCTTTATGGACTAATGTGTGGATTAAGTTATACTTGTAGGATTTGTCCATTGGCATCGCTTGGAGCATGTGTTAGCTTCAAGGTTGATGAAATGCAAAGAAGATATGTTGGGCAAGCTCAATATGCGAGGTCGATGATGAGGAATCAAGAAAGGCGTTCCATCTTGAGAAGGTCAAGATCGTCTACATCGAGCTCAAGTGGAATGCTCAAGGCAAAGGTATAATCTTGATAGGTTTTCCCTTTTATCGGTCTCACGTTGTGTGTGAGACTGGGTTTAGGATAGATAACCGTACTATCAAGAGGGGCTCTCGTATGAGTAATTCGGTCACATCGTTCGGAGAGAGCTCAAACCTTTGCATACTTGCATCATCATATTTGGTTGTTATTTGGTCTTATTCATGTGAGGATATAGAGCTTGTGGTAATCTCCATAACAAGCTCTTGTTCATCAATATCGGATCTCCCATATATATCTTGTTGCGATTTTGATTTATGCGGCTTTTCGGTTTCTCACCAAGTGAGGTATATCACATTACTCTACTTGATACTTTCTCACTTGGTGACAACGCAATTGGAATCGGGTCAATCGGAGCTTCCAGTCAAAAGTTATTACCGTTTGAACATTGGCCTATCTTTTCCCCTTGCAAAAACTTCTGTGTCAACCGGTAGTACCGGATCTTCAACCGGTACTACCGCTTGACACCGGTACTACCGGTTCCAGTACCGGTTGGCACTGATCAAAAGAGAGAAGGGTGAGTACTAGTCAGTACCCACCGGTACCACGGAGCGGCACTACCGGCCCAACCGGTAGTACCTCTTGGTACAAGCGGTACTACCGCTTGAGGCGGTCGTACCGCTCATCGGTACCGCTACATACTGACTAGCACCCTCCCCTCTCCATTTTGGTCAGTCCCAAGCGGTACTTGGGACCGGTACTACCGCCTGAACCGATAGTACCGCTTACTACCTCCGGTACTACCGCTCGGGGGTAGTACCGCAAGGGCGTACCGCCCAAAGACTGAAGAGCACTGAAGAACAAGGTCTCCACCGGTACCTGGTCCGGTACTGGACCGGTAGAAGCGGTACTACCGCTTGAGTACCGGTACCACCGCTTCATTCAGGCTCCAACGGCCATATTTTGCCCAGCCCTATAAATATCTTTGCCCCTTTGCCTTTTAGGGACACTTCTTCCTCCTCTTGGGATCTAAAGCTTTGCCCCTATTTGCCTTACTCCTTAAGCTTGATTTCTACTCATCCCTCCATTGATTCTTGCATATATTTGAGGGGTAGTTGGAGGAGATCTAGATCTACGTTTTGACCAAACCAAAATATCTCTTTGTGAGTGTATCTTTGGGGATCTAGATTTTGGGGGATTTTGTGTCTCTCTTTGATTCCTCCTCTCTTGTTCCCCCAATAGCTTTAGTAGCTTTGTTGGAACTTGAGAGTGAGGGATTTGAGCATCTTTGTGGTGTTCTTGCCATTTGCATTTGGTGCATCGGTTTGAGTTCTCTTTGGAGGATTTGGTTTGAATTGCTCATTGGAGCTTGTCCCTCTTGGGTTCTTGGAACCCTAGACGGTTTTTTGGCCTTGGTGGCATTGTGGCCTTTTGTGGCATTTGTTGGGAGCCTCCAATTAAGTTGTGGAGTTGTGCCCCAACCTTGTGAGAGGTTCCGGTTGCCACCGACAAGTGCACCGATAGTGGAAGCGTGGATCGATCCCATTGGGGTGAGATTCACCGGAGAATAAGGGAGGCCTTTTGTGGCGTTGGTGGTTTGATACCACCCCCTCTCCAAACGAGACGTACTCCATGTTGGGAGGAACTCGGTAAAATATCGGTGTCCCCGCGTGCCTCGGTTATCTCTATACCCGAGCTCTTTACTTATGCACTTTACATTGTGATAGTCTTCGTGCTTGAAGTAATATATATCTTGCTATCACTTTGTTGCTTGTATTGCTTAGCATAAGTTGTTGGTGCACATAGGTAAACCTTAGTTGTTTCTAGGTTGTGCTTTACAAAGTAAACTTTAGTTTTATTCCGCCTTTGTTGAGCCACTCTAGGAAAAGTTTTAATCGCCTATTCCCCCCCCCCTCCTCTAGGCGACATCCGTATCCTTTCAGAGCACCACCCCGCCGGAATTGCACCGGAGCCCGCCGCCTCTGGAGAAGAAGGGAGCCAGCGATTGGAGCCGCCCCAGTAGCTGCCGCGACCACCCCTGAGTTTACCGTCTTCGACTTCGTCGTTCACCCGCCTCGCTGACCCTCGCCCGTACCCCGGTGAGCCCCCAGCACCCCTCACTGGCCGCGCTAGGTTTCGTTCTCGCCGGAGTTGTCTCGCGTCGACGATGACTCCCAGCCGTTAGATTAGAACTAGATCGAACGATCCACGTTGCCCCATACCGCTTCGCCCAACCCCGTGTCACTGACGAGTGGGGACACCCACTTAAGCAGCCCGCGGGAGCACTGCGCTTAGCAGGCCGGCCCAGTACATTTTCCCGCGCAGCCCAGTTATTCAAATTAAACCTTTTTCTTTTTAAATTCAAACACACTTCTGTACCCAACTTCAAAAATCAACCCAGGTCGATTCAGTGCACCAAATTGAATGAAACCAATTTTGTTGGAAAGGTCTGTGAATGCTGAATCCAAGCCCGTTGGATTCAAGTCATTTGGATCTGTAGATCACCCATAGTAAAAATAACAAGGCAGAAGCTTTTCTGCATTCAAACATTTTTCAAATTTAAACCATAAAAGCTTTTGAGTTGATCCAACTCTCAAAAATCATATTTAACCATACCTTTCAGAATATATAAAAATATATAGGTTTACTTGCAGAAATAATGTTCAAGTAATAAAAGAATGCTACATAAGCATTTCTAGCCACTTTAATTAATTAAAATAAAAGGGTAAAACCTTATTAATTCGTGACACCACTTTAAATCACATTCCCATGGACTACAATATGTGGTGATGACATGTGTCAACATGATCCCATATTTGGTTTGGAGAATATTAAATCTTAAGTAGTTTTTCAATGAGTAGAAATTACTTTTCTAAAAATAAAAAGAATTAAAGCAATCCTTAACCTTGTAAGGTTATAGATGATGCTAGATCATCTATAGGACCCTTGTGTGTGATGATTGCAAGTAGTTAAATATTGTTTGGTGATTGTGTACCTCATATTTATTTATAGACGCTAGTACCGACCAAGGATACAAGGAGGAAGGAGGATACTACGAAGAAGAAGCCGAGGAGAACTTCAACCACTGCTCTCCACAAGGCAAGCTTATACTGATATTGCAAGCTGATACTATACCTATGCAAGCTAACCCTTGCAAGATACCCTACTGATGCAACAAACCCATACCTGTTCTATGACCACTATATGCCTTAAGCATATGTGATCATACCCATTTGATAAACCAATCCTAGTTTTACTTGCAAGCTTCTTACTTTATTTCTTTATCAAAGCTCACTTAGAGTTTACTTAAGTGATTGGTAGATACTAGAAAGATATGTGAAGGTTGCATAAAGAGCATAAAATTTGGCCTAAGCTAGAAACCTTGATATCAGCCTAAGATATAAGGTTGGACTTAGTTGAAACTCCACTAGTTACTACCCCATCATCGGTACTACCCCCCTACCTTAGATGCTAGTGTTAAGCATAAAATTTGATTAACTCTAGATGGGAATACTTGGTGGAAAATGGTTATGAAAACCTTGGAATGATGGATCATTCTATTGAAATGTTTTGGACATGTGTTTCCGAACACTTGATGATTCTGGTGATAAAAATGTTGAGGCATGAGCCTTAGCCCTTTATAAAACTGATTGTTGTCTGGATGCGATACCATTCCAATTTTATCGTACAACCACAATACCCGAATATTGGGTAGGGCTTGACTGGAAACTTATATTCCTTAGTATTAGTTCCCTCTCGGCCAAGGTTTGAGCTGAGGCTACCTTGTGAAGATTGTCCACCTGTGCAGTACCCAAGATGACAGCTGGTCATGGTTGGGAGGCCAAACTCACAAGAGAGGTGCTTATACTAGGGCGTGTAATGTAAAGGTTAGGATTGATTATCCGCATACTGAGTATGGTGAATTCAGGATTTATTCCTGACGGATGTATCGAATGTTGTGGTGAAAGTGTACAATCTCTACAGAGTGTCAAACTATTCGAATAGCCACGTCCGCGGTTATGGACAGTTGGAGTGGCCATACTGTTCCCTCGTCAGACTTTTCAAAATGACCTGTGAAATGAATTGAGACTTTGACTTGACCACAACAGAGTTGTGATATGAAATACAAGTTCCCACTTAGGATTTATAAAATTGTGACCAACTTTAGAACTTAGTAGAGATAAATCTGGCTTTTGCAAAACAACCCTAGAGCCTAGTGTCCTATTATACAAAAACCCCTTTACCTGTTAGTATTAGTTTGCGAGTGAAGGGATTCGCGGCATAGTAAATCAAAATTTTCTACGGATGCGAACAGAGGGAAAGCCAAGATCTAATCTAGGAGATGCAATCAACGAGAGAGATTGGATTAGATCTTCATACCCTTGAAGATTCGCACAGCGGAACGTTCGTCGGAACGTGGGTGATGTAGTCGTACTCGCTTCTCCTCCTCGCGATCCGATCCGATCTAGCACCACAAGTGGCGGTGCCTCTGTCAGATGCACACGTGCATCACCTCGACGTCTCCTCCTTCCTCGGACCAGCAAGTATGGTGGAGAGATAGATTGGATCTACAACACGACGGCGTGGTGTATATGGTGGAGAATTTCTGCAGCAGGGCTTCGCCTACAAACAGTCGGGAGGGAGAGAGGAAGGGCAGCAGGGCAACTAGGGTTTGGAGGCAAGGTGTAGGGGGAAGGGGGCGCACCAGCCCTCTATATATAGAGGGGGGCGGCCAGCCCTTGCCCCTCCTCCAAGCCTTGGGCCGGCGGCCAAGGGAGGGAGAAGTGGGGGGCAAGGACTCTCCCCCTTCTAGAAACCCTATCTCTAGTTTAAACGAGTTTAAACTCTCTAGGATCGGCTGGGCCCTATGGGGCCTTGTGCCCCTGTCCCAATGCGGCCAGGACACTCCCTCATAGTCCCATGCCCCCTCCCGGAAGGTGGGGCCACATTGGTCCCCTTCCGTAAGGTTCTAGAAGCTTCCGGTACAATACCGATTAACCCGGAACAATTCCGAACTCCAAAAACTGCATTGCCTTATATGAATCTTATTCTCCGGACCATTCCGGAACCTCTCGTGATATCCCGGATCCCATCCGAGACTCCGAACAAAAATTCATAAACCAATTATCCAATCTATCATAGCGTCGAGATACGTTAAGTGTGTGACCCTGCGGGTTCGAGAATATGCAGACATGATCTTCTATCAATAATCAACAGCGGGGTCTGGGCACCCATATTGACTCCCACACATTCATCGATGATCATATCGGATGAACCACGATGTCAGGATTCAAACAATCCCATATATATATATATTCCCTTCGTCTCGCGATATTTTACTTGCCCGAGATTCGATCGTCGGTACCATCATACCTAGTTCAATCTCGTTCACAGCAAGTACTTTACTCGTTCCGTAATCCGATATCACTTTGTGATTAACTCCTTAACCACATGCTTGCAAGCGGTGTTGATATCGATTACCGAGTGGGCCCGAAGTATATCTCTCCGACTTGGGAGGGACAAATTCCATCTCGATACATACAACCCAACAGATACTTTCCGATCACCTGAGAGACACCTTTATGATCACCCTCTCATAGGATGACGTTTGATGACCTCAAAGCTTTCTTCCGATACCAGGGAGTTGTATTATCTCATGGTCTAAGGAATACAATATTTGACATAGGAAAAGCTTCGCAAAGATGAACACGATGATACGATCTAATTGCTTCGCTTAGTTTGGGTCTGTCCATCATATCATTCTCCAATGATATGATCTCATTATCAATTGAGAACTCATGTCTATGGTTAGGAAACCTTAACCATCATTGATCAATGAGCTAGTCCATAGAGGCGTACTAGGGACACGGTGTTGTTGACAAACCACACAAGTATTAAAGTTTTTGCTTAATACAATTCTAGCATGGAATATAAAATTTATCATGAACAAGAATTATAATAATAACATCTTTATTATTGCCTCTAGGGCATAATTCCAACAGTCTCCCACTTGCACTAGAGTCAATAATCTAGTTTACATCTGGCAACAATCTCACACCCATGGCACTGAGGTGTTGATCATGTTTTACACGTGGAAGAGGTTTAGTCAATGGATCTGCGACATTCAGATTTGTATGTACTTTGCTAATCTTCAGATCTCCATCTGCAATATAATCTCGGATTATATGAAACTTGCGGTTGATATGCTTGGTCTTTGGATGATATCTTGGTTCCTTAGCGAGTGCTATGGCGCCAGTGTTGTCACACAATATCTCCAGTGGGTCCAATGCACTTGGAACCACGCCAAGCTCAGTGATGAAGTTTCTGATCCAAACTCCTTCACTTGACGCTTCTGCAGCAGCCATGTATTCCGCTTCTACTGTAGATCCCGCGATCACGCTTTGCTTGCAGCTTCTCCATCTCACAGCTCCTCCATTCAAAATATAAACGTATCCTGTCTGAGATTTGGAATCATCCTTGTCGGTGTCAAAACTAGCGTCGACGTAACCTTTTACGACAAGCTGTTCATCACCCCCATAGACTAAGAACATTTCTTTAGTCCTATTTAGGTACTTTAGGATGTTCTTCACGGCTGTCCAGTGTTCCACTCCTGGATCACTTTGATATCTTCTCGTCAAACTAAGAGCATTGGACACATCCGGTCTAGTACACAGCATGGCATACATGATGGAACCTACGGCCGAGGCATAAGGCACTTTGCTCATACCTTCCCTATCATTTACCGTAGCTGGACACTGAGCCTTGCTCAATATCTTACCTGACAACATAGGCACTGAACCTTTCTTTGCCTTATCCATTCTGAACCTTTTCAGAACTTTGTCTAGGTATGTACTCTGGCTTAAAGCTATCAGACGTCTTTGTCTATCTCTATAGATTTTGATGCCCAATATAAGCATCTTCACCTAGGTCTTTCATTGAAAAACATTTGTTCAAATAACTCTTCACATCGTTAAGCATGTTGATGTCATTTCCAATAATCAATATGGCATCCACATATAGTACCAGAAACGTCACCGAGCTCCCACTCACTTTCTTGTAGATGCAAGCTTCGTAGCAATTTGGAACAAATCCAAAGCTCTTGATCACTTGATCAAAACGAAGGTTACAACTCCGAGATGCTTGCTTTAGTCCATAAATGGAACGCTGAAGTTTGCATACTTTATCAGCATCCTTAGGATCGACAAAACCTTCGGGTTGCATCATATACAACTCTTCATCAATGTTGCCATTGAGGAACGCAGTCTTGACATCCATCTGCCATATTTCATAATCATGAAACGCAGCAATTGCTAATAAAATCCGAATGGACTTAAACATCGCTACGGGAGAGAAAGTCTCATCATAGTCAACACCTTGAACTTGTCGAAAACCTTTTGCGACAAGCCGTGCTTTATAGACGGTAACATTACCATCCGCGTCCGTTTTCTTCTTGAAGATCCATTTGCACTCAACGGCCTTTCGATCGCTAGGAGGGTCCACCAAAGTCCATACTTGGTTTTCGCTCATGGATCCCAATTCGGATTTCATGGCTTCCAGCCATTTCTCAGAGTCTGGGCTCATCATCGCTTCCTCATAGTTCGTAGGTTCACTGTCTTCTACTAACAAGATAGTCAAGACAGGGTTGCCGTACCACTCAGGAGGGGCACGCGACCTTGTCGACCTGCGACGTTCAGTAGCAGCATCGTCCGAAGCTTCATGATCCTTGTCATTATCTTCCTCAATCGTTGGTGCAGGCGGCACTGGAACAATTTCAGGTGCTGCGCTACTCTCCAATTCAAGAGAAGGTTCAATAACCTCGTCAAGCTCTACTTTCCTCCCACTCACTTCTTTCGAGAGAAACTCCTTCTCAAGAAAGGAACCGTTCTTTGCGACAAACACTTTGCCTTCGGTTCTGTGATAGAAGGTATACCCAATAGTTTCCTTAGGGTATCCTATGAAGACGCATTTGTCCGCTTTGGGTTCGAGCTTGTCCGGCATCAATTTCTTGACGTAAGCTTCGCATCCCCAAACTTTAAGAAACGACAACTTAGGTTTAGCACCAAACCACAGTTCATACGGTGTCGTCTCAACGGATTTAGATGGAGCCCTATTTAAAGTGAATGCAGCGGTTTCTAATGCATAACCCCAAAATGATAACGGCAAATCAGTAAGAGACATCATTGATCGGACCATATCTAATAGGGTTCGATTTCGGCGTTCAGACACACCATTGCGCTGTGGTGTTCCGGGTGGCGTGAGTTGTGAAACGATTCCACTTGCTTTAAGATGCATGAGAAAATCATAACTCAAATATTCACCTCCACGATCGGATCGTAGAAACTTAATCTTTCTGTTACGATGGTTCTCCACTTCATTCTGAAATTCCTTGAACTTTTCAAATGTTTCAGATTTATGTTTCATTAAATAGATATACCCATATCTACTTAAGTCATCGGTAAAAGTGAGGAAATAGCGATATCCACCGCGCGTCGAAACACTCATTGGTCCGCATACATCGGTATGTATGATTTCCAACAAGTCCGTTGCTTGCTCCATCATACCGGAGAACGGGGTTTTGATCATCTTGCCCATGAGGCATGGTTCGCATGTGTCAAATGATTCAAAATCAAGAGACTCCAAAAGTCCATCAGAATGGAGTTTCTTCATGCGCTTTACACCAATATGACCTAGACGACAGTGCCACAAATAAGTAGTATTATCACTATCCACTTTGCATCTCTTAGCCTCAATGTTATGGATGTGTGTTTCATCCCTTTCGAGATTTAGAAGAAATAAACCATTCACAAGAGGTGCATGACCATAAAAGATGTTACTCATATAAATAGAACAACCATTATTCTCCGATTTAAATGAATAACCGTCTTGCAATAAACACGATCCAGAAATAATGTTCATGCTCAACGCAGGCACATAATAACATTTATTAAGGTTTAAAACTAATCCCGAAGGTAAAACTAAGGAGAGCGTGCCGACGGCCATCACATCAACTCTTGATCCGTTGCCAACGCGCATCGTCACCTCATCCCTCGCAAGCCGTCGTCTATTCCGTAGCTCATGTTTCGAGTTACAAATATTAGCAACTGAACCGGTATCAAATACCCAGGCACTACAACGAGGGCTAGTAAGGAAACATGTATATCAAATATACCTTTGATGGTGCCAGCCCTTTTGTCCGCTAAGTACTTCGGACAGTTGCGCTTCCAGTGACCCTTGTCCTTGCAATAGAAGCACTCAGTGTCCGGCTTAGGACCAACCTTGAGCTTCTTCTCAGCAGGAGCATCGCGCTTGCCGCCGCCCTTCTTGAAGGGCTTATTTGCTCCCTTACCTTTCTTAAAGGAGGGCTTGTTGACCATCAACACATGATTATCCTTCTTGATGTCCACCTTCGCAGCCTTCAGCTTTGCGAAGAGCTCGGTGATCGTATCAGTCGAGCCAATCTGATTATGAGTCACTACAAAACTTTTGTAGCTGGGAGGGAGTGATTGCAGAACCCTGTCAATCTTGAGCTCCTCTGGAATCGTGCATTCCAGTTGCTCAAGGCGTTGAGTGTAGCCCGTCATCTTTATGGCGTGCTCACTAACGGAACTCCCTTCCTCCATCTTGCAGTTAAAGAACTTCTCGGAGATCTCATATCTCTCAGAACGGGCCTGAGTCTGAAACATGGTTTTCAACTCTTCGAGAATCTCAATGGGCCCGGGATACTCTTCAAAACGATTTTGAAGCTCCGGTTCCATAGCAAACAACATGGTGCTCTTAATCACACCATAATCTTCTTTACGCGACTGATAGGCAGCTTTCTCATCAGCCGGCGCAGTTGCAGCAGGGGGGTCACCTAACGCTTTTCCAAGGACATAGTCCTTTTGTCCGCCAGACAGAATGATTCTTAGATTGCGGAACCAATTGGTGAAGTTAGACCCATTATTTCTAAGCTTTTCCTTCTCAGCAAAAACGTTGAAGTTGAAGTTAGACTTGGCCATATGATCTACAGTATTTGCAAGTACAATTTAGACTATGTTCATGATAAATAGTTCAACTTAATCAAATTACTAGATGAACTCCCACTAAATTCAACATCCCTCAAGTTGTTTAGTGAACACGATCCAAATTCACCACACCTAATCCGATCATCACGAGAAGAGATGTGGTTTCAATGGTGGACAACAAAGTGTCGATCATATCATTCATATGACTCATGCTTAACCTTTTGGTTCTTGTGTTCCGAGGCCATGTCTGTACATGCTAGGCTCGTCAAGCTAGACCCAAGTATTTCCGCGTGTGCAAAACTGTCTTGCACCCGTTGTATGTGAGCGTAGAGTCTATAGCACCCGATCATCACGTGATGCTTGGACACGACGAACTTTCGCAACGGTGCATACTTGGGGAGAACACAGTTTTTATCTTGATCTTTAAGTGAGGAATCATCTTATAATGCTACCGTCGCGATCTAAGCATAATAAGATACATAAAAGGATAAACATCACATGCATATAACTTTATGTGACATGCTATAGCCAATCTTCGTGCAATGATCTCCATCTTGTGCGTTCCGGCATGATCTCCATCACTCCACCATGATTGCCTCCACCACGAATAGCAACTACAACTATTGCTAACTACTTAGCGATAACGTAAAGCTATTACATGGCGTATAAGAAGTTGACTCGCAGGTCATACACAATTATGAAGACAACCATATGGCTCCTGCCGGTTGTGTACTCATCGGCATGCAAGTCGTGAAACATTACAAAACATGATCATCGCATACAATATACACATCACATCTTGGGCCATACCATATCACAGAAAACACTCCCTGCAAAAACAAGTTAGACGCCTCTACTTTGGTGTTGCATGTTTTACGTGGCTTATGGGAGTAAATGCTAAGAACGATTCTTACCTACGGAAAGCCACAACGGTGATATTATGGTTGCCAACCTCCGGTGTTAATCCCATGACAACTATAGTGAGAGAAACTGACATCCACCAGCCGCATGTGTGGAACAAGCCACACGTCAAGTGCGGAGCCGGTCTCGCGAATGACGTCGCGTAAGGTTGGCCTGGACCGCTTCAATCTCACTATCCCGCGTCATAAGAAGAACACAAACAAGAGGCTTGCAACAGAAAACATCAACGCCCGCAACAACCATGTTGCGTTCTACTCGTGAAACACATCTACGCATAGATCTAGCTCTGATACCACTGAAGGGATTCGCGGCATAGTAAATCAAAATTTTCTACGGATGCGAACAGAGGGAAAGCCAAGATCTAATCTAGGAGATGCAATCAATGAGAGAGATTGGATTAGATCTTCATACCCTTGAAGATTCGCACAGCGGAACGTTCGTCGGAACGTGGGTGATGTAGTCGTACTCGCTTCTCCTCCTCGCGATCCGATCCGATCTAGCACCACAAGTGGCGGTGCCTCTGTGAGATGCACACATGCAGCACCTCGACGTCTCCTCCTTCCTCGGACCAGCAAGTATGGTGGAGAGATAGATTGGATCTACAACACGACGGTGTGGTGTATATGGTGGAGAATTTCTGCAGCAGGGCTTCGCCTACAAACAGTCGGGAGGGAGAGAGGAAGGGCAGCAGGGCAACTAGGGTTTGGAGGCAAGGTGTAGGGGAAGGGGGCGCACCATCCCTCTATATATAGAGGGGGGCGGCCAGCCCTTGCCCCTCCTCCAAGCCTTGGGCCGGCGGCCAAGGGAGGGAGAAGTGGGGGGCAAGGACTCTCCCCCTTCTAGAAACCCTATCTCTAGTTTAAACGAGTTTAAACTCTCTAGGATCGGCTGGGCCCTATGGGGCCTTGTACCCCTGGCCCAATGCGGCCAGGACACTCCCTCATAGGCCCATGCCCCCTCCCGGAAGGTGGGGCCACGTTGGTCCCCTTCCAGAAGGTTCTAGAAGCTTCCGGTACAATACCGATTAACCCGGAACAATTCCGAACTCCAAAAACTGCATTGCCTTATATGAATCTTATTCTCCGGACCATTCCGGAACCTCTCGTGATATCCTGGATCCCATCCGAGACTCCGAACAAAAATTCATAAACCAATTATCCAATCTATCCTAGCGTCGAGATACGTTAAGTGTGTGACCCTGCGGGTTCGAGAATATGCAGACATGATCTTCTATCAATAATCAACAGCGGGGTCTGGGCACCCATATTGACTCCCACACATTCATCGATGATCATATCGGATGAACCACGATGTCAGGATTCAAACAATCCCATATATATATATATATATATTCCCTTCGTCTCGCGATATTTTACTTGCCCGAGATTCGATCGTCGGTACCGTCATACCTAGTTCAATCTCGTTCACAGCAAGTACTTTACTCGTTCCGTAATCCGATATCACTTTGTGATTAACTCTTTAACCACATGCTTGCAAGCGGTGTTGATATCGATTACCGAGTGGGCCCAAAGTATATCTCTCCGACTTGGGAGGGACAAATTCCATCTCGATACATACAACCCAACCGATACTTTCCGATCACCTGAGAGACACCTTTATGATCACCCTCTCATAGGATGACGTTTGATGACCTCAAAGCTTTCTTCCGATACCAGGGAGTTGTATTATCTCATGGTCTAAGGAATACAATATTTGACATAGGAAAAGCTTCGCAAAGATGAACACGATGATACGATCTAATTGCTTCGCTTAGTTTGGGTCTATCCATCATATCATTCTCCAATGATATGATCTCATTATCAATTGACAACTCATGTCTATGGTTAGGAAACCTTAACCATCATTGATCAATGAGCTAGTCCATAGAGGTGTACTAGGGACACGGTGTTGTTGACAAACCACACAAGTATTAAAGTTTCCGCTTAATACAATTCTAGCATGGAATATAAACTTTATCATGAACAAGAATTATAATAATAACATCTTTATTATTGCCTCTAGGGCATAATTCCAACAGCGAGTACTTAAAGAGTACTCATGGCTTTGTCCCTGGCTATTCCCATGGCCAGACTATGAAGAGGAGTACCTGGAAGATGGACCCCAGGAAGGTTACGACAACTAGGATCATCTCCCATCGTCAGCATTGCCTGTGACCCCGAAGATGGAGCTTCGCCTACGCTACCGTTATTATTACGTATTCCGCTGCTTGATGTTGTATTAAGAACTGGATCATGAGATCCCTATTGTGTAAGAACTTATGTATCGTTTGTAATGGATGAAGTACTACGGTATCCAATTATGTTATGTCTCGCAAAAATGGTAATCCTGGGATTGCGATGTATGGCATAACAGGCATCTAGGATTGAAAAATCCGGGTGTTGACAAGTTGGTATCAGAGCCATCCTGACCATAGGAGACCCTAGTTAGATTGGACGTCGAACCAAAAACTTAGTTTCAAAACCAAAGAAAACAAATATTTACGAAAACTTATTCTCATTCTTACCTCTTTAATTCTTTCATAAAAATTCATGTTCCTCAAAAACTCTTGCAAAATAGATAAAATTTTGACACACTTGATCACTCTGCTAATCTACTCATCCTCTATTTTTATAGATGGACGTGAAGTACAGCAAGTTTTACCAACTGGGGAATGGTGGAGACCTTATCTTTGAGAGGGATCTGGATCAGCTTTCGGAACTTCTGGAGCGTTCGCACCCCGAGTTCTTCGGAGCTCAGCTCAATGATCAAGGAGGAGAAGATCTGCAGTAGCTAATTGTTGCAAGTCTCCGAGGAAAGATTGAACCTCCCACTGCGGAGGGAATTCAGTTTACCTTGAGGGAAAACAACTGGCTTGATGGACTTGCCATAGCAATGCAGGAAGCTCTTTCCCGTCTGTGTGGGCAGAGCATCAATCAGATCAAGGGTACTCGCTTTGAGTTTTGCCCAAGACGTGATGCAAATGGACAACCACTGGAAGCCCCATACCACCCCGAGCTGAAGACTCAATTGGACCACATTAGCTTCATGATGTATGATCATCAGCAGGAATTGGACAACTGCCGTGACTATTGCAACCACAAGTCTGCCATCATCAAGACGAAGGACCAGATCATCGCCATGCTAGCAAAGATCGCAAGTCTCGCCGCCGTCAGCTCGACAATAAGGAGCGCATTATTGCCCGTCTTCGCCATCGCATCTCATCTCTGGAGGAGACCATCCACGAGAGAGACATGCAGTTGGAGGAAAGGGATAATGCCGGAGAGGATCTTCGTGGAGACCCTTACTCCTATCTCAGCGATGACGATGATTTTCTGGAGGATCAGGCCATGGACTTCTTCACCGATGAGGATGATTTCGCCTTCATCGATGATGATGAAGATGATGAAGCCATAGATTTCGAGGAGTAGTAGCACTTGAGCACTAGCGTAGTGAGTAGTAGTTGGTCCCACTGTATCGTAGATTCCAGAATGGTTCTTAAAACCATCTGTTTTTCCTTGTTGTGGAGTGCGTTGTATCGTGTGAATGAATGAATGAAAAAGCAAGTTGCTAGAAAAATCTGAATCAAACATTTAAAACTTTTCAAAGACCCAAAACCTTAGAAATTTCCCTCTTTTCTCATGATCTATATCAATCTTCAGATTCCACGTGGAGGAAGTGGTTCAGCCCCGGACCCGATGTTGCAGATCCTGCAAATGTTGACTTCTGACCGCGAAGCTGAAAGAGCGGAACATCAAGCCAACCTAGCCACTCTGCAACAGATAGCCCAACTAGCACACAACAAACAAGGCCACGGAAATCAGGACAACCATGGATCTAAGCTCAAGAATTTCCAGAATACCAACCCACCCGTTTTCACCAAGTCAGAAGAACCCCTAGATGCTGATGACTGGCTGCAAACCATGGAAAACAACCTAGAAGTCGCCGGAGTGGAAGCCAACGAGAAAGTCCTGTTCGCCACCCACTATCTAGCCGGAGATGGGCATGGTGGAACAGTGTTCGTGCCATGACCGGAGGCCAAATGATGACCTGGGAGGAATTCAAGGTCAAGTTCAGCAGAACCCATGTGCCACCAGGTTTGATCAAGAGAATGAGAGACGAGTTCAGAGAGCTGAAGCAAGGAAAGATGACTGTAGTGGAATACCGTGACAAATTTTTGTCATTAGCTAGGTATGCCCCGGACGAGATAGACACCGAAGCCAAGAAGAAAGAAAGGTTCCTGAATGGTCTGCATGACGAGATGCAGACGGTGTTAGTCAATATCCCCTTTGCCGATATTGAAGCCCTTGTCGACTCTGCTATCCAGATGGAAGGAAAGATCAACCAGGCCAATGAGAACCACAAGCGTCGCATGATGCATCAACCAGGAACCCATCAGACCCCAAATTATCGCCCCAACTCATCTCCAGGATTTGCCCCAAGAACCAACAGACCCCCTATGACCCGTCTGACCTACCCCAACCGTGGAAACCCTAGACCCGGAGGAAATCACAACAACCCCGGCAACTCTAGCAATTTCACCCATGCCCCACCCAAGTTCAACACCAACAATGCTACCGCCAACCCCAACACTGCCCCGAGGACTAGAAGCAATGTTGTGCCTGTCGCATCCAAGGACAAGTCGCAAGTGACCTGTTATGACTGTGGAAATAAAGGACACTATTCCAACGAGTGCCCCAACAAGAAGAATGCTACAGCCCCCAACGCCAATGTCCCAGCTCAGCAGCAGCGTCGTGTTCAGCCCGGAAGAAATTTTGCCCCAGGGAATTCACTCAACCGCAATGGCCGTATTTTTCTCATGCATGCTGAAGAAGCTCAGGAAGCGCCAGACGTCGTGCTGGGTATGTTTTCTGTTAATTCAGTACTTGCAAGAGTGTTGTTTGACTCTGGTGCATCGCATTCATTTGTCACCGAAGAATTTGCCTGCACTAGTAAAATTCAACCAATCAAATTGAAGCATGTGATGATTGTGCAAATTCCCGGATCAACCACCAAGGCTAGGAAAATTTGCAAAGCCGTCCCTATCCGAATCCATGGCATAGATTTTTTTGCTAACCTAATAGTACTCGGAACTAAAGGTTTGGAAGTAGTACTAGGAATGGATTGGATGTCCAAACATAAAGGATTGATTGATTGTGCTAAGAAGGCCATCACCATGACCAGTACAGCCGGAATATCAGTCGAGCATATATCTGAAACCTTACCTCGCCAATTCAAATGCAACAAGAGTATAGCCCAACCTACCATTGACCAAGTCCGGATAGTCTGTGAATACCCCGATGTATTTCCAGATGTTTTGCCCGGTATGCCCCCAGATCGGGATATCGAGTTTATCATTGAACTAATCCCCGGAACCGAACCCATAGCCCAGAGACCCTATAGTATGAACCCGTCAGAACTAGAAGAACTGAAGAAGCAACTGGATTCCATGCTGGAAATCGGATTGATTCAACCAAGTGCGTCCCCATGGAGATCGCCTGTATTGTTTGTGGACAAGAAGGATGGAGGTAACCGTTTGTGTACGGATTATCGGAAGTTGAATGATGTCACCATCAAGAACAAGTACCCCTTACCCAAGATAGAAGATTTGTTTGATCAGTTGACCGGTGCCAAAGTGTTTTCTAAGATTGATCTTAGGACTGGCTATCATCAACTCAAAATTTGTGCAGAGGATATTCCAAAGACTGCCTTTACCACCAGATATGGATTGTATGATTATACAGTCATGTCTTTCGGATTAACCAATGCCCCCGCTTATTTCATGAACCTCATGAATAAGATTTTTATGGACTTCCTGGATAAGTTTGTCGTTGTTTTCATCGATGACATTCTGATTTATTCCAAATCAGAAGAAGAACATGAGCTACACCTAAGGACCATTCTTGGAACCCTTAGAGAGCATCAACTGTATGCAAAGTTTAGCAAATGTGAATTCTGGTTACAGGAAGTAGGATTCCTCGGTCACATTGTATCAGCCGGAGGAATTGCCGTTGACCCTGCCAAAGTGAAAGATGTAGAAGATTGGCAAGCCCCAACCACTCAAACCCAAGTTCGTGCTTTTCTCGGATTGGCGGGATATTACCGCAAATTTGTAGAAGGATTCTCTAGTATCGCCAGACCCATGACCCAATTGCTGAAGAAGGACAAGAAGTTTGAATGGACCGACAAATGTGAAGCGAGTTTTCAAGAACTCAAGAGGACCATAGTTTCAGCCCCAATCTTGATCATGCCGGATATCACGAAGCCCTTCGATGTGTATTGTGACACATCCAAGATTGGTCTCGGATGTGTGCTAATGCAAGAAGGCAAAGTTATATCTTATCTATCTCGACAATTGAAGCAACATGAGCAAAACTATCCAACCCATGACCTCGAACTCGCAGCCGTAGTTCTAGCCCTGAAGACATGGAGACATTACCTGATGGGAAACCGTTGTGAGATTTATTCTGATCACAAGAGCCTAAAGTATATATTCACTCAGAAGGAGCTGAATATGAGGCAGAGAAGATGGATTGAGCTAATCAAGGATTACGACCTGGACATTCACTATCACCCTGGTAAAGCCAACGTGGTAGCCGATGCCCTTAACAGATTGCCGTGCCGCTTGAACTCCATGATTTTGAAGGAGCAACCAAGTTTGCACAAAGAGATGGAAGATTTTCGAATGGAATTAGTAAGTGAAGGATTTTTGGCTAGCATAGAACTTCAGCCCACTTTGATCAGTCAGATTAAAGAGGCGCAGAAGGGAAATGCCAGTATCGACGGAATCAAGCGTCGTATCGGTACAGGCAAAGTACCCGGATTCACCGAGGACGAAGAAGGAGTTTTGTGATACAAAGGATGCCTTTGTGTACCATCAGATTCTGAGTTAAAAGAAATTATCTTGAAGGAGGCTCATGATACTCTTTATTCTATCCATCCCGGAGGAACTAAGATGTATCAAGATTTGAAAGAGCATTTTTGGTGGCATAAGATGAAGAGAGAAATCGGAAGCTATATCGCCAAGTGTGATATATGTCAGCGAGTCAAGGCAGGACATCAAAGACCCGCTGTATTGTTGCAACCATTACAGATTCCGGAATGGAAATGGGATTCTGTAGGAATGGACTTTATCACTGGACTACCTACTTCGAGTAGGGGAAATGACTCTATTTGGGTCATAGTGGACAGATTGTCCAAAGTCTCCCATTTCTTGCCCGTCAAAACCACCTATCAGAGTTCGAAGCTAGCAGAGTTGTACATCGCTAGAATCGTTAGTTTACATGGAGTCCCCAAGAACATCGTATCGGATCGAGGAACTCAGTTTACCTCTAGATTCTAGAAGAAAGTCCAAGAAGGTTTAGGAACCCGCCTAGATTTCAGTACCGCGTATCACCCTCAGACCGATGGACAAACGGAGCGAGTAAATCAAATACTCGAAGATATGCTGAGAGCATGTGTGCTATAATATGGATCCAAGTGGGAAGACTGTCTGCCGTTTGCAGAATTTTCATACAACAACAGTTACCAAGCCAGTTTGCAAATGGCCCCATTTGAATTTATGTACGGAAGGAAGTGTCGCACCCCCTTGAACTGGTCAGAAGTAGGAGAGAGTCAGATTTTCGGACCCGACATCCTACGAGAAGCAGAAGAGAAGGTTCACAAGATTCGTGAGCACCTCAAGACAGCCCAATCCCGACAGAAGAGTTACGCCGACAAGAGACGTAGAGACCTCGCCTTCAACATAGGAGATTTTGTTTATCTGAAAGTGTCGCCATTGAAGGGAATGCAGCGTTTCCAACTCAAGGGAAAGTTAGCCCCCAGATATATCGGACCTTTCAAAATTCTGAACCGTCGAGGAGAAGTATCGTATCAATTGGAACTACCAGAAGAGATGTCAGCTGTGCATAATGTGTTCCATATCTCGTTACTTCGCAAGTGTCTCGAAGTCCCCGAGAAGACCGAAGTGTTCAAAAATATCGACCACCGGACCATAGAGATCAACGATGACCTGACCTATCCCGAAGTACCCATCTGTATTTTGGAAGAAGCCTTTCGAACTACCCGAACCCGAAGCATCAAGTTTCTCAAGATTCAGTGGAGCAACCACACAGAAGAGGAAGCTACCTGGGAACGCGAAGATCACATCAGGACGGAGTTTCCCGATCTCTTCAAATCCTAGGTAATCTTTTCGTCCTTTTTCAAATCTCGGGACAAGATTTTGTTTAAGGGGGGAAGGTTTGTAACATCCCAAAAATACTAATCTTGGATCATCAAATTCTAATCATCAAAATTAGGGTTAACAAAAACTTTTCTAAATAACATTATGAATGCATGCATATGTGTATGCATTGATTTTGAATTCTTTTAAAACCACCTTGTTTGCTTGTTTCATTGCTTGTAAAATGTTTCTTAGGTGAAATAAACATCATCTAAAACATTTCCCACACTTTTCCTAAAGACAAGTAAATCAAAACACATATATGAAATGAATGGTCATTTTGGCCAATTTAACTCCCATGCCTACTTTGGCTGCCTCAAACTTTCAAAATCTAACAGAAACTTTTCTCGATATTTGTACCCCTTGAATGTACTCATAACAAGGTATCAAGGCCCACTTTGTGATCATCCAGAAACATTCAAATGCATAGTTTAAATGACAATTCAAAATTGAATCTTTATCATATGGGAAGATCCCACTTTTTCAAAAACCACTCAAACAAGCTCAACTTTCAAAACCCAGGCATCTGCAGACTCACCAACACCAATCTAGCAAACCCACCAAAATTCATTTCAAAATTCAAAACTTGATTTCATGCGGCCATTTCATCAAACAGGTTGCAGAAACAAATCAAACAAACATCAAACACTATAGTGTGCAGTAAAATTGGCCTAACTTGTTCCCTAGTTAGCTCACACACAGCTCAGTAGATCATCTAGGAAGATTAGCCAGGCACTAGCACCCCTGTGAGCTTGCCATTGCCATCAATGGTGAACAGCTGAAGCCAACCTTGCCACCCCATTGTGGACAGCAGGCTAGAGGAAGAACTAGCCGTGCCAACCATGTCTGGGAGGCAGCCCACCGTCCACCGCCACTACCTGTCCCAGCCACGAGTGTTTCCAAGCCCTGGACCACGCGCACAAGCCGCGCCCAGACCATGCCGAGCATGCGCCAGAGCGCCACCCTCGACCAGCGTCCACAGACCGCGCGCCGCCCTCACCGCGTGCACACACGATCGCCATCAACCCAGGAGACCGCCAGACATCCCCGTTTGTCGCCCGGTGCCATACAGCCACCGCCCGTCGTCGAAGACGCCGCCTCTGCCGCGCAGAGCATCGCCCGTTCCAGACCAAACCGCACCGTCCCACGCCTCGAGACCATGTCGTTGAGCATCGCCAGGAGACACCGCACCGTCCCCTACCCTTGCCCATGCCTTTAGCCGCCTGTAACCTCGCCCCCGACGAGCTCACCGTGCGCCCCGACGGTCCTCTCGCTCGACTGTAAATAGAGGCCACCCCCGCACGATTTCTTCACACCATCTCACTCCCCTCTCCTCACTGACCGTGCCACACCGTTCTCAGAGCAAGGCGAGCACCACCCGACCGGAATTGCACCGGAGCCTGCCGCCTCTGGAGAAGAAGGGAGCCAGCGATTGGAGCCGCCCCAGTAGCTGCCGCGACCACCCCTGAGTTCGCCGTCATCGACTTCGTCGTTCGCCCGCCTCGCCGACCCTCGCCCGTACCCCAGTGAGCCCCCAGCACCCCTCACTGGCCGCGCTAGGTTTCGTTCTCGCCGGAGTTGTCTCGCGTCGACGATGACTCCCAGCCGTTAGATTAGAACTAGATCGAACGATCCATGTTGCCCCATACCGCTTCGCCCAGCCCCGTGTCACTGACGAGTGGGGACACCCACTTAAGCAGCCCGCGGGAGCACTGCGCTTAGCAGGCCGGCCCAGTAACTTTTCCCGCGCAGCCCAGTTATTCAAATTAAACCTTTTTCTCTTTAAATTCAAACACACTTCTGTACCCAACTTCAAAAATCAACCCAGGTCGATTCAGTGCACCAAATTGAATGAAACCAATTTTGTTGGAAAGGTCTGTGAATGCTGAATCCAAGCCCGTTGGATTCAAGTCATTTGGATCTGTAGATCACCCATAGTAAAAATAACAAGGCAGAAGCTTTTCTGCATTCAAACATTTTTCAAATTTAAACCATAAAAGCTTTTGAGTTGATTCCAACTCTCAAAAATCACATTTAACCATACCTTTCAGAATATATAAAAATATATAGGTTTACTTGCAGAAATAATGTTCAAGTAATAAAAGAATGCTACATAAGCATTTCTAGCCACTTTAATTAATTAAAATAAAAGGGTAAAACCTTATTAATTTGTGACACCACTTTAAATCACATTCCCATGGACTACAATATGTGGTGATGACATGTGTCAACATGATCCCATATTTGGTTTGGAGAATATTAAATCTTAAGTAGTTTTTCAATGAGTAGAAATTACTTTTCTAAAAATAAAAAGAATTAAAGCAAGCCTTAACCTTGTAAGGTTAGAGATGATGCTAGATCATCTATAGGACCCTTGTGTGTGATGATTGCAAGTAGTTAAATATTGTTTGGTGATTGTGTACCTCGTATTTATTCATAGACGCTAGTACCGACCAAGGATACGAGGAGGAAGGAGGATACTACGAAGAAGAAGCCGAGGAGAACTTCAACCACTGCTCTGCACAAGGCAAGCTTATACTGATATTGCAAGGTGATACTATACCTATGCAAGCTAACCCTTGCAAGATACCCTACTGATGCAACAAACCCATACCTGTTCTATGACCACTATATGCCTTAAGCATATGTGATCATACCCATTTGATAAACCAATCCTAGTTTTACTTGCAAGCTTCTTACTTTATTTCTTTATCAAAGCTCACTTAGAGTTTACTTAAGTGATTGGTAGATACTAGAAGATATGTGAAGGTTGCATAAAGAGCATAAAATTTGGCCTAAGCTAGAACCTTGATATCAGCCTAAGATATAAGGTTGGACTTAGTTGAAACTCTACTAGTTACTACCCCATCATCAGTACTACCCCCTACCTTAGATGCTAGTGCTAAGCATAAAATTTGATCAACTCTAGATGGGAATACTTGGTGGAAAAATGGTTATGAAAACCTTGGAATGATGGATCATTCTATTGAAATGTTTTGGACATGTGTTTCCGAACACTTGATGATTCTGGTGATAACAATGTTGAGGCATGAGCCTTAGCCCTTTATAAAACTGATGATTGTCTGGATGCGATACCATTTCAATTTTATCGTACAACCACAATACCCAAATATTGGGTAGGGCTTGACTGGAAACTTATATTCCTTAGTATTAGTTCCCTCACGGCCAAGGTTTGAGCTGAGGCTACCTTGTGAAGATTGTCCACCTGTGCAGTACCCAAGATGACAGCTGGTCATGGTTGGGAGGCCAAACTCATAGGAGAGGTGCTTATACTAGGGCGTGTAATGGAAAGGTTAGGATTGATTATCCGCATACTGAGTATGGTGAATTCAGGATTTATTCCTGACGGATGTATCGAATGTTGTGGTGAAAGTGTACAATCTCTGTAGAGTGTCAAACTATTCGAATAGCCGCGTCCGTGGTTATGGACAGTTGGAGTGGCCATACTGTTTTCCCGTCAGACTTTTTAAAATGACCTGTGAAATGAATTGAGACTTTGACTTGACCACAACAGAGTTATGATATGTAATACAAGTTCCCACTTAGGATTTATAAAATTGTGACCAGCTTTAGAACTTAGTAGAGATAAATCTGGCTTTTGCAAAACAACCCTAGAGCCTAGTGTCCTATTATACAAAAACCCCTTTACCTGTTAGTATTAGTTTGCGAGTACTTAAAGAGTACTCATGGCTTTGTCCCTAGCTATTCCCATGGCCAGACTATGAAGAGGAGTACCTGGAAGATGAACCCCAGGAAGGTTACGATAACTAGGATCATCTCCCATCTTCAGCATTGCCTGTGACCCCGAAGATGGAGCTTCGCCTACGCTACCGTTATTATTACGTATTCCGCTGCTTGATGTTGTATTAAGAACTGGATCATGAGATCCCTATTTGTGTAAGAACTTATGTATCGTTTGTAATGGATGAAGTACTATGGTATCCAATTCTGTTATGTCTCGCAAAAATGGTAATCCTGGGATTGCGATGTATGGCATAACAGGCATCTAGGATTGAAAAATCCGGGTGTTGACATCTCCCCTTCGCCTAGCAACTCAGCGCCGGTGGGATCCCTATTCCGCCGGTGCCAGCCAACGAGGACATCGCCGAAGAGATCCAGGCGGCTATTACCGACATGCAAGACCAGGATCTCGCCGAGGATCCTGGCAACCTGGTCTTCTCAAGGCAGTTTTTCGCCGACAGGCGCCTCCAGGATCTCGCCCGACACGAGGGACCGTCGGGCTCACCACCGCTGCTGGTGGAGCGTTCCAGGGCAAACTCTCGCCGCCTTCATGGAGCACATCCAGGCCGATAACCACCCCTGCCTCAGCCTATAGAAGCGACAGCCTTTTGCTAGTTAAATTTGATGTAATATGTGCGTCCTTGCCCTAATTAATGAAATCCGTTTATATTTGTCCAAATTTCGCCGTGTTTAACTGAATTTCGCCGAACGTGGGAACTCGGCCTGGAAACGCGAGTGGGAAACTCGGCGTACCTAGGCCGAAAACGAGTTTCGTCCGGCAAAAAAAAGTCCGGATTTCGGCCTGGGTTCGCCCAACGAGTGGGATGCTCTAAGGAGGGTCGGTTTGACCCATATCCGACTGTCGGGTATCTCGATCAGATGCTAGCAAATTGTAGAAGGCGGAGGTGGTGGCCGATGGGTTCCTTGCCGAACGCCGGTGTTGATGAGCTGACGCTGGTCACAGTCGGCCGACCCGGCGGTGGCCATGTTTGGTAGTTCATAAGGCTATCCACAAGCCAAAAGGTAGTCCATAAGACTATCCATATGCATAGTGGAGGTTTACTTTAGAAGATTTTCCTTAAGGGTGACCTACAAGTTTATGGGTTGTCCATAAGCAATAAATAATTATTTTACTTTCTCCTCTCTCTTGCTGCTTGTGTGTACTTTTAGAAGACATGTGGGTCTCAGCTTATGGTGAACTTTATCTTATATATTGTAGCCATTTCCATAAGTTGTGTGGTCCCATCTTATAGCAAAGGTTCACCTTATACATATGAGATACCCCAAAATCAGATTCCTTATACATATGGGAGGCCACGGTGCAGTTCGGGTCTGCCAAGTGTAACAGACAACCTTCCCCATGGCATCCAGAAAGCTGTAGGAACCCCGTTTCCAAAAGTGCCGCGTGTTAAGTCCAAGGATTGGGATAACTGACCCCAGAAGGCTGTGTCTGAAGTTTCAGAACTGTTGGGGGTGCGGTGCTAACCAGGAGAAACAGGGACCGGAGCCACCAGATCAGCACCTTATTGTGTGAGTATAGGTTTCGAATACCCATACCCAAGAAGAGTCAGATTACCAAATTCAAATTCAACAGAAATCAACCCAAACTCTTCCATGACATTGCATATAATTTTCTTCTTTCCAAGTCCAAAACCGGGCTTCACACCCCTTTAAGCAGAATAAACAAACTCCAAACGATCCGGCACAAGACCCCTGGAGCAGCACCAATTTAAGCAACACGTTTATATCAGGTCAGGATTCGGACGAGACTACTCCAGGACGCATCCTCTCAGCATTACTCCCCTGGTCGGTCGCGCATCAGGCTGGTCGCGCGTGTCCGTCAGCTCGAGCATCCTCCTGCCCTGCTCTGTCCCTGCCCAAATATAACATCAAAGAACACTTTCACATGGAGTTCTAATTTTGTGTTCATTTGAAAGGAACCTTTGATTTAGCAATTCCACATCAATTTTGAACCACAATCCTGATGAAGTGCTGAAGTAACATGTTACTCACCTAATCCACTCCATCACGTTATAGGCTGCGCGAGCGTAGCCGAAGACCTCACAGAAATTGTTCACGGCAACGGTGAAGACGGCGCTGTACCCATCCTCGTCCTCCTCCTCCTCCTCCTCCTCGGAGCTGTCGTCAGAGTTGGGCGCGTCGGTTGAGGGCTCCTGGTGTGACTCCGCGGCCAGCGTCTTGTCCCAGGTAGAGCCCGGGCCGACGACGAACACCCGGCCGTCGCCGCCGCGGACGACCTCGGACACCTCGGCGCCCCCTCCCCCTATGTAGGTCACGAAGGTGCAGGTCGGCGCGGTGGTCCGACCTGACGGGAGGGCGCGCCGCTGGCTCGCCGGTGGCGCGGGCGGGGCTCGCGGCGGGTCGTGGTGGCCAGTTGGCGCGGCCGGGAGCGCGAGGAGGGCGGGGGAGTTGGAGGCGACGCCGGTGAGGGAGGGCGAGTCTGCCTCGGAGGAAGCGGCCGGGGCAGCGGGTGGAGTCCTTGGGGGCGTCGACGGCGAGTCCGCCTCGGAGTCCAGCGCCGATTCCTGCCGCAGCGCCCGGCGAGCGCGCGCGAACATCTCCTGCACGGAGGGCTGAGCGGCGGCGGCGGCGGCGACGGCAGAGAGGATGAGGGCGAGAGAAAGCAGCACGAGGCGCGTGCGACGCGCCATCTCTCTCTCTCTCTCTCTCTCTGTGTGTGTCTCGGGCTCTGTGGATGTGCTTTCTCTAATCAAGTTGGAGAAAGGGATAGGATTTAAGCCTTAAGCAGATCATTGTTTACGACGAGGAAAAAAAAAACCTCGCGCAACTGCATTTACTTTCTTTTGCATATTACACAAAAAATAAACTAGAGCTATTTATGCTTCCGGAACTAAAGATGGTAGTAGAGCATTCTTTGTGTAACATTTCTCTCTAGACCGTATCGTGCACACCATGAGATTCTCGGCAACTTGGGTGTTAACCGAAGACGGCAGTCTAAACAAAAGTGGCAGGCTTTAGCAAAGCTCCAAAGGACGAGCAAAAAAATTTAGGCCTAGTTTGACAATAAAAAAAAATTCAGAACTAAAGTATATCAATACCATAGTATTTTAGTGCCTAGCAAACCAATACTTTGATAACAAACGGGGCCTTACCATTTTCATTGATAAAGTAGAAGCACTGACATAAGTGGTTTATTTACGGAAAACCGGCCAAAAACACACACATGCACCCTCAACGACGATTAAGGAACACAACCATCGCGAGGGGCACCCTCGGTCACCCTGGCTATACCCACAGAAGCTATACAAACGCAAAGCTTGGTCTGCCTATGTCAAACAGTTGGCTCCTCGAGAAGAAGCTAGCAGCTCTGATTCTGAAGACAAACTCCGAAGATGAGATGCGCAAGACCGGGTCAAAGAAGAACTTCACCGCTGGACCGCCTCTTGTAAGTCATCATATACCGCGAAGGACATGGCAGTTTTGACTTCACAACAAGAGGAGACCAACTCAAAGACACTCGAACACGACGGAACGGAGCCGACTGCCACGGCCTTGCCGCTACCAAACCATTGCTCTCACCATTGTCGTTGCCACACTAGTCTCCGCCCGAAAAACTCGCGTCTCAAACTTGATGTCGTGCATGTATAGCCCACCGGAGCATGCAAAGGGGATTATTGCTTCAAGACGACGCCCTAAAGAGGGGGAGCAACGGAGGACCGACGTCGTTGTCCGAACCCGCAAGGCAGAATCAAGGCTTTCGCCCGAAGACAGTGAACCCGAGGTTGCAGGAGGGTGGGAAGTGGGCTTTAGTTATGTATTTACAGGATTTAGTTAAAATGAGTTGTATAGTCGTTGCAAAGAGTGACCCAATTCAGTAAAGAACCGAATGGTGCAAACTGATGCAATTTGAATATTGTTCTGAATTATCATGGTTCGTGTGGACAATGTTTTTGCACTCAATCAAAAGTGCCTACAAATTCAACCGTCGGCATGAGGTTGAGCGGACGCCGGTGCCGGAGTGGCAGGTGGCGGTGAGAGAGTGGCGCTCACGCTCTCCTCACCCTCTCGTCCCTTGGCCACCTGAAACTGTATAGTATTTCGTTATCTCGATTCAGATTGGCAATTCAATGACTCTATGAAATCTACGTATATAATGTCATTTGCATTGAAGGCAAGAATAATTCAGTGTCCTGCCGTCACCTACGCGACACTAGCTCATGTTAAGAACTAAATGCAGTCTCGAACCTGCAGCTAGCTAGCAATTGTTTTTCTTCTCTGATTAGCCTGTAGCTCATGCGGATTTGCGGCAGCCGTGAATAGTATGTGGGCTGTTTGCTTAAACCCACATAGCCCAATCCACTTACAAACTCTACAATTACAAGTTTTATTACATTTAGAATTGTTCCAAAAAAAACATAAAAAAAAACAGGAGGGGGCTATAAAATATCCCCTCTTTAAAGCAATTTTAAATCTATAAAATTAGAGGTACAATTTCTACCAAAGTGTCACCGTGTTTTGGCTTTTGGGTGGATATGCTCCCTTTATTTGAAATATATCTTGGATGCATTTTGAAATGTCAAAAAATTCCAAAAGAGTTATTGGCAGGTACATCTCACGTTCTAGTGTGCACGGAGGGGATTATTCGTTACGAAACAAATTGATATTTTGTGTGCCCTGTATAGAAAAGATAAATTTTGGTGCTAAAATAAGCCTCTTCACGAAACTTCGCGAGCACACAAAATATGGAGATACACATGCGAATATTTTTTTGGAATTCTTGTAACAATTTAAATAGAGCATGTACATCTGAGATCAAAAGTGAATTTCCCTCCCCATATCACATGTGTTTTGCTAATATAAGATATGCTTATTTTCGTGCACGGAGGGTTTTCTGCTACCTCCAGAATAGAATTTTATTCACATGTAAATGGCAAGATCCTTTGTTTCCTCCAACTTCCAAAGGTTTCTTCGCCAAACATTTGGGCAAATTACTACTCCCTCGTCTCAAAATTGATGCTGTACATTTGTCGTCTAAATTTAGATGTATCTAGACAAATTCACATGTATTTTGAGGCGAAGGGGCTACTAGTTATAGCAGGGGAAAAAGTACATGCAATGAATGTGTCAGTCGATATACTGGCCACCTCTGAGGCACAAAAACTTTTGTTCAAACTAGGAAAATTTCAGTGCTCAAAATAGGAAACCTTTTACAAAATTCAGCACTTGATCCTATACAGACATCTATTGACAAATTGTATCTGGCAGCTTCAAAAAGTGCAATCACGTTGATTTTTCAAACATTCTAAAAAGGAACTGGACCTTCGATTTACATATATTCTATGGAAAATGGCAAAGAAAAAAAAATCAAAATATTCTACAGTTAATATCCCCAGGGTCCTCAACTTGTATCACTGGATGATCAAGCAGGAATTACAGAACGTTATGAAGTTACTGTGGGATCGATTGCAGTATCGTGCTGTGTACTGTGGCTATCGCCTACCACATCGACACACAAGTAATAGTTTACAACACCAGTGTACCACCCGTGAACGGTTCCATGGTGGCGTGTACAGCCTATGAATAAGGTAAGCAAAGTAAGAAAACAGTATTAATATCGTTTAATGGTCCATTCTACAAATAAACAAAAATGAGAGGATACTTTATTAGATGTGGGCATACTTGAGAGATTGTACTACTCAAAACACCTATCTTGTGTGACACACCCATGAACTGCAATTTCCAATATATGACTCATGCTAATAAAAGAGGAATATTGAGATTTGCAGGGGTAGTTTCAGCCATACAGAGAATAAGAGAGGAATATCGAGGTTTGCGGGTGAACTAAAATGGCCATATATATTTGATGTGTACTTGCTGAGTTAACGAGACTTTATTGACAAGTTGAACTAAACGTGAAGTTAATAGGAGCTACTTATGCAGATTGTAAGCTACCAAGAGAACATTTGCATTATGCATGGTCAGAATTCAGCAGTGTGCAGCCCAATTCATACTTTAGCTTCTCATCGTGAAGCTTTATTAGGGGCAAAGCAAAAATACTACTCCCTCCGTTTCAAAATATAAGATGTTTTAGATTTGTGAAGAAAATGTATCTAGACTTATTTTAGTATGTAGATTCACTCCACACATGAGTGAACCAACATAGTAAAAATAGTCTAGATACATTTGCTTCCTAAATCTAAAACGTCTTATATTTTAAAACGGAGGGAGTACCATTGAGGAATAACAGAGAAGTCCAATATGTTTTCCTTATGAGTTGTTTTCGTAAGGATGTAAGAAACCTCAAAGCTTATAAACATTTTTTATATGAAGCAGCTCACGCAGCTAATATCAGTATATCATAGCATGTAAGTGCCCTACTGCTAAAAGCCTAAAACCACTGAAACCTTCCCCAGCTCCACCCATGCTCCGTTGCTCCTTCCCTCTGTGTAATGTAAGCCTCATTGCCCCAGTATGATTGATTCTGTGGTTGCACGACTGTAGCGCCATGCTCTCAGGAAACCAATGCCACCTCTGCCTCTCCTCACAATGCTGGTGCAACACCAGATCCTCATGTCCCCATGATGTGCACGTACTCCAAGATACCCTGCTCAGTTTCTTGGAGAAGGCTACCCACCTGACAAACTATATTGTGCTGCCATGTTCTTCCCTAACTCTGAACAGACAAGGAGATGGGGTAAAGGAAGAGAGAAAGAGGGACAATACTTGTCCATTTTCAATTCGATGTGGCTAAAACACTATAAATGCCCACATCAGCTAAACAAGGGAGTAAAACCAGGCTAAGGGTTAAGAAAACAGTACTGAAACTTGGTACAACTGCAGTTTTTGGTGGTAGCATAAATGACTTCTTAGTATATAACAGCAATTAAAATGTCAGGTCGGTGTATACTCACACCTCGTATATATCATACTGCTGAGAGACTGCCAATCTTTCCCATCTCATAGGTATCAGCGTAGTAGTACAGCTTGACCTTATTTGACAAAGACAATCCAGAAGCCAAAGGAAGATTTCGCAAGTTTAAGCCATCAATATCAGCAATATCATCAACAAAGGCAGTGACATCCCCATGTAATCTAAAGATAACACAACGGCAATCTTGCTGTAAATCCAGAAAATCAAAATATAGTGGTGTGTTTGCTTTAACTTCTGGTAGACGGTATTCCTCTACAACCAGCTTGCCAGACTCCTGTAGAAAAAACATAAGCACATGAAAAATCGTAAATAGGCATGCAAGAACTATATATCCATCTAGAAAGTTCAGCTGTAAGCTTCTCAAACCCTCAAATAACAATGTCGTGTAGCAGAAACTGGCTACTTTTAGGAGCAAACTTGAAAAGAGCAGCAGCACACAGATGAACAATTATGATATTATGTTCAATCAGCTAATAGCTATATCAGGGTTCCAACAAAACACAGGGTTATTGGCTTCAAAACTGCTGGTTCCCCTGGCTGATTCAGCCCTTCAAACAAGTGTAACTAGCCTGTTAAGGGAATCTTGGGACCTCAGGAATGAATGAACACATTTGGCAGGAATCCAAGCGCAGAGGATTGCAAGACACAAGGAAAAAAGATGAATAGCCATATGGATAGATCACAGGAAAATGGCCACGGTCCTAGGCAAATGAAAAAGAGGTTGGCGTGGACGTTGAACTCCCTATGGAACTAAGGCATAGGAAACTGATCCATAGGAAATCTGGTAGCACCATCACACTGATCAAGGACATTTGAAGGGAAAAAACCATAAGGATTGGGAACCTATGAAAATCCTACAATCCAAAGTGGCCATAATTAATTCTCAAACTCAACTCCTAGAACTTTAAACCAACTTCCTTAACCTTTTTCACCCCCAAAAGGGTTCCAAAGAATGAATGCTGTAAAGACAGAATAGAAGTGATGAACTACGTAAGCATGAAAGTTCCAACTGTTCAAAAACAAACATATAAATAGATCAAAAGAACTATAAAACAATCAATTTTAGTCATCAAATCAGGCAAACTGGACCACATAAGCAGTGCCTTATTACCTTGACAACTGTGACTTGTATATGAAGAATTGCAGGATTTACATGTCTATCTTCTATATGTGTCAATGAAAAATCTCTCGTATCCAACTCTGATGAGAAAGGTGAATGGGTTACTCGAGGCCTTATAGCACTGAAGGAATCAAGGCGAAATCCAGCTATTCCAGGAGAATTAGGTAAGAGATATTGCTCAAGAACAAGATCATTGTCTCTCAACCTCTCAGCCTCAACTGGAATCTGTAAAATAGGAGGGGAAAGTTTTAGCAAATAACTCGAAGCAGAGCTCAGAAGTGCTTGGTAAAAAAAGACAGGATTTACCCTAAATCTGCCCAATGATGGTGATCCATCTAAATAACTTTTCATCCTCATTAATCCCGCAGATGTGTCAGGGCCCATCTCCTTTGGCAAAGAGCTACCAAAAACAACAATCCTTTTTGCATGGATGAAAGAATTCTGTGCACTTTTTGGCTTAGAATCAATAAATGAGCTTCCATCCAAAGATAAAAGATCAAATTCTTCATTAAACATGGTTGAGCGAGAATCAATCTGGGGAAGTGTCATTTTTATTGTAACTATGCGACAGCGGATAGGATTTGGGAAGTGTATTTTTATGTGTCTTGGTGCCTTATCCAGGCTACTTGAATTTTCTGGTCCACAAAGCTGTGGAGATGACACTATCATGTCTTGTACATCCCATTTTCCTATGAATGTACGATCATCTCGCTGTATTTTATTACTAGCCCATATCTCGACCTGCACAAGCAGCACGATTATCAGCATACAAGTTAAATAATTGCACTAAAAGAAACAACCAAACAGGGGAACTGAATATAGCTCAATAGGCTAGTTCAAATACTCTTGTTTCATACAGGTAGCTAACTCTGTCACTATAGGAAACAATCTCTACAGCACAATGAATGTTCAATGAGCTCTCTAATATCAATGTACATAGGCATGTCAAAGGTCAAATACTGCAAACAGTCTCTCTAAGCCTAAATGGTGTCAATATCCCTATAAGAAACTGTAAAGCGCTACAAGTACATCCCAGACAAAATAACAAGTACCCCCTCCGGTCCATAATAAGTGTCGGTGATTTAGTATTGTTTTAGTACAAAGTTTGTACTCCGACACTTATTTTGGAACAGAGGGAGTATTTGAATTGTAATACCCAAACTGAGCACTTTAACTAGGAAAGGAGAATTTGCATATACACTCTGCAACGCTGGGATCTTTTACCGATTTGTGTGTTCCTCATTTACCTCTCTTTGGGTTTGCATTCTATGAGATACCCAGGCTATATGTGAAAGCATGGCTGATCTGCTGATATATATATGTTTTGGTATGAAGTTCAGGAGAGGAAAAAAGTATTGCCTCTCTTGTATCTAGATGCAGCTCGCTCAGAACTAGTGCATTTGATCAAGCTATAGGAAATCTTCAATAAAATACATCAATGATTTCAATGACTTATATTAAAACGTCCTGTTTACTAAGTTTATCAAGAAAACTGAATATAGCTAGGAGCCTAGGAGTTCCCATACATAAAGTGAAAAAATTTCTCACTAGCTTAGTTTGTACACTTATGTACATAAATGAAGCATCCCATGAAAAAGAAAGACCACAAATTAGGACATCTTACAATTGGGCAGTCAGATGATGAGTAACCACAGGAACTGACAATTACTGCAACTCCAGAAACATCTGATAAACCGCTAAGAACAATCGGGAACTCCACAGATGTGCTGCCCTGTGGAGCTTTCCAGTAGGACCTGTGCACTCCACTGCCAAGTGGTGCCAGTAATGAAAACAGTGGTGCAGAGTCACCAGCAGTTTCTACCTGGAAAAATACAACAGGGCAGGATCAGAGCAATACTCAGTGTCGAAAAATACAGAGCAGGGAAAATAAGATACAGCTTCAGAAAAAAGAGAAGACTTATTTTGAAATGATTATGTTAGGCTCAAGTCTAGTGCATTTGAGTGTCTTTCCATGGTCCATGTGCAACAGTGTGGCAGCAGCTCATAAAGGGTAGAAGTTAATCATAAATTAGTACAATGTCGAGGAGTACCATATGTAAAAAGCTTGCATGTGGAAATTCTGCAAGAGATTCTTCATCATCGAGGAGCTTCTTCAATTGTTCCTGACCAGATTGAATACTATGTACTGAATCAGATATTCTACTGGGCTCAAGTTGGCAGACCTGGTTCACCGCTCTCAGCGCTGCTTTCTCTGCACGACCTTTTCTTCGCAAACTATGAAGAACTCTGATATAATCCACATAGAGTGCATGTTTGATCACCTCACTGCAGCATGATTTGCACACAGAACTATCTGCGAGGGCTGAATAGCCACCACCTTGACTCCCACCATACATCTTCAGATCTCTGTAAGTATTGCTAAGCAAAAGAAAGGCCCCTTTCCCAGCACAGCAAGCCTTGCAAGCTGTCCTTTCACACTGGGAACACTCCACAAATAGAGATGCATTTCCACTAGTAGCTGAAGCTTTTAACGAAGATACAGCACAGACTTCACATGCCCCACCAGAACATGATTCACCATTTTCACTGATATTCCAGAAGTCTATAGCATGGCCATTGACTTTTTCGAGACCAATCGAAGCATTAGCACGATCCTCGAAGACAGCATGCCCCAGCAATGCTAGCCTATCAGCAAAGCTGGATAACTTCAATAGGTAAGAGTAATCAACTGAACGATTTGGATCTACTGTGGCAGGAATTACGCCAACCGATAACAATGCACGGTCCCTTTGAGCAGCAGAAAGATCAAGATAAAGACGTTTTATTTCAAGCTTCATCATCTGTTCAAAGTTAAGGGTCTTTCCCTGAAAAGAGATTTACATCCCTAAGATCCTGATTTATACTTAATACATTTACAGCAAAGCAAGAACATCAAAACCTTTTTCCCAAGCAAGTTGGGGTAGGCTAGATAATAGATATGAAACCCAACAGAAACATGTGGAAACCAAGCATAACACATTTGGTAAAAACAACATTTTCACTTTCTTGTTGCGAAATAGGCAATTTTGAGAACAGGATCATTGTAAGCACTAAGCAGTGTCAAGCACAATATATACTGTATCTAGTAATAAGCTCTAGTCATAAGTTGGTAGGGTCTTTTCTTGGTTTCAAACCTTCCAAAAATTAAAGCATGAAAACACCAATTTCAGATATCACTTGCAAATAAAATTAGCTCAACAGATTTAAGGAAAACCTATCAATGAACTAGATAGGAAGAGAATGGAAATGAATTTGCACCAACAAATACCTTATTATTTCCAGAAAGTAATTCCAAAAACTCGAGATAAAACTGTGTGCTGCCACGATCTTCAACCTGGTTATTCACTTCAACAACAGGCTCTTCTGATGCACTGGCAAAAGGGTTAACATCAAATTCATCATCAAAGAAGTTTACCCGTTCCTCATTGCCAAATGATGTATTTACAGTGACTTTTGATTGGTTCGATATGACAATATCACCAGTGAGAAAATCCACAAAGTTTCCAGAACCACCTGATTGAACTGATGGTGAACTTCTATCATAAATCCTCTCACTACCATGAACATCACTCTCAGGAGAGGAAATTTTTGCAACATCCTTCAAACCTAGAGCATATGGTTTTTCATGGATGAGCTCCAAAGTTTGAGCAACACATTTGCTATTGGTTAACATATCCTCCCATGGAAGAGAAACACCAAGTACTTCAATCTGTTTCAAAACATTACTCATCTAGTCAAAGAAAATGTACACAGAGGAAATATTTCAAATTGTTAAAAGCTTCTTGTTAAAACATTAAACATCTACAACCCAATGATCGTGTCGACCTTTTACCTCACCAAGCGTGATGGGTGTTCTCGACATGGCAGACGGATGAAAAGATAATGCGACAACCCGATCTAAAAAGTTGACTTCTCCTTCCAGCTCTTCAAAGTCGTATAACAAAGGAAGATAAGTACTCTCTTGAACGTCCGGTCGAGCACTTTTACCTGTAACAGCCAAGTCCTCTGGATCAATTCTTCCAGTGAGAGGGATCAACAAATTTGTCCCATTCGAGCACTGTGGAATGCAAGCGCCCTAAACAAGTAAACTCGCAGTAAGTTATACATTAGCTTGCTACAAGACTTGTAAAAGATGAAAGGAAGCAAGGAACAAATGTACTTATTTCATTAAGAGAGGCAACTTGCAATTAAAGAACTAGCATGCAGCAAATAAGCCGACCGACATACCCAGATTAAGATAGTAAAGCATTAAGAATAGTTCAATGCATCCAGGCTTTAACTGGAATTCATACAAAAATAAATATCAAATTGAAAGCAGCTGGGTGCATACTGAAATTGTCACAGTAAGCAAGGAAAATACAAAAATTGTAATGACAACCATTCAGCATGGGCTCATATATGTGTAGATAAAACCTGTACTTTAAAGAAATGGAACAGATTTAAGATTACAGGATCAAAGCTGGGCTCAGACGCCCAGATTAACTGAGCTTGACTTAGCACCGTTCATTCAAAGTTAAGGAAAACACTGTTTAACTTTGGCTTAAAACCAAGCCTCGTGCCTCAAGTTCAGATTGTAGAATTGCAACATAGCATATCAGCAATGACACATCTGATGAGGTTCAATATTAGCAAGGACTGTAGTTTTAATGTGTTTCTAGTGATCTAGTCTTGACATTAACTTACACATGTCAGTCCATCAAGCCTAATCCTATAATAAGCCAACTTGTTATTAAAAGAAAAATTGATGAATACACCAGGCGTAAAAAATCATAAGAGTACAACAGTAAGATGAAGACAAACCTCAAGAACAAGCTTAAGGGCATCTATGCTGGAACCAACTCTGACATCTACAATAGCTGGATATGAAGAATCTTCAACACCATGGGAGACAGTAAGAAGAAGCTGGGAAACTTGACAAGGTTCTCCAAGGTATATAAAAAGCTCAACATAGTCTGCACCTTGCTGGCATACCTGCATGAGTAAAGTATCTTAACATGATATACGGTAAGCATTGAGATGTAAGAGTAAGTGCATTCTACATCATTTAGACTCTTCCAGCCATCAAGTCATCAACTAATCGTCTTCCAAGCGGGAGTGGTGGGGTATGTTAGGGACAAAATATTTAATGTACAATAGCTACCGCCTAATTCAAATAGATCAGGTCACTATCAGGAATTAGCTCAACATCAAAGCAATATACCCAAATAAGATCCTTCTTCTTGAAGCTGAGAAGACTGGAACCACCATCAGCCATTGGGATTATACTAGGGACTGGTTTCAACATGCATCCAGGTGGCCTTGATAGCACCTGAATTTTCAACACAAAGATGAAAATCTAAATTAGAAACAGTAACAGCATGTATTAAGCCTATGCATATAAATTGTCGCATATATATTCATTGGTACCAATAGATCCCTTAGACACATACAAAGTAATGGCATGAAGCCATGAATATGAACTGCGCTCACAGCATCTGTGATGTCGTTTCAAGGGGATGTCCTAAGGAAATCTTTTGTATATGGTACTGGCTGTAAGCATATCAAGGTGAATGCAAGAGGTCGCTCCTCTGATAATGACAGACTTCATGGGGGAAACTCTTATGTTCTTCCCTTGTGTTGCCCATGCATGTTATGACTCCAGAGGTTGGAAAAAAGTTGGAGCACGTGTCAGATGGAACCAATACAAACTTTGTGGAGTTTTTACCAAGGATATACATGGGATCAGACCATCTTAGGTATGCCTGACCAAAATATAGACTGCTCATGCTCCCAGATAGAAAAAACTACAAGTACATAAGGGTTTTAGACTTAGTAAGACCAAGACCGAGTATATGAGATGTGACTTTAGTGGTGTTGGGTGCGAAGATAGAGAGGTTAGTGTAGAAGAACAAATAGTGCCTAAGAGGGACACCTTCCGATACTTTGGATCAATGCTACAAAAAAACGGCGATATCGACGAGGATGTTTGCCACAGGATCAAGGTAGGATGGATGAAGTGGCGGCAAGCATCCGGCATCCTATGTGACAATAAGGTCCCACAAAAGATATAAGGTAAGTTTTATAGGACGGTAATCAGACCTGTGATGCTATATGGAGCAGAATGTTGGCCCACTAGAAGACAACAAATCCAACAAATGAGTGTTGTGGAGATGCTACAGTGGATGTGTGGCCATACAAGAAAGGACCGAATTAGGAACGAGATAATACGTGATAGGGTAAGGGTGGCACGGATCGACGAGAAGCTAGTCCAACACCGACTAAGGTGGTTTGGGCATATCCAGCAGAGGCCTCCAGAAGCACCAGTTAATAGCGGTATTCTAAAGGGTATGGGAAATACTAGGAGGGGCAGAGGGCGGCCAAAGTTGACATGGACGGATGCGGTAAAAAGAGACTTGAGGGATTTGAATGCTCCTAGAGATTCGACACTTGATAGGACTGTATGGAAACCAGCAATCCATGTGAAAGAATCTTAGTTTACTCGTTCTTTGTTTACTTTTTCTCTCCTCTTTTTGGCTTCCTTATGTTTCTTTTGGGTTTCACATCTAGCCTACCCCAACTTTCTTGGGAAAAAGGCTTTGATGTTGTTGTTGTTGTTGTTATTGTTGTTGTTGTTGTTGTACATAATGTGGGGAAAAAGCAACAGGAAAACAGAACTGTGGTCAAACGTAAAACTGTTTTTCTCTTAAAATGCACAACTCAACCAAGATACATCATGATTTTTTTATAAATACAGATGTAGATGGAGTTATGCTCTAAATAATAATACAAGTACGTATGATCTTTTTCAAAGAATTATGCTGTCTTCGATTCTGAGTTATATTTTGTACCAGTGAAAACTTAGCAATTAGCACTTAGATAAAAAATAGAGTTTACTACATATAGTTTAAGATCAATGGTCACTACAGGAGACAGCAAAAGTACCCATTAATTTTCTTTTTCAGGTCAAAATAATGTTCAACAGGAACATACAATCTCATAAATCCACAGATAATATAAAAGGCTAGTGGAGGCACTTTCCTCCCTCTGTCCCAATATACAGTTAGTTTCTCCCATTCAGGACGCATCTTTATTTTTTCCCTCGGGTATGGAATGCATAAAAGGAACCAAGAACGAGTAGGGCCCATTGAAGGGAAATGCACCGCTGGTCAGTAGTGAAATTGAGATGTAGAAACAAATTAACAGTTGGCATGTCGCTAAATGTGATAATTACAGTGAACGGAAATTTTCCCGAACAACGGTCCAGAGATATTAAAGTTAAACTAAACTGGAAAATCTATATTTTAATTATAAAATTGGTTCCATTCTAATTGTGATAATGCATTCTAGTTAAGTTAGACTAGAATGTTTGCATAGTTCATGCAGAGAATTGACTATTCAGCTATCCTATAAAACTGAAATAAAGATTACTTTGTAAGATAATGAACAAATTCACCTACTTTGAGAGGAAAAATAGGGATGGATGGGAGATGCTTATATAGCCTCAATCCAAGAAACATCTCAAACTGTTTTTGACGGGAACTATCGTTCAGATAATTGTGGAACCTTCTTTGCAGTGTAATCTTGACATTCTGAGCAGCTGAGAATTTACCGAACTTTCCAGTCTCCTCCTTGAATATGTTCAGAATCTCGCTGTGCATAGCTTTTGAGCCAGTGTACAACGTGGCATGGATATCACCAGCCAGAAGAAAAATCTCCGCAAGGTGGTTCACTGGGGTAAGCATTGTTGAGCTCTTGAACTGCTCGAAAGTCATATCAAATCTCTTCCAGGGCTTTTGAGGAGCCTCCTGGCATGGATGCTCCCATGAGGTAGTACGTGTATTATGATCAATATAAAATGATTTACCAGTTACAGAATCAAAGCGTTCCTCCCATCCAAGGGGCAAAGAACGAGCATTGCGACCATTATGTTCAGAATATCTGCTTGCGGACAATCCAAACATAGCATCTATATCAAGGGAGATACCAAGTCGACTACACTGTTCAACAAAAACTTGAAGTGCGCCAAAATAGCTAGCGGCATTGGTGCGATCAAGAGAGTCTGCACAATTAAAACGTACCACCCCATTTTGAATCGATTCCATGCAGAACCCACCATCATCATTGCAGATAATGGATCCTTTGCATTCCTTAAGCTGCTGCTTTACACTATAGTAATTCCCTTCACTGAAGCCAATGGCCATTGTTGGTGCTTTAAGATGTCTCCAGAGGCCCTCGACTGTCTGCTGTTGCCCTTTTGACTTCACAGTGGCATGCCAGTCATAATTTATCAACTGAATCCAGGTGTTTCCAAGCTTACCAGTAGACTTTATGTGCTTCAGAGATTCTTTGAAATGTTCAACTAGAATTGTCTCAGGTTTTCCTTCAGCATATCTTAGCAAGTTAACACACACAATGGGAACCATTCCAGGTTTCTTCTGCTTCGCCGCACTGACTTCAGATGATTTATTACCGTATCTTCTACCCAAACGTTGGTAGTATTGCAAGGTCCCATTATAAGGATCATCAGCAACATAAATCTCTGCTTCAACTGACACAGCATTTTTTATCTCTGCACCCCACCATATCGGTATAGTTCCACGCCGCCAGATGTATGAGCTGAAAGGGATTATTTGTCCACCCTTTTGAGGGGTCCAAACAAGCTGCTCGCACTCTACTTCATTGCCGGTGCCAGAACACGCATTTAGCCCACGAGCCAAATAGCGGGTTCCAGGATGTAACCGGCTACGGCGTGCAAGGAGAGCAACCATCCCACCTTGCTGGCCCGTACCTCCAAAACTTCGACACTCAGCAAAACCCTGCAAAAGAATGACACAGTGCCCTGGCAAACCAATGTCTTTGAAAGGCCTCGATAACCACCCATTCCACACAAATTCCTCATCCGGTTCCTGAAGAGTCATCCGACTTGGGAATGGCCTGGTAATATCCCTCGTTTCACAGAAGTAGTACTTGCCATCAATGTCAAGATCAGCCAACTCCCTGATATTCTTCAGTTCTCCATTCCCCTGGGCCTGAGGGTTTTGCAACTGAATCTTGACCCATTGACTCTCCACCACGGTATGTATACACCCACCTCCAGGTAGGCCTGGGACTGTCGCGCTGAGCTGTGTCGCAACGAGAAGCAGAGCGTAACTCCCTAATACAGCATACCCTAGCACAGCCTTGGCATATGTGGTACTCTTGGATAGAAATCTCGATCCATTGGTGATGTGGTTCAGGGCCGCTGCCTCGGAATCAAAGAGGTCCTCCCCCTGCTTCCCCTGGTACCGCAGCACGCCTGTGGTGGGGTCGACGGAGATCACCTGGGTGTCGCCCGCTGTCGACAGGCTGACCACAATGTACACCTCATTTGTTTCTAACACGACGACGACGGCGGACGTGTTCCCCCGGGCGGACCTGCTGCGCATCATGGAGGTTCAGCTCAAACCCCCCAAATTCGTGTCTGCACATAGAAAACGGCTGTTAGTTGTATTAATGCGGAGTAATAGGCACCAAAATGCTTGGGCGGGTGCGATCGGATCTCATGATTTGTGGGAGTTATTAGGCGGAGGCTTACTACTTACTAGGCGTCGGCAGTGACGCACAAAGCTACGCGGCAAGGTGACGGTGGCAGCTCTAGGGCACAGCGGCAGTGGACTACATGAGAGATTTTAGAGCCTCATTAGGGTGTAGTATATGGCACAGCACGAGAGAGAGAGCATCGTGGGAGAGGGACGGGGTCAAACTGAGGCTGATCTTGAAGAAGAGAGATCTCGCTGTGATCTTACCAGCAAAATGGATCGCGCCTCGGTGGATCTCCACTCCACACAAATCCAGCGGCAGAGGGGAAGAGACCCTCCGCGTCGAAGGGAGCAGGCGTGCTTCGGTGGAAGGAGGACTTGAGGCTGCTTTGGTCACGAACGGCGGCGAGAGACAGGACGCGGGGGCGGCAGCCACGCGTGAGGTGAGCTCTTGCGTTCGCGTCCCCGCCGCCGGAGACCCGATAACGGACGAGGAGGCGAGAGCCTCTTCGAAGGAGAAGGATCAAATTTGGTTGGGAAGGCTGGAGATTGGGGATCGGGGAGGAAGAAGAGACTGGGAACCACAACTCGGTAGTATCTCCGGTTTCTTCCTGGGCTGGGATCTCCCCCCTGCTTCTTCGGTTCGTTTGCCAAGACACGCGAGTCCTGTACTAGCATGGAAGAGGCACTGACGGATGGGACCCACAGGCTGCCGCACGGCACCACAGTTGTTCTTGCTTCCGAACAGTTCTTGAGCTTAGGTTGTTGATGATTTAAAAAAAAAAAGGTTTGAATCTATTGCATGAATTCACAATAAGTATAAGATAAACAAGAAGTAATTTTTATTATGTTTTGGACCACCTAACGATCACTACTGGCGCCAGATCGAGCCGTCGACGCGCCGCTGTCACCGTTCCCTTATCGGAACCGGCCTGACGTTGTTGATCACGGTCAGCAGGTTTTCATGCACGTGCCTCTAAGGACCAACGCCCTAGAGCCGAAATCATCGTTATTGAACACTTGAATTGATCTTTTTTTTGAAGCAAGGGCCGGGTCACGAAGGACCCAGGGCTGCATATTAAATGGCGGTGGGTTTACAGATTACAAGGAGGCCCAAAATTAAAAGAAAGTTACAACCAGAACCTCCACTTTTACACAAAATACCCCAGAAATAAAATATGAAAAGAAACCCAATCCTCAGGGATCTTCTCCACCGTTGTACAAGAACAAGCTTGACGACAGAAGCAACGACGCCGCCATCGGGGACGAACCACTTGATGCGCCGCCACCGAAGATCCTTCCGTCGGAGAGGGGAGGCCTCCCAGATGAAGGTTGAAAATCCACCAAACTGTGGCCGAGGAGGGCCGCCGTTCGGCCATAAGAAGCAGAGGCAGGGCAGAAATCGCCGACATGAGTCCTCTACTGATGAGCTCCACAAGGTTGCAACAAATCCCTACCGGAGAGGATCACGCCAGAAAATACTCGTGCTCTTCCCCTACCCACCTCCATGGTGGTTGAAGAGAGGAGAGAGACAAGCAGATCGAGCACTAACCTTCCCGGCGCTGCGAGCATCCCGCCACTGACCTAATAAACGATGGCCAGCATCAACCTCCAGACTGTTGCCACAAGTTGGAGGAGGAGGCCTGAAGAATAAGAAGCGGCAGAGGGAGCCCAGGACCTTATTTAGACGGCGAGCTGCGGTCTTCCACAACACTGTGACCGGCTCTCTCCATGAGAGCTCAGCAGTGGAGGAAAGAGGGGAAGCATCAAGTTGGCCTCGATCCAGAGGAATCGTCTTGAAGCATTGCAGGCGATCCTTATTTAGAGGGATGCAGGTGCGATTCCACTCCACCGATAGCACCACACGTCGGTGGAGCATCGCGAGGCGGAAGGCGCACAAGGCGTGGAAGATCTGACCGACGGAGATCTCCAACCTACACTCAGTCGACACAAGGGAACAACTTAGAAAAGCTAGATCTACAACTACTAAAAACAGTAAAATCCAACCACCTACTCCATCTCGACGCCGGTGGTCGTGGCCACCGGTGGGGAGGGAGGAGAGGGCAGAAAAGGAGGAAGAAGGTCGACTCTCAAGGAGGGGTCGGGAAGAGACGAGGAGAAAATTACTCTCCGAGTGATTACTTGAATTGATCCAAAGGTTCAATCACCAAACGTGTAACACATGTAGACCGGATGAGATCGAGCACTCCATGGAGGCAGCAACCAAACGAATCCCCAGCCTCCTCGGTGTCGCCAACGAGGCGAACGAGGAGGAGGGTATACCTTATTTTTGTCCCGCACAACATCGCCGTAGCCACCATAGCGTCAATGTCAGTTGACCAAACTCTAACTTTAGGAACCTTTTACAGCGTGAGCGCAATTCTTAGGTCCCCACCCGCTCACAGAGAAGGCGAGAACCCGTCGATTTCGACGGTGAAGTGAGATGTAGATGGAGGCGGCGGGCTAGGGTTCCACCCTAGCGGTCGCCTCTATTTTCTTGCGGGAGGAGGGACGCTAGATTACTTTAAGCACTAAGGCTATCACAATGTAAAGTGCATTAGTAAAGGGCTTGGATAAAGATATAACCGAGGCACGCGGAGACGACGATGTTTTAGCGAGTTCCTCCCTAAAAGGGAGTATGTCTCGTTGGAGGGGTGGACGGTACCAAGACCGCCAATGCAACAAGAGGCCTCACCCTATTCTCCCGAGTACCCACTTGACGGCAAGCACCGATCCAATATGGGATACTTGAGGATGGTCACCAAATCCGTACAAGATTGAGACAATCTCTACAACTTAATTGGAGGCTTCCAATAATCATCACCAAGGCCACTAACTTGAGGAGATCTCCATAACTTAATTGGAGACCCCAATAACTCACCACAAAAGCCACACAACCATATAGAGTTTCAAGAACCCAAGAGTAACAAGCTTCTTAATTTCACCAACTAAATCCTCCGAGGAGAACTCAAATCGATGCATCTAATGCAATGGCAAGTACTTCACTCTCAAATTCCACAAAAGCTATAAAATCTATTGGAGGAATAAGAGAGGAAGAACACAAGAGGAAAAACACACAAGTCTTCGAGACCTAGATCCCAATATATTCCCCTTACTTAGAGGAGAGATGGATTGGTGGGATTGTGGATCTAGATCTCTTTTTTTCCTCAAATAGATGAAAGAATCATGGGAGGAAGAGGGAGAGGACAAGCTCAAGAGATTCAACAATGAAGGGGCAAAGAGTTTCAATGGATAAGTCCAATGGAGAAGAAAGGGCCCCTTTTATAGGGGGTCTAAAATCTGACTGTTACCTGCTGCGATGAGTGGTACTACCGGAACCAGAAGCGGTAGTACCAGACGTGACCGGTACTACCGGACTAGTACCGAAAGTGGTATTGGGCGAAAACATGCAGAGATAAAAAATCCTCATACGCCACTGGTAGGACACGCTGCACGATTCGGTACTACCGACAAGCGGTAGTACCGGAAAATATAGCGGTGCTAACGGACAATGCGGTAGTGTCGGGAAGGTGGTACCGTCCAGGCCTGAGAGGGAGCATCGACTCTCCAAAGGGCTCAGACCCGTATGGTACCGCCGGACGGTACTACCGGTACCAAGCGGTAGCACCGGATGAAAAATCTGGTACTACCGGTTGGTACAGACAACGCATGTAGCATTAGTAAAACGCAAATAGCTTGAGCATTCGAACTCCGAATGGGATGAAACTAATTTTGTTGGAAAAATAGCGACGAGTAGAATCCAAAAAAGGGAGAAAATATCAAGTATTGTTATGTGAGATACCTTTCTTGGTGAGGAGCAGGAAAACCTCTAAGATCAAAGATGCAATAAGGTATAAAAGGGAAATCTATTTTTGATGAATTGGAGCTTGTTATGAATATTATCACAAGCTTTAGAAGCTCACATGGATAAGATACAAATAACAACCAAGAAAGATAATGTTAAGTATGAAAAGGTTTGAGCTCTCTCCGAACGATATGATCGAGTTACTCACTCGAGAGCCCCTCTAGATAGTACGGCTATCTATCCAAAATTCGGTCTACCAACTAATAACATGAGATCGGCAAAAGAAAAAACTTATCAAGATTATACATTTGCCTTAAGCATTCCACTTGAACTCGATATAGACGATCTTGTCCTTCTCAAGATGGAACACCTTTCTTGATTGCTCTTGCTCGCGCTTGCTTGATGAAGACTTGCAACTTGCTCCCCCATACACCATGGGGAAACCTCTTCTTTGAATTTGTCTTCATCGATCCATGATCACATGAGGAACTCCATCTTCTTTTTCAAGACACTCTTGATCTTCTTTTTTTTATTCTTCTTCTTCTACACGATTTCGATAGGCCCAAATCCCTTGGACATTGCTTCTTCTCCTTCATTTATTCTACCTTGAAGACAACGCATACACCAAACGATGCCAATGAACAATTCCTAAAAGTGCATTGTAATGCAAACATTAGTCTATAGAAATTGTCATTAATTACCAAAACTACACATAGAGGCCCACGTGCTCTTTCAAACGTTCGTATTTTATTGAAGCATTTTGAGAAGAAGCTTTAAATTGTAGCACTTTAAACATGTTTTACAGCGCGCTAGAGGCACTTTTAGCACGCACATCTCGCTGTTGTTTTGTCGGGCACTATAAAATATGTTTCCACAAACTTTTTTGTTTGCATATGTGCCACAATCAGGTCTTAGATTTTACAAGAAAGCTCCTATAATTTTGTTGGGATAAGCAATCAAGTCCAGCGCTACACCATCTCTGCTTCATGGGAATCGATCGAGATGATATCCAGGTGCATTCACGAGCGGCGGATCTCTAGGCGGGCCAGGCACGGGCTGCGGGCGGTGCAAAGCTCCAAGCTCGGGTGGCAGGCCAAACACGGTTGGCGCAGAGCTCCAGGCTCGGGCGGCGGGCGACGGAGCTCCATGGGCTCAGGCAGAGCTTCAGGCAGGCGGCAGAGCTCCAGGTGCTCGGGTGGAGCTCTGTGCGAGCGGCGGATGGCGGGCGACGGGATTGGCCTGATCGTGGCTGCCGCAGAGGTGTGCGCGGGTGAACTTTCAGGCGGTAGTTGGGCATTAGGCGTGGACGGGATTTTACAGCGCAGACTACTCCGATCTGAGCTACAAATGTACCGTTTTGGATTGCGTTTTTAGTGCCAACTTTTTTTGGATGCGCTCTATTTCATAGCCGTTGAAGCGCGTTTTTTTACCACCCACGCCCAAAACGACCATTTTTAGCGCGCGGAGCATTTTTACAGACTCGCTCTCAAGACACACGGATAGGATCGTCGGTCACTGGACTTTTTTATAGTCCAGTTTCCTGCTGCTTTGTAGCGAGGAGTTGTTGCCGCTTCATTCCATTTGACAGTGAACTGGAATTGTTCAACAGCTCGGCGTCGCTCTCCAAAGGAAAGTGATCATTTTTAGCCTTCCTCTTCCCCGACAATAGCATAATTTCCGGAAACATTTTCGAAGCCGAGCAGATAGAAGCAATTTCAGCCAGGCGTCCTCTAGCATCAAGAAAAGAGTGAAAATAGCGAAAAACAAGGTGGCATTGGTTTTAGAGAGACTTATATATTCATTTAATTTGGCCATATGCTTGCTTGACAGGGATGGCATTAATCCAATCGCCACATGGTGTGCATGTTTTCTGCGTCTATGGTGATGTTCTTGTAGGGGTTCGTAGCATGGAAAACAAAAAATTTCTATCGCATACAAACAAACAAGTCAAGATCTATCTACTAGATTGTAGCAACGAGTCGATGGAATAACTTACCCTCGAAGATTCCAAAGCGTTTAACGAGAGCGGATTCTCGTGGGTGATGTAGTCGTACTCTTCCCGATCTCAAGATCGTGTAGACGATCCTTCCGGCGCTGCGTTCCGGCAGCGCTCCCGCAGTCGGTCACACGTTCGTTACTCGACGAAGACCTTCCTCTCCCTTGTTCCAGCAGGCAGCGGAGGTTGTAGCACTCTCCTCGCGATTCCGGCAGCACAACGGCGTGGTACCGGAAGTAGAGGGAAGATCCCGCAGGGCTTCGCCTTAAGCCGGAGCGAGTATGGTGGAGTATGAGAGAGGCTATTAGTGGTCTAGTAATTAGACACACCAATTAGAAGGCTCTAAACCAATTAGAAGGCTCTAAACCGAAGGCTAAAGCAATTAGAAGCTCTAAACCGAAACGGCTCTAAACCGGAGGTAGAAGATAGGAACTTGTGTGTTCTAGGAGGGGAGCCCTGCCCCTCCTTATATAGATGGGAGGGGCCGGCGGCCAAGGGGAGGGGAGTCCCTCCCCAAGTCGGCTTGGTGGTGCGCCGGCCAAGGGAGAAACCCTCCCCCAATTCGGCCTCCACCAATCCTCCTTCTCCTCTTTCCGAAAACTGGCAGTTTGACTTTTCAAACTAGCCGTTTGACTTTTCAAACTAGGATTTGAATAAACCCTTTATTTTGGACAGCGATGACACTTAGTACATGATGCAATCATACCAACTTTGATATAACACATTCATGTACCCTACCCCCCCGGAGTGCCGGACATTCCGGAACCTTCTAGAACATTCCCGATGAAATCACCGGAATCATTCCCGAACTCCGAAACGGGTCTTTCCTTATATGAATCTTATTCTCCGGACCATTCCGGATCACCTCGTGATATCCCGGATCCCATCCGAGACTCCAAAAAACATTCGGTCTCTTTCTCATAATACCATAACTACTCAAAACAACGTCGAATCCTTAAGTGTGTCTCCCTACGGTTCGTGAATTATGCGGACATGATCGAGACACTTCTCCGAACAATAACCAATAGAGGAATCTGGAAATTCATATGGCTCCCACATATTTCTACGATTACTTTGCGATCGAATGAACCACTTACATACGATACCAATTTCCCTTTGTCTCACGATATGTAACTTATCCGAGGTTATGATCGTCGGTATCTCTGCATACCTAGTTCAACCTCGTTACTGATAAGTACTCTTTTCTCGTTCCCGTGATATGTGATCCCTTGTGAGCCAGTCACATGCTTGCAAGCTAATTGGATGACATTCCACCGAGAGGGCCCAGAGTATATCTATCTGTCATATGGATGGACAAATCCCACTCTTGATCCATGTGTCTCAACCAACACTTTCCGAACACTCAATGCCACCTTTATAACCACCCAGTTACGGTGTGGTGTTTGATGTCATCAAAGCATCCATCCGGTAAAGGTGATATGCATGATCTCATGGTCGAAGGAATTAGGTTACTATGTATCAGAAAGCATATAGCAATTGAACTATTGAAATGACTTGATCTTTATGCTACGCTTATCTATAGGAGTATGTCCACCATATCATTCTCCTAACGATATGATCTTGTTGTTGATAACATCTCAATGTTCATGATAGGGAAACCACAATCATTAATCAACCAACAAGCTAGTGAAGTATAGAGGCTATACTAGGGACTTCAAATTAAGTTTACAAATCACACAAGTATCAATGTTTCCTTGTTAATACTATTATAGCATGAATGTAAACATTTATCATAAACACAAAGATATAATAATAACTACATTTATTATTGCCTCTAGGGCAACTCTCCAATAGTCTCCCACTTGCACTAGAGTCATCTAATCTAGATTACATGGTAATATACCGAACACCCATGGCAGTTTGGTGTTGGTCATGTTTTGCCCTCGGGAGAGGTTTAGTCAACGGATCCGCCACATTCAGATCTGTGTGTACTTTGCAAATCTTTATATCCCCATCCTGGATATGTTCTCGAATAGCGTGAAAACGTAGCTTGATATGCTTCAGCTTCTTGTGTGACCTTGGTTCTTGCGCATTGGCTATGGCGCCCATGTTATCACAGTAGATAGACATTGGGTCCAGCGCACTAGGAACCACACCCAGCTCTGTAATGAACTCTTTCATCCATATCGCTTCTTGCGAAGCCTCCGAAGCAGCCATGTATTCCGATTCAGTTGAAGATCTCGCCACAACGCTTTGCTTTGCACTCCTCCAGCTAACTGCTGCACCATTCAAAATAAATACGTATCCGGATTGTGATTTAGAATCATCCGGATCGGTGTTCCAACTAGCATCGGTGTAACCATTAACAACGAGCTGTTCATCACCTCCATAAGAAAGAACCATATCCTTAGTTCTTCTCAAGTACTTAAGGATGTTTTTGACCGCTGTCCAATGATCCACTCCTGGATCACTTTGATATCTGCTAGTTAAACTAACAGCATATGCAATGTCGGGTCTAGTACATAGCATGGCATACATTAGAGATCCTATGGCTGAGTCATAGGAAGTCTCACTCATCCTTTCTCTATCTTCTGCCGTTGCTAGACTTTGAGTTTTACTCAAGGTCGTATTGGGCAACATGGGCAATAACCCTTTCTTGCTATCTTCCATTCCAAACCTCTTTAGAACTTTGTCCAAATATGTACTTTGTGACAATGATATTAAGCGTCTTGATCTATCTCTATAAATCTTTATGCCTAATATGTAAGCTGCTTCGCCAAGATCTTTCATTGAAAAACTATTATTCAAATATTCCTTGACACTATTAAGAAGGTCTACATCATTCCCAATCAACAATATGTCATCTACATATAGTATTAAGAATGCTACATAACTCTCACTCACTTTCTTGTAAATACAAGCTTCTCCATAAGTTTGTATAAAACCAAAGATTTTAATTACCTTATCAAAACGTTGATTCCAACTTCGGGATGCTTGCTTCAATCCATATATGAACCTTTGAAGTTTGCACACCTTGTTAGCATCTTTAGGATCGACAAAACCTTTGGGTTGCATCATATACAACTCTTCATCAATGTCTCCATTGAGGAATGCCGTTTTGACATCCATTTGCCATATCTCATAATCATAATATGCAGCGATTGCTAACATAATCCTCACAGACTTTAGCTTCACTACTGGTGAGAAAGTCTCATCATAGTCAACTCCTTGAATTTGTCGTAACCCTTTTGCGACAAGTCGAGCTTTATAGACAGTAACATTACCATCAGCATCTGTTTTCTTCTTGAAAATCCATTTGTTCTCGACAGCCTTTTGGCCATACGGTAAGTCCACCAAAGTCCATACTTGGTTTTCGTACATGGATCCAATCTCGGATTTCATGGCTTCTTGCCATTTATTGGAATCTGGGCTCATCATCGCTTCCTCATATGTCGCAGGGTCATCGGTGTTGTCCACCAACATGACACTCATAATGGGATCATACCAATCAGGAGTGGTACGAGTTCTCGTTGACATGCGAGGCTCTGTAGCAACTTCAATCGAAGTTTCATGATCATCATCATTAGCTTCCTCTCTTATTGGTGTAGGCGCCACAGGAACTACTTTCGGTGTTGTGCTACTCGCAAGTTCGAGAGAAGGTTCAACAACCTCGTCGAGTTGTACTTTCCTTCCAGTCACTTCTTTCGAGAGAAATTCCTTCTCTAGAAAGGATCCATTCTTAGCAACGAAGATTTTGCGTTCGGATCTATGATAGAAGGTATACCCAATAGTTTCCTTCGGGTATCCTATGAAGACGCATTTTTCCACTTTGGGTTCAAGCTTGACCGGCTGTAACTTCTTTACATAGGATTCACAACCCCAAACTTTAAGGAACGACAATTTAGGTTTCTTTCCAAACCATAATTCATACGGTGTCGTTTCAACGGATTTAGATGGTGCCCTATTTAAAGTGAATGCGGCTGTTTCTAATGCATAACCCCAAAACGATAGCGGTAAATCTGTAAGTGACATCATAGAACGAACCATATCTAAGAGAGTTCGATTACGACGTTCGGACACACCATTACGCTGTGGTGTTCCCGGCGGTGTCAATTGTGAAAGTATTCCGCATTTCTTCAAATGCTCGCCAAACTCGTAACTTAGATATTCACCTCCACGATCAGAACGTAGAAATTTAATCTTCTTGTTACGTTGATTCTCTACCTCACTTTGAAATTCCTTAAACTTCTCGATAGTTTTGGACTTATGTTTCATGAAATAGATATACCCATATCTACTCAAGTCATCCGTGAAGGTAAGAACATAACGATAACCACCGCGCGATGCTACACTCATTGGACCACACACATCGGTATGTATGATTTCCAATAATTCCGTAGCTCGCTCCATCATACCAGAGAATGGAGTCTTAGTCATTTTACCCATCAGACATGCTTCGCATCTTTCAAGTGATTCAAGAAGTCCATCGGAATGGAGTTTCTTCATACGCTTCACTCCAATGTGACCAAGACGACAGTGCCACATATAGGTCGAGTTATCGCTCGATTTCAAACGGTTAGCCTCAATGTTATTAATATGTGTATTTCCACTATCAAGATTCAACAAGAATAGACCATCAATCAAAGGTGCATGTGCATAAAACATATTACTCATATAAATCGAACAACCATTATTCTCGGACTTAAACAAGTAACCGTCTTGCAATAAACAAGATCCCGATATAATGTTCATGCTTAACGCAGGCACCAAATAACAATTATTTAAGTATAAAACTAATCCCGATGGTAGATGAAGGGGTAGCGTGCCGACCGCGATCACATCAACCTTTGATCCATTTCCCACGCGCATCGTCACCTCGTTCTTCGCTAGCTTCCGTTTATTCCGCAGCACCTGTTTCGAGTTACAAATATGAGCAACCGAACCAGTATCAAATACCCAGGCACTACTACGAGTACTAGTGAGATACACATCAATAACATGTATATCAGATATACCTTTCTTCTTGATGTTGCCGTTCTTCAAATCCGCCAAGTACTTTGGGCAATTCCGCTTCCAGTGACCTTCTCCCTTGCAGTAAAAGCACTCAGTATCAGGCTTAGGTCCAGCCTTGGTCTTCTTCGTCGGCGTGGTAACTTTCTTACCACCCTTCTTGAAGTGTCCCTTCTGCTTAGACTTGCCTTTCTTGAATTTGGTGGTCTTATTGACCAACAACACATGGTGCTCTTTCTTGATCTCCACTTCTGCAGATTTCAACATGGCAAAGAGTTCTGGCAACGTCTTGTTCATGTTTTGCATGTTGTAGTTCATCACAAAGTTCTTGTAACTTGGTGGTAGTGATTGGAGGACACGGTAAATCCCCAAAGCATTAGGAATCACAATACCCAAGCTTTGAAGTTTGTTTGCGTGCCCAGACATCTTAAGCACATGCTCACTGACGGAGCTGCCCTCTTCCATCTTGCAGTTAAAGAACTTTTCAGAAGCCTCATAGCTTTCAATTGCCGCATGAGTCTCAAAGATCAATTTAAGATCCTCGACAATATCATATGGGTCTGAATTCTCAAACCTTTTCTGAAGCTCCGATTCTAAACCATACAAGATAGCACACTGAACTATGGAGTACTGAGTCTTCCGAGTGAGGTAAACATTCTTTACTTCATCGGCAGCATCAGCTGCAGGTGGGTCACCCAGCGGTGCATCCAGCACATAGGTCAAATTACCAGCTGTGAGGACAATCCTCAAATTGTGGAACCAATCCGCGAAGTTGCTTCCATTGTTTTTCAACTTTTCTTTCTCTAGGAACGCATTAAAATTAATGGTAGGGGTTGTCATTGATCTACAACATATTTGCAATAGTTTAGACTAAGTTTGTGACAAATTGAGTTAAAATTAATAATAAAATTAATCTAGGTAAACTCCCACTCAAAACAATATCCCTCACATTGTTTTAGTGATCACATGAACCAAATCCACCACATCAACACCGGTCATCACGAGAGCTGATATAGTTTCAATGGCGAAAAATCGACATGTTCATCATATCTACTATATGATTCATGCTTTACCTTTCGGTGATCCGTGTTCCGAGACCATGTCTGTACATGCTAGGCTCGTCAAGATCAAACCTTAGTTTCCGCATGAGCAAATCTAGCTTGCTCACGTTGTATGCACTTGCAGAATCTAACACACCCGATCATCACGTGGTGCTTCGAAACAACAAGCTTTAGCAACGGTGCTAACTAAGGGTGAACACTTTATGACTTGAAATTCATGTGCATGAGGGATCATCTTATAATGCTACCGTCGTCTATTAAGCAATACAAGATGCATAAAGGATTAACATCACATGCAATTCATAATATGTGATATGATATGGCCTTTCTTCTTTGTGCTTCCGATCTCCATCTTCTAGCACGAACATGATCTCCATCATCACCGGCATTGCATCAAGGTCAATGACGCTTCTCCATTGTTGTCGTCCACCGGCTTCAACTATTACAACTACTTTGAATAGACACGCGGGTCTTAACATAAATTAAAGACAACCATATGGCTGCTGCCGGTTGCCAACTTACAATAAGGAACATTGCATACATCAAATATAATCACAATCATGGTCATATCACATCACAGCACACCCCTGCAAAACAAAGTTAGACGCCTCTACTTTCTTTGCATGTTTTACGTGGTTTGGGGCTTTCAATAAGTGTCGATCTAACTTACGAACATGAACCACAACATTGATACTAGTATTGTTAATCACCCGTTGTAAATTGGATCTTAACTATGCTAGGAGAAACAGGCACCCGCAAAGCCACTTATGCAATACAAGTTGCATGTCAAGCGTGGAGCAAGTCTCATGAACGATGTCATGTAAGGTTAGCCTGGGCCGCTTCATCCCAACATCCCGCAAGATGCAAAGTACACAAGAAGCAATCGATAATAAAAGCATCAACGCCCACAATGACCATTGTGTTCTACTCGTGCAACAGATCTACATATAGACACGACTCTGATACCACTGTAGGGTTTCGTAGCATGGAAAACAAAAAATTTCTACCGCATACAAACAAACAAGCCAAGATCTATCTACTAGATTGTAGCAACGAGTCGATAGAATAACTCACCCTCGAAGATTCCAAAGTGTTTAACGAGAGCGGATTCTCGTGGGTGATGTAGTCGTACTCTTCACGATCTCAAGATCGCATAGACGATCCTACCGGCGCTGCATTCCGGCAGCGCTCCCGCAGTCGGTCACACGTTCGGTACTCGACGAAGACCTTCCTCTCCCTTGTTCCAGCAGGCAGCGGAGGTTGTAGCACTCTCCTCGCGATTCCGGCAGCACAACGGCGTGGTACCAGAAGTAGAGGGGAGCAGGGCTTCGCCTTAAGCCGGAGCGAGTATGGTGGAGTATGAGAGAGTCCCTCGACGATCTAGGGTTTAGACACGCCGAGGAGGGGTGTGGCATCCCGCAAAACCACTACTAGAAAATCGCGTTGTTTTTGTGCATTGCATCATCATGACCGCATGCTCATGTCATCATGCCGCATTGCATTTGAGCATCGTCATCATCTTGCATTTGCTTGCATAAAACTATTTTCGGAAAAACCTAATTTTGTTTTCTAAACGCCCCGTTTTGAATATTAAAATACTTATTTTATTTTTAGGGGGCAGTCGAACGGGCCGATCCGACCCAGTCGACCACCCCTAGTACAAATCGGTCCACCTAAACCTTTTTCCTACCTAGTCCTAATCTACCCAGCCCCCCTCCACCTCACCCCACCCAATAGCCGGTCGACACCTCACCTCTCCCTTCCCCCTAACCTATCCTAGCCCGCCACCTGGCCAACCCCCTCTCTCTCTTCCCCCTAGCCCCACTCACCCCAACCGGCCCGGCACACAACACCACACCACGCACGCCACGCCCCACGCCCACCTGGTCCGCCTGGGTCCCACTGCCCTGGACCCACCCGCTCGGGCCACTCCCACCTGCCCCAGATCAAGCCGTCCCCCACCTACCCTCGCATCCCCGCTCGCGATCCCTCCCTCTCCTCTCCGTCGGCCTCTGCAGAGCACCGCGCCAGCCTCCTCCGTCCCCGCCTGGCTCCTCCTCGTCGGACGCCTGCGGCCACCGCCTCCCTCCTCGGCCCTCTCGCCCTCCCCGACCCGCGCCGCCGCTCGTGGCCCTCTCCACCGCGCCCTCCCCGGCGACCCTCCTCTGCGTCACCGACCCCGCCGCCGCGCCCGGCGCTCGCCACCTCTTCCGCCGGCCGTCAGGCCTCAACCGCCTCGTCTCCACCCACCCCGCACACGCCGGCGTCCCCTCCACCCTCTGCCTCGCCCCGCTTCGGCCTCCTCTGGCCGCCGTCGCGCCGGCCTCCCCGCCTCGCCGCTCAAGCTCACCGCCCCGCCACCGCGGCCCGACCTCCCTCGGCCTGTCCTCGTCGTGCCGCCTGCGGCAGCACGCCGTCGCCGTCGCCATCGTCCCCACCTCCGAGCCGGCGCGCCTCCGGCGAGCCGCCTGCCGACCCTCTGCCCTGCGAGGTTCCGCCGGCGTCGCGCCACCAGCGGCATGCGCCCTGCGCCCCTCTCCCGGCTCTCCTGCATGGTTGCCGACGCCCGCCTCCCCGTTCCGAGCAGCGCCGCCGCGGCCGAGCCCCGCTCCGGCGCCCCCACGCCGCCGCTCGTACCCGATGCCGCCCCGGCGCCTTGGCCCCATCCACCAGCCGTGCCAGCGCTCCCCTGCCCTGCTGCTAAGGGACAACCCCCTGAGCAGAGCCCCTAAGCCACCCTACCTGTCGTCAAGGCCAACAAAGAGGATTCCATCCCCACCTCGACAAGAATTGTCACGAAGCCGCCATCCTTTTGGCCGAGATGTTAACCAAGATCGACGCTGTGTCAAGTCCGTCCTCGACATTGGAGTCAGAACGCCAAGATCTACCGTTGCCGAGACCCCCGACCCAAGATCTCCTGAAGGCCCTGGCATCAAACAAGTTCTCCAATGATAACAAGACCGCCACACGAACCCTGGACATGGAACGCCATGAACTCCTTCTCGGACCCCAAGTTCAGCCGCTCCCGAAGACCGATCACGGATCCGTTGGCGAACCCCGAAGACCGATCCCGTACCCGGACGCCAAGGTCATCGACACGGATTCGCCAAGTACTCCTCGCGGACGCCAAGTTCTGCATCCCGAACGCCAAGACCGACCCGATACACGGACCCGACAAGATCTTCGCGACGGCAAGATCGACCGTTGGAAACCAAGTTCTCCACTTGTATCTGAACCTTGCCGATCCGGTCGAACCCTGAACCCTGAGACCGAACTCCGAACCCCCGGAACCCCAAGATCTCCCGAACACAGATGTGATTACCTATCCGAGACCCCATTATTGTATAATATAACATTATCAACTGGTGCATATTAAATCATACATGTTTGCATACATATTTGTGTGGTTTGGGGGCACTATGCCGATTCACCTTATAATTAAATGTGGGGCCCATACGCAGGCAAATCTAGTCTTATATTGGCCTCATTTAAATTTGTGTAGCGAACCGGTAACTTATCTTGCCCTGTTATTACAACATTTAATTTGCGGGGTAGATAAATAACTTGAACCGTTTAATTAATTGTCGGGACCCCGGTTCCACTTAATATTGCCCAATTGCATCGTATCTTTGCCATGTCATACATCATACATGCATCATGCCCGATCTTTTGCCGTAGTATTAAATATTGCATCCGGTGTTTCTTCTAGTGTTTTGCTTCTTCGCGGATAAGGCCGTTGAGTTAATGCGAGTGCCGACCCGATTTTCGGATGAACCTTCCGCAATGTTTTCAGGCGAGCATCTCCCCCTTTCTACCAATCTTACTTTTATAGTATTTATTCCCTCCTGTTGATCTATTGCTATCTGTGTTGCGATGCTCTAGTTTTTGTACCCGTGATATCCCTTGCAGCCTTATATTGCCTTGGACACCTCCTATTACCTGTTGTTTGGTAGATAGTTGGACCTGCGCGTCGTAGTCGCTTGCTCAAGTGCTGTTGCGTGTCGTCAAGTACCACAGTTGTTGGAGTATTGCCGTGTGTTTATTGTTGGAGATGATCATAACTTTAATTATTGTTTAATAACTAAAATTGAAGTAGGTAATGCAGAGGCACAGGTGGGAAATAGATGTTATTTGGTTGTTAACCGTCCACTTGTGTCCCGTAGGACCCCGAGTACTTGATACCTGTTCCTTGATTATTCGCGCTATCCACATCCGGGAGGATTATGGGACCCCCCCTGAGCCAGAACTTGATTCATTCTTATTTCTTGGGGCCACAAACTAGTTTGAGGTTTTATTTACTATCCTGTACTTATGCCATGCTTTACTGCTTAATTTACGATTGTGCGAGGAGCACCTGTACTGTTTAGGTAAGCGGAGTGTTTTCGCGATATCGACAAGCCCAGTCACATTTTCGGGTTCCCAGTCGTTTACAGCCACTGGCGCAAACCTTGAGTCCGTCTCGGAGTCAGCTAACTTCGTTGCGGGTGTACTCAATGGGGTGGCCCCCTGAAATATTTCTGAATCCTGTGATTGCTTTGTCGTGAAGGCCTCGTTGGGTTTGGATTTGGTTTTTCCGAGGTTGATCGAGTGTGTGTTGCTATTTGTGCACCCCTGCAGGGTAAAACTTTCTGAAAGCCGTGTCCGCGGTTATGGACGACTTGGAGCACAGTATCTCGATCATAGACAACTATAACTAAAGTAGTGCTATAAATTTGACTTTATAATGACTAGTAATCAGCTTCACTATAATGGAATGGCTAAATAAAACTGCCAACAATTGCTTGTTTGGGTTGTCGCTTGCGACCATTGTATCTGACTAGTAAGTATTGCAACTATAACGGAATGGCTAAATAAAAGTACCAACAACTGCTGGGTTTTGGGATATCTCATGCTAATCGTATATTTGACTAGTAAGTGTTGCAACTATAACGGAATGGCTAAATAAAAGTACCAACAACTGTTGGGTTTTGGGATATCTCATGCTAATCGTATATTTGACTAGTAAGTATTGCAACTACTACGGAATGGTTAACTAAACGACCCACTGCTTATTTTATCAGGATGATTATCTACACCTGACTAGTAATTGCTGCAACGATAACTGAATAAATAAAACTACCAACTGTGTGAGTTCCTCGGTTAACTTCCTCGTTTGGTCTCAAGGGGGAAACATCAGGATGGGTTTGTTTGATGGTAGCATCAGGTTGGTTCCGAATAGGTCTTTCTTATCCCTTTCTGATAGCCGACAGTTATATCGAGTCTCTATAGGGTGTTTAGTGCATGCTGCGCTGCCGCTTCAGTCCACCATACCTATGTAGGCGAGGACCGCCGAATTCTAGCCTCGCCGTGTACTGGCCTCAGTACTGACGCTCCTCTTTTTCCTTTGCCCTTTGTCGGCACCCCTTTTGTTTTAGCAGGTTTCGACGTCGTTAGCAGGGTTACCCTTCCGGCTTGGCCTGGGCAGGGTTATGGACGCCATTGGTTATTCTTCAGGGCTCTTAGCCCCATTTGCATCTTGTCCGTACTCGGACGCTATATCGTTTTAAAGGTGATTTGGATCTTTGTACTGTATACCTGTATTCTCGACTCATGGAGTCGTGTTGTATATATATATCTATTCTGTGGGTCCCATCGAGGACTGTTGTGTAATGTTATTACTTCGTTTTCCACCCGCACGCAAGTGCCTGGTGGGCACCTTTGAATCGTTTCTATGCGGGTATGGCGGGAAGCGCTGAAACTTGCATAGGGCCGATTCTGAGGGTGTTACAAGGGGGCTAGGCTGGCGGCTAGGATTTCACCTAGGCGGCGGCGAGTGCCCTAGGGCCGTAGGTGGCTTTGGAGACGGCGGCGGCTTGATACTAGGGTTTAGAGGTAGGAACTTGTGTGTCTAGGAGGGGAGCCCTGCCCCTCCTTTTATAGGTGGAGGGGGCCGGCCAAGGGGAGGGGAGTCCCTCCCCTACTCGGCTTGGTGGTGCGCCGGCGGTGGGGAGGAGGGACTCCTCCCCAACTCGGTTTCCTCCTCCTTTTCCACTTCCCAAAAATAGCCGTTTGACTTTCAAACTTGGCGTTTGACTTTTCAAACAAGGATTTGATTAATCCTTTATTTTGTTCAACGATGACACTTAGTACATGATGCAATCATACCAACTTGATATAACACATTCATGTACCCTTCCCCTCCGGAGTGTCGGACATTCCGGAACCTTCTAGAACATTCCCGATGAAAACACCGGAATAATTCTCCAACTCCGAAACGGGACTTTCCTTATATGAATCTTATTCTCCGGACCATTCCGGATCTCCTCGTGATATCCCGAATCCCATTCGAGACTCCGAACAACATTCGGACTCTTTCTCATCATTCCATAACTACTCAAACAACGTCGAATTCTTAAGTGTGTCTCCCTACGGTTCATGAATTATGCGGACATGATCGAGACACTTCTCCGATCAATAACCAATAGAGGAATCTGGAAATTCATATGGCTCCCACATATTTCTATGATTACTTTGCGATCGAATGAACCACTTACATACGATACCAATTTCCCTTTGTCTCACGATAGTTTACTCATCCGAGGTTATGATTGTGGGTATCTCTGCATACCTAGTTCAACCTCGTTACCGATAAGTACTCTTTTCTCGTTCCCGTGATATGTGATCCCTTGTGAGCCAGTCACATGCTTGCAAGCTAATTGGATGACATTTCACCGAGAGGGCCCAGAGTATATCTATCCGTCATATGGATGGACAAATCCCACTCTTGATCCATGTGTTTCAACCAATACTTTCCGAACACTCAATGCCACCTTTATAGCCACCCAGTTACGGTGTGGTGTTTGATGTCATCAAAGCATCCATCCGGTAAAGGTGATATGCATGATCTCATGGTCGAAGGAATTAGGTTACTATGTATCAGAAAGCATATAGCAATTGAACTATTAAAATGACTTGATCTTTATGCTATGCTTATCTATAGGAGTATGTCCACCATATCATTCTCCTAACGACATGATCTTGTTGTTAATAACATCTCAATGTTCATGATAGGCAAACCACAATCATCTATTAACCAACAAGCTAGTATTATATAGAGGCTTTACTAGGGACTTCAAATTAAGTTTACAAATCACACAAGTATTAATGTTTCCTTGTTAATACTATTATAGCATGAATGTAAACATTTATCATAAACATAAAGATATAATAATAACTACATTTATTATTGCCTCTAGGGCATATCTCCAACAAATACAACAGAGATACTTGCCCACAACTTCTACTCAACTACAGGATTACCCGCGCGTTGATGTGGGGACTATCTTCCGCTGCATTTTCTAATATAGTACAAAGTTATGAAAGAAAAAATTGTATGTTTTGTGCACATACAAAAATATTTTAAGGATGGCCACAAGAGCATTATTTGCATGAAATTATGTAAAAAATTGAAAGGAACGCATTTGGATGTTAGATCCATATGAGTGTCCTTTTGTAATTAGTTCACCATCTTCTAGAATAAAATAAAACTATAGAAGGGAAAATTCGATGATTAAACATGGATTTTTTTAGGGAAAGATCACCCTACACTCCAAATCTTCCAACGGGGAAATCACCCGCAAGTCTAAAAATCGACGAAAAATTATTGAGAAACGGGTAATGTAGAACAATATAAGTATATCCGTCAATATAATTGTTTTACTCCATCGGATCTGAAAACAGTACCTTGAACCTGAAAAGGGGGACACTATTATTAAGTCGTCATCAGAAATACTAATAAATGAACAAAATGAGCTAGTTTCATTACAATACTAACGAACCAGGAAGGCGAGGGAACTGTGTTGGGGATCGAGGCATGGGAGGTAGGCGGCGCTCCTAGCCAGCGCGTGGGATGGAGGCGACGTTGTCAATCGACACGTGGGTTGAAGGAATAACTCCCATCTAGCACGCTAGAGGGAGACACGATACGCAGGGGAGACATGATGGGATCCTGTTCATCGACGAGAGTGAGACCGGCAAGGAGAAGGTGGAGGTCATGGGGAAGGAGGGGATATTGGGGATAAGGGAGAGAGGAAGGGAGGGAAGAAATTGATTGAGATTGTTGGATCATAGAGAATCCAATAGTAGGGCATCATGATCTATATGGGACTTAGAGTTTGACCAATCAGGATGCGGAGGATCCGCCAAGGGTCTTACGGAAAAAAATACTTAGTAACATTTTGATAACATTATGAAAAATACATATAAAAAAATAAAAAATTGCGCAGTTGGTAATTTTATGTGTAATAATTGCAAGGAAAACGATAAACATGGATTTTGTCAAATCTTGTAAAAACCCTCACAAAATAGACTATCACATGGCCATTTACATGGCATAGTTTGTGGCAATGTCTCCATATTTGATACAAATGTGCATCTCTGCATGAAAAACAATGTTTATGAAGGGTGTTTTCATTTTTTTCACAAAAAATCATTTTCAATTTCTAAGTGCCAAAATGGTTTTTTTGTGAATCAGCTACCAAGAATATGGTGCAAAATTCCATAACTCCACATTTCACTCAAACTACACAAATTTGATGGACAAGGTCCAACCTTTAATGAATTTCCAAGCTTTGTAGATACCTTTTCCTATTTAAATGACTTTCTGTCGATTGTATAGAAATTAACTCAAATTTAAACTGCAAGTGCATGATAGTTTGCTTTAATAATTTTCTAAAAAATCATTTTTACATACACAAGTAGTCATTGCATGGGAGATCCACCAAGAGTTTTGCAAGTTTCAACCACTTGGTACAAATGGTCATGCCGACAACTTTGTCACCATTTGGAGAACTACATAAGAAAATCAAGAAAAACTTGAGCATTGGGTCCTTTTATGTGTAATAGTTGCAAGGAAAAATGATAAACATGGATTTTGACAAGTTTTGCAAAAAAAAATCTTTACAAAACGGACTATCATCTACAAACGATTCATGACTTTCAAGCCAAATAACCATATTCCAAACCACATACATGGCATAGTTATGATAATGTATCCATATTTTGTATAAAGGTGCATCCTAGCATGGCAAACAATTTTCCATATAGAGTTTCCATTTTTGCACGAAAAATATTTACCATTTTCTAAGTGCAAACAAATGTTTTTTGAATCAGCTACCAAAATATGGTGCAAATGGCACCATTCATATTTTCACTCAAACTAGAACACACACATTTAATGTACATTTTTCAACCTTTTGGAAGTTTTTTGAAATTATTTGCTAATTTTAAGACATGAACTGCATTTCTAGCTATTTATCTATATTTAGCTCCCTCCAAAAACTAAACTCAAAGTTTAAAAGCATGCACTTGAAAAACAAAATAAACACATGCATTTTGTTTCTTTTTAGTTGTTTGTCGAATGTTTTACAAAACTCCCGGCAAAACCCCCTGCGGAGTGTCTTGTAGGAAACACTCGTCAAGGACCCTCATTTTCCGAGTTCTTTTTACCGAGGTAACACTTGGAAAAGTTTCTGTTTGCCGAGTACCTTTTTTCCCCAAGTGTTCTCTATAAAATACTCGGCAAACGTCTTATTTGCCGAGTACCCATGGGAAAACACTCGTCAAACATCAAGACACTTGCATATAGCATGTTTTATGTAGTGAAGTAGCCAGTGGATTCAAACTTGAATACTTTTTTTTTGAACTGCAAACTTGACTACTTGGGCCTTCTCTTTTCAGTAAGTTACAAGCAAAAGCCTTATTTACCGGAGTACCCATGGTTCAACTCGCTAGTAGTAAGTTAAGCAAAGCATCAACACCTGTTTGGCTTCGCTGGGAGACAAAGAGCTTACGACTGTTATGATGGCTCTCTACTACCTCTGGCTTGCTCGCAATGAGACTCGGGAAGACAAGGTCATTGAGGACCCGGAAAGAACGACCAGAAGGATTGAGGCCTCTGTAGATGAATGGGTCAATCTGAATGTTGTGCCAACATGTCAAGGGGTTCGAGAGGAAGGGCACTGGCTCCCCCCAGAACAGGGTTGGTTCAAAGCAAATTCTGATGGCGCTGTCTCGAAGGAAGGACATGGAGGGGGTGGGGTGGTCGTTCGTGATCACCATGGCGTTTTGCAGGCCGGAGCTTGCCATTGTTTCCCTCTGGTGTCGGACCCAGAACGTGCCGAGCTACTCGCTTGTCGCCGTGCGGTTCAAGTGGCGAAGGAGTTGGGTGTCCGGAAACTGGTGCTGGAGACGGACTGTTTGGCTGTCGTGTCCAAGCTGAAGAATAGGGAGCTGGAACGATCGATCCATGGACCTTTGGTGGAGGAAATCAAATCGCTTCTTCGGGAGTTTGAGGACTCTGCTGTTTAGCATGTACGTCGATTGGGTAATGTTGCTGCGCATCGCTTAGGTAAGGAGGGCTGTGCTATGAAAGCTTGTAAAACCTGGCTAGGCTCGCCGCCGGCTTTTGTTGTGGATTTGTTATTGTCTGACTTGGAGGTTTAAATAAAGCGTGGCCCGTCTTATTCTCAAAAAAAAAAACACCTGTTTGGCAACTCAATCGATATGTACAGCAGCTAGCTATAACACGAATGGCTACTGATCTTTCGTCTCGCGTTGATCAAATCAAACACACCAGAAGAGCCCAAATTTTGTGGATAACCATTATCTTTGCAATGTCTATTTGTCCATATGGCAAGAACTCACATATATAGAGGGTTGCTTCTGGCGACGGTTGCCCTTGGTGACGACGACCGGTCGAGCAGGTTAAGGAGATTAGGAGAGCAGTCAATTCAATTGCACCCTATTGTGTTTTGGAAAAAGACTAGCTAAATTAAAATTCCCTATATATGTGTTGATGGTGAGCTCATTCAATAAGGTCTACGGGGTAGAAGAAAGCTGCCTTGACGTGCACCAAATCTCGGCACCTAAACCCTAAGCTAGCCACTTGTATAAATCACCCTACGGCTAAGCTAGCTAACTCACGCAAGAACACTTCATCACTCCACCGGCTTAAACAACGCAAAAGAAATGGAGGTCGTGTCATGGTGTGTCGTTCGAGGCTTCCTCGGCAAGTACCCGGCAGAGATCATGGCGTCTCTCGCCGCCTGCTTCCTCTTGATCCTCTTCAGGCTTCTCCGGCGGCGGGACGGGCTGCCGACGAACTGGCCGGTGGTCGGCGCGGTGCCGGCGATCAGCGTGAACGCCGGGCGCGTGCACGACTGGCTCACGGAGTTCCTGCGCGCGGCGCCCGGGATGTCACACGTCATCAGGGGACCCCTGGGCTCGCCGGTGGACGTCCTCGTCACGGCCAACCCGGCGGACGTGGCGCACATCTTCACCGCCAACTTCGGCAACTACCCCAAGGGAGAGGAGTTCGCCGTCCTCTTCGACGTGCTCGGCGAAGGCATCTTCAACGCTGACGGCGAGTCGTGGGCGTTCCAGCGGCGCAAGGCGCACGCGCTGCTCTCGGACGGGAGGTTCCGCGCCGCCGTCGCCGTGAGCACCGCGCGCAAGCTCGGCGACGGGCTCGTGCCGCTCCTCGACGGCGCCGTCGCCTCTGGCGCCGTCGTGGACATGCAGGACGTGTTCATGCGCCTCACGTTCGACCTCACGGCGATGTTCGTGTTCGGCGTCGACCCTGGCTGCCTCGCCGCCGACTTCCCGCGAGTGCCCTTCGCCGCGGCCATGGATGACGCCGAGGAGGTGCTGTTCTACCGGCACGTGACGCCCATTGCGTGGCTGAGGCTCCAGACCTACCTGAACATCGGCCACCACAAGAAGATGAATCAGGCTCGGCAGGTGCTCGACGCGTCCATCGCCGAGTTCGTCTCGCTCCGGCGAGAGCGCAACGCCAGAGCCGACGCCACCGGAGGCGAGACCGACGAAGACGGCGCCGACCTGCTCACGTTATACCTGGCGTGCCAAGGCGAGGTCGGCAAGGAAGGCGCGGAGTTCGACCGGTTCTTGCGCGACACGACGCTCAACCTCATGATCGCCGGCCGTGACACGACCAGCTCCGCACTGACATGGTTCTTCTGGCTTCTCTCCAACCACCCCGGCGTCGAGGCCAAGATCCTCGCCGAGCTCCGCGATCACCCGTCCACGTCTGGCCCTGTCGGCCAACACCGCACCGCCGCCGAGCTGAAGCGCCTCGTCTACCTCCAGGCGGCGCTGTCGGAGTCGCTCCGGCTGTACCCACCAGTGCCGTTCGAGCACAAGGCGGCAGCGCGCCCGGACACGCTGCCGAGCGGCGCGGCCGTGGGGACGACGCGGCGGGTGATCGTGTCTCTGTACTCGATGGGTCGGATGGAGACGGTGTGGGGCAAGGACTGCATGCAGTTCCGGCCGGAGCGGTGGCTGTCGGCGGCGGGGCGGCTCCGGCACGAGCCGTCGTACAAGTTCGTGGCGTTCAACGTGGGGCCCCGGACGTGCCTCGGCAGGGATCTGGCGTTCTCGCAGATGAAAGCTGTCGTGGCCGCCATCGTCCCCAGGTTCAGGATGGAGGTCGCCGGCGCTGAGGCGATACCCAAGCTGTCCATCATACTCCACATGAAGGATGGGCTCAAGGTGAGGGTGCGCAACAGACAAGACGATGCGAGCAAAGGTACTAGCTAGGGCAACGTATGTATATCCTTGCAAACCATATACATGTAGGAGTGTATATGGTGGATGCGCATGCCAGATTGTCTTTGGATGGGCATCTTGGAGGTGTGCAAACTTTGGTGGCTGTTGTGGTACTAGAAACAGGTGACGGATGTTAGCGTTAAGAACAGGAGTAGGATTCTCCGATTTGGATGTAATGCTGGTGGTGCTTTGCGCAAAGGCTTGTGTTCTACTGTTTTTTAGTTTAGTCCGGTTGGTGTGTACGTGGCTTGTATTATGACCAAGGTTTTGGTTCCCGGTACGAAAAAAATCCCGAGGGTGGTCGGGATTTCCGGTTACCGCGGTTACCGAGAAATCCCGACCGGTTACCGGACGAATTTAAATTTCAAAATTCAAAATCAAAGTCCTCGGTATGACCATTTATATCGGTTTTTTGCTAAAATTCATAAATTTCATACAATTCAAATAAATTCGGGATTTTTTGTCCGGTAAACCGATTTCCCGAGGGTGGTCGGGATATCCGGTTACCGACCGGTAACCGGATTTCCGGACCGGTAACCAAAACCTTGATTATGACACGATGTGCATCCGAGTACTCGTCAACGGAATGCTAAGCTCGCAATGTAAAATTAGATGTGCACATGTAGATATTGGATGTACGAGAACAAAATCCTACCGTGAGTGTATATGTATATATATCTGAAAATAACATTACAAGTTAGTATCAAGGACATGCGTGGTGGGGACAAGAGCTTCCAGGGCTGGGTTCGGTATATATATCTGAAAATCTGAAAATTTGGGTAGGCTGGGTTCGGCAGCGGGGCTGGTCTGCTTCTGCATGCTTGCTCCCTAGTGGCTTCACAGCGGTGGTTGGCTGATGGAGTTGGCTCAATTGGGGGCGACTTGGACTCACGGATGGCTGGTGGCTGTGATCTTGGGGTTGCAATGTGACGGAGGATCTCATCGGGCCTGAGGGCCCTGATAGGCCCTACTATTGCGTCTGGTTGGTGACCACCTATGGTGGACGATGACGATCTGCTCCGATTGACCACAGCACAACCGATGGTTGTGGAGTGTGACTGGCATGTCGATAGCACTTTTACCGGCCTCATGAGTCTGTTGTTGCCGCCACCTGCTCGACTCGTTGATCTCTCGGTGTGTTGTCTATCGCTCCCTGACTCCCCGAGTTCGTGGATGCCGGGGCGGTGGAAGGTGGACTGCGCGGGCGACTCTACGGAGAGTGACCTGATGGTGGTGATGGTCCCTCTCCGGTCATGTGGATGGAAAGGTGCGGTCGGTGGGACATCCTAGTATTGGTGGTGCTTCGGCTTTGGCAGCTCCCATATCGTGTGTCAGAGACCTAGCTCGGGGTTAGAGGCGGCCTGGTTGGGAGCGGTGTGAAGGTTTTTCTAGGCGAAAGCCTTTCGAGGAGTACCAAGAAAAAAGATACTCAGAATGCTTGAGAAAAAGATACTCCCATAGTCATATGGAGATAGTATTGGTGAAACCCTAGCCACCCCGCCTCGTCCTCCTTCTCTCCCTTGCTCCCATCGCCACGAGAAGAATTTGATAAGCAAAGCTCACTCGATCGACAGTGGCGGTGGGCCTAGTTCTTTCATTCTACACAATGGCCCTTGGTGGCAGTCATGGCACGGATCGATCGGGTAGTGACACTCCACACCGGCGTATTGGGGGAGGCGAGTGGTGCGGCGGCTAGTTCCAGCCCAACAGTAGAAATATTTGAACTCTTGATGTATCTAGGAAGGAAAAGAGAGATTAGCAACGCAATAAGATGGTTCAGTCGTGCGTGTAGGACTGACATCTTAGGGGCCGTTTGGAACACGCAATTCTTGAATGATTTTCAAAGGATACAAATTCTACACGAAATAATTCCTTTGTGCCATTTGGGACATAGGAATAGAAAATGGAATTCCATAGGATTGGATTCCTAGGCTTCACAACTCACAGGAAAAAAATACATCCGATACAATCTACTTCCTCCGTTTTAAAATATAAGATGTTTTAGCTTTATAATGAAGTGTATCTAGACATCTTTTAGTGTAGGTTCGTGTAGATTCGAAATAAACCTACATATTAGAAGGGGTCTAAATACACTTCTTTTACAAAGCTAAAATATTTTATGTTTTGAAACGGAGGGGGTAATGGAAACTTTTCTATGCTAGTTGCTTGAAACTCAGAAGGTCTCATGTGGTATTCCTATCATGCAATCCAAATGACATACTCTTTTTCTTTCCCGTGTTTTATAGGTTCATGGGAATTGTGAAGCACGACATCTAAATTCTCATACTTTTCTTATTTCTATGTTTTTCCTATTCCGTGTTTCAAACAAAGCCTTACTAGTATATTTTTTGTAGAACTTCTCTCTCTAAGCCCGTAACCTACATCTCAGCGTGTCATTTACTCTACGAAGCGCATAGAGGTCATGACAAAAAATAAATCAGTTTTGCTATTTCCCTTCAATCACCCCTCTCGCTGTTAGATTTGCGTCGTAATTTGTGCTATAATTATAGTTACAAAAAAGTTGCAACTAAGATTTTCTAATTATGAGTGAGTTTCATATGAGTTTTTTTCAGTTATAAGTAGATTACTACTAAAAAATATATAATTACAAGTGAGTTGTAAGTGAGTTTATTACGCATGACGTAAGGCGACTAAGAAATAAATATGTTGAATCCACTTGCACGCATAAAATTTATATCACCCAAAGTTTAGCATTTTTAATAAACTCTACATAAAAACAACTTACCAAAGTTTCTATCTCGTTTGGTTGGGTGAAGAACGGCTCGACCGCAAAATCAGCAAGTTGACAACCGACAGCCGAGGCGTCGCTCCTCGTCGCCGCGGCCACAGATCCTAGCTTTCATCAGACCCCTCGCCCCCGAGCCCCGAACCCACATGGCCGGCGGGTGGGCCGCGCAGGTCCGGGACCTCTTCCCCCACCCCCACATCTTCCCCGTTGCGCCCGCTCCGATTCCGATGATGGTGCCGCCGTAGGCCCGCAGTACCGACGCCGCTGCAAGTGGGACCCGCCGCATCGTCGGATTCTTCCAAAAGGTCTGTTTCTCTGTATGTCTATGAACTGCCGCTTTAAGAGGTTAGATTAGATGTACACAATGCGATGTAAAGTGGTATGAACTTTATCAATCTTGGTAACCTCATTCCTTGCAATGATCTGATATGACATCCCTTCTACCATGTATATATCCTGACTACTCATCACAACAGTTTTTAGGGCCTGCTTAGAACACATCATCTCCTAGGGAGTACTAATTTATTTGATGATTACTAAGGTCATTGCACACCACAGTTCTTCGGTGGTTCACTAGTATTCTCTCCACTATGTTACAATCTTGCTAACCAGAGAAACTGAACAAGAAATAATTACTAAGAACTGCATATATGTCTATCATTTCCGAACAAGTTACTCCCTCCGTCCTAAAATAAGTGACGTTGATTTGTCTAGATTCATATGTATCTAGACGCATTTTAGTATATAGATACATGCAAATCCAAGTCACTTATTTTAGGACAGAGGGAGTAATTATTTGGTGTACTTGCAGTAATTCTGGCATAAGAATGCTCCAACAAAGTTGCCCTTAGGTAATGTCTCTGGTTAGCAAGCTAACACGTTTCGATCTGATGCAGACAAGCAGCTCGCTTCAGCATCACAAAAATTACACGAGTCTAATCCACTAATCACACACCTTTTCGCTGTTTGAAATGGGAACGAGTCAATCAACACGTGAGGATTAGGACCAGTTTTAAGACTTGTGGAAATGATCTGCTCCGAGTCGCAGCCAGTTACGGTATTAAAAGGACTAATCAGTCTAGAAAACAAGTCAATCAACATGTCATTAGGCTTCCCGCCACTCTTCTTCAAGGACCCTGCACAACCCATAGTTAAAACTTCTAGCTTCAACAAAGATCTGCCTTCGTTTTGTCTCCTTTACAGAGGACTAGAGGAGAATTTTCGTGCCCCTGCTTTTCTGGATAGAGTCAGTACGAGGCTATAGCATTATAATTGATTTAAAACAACCACCGTTAGAGAAGAAACATGGAAGCTCGTTGTGCTAATGCAAGATGTTGATGAATTAATGCAGCTTCTTATGCACGATTCTTGGTAAATGGCATTTTGGTTTCTGATGGTTATTTTTCAACCTTATTTTTGGGAAAAATTAATGAATCCAGACAGATAGCTAGTACGAGTATGTAATTAGAACTACGCTGATGGTAGTTTGCACTATCTTTTGCAGATAATCAATACACACTCGCTCATTCCTGATGCCCCAGCATACCAGCACACATGTAATTAAACAGAGCACAACACGCAATGCAAAACTAGTACACGATGTAAAGCAAGAAAGCTCACACACAGAGTGGTGGTGGATGGATGATGACGACGGGGATACATTCATCAGGGATGAGTGACGCCGCTACCAGGCCTGGAGGTGATGCCGGCGTGCAGGAGCAGTGCCCACACGAGGGTGATGAGCTCACCACCGCTGCGCAGGGCCTCAATGTGGCCCTTCACATTGTCCGACGGCGCGAGGTAAAGTATCATCTCCGACCAGAACTCTGCCAGGATCTCCCATACCGCCTCTTCGCCTCTGGTATGTTCTGGGTTCTGTCCATGGGAATCTCTCTGCCTCTTGGCCTCTTCCACCAGTTGCTTTCCAAGCTTTAATCCTTTCTTTACCACCTCCTCTTCCGTCAACTGATTTCCTCCAAACCTCGATCCTATCTCCACCATGTCGTTGGAGTTATCATCACCAAATGACTCCAACGGATGCGAATACAGGTCTGACCTTGACGGTGCGCCACTGCGGTTGCACGCTGCTTCGATGCATTTCTTCACCTTCGCATAGCGGTGCATCGTCCAGGCAGCATTGTCTGGCAGCAACTCTGGAGCGTCTGCCACCAGGTATGCACAGTACTGTGACAAGTTAGTGGCTACGGCCATGTTGGTGGCCGGCGCAGAAGCCGGTGGAGAACATTTGACCTCAACGAGGAATGTGGCAATGTACCATACAAGGATAGTATCTGTGCTGGTGGTGACTCTGTCGTAGCATTCCCATGCGAAGTGAGGAGGGCAGCGATGTCGTACGGTGGCCACACCATTGCTCAGCTTCCCGCCACTCTTCTTCAAGAATCTGACGATGGCATCTTTCACATCTGGCGAGACCTTGATCACAGGCTTGTAACGGTTCTTCCTCGGGAGGAAGATCTGCTTGAAGATATGAGCCTGGGGAAGATTAGGCTTAAGGAGAAGGTTCTGCCCGATCACATCCTTCCAACACACGGGAGATTTGCATCTTAGCAGGCATGGACAGATTATTCGGGCCCAACAGGATTTGTTGACGAAGTGCCCCATCATGCTTATCTTGGTCCAGTTGGAGCGCACACTGGTCACCATCTCCACTATCTCAACGGATAGAGTGACCAGGGCGACGAGAGGGAGAAGAACATACCCTATGATGTCCCCATGCACAAAGCTTGGTAATAAACCCAATACAATCGAGATGAGGAGGGTCAAGATCCAGATTAAGGCAGACAGGAAGAAGTGAAGAGCCGCAGACCACGCGCCTAGAGAGGCCACCGGGAGTGGGGAGTAGTAGAAGTCGCTTGCGAACGAGAGCTCGCCGGAGATCACCTTGAATATCCTCACGTGGTCGTCTTCCTGTCCGAGCAGCCCGTCGCAGACGAAACGGAAAGCCCAGGTAGAGCCGGCCTTGGCCAGCCGGTAGCTGGCGAAACGCCGACGTAGGCACTTGAATAGAGAGAAGGAGAGGCAGAGGTCCTTGACTTCCTGGGACAAGCTAGACGATGACCAGACTTTGTCCAGTGTGACGAGGCGGCTTGGTTTGTCTTCCTGCTTGACACGGATACGGTACCCTTGGGGGCTTTCTTCCACATGCAGCTGCTTCTCTCCCGTCACTATGAGACGGGGTACTGGCACCAAGGAGCAGTCACTTTCTTCTTCTTCCTGTAGCTGAGCCATGTAGCCCTCTACCAGCTGGGCGTTCCGGCCGAGGGCGAAAGAAGCGTTCGCGCGCTGGAAGGCGACGAACCTGAGCAGCATTCTGGCAACACCAAGCGCCCATAACAGGAATATTGGGCAGTCCATCTGGTACATCAGGGGGGTGAGGAAATCCTCGGTGTCATGGGGTTGCTTGGATGAGGCGAGGACTATGTTGTAGACGACCAGGACGGCCACCCAGAGAGAGGACACGAGGCTCTCCATGGACGGGCGGACCTTGTGGCTGTCGACGTCGTCGCCAGCCATAGGCGAGGCGAAGGCTGCCACCGCGAGGGCAGCCATGTCAGCGTTGGACTTGAGGAACTGGAGGAGAACCACCAGCATGAGCTCGTACGGCCAGACCAAGAAGGCCGAGGCTGAGGTGGTCAAGTAGGAGAAGACGTAGGAGATGAGTGAGAAGTATGCGGCGGAGGCGCCCGAGAGGAAGTAGCGGCCGAGCGTGTGACGGCTGATACGGCTCCGGCGCCGGCCGATGCACCTCACTAACAAGACGAGAACGGTGACCACGGCGAGAAGGGCGTCGACCTTGCGTGATATTGCTGTGTCTGGGTCCATTCCTGCATGCAGCACCAAGCTGCTGCTGGATCGTTAGATAAACATATGCTGCTGCTAGGATAAGCTTAGTAAGGAGGCAATGTACATCTACCTGAAGGCTGAAGAAGAGGTGAGATGACCTGCAGCAGCTGGCCCAGCTTTGGTATGGATGCAGTACAGGCTACAGAGAATGAAGGTTGTGGGCAGAAGATGTGCATTTTTAAAGAAACCGTTTGGGCCAAAAAGAGAAAGGAAAAAACAATTATGCTTAAAGAGGAGAAGCTGCAAATCTCAAGGAAAGAATAAAGACCACCACTTCCGATGGGTGTGAACTGTGAAGAAGAGATTTCACTTACTTTAGATCTAGGCTCCTTTGGCATCCTGGATTGGTAGATAGTGTGTTTTCCTGAAGATCAGGGAGGAATGGGAGTTCTAGTCTTGGATAAGATGAATGTTGCTCTTCTTGGCAAATGGTTGTGGAACTTGGAATCTGATTCTGGTTCATGCTCCATTTCACTCACTTTTGAACATTAGAGACATCTTCTCATTCTTCTTCTAACTGTTCAAAACAGATTGAAAATGGGAACAATACTCTGTTCTGGGAAGATAAATGGTACGGAGGTAGACCTTTGTCAAAAACCTTTTCTTCTTTGTACAATAAGATGGCTACAGTCCTATCGCAAGTAGCGAAAGAAGGTTTACTAGCTGGGATGTTCAGGAGCAATCTATAGGGGAGAGACTGGAACCTTTTCACCAAATGGTAGATATCTGCCAAACTACTTTTACTGAAGAAAAAGATAATCTGATCTGGAAGCTGACTAAATCTCGGTGTTTTGCTGTGAATTCCTTTTGTAAAGCGCTTTGTAACGACGGGGTCAACTTCACACAGAAATTCCTATGGACTGAGAGACTGTTCATGTTTTGCAGAAAAATCGAAGCAAATGGGATGCTGCTGTGCTGATACTACAGGCTGATGCAGCAGATTGCGCTGGAGATCTGGATAGAGACCGACAACTCTCTGACTCCTGTGGCACGTCCAGGTGTTGCATCTTAGTTTTTGTTCCAGTGAGCATTGGACCTTTGTAATCCTAAGGAAAAACACGAAGGACATGCTCCTAAGGAAAAACTTCCCACTTGATGACAATGGCATTTGTAGCCTCTGCGACGGGAGTTTGCTTGAAACCAGGAATCATCTCTTCTGGAAGTGTGAGTTTAGTAGAAAATGCTGGCAATCAATAGACATCTCCCTCGAAGACAACCTTGATCTCCCTCAGCTGATAGCCACTGCTCGTTCCAACTTCAGAAGGCCATTCTTTTTTGAAGTTCTTGCAACCGTGGCCTGGAATATATGGAAGCAAAGAAATGCTCTTATCTTCGACAATATTTCTCCTACTATTAGAGTTTGGTCTTTTTCTTTTAAAAGAGACCTCTTCTTTCTTACGGAATGAAAGATGATCTGAAATCCCTTCTTATAGCTTGGCTAGACGCTTTGTAATCCTCTTTTTGGGCTATGCCCCTCTGTACATTCCTCTTTCTCCCCAATCTTGTATATATTTTTCTGTCTTAATAAAACTTTACTGCCGGGGCCTCGCCTATAGTTTTTAGCTCAAAAAAAAAGCATTGGACCTTTGATGGAGAACTGGAGGTGAAGTTTCCGGCTCTTGCATTTTGCTGTACTTGTCTAGCCACTGGGGTTTCTTGGTTCGGTGTGACATAGTAGTTCTGTTGTGCTGTAGGTTGAGACTCCGTAGGCTTCTTATAACTCTCCCTATATCCAAATTAATCGACTCAATTTTTATCTAGACACTAAAATATGTCGTATCTAGATAAAGTTAAGTTGATTAATTAGAGATAGGGGAAAAATCTCATTATAAAAAATACAAATATAAAAATAAACTGTTTTAGGATGGAACCACTCAAGAGTCGGGACGGTTGTACAGTGATACAGACTAGACTACAGTGGCATCTGAGTGCCAAAAATCCACACTAGCGAATCAAGGTGGATAAAAATGGCCAACTAAAAAGAGGGGCAAAATGGCTTCCTGACGTGCATGCCCTCGTGATACAAATATCAAGGAAAATTGTTGTAAAACCGGTCCACATATAAGAGTTGATCATGCCATCTCCGTGTCTTGTCCAAAGTAGCAATTGTTTCTGTCACATGTGCTATTAAAACGAAGAAAAAAAACACCACAGTGCATGCAGAGAATATTTTTTATCTACTACAGATTCAACTGGTCATAATACTTTGAATGGAAGGAACAACCAGGTGTCGCAGACCATAAGATTCATTCTATTCTATTTCACTGGATGATTACTGCAGTTCCAATCCCGGTGGAATGGGCAACTTGATGGATGTTCTGAAATTCATGTAATTTGACCCATGGTCTCAGGATCACAGGCTTTAAGATGAAATAGTCGATTGTTCCCACCCTCTAAAAGAGATTGTGCAATAGTACTGGTAGGCGACAATCGGCAGATGAAGCCCTTCGATTAAGACTAGTACATGTGGGAGTGTGATTACACAACGGAATAAAACGATCTGATATGCTATCACCAACATTACAAGTTGCCTTCTGAATGCCTCGTCTACCGATAAACAACGAGGGTCCTCGGCCATAGAAATCACTCGGTTGCCCAGATTATCAGAACGATGGAGAGAGTAATAACAGTCGCAGTTGTGAAGAAGGCCGCCTGCAGGTACCCAAAACGAAATCATCAAACGTTGGAAGAGAACTAGCTGTAATCATACTATTTCAGCAAGCTCATCAAGACAGAAGACAAAAACTGTAGCTGACTGCATAGAATTGTCACCATTACACCGTTTGGTAATTGAAACATTAGGAACAACACACGCTGTAACAAACCTTTACTAGCAAGTTTGCCAGGGGAAAAAAACTGTCAATGGCTCTGCAGAGTAGCTGGTTTGCAATCTACCATTGAAGTTTCCTCAAGCAAACAATGTGATCTAAAAGTGAGGCTCGTTTTCATATATGTGCATTTTGATAGAACAGGATATCAATCTGTTAATCAATATGGTCATCTGCTATCAGGCTGCATGACGGCTTACATGCATGACAAATGACTTTCTACAGGAAAACTCTTTTGCTACATGTAACTATATATGAACCATCCACCACACTACTTTGAATCTATGAATTGTTTTCTTTCAAGTTACATTAATCATAGTAACATATTCAGGATTTGCTGTGGAAGGAAAACCAACCGCAATAGCAGAGGCAGCAAGACCCGGGCGCTCTCGGGGATCCCTCTTGGAGTAATTGCAGAAGTAAAGAATCGTTGCATAGTACCAAAGCAATGGGCACAGGAAACCTATAAGAAATCTGCAACCAAAAGATTGTTTGACACTGCGAGATGCAGAGTTTGAAATCTGAACTGAAGTTTGTGTAGATGGTAAAAAGGATTCTTACGAGGACCATCCTATTCCACAACCGAAGCAAGGAAGCCGTCTCTCAAACTTTGCCATCTGTGGGTTCTCTTCATCTCTGAGTAGCGAGTACTTGCCAAGACACCCTTGACAATGGCAGAAGTCATCCGAGCTTGCTGCGCAATGCCAAGTGCAAGTTAGATTCAGAAGTAATCTTATAAACAGAAGTAAGATAATTCACATTGCAATCACGCTAAAACCCTAGTAAACAGAGGAAAACTATAAATCCTGAATCATGTGTATACACTATTATGCTCTTACCACGCTTTTTATTGGAAAAACAGTTTTTTTTTTACAGCAGCAGACTAAGGGTTCTGTGCATAGAGCTGCAGTTGTAGATTTCCTGCATAATTTAAGCGATCTAGCGGCAAAGGGAAACTTAAGTTTAACACAAAAGATAGATGCAAGGTTGGAAAAATGGTTACCTTCTCCCATTTATTCTAGAGATGTTCAGGAAAGATGCAACCAGTAACCTTAACAACAAACTTGTTTGCAGATTCCTCTTTGCTGGAATCAGCTCAACAAGCCTGGCGCATCAACCCTGCAAGTTTGTCAGAATGGTCATCTTGCTGCATCGGATCAAAAAAATTATCATACACATATGAGTCTAGCTGGAAGGAACAAATGCTGTGGGAAATTGCAAGGATTCTTTCATGGCAAACAGACAAGCATCAATAGGCAGATGTCATGTCTACAATTCCAAGCATCAACATACAGAAGTCACTGGCGCCTCTCCCAGGTTCTAAACCCTGACCGCAAATCCAAGCGGATGCTTGGAGCCCTACGGTTGCTTCCGGCGAGAGTGTATCGTTATGAGCAATTTCTTGTCGTTCGACTCAGAACTAGTACAGTAGTACCCTTTTAGGCCGGACTGCACTGGACCCCGTAAAAAAACTTGCTGGGGATTCAGTCAAACCCCCGAGAAAATTTCATAGAAAACAAGCTGCGGCCGCACTTGGGCACCAAGGGGTCAGCTGAGATCGTTGTAACGCGCCGAAGACGAAGCAGCTGACCGAAAGATGGATGGGCTAGACTAGCAGCGGGTACCTACCTACCACGCAGCGAACAGAGAAATCGGAGTCTCCCTCAAACGGAGACTCGGTTGCGTCGCTTGGCGGCCACCACACGGTAAAGGAAGTTAACCCCGAAGACAAACCCGCACGCCAATCCGTCCAGATGATCTAATCAGGGTAGGATAGGATTCCTTACCGGCAAAGAGAGGAGAGGATCCGCGCCGGTCCAGCAAACCGGCAGGTCCCCGTCGGTGTCGGTGTCGGCGTCGGCGCGGAAAAACGCGGGGGAGCGACGGCGACGGCGAAGGAGACCGGGAGGGGAAGGGATTGGGGAAGGAGAAGACTGGAAGAGGCGAGGAGGAGTGGGGGAAGAAGAGTAGAAGAGTGGAGACGATGAGGAGACGAGCAAGGGAAAACAGACAAAATCGCTACGCTACAAGTGGTGCAGGTCCCGTGCCCCTGCCGCTACTCTACTGCAGCAAGCAAATTATATACTACTCCAGCACCGAGTGCTTCGTATTGTAAACGGTATAGAGCATCTCTAGCAAGCCACCAAAACTAGAAAATAATACTCCCTCTGTCCAAGAACAGATGTCTTGGATTTTTTAAATTTTAGACGAATCTATATACTAAATAGTATCTAGATTTATTTAATAAATTTGAGACATCTATTTTAGGACGGAGGGAGCAGTTTACTGGTTCGGGCTAGAAAATGGCGTCGATTGGTTCCCGTAAACGAGACGAAACTGAAAAAAAAATCGGACGAGACTGAAACCCATACTCGGCCTATATTTGTAGGGGCCGACGGAGCGAACCGAACGCAGCCCGAACACAATCTCTAGTTTGCGCGTGAGGGAAATTTCAGCTCCTCCCAGCCGTCGCCGTCGCCGCTGATCTGCGCGCCCTCACCTTCCTCTGTGCCGCCATCGTCCGATTTCTCCACCACGAGTCCCGAATCGACCCAGCCAGACGTCGTTGCTAGCTCGCAGGCCCCGCCACCCTCTCCCGCGGTCGTCGATGCTTCCGCCGCTACCAACCACCCCGGCGACCCCCGCGACCCCCGCGGACATTGCTACCATGGTCCCGTCGACGAGTGTGGTGAAGCAGCGACGCGCGGGAACACATGTGGTCCCGCAAGCCGGTGCCATGGCGGCCAGCGCTGATGTCCCGGCGGTCGCAACGAAGGCATCCCATGCCAGACCAAAGAAATCGGCGCCCAAAAGGACGAAAGTGAAGGCGACGACGAGCCGTGGCGCCCCGCCTCTGTTTCCCTCCCGCCAACGTCGTCGCCGCCGCCACCGAAAGCCACCGCGAAGGTTGAAGCCAATCGAGAGGAAGCAAGGAACAAGGCCAAGTTGGAGAAGATGAGGATCAACGTGAAGAAGGCCAAAGCAATGAGGCAACTATTGGCCGAAGAGAGGAGGGTCATGATGATGAACACAAAGGACATGAATGAGCAACAAATGGAGTGGTGGAAGGAGGCCTCGGCGGAGAACGTGGAGAGACGAAGACTAGCTCGTGAAGAGGCAAGTGGTGGCGGCTCGGTTTGATGCCGGTGGTGAGAGGAGATGGTGAACTATGAACTATTTGCTATGATTGTGTCATTTGATGTCTGCACTATGAACTATGCATGAGTTGTTTGCATTTGATTGTGTTATTTCTTTGATCATATGCAAATTCTTTGATAAACCCTGCCTTTACGGGTTCGGAAGCCGCTGGCGCAGAATATAGTCCGTAAACCAAAACTGTAAAACGGAATATTCTGTTTTACAGATTTGTTTACGGGCGCTGTTCTACTCCAGCCCGTAAACACGAGTTCGGTGAACTGAACTCCAGTTTTTCAGTTCGTGTTTTTACGGGCTCTACTAGAGATGCTCTTATTAGAGCATCTGCCAGCCGGAAAAAGTGATCATTCCAGATACCCTAAATCATATCGCATCCAAAAAAATACGGTTTCCCACAAATCGTCATGTTCGTGTCTTATATATAATGTTTGGAGGGGTAGGTTTGCGGTTTACCACAAAACGTGTCTTTCGTTGGCGGGAGGGAAATTTCCCCTCCCCTTCTTCCCGCTCAGCCACCGCCACCCATCTGTTGTCGCCGGCTGTTTCCCCTGCCAATATCCGCTTTCTCCCTACCACTTTCTCTTTCTCTCATCGTTGCCATGGCGAGACCCAGTCTAAACGAGTACGAGGTTCGCGCAGTACAACATCCTCGCGCCGCGCGCGACGCTTCCGACTCGCTGGGAACTGAGCTATGCGGGGGTGCCGGTGAGGCCGGTTCCGCGTGGCTACTGGTTAGCTCACCGTATCGAGGAGTGTCGCCGCCAGTTTCCAGAGTGGGAGAGGGCAATACCTCGATACACGCCGGCGAGCTCCTATTGGTGCAAGCGTTTCGAGAAGGAGCGGAGGGCGAAGCTTGGCCTTTGCATCGTTCACGGGCGGGAGGTCCACCCCGATCTCCGCAACACCGAAGGGAGGGCACGCTACTGGGCAGTTCATGGCCACACAGTCGACTCCGTCATCGCGGAGGCACGTCGAGAAGAATTCTAGAGACAGGTGAACCTCGCCGGAATCGTCGAGATTCATGACAGCGAAAGTGACGCGGAGGATGCGGGGTACGGTGGCGCGATGGCGGACAACGGAAGCGAAGCGGAAGACGGTGGGGCAGAGGCGGACAGCGAAAGCAACATCGTCGATTAGGTTTTCATATTTAGTCGTTTGTTATTATTAATATCTATGATTGAACAGTTCCTCGTTAAATTGTGTGACCTAATTACTAGTATCTATGTCGAATTATGTTCTATTTCAACTAATTTGTGATTCGAGGTGAAAATTGTGTGGTTTGTGGTGAAATGTGTTTTGCGATACAGACGACGGGCGGAACGGATGCTGCATACCTAATCCGTAAAAATGAATATTAAGTTTTTATAATATACTATGTGACGTCAGTTACACCCAGTGGTTTTCCATACCGCAAACGCATTTTGCAGTTCACCGGATCCGCATTTTGCGACACCGCGGGATGCGGTATCTGCTAGAGATGCTTTTAGACGAGTATACTATACTGCTTTAGTGGACCGGACGATTTTTCATAAAAGTACACTGATCTAATCATAATCCTTAACGGCAGTAAAAGATATATATATATAATGAAAATTACAAACATGGCACTGGAACACCAGCATGACTACCGGTACTCGAATGAGCCGAAGGCGGACCTCCGTCCTCATGACTCTCTTACTGGAATCGGGCAAAACTTATCATACTAGAGCTTGTAGTATACATATGAAAACTCATTGTACTAAGGCTAAAAAGATAAACACACAGAACAACAATCATCATGAATGAAGAAAGCGTAGATCGGAAGGAGCACCAACCAAATCTAACAAGATCCGTTGGAGACACACCTCTACACGCCCTTCGACCGTAACAGATGCATCACCAGGACAGGGGGTTGATGGGAAGGACTTTTTCCATCTTCAAGGAGTCTTCCTGCCATGTATCTCTAAGTAGGACACAAACTCTATCCAGGCTGAGAAGCCATCAAAGAACAACGGGTTATATTTAAGAACAACGGGTTATGTTTAAGAATCAACAGAGTACTTGGTATTGTAAAAGAATATTATTATTAGAGTGTGACTAATTATCTTAATTTATGGTCAGTTAATGTTATATCACTTGTAAAAATCTCAGTTGCAATGGTGAAATTCTCAGTTGCAACTAAAAAATCCCAGTTGCAATTTCACTTAAACCGAAATCTTAGTCGTAACCCACCTGAAACTAAAAACAATTCAGGTGCAACCGAAAAAGTTTATTTACAGCCTCACTCACAACTCATAGAATGCACAAATTTGATGCAAATCCGAAAATGATAAAATTTGAATGAGTTCTAACTTACTTCCCAATCAAAGTGAGAATTATTCGTTATTATTATGTGATGCCGACTACCGACAACCAGGCCTTGTGCACATATTGTCATTGTCTATAATAGAATTATCTGATGCTTAAGTGTGGAAGATCTAGGACCTTTTCTTAACCATCGAAAATGGTATGCTTGTTACTACCTCTGTAACATAATATATAACATCTTTTATATAGAGTGGAAGAAGTATATTGCAAAAGAATACAACTTTTTAGTGGATAAAAATATTATTTTAGCTCCTAGAGCACAATTTGTTTGTCATTGCAAAAGACTACGACTATGGCGTTGTGAACTTGGGCTACACACAGCCATCTTTTTTCTTTCCTTTTTTGAAAAACTCAGAAACCACGGTTTAAAGTTGGAAATATTTTTTAAACTATAGATATTGTCAATGATGTATTCTATCAACATGCAAAAATTCAGTGTGCAATACTATATATTTTAAAATGCGCATAAAGGTAAAAAATGTGGATCCCAGGTTAGCGAACCAATGCAAATATTCGTACCTCACAAAACTATCAGATTATATCAATTTTGTGTAAACCGTAAAAGTAAGTATTTTGGATTGATATTTTGCACCCGCCGGTATAATACATCATCATGCCTCCCACTAAAGGAATATTTCGTTTTTATGTAATACACAGGTGTCAAATCTTCATTTGAACTCGGATGGGCTGCGATACAACAACCACCGGTTAATTCTTATACTTATGTTCGGTCTTAATCACCTACCTTTGTGGCTCGCGGGAAAATTAGCTACAATTGTTTGATTGAGTGTGACAAATAATGAATGCATAAGAGACCCTTCATAGTCGTTGGAAAATGACTTGTCCATTATTGCCAAGAAAATAATATCCTTGTGTCACAATACACTTGTACGTTTGATCAAGTCTCGGTCGTATTGCCCCATAGATTAAAAAAAGTGTCAGTCGTATTAATTAGTGCGAGAGAAAATTTCTGTTACACGTATCTACGGACTCTCGGTGCACAAAATATCTGGCCATCCCAAAACGCAGAGTGACAAGGGGAAATAGTAGGATGCACAAAATATCCATTTCTATGCTACACATAGAAAAGATGCGTTAACTCTCGGTTAATTCTCAGATACGGTATCGATTGGGATCTCACCATGATTCTATTCATAGTTCTTTTTATGATTCTTACATCTTTAGATAATGTTAGTCGATTTCTGTTGCAGTCTCATTTGAACTCAATTGCAACTAAAAAAATCTCAATTGTATCCTCGTTTGTAACTGAAAAATCTCAACTGCAACCCACTTGCATATGGCTTGCAACTAAAAATTCTTAGTTGCAACGTAACTTGCAACCGGAAATTTTCAGTTGAAACACTTGCGAATGAAAATATTTAGTTCAACTAAATCACGACGCAAATCTAATGGCTTAGAATCTGACTGTCTAAGTACGTTCACGCAACTCGTTTTAGCCATTCGCTCCTCGTTTTCTTTAGACATACTTAGCATTTTTTTGGAGGAGGGGGGGGGGGGGGGGGTTCAAATTATGTATGTTTACTTCCATCCAAGATCCAACTTATATGCATCCACGATTTATTAAAATAAAATCCATGCAGAGAAGAGTTTCAGGCAATCTATGACCGTATCTTTTTTTATTTCAGGCAATCACAAAGTCTGCTCTACAATTCGGTGGGCGTATGAATGCCGCCCGGCTCCCACCGACCCACCTCCGCGAAGGGGTCGTCGTCCCCTTTTCTCATCTTCTACACTTCTGGCCTCTATGATCGAGACACATGCCTTCTTACTCCCCTCTTCATCCTCAAATGCCCGATTGAGACCTGCTGATCATACCTGTCATTCATGTTTGATTGGGACATGAGACCTACTGATCAGCGCGGTATTATGTTGGATCAACGAGTTTGATTTTTTCCGCGAAAACGGCCACTTGGTTGAGTAAAATATATGGCAGGCAGCACACGGAGATGGTCAGAAGGGGCAGTCTTTTGTATTGGAACGTGGTTGCGCAGGGGAGCACGCTATCGCCCGTCCGAGTTACACGTCGAGAGGGACAGATGACAGATTATAGTAAGCCGCAGCTGGCTGATGGCCACTGCAAATCTCCGAGCGAAGGAAACAAACAAAGCAATGCTATGCTTGGTCGCAACTGGAGTACATTAAGATAGATGGATAGTCTGAGGCACCATGGCCAAGATGAGTTATTGGTTTCAGAATTCAGATAGTATTCAGACGCTTCGCCGGTTCACAGTTTCGGGCTCCATTCCAGCATTCGGTACAAGATCACGGTGTTTATCTATGTCGTGATTTTGTCGGGGAAAAACAAACTCAATGTTGTGATTTTCTGGCTTGTCTCGGTCTAGCTTGACACGGACAGTTCAACGTCTAGGTTACACTGTTTCTTGCGAATTTTTCTTCGTCTGAAAAAATGCCAGTCTTGGACCGGGTGGAGTGGAAAATTTTGCTCTCAAGAAATCGGGTGAACTAACAAAGATCATCGCTGTTCGTTACTCCATGGCTTGGCATCATGGTTGATAAATTGTGCAACCGGACAAATTATGAAGCAAACAGTATCGTTTCAGCATTAGGACATGGAGGCTTATTCATGATGACAACAGTGAAAAATCCATGTTTTTCCCCGATGCTTCATTTTCGACGTTTGAGTACACGATTACAATGTTAACCATCTTGTGCAGTACTGTAACGCTGCTATGTTTCATTTGCAAATAGGCATTTCGCATCTAAATTACGTTTCTTGCCTGTTTCTACAAAAAAAATACTGTGGTTGTCAGGAATCTGAAGCTGCACTAGTTTGATTCTTAAGTAAGATCAAAGATGCTCATCGTCTGAACTACTTCGCACGTTGCGCCGGATCAGCATCCATAAGTTCCATTACCAAACAAATTCTGGAGCAGACTATAATTTCAGCATTTCAAATGGGCTGCTTGTATGGTGACAACAGCGGACAGTGTGACAAATCCATGTTCTTATTTCAATAATGACATCACATTAAGAAGATTTCAAACTATGTTTATTAAGAGGAATCTAAAGGATAGAAAAAACTCATCTTCTTAACATTAGAAATGAGATGAAACTAAACAACTCCATGCTGTCTAAGCCACAAAATAAGCAGGGTTTTGTATCGGAGCGTGTTAGGTACCAAATATATTCCTCACAATTCTCTCTTAGATACAGATCGAGATCTCAGTTTGGTACAAGAATAAGAACATAGAAAGAAAACTAGGAACAGCCTAGTATCGCCGCCGATGCCGTGATCCTTCGGGATGCCCTTTCCTGTCTTCTTTCCTCGTCCTTATACCTCACGTGGTCCAGCTGGTGCCAACATACCTGCGGTTGGGCTGGACCAAACGCGTCGGTCGCTCGACACGCCTCTCCCGGCCTTGGCTTGTACGCGGTGCAGGTGACGTTGACGGTGGAGCGCTAACAGAGCGTGGTTGCGCAGGGGAGTACGTTGCCGGCAGTCAGAATTGCACGCTGAGAGGGACAGAGGACAGATTATAGTAGGCCGCAGCTGGCAACGCAACGCTATGCTTGGCCGCAAATTACATAAGCACATGGCGAAGACGAGTTGCTGGTTCAGAATTCAGATGTTCAGATGCTCGCCGGTTCAGACTTCAGGCTCCATTTCAGCATTCCAAGGAAATAAAGGAAGGCTACATCTCGGATTATCGGAACAAGAATTACAATGTTTACCAATGTTGCGATTGCCTAGCTCTGCTCTGTCTGGCTTGGTTCGCAGACAACTCAGCATCTAGGTTACACTGTTTCTTGAGAATTTTATTTGTCCAAAAAATTGCAAAGTCTTGGACCAAGTGGAGTGGCAAAATTCGCAAAATTGTCGGGACTCTCAAGATGAAGTAGCTCGATTTTTTAAGCCAGGTCAACTAACAAAGTTTGTTCAACTACTCCGTAGCTTGATTAATTGTGTAACCAAACAGATTTTGAAGGAAACAGTACCATCTCAGTATTAGGACAGGGAGACTTATATCATGACAATGGTGAACACTGTGGAAAAAAAACATGTTTTTGTTTCAGTACAGATAGATGCGCATTTGCTAAGATGCCTCATTGGTTCATGTGGGGACATCTGACTGACTTCAGCTTGAGAATTCAGAAATTCATATACTTGCAAATTCCAAGGCTTCATTTTCGACATGGGTACAAGATGATTACAGTGTTTACCATCTTGTGCAGTACTGTAACACTGCTAGGTTTCGTTTGGGAATAGGCATTTCGCATCTAAATTGTGTTTCTTGCCCATTTCTGCATCACAAAAGTATTATGGTTGTCAGGAATCTGAAGCTGCACTAGTTTAATTCTTAAGTTAGATCAAAGATGCTCATTGTCTGAACTACTTTGCACGTTGCAGGTATCAGCATCCACAAGTTCCATTACAAAATTGATGTAATGAGCTACCTTTGTATTTCTCCTTTGATTGTGCAGTATAAAAATTCAGGCTGGCTAAAGCCCACCAAAGTTACAGTCAAAAAGTTCCATTACCAAATAAATTCTGAAGCCAACAGTATAATTTCAGCATTTCAAAATTGCTGCTCATATGGCGACAACAGGCAACAGTGTGACAAATCCATATTCTTATTTCAATACTGACATCAGATTAAGAAGGTTTCAAACTCTGCTTATTAAGAGGTATCTAAAAGGTAGAAACAACTCATCTTCCTGACAGTAGAAATGAGCTGAAACTAAACAACTCTAATGATGTTTAAGCCACAACTTAAAACTCTAAAATAACTACTTTCATGCACATACCATGAGACACATATAATCTTCTACTAGTATAACTAGACATTGCAGAAGCCACAAGAACAGTAACACATCCTAAACGGTAATTATGAGATGCAATTCTTCACCAATCCAAACCAATGGTTTGCCTGATTCTTCACTAATGCTTCCTTGACACAATCTTGTACTTGCCAGTTAATTGTTGCTGCACCAACAAATCCAACCAAAAAATTCACATCAGATTGCTGAATAAAGTTTCTGCATAACAAACAACGGTGTCTTAAACAGATAACTGAAGATGCAGGATTTTACCTTCTCCCAGAGTATGCTGTGCTCCCTGCAGAAGCCGGCGACAACGCCCCCGCCCTTCTCCTCGCGGTACTCGATGCACAGGCCGCCATTGAGGCCACAGGAGACATGGAACCCAAGGTCGCACTTGGGCTGGGAGCACTCCAGTGCGCAGCCCCTGCTGCTCTCGCAGATATAGCAGGGCTTGCTGAACCGGCGGGCAGGCACGAGGGAGCAATCAATGGCATCGCGGCCGTCAGGGTCCTGGAAGAACACCTCTGGCACGAGCAGCGCGCAGGAGATGTGCGCCCACGCCCCGTCCGTGGTGCGCTTCATGGCGCCGCCTCTCGCCGGGCAGAGGCGGCAGGGTGGACGTGCAGGCTTGCCCTTCTTCGCGGCCTTGTCGGAGCAGAGCGAGCAGAACCAGTCGCCCTCGGGGATGGACTGGGCCAGCGGGCTGCCGTAGCACGCGGCGTGCACCATGAGGTCGCACCCATCGCAGAACACGATGGGGTCCGACGGGTCGCCGTCAGTGCTGCGGCACACCGCGCAGAGAATGCCGTCGTCCTCCTCTTCTTCCACCAGAGCATGCTGCGCTGGCTCCTCCACCACTTCAGCTCCCTTCTTGGGCTCCTCTTCCCATGCTTGTGCAGCCACTTTAGGAACAATAGCTTGCTCTAATGTCTTGAGCACTTCGTCCTGAACTTCTGGATGTTTGCCATTGACGACAGTGCAGAGCTTCCTGCACTGCACGTCACTCGCTTGCTCTGATGTCTTGAGCACTTCCTCTTGAGCTTCAGAAAGTTTGCCATCGACAAGATCAGAGAGCTTCTTGCAGTGCAGATCACTCTCTTTCTCCAATGCCTTGAGCTCTTCAGCTTGAACTTCAGAATGTTTGCCATCAACGACATTGGAGGGCTTCTTACAGTGTGCTTCAGTCGCTTGCTGGACTGTCTTGAGCTCTTCAGCTTGAACTTCAGATTGTTCGCCATCGGCGACATTGGATGGCTTCTTGCAGTGTACATCACTCGCTTGTTCCAATGCCTTAGGCTCTTCAGCTTGAACTTCTGATTGCATACCAGTGATGACATCGGAGAGCTTCTTGCAGTGTAGATCACTCGCTTTTTTTGCAGTGTTCGCTCTGCGGGATTTGGCGAACACCAGATCCTTGACTTCGCTGGGCTTGTCGCCGTCAGGCATCTTGGACGCTTCAGCTCTTGGGCAGTCTCTGGCACAATTTGCCACGCTAGAATTGATGGTGCCGCCACGCTTAACGGATCCTTTAGGCCTGGTTTCCTTGGCAGCAGCGACACGGTCCCCATCAGACTTCATTGATGGAGATGATGAGGGCGGGATAAACTGAGACATCACGCGCTTATTGGCCGGTAGGCAAACCGGGAACAGAGCAGAACCGTCCTCTGGGACAGACGGCGACGGGACGCGCTTGCTGGCAGTGACAGGGAGGGCGGCGGCGGCGCCATCAGGGCGCGACGGCACCAGTACGCGCTGCTTTGCGGCGGTGGAGGGAGCAGCGACTGCGCGCTCCGGACACGCCGGCACCGGCACGCGCTGCTTGGCAGGGACGGAGGGAGCAGCGGCATCCTCCGTGGGCAACGGCGCCTGGACGCGCTTCTTCGCCTGGACGGAGGGATCGGCGGTAGCGGCCTCCGTGCGCGGCAGCACCTGAACGAGCTTCTTCACCGGGGCGGAGGGCGGAGCAGCGGCGCCGTCCGTGGGCGACGGCGCCTGGATGCGCTTCTTCGTCTGGACGGAGGGAGCAGAGGTGGCGGCCTCCGTGCGCGGCGGCACCTGAAAGAGCTTCTTCGCCGGGACGGAGATAGGAGCAGCGGCGCCCTCCAGGCGCTTCTTGGCCGGTACGGTGAGAGGAACACCGGCGTTCCTCAGGGGCGACAGCGTCAGGACGCGCTTCTTGGGCGGGACGGAGGGAGCGGCAGTGTCGACCACCGGGCGCGACTGCATCTGAACGCGCTTCTTCGCCGGAACGGAGATAGGAGCGTCGACACCATCCCGGCCCGACGGCGCCTGGATGCTCTTCTCGGACGGGAAGATGGGAGGAGGTGCGTCCAACTCCGGCGACGGAGGTGGTTGCACGAGGACGCGCGTCTTGGCCGGAAGACACGCCGGCGAGACGGCGTCGACCGTCGGCGCGTACGCGCGCTTCTTCGCGGGGAGGCAGACCTTCACCGCCGCCTCCTCCGCCACAGCCAGCGCGTAGGCGCGCTTCTTCGCCGGGAGGCATACGGGGACAGGCGCCGCCTCCGGCGTAGGCGGCGGGAACGCGCGCTTCTTGGCCGGCAGCGCCACGCATGACGCCGATCCGAGGCTGGAGCCGACGAACTTGAACCGCTTCGACGGCGGCAGGTCGCGGATGCTGCGGCCGCCGCTCGGAGCGGCGTCTCCGGCGATCTCCATGGGCGGCGGGTGGCGAGGCGGGTGGATTCGAGATTGGATTGGTGAAATTCGAGGGGCGCGGGGATCTGCGAACGGAGGGGAGAAGGGACTTAAATGATCGCGCCGGAGACGAAATATTTTCGGGATTTGGATGGAGATTGAGCGCGCGAGAGGAGGATTTTTTGAGGAAAACGTTTTTCGGAGAGGGGGCGGCTGTGGGAAGGAAAGGGGAGCGAAACGGGGTGGAAACGCGATTGCGTTTGGTTCGAAGTTTCAAATCGGGCCGCGATTCCGCGAAGCGCTCTGTTGTTCGCGCGGAATATTTTGTTTCTGGGGAAAAAGTTTTCGCTGCGAAATTGTGGCGGCGCGAATTGGTTGCCGCGCTCGCGCGCGGGTCAGGCGGATTTCGGAGCCTCTGCTCAACTCCTTGGGCGAAAGCAAGTTGGGCATTTTTTCAGCGCTGGTCAGCCCAGAATGCATCTAGTATGTCTACTTCATGCGTGTTGAGTAGTTGAGTGTTGTGTACAAAGAGAGAAAAAACTCCTTCGAAAAAATTTAGGAGAAAACTCCTTTTATAATTGCACATTTGTTGTCCTTTTCTAGGAACACAAAAAAATGCAGTTAAAAACATTTAGTCTAAATGGGATTCGTGTGTAACCCCTCTTCAACTTGGACTGCTATTTCATATGGACAAAGTATTCGAGTGTGGAGGGATAGTTGGATCCCTCGTACATCGTATAGTAGAACCCTCACCCCACCGGGCAACCATCATGTATGTCGTGTATCTGAAATGCTAGATGATCAGGGGAGGTGGGATGTAGTAAACATTTGCCAAATATTTGCACCCATCGATGATGTTAATCTTGAAGATTATGTTACTTCGACAAGTGAACAGTGCATACAAGATTAAGTTACCTTGTCCTGGCAACCTGAGGCCTCGGGGGCTTTTTCTGTGAACAGTGCATACAAGCTAGCACTATCTGAGCATCCGAATCAATGTGCTATGGCAGTGTGTAGTGCGAGACCAGCCGAAGATGATCCTTGTTGGACAAAAATTTGGCACTCTTCTGTTTCATCGAAGGTAAAAATATTTGCTTGGAAGGCTGCTTCTAATGGTTTGGCAACAGAGAAAAATAAACTAAAGAGACATATGCGAGTTACAGGCTACTTAACATTTGTTGTAGGAAGATAGAGGATGTGGCTCATGCTTTATTTCGTTGTCCGCATGCTCATAACATGTGGACGCGGAAGAGCTGGAATTTTCCTTCAGATGTTGACCTTTCGGTGCCCCCTTTCGATTGGTTTAGACCGGTAATTGCTGAAATTCCAAATAATATAGTGAAGATGACATTGTTAGTTGTTTGGAGAGCGTGGTATGGCCGGAATGAAGCTACTCATGATAAACCCCTACCATCTTTAGAAGGCTCAAGGCGTCTGAGCAGTTATTTGAGACTAATCAGTGATATTACGCATGGTTCTATATATACATGGAATAAAGGAAAAGAACCAATTCTGAAGAATGGGATTACACGACTACCTGATAAGAAGGAGAAATCCTTGATCAAACCATGGTCCAAACCATCGGATGGGTGGGTCAAACTGTTAGTTGATGGGTGATGCGGCTCGGTTACTGTAGAGCATGTTGGGAAACCCTGGGAGCAAGGTGTGATAAGCACAGCAGCAAGTTTTCTCTCGGTTGTGAAATCAAGGTTATCGAACCAGTAGGAGAAAGGAAACAACTCCCAAGGTGTTGCTAGCAACGCGGAACCAGTATAACACAACCAAAATACTTTGTCCTGACTTACAGTAAGGTTGTCAAGCTCACCAGTTTGCTGAAAACAAATGATTAAATGTATAGTATGAAAAAAAGTAATTGCTTGTAGTAATTGCAGAAAGTAAACAGTAGATTGTAGATGGAATATTAGTGGAAACAAATGGACCGGGGTCCATAGTTCACTAGAGGTGTTTCTCCATAACACAAATAACATGTTGGGTAACAAATTACAGTTGGACAATTGACATATAGAGAATGCATATCATGTACATGGCATGATGATCGCTATGAAATTCGTTTGGGTAATACAACATAATACATAGACCGTAATCCAACTCCGTTTATGACTAATAATCCATCTCTGGAATATCATCCGAACAACCCTCGGATATTAAGTTGCAAGCAACAGATAATTACATTAAGCAAGGTGTATAAAGTAAACAATACAATTGTCCTTGGACAAAGGATTGTTGTTTTCTCTCTAGTAGCAACAACACATCTACAACCTTATAGGTTTCTATCACTCCTCCAGATTACTAGAGGCATGAACCTACTATCGAGCATAAATACTCCCTCTTGGAGTCACAAGCAACTACTTGGCCAGAGTAACTACTAGCAACGGAGAGCATGCGAGATCACAAATAACATAGACATGATAGAATCATAATCAATCTTGACACAGTACTCGATATCCATCGGATCTCAACAAACACAACATATAGGATTACAAATAGATGATGTTGATCATGATAGGCAGCTCACAAGATCTAAACATGATAGCACAAAAGAGGAGAAACAACCATCTAGATACTGCTATGAACCCATAGTCCAAGGATGAACTACTCACACATCACTCCGGAGGCTGGCATGATGATGAAGAAGGACTCCGGGATGATCTCCCCTCTCGGCAAGGTGTCGGGAAGAGCTTTAAATCCCTCCCGATCTAGACACGATGGTGGCGGCTACGGACTTTTTCGTAGAATTCTAATCGGGTACTTAGGGTTTTCTCCTCGGGGGGTTTATATAGGCGAAGGGGCAAGGTCGGTTGAGGACCAGGGGCACACCATAGGGCGGCGCACCCCCCTGGCCGCGCCTGGGCCTGGTGTGGCCGCCCTAGGGTGCGCCTCCCTCTGGCCTCTTGACTCTGTGTTCGCCTCTGAGAAATAGGAAGTTCAGCTTTTGTTTTGTCCAATTCTGAGAATATTTCTTTACTAGATTTTCTGAAACAAAAAAATCAGAAAACAGGAACTGGCACTGTGGCATCTTGTTAATAGGTTAGTTTCAGAAAATGTATAAAAATGTCTCAAAGCGTAGACAAAACATAAGATAGTTAGTGCAAAACAAGCATGGAGCATAAAAATTATAGATACATTTACGACGTATCAATGGGTCCTTCCGAGAAGCTGATCACATGGCAAGAATTGGCATGGTTCTTCATGATAATGAGGGATCTTCGATCTTCTCTTCATGCAGATTCTTCGATGATTATGCTTCCCCTCTCGAAGTAGAGCTCCAAGCGTGTCTTGAAGGGCTGGAACGTTCCACTCATTTCAGCCAATTGCCGATCATCGTTGAGTTAGATTGTGCCCAGATGATTGAAGCAGTAAAGTCAAGAGAACATGACATATTGCTTTTTATGTGGCACTTAGAATGTTTCACTAATTTCTACTTTATCCTTTGCAAGTTTTACGTGGTTGTAAGGGCTTTCATGCAAAACTATTTCTTACGTACGAACTTCAACCACAACACCGATTGAATAATATCTCTACTAACCCCGTTCCGAGGCTCTCCTTTGTAAATGCTATATCAACTATTGAAAGAGAGACAGACACCCGCTAGTCACTTATACGGAACAAGCGTATGTTAAGCGTGGAACCAGTCTTGCGTAAGAGTACGCGTAAGGTCGATCCGTGTTGCTTCATCAGTCAATACCACGATATAAACAAGTATACGTGGGAGACTAACAATTATAAAATCGATGCCCACACGTCACAACTCGTGTGTTCTACCCGTACTAGCAGTATTACGCATAGATCAACTTTGATACCACTGAAGAGTTATGATACGTCGTAAACATATCTATAATTTTTTATGACCTATGCTTATTTTGTACCAACTATCTTATGTTTTGTCTACACTTTGAGGCAGTTTTATACATTTTGTGGAACTAGCCTATTAAAAAGATGCCACGGTGTTAGTTCCTATTTTCTGATATTTTTAGTTTCAAAAAATCTAGTAAAGAAATATTCTCAGAATGGAACGAAACAAAATCCGAACTTCCTATTTCTCAGAGACGAACACGGAGTCAAGAGTCCAAAGGGACGCGCACCCTAGGGCAGCCACACCAGGCCCAGGCGCGGCCAGGGGTGAAGGGTTTCGCAGCATAGTAAATCAAAAAAATTCTACGGATGCGAACGGGAAAGCCAAGATCTAATCTAGGAGATGCAAACAACGAGGGGGGTTAGATGAGATCTTCATACCCTTAAAGATTCGCACAGCGGAACGTTCGTCGGAACGTGGGTGATGTAGTCGTACTCGCTTCTCCTCCTCGCGATCCGATCCGATCTAACACCGCAAGTGGTGATGCCTCCGAGAGATGCACACGTGCGGCACCTCGACGTCTCCTCCTTCCTCGGTACAACAAGTATGGTGGAGAGACGTATTGTATCTACAACGCGACGGCGCGGTGCAAGTGGTGGAGATTTTCTGCAGCAGGGCTTCGCCTACGTGCAGTCGGGAGGGAGAGAGAGAGGAGGGCAGCAGGGCGGCTAGGGTTGTGGAGGAGGTGTCGGGGGGAGGGTGCGCCCCAGCCCTCTATATATAGAGGGGTGGGCGCCAGCCCTAGCCCCTCCCCCAAGCCCTAGGCCGGCGTCCAAGGAGGGAGGAGTGGGGGGCAAGTCCCCCCCCTTCTAGAAGCTTTCCTAGGGTTTGCCCTAGATCTGGCCGGCTGGGCCCTATGGGGCCTTGTGCCCCTGGCCCAATGCGACCAGGGCACTCCCTCATAGGCCCATGCCCCCTCCCGGAAAGTGAGGCCACGTTGGTCCCCCCTCCGGAAGGTTCTAGAAGCTTCCGGTACAATACCGATTAACCCGAAACAATTCTGAACTCCAAAAATTGCATTGCCTTATATGAATCTTATTCTCCGGACCATTCCGGAACCTCCCGTGATGTCCCGGATCCCATCCGAGACTCCGAACAAAAACTCATAAACCATTTATCCAATCTATCCTAGCGTCAAGACACGTTAAGTGTGTGACCCTTCGGGTTCGAGAACATGCAGACATGATCTTATATCAATAATCAACAGTGGGGTCTGGAAACCCATATTGACTCCCACACATTCATCGATGATCATATCGAATGAACCACGATGCCAGGATTCAATCAATCCCATATATATATTCCCTTCGTCTCGCGATATTTTACTTGCCCGAGATTTGATCGTCGGTACCATCATACCTAGTTCAATCTCGTTCACAGCAAGTACTTTTACTCGTTCCACAATCCGATATCACTTTGTGATTAACTCCTTAACCACATGCTTGCAAACGGTGTTGATATCGATTACCGAGTGGGCCCGAAGTATATCTCTCCTACTTGGGAGGGACAAATCCCATCTCGATACATACAACCCAACAGGTATTTTCCGATCACCTGAGAGACACCTTTATGATCGCCCTCTCATCGGATGACGTTTGATGACCTCAAAGCTTTCTTCCGATACCAAGGAGTTGTATTATCTCATGGTCTAAGGAATACAATATTTGACATAAGAAAAGCTTCACAAAGATGAAAACAATGACACGATCTAATTGCTCCGCTTAGTTTGGTTATGTCCACCATGTCATTCTCCCAATGATATGATCTCATTATTAATCGACAACTCATGTCTATGGTTAGGAAACCTTAACCATCATTAATCAATGAGCTAGTTCATAAAGGCGTACTAGGGACACGGTGTTCTTCACAAACCACACAAGTATTAAAGTTTCCGCTTAATACAATTCTAGCATGGAATATAAATATTATCATGAACAAGAATTATAATAATATCTTTATTATTGCCTCTAGGGCATAATTCCAATAGTCTCCCACTTGCACTAGAGTCAATAATCCAGTTTACATTTGGCAACAATCTCACACCCATGGCACTAAGGTGCTGATCATGTTTTGCACGTGGAAGAGGTTTAATCAATGGATCTGCGACATTCAGATCTATATGTACTTTGTTAATCTTTAGATCTCCATCTGCTATATAATCTCGGATTATATGAAACTTGCGGTTGATATGCTTGGTCTTTGGATGATATGTTGGTTCCTTAGCGAGTGCTATGGCGCCAGTGTTGTCACACAATATCTCCAGTGGGTCCAATGCACTTGGAACCACGCCAAGCTCAGTGATGAAGTTTCTGATCCAAACTCCTTCACTTGACACTTCTGCAGCAGCCATGTATTCCGCTTCTACTGTAGATCCCGCGATCACGCTTTGCTTGCAGCTTCTCTAGCTCACAGCTCCTCCATTCAAAATATAAACGTATCATATCTGAGATTTAGAATCATCCTTGACGGTGTCGAAACTAGCGTCGACGTAACCCTTTACGACGAGTTGTTCATCACCTCCATAGACTAAGAACATTTCTTTAGTCCTATTTAGGTACTTTTGGATGTTCTTCACGGCTGTCCAGTGTTCCACTCCTGGATCACTTTGGTATCTGCTCATCAAACTAAGAGCCTTGGACACATCCGGTCTAGTACACAGCATGGCATACATGATAGAACCTATGGCCGAGGCATAAGGCACCTTGCTCATATCTTCTCTATCATTTACCGTAGCTGGACACTGAGCCTTGCTCAATATATTACCTGACAACATAGGCACTGAACCTTTCTTTGCCTTATCCATTCTGAACCTTTTCAGAACTTTGTCTAGGTATGTACTCTGGCTTAAAGCTATCACGCGTCTTTTTCTATCTCTATAGATTTTGATGCCCAATATATAAGCAGCTTCACCTAGGTCTTTCATTGAAAAACATTTGTTCAAATAACTCTTCACATCGTTAATCATATTAATGTCATTTCCAATAATCAATATGTCATCCACATATAGTACCAGAAATGTCACTGAGCTCCCACTCACTTTCTTGTAGATACAAGCTTCGTAGCAATTTGGAACAAATCCAAAGCTCTTGATCACTTGATCAAAACGAAGGTTCCAACTCTGAGATGCTTGCTTCAGTCAGTAAATGGAACGCTGAAGTTTGCATACTTTATCAACATCCTTAGGATCGACAAAACCTTCGGGTTGCATCATATACAACTCTTCATCAATGTTTCCATTGAGGAACACAGTCTTGACATCCATCTGCCATATTTCATAATTATGAAACGCAACAATTGCTAATAAAATCCGAATGGACTTAAACATCGCTATGGGAGAGAAAGTCTCATCGTAGTCAACACCTTGAACTTTTTGAAAACCTTTTGCGACAAGTCGTGCTTTATAGACGATAACATTACCATCCGCGTCCGTTTTCTTCTTGAAGATCCATTTGCACTCAACGGCCTTTCGGTCGCTAGGAGGGTCCACCAAAGTCCATACTTGGTTTTCGCTCATGGATCCCAATTAGGATTTCATGGCCTCTAGCCATTTCTCAGAGTCTGGGCTCATCATCGCTTCCTCATAATTCGTAGGTTCACTGTCTTCTACCAACAAGACAGTCAAGACAGGGTTGCCGTACCACTCAGGAGGGGCACGCGACCTTGTCGGCCTGCGACGTTCAATAGCAGCATCGTCCAAAGCTTCATGATCCTTGTCATTAGCTTCCTCCATTATTGGTGCATGCGGCACTGGAACAATTTCAGGTGCTGCGCTACTCTCCAATTCAAGAGAAGGTTCAACAACCTCGTCTAGCTCTACTTTCCTCCCACTCACTTCTTTCGAGAGAAAATCCTTCTCAAGAAAGGAACCGTTCTTTGCGACAAACACTTTGCCTTCGGTTCTGTGATAGAAGGTATACCCAATAGTTTCCTTAGGGTATCCTATGAAGACGCATTTCTCCGCTTTGGGTTCGAGCTTGTTCGACATCAATTTCTTGACGTAAGCTTCGCATCCCCAAACTTTAAGAAACAACAACTTAGGTTTAGCACCAAACCACAGTTCATACGGTGTAGTTTCAACGGTTTTAGATGGTGCCCTATTTAAAGTGAATGCAGCGGTTTCTAATGCATAACCCCAAAATGATAACGGCAAATCAGTAAGAGACATCATCGATCGGACCATATCTAATAGGGTTCGATTCCGGCGTTCACACACACCATTGCGCTATGGTGTTTCGGGTGGCGTGAGTTGCGAAACGATTCCGCTTGCTTTAAGATGCGTGAGGAAATCATAACTCAAATATTCACCTCCACGATCGGATCGTAGAAACTTAATCTTTCTGTTACGATGGTTCTCCACTTCATTCTGAAATTCCTTGAACTTTTCAAATGTTTCAGATTTATGTTTCATTAAATAGATATACCCATATATAGTTAAGTCATCAGTAAAAGTGAGAAAATAGCGATATCCACCTCGCGTCGAAACACTCATCGGTCTGCATACATCGGTATGTATGATTTCCAACAAGTCCGTTGCTCGCTCCATCATTCCGGAGAACGGAGTTTTGATCATCTTGCCCATGAGGCATGGTTCGCATGTGTCAAATAATTCAAAATCAAGAGACTCCAAAAGTCCATCAGAATGGAGTTTCTTCATGCGCTTTACACCAATATGACCTAGACGACAGTGCCACAAATAAGTAGTATTATCACTATCTACTTTGCATCTCTTAGCCTCAATGTTATGGATGTGTGTTTCATCCCTTCCGAGATTCAGAAGAAATAAACCATTCACAACAGGTGCATGACCATAAAATATGTTACTCATATAAATAGAACAACCATTAAAATGAATAACCGTCTTGCAATAAACACGATCAAGAAATAATGTTCATGCTCAACGCAGGCACATAATAACACTTATTAAGGTTTAAGACTAATCCCGAAAGTAAAACTAAGGAGAGCGTGCCGACGGCCATCACATTAACTCTTGATCCGTTGCCAACGCGCATCGTCACCTCATCCCTCGCAAGCCGCCGTTTATTCCGTAGCTCCTGTTTCGAGTTACAAATATTAGCAACTGAACCAGTATCAAATACACAGGCACTACAACGAGGGCTAGTAAGGAAAACATCAATAACATGTATATCAAATATACCTTTGATGGTGCCAGCCTTCTTGTCCGCTAAGTACTTCAGACAGTTGCGCTTCTAGTGACCCTTGTCCTTGCAATAGAAGCACTCAGTGTCCGGCTTGGGTCCAGACTTGAGCTTCTTCTCAGCAGGGGCAACGCGCTTGCCGCCGCCTTTCTTGAAGGGCTTCTTTGAACCCTTACCTTTCTTGAAGGTGGGGGGCTTGTTGACCATCAACACATGATTATCCTTTTTGATGTCCACCTCCGCAGCCTTCAGCTTTGCCAAGAGCTCGGTGATCGTATCAGTGGAACCAATCTGATTATGAGTCACTACAAAACTTTTGTAGCTGGGAGGGAGTGATTGCAGAACCCTGTCAATCTTGAGCTCCTCTGGAATCTTGCAGTCCAGTTGCTCAAGGCGTTGAGTGTAGCCCGACATCTTTATGGCGTGCTCACTAACGGAACTCCCTTCCTCCATATTGCAGTTAAAGAATTTCTCAGAGATCTCATATCTCTCAGAACGGGCCTGAGTCTGAAACATAGTTTTCAGCTCCTCAAGAATCTCAAAGGGCCCGGGATAGTCTTCAAAACGATTTTGAAGGTCCGATTCCATAGCAAACAACATGGTGCTCTTAATCACACCATAATCATCTTTGCGCGACTGATAGACAACTTTCTCATCAGTCGGCGCATCTACAGCAGGGGCGTCACCTAGCGCATTTTCAAGGACATAGTCCTTTTGACCTCCAGAAAGAATGATCCTCAGATTGCGGAACCAGTTGGTGAAGTTAGACCCATTGTTTCTAAGCTTTTCCTTCTCAGCAAAAACGTTGAAGTTGAAGTTGGACTTAGCCATTTGATCTACAATATTTGCAAGTACAAATTAGACTATGTTCATGATAACTAGTTCAACTTTTAATCAAATTACTAGATGAACTCCCACTAAATTCAACATCCCTCAAGTTGTTTAGTGAACATGATACAAATTCACCACACCTAATCCAATCTTCACGAGAAGAGATGTGGTTTCAATGGTCGACAACGAAGTGTCGATCATATCATTCATATGACTCATGCTTAACCTTTCAGTTCATGTGTTTTGAGGCCATGTCTGTACATGCTAGGCTCGTCAAGTAAAACCCAAGTATTTCCGTGTGTGCAAAACTGGCTTGCACCCGTTGTATCTGAACGTAGAGTCTATAGCACCCGATCATCACGTGATGCTTGGACACGACGAACTTTCGCAACGGTGCATACATGGGGAGAACACAGTTTTATCTTGATCTTTAAGTGAGGAATCATCTTATAATGCTACCGTCGCGATCTAAGCATAATAGGATACATAAAAGGATAAACATCACATGCAGATAACTTTATGTGACATGGTATAGCCAATCTTCGCGCAATGATGTCCATCTTGTGCGTCCCGGCATGATCTCCATCACTCCACCATGATTGCCTCCACCACGAATAGCAACTACAAATATTGCTAACTACTTAGCGATAAAGTGAAACTACTACATGGCGTATAAGAAGTTGACACACAGGTCATACACAATTATAAACACAACCATATGGCTCCTGCCGGTTGTGTACTCATAGACATGCAAGTCGTGAAATATTACAAAACATGATCATTGCATACAACATACACATCACATCTTGGGCCATACCATATCACAGAAAACACTCCCTGCAAAAACAAGTTAGACGCCTCTACTTTGTTGTTGCATGTTTTACGTGGCTTATGGGAGTAGCAAGCTAAGAACGATTTTTACCTACGGAAAGCCACAACGGTGATATTATGGTTGCCAAACTCCGGGGTAAAACCCATGACAACTATAGTGAGAGAAACTGGCATCCACCAGCCGCATGTGTGGAACAAGCCACACGTCAAGTGCGGAGCCGGTCTCGCGAACGACGTCGCGTAAGGTTGGCCTGGACCGCTTCAATTTCACTATCCCGCGTCATAAGAAGAACACAAACAAGAGGCTTGCAACAGAAAACATCAACGCCCGCAACAACCATGTTGCGTTCTACTCGTGAAACACATCTACGCATAGATCTAGCTCTGATACCACTGAAGGGTTTCGCAGCATAGTAAATCAAAAAAATTCCACGGATGCGAACGGGAAAGCCAAGATCTAATCTAGGAGATGCAAACAACAAGGGGGATTAGATGATATCTTCATACCCTTGAATATTCGCATAGCGGAACGTTCGTCGGAACGTGGGTGATGTATTCGTACTCGCTTCTCCTCCTCGCGATCCGATCCGATCTAACACCGCAAGTGGCGATGCCTCCGAGAGATGCACACGTGCGGCACCTCAACGTCTCCTCCTTCCTCAATCTAGCAAGTATGGTGGAGATATGGATTGGATCTACAACGCGACGGCGCGGTGCAAGTGGTGGAGAGTTTCTACAGCAGGGCTTCGCCTACCTGCAGTCGGGAGGGAGAGAGAGAGGAGGGCAGCAGGGCGGCTAGGGTTGTGGAGGAGGTGTCGGGGGGAGGGTGCTCCCCAGCCCTATATATATAGAGGGGTGGGCGCCAGCCCTATCCCCTCCCCCAAGCCCTAGGCCGGCGGACAAGGAGGGAGGAGTGGGGGGCAAGTCCCCCCCTTCTAGAAGCTTTCCTAGGGTTTGCCCTAGATCTGGCCGGCTGGGCCCTATGGGGCCATGTGCCCCTGGCCCAATGCGGCCAGGGCACTCCCTCATAGGCCCATTCCCCTCCCGGCAAGTGGGGACACGTTGTTCCCCCCTCCGGAAGGTTCTAGAAGCTTCCGGTACAATACCGATTAACCCGAAACAATTCCGAACTCCAAAACTTGCATTGCCTTATATGAATCTTATTCTTCGGACCATTCCGGAACCTATCGTGATGTCTCGGATCCCTTCCGAGACTCCGAACAAAAACTCATAAACCAATTATCCAATTTATCCTAGCGTCAAGACACGTTAAGTGTGTGACCCTTCGGGGTCGAGAACATGCAGACATGATCTTATATCAATAATCAACAGTGGGGTCTGGAAACCCATATTGAATCCCACACATTCATCGATGATCATATCGGATGAACCACGATGCCAGGATTCAATCAATCCCATATATATATTCCCTTCGTCTCGCGATATTTTACTTGCCCAAGATTTGATCGTCGGTAACGTCATACCTAGTTCAATCTCGTTCACAGCAAGTACTTTTACTCGTTCCGCAATCCGATTACTTTGTGATTAACTCCTTAACCACATGCTTGCAAGCAGTGTTGATATTGATTACCGAGTGGGCCCGAAGTATATATCTCCTACTTGGGAGGGACAAATCCCATCTCGATACATACAACCCAACAGGTATTTTCCGATCACCTGAGAGACACCTTTATGATCACCCTCTCATAGGATGATGTTTGATGACCTCAAAGCTTTCTTCCGATACCATGGAGTTGTATTATCTCATGGTCTAAGGAATACAATATTTGACATAAGAAAAGCTTCGCAAAGATGAACACGATGACACGATCTAATTGCTCCGCTTAGTTTGGGTCTGTCCACCATGTCATTCTCCCAATGATATGATCTCATTATTAATCAACAACTCATGTCTATGGTTAGGAAACCTTAACCATCATTAATCAATGAGCTAGTCCATAGAGGCGTACTAGGGACACGGTGTTGTTCACAAACCACACAAGTATTAAAGTTTTCGCTTAATACAATTCTAGCATGGAATATAAACATTATCATGAACAAGAATTATAATAATAACATCTTTATTATTGCATCTAGGGCATAATTCCAACATGGGGGGCGCCTCCCTATGGTGTGCCCCTGGTCCTCAACCAACCTTGCTCCTTCGCCTATATAACCCCCCCGAGGATAAAACCCTAAGTACCCGATCAAAATTCCACGAAAAAATCCGTAGCCGCCACCATCGTCCCTAGATCAAGAGGAAATTAAAGCTCTTCCCAACACCCTGCCGGAGAGGGGAGATCATCCCGGAGGCCTTATTCATCACCATGCCAGCCTCCGGAGTGATGTGTGAGTAGTTCATCCTTGGACTATGGGTCCATAGTAGTAGCTATATGGTTGTTTCACCTCTTTTGTGCTATCATGTTTAGATCTTGTGAGTTGCCTATCATGATCAAGATCATCTATTTGTAATCCTATATGTTGTGTTTGTTGGGATCCGATGGATATTGAGTACTATGTCAAGATTGATTATTGATTCTATCATGTCTATGTTATTTGTGATCTTGCATGCTCTCCATTGCTAGCTAGTAGATACTCTGGCCAAGTAGTTGCTTGTGACTCCAAGAGAGAGTATTTATGCTCGATAGTAGGTTCATGCCTCTAGTAATTTGGGGGAGTAACAGAAACCTATAAGGTTGTAGATGTGTTGTTGCTACTAGGGAGAAAACAACAATCTTTTATCCAAGGGCAATTGTATTATTTACTTTACACACCTTGCTTAATGCAATTATCTATTGCTTCCAACTTAATACCCGAGGGTTGTTCGGATGATATCACGGAGGTTGATTATTAGTCATGGATGCAGTTGGATTACGGTATATGTATTATGTTGTAATGCCCAAACGAATTTCATAGCGATCATCATGCCATGTACATGCATTGTTATGCGTTCTCTATCTGTCAATTGCCCAACAATAATTTGTTTACCCAACATGTTATTTATGTTATGGAGAAACACCTCTATTGAATTGTGGACCCCGGTTCATTTCTTCCCACTAATATTCCATCTACAATCTACTATTTACTTTCTGCAATTACTTTCTTCTACACTATACGTTTAATCCTTTGTTTTCAGTAAACCGATGAGCTTGACAACCTCACTGTAAGTTGGGGCAAAGTATTTTGGCTGTGTTGTACAGGTTCCACGTTGTTAGCAACACCTTGGGAACTATTTCCTTTCTCCTACTAGTTTGATAACCTTGGTTTCACAACTGAGGGAAAACTTGTTGCTGTGCTCATCACACATTGCTCTTGGGGTTTCCCAACAGGCTCTACAGTAATCGAGTTGCATAAGGTTACGAGGGCAGAAAACAATAATTTACCAATGAACGAAACCCTAATGCTAGGATCTATCTACTATTAATGTAGTAACGGTCGGAGATACGGTATTCATACCTTTATAGACCCAGCGTGGTTAATGTACCGCGAGGAACATGGATGAAGAATACGCCTTGATGCTGACCTCGAGGTCACAAAGTTCCGCGGCTCTAACAAATCCTAGCACTAAAATCACGGTGCCACCAAAGGATTCACACACGTAGGATGCTTGACAATGATCCCTGCTTCTCTCCGATCCAGTCGAGATTGCGAAAGTAGATCCCCGGCTCCGAATCCCATAGCGCGATGGTGCTTTGTGATGAAGAACTCCTCGCTCACACAACCCTGACAAGGGGCCACGGTCACAAGAGAGAGAGAAAAGAGATAGGCAACACAAGCATTTTATTTATTTCTAGGTGGAAATTGGTGTGTTTTAATCCTCATATGGGTACCCCTTTATATATGCGGAGGGAGGGGTCCCTCCATCTTAGGGTTCCCATGTGGGACTAAATAAACAAAAAAAGGCAAACCATCCAGCCAGCCGGGTGGGCCGCCTGTCCACCCGCACTCGGCCCAGCCAGCTAAGGCAGTGGCAACGAAGGGGCCCTGGGTGGGCCGGCTGCAGCCATCAGCCGCCGCAGCGGCACCCAACGCCAGACCCCGGGTTCGCTGGCCTGCGGCCCACGCACGCATGCTCGCCTGCCCACGCAGCAGCCAGCGGTGCGGCCTCGGGTGGACCTCGGCTCAGCTGCGTTGGCAGCCCTCTGTCCAGGCGGCGCATAGGAGCGACCGCCTCGTGCAATGCGTATTATACGATACCCACATGGGTTGTTTCAAAAACATCCTACCCTTTGTCTTTTTCGTCTGTTTTTGTTTAGGAAAATCCCTCTGGGATTTTGCCTAGCAAATAAGACGCCTTTATAAATATTTCTTTACAATATATTAATTATAATTATTATATAATAAACATATATTTAAATCACCATTTATCCAAAAACCCTTTTTGTTCCTTTTTCCTTATCCTTTCTTCGAAAACCTCCGGATCTCCTAGAACTTTTCTAGTCTCTCTCGTCTCACTTCTTAAGTGATTTCAAACTAGCCATTAATAATCTGTAAGCTTTGTCAATCCCTTAAGCGTGTTATCCAACAGTTCGAGAATACTACAGACATGGTTAAGACTCCTCTCTGACCAATGATCAACAACGGGACCTGGATTCCCATGATGACCACCTGTGTACTCAACAAAATCTGTTGTTAAATCGTAAACACTATGTCTTATTCCTTTTGTCTTTGCAATACCGTATTGTCTGAGGTTTGATCAAATGACATCTCCATATCTGTTGGAATTATGCCCTAGAGGCAATAATAAAGATGTTATTATTATAATTCTTGTTCATGATAAAGTTTATATTCCATGCTAGAATTGTATTAAGTGGAAACTTTAATACTTGTGTGGTCTATGAACAACACCATGTCCCTAGTACGCCTCTATGGACTAGCTCATTGATTAATGATGGTTAAGGTTTCCTAACCATAGACATGAGTTGTCGATTAATAATGAGATCACATCATTGGGAGAATGGTTTGATGGATAGACCCAAATCAAGCAGAGCAATTAGATCGTGTCATCGTGTTCATCTTTGCGAAGCTTTTTCTTATGTCAAATATTGTATTCCTTAGACCATGAGATAATGCAACTCCCTAGTATTGGAAGAAAGCTTTGAGGTCATCAAATGTCATCCTATGAGAGGGTGATCATAAAGGTGTCTCTCTGGTAATCAGAAAGTACTTGTTGGGTTGTATGTATCGAGATGGGATTTGTCCCTCCCAAGTCGGAGAGATATACTTCTGGCCCACTCGGTAATCGATATCAACACCGCTTGCAAGCACGTGGTTAAGGAGTTAATCACAAAGTGATATCGGATTACGGAACGAGTAAAGTACTTGCTGTCAACGAGATTGAACTAGGTATGCCGATACCAACGATCGAATCTCGGGCAAGTAAAATATCGCGTGACGAAGGGAATATGTATATGGGATTAATTGAATCCTGGCATCGTGATTCATCCGATATGATCATCGATGAGTATGTGGGAGTCAATATGGGTTTCCAGACCCCGCTGTTGATTATTGATAGAAGATCATGTCTGCATATTCTCGAACCCGTAGGTCACACACTTAACGTGTCTCGACGCTAGGATAGATTGGATAATTGGTTCATGAGTTTTTGTTCGGAGTCTCGAATGGGATCCAGGACATCACGATAGGTTACGAAATGGTCCGGAGAATAAGATTCATATAAGTCAAAGCAGTTTTTGGAGTTCGGAATTGTTTCAGATTGTTCGGTATTGTACCAGAAGCTTCTAGAACCTTCCGGAGTGGGACCAACGTGGCCCCACTTGTCGGGAGGGGGCGTGGGCCTACGAGGGAGTGCCCTGGCCGCATTGGGCCAGGGTCACAAGGCCCCATAGGCCCAGCCGGCCAAGCCCTAGGGGAAACCCAAGGGAGAGTTTCTAGAAGGAGGGGGGAAACTTGCCCCCCACTCCTCCCCCTTGGCCGCCGGCCCTAGGCTTGGAGGAGGGGCAAGGGTCAGCCTCCCACCCCTCTATATAAAGAGGGCTGGGGTCGCACCCTCCCCCCACAACTCCTTCAACCCTAGCCGCCATAATGCTGCCCTCCAGATCTCTCTCTCCCCACTGCGCGTAGGCGTAGCCCTGTCGCAGCAACTCTCCACCTTTGCACCACGTCGTCGTGTTGTAGATCCAATCTATATCTCCACCCCACTTGCTGGACCGAGGAAGGAGGAGACGTCGAGGTGCTGTACGTGTGCATCTCTCGGAGGCATCGCCACTTGCGGTGTTGGATCGGATCGGATCGCGAGGAGGAGAAGCGAGTACGACTACATCAACCACGTTCCGTCGAACGTTCCGCCGTGCGAATCTTCAAGGGTATGAAGATCTCATTTATCCCCCTCGTTGTTTGCATCTCCTAGATTAGATCTTGGCTTCCCCGTTCGCATCCGCAGAATTTTTTTGATTTACTATGCTGTGAAACCCTTCAACATCATGGTTCAACCTCGTTACTGACAATACCTTGTTTACTCGATCCCGTAAGTGACATCCCCATGACCTAGTCACATGTTGCGCAGCTTATGGATATAACTTATCTGAGTGGGACCAATGTATCTTCCATCACGCGGATGGACAAATCACCCTCTTTCGTCACGCGGATAGACAAATCCAGAAGTGGTTGCTTGTAACAAAGTAATTACTCCAGCAAGGATTGCTTGTTTAGGTTAAATCCCTGCACCAGATCAACCCTGGTGTTAGTTACTTATAACTTATAAGCAGATGTTGTACACAATCATAGAGAACATGCGTCTTTTGTATGCAACAGGGATTCCTTGTTTAGGTCAATATAGGAAATACTTTTTTCTGAGAGGTGTGTGCACTTATATGAGGAAATGTGGTATTGGTTTGGTTCTTCCACTAAAATCATGAACATTTATTGTAGGAAGTGTCTGTAGTGTGATAACCTAAAAATGGTATAACTGCTAGGTGTTTTTTTCATAGTGTCCTCAGCTAAACAACCTTGTAGTTGTAGATGTATAGTTTGTGGTTGACAAAATGAACAATTCATGAATGGAAAGGTTTCTGAAAAAATGCTCAAACTGAGAAATGAGCACGGCTTGACACTGACATGGTATCACTATAATGCATCTATGGTAGTGCTTGACACTGATGCATCTCATGACTAATAAGAACCGCCAGTTAAGCATTAGGTACATGGAGGATAGATGTATGCATAAGTACTTTTGTTGAACATGACTTCAGATTCTTCCTCTTGCACCAAATGATGCCCACCAGTGAGCACTGAGACATGTTTACTGAAGCAGCTTATTAAACTGGTAGAATTGCTTGACTCGATATACTTTTGTGAGTTAGGCATCTGAACAGCTCGTGTTTCACTTTTGTGTACTGAATGTTCAGTATAGATGTCCATATCTTTTTAAAATTCATGTCTGGACTAAAGAGAAAAATACGTGTGTATTCCCATCTATAGGTTCATAATAAAAGGATCATTCCAAAAGTTCAATGGAGATTTGGAAATAGTGTTACTCAACCTCTCCCCTTTATTTCGAAAATGCTAGACTTGTAGTGCAAGAATTGCACGATAGAGCATTTTATAGTTTGTTTACAACAGATCATGGTATAATAATTGGTATGTTCAGTTCACAAATTGAAAATTTAGGATTATATAAGTTATGCTCATGTAGATGTAAACTATGCATCTTTGGTGATGGTTCTCGAGAAAATACATATTCTGTGATAAATAATTTATCCATGGTTTATGGGTAAATGGTGTTGGAATTTGGTGTATATTGGGTTGTTGGCCCATTACACAAATTCAGAAATTCACTTTGGCCCACTTGTATATGGCAGCATATGGTTGTGCTAGTGGTGCTAAAGTTTAGTCCCACATTGCTAGTGGAAGAAGAGTTGGACCACCTTATATAGTAGAGTGTTGCACCACTCACTAAGGTGTGGCAAGGATAGAAGCCCTCACGCACTCCTCCTCCGACGTCGCCCACCTCGTCACGACGCGCGCGCGCCGCGGGTTGCGGGAATCTCGCCGAGCCGAGCTTTATTTTGCTGGTTGGAAAAATTAATTATAAGTCATTAACGGACACGTTAATTACAGTTGTTTACAGTTTTTATGGAAGTAAGCTGTTACCGACTCAGACGTGGGCTGAGCCCCACGATCTCCCTGACCTACACTATATAAGCGTGTGCGCTAAACCTAATCGGTGACAAATCAATCCACACACACGCCTACCTCCAGAACCTTGCACCGTCGCTTTCGTCTTCCCTATCCCATCTTGCGGCGTGCACCGCAGATCGGGACAGTAGGACTTCGGAACCCCGCCTCTCGTGAACCTGTACGGGTGAGGGGCGATCAGGTTTTTGGGGAGCGCTCAAGCGCGACTACTGGCAACCACGACGTTGTCCGGCGACGAGTTTCCGAACGACGACTTCTTCTTGGACATCAGTGACCTCTTTGGCAACCTCAACATGGGCAACAACTCTGTTGCTTCTACCGCTGTGGATACTGCCACAACTGCATCATATGTGATCTCAATCTCTCTCTTTCGAATTATGCTAGAGTTTCTAGTTCTAGCGTTTGGCGTAGATGTGATAGGTTTGTATTGTATAGATATAATCTGCTCATCTACTTTGTTGATCTGCATGATTGGTTTTACTACTGTTTGTATGATCATGCTTTATCAGATTATTATTTGGATTAATTCATATGGCTTATTGCTTATATTTTCAACAATCCAAAAACCAGATTATAGGCAACTAAATTTCACTGGTGTAGCCGCGGCTACTAGGCCGCCTCCTTTTGATGGCATGCACTATAAGAGGTGGCGCAAGAGAGAAGTTCTCTGGTTTGAAAACCTAAACTGCTATAGTGCCACTCTTGGCAAGCCTGAAGGAGATCTTTCTGCTGAACATGAAGCGATCTTTAAGAAAGCTGATACCATGTTTATGGCAGCTTTGTTCAGTGTTCTTGGGGACAACATTATTGACCCGTATATGTTATTTGATAATATCAAGGACACGTGGGAAGCGCTCGAGGCCAAGTTTGGGGTCTCAGACGCTGGCACTGAGTTGCATGTCATGGATCAATTATATGACTACAAGATGGTTGATGAGCACTACGTCGTTGAGCAGGCTCATGAGATACAATCACTTGCCAAAGAACTTGAGCAGTTCAAGTGTTCCTTACCAGAAAAATTTGTGGTTGGTGGCATTATTGCCAAGCTTCCTCCCTCGTGGAGGAACTTTGCTACTTCTCTGAAACATAAGAGAGAAGAGTTTTCCGTTACGGATCTCATTGGGTCTCTTCATGTGGAAGAGAAGGCGAGAGCAAAGAACAAAACTGCTCGAGGATTTGAGGAAGGTTCTACTGCCAATTTGGTGCAGAGAAAAACTTCCAATCCCACAAGTTCAAGAATAAGAACAAAACTGAAGGAAAGGGGAAGTTTAATGGCAAGAACAAGGCCATGAACTCAACCAACTTCGATAAGAAAAATGATAAGAGGAAAGACTCTTTCCACGTCTGTGGTGATCCTGATCATTGGGCTCCTAGCTGCCCTAATCGCTTTGACAAGCATCAACATGGGAACATCGGCAAGATTGCTAATGTTGTTATTAGCGATACCGAGATGAAGGATGCTGGGTACAGTATTTTACCTACTATCCTTTCAGTATGCCATTCTCCTGATTGGTGGATAGACACAGATGCTAATACACATGTATGTTCTGATATTTCCATGTTTTCCTCTTACCAGGTCTCAAGGACGTCTTCTGTGCTGATGGGAAACGGCTCACGTGCTTCTATTCATGGTGTTAGTACGGTAAATCTAAAGTTTACTTCGGGGAAGACCGTACAACTGAAAAATGTGCAGCACGTTCCCTCCATCAATAAGAATCTCGTCAGCGGATCGCTTTTATGTCAAGATGGCTTTAAGTTGGTTTTTTAGTACAATAAAATTATAATTTCTAAGTATGTACAATTTGTTGGAAAGGGTTATGAGTGCGGAGGTCTGTTGTGCTTGTCTTTGTCAGACTCATGTACTAAAGTTATTAATCATGTATGCAATGATAATGAGTCTAATGTTTGGCATTCACGACTCTGTCATATTAACTTTGGTTGCATGACGCGGCTATCCAATATGAGTTTAATTCCGAAATTTACCACTGTCAAAGGTTCTAAGTGCCAAGTTTGTGTGCAAGCAAAGCAACCCCGCAAGTCTCATACGGCTGCAAAACCGAGAAACTTAGCACCACTAGAACTTATACATTCAGATCTTTGTGAGATGAATGGTGTGTTGAAAAAAGGTGGAAAAAGATACTTTATGACGTTGATTGGTGACTCCGCTAGATACTGCTATGTTTATCTTTTGAAATCTAAAGATGAAGCTTTGAACCACTTCAAAATCTATAAAGCTGAGGCAGAAAACCAACTTGATCTTAAGATTAAGCGGCTAAGGTCGGATCATGGTGGAGAGTACTTTTCAAATGAATTTGATTTATTCTGTACGAAACATGGTATTATACATGAGAGGATGCCTCCCTACTCACCTCAGTCAAATGGGGTGGCCGAAATAAAAACCGCACTCTAACTAATTTGGTTAACGCCATGTTAGATACATCGGGTCTTTCCAAAGAATGGTGGGGGGAGGCGCTAATGACTGCGTGTCATGTCCTAAATCGTGTTCCTGTAAAGGATAAAACCATGACTTCATTTGAGGAATGGGAAAATAAAAGGCTTAAACGCTCTTACTTATGAACTTGGGGTTGTTTGGCGAAAGTCAATATTCCAATACCCAAGAAGCGAAAGGTTGGACCAAAAATCGTTGATTGTGTTTTTCTGGGATATGCCTTTCATAGCATTGGCTATAGATTTTTTATAGTAAAATCTAAGGTATCTTACATGCATGTTGGTAAAATTATGGAGTCGAATGATGCGACTTTCTTTGAGGACATCTTTCCTATGAAAGGTATGTCTAGGTCATCAAATCAGGAGATGACTAGTTCGTCTAGTCGGAAATTTTCTATAATTCCTGAACCCACTATGCCGATAGAACATTCTGATAATCCTGTGGAGGACAACAATGAAGATCCCAAAAGGAGCAAGAAACAAAGGACTGCAAATTCATTTGGTGATGATTTCATTGTGTACCCTGTTGATGATTCTCCCACTTCTATTTCAGACGCCTATGCATCTCAAGATGCTGACTACTGGAAGGAAGTTGTCCAAAGCGAGATGGACTCCATCTTATCTAATGGTACTTGGGAAGTCACTGATCGTCCTTATGGGTGCAAACCCGTAGGATGTAAGTGGGTGTTCAAGAAAAAGCTTAGACCCGATGGTACTATTGAAAAGTACAAGACACGTCTTATGGCCAAGGGCTATACCCAAAAAGAAGGTGAAGACTTCTTTGATACCTACTCACCTGTAGCCAGATTGACCACTATTCGAGTACTACTATCCTTGGCGGCCTCACATGGTATTCTCATTCATCAAATGGACGTTAAGACAACTTTTCTAAATGGAGAGATAAATTAGGAAATTTATATGGAGCAGCCTGACGGATTTGTAGTAGATGGTCAAGAAGGAAAGGTGTGTAAGTTAGTGAAGTCTTTGTATGGTCTTAAGCAAGCTCCTAAGAAGTGGCACGAGAAGTTTGAAAGAACTTTAACTGCTGAAGGCTTTGTTGTAAATGAAGTTGACAAATGTATGTACTATCGCCATGGTGGGGGCGAGGGAGTTATTATGTGTCTCTACGTTGATGACATATTGATATTCGGGACCAACCTTGCTGTTATCGAGGAGGTGAAAGAGTTCCTATCTCGCTGCCTTGAGATGAAGGAATTGGGAGTGGCTGATGTAATATTAAACATCAAGCTACTAAAGGATGACAATGGTGGGATTACACTGCTTCAGTATCACTATGTGGAAAAGATATTGAGTCGCTTCGGGTATAGCGATTGCAATTCTTCTCCAACTCCTTATGATCCGAGTGTGCTACTTCGAAAGAATCAAATGATTGCTAAAGATCAATTGAGATATTCTCAAATTATTGGCTCGCTCATGTATTTAGCCAGCGCTACTATACCTGACATCTCCTTTGTTGTAAGCAAACTGATTCGATATGTGTCAAATCCTGGAGATGATCACTGGCATGCTCTTGAAAGAGTTTTGCGCTATTTGAAAGGCACTGTGAGTTATGGTATTCACTATATTGGGTATCCGCGGGTACATGAGGGTTATAGTGATTCAAACTGGATATCTGATGCTGATGAGATTAAGGCCGCAAGTGGTTATTTGTTTACACTTGGTGGTGGCGCTGTTTCTTGGAAACCTTGCAAGAAGATCATCTTAACAAGGTCAACAATGGAAGTAGAACTCACAGCATGAGACACAACCACTTTTGAAGCAGAGTGGCTTCGTGACCTCTTGATGGACTTACTTGTGGTTGAAAAACCAATACCCGCCATTCCGATGAACTATGATAATCAAACTGTGATCGTCAAAGTAAATAGTTCTAAGTACAATATGAAGTCATCAAGGCATGTGAAGAGGAGAAAAAAATCTGTCAGGAAACTAAGAAACTCCAGAGTTATTGCATTGATTATATCCAAATATCTAAAAACCTGGCAGATCCTTTCACAAAGGGATTATTACGTAATGTGATAGATAATGCATCGAGATAGATGGGTTTGAGACTCACACTATGAGTTGATCGCTGTGGTAACCCATTCTACGTGATAGGAGATCCTGTGAATTAGAGTTGGGAGACAAGCTGTGTTGGAATTATGCCCTAGAGGCAATAATAAAGATGTTATTATTATAATTATTTTTTCATGATAAAGTTTATATTCTATGCTAGAATTGTATTAAGCGGAAACTTTAATACTTGTGTGGTTTGTGAACAACAACATGTCCCTAGTACGCCTCTATGGACTAGCTCATTGATTAATGATGATTAAGATTTCCTAACCATACACATGAGTTGTCGATTAATAATGAGATCATATCATTGGGAGAATGGTATGATGGACAGACCCAAACTAAGCGAAGCAATTAGATCGTGTCATCGTGTTCATCTTTGCGAAGCTTTTCTTATGTCAAATATTGTATTCCTTAGACCATGAGATAAAACAACTCCTTGGTATCGGAAGAAAGCTTTGAGGTCATCAAACGTCATCCTATGAGAGGGTGATCATAAACGTGTCTCTCAGGTGATCGGAAAGTACCTGTTGGGTTGTATGTATCGAGATGGGATTTGTCCCTCCCAAGTCGGAGAGATATACTTCGGGCCCACTCGGTAATCGATATCAACACCGCTTACAATCATGTGGTTAAGGAGTTAATCACAAAGTGATATCGGATTACGGAACGAGTAAAGTACTTGCTGTGAACGAGATTGGACTAGGTATGACGGTACCGACGATCAAATCTCGGGCAAGTAAAATATCGCGAGACGAAGGGAATATATATATGGGATTGATTGAATCCTGGCATCGTGGTTCAACCGATATGATCATCGATGAATGTGTGGGAGCCAATATGGGTTTCCAGACCCCGCTGTTAATTATTGATATAAGATCATGTCTGCATATTCTCGAACCCGAAGGGTCACACACTTAACGTGTCTTGACACTAGGATAGATTGGATAATTGGTTTATGAGTTTTTGTTCGGAGTCTCGGATGGGATCCGGGACATCACGAGAGGTTCCGGAATGGTCCGGAGAATAAGATTCATATAAGGCAATACAGTTTTTGGAGTTCGGAATTGTTTCGGGTTAATCGGTATTGTACCGGAAGTTTCTAGAACCTTCCGTAGGGGGACCAACGTGGCCCCACCTGCCAGGAGGGGGCATGGGCCTATGAGGGAGTGACCTGGCCGCATTGGTCCAGGGGCACAAGGCCCCATAGGGCCCAGCCGGCCAAACCTAGGGCAAACCCTAGGGGAGCTTCTAGAAGGGGGGGGGACTTGCCCCCCACTCCTCCCTCCTTGGCCGCCAGCCCTAGGGCTTGGGGGAGGGGCAAGGGCTGGCCGCCCACCTCTCTATATAAAGAGGGCTGGGGGCGCACCCCCTCCCACACCTCCTCCTCAAGCCCTAGCTGCCCTGCTGCCCTCCTCTCTCTCTCCCTCCCCACTGCGTGTAGGCGAAGCCCTGCTGCAGAAACTCTCCACTACTTGCACCGCGCCGTCACGTTGTAGATCCAATCCGTCTCTCCACCATACTTGCTGGACCGAGGAAGGAGGAGACGTTGAGGTGCCGCACGTGCGCATCTCTCGGAGGCATCGCCACTTGCGGTGTTAGATCGGATCGGATCGCGAGGAGGAGAAGCGAGTATGACTACATCACCCACGTTCTGTCGAACGTTCCGCTGTGCGAATCTTCAAGGGTATGAAGATCTCATCTAATCCCCCTCGTTGTTTGCATCTACTAGATTAGATCTTGGCTTTCCCGTTCGCATCCGTAGAATATTTTTGATTTACTATGCTGTGAAACCCTTCAGTGGTATCAGAGCTAGATCTATGCGTAGATGTGTTTCACGAGTAGAACGCAACATGGTTGTTGCGGGCGTTGATGTTTTCTGTTGCAAGCCTCTTGTTTGTGTTCTTCTTATGACGCGGGATAGTGAGATCGAAGCGGTCCAGGCCAACCTTACGCGACCTCGTTCGCGAGACCGACTCCACACTTGACGTGTGGCTTGTTCCACACATGCGGCTGGTGGATGCCAGTTTCTCTCACTATAGTTGTCATGGGATTTACACCGAAGTTTGGAAACCATAATATCACCGTTGTGGCTTTCCGTAGGTAAGAATCGTTCTTAGCTTGCTACTCCCATAAGCCACGTAAAACATGCAACAACAAAGTAGAGGCGTCTAACTTGTTTTTGCAGGGAGTGTTTTCTGTGATATGGTATGGCCCAAGATGTGATGTGTATGTTGTATGCAATGATCATGTTTTGTAATATTTCACGACTTGCATGTCGATGAGTACACAACCGGCAGGAGCCATATGGTTGTCTTTATAATTGTGTATGACCTGTGTGTCAACTTCTTATACGCCATGTAATAGTTTCACTTTATCGCTAAGTAGTTAGCAATAGTTGTAGTTGCTATTCGTGGTGGAGGCAATCATGGTGGAGTGATGGAGATCATGCCGGGACGCACAAGATGGAGATCATTGCGCGAAGATTGGCTATACCATGTCACATAAAGTTATATGCATGTGATGTTTATCCTTTTATGTATCTTATTATGCTTAGATCGCGACGGTAGCATTATAAGATGATTCCTCACTTAAAGATCAAGATAAAACTGTGTTCTCCCCATGTATGCGCCGTTGCGAAAGTTCATCGTGTCCAAGCATCACGTGATGATCGGGTGCTATAGACTCTACGTTCACATACAACGGGTGCAAGCCAGTTTTGCACACGCGAAAATACTTGGGTTTGACTTGACGAGCCTAGCATGTACATACATGACCTCGGAACACATGAACCGAAAGGTTAAGCATGAGTCATATGAATGATATGATCGACACTTCGTTGTCCATTATTGAAACCACATCTATTCTCGTGAAGATCGGATTAGGTGTGGTGAATCTGGATCATGTCCACTAAACAACTTGAGGGATGTTGAATTTAGTGGGAGTTCATCTAGTAATTTGATTAAAAGTTGAACTAGTTATCATGAACATAGTATAATTTGTACTTGCAAACATTGTAGATCAAATGGCTAAGTCCAACTTCAACTTCAACTTTTTTGCTGAGAAGGAAAAGCTTAGAAACAATGGGTCTAACTTCACCAACTGGTTCCGCAATCTGAGACTCATTCTCTCTGGCAGTCAAAAGGACTATGTCCTTGAAAATGCGCTAGGTGACGCCCCTACTGTAGATGCGCCGGCTGATGAGAAAGCTGTCTATCAGTCGCGCAAAGATGATTATGGTATGATTAAGAGCACCATGTTGTTTTCTATGAAATCGGACCTTCAAAATCGTTTTGAAAACTATCCCGGGCCCTTTGAGATTCTTGAGGAGCTGAAAACTATGTTTCAGACTCAGGCCCGTTCGGAGAGATATGAGATCTCTGAGAAATTCTTTAACTGCAAGATGGAGGAAGGGAGTTCCGTTAGTGAGCACGCCATAAATATGTCGGGCTACACTCAACGCCTTGAGCAACTGGACTGCAAGATTCCAGAGGAGCTCAAGATTGACAGGGTTCTGCAATCACTCCCTCCTAGCTACAAAAGTTTTGTAGCGACTCATAATCATATTGGTTCCACTGATACGATCACCGAGCTCTTCGCAAAGCTGAAGGCTGCGGAGGTGGACATCAAAAAGGATAATCATGTGTTGATGGTCAACAAGCCCCCCACCTTTAATAAAGGTAAGGGTGCAAAGAAGCCCTTCAAGAAAGGCGGCGTCAAGCGCGTTGCCCCTGCTGAGAAGAAGCTCAAGTCTGGACCTAAGCCGGACACTGAGTGCTTCTATTGCAAGGACAAGGGTCACTGGAAGCGCAACTGTCCAAAGTACTTAGCGGACAAGAAGGCTGACACCATCAAACGTATATTTGATATACATGTTATTGATGCTTTCCTTACTAGCCCTCGTTGTAGTGCTTGGGTATTTGATACTGGTTCAGTTTCTAATATTTGTAACTCGAAACAGGTGCTACGGAATAGACGGCGGCTTGCGAGGGATGAGGTGACGATGCGCGTTGGCAACGGATCAAGAGTTGATGTGATGGCCGTCGGCACACCCTCCTTAGTTTTACCTTTGGGATTAGTTTTAAACCTCAATAAATGTTATTATGTGCCTACGTTGGGCATGAACATCATTTCTAGATCGTGTTTATTGCAAGACGATTATTCATTTAAATTTGAGAATAATGGTTGTTCTATTTATATGAGTAACATCTTTTATGGTCATGCACCTGCTGTGAATGGTTTATTTCTTCTGAATCTCGAAAGGGATGAAACACACATCCATAACATTGAGGCTAAGAGATGCAAAGTAGATAGTGATAATACTACTTATTTGTGGCACTGTCGTCTAGGTCATATTGGTGCAAAACGCATGAAGAAACTCCATTCTGATGGGCTTTTGGAGTCTCCTGATTTTGAATCATTTGACACATGCGAACCATGCCTCATGGGCAAGATGATCAAAACCCCGTTCTCCGGAATGATGGAGCGAGCGACAGACTTGTTGGAAATCATACATACCGATGTATGCGGACCGATGAGTGTTTCGACGCGCGGTGGATATCGCTATTTTCTCACTTTTACCGATGACTTAAGTAGATATGGGTACTATTTAATGAAACATAAATCTGAAACATTTGAAAAGTTCAAAGAATTTCAGAATGAAGTGGAGAACCATCATAACAGAAAAATTAAGTTTCTACGATCCGATTGTGGAGGTGAATATTTGAGTTATGATTTTCTCACGCATCTTAAAGCAAGCAGAATCGTTTCGCAACTCACACCACCCGGAACACCATAGCGCAATGGTGTGTCTGAACGCCGGAATCGAACCCTATTATATATGGTCCGATCGATGATGTCTCTTACTGATTTGCCGTTATCATTTTGGGGTTATGCATTAGAAACCACTGCATTCGCTTTAAATAGGGCACCATCTAAATCCGTTGAGACGACATCGTATGAACTATGGTTTGGTGCTAAACCTAAGTTGTCGTTTCTTAAAGTTTGGGGATGTGAAGCTTACGTCAAGAAATTGGTGCCGAACAAGCTCGAACCCAAAGCGGAGAAATGCGTCTTCATAGGATACCCTAAGGAAACTATTGGGTATACCTTCTATCACAGAACCGAAGGCAAAGTGTTTGTCGCAAAGAACGGTTCCTTTCTTGAGAAGGAGTTTCTATCGAAAGAAGTGAGTGGGAGGAAAGTAGAGCTAGACGAGGTTGTTGAACCTTATCTTGAGTTGGAGAGTAGCGCAGCACCTGAAATTGTTCCAGTGTCGCCTGCACCAACAATAGAGGAAGCTAATGACAAGGATCATGAAGCTTCGGACGATGCTGCTACTGAACGTCGCAGGTCGACAAGTTCGCGTGCCCCTCCTGAGTGGTACAGCAACCTTGTCTTGACTGTCTTGTTGGTAGAAGACAGTGAACCTACGAACTATGAGGAAGCGATGATGAGCCCAGACTCTAAGAAATGGCTAGAGGCCATGAAATCCGAATTGGGATCCATGAGCGAAAACCAAGTATGGACTTTGGTGGACCCTCGAGCGACCGAAAGGCCGTTGAGTGCAAATGGATTTTCAAGAAGAAAACGGACGCAGATGGTAATGTTACCGTATATAAGGCACAGCTTGTCGCGAAAGGTTTTCGACAAGTTCAAGGTGTTGACTACGATGAGACTTTCTTTCCCGTAGCAATGTTTAAGTCCATTCGGATTTTATTAGCAATTGATGCGTTTCATGATTATGAAATATGGCAGATGGATGTCAAGACTGCGTTCCTCAATGGCAACATTGATGAAGAGTTGTATATGATGCAACCCGAAGGTTTTGTTGATCCTAAGGATGTTGATAAAGTGTGCAAACTTCAGCGTTCCATTTATGGACTGAAGCAAGCATCTCGGAGTTGGAACCTTCGTTTTGATCAAGTGATGAAGAGCTTTGGATTTGTTCCAAATTTCTACGAAGCTTGTATCTACAAGAAAGTGAGTGGGAGCTCAGTGACATTTCTGGTACTATGTGTGGATGACATATTGATTATTGGAAATGGCATTGACATGCTTAACGATGTGAAGAGTTATTTGAACAAGTGTTTTTCAATGAAAGACCTAGGGGAAGCTGCTTATATATTGGGCATCAAAATCTATAGAGATAGACAAAGGCGCCTGATAGCTTTAAGCCAGAGTACATACCTAGACAAAGTTCTGAAAAGGTTCAGAATGGATAAGGCAAAGAAAGGTTCAGTGCCTATGTTGTCAGGTAAGATATTGAGCAAAGCTCAGTGTCCAGCTATGATAAATGATAGAGAAGCTATGAGAAAAGTGCCTTATGCCTCGGCCATAGGTTCTATCATGTATGCCATGCTGTGTACTAGACCGGATGTGTCCAAGGCTCTTAGTTTGATGAGCAGATACCAAAGTGATCCAGGAGTGGAACACTGGACAGCCGTGAAGAACATCCAAAAGTACCTAAATAGGACTAAAGAAATGTTCTTAGTCTATGGAGGTGATGAACAACTCGTCGTAAAGGGTTACGTCGACGCTAGTTTCGACACCGTCAAGGATGATTCTAAATCTCAGATATGATACGTTTATATTTTGAATGGAGGAGCTGTGAGCTAGAGAAGCTGCAAGCAAAGCGTGATCGCGGGATCTACAGTAGAGGCGGAATACATGGCTGCTGCAGATGCGTCAAGTGAAGGATTTTGGATCAGGAACTTCATCACTGAGCTTGGCGTGGTTCCAAGTGCCTTGGACCCATTGGAGATATTGTGTGACAACACTGGAGCCATAGCACTCGCTAAGGAACCAAGATATCATCCAAAGACCAAGCATATCAAACGGAAGTTTCATATAATCCGAGATTATATAGCAGATGGAGATCTGAAGATTAGCAAAGTACATACATATCTGAATGTCGCAGATCCATTGACTAAACCTCTTCCACGTGCAAAACATGATCAGCACCTTAGTGCCATGGGTGTTAGATTGTTGCCAAATGTAAACTGGATTATTGACTCTAGTGCAAGTGGGAGACTGTTGGAATTATGCCCTAGAGGCAATAATAAAGATGTTATTATTATAATTCTTGTTCATGATAAAGTTTATATTCCATGCTAGAATTGTATTAAGCGGAAACTTTAGTACTTGTGTGGTTTGTGAACAACACCATGTCCCTAGTACGCCTCTATGGACTAGCTCATTGATTAATGATGGTTAAGGTTTCCTAACCATAGACATGAGTTGTCGATTAATAATGAGAACATATCATTGGGAGAATGGTATGATGGACAGACCCAAACTAAGCGAAGCAATTAGATCGTGTCATCGTGTTCATCTTTGCGAAGCTTTTCTTATGTCAAATATTGTATTCCTTAGACCATGAGATAATACAACTCCCTGATATCGGAAGAAAGCTTTGAGGTCATCAAACGTCATCCTATGAGAGGGCGATCATAAAGGTGTCTCTCAGGTGATCGGAAAGTACCTGTTGGGTTGTATGTATCGAGATGGGATTTGTCCCTCCCAAGTCGGAGAGATATACTTCGGCCCCACTCTGTAATCGATATCAACACCGCTTGCAAGCATGTGGTTAAGGAGTTAATCACAAAGTGATATTGGATTACGGAACGAGTAAAGTACTTGTTGTGAACAAGATTGAACTAGGTATGACGGTACTGACGATCAAATCTCGGGCAAGTAAAATATCGCGAGACGAAGGGAATATATATATGGGATTAATTGAATTCTAGCATCGTGGTTCATCTGATATGATCATCGATGAATGTGTGGGAGCCAATATGGTTTTCTAGACCCCGTTGTTGATTATTGATATAAGATCATGTCTGCATATTCTCGAACCCGAAGGGTCACACACTTAATGTGTCTCGACGCTAGGATAGATTGGATAATTGGTTTATGAGTTTTTGTTCGGAGTCTCGGATGGGATCCGGGACATCACGAGAGGTTCCAGAATGGTCCGGAGAATAAGATTCATATAAGGCAATGCAGTTTTTGGAGTTCGGAATTGTTTCGGGTTAATCGGTATTGTACCAGAAGTTCCTAGAACCTTCCGGAGGGGGACCAACGTGGCCCCACCTGCCGGGAGGGGGCATGGGCCTATGAGGAAGTGCCCTGGCCGCATTGGTCCAGGGGCACAAGGCCCCATAGAGCCCAGCCGGCCAAACCTAGGGCAAACCCTAGGGGAGCTTCTAGAAGGGGGGGAACTTGCCCCCCACTCCTCCCTCCTTGGCCGCCGGCCCTAGGGCTTGGGGCAGGGGCAAGGGCAGGCCGCCCACCCCTCTATATAAAGAGGGCTGGGGGCGCACCCCCTCCCACACCTCCACCTCAATCCCTAGCTGCCCTGCTGCCCTCCTCTCTCTCTCCCCCCGACTGCGTGTAGGCGAAGCCCTGCTGCAGAAACTCTCCACTACTTGCACCGTGCCGTCGCGTTGTAGATCCAATCCGTCTCTCCACCATACTTGCTGGACCGAGGAAGGAGGAGACGTCGAGGTGCCGCACGTGTGCATCTCTCGGAGGCATCACCACTTGCGGTGTTAGATCGGATCGGATCGCGAGGAGGAGAAGCGAGTGTGACTACATCACCCACGTTCCGTCGAACGTTCCGTTGTGCGAATCTTCAAGGGTATGAAGATCTCATCTAATCCCCGTCGTTGTTTGCATCTCCTAGATTAGATCTTGGCTTTCCCGTTCACATCCGTAGAATTTTTTTGATTTACTATGCTGCGAAACCCTTCAAGCTGTTGGTCAGCTGAGAGGAGAGTATCCCCATATTATATTTACATTTCCAGAAAGATGCAATACTCACTTAATCTGCATGACAGGTTGATATTTATCTTGATGTGTTCCAAGTGGCTTTTATAAGCGAGATGTTGTCTTGCAGAATATCTCTTGAGGAACACACCTATATGAGTCCGACTATCAAACATTGCAGTCCGTGAGAGTTGGGTGCTCTCTAATAAACTCATGAAAGGCTCTGGAGTATGACACATAAGCTCCAAACCGCGGGGAAGCTGATGGCAGCCCTGTACCTGTCTAGATTTTGTGTGAAACTAGCGCCCAGAAAACTTGTTGTTCAAGGCATAGTCCACTATTCAAGTTGCTAGCTAGTGTAGCATAAATTTTAACGTGGAAGTTCAACTTAACAGTCTCCACTACACACCGGTATATAAAACAATGTTCTGGAAGAAAAGTGATGTGATGTGCTAATGAGACTTTGTGGGGGGGATTGTTGGAAATTGGTGTATATTGGGTTGTTGGCCCATTAGACAAATTCTGAATTTCTCTTTGGCCCACTTGTATATGGCAACATATGGCTGTGCTAGTGGTGCTAAAGTTTACTCTCACATTGCTAGTGGAAGGAGAGTTGGACCACCTTATATAGTAGGGTGTTGTACCACTCACTAAGGTGTGACAATGAGAGAAGCCCTCGAGCACTTCTCCTCCGACGCCGCTCGCCTCGCCTCGCCACGCCACGCCTCGCCTCGTCACGACGCGCGCGTAATATCGCCGAGCCGAGCTTTATTTTGCTGGTTGGGAAAACTGATCATGAATCATTAACGGACGCGTTAATTACAGCCGTTTCTAGTTTTTATGGACGTGAGCTGTTACCGACTCGGACGTGGGCTGAGCCCCACGATCTCCCTGACCTGCACTATATAAGCGTTTGCGCTAAACCTAATCGGTGACGAATCAATCCACACACGCGCCTACCTTCAGAACCTTGCGCCTCCACTTTGGTCTTTCCCATCCCGGCTTGCGGCGTGCACCGCAGATCAGGACAGTAGGCCTCCGGAACCCCGCCTCTCGTGAACGTGTACGGGTGAGGGGCGATCAGGTTTTTGGGGAGCGCTCAAGAGCGTCTACTGGCAACCACGACGTTGTCCGATGACGAGTTCCCAAACGACGACTTCTTCCCGGACGTCAGCGACCTCTTTGGCAACCTCAACATGGGCGACAGCTCTGCTGCTTCTACCGCCGCTGCTACTACCACAACTGCATCATATATGATCTCAATCTCTCTCTTTCGTATTATGCTAGAGTTTTTAGTTCTAGCGTTTGGCGTAGATGTGATAGGTTTGTCTTGTATATATGTAATTTGTTCATCTACTTTGTTGATCTGCATGATTGGTTTTACTACTGTTTGTATAATCATGCTTTATCAGTTTATTATTCAGATTAAATCATATGGATTATTGCTTATATTTTCAACAAATTGCTAGATGTTAAATACCACTATAAAGGAGCCCACCATTAGGAAATACTAGATGGACCAAGGGCGCTCTGCCGCGCCATCCTTTGCTAAATGGCATTTAAATTCTATGACAGGTTTGAGTTGCTGGAGTATATATGGTTTTGTATTCGGTTTATTGTGTCCTAGGCTTGTTTCACCAAGATCGGCGACAACCAATCCCCACTTCTATAGAGCACATCATAGAAAAACAATGCCACCGATAGCAAAAACACAAACAAAAAACACAAGGTAGCACTAACGAACCCATATGAACCATGAGTAGAAGAAACCCAATTTTACTAGCGAAAAAGCGGTAACACACATGTAGGCGGACCTTAGCCACTCTATCCAACCAACCAGTCACTAACGCAACAGGTAGCGAAACACAATCACTATATGTCGCTTATAGCGAGGTGGAGCATCGCCTCGCCCGCAGCAGCATCCTGTATGGGCCATCCCAAGTTCTTGCTTTGTGTCTCTATTTTATTTCTGTCACATGCTCGTTCGGGGAGTACTCGTTTCTTGTTCGAATTTATATAAGACGTTTTCTTCTTTTAGTTTTTTCTCTTTATCTTTATTTTTTTACTTTCTTCTCATTTTACAATTTTCCTCTAGCTTGTCTCTTAAATTTTCATGGTTTTTACTCAATTTTTTTCATTTCATTCTCCAGTAAAGTTTTACTTTCTTTTGTTATGTTTTTCTTCACATTTTATTTTGCACATATTTTATTTCTACTTATCTCCTAATAATTTTATTATTCTTATTTATTTTCTACTTTTAAAAACATAAGAATATTTTTTGTCAAAACATGACTTTTTTCAACCTCTTATGAACCGTATAATTTTTTCGGACCTACGAATATTTTCCAGACCAATGAATATTTTTAAACCAATAAATATTTTTCAGACAAACGAATATTTTCAGACCATGAGATTTTTATATAATCTATGAACATTTTTTAGCATATATTTTTTTAGAAATATTTGACCATCTTTTTCCTCACTCGTGAGAATTTTTAGAATGTTGAATATTTTTTTCAAACCAGTGAACCTTTTGAATTTATATGAACCTTTTTCGAACATGTGAGAGTGTTTTTTGTCAGATGATTTTTTTTCAACCTCGTGAATTTTTTTCGAAATTACGTGAACTGTTTTTTAGACCCGTGAGATTTGTTTTAGATCGATAAATATTTCAAAAACACGTGTTTTAAATTTATACTAAGCAAACAATTTATTGTTAGATGTGAAGATTATTCGCGCCCTTAAAATAATAAATTTTTGTAATTGTAAACAATAATATATATAATTATCTAATCTGTTTTACAAGATAAATAACAAATAATAACCATAATACACCATTAGGTTATTGTCTAAGTATACTTGGCCCTAGCTGGACCCCACTGACACGTCACATGCAAGGAGAAGCTTTCAGGGAGCTTAGATCTCTTAGAGATGTTTCTTGTAGCCATTCCTCCTCCTGACCTCTATTGTACATACAATATTTTTTATTTTTTTAATATTTCCAATTGCCTTTTGGCTCGGAATGGTTGAATTGTTATGATAATGAAAAGGAAGTGGTTTAAGGCATAGGCTAGCTCCTTACTCCTGGAATTTTCAAATTAATCAGAAGATAGGACAGTTATAGCTAAGCTATAAACTAGCAGACCTGAAGACAGACCTTGAGAGCTTCCAATTTCCGAAGGCCAATACAGCACCGGAATAAAAGGTGGTGCCCTGTAACTTTATAATAGTCTAGAGGCTGAACATTGCTTAATTCCACCATTTGCCTCGTGTAAAAATCCAAGTTTAAGGACAAGCAGTTATTCTTTCGAAACAAATATTCAAACGAGTGCCATGACAACTACTTTTCTTATATCATGTGCATTCACTACCATCTAAAAACTACTCGATTTCATATCAACATCAGAACAAAGGGCCTTAGTACAAATACGTTTGTTAAAAAAGACGTATAATTTGGTTGGGCTATGCAAATTTTGTATAGAACTGCATATACCTGGCTTTACTAATTACGAAGGGGTATCAACTACCAAGTGATCTGAGTCATCCATGTGTTTAAGAATACACGAGTTTAGGGGGAGGGGTTGTAGTGGATCAGAGTTTGATAGAGACTAGATGGACCCAGCGCGCTCTGCCGCGCCGTCCTCTACTAATGGCGTCTAAGTTTTTGTCAGGGATCATGTTTTCTTTTTTTGTTCACCGATACATGGGTTGGTTAAAGTAAGCATGTGTAATGGCACGCTAAGGCTTGTGTCGTAGCATACCCCACGCCAACCACCATTACAATGAGAAGAGCATGGGAAAGACAGACCAGACAAACAAAGCAGCAGCGTATCCGCCCCGCATCCTGCGACTCCCTTCCATGTAGAGCACATCAGATCACAGGTGACCCGCCACAACACCATGAAAATTCACTCTAACAGCCATGTCCACAAGGAAAAAAAATAAGACGCCACCAAGTAGGGACAAACCTAAGGCCCACATATGAAGCAACCACGTGTTCTTATTTTTGCGGTCAGCGAAGCGGCAACACACAAGTAGGTGGGGCACATCCAACAGTACACATCCTGAGCAACATATAGCCCCAATTTCATCAGTGTACCAGGTGGGTCCCATCCAATAGAACACAGCTCGAGCAACCACAACGTTCAAAGTTCACGAGAAGCAAACTATAATGCACCGACAAATGAGCCCCTCCAAGCGGGAAGCAGTGAGCGTACCGCTTTTTAAAGATTTGAGATAAAAAGCAAAGGCCAATCAAATTTGTATTGTATGTGCTAGAAAAAATACGGTATGTTTCACATTAGGATTCTAATTCAAGCATAGAACTAATTGACCAGGTGATATTTAGCAAGTAAAATATCACTAGTGCAGAAATAACCCTAGAATATCTGGCCAATACAAATCCTAATCCAAATATAATGTCGATCTTCCCATTGTTAACAATTAAAAAATTTCTATTGCAGAAAGTTTTAACATGAAAAAAATAATCAATTTCCAATTATAAATTATTCACGTGCTCTGAGGCAACTAAAGTTGTATCTGACAAATTTGTAAAATGCAAAACAGTGGATGTATTGTACAAGAGTCTCTAATTGGTTCATGTTTAAAAAAACAATCAAATTGGTTTTTAACTCTCAAAAATTACACACGGTAACACATGAACAGGTATGCCCAACCAAAACGACCTCCCAATCGATCAAAGAAGCTCAAAGCTTAGATCTCTTTAAGATTTAAGATTGGCATGGGAGAACTTATAATGTGAAAGCATACTAGTACTATACTGAACCAGCTAGAAGCGTGACTCCTTCGTCGGAAATGCAAGCTGCGTGATATATTCTCTAAACTGGTGGTCATTGTCGTCCTGCTTCCGATGTTCTTGGTACACCTCCGCTGACACCTCCCGCGGCCGCTTGCCGACCACCGTGTGGCCGCCGCCTCGCTTCACCTGCTGCAGCCTCGTGCCGGCGCCACCGGCAGCCAACGTCCGACCAATGCCGGCTGCGATGCGTTCCTCGTGTAGCTGAATGTTGAGGAGCAGCTGGGACTCGCTGTTGCGGCCCGGGACGTCAACATAGCCATTCATATCAAACACCTCCTCGGCGTCGCCACTCTGCACGTCGTATGCGATCACCTTGTGCCGGCTCGTCGCGAGCAGGATCGTCTTCCCGTTCCCGCTGCTGCAGAGCGGGACGATCTCCCGCATCCCGCCAAGATCGCCGCGGATCGGCCGGGGTAGGCTGCCCACGTCGACGCGGCAGCGCGCTGACCACGACGGCGACGTGTCCGAGCTCCACGTGAGGAGCAGGAGCATGTCGTCGACGAGGCGGTCGTGGACGACAGCGCAGAGGGAGCCGTCGAGGTTGGTGAGGTGGCGGATGCGTCCGGTCAGCCGCGGCGGCGTGCGTACCCACCCGAACCGCTCGGCGCCGATGGATAGCGACAGGATGGGCGCGTCGTGCAGCTGCAGGTCTCTGGCGCGACCACCGTCGATGAAGCTGCGCGTATGCAGCAGCCAGTAGAGAGCCCCGTCGATGGAAACCGGAGGCCTGCCGTCCACGTGGCTCGCGAAGCCCGGCGGCGCGTTGCCGCCGCCGCAGGGCCGCCACCGCCATACGCCGGATGCCGCAAGGGAGCACACCTCGCACTTCTGCTGCTCGAAGATGTTCCTGAAGAGCCTGACCACCTTGTGCTCGCCGGTCGCCGGGTCGAAGCCGAGGCCAGTGCTGGACAGCTCCAGAGGAAACCGCTGGAACCGTGGAAGTCTATGCTCTATCTCCGCCGCAGCCTCGCAAGGCGGCAGGACAAGGTGCTCGCCGGTAGAGAGGTTGAACACGTAGTACTCGTACGACCGGACATCGAAGACGAGCGTCAGACTTTCCTTCCTTTAGCTGGTAAGAGACAGCTGAAAACTGAGGCATAGTTCTCTTTTTCTAGTAAAAGTAGTCGGAATCGATCAGATTCCTTCAAAAAATTTTTGAAAAAAAAAAATGCCTTACTGAGCATAAGTCTCTTCCCTAATAATTCGAGGGTCTTCCCCCTCGAACTGAGCTAACCTTTCTATTTCTCAACTGAGTCCTTTTCTTGTCCCCGAAGGGGAAACATGGACCGCTTGACTTTGATTGATGCCAAAATCAAGGTAAATATATCTATCTTTGTTCTATCCCGGTACAGGCGTCGCTTCGCTTCGTCGCATGCCCATTTACCTTCTAGACCCGGAAAACTGTCAGCTTGGCTAGTGCCGTGTTCTCACTACCGGTGTCCGGTACGTACGCCCCGGTCGTACAACAACTAATCCCAGCGAAAAGGCAGAATAAATGGGGTTGTTAAGTAATACTACTCCTAGACCCCCTAGTAGAAGAACAAATCCCTCAAATAGCATAAGAATCTCATGTATTGGTCCAGGTACTCACGGGCGGTAGTTACAACTGGTGCATTCCCGTGCATCGTCGGAAGCGAGCACGCGTAGAAGGATGTGGCGGTGCCCGGTCCTGTTGGCGAGAAGAAGACGATCTCCGGTTGACGCCCTGCGGCAGCTTTGGCGGCGTGCGCGGCGACGAAGTGGGCGGAGGTGAGGGCCGCGTGCCACTCCCGGCAGACCACCTGGAAGCGCACGGCGGCTTCGATGGGCAGGCGCGTGAGGATCTCGTCGAAGAGCAGCTCTTTATGCAGCAGCGGCGGCGGCGGCGAAGACCTGGTCTTGGAATTCCGCGGCGAGGTCGCCATGCGAAGAGCTGGTCTTGGAATTCCGCGAGTGATTGATGCGAGGACCGATCCGAGGACGTACATATATATATATATATATATGTATATATATATATATACACACTACTAGCGTGCAAGGTAAGGTAGGGTGTGATCGGGTCGTATTCGGAACCGTTATCTCGATTTGATTTGCTTAATCCATATGATGTTCCTATTCGGATTTTCTGGACGGGCCAGGGGAGAAATGTACTATTTTGAGAACTTAATCTGTCTCTCGTCTACCCCGTTCCGAAGCATATTATTCATGAAAGTGAAATCACAAATTAGACTGCTAAATTAGCAAGATTGGTGTTTGGTTCACGGTGGCATACCAGATGGCAGAGTTAGTATTTTTTTTTCAAAAACATAGTGCAATCGTAGACGCTCATAATACAGATAGAGATAACTAGACTTGAACCGCTTTGTCAGCTATATATGGAAAGGAGACCAAGGAAAACAATATACATAGCATACGGGGTCAGCAACCAAAAATTGATGAACAACCGAAGCATGCTAAAAAAAATAGCGTGACCGTTCTTAACGACATCTCTATCGAAAGAAAAAAACTAGACATCTATCAAAGTAAAAGGGAATAGTAAAAGAGAATCTTTTACTCCTCTAACGTGCATATAACCGATCTCCTATCACCTTTAGGTGACTCTTATTTTCACTCCTCCGACGGTGGATGAGTAAAGATTCTCATCCCATTTCCCCCTCTACCTCGGCATCTGATCCACTCCTGACAACCGTCAGCGCCCCCTGCTGCCACCCAGCAATCACCATAGCCACGCGATGGTCGGATCTTCCCGCCGGATGTCCCCGTCGGCAATTCCTAGCGATCGCCGCCACTGAAGCCCCCTGTAACAGCCCTCTGCCGCTTCTTCTTCTGGCTGCCGTTCCCCTCCATGATTGGCGCAACCTAAACGACTCCGGCAGCCTCGCCGCTTCCGCAACCTCCTCGGTCTTCCCGTGTCGGCGGTGTCGGTTTGCCGCGGTGTTCGGCAATGGTCATGGGGCTAGTGGGTGGCGGAACTCACCGACCGCAACACGAGAAAGAAGGTGTGGGTTGGAAGCTTCCAATTGGTGGAGCAGGCGGCGTTGGCGTACGACATGGAGAATGTCTGACTCCACGACTCGGATTGCAGCGAGCTTAACTTCACGCTAGGGTGCGGCCCGGTGCCGGACCTGGAGTCGGTCCGCCAGTGCTTATTGGTCTCCGACCGCAAGCGACGGGAGGACAAGGAGGCCCGCAAGTGTCTCGAGGCGGAGCGCCGCAGTGCGGAGATGGTGGAGCGGCTCACGCAGCACAACCCGGAGCCCATCAAGGAGGAGTGGCGTTGTCTCGAGGAATATGTCGCGGCGAAGAGGATGGCAGACGCCACAAGGAAGAAGGAGGTCGCTGACGTTGCGGGGCCATTGAAAGCGCCGACATCGGCAAGGATGAAGAAGGAGGACGCGGGACCATCGACGACAGCGACGGTCATCGAGCTCGACAACGATTCCTCCTCCTTTGACTAGGAGGAGGATTGTATTTTTTTTAGTGAAATTTGGCCAGCTTTTGGTTGTATTTTGTACATATTTAGTGAATCTAACTAGTACTTGTCAAATTCGGTTGGAATCGTGCAAAATTTGGTCAAATTTGAGTAAATTTTGTTGTGATCAGGTTTTACTCCTCTAAAATATTGGGGATCGGTTAGGAACAACTTTTCGTTTGAGAAGTATTTATACTCCTCTAAGTTTTAGCGGTGGGTTTTACTATTCTAACTATTAGGGATCGGTTAGGGATGCCCTAGGTATAGCGTGCTAATAGCATTGCTATTTTTCAAAATAGTCCAATAAAATTAAAAAATTTGTCAGGTACAGCATGTATTACTAGAGATTCCAACAGCTAATTTTTTATAAGTAATACATGCATAGCCAGTTAACCAGTGGTGGCCAAACGACAAATTCCAGATCACGATGATCACCAAATTCAAAATGACGAAGTTCAGATCACAATGATCACCACATAAATCCATAGACAAATTACAGCAAGCCAACAACATAGCAGAAAATACTTATTCAAAACCAGATGAATTATATGGAAATTTTTACGCATAGCAAAAATTCTTTTTCTTTTCTTTCTAAATGGACTGATTTTTTATGCAATCATCGAGTACCAAGCGCACTACTGGTACCAAAGTACGTGCTTGTGCATTCTGTCGACCTCTTTCTTTTCCATCGCTGGCCCAAATAATTTTGAATAAAATCTACTCCGTTTATTTTATAAATATAAAACATTTTAGTTTAGTAAAAGAAGTATATCTAGACCTATTTTAATGTAGGTTTTTAGATTCCTCAGACAAAGCTACACATAAAAAAGTTTAGATATACTCTTTTTATAAAATTAAAACATTTTATATATTATAAAACGGAGGGAGTAGTAGCTCGACCTAGATAGTATAACTGTGGAAACCATCGATCCATACATCCACGATGCTCTCGGTCGATGGCTCCGAGGTCCGAACTTTGCCCAAGTGCGTAGCCAGCAGCGTCACGATGTCCGGCCATCCTCCACCTCGCCGATGGCGACGCCGTCCAATACCACTCGAGTCTCGGTCAACGGCGGGCACGACCCCATCACCACGTCGCTGGACTCGCTGGACAGCGAAGGCCACTCGGTCGCTATCGCTAGCAAGCACGAATGGTTGTATTTTTCTGTAGGAAGTAAAAAAATGCGTTCGATGCAACCAACGGAAGCACGGTGCCACGTCATCCCTCCCATTCCCATACCGACCGGCAGCTCTGCTCTTCAACCCAGCTCCGTCAGTTCTTCCAACCCCGCCTCCCACTCCCTCCCCCCCCTCGATTTCTCCTCCCCTCGCCTCGACCGCGCGCCCGCACCGGTGCCGGCGGTGCCTTTCACCTCCGGCGCTCGCGGCACACCCTCACCTCTTCCACACCCTCTCCGCGCCTTCCCTGCAACGAATCGCGCCGCCGCGGCTCGGATCGAAGCCGCCGCCAAACCCTAGCTGTCAGCTCGGTTCCTCTTCCACATCGGCGTCGGCGCGGAGGAGAGATCCAGGCCCGCGTGGTCGTGTAGGCCGAAATTTCCGGTTGCTCACGGAGAAGAGGTGAGGGCCTAGCTCCTATTTTTCGCGGTCTGTGTTTACAATTTGATCGGTTCATTTTCAGTTTCTGTTGGATGGGGAGCTGTGCGTCTGATTTGGGGGTTTCCGTGACGATTGAAGGGCCTGACCCGAGGTTGTATAGTACTTATAGCTATATCTTTTATTACTGAGGGGTTTTGGTAGGGTTTGGGGGGGTTAATTGAATATCATGTGCTCCTTCGAAGGGATCAGTGCTCGCAACTATGATTCTTGTGAGGATGTCACAGAATCTATGATATAGTACTCCCTCCGTCCTGAAAGACTTGGGTTTGTCTAGATTTGCATGTATCTATACACTAAAATGCGTCTAGATACATGCGAATCTAGACAAATTCAAGTCACTTATTTCAGGATGGAGGGAGTATCAACTATTGAACCTCGCAACACTAGGATGAAGGTTCTCCTTAGTTAGTATACTAAATATGTTCCATTAGAACGTTTTAGCACTACATTATGGAACAGAGGTAGTAGTTTGGCGGGTCAGTGGTCAATACTCAATGTTGTTTACCATGCTCTGGTGTCTTGTCAGTTATCTTACAAGGCGCCAGGGCATGTTCTTTCCTCTTCAGTCTGCTTTAATATATGATGCTGTTGTTGAATTTGATTCCTGCAACAGCTGAATTGGTAATAATTAATAAGTAGCATGTCTGCAAAGGTATCAAGGTACTATGACCACATACCATATACTTCAGCATTGTCGACGGGTGTATTCACATAGTTAAGCTATGTATGTAGCTTGTGACCAACATAGCAACGGGGTAGTCATGTTTTCGTTCGGTCTTTAACTCTATAGCGTTTAAACTGCTTGATGATAATGATGGTCTGGAAATGGTGTGCATATTGTTTTTCTATTTTATTTGACAAATTTTAACTTGGCTCATTTTGGTCCCTTAAGATAATAGTTTTGTAAGGTCAATTGATCGGATGATATTGAAGCTAGTATATTGAACTGTAATGTTATCTCATGAGGCAACATGTTTTTCCTTGTCATTATTCTCTGGCTGATACTGTTCCTGTTTCTACTCTGTGTTAGCTATTGGCTGGTGAAAGAGCATTTGATGTGAATACTTATCAAAGTTGCTTTAGGTTCTACTGAAGCCTGTAAAGCATCATAACTTGTTTTGCTAGTATTAAGGTTTTGAGTTTTCATTATTGAACTAAGTTGTGTTTTTACTTATTTTTTTGTTGATCACAACCAAGAATAATATGAGTGTGACATTTTGTTTGATTTCTACTACTAGATGTACATATATAGTGATATTTAGCTGTACACATCAAACATGTTATTCAACCCCCATGTGGCTTAGATGCATTTTTTATGGACTTATTTGGACATTTTAGTTATTTCAGAAACTTGCTGCTAGAAAGTTGATGCTTTTGTATTTGACGTCATAGATGCATGATGTCCACTGATACACGACGGTTATGTTTTTTCTTCAGGCTTCTGGAAGTTAATTCTGCTAGGATGGCAGATTGGGCTAATCTTCAGATCGACATTGTTGGTACAGTTATAAGGAAGCTTGACATCCCTGACTATATCAGATTCCGTGCTGTATGCACCTCCTGGAACCGTGTCTGCGCGTGCCGGGATGTATCCAACAATCCAAGGGTAGACCCATGGCTCATGCTCCCCACAAATATGCTCGATGGTGCTAAATTCTTCAGTATACCTGAAAGAAAGAATGAAACTATACGCATCCTGAGTAATGCCACGCTCTTTGGCTCCGTGTGGACTCCTGTTGGTTCTTCCCATGGTTGGCTTCTCTTCTTTAGCCTGACTAAGAGAATCATCCAGTTGGTTAATCCCATCAGCGGCGCTCAGTTCCAACTCCCCCCAGTCAGACTCCATCACTTCTCCAAGGCGGTGTTGCTTGACATGAGTGAGAGCAACTTCAGTGTTGCAGTCATCGATGGCAACCAGAAAGGATATGAAGTGACACGCAAAGGGAGCAAAAGCTGGTCATCTGTTGATTCAAAACATGTTCTGATCGATATCTTCAAGCACAAAAGGCAACTTTACACAATTGACATATATGGTACGGTCGAGTTGTGGGCAGAGCCACCCCGTGCATGGCCGGATGAGGACGGCCTGCTGATGGGTCCACACCTGCATCACAACTTCGTGCCGGATGAGGAACTATATCTGGATGACAACTTTGCGCCGGATGAGGAGGACTTCCCGCTGGGGAACCCACATCTGCATGACAACTTCGTGCCGGATGAGGACGGCCTGCTGGTGGATCTACATCTGCCTCACAACGTCGACCAGCAGAAATTCAACTGCCTGGTGGAGACCCCAGCTGGTGATCTCATGAAGGTCAAGCGCCAATCTCTGAACAAGTTCGCGGTGTGGATCCTGAACAAGGGGACTTCTTCCTTCGAGAGGACCGATGACATTGGGGAATTCACGCTGTTCGTCAGCCACCACAGCTCGTTGTGTCTCCCGGCCAAGGACCATCCGAACCTGAAGGTGAACTGTGTCTACTTCATTGATGGCTACAGGAACCTGTGCGCGTTCAACCTCGAGCATGAGACCAAGGAGCTCGTGGAGGCCCTCGAAGCACCCGGTGCGCAGAATCAGCAAGACATGTACTTGGGCGGGCGCCCATCATCGTTAGATTCATTCTTATGGTTCGTCCCTTCACTGAAATGAGTAAACGCGTGCAAAGGTGAAGTTAGCCCCGTGGTACTTATCGTGGCAAAACCAGGTGCCTGAACCTTGAACAGCTTGTCGGTTGCGTTGTAATATGCAGTTTGCTTGTGCTTTCAGACAAAGTTATGCGGCATATCTTAGATTTGCCGTTTTATCTCCGTGTTCGCATTAAGAGTTCACCAGGTGATTGATCTGTAATTATTGAAATCTTGGTTAGACTTGACTTTAGTCACTGATATGCGGAGCCCATATGGTATGGCCTACATATCTGTGACTCAAAGTCAGGTGACTTTTGAGGTCCAGTCTGCACCCTGATAACTTGGAAAACCTTCGAGCCATATATATTAATGGTACTTACCTGGGTCCTAAGTTTCCCTTTCCTCTCCTTCCCTTAGTGTTGAGAGTTGTCTTGAAGAAACCGGAAACCAGGCCGACCCTGAGACCTCTCCGCCGGCGTGGCGGTGGGAAGGCTCCGGAGTAGTCTAGGGGTGTGTTTGTTAGCTCGGTCCAACCCAGAAAATCTCGTCTCAGCCAAGTTTTAGGTGTTTGTTAGCCCGAGTTTCTTTCCTCCGCCCTGCCCACCTCGCACGGAAACACCCTCTCAGCCCTGTCCGGTTGCGAAGCTGAAAACAAGCTTCGCATGTGGGCAGGGAACGGTTGCGAAGCTGAAAACAAGCTTCGCATGTGGGCAGGGAACGAGCTTCGCATGTGGGCAGGGCTGACCTCGCCCCGAAAATCCTCCCCCGCGCCCCGCGCCTGGACCGAATCCAGCAGGGGTCAAGCGCCTGACCCCCATTCCCCCCCCCCCCGGACCGCTCTCTATCCCAACCGCCCGCCCTCGTGCCTACTCGCTTCCTCCACGGCGGTCGCCCCTGGCTCTCCTCTCCCCGCGTCGGCCTAGCAGGAGCAAGGGACGCCGGCCAGACATGGCCAACGCCTCCATAGGGACCCGATTGCTTTTCATTTTTATATTTAGGGGTCATTGTGCAAATTTAGACCTCCTCAACATCTCTCACCACATACAACCTACCAAACAACATACACACTCAGCTTGTCTCAACAAACACGAGGTACCAAACATGTGAGAAAATCTGAGGTCAGCTTAGCTAGGGTCAGCTTGTGTGAGGGCAAATAGCTATTCTTCACTAGACTGGGCTACCAAACACACCCTAGGTAGTTGGCCCTTCGTGGCGTGTTGGAGCACCGTCTATGTATGTGGCGGCGGCCTCGCCCAGGCTCCAGGTTTGCCTTCCTCTTGGCGCAACTCCTTTGGTCGATTCTCGGTAGGCAGACACTGCCTCTGCAAATAAGGTAGGCGTCGTGTTTCCTGTGGTGGGGTTGGGTAGCTCTGTGGGATCTAGGTTCTTGGCCGGCCATAGTGGCGAGTAGGAATCTTGATGCGGTGAAGAGGGTGGTGGTGCTTGCTTATTTTTAGTCTTAGTGTCCTGTTTGTAATCTTTGAGGCCTTATCTATAGTTTCCTGCTTTGTAAGGGGCCTCTCTATAACTTGTACCGACCCTTTGACTAATCAAGCTTCCATGGCCTTCGCCTTATCCGTTTCAAAAAAAAAAACCATGCTCGCTCGATGGCTCCGAGCCGAGGTCTTAGCTTTGGCCAAGTTGCATAAGCAACAACTAGCCTAGCGTTAGGATTTCGGAAATGATAGGATTCCTCCGGGGGATCGCGCGCCTCGCGTCCCCCGGGTCTACAGGGCGACACGCATCCCTCCAGGTCTGGAATAGAGGCAACTGGCCCCACCTCAACTTTATCTCGTCCTGCACGTTCTTCTCCCTTCCCCACGTATTTTTCTCCGTATCTTAGATTTGTTCCGCGCTTGTCACGACCCGGGATCAGGGCTAGACAAATACCAGATCCTCATCTGATATAAGCCTAACATAAATTCCGAAACGCGCAGGGAAAGATCGGTAACATTACAGAACATACAAACCATACATTAATAAGGTAAACTCTTAAGAGAGTTACAAACCAGTCATACAAGCCAGGGTCACAGACCCATCATTACATCAAACAACGGAAGCAAACAAGTTGTTCTAAACAACGAACTTAGCAAAGGGCCTAAGAGGCCTTAAACAGAAGTAGCGACCCTTCCATAGATCCTAGGCTGCTGCCCGGGAACCCCGACTACTCGTCGACTTCGACGTAGAAACCACCTTTAGTTGGAGTAGCATCATCTGTAGAAAAACATCAACGAAGCAAGGCTCAGGGTGTACTCCGCAAGACTTATGGCTAGTGGAGTTATTTTGCATAAGGCCATCTTTTGTTTTCAAAACAAGAGGGAGAAGAAACTCGTCTAGTCAGATCATTTTCAAAAGGGGATAAGAAGACTACAACTCTAGCTCTTCGGAGTCTTCTTCGATATCCACCAAGAACCATCATCAAACAGAACCTCTCTTCCCGGACTACCCCCTCAACAACCCTGAGGAAGTATTCCGGATCTCACTTTACTTGGCAAGTTTTATCATTCGGTTATAGTTCTCTATGATCACAGAATCTGTTCCCAAGTCGTCCATAACAGTGGACACGGCTTTTCGAAAAGATTAATAACCCTGCAGGGATGCACAACTTTACCCACACGTACCAACCGATTCTTAATGCCTAATTTTTAGCCCTCTTCCTTGGAAGGCCGACAGAGAGTGGTTGACCACGACCTTTACCTTACTTTCGCCGAGACCATGAGTCACACACTAGGGAGATGCCGCCATAACGGGTCAAGTCCCGAAGCCAGTACCTAATGATGTGTGCGGGGTTCAAGATTACGGATGTCGGGCATCTCTTGTTCCCGGCCACGCTTACCTACCTGTTATGAATGCACCTCCTTCACCTCCATTCAAGAACAACCAAGATGTGTATGTCGAATGGAAAGCCCAAACTATGTGACTCATGGAATCTACTGTGCAAGTTAGTGAGTCGAGGGGGTTTCCAGGCCCCCGTGTGGTTGTACGCTCGTCTTGGTTCAAGAGGCGAGAACATCAGGTCCTAATGGTTGGGGATATGCTATATGGGTATCCCTATAGCATGTCTCTTATCCCGCTAACCCGGGTGGCCCACAGTTGGTAGCATGGCCTATGTCCTGCTGGGCGGCCCAGTTAGATGGATCCAGAAGGGAGGCCCATGCCGGATAAAGGAAGACTACGGTTGGAGTCACCGACGTACCTGGAGCCTTGGAGTACAAGACACGCAAGACTAGTAATAGACGGTGTAGGACTCTGTAACTTGTCGGCTAGGACTTTTCCCTTTAACCCTAGGACATGTCGACTATATAAGTCGGGCCTATGGGAGCCTTTAGGGCATCGATTCATACAAACTCGCACAGCGAACCTATCTCTGTAACTCGGCGTATTGCCCTTATAGTGATTTATAGCTGGAGTAGGATTCCGCCACCGTCGTGGGATCTGAACCTGGGTAAGTTGTGTTACCTCGTACCCGTCAACCATCTGCCTTCCCCCACGTCTCTAAACACGCACTGTGAGGACCCCTCCATGGCGTACTCGTCGGCAATACCATGACAGTTGGCGCCCACCGTGGGGCAAGAGGCGCTTCAGGCTCTTCAGCGGGCGAGGACCAATATTTTCATGGGAATCGGCGAAACCGTAGCCATCGGTCGTGTTCTCTTCTCCGGAAACGTTCCGATCGTCCCTCCTGATGAGTTCTGGATCCCGGTGAAGACGAACCCTACGCGGTGTTTAATCGTTCCTATCGGAGACATCTACCTCTTCATTGGTGAAACCGACTCGGGCACTAGTTCCCTGGGAGTCGGAGGAGCATCAAGGGACCCCACGGACCGCCTACAGGCAGGATACGTTCACGGAAGGATCGATGTCAGATCTCTCTTTGGAGTTTGCCGACAAAGATCAGAAAAACCCAAGGCCCGCACGGACCGCCTACGATCAGGATACGTTCGCGGAAGGATCGATGTCGGATCTCTCTTCGGAGTTTGCCGGCAAAGATCGGAAAAATTCAAGGCCCACCCAAAAATTCGACCTGGTGCGTTGCATTCAGAGAGAATGCGAAAACCCTCGCGATTACCTGGCCAGGTGGCTCGGTGTACAAGCCGATCTGGCCCACTACCCTGATGATAACGCTATGTATCACTTTGTGGAAGGACTGGATCGGGGCACGCTTCTCCGACATTCTCTGAGACGACAACAAGCGGCAAGTCTCCTTACCTTCGAAGGCATGGTGAACACCGTCAATAGCTATGCGGAGGCTGACGCGGCAGCTCAGACAACGCTCTCGCTCGCTAACGGAGCCCCTCCGATTCAGCCACCGCCACCACCGCCTCCGGCCGCCATCGTCGCAACAACGCCGCCACCTCCAGTCATCGTCGCTGCCGTCGCACCTCCACCGCCTGTCATCGAGGAAGTCCTGGCACCCTCCGACTCTGTTATTGACGCGCTTTATGCTGACTTCAGTGCAGATTCAGAGGATATAGATTTCAGCCCAGAAGAGCTAGACTCCGCCATGCAGGAGATGGAGGAGGAGTACGCGCGCGACGAGCAAGCCAACAACATCATTGTATCTTGAGAGGTGTTCGTCATCATTGGGACGACGATGGATGAAGATCAAACCAGACGAGATCTGCCTACCACGCTGGACAAGGGGAAGGGGCCACTTATTGCTACTGACGATGATCGCGGAAAGGTCATGCCTCCTCCGCCCAACCCATTACAGCAGCCGCAGGAACTCGGCACCAGCCCGAGCAACAACAACACCGCAAACTTGCCGCCTCCGGCATCCACCTATGCAGCGGCCCAAGTCACTTCGGCTGATAGAGTGATGTACGACAATCTCCTCGTCGAGCCACTGACCGTTGCTCATATCCTAAACGTGACCCAGCTCGACGAGAAGCGCCAGCAGCTGCTGGAGGAAGTGCAGGACATCGCGGAGCAAGGCGCTAAGCTATATCGAGATATGGTCAACGCGCAGAAGTCCATAGAGAAAGCTAGAGCAATGGAGGCCGAGTACAAGACTTTGCTGCAGCAACAGAAGGCCAAGAAAACTCCGGCTCGCGTCATCAACGATCCTGGTGTACGGCGAAACCTAGGATGGGCTCCCTCGAAGCCGGCACAGGCTAAGCCATACATTCATAGTGAAGGTAAGCAAGTGATGCCCACCCCGCTCCTTAACCTCGCCGTCGCCAAGACCCTCCTGGAGTAGGATAGATCGCCCGAGGCAGTGGAACAGGTCTATGACCTAGTGTCCAAGGCGGTGAAGCAGCAGGAAAAGGCCACCTCTCAGAGGCTTGAGTCCGACCCAACGCTTTGCCAGTCTAGCCAGTAAACCGCCAAGGGACAGATCTCCTCTTGATGTCAGGTCCCAGACGGGTTCATCAGAACAAATACAGAGGGATGAGCGCAATAGGAAGGATGCCATCCCCATATCCTCCGACCATGGAGAAAAGGCCCGACCTCGTCGCCCATCGCCACCGCCCCGGTCCCCCCGACATCGCGAATATCACAAGGCTCACCATCATACGGATATGCCCCCACCAAAGCAGTGTGGCATCGTCATCCGCGACAACGCGGAGTAGACCCGTCATGATGGAGAGCGCCACCAAAGACATAGGAGAAGGTCACACCATGACCCTCCGCATCCGACAAGCAACCATGACAGGCGTGAGGCGTCACAGGAGGTTAACATCAAAAAGGCTAACCCACCGCCACCTCCGCCTTCGTCACCACCAAGAAGTCACCATGGTGGAGGAGGCCCGCGTCGTTCACGCAGCCCATCCCCTGTTGACAAGAAGAAGAAGAACCCGGAGCCATACGATGCACGTTCGCAGATCGATAAGATCCACGAAGCCCGGGAAGGACCATACCTAGGACCACGTTGCTTTGGACCTGCAATACGGTCCGCAACTTACCCCAAAGGTTTCCGGATTGACAAGACCATCAAGCCCTATAAAGGCATCGCCAAGCCAGCCACATGGTTGCAGGACTACGACAACGCGGTGGAGATTGCCGGAGGCAATCCCAACGTCGCCGTCAAGTACCTCCCGTTAATGTTGGCGGGCACGGCCCGTCAATGGATCGATGACTTGCCGGAGAAATCTATCTACAATTGGTTGGATATGCAAGAAGCGTTCACCAAAAACTTTGCGGGTACATACAAGCATCCCTGCACTGTTGGCAATCTAAAACGGTGCGTGCAAGAGAAAGACGAGACATCTCGCGCCTACCTCTCCTGCTGGCTGGACATGAAGAATTCTTGCGCAGGAGTGCATGCTCAGACCGCCATGGATGCCTTCATCGATGGGTTGGAAAGGGGCACATTGCTCCGACATAAGCTGAAGCGCTTGCAGGACAATCACCAGCTTGACTTAAATCAGATGATCCAGTTGGCCAGTGAGTTCGCAGCCGCTGCCGACGATGCTCGCGGCTCTTTGGCGGCAACGGCCGTTCCAACCCAAGCTCGGAGGAACAACAGTACAAAGAGGAAAACCGCTCCAGAAGAAAAGCAATCTACCGACATGGTCGCCATGACTTTTGCAGCACGAGGTGATGGCGGACAACGTGGCCGAGGAAGGGGAGCTGGCTGTGGGCAGCAACGAGGAAGTGAAACTACCTCGGCGCCACTCCGCGTTCCCCAAACCTACGAGGAGTACCGTGATATGCCGTGCCTCGTACACCTCGATGTCAACGGTAAGGCCACTCATACCAACCGACACTGCAAGTTCGTCAACGACCTCAAGGAAGACCCGGAGTCTGGCTACAAGCAAAGTCGGAAGAACAGACCGCGAGGCAAGGGAAAGGGGAAGAAGAAGGAGGAGGAGTCCAAGGATTCAAGTGACATGGACGAGGACGTTGACCCCAAACACGCCGCCAAGAGCGACGACAAGGGCAAGAACCCCTTCGCAAAGAAGGCGCCAGTGTACCACACTTTCCTTGGCACCCCCACCGTCCGACAACAAAAGACATCTCTGAGGATCCTGATGGCTACCCTACCCCCAGTTCCCCAATACCTGCGCTGGTCGGAGGTTCCAATAACTTGGGACGGGACGGACCACCCAGACCTTATCCCTACGGAGAACGGGTACGCCATGGTCATCAACCCCTTGATTGACGGTGTGGAGTTCACCAAGTGTATGGTGTATAGTGGAAGCAGCATCAACATCATGTACCTGGTTACACTGCAGAAGATGAACTTGACGGAGGCGAACCTAAGGCGGACCAACACCATCTTCCACGGCGTAGTTCCTGGTCGGGAGGCTCGGTCCCTTGGGTGCATTATGTTGGAGATATGCCCTATAGGCAATAATAAATATATTTATTATTATATCTTTGTGTTTATGATAAATGTTTGCATTCATGCTATAATAGTATTAACAAGGAAACATTAATACTTGTGTGATTTGTAAACTAAATTAGAGTCCCTAGTAAAAGCCTCTTCATAATACTAGCTTGTTGGTTAATAAATGATTGTGGTTTCCCTATCATCAACATTGAGATGTTATTAACAACAAGATCATATCGTTAGGAGAATGGTATGATGGACATACTCCTATAGATAAGCGTAGCATAAAGATCAAGTCATTTTAATAGTTCAATTGCTATATGCTTTCTGATACATAGTAACCTAATTCCTTCGACCATGAGATCATGCTTATCACCATCACCGGAAGGATGCTTTGATGACATCAAACACCACACCGTAACTGGGTGGCTATAAAGGTGGCATTGAGTGTTCGGAAAGTATTGGTTGAGACACATGGATCAAGAGTGGGATTTGTCCATCCATATGACGGATAGATATACTTTGGGCCCTCTCGGTGGAATGTCATCCAATTAGCTTGCAAGCATGTGACTGTCTCACAAGGGATCACATATCACGGGAACGAGAAAAGAGTACTTATCAGTAACGAGGTTGAACTAGGTATGCAGAGATACCGACGATCAAAACCTTGGATAAGTAAACTATCGTGATACAAAGGGAAATTGGTATCGTATGTAAGTGGTTCATTCAATCGCAAAGTAATCGTAGAAATATGTGGGAGCCATATGAATTTCCAGATTCCTCTATTGGTTATTGTTCGGAGAAGTGTCTCGATCATGTCCGCATAATTCACGAATCGTAGGGAGACACACTTAAGGATTCGACGTTGTTGAGTAGTTATGGAATGATGAGTAAGAGACCTAATGTTGTTCGGAGTCTCGGATGGGATCCGGGATATCACGAGGAGATCCGGAATGGTCCGGAGAATAAGATTCATATAAGGAAAGTACTGTTTCGGGGTTGGAGAATGGTTCCAGTGTTTTCATCGGGAATGTTCTAGAAGGTTCCGGAATGTCCGACACTCCGGAGGGGAAGGGTACATGAATGTGTCATAACAAGTTGGAATGGTTTCATCATGTACTAGGTGTCATCGCTGAGCAAAATAAAGGGATAAATCAAATCCTAGTTTGAAAAGTCAAACGCCAATTTGAAAAGTCAAACGGCTATTTTGCTTGGTGGAGGGAGAGTAGGAAACCTACTTGGGGAGGAAGTCCCTCTCCCTCCACCGCCGGCCAAGGAGGCCGAGTTGGGGAGGGACTCCCCTCCCCTTGGCCGCGCCCTCCCACCTATATAAGGAGGGGCAGGGCTGCCCCTCCAAGACCTACACCTTGCCCTCTCTAAACCCTAGCCCCAAGCCGCTGGCGCCACCACCTCCTGCTGCTGCCGCCGCTGCCGTCTAGGGCAAACCCTAGCCGCCGACCTGGGCTTTCCCAATCCCTAGCCGCTGGCCTAGCCCTCTCTCCTTGGTGTGTCTAAACCCTAGATCACCTAGGCCTCTCTCTCATAGTCCACCATACTCGCTCCGGCTTAAGGCGAAGCCCTGCGAGATCTCCCCTTTACTTCCGGTACCACGCCGTCGTGCTGCCAAAATCGCGAGGAGAGTGCTACAACCTTCACTGCCTGCTGGAACAAGGGAGAGGAAGGTCTTCGTCAAGTATCGAACGTGTGAACGACTGCGGGAGCGCTGCTGGAACGCAGCGCCGGAAGGATCGTCTACGCGATCTTGAGACCGGGAAGAGTACAACTATATCACCCACGAGAATCCGCTCTCGTTAAACACTTTGGAATCTTCGAGGGTGAGTTATTCTATCGACTCGTTGCTACAATCTAGTAGATAGATCTTGGCTTGTTTGTTTGTATGCGGTAGAAATTTTTTGTTTTCCACGTTACGAACCCCTACACATTACACTTCAGGTTGCCTTTGGCGATGTTAACAATTACCGCCAAGAGTGCATGACCTTCGAGGTGGTCCCCTTCAAGAGCGTGTACCACGTCATATTCGGCCGCGACATATTCCACATGTTCATGGCCAAGCCATGCTTCGTCTACAACAAACTCAAGATACCCGGACCAAACGGTGTCATCACCGTATCCGGAAGCTTTACCAAGGCAAGGGACTGCGAGATCAATGAAGCAGCCATTGCGGAAGCTGTCCTCTACAGCGAAGAATTCAAAGAGATCCAATGCAAGGTCGATGACTCAGAGATGCCCGCGTCGAAGAAGCAGATCTCCGACTCCGCTCCTGCGTTCAAGGACGCCATCGAGACCAAGCCGGTGGAACTTGTGGTAGGCGATGCCTCCAAGACAACCGCCATTGGGACGAACCTGGATCCCAAATAGGAAAGCGCGCTCGTCGAGTTCCTCCATGATAATAGAGACATCTTTGCTTGGCAACCTGCCGACATGAAAGGTGTACCTAGGGAACTTGCCGAGCACATCTTAAACATTGATCCAAAATCCAAACCAGTGAAACAACCTCTACGACACTTTGGAGATGAGAAGAGACGCGCCATTGGCAAAGAGATAGCTAGGTTACTTAAGGCTAGATTTATCCGAGAATTCCTTCACACCCAATGGGTGGCCAATCCTGTACTTGTCCCTAAAAAGGGAACCAATGAATAAAGAATGTGCGTTGATTACACCGGCTTGAACAAAGCATGTCCCAAAGATACGTTTGCTTTTCCTCGCATTGACCAAGTCATTGACTCGACGGCTGGCTTGGAACTTTTGTGTTTTCTCGATGCATACTCAGGATACCACCAGATCAAGATGAGGAAGTCGTACCAATTGGCCACTTCATTCACTACCCCATACGACACGTTTTGCTATGTTACGATTCCCTTTGGGCTGAAAAACGCAGGTGCTACATACCAGCGGACAATGCAACGTTGCCTTCACGACCAAATTGGTCGGAACGTTCACGCCTATGTGGACGACATTGCGGTGATGTCTAAAAAGTCAAATGACTTAATCTCCGACTTGAAAGAAACCTTTGATAATCTCCGGAAATACAACATGATGCTTAACCCTAAGAAGTAAGTCTTCGGGGTTCCAGCAGGCAAATTGTTGGGATTCATCGTTTCCCAACACGGAATCGAGGTTAACCCGGAGAAAATCAATGCCATCTTAAACATAAACCGTCCGACATGCCTAAAGGATATCCAACGACTAACAGGTTGTGTTGCAGCAGTTAGTCGGTTCGTCAGCCGACTTGGAGAGAAGGCTCTGCCGCTGTACAAGTTGCTGAAGAAGGCGGCCAAATTCACGTGGACGGACGAAGCAGATGCAACATTGAAGCAGCTCAAGGAAACTCTTTCCTCAGCGCCCATCCTTGCAGCACCCAAGCCTGGAGAGCCCCTGTTAATATACATGGCGACAACCAACCGGGTAATCAGCGTCGTCGTCGTGGTAGAGCGGAAGGAACCTGGCTATGAGCACGGAGTTCAACGACCAGTTTACTACGTAAGGGAGGTCTTGACGGAGTCCAAGCAGCGTTACCCGCACTACCAGAAGATAGCTTATGGAGTATTCCTTGCTTCTCGGAAGCTGAGGCATTACTTTTAGGAACACCCAATCACAGTGGTGAGCAAGACTCCACTGTCCGACATCATTAACAACAGCGATGCCACAGGAAGGGTCGCGAAGTGGGGCATTGAACTTGCCGCCTTCGAGATCACCTACAAGAGACGCGACGCTATCAAGTCACAAGACTTGGCGGATTTTGTTGCAGATTGGACGGAGATGCCAGATGCTACTCCGTTGCCGGAACCAGAGTACTGGTTGATGCACTTTGACGGATCAAAGCTGCTCAACGGCTCGGGGGATGGTGTATTGCTACAGTCACCGATAGGAGACAAGCTACACTACGTTCTGCAGATCCACTTCGAGGCTACAAACAACATGATGGAGTATGAAGCACTCATTCACGAACTACGTGTAGCCAAGGATATTGGCATCAAGCGCATAGTTTGCTGTGGAGATTCCGACTTGGTTGCCCAGCAGGTGGCTGGCACCTGGAATGTGCGGAACCCTATGATGGCGGCATATCGAGACGAAGTGGACGAGATAGCCAAGAGCTTCTTGGGATACGAAGTCAAGTATGTGCCTAGGGAGCAAAATGAGGCGGCTGATCTGCTGTCTAAGCTTGGATCAAGGCACAAGAAAATTCCGCCAGGAGTTTTCCTAGAGCATCTGCGCACACCATCCGTGAAGGGAGCCGGCATCGACAACCCGGATAGGGCTGACTCTTTCGTCAACATGGTGAGCAAGGTCTCTCTGGCTTGGACAAAACCGTTCATGGAATATCTCGAACACGGAACTTTGCCTGAAGACGAGGTCGAAAGACGACAAATAGTACGACGAGCAAAGGGTTATACCATAATCAATGGGAAACTCTCTAAATGGAGCACTACTGGTGTATACCTAAAGTGTGTTTCCCAGCTAGAAGGTATGGAAATACTACACGAAATCCATCTCGGAGATTGCGGGCATCACGCCGCTCCTCGATCGTTGGTCGCGAAAGCCTTCCGGCAAGGATTCTACTGGCTGACCGCGAAGGAGGACACCGACAAGCTGGTTGAGACATGCATGGGATGCCAGTATTATGCCCGACAACCACATGTTCCCGCTGAAGAATTGCGAACAATACCAATAACTTGGTCGTTTGCAGTCTGGGGGCTAGACATGGTGGGACCATTACAAACGGCACCATGTGGATTTACACATCTGCTTGTAGTAGTTGATAAATTCACTAAATGGATATAAGCTAAACCCATTAGAAAGCTTGATGGGGCAACTGCCCTCAGGTTTGTCCGGGATCTAGTGGTGAGATTTGGTCTCCCACACAGCATTATCACCGACAACGGCAACAACTTGTCACTCGGAGAAGTGGAAGCTTATTGTTGGGAGAAAGGCATCCGACTTGACCTTGCATCTGTGGCACACCCACAATCCAATGGTCAGGTTGAGCGAGCTAATGGATTAATTTTGCAGGGAATCAAGCCACGTCTTGAGGCACCGCTACATAGAGAAGCTGGAGCCTGGGCGGAAGAATTGCCATCTGTGCTGTGGAGTTTACAAACTACACCCAACAGATCCACCGGCTACACCCCCTTACTTCATGGTATATGGAGCAGAAGCCATCCTGCCTTCCGACATACTTCACGATGCACCAAGAGTTGCCGCCTACGACGAAGATGACGCTGAAAAATCTAGACGCCTAGATGTGGGCCTTCTCGAGGAGGAGCGCGTTTTGGCATGCCAAAGATCCGCCATCTACCAGCAGAAGCTACGCAGCTACCATAGTCGCCGCGTCCGGCATCGCTCATTTAAAGAGGGGGATTTGGTGCTCCAACTTAAGCAGAAGAAGTCACACAAGTTATCCCCGCCATGGTAAGGACCGTTCATCATAAGCAAGGCGCTACTCAATGGGTCTTACTACCTCGTTGACAATCGTGAACTGAAGGATAGACCCAACGAGGATCATAAGCGTAAGCGACGTAACCCGGATGATGATTACCCGGAGCTTGATCGGCCATGGAACATAGCACATCTACGTCCTTTTTACACTTAGCATTTTTTATCTAATTGTGTACCTCTTATATGATCAATGAAATAAAGCTCTCTGGTTCACTCATATTTCTGAGTCTTTTACCTCCTTTAGTGTTCATTTTTGGATCATGTAAAACCTTTATGCACAAGTTTTGCGATTGCACTTGTGAAAATTCCGCCTACGGGCGTTAGCTTAAGTTTTCTGGTCTACACGTTCTTTGTCGTTCTTATGTGGATTCTGGAGTAGTGACTTTTGGCACTTATTGTCGGCGATTTTGTGCTTAGGTTATTGACGGTGCCATTGGGCATCATCACTTCAGCGCATGGTTCCGACAACGAGTCTTCCGACTCATGAAAAGTCAAGCATAAGAACCAAAGTAATGGATAAGCCAACACTTGCTTAAAAAATATATACATGCTGGAAATTAGTTCTTGAGTAGCAGGAAATAACAACCATTGTTTTCCGCCTTAAGTTACATAAATAAGTTTTTTCCGCATATACACCAAAGGTGAAACAAATATTACAAAGTTGTTTTTCATTCCTTTGGCGCAGGCGACTTGGAAGCAGCGTCATCACCAGCAGGAGAACCACCCTCGAAGTAGGCGGTGTGAAGAGACTCGGAGGAGCTTTGGTTGCCGCCATCAATGGTGTTCATTGGCACGAAGACGTTGATATCGACCAAGTCGGCAACTCTGGTGTCATAACCCACGAGCGACGACAAGATGGATTCATGGTTAATCTCTTTGCCATCATCGTCTACGTCGGGAATGCCAGAGGTTACCGTGTCGATGTCGGCATCTTCGTAGTGTGCCTTCACAATTGACAGCGCCATCCTTGCACCAGCCCGTGCACATCAAGCTTTCTAGCTTGTGATACGCTCGGGGGCTCGGCGCAGGATCTCTGAGTACTTCACCATAGAGTCCGATGCTTTAATGTTGATTTGAAGGGGCTTGGCGATCTCTTTCGCTTGCGCGATGGCGGTGTTAATGAAGTTGCCAGCAAGAACCATGCATTCCTTGGCCGGAGGAGGCGAACGGGTCAAACCCATAGGAGCTGCAAAATTCGACAAGGAGCACATGAGTTCAACAATTTAGAGTATTCAGACTACAGAAATCCAAGGCGGAGAAAACTTACTGAAGATGCTGGCCTCAGCCTGCTAGAGGGTGTCCGCCAAGGATTCTTTCTCTTGTTGGAGGAGCTTATACGCCTCACTATGGCATTGGTTCTCCTCATCGGCAGCTTGCTTATGATATTTTAAGATCACAATCTCCTCCTTCAAGCGATTGATTTCCTCGGTGGCGGAGTCCTGCAGGACCTTCATTGACTCCTCATGCATTTTCAGCATGTCCTTCCTCTCCTCCTTAAGGATCTTGTTTTTGCTATCCAGTTGCTGAATGTGCTTGGATTGCTCGACAATGTCCTTAGCCTTGGCAACATGTTCTACAAGTCGGAGAATTCAAAGTACACAGTGAGTACTCGGAGAATATGAGCACAAAACCAAGACGGAATGCGAAAAAAAGGCAGTTTTACCATTTTCGGCTTCAAGGTCTACGCGCATCTTCTGATACTTGTCATTGGCCATGCCCCTCCGAGCATTCTCATTCTGTGGGGAAAAAAGGAAAAAGTTAAACGTTGTTTGGTCTACTTGGAGCCTCTAGCCGGAAATTTTCCACCTAGACGCTCGGGGGCTACAGCGAGAGTTTTTTTGACTTAGCAATATGCTTAGCTTTTCTTTAAGTATCTAGTCGGAAATAATTCAGTTACAACTAGAAGCTTGGGGGCTACAGTGTAAAGTTTTTTAACTCGAATATATGCTTAGCTTTCCTTTAAAGCATCTAGTCAGAACTAACTCAGTTACAACTAGAGGCTTGGGGGCTACAATATTGAAATTTATAAACACTGCGTATGCTACTCTTAAAGCATCTAGTCGGAATAATTCATTCCATCTAAATTCTTGGGGGATACAGTGAGAAGGTTTCTAGCTTAGTCACTCTTAGAGCATCTAGACGCAAAGACCTGTGGTTTTCTGTCTACATCCTCGGGGGCTGCAGTGGGATATTCATATAAAATGCAAAAGGCAAATAAAACTTAAGAGTGCAATGATCTTGAGATTGGTAGCGCTCTCGGCCAGCACCTTGCCAAAGGATATGCTATTTCCTCGCAAGATATCTGCTTGTTGGAAGATCTCCTCAAGACCGCACGTCGGCGATGTCGGTGCTGCACCAGGAACCAGAGTTGTGCTACTCGGAGTAAGTGTCGGGTAGACTATCTTCGGGAACTCAAAAGGTTTCTGGGGAGCAAGGGCGCCGCCTTCGGCAGAAGTACCGGCTTCCACCACCGCCTTACCGCCACCGATGGCATCCTTAGCCGGAGCTTCAGCCACTTGGTGGGCGGTACTCTCCTGCGTCGCCTGCTCGTAGACAATAGCGACCTCGGTATATGCACCCGAGTCCACTTCCATGGCGAAAGGACCAGATGCCTCCTTAGCTTGTGAGCTTGTCGGGGCAGACAAGGGATTGACGGAGGGAGTGGCAGGGGCGATGGCGGGAGATGCGTCGCGATGCAGCATATCCTTGATGGTTTTAGAAGCCCCCGATGTTTTGGAGGTCTTCTTGAGGATGGCCGTGGCTTTCTTCCTGAAACGTGCGAAATGCATAAGTACAGGAGCAAGAGAGATAAATAGACAATGTCGGAGGAAAATAAGCTTACACAAGTGGAGGTGCTTTGGCAAAAGGGATCCCGATGGTTTTTCTTTTCTCCGCCTCTAGGGTGGCGGTAGTATTTTTGGAGGATCCACCCTCCGTCTTCTTCTTCTTGCCTCCGTAGGCAGCGTCAAAGGTGGAGCTCTTCCGCTTTCGCGCCACCGGAGCATCGTCGTCGGACACGACAGTGACTTCTTCATCTTTGGTCTGTAGATTTTGGGAGCCATGTTGTCCTCATCTATGTCGCAAAGCTGTTAAGTGAAAAGCCACCGTGTTAGATGAGATGACAGTTGCTAGATGGAAGAACTGGAGTATATGTCATACATGGAAAATAAACAGTTACCTTTGGGCACTTGCCGTCTACAAACATGTCGTAGGTGATGGCTAAGCCACACTTCTTGTCCTTCACCTTGACGATGTCCTTAAGACGGAGCTTGACGGAGTCGCTCAAGAAGTTGTCGACCGAGATGCGGAGGCTATCCCTTCTGTCGCTGGTATACTCGTGCATGAGCTTCGTGCGGTGCTGCAGAGGTTGGATTCGCCTGATGAACAAGCACAAGGCTAGGTCCAAGCCGGTCAAACCTGTCTCTATGAACCATTCGATCCGCCTTATAACATAAGAAGCGTCGAGGTCGGAGGGAAGGGAGGCTTGGGATCTCCATGACGAGGCTTCAGCGGCGGCTCCATCGACGAAGTCCGGGTACGTTACTTCTCAGTTAGCCAGAGGGATATCTGGGCCGTAGAAGTAGGTACGCTGCCAATTCTTGTAGGACTTGTGGCCGACGATGTCGGGGAACCGCGGGCCATGACGGATCTTGAAGCTTATGGTGCCATAGTTCCTAAGTTCGTCCTTGCTAGCTCCGGCTTCATGTTTGACGGTGAAGAAGTACACGAAGAGATCTAGCCTAGGCCTTATCCCTAAGTAACCCTCGCAGAGCGCCGTGTAGTTGCTAAGCGCTAAGATACTATTGGGGGAGAGTTTCTGGGGCTGGACTCTATAGTGATTCAAGACGGAGAGGAAGAAGTTGGAGATGGGCAGGGAGACGCCGCCTACCAGTTGGGATTTGAGGTACACCTTTTCTCTGGCTTGGGGAGAAGGTGTCACCTCGCTGGTCGGCGCCGCCTGCCAGGCGAGCCCCTCCGTCGCAGGGAGGTAGCCTTCGATGATCAGCTCTTGGATATCACGGTCGGTGATGTATGAGCCGTTCCAGTCGCCCTTGTGCGAGTCAAGTTCCTCCTCCAACGGCTCCAGCGCTGTTGGATTATGGTCGCCGCCGGTGGATTCGACCACCGCCGAGACGGGGATGACCAAACCCTCTGGGGGCATGATGATGGAGCTCGCCGGCTTCGCCGTGGCTTCGCTCGACGCCGCCATAGAAGGGGAAGTGCTGCTGCTGGCCATGGAGTGAGTATGGAGGTGACTGGTGCGGATTAGGGCTAGGATTTTTTGAGAGTTTTCGCGAAGAGCTCGAGGAGGCACGCGCTGGAGAAAGAAGACGATGCGAGGAGAATGAGGTAAAAGGTGAAACTTCCACCACAATTACTATTTATCATCTCGAGCGTCGAGATTCGTGCAGCTTGATCGAATGGTTGCCGCGTAGACAACGTGTTCGTGAACGTGTGCGGAAATTTTGCCACGTCTCCAACCGTCGCCGCCAACGGTTCATATCGCTCCGCGGGGAAATCGTACATGATTGCGTTCTCTGCATGTGTGAGTCACGAGGCGTCGCTGACCTAAGCCTACGTCGCCCTAGCTGACATAGGCAGATGAGCCGTCACATCGAAGATTCCGGCATGGACGGATCCAGTCCGGCTACGGAAGAGTACGATGGAAGATTCAGCATTTCTCCGACTTACAAGTTGAAGACGGAGAAAACCTTGCAGGGTTCTTTTGGAGGACTACAAGATATTTCTTGACGATTTGCCGACATCCATCTAGATGGAGCATTCCACGTGAAGAGGAAAGACGGCGCAAGATCTCGGAGTTCTCCAGGGGCTACTATTGGGGATATGCTATATGGGTATCCCTATAGCATGTCTCTTATCCGGCTAACTCGGGTGGCCCACAGTTGGTAGCATGGCCTATGGCCTGCTGGGAGGCCCAGTTAGATGGATCCAGAAGGGAGGCCCATGCCGGATAAAGGAAGGCTACGGTTGGATTCACCGACGTACCCAGATCCTTGGAGTACAAGACACGCAAGACTAGTAATAGATGGTGTAGGACTCTATAACCTGTCCGGCTAGGACTTTCCCTTTAACCCTAGGACCTGGCGACTATATAAGTCGGGCCTATGGGAGCCTTTAGGGCATCGATTCATACAACCTCGCACAACGAACCTATCTCTGTAACTCGGCGTATTGCCCTTATAGTGATTTATAGCAGGAGTAGGATTCCGCCACCGTCGTGGGATCTGAACCTGGGTAAGCTGTGTTACCTCGTACCCGTCAACCGTCTGCCTTCCCCCACGTCTCTAAACACGCACTGTGAGGACCCCTCCATGGCGTACTCATCGGCAATACCACGACACTAAGGGTGGCAAGTATGGGACTTCAAAAACCACAACCCACGTGGCCTCCCATACAAGCCTTAGCATGTTTATCATTCATATCTGATCACATCACAACATCCTACCATACTAGATTCATTCGCATTTCCGGTGCATCACATGAATGATCGGCATCAGACCACTAAGCATGGCTAAGCTTGACTTAACTGTGGCACTAGCTACGCTCATAAGCCAAACCCTAGTTATGCTAGGAGCGGTGGATCAGGTAATATAGTTCACAAAGGGAAACATGCATCAGATAGGATTTCTCCGTCTACTGATAAAAGACTGTTGAACCGAATACATATGACGAAAATGAAATACTTTGTAATCATAGGATTCATATGTATGAGTGGGGCTTCGCTTGCCTTGTCCGTTGCTAGACTGGTACTGCTCTTCGGTGGCGTTGACTTCAGCTTCGGGTTCGGTTCCTATTCGCGAGAACCAATCACCGGAAAAGAGAAAGCAACACTCAACACATGGCATGTGCAATGCTCATACAATATGGATGATATGACAAGCTGGATAGTGTTGAATTGAACCCTAAAACATGCTTTATCACTTTAAAGGGAGTCCGAAAGGTCCAAACCCTAGAACAGGGGGATCCTCGGAATCACCTATGGGGTTCAATTGGTTCTTCTAATTAAACTTGCTAGCAAAGTTGATTAACAATGTATGATTATAGTTTTTCTGATCATTTTGGTATATTATTTGTATCTTTCTAATTTAAAATGAATTAGTTATGAATTTCCCAGATTTTAATTCATTTTAAATCATTTCTGGAATATTTGAAATAATTTCCAAACTTCGGCCCACATGTCAGACTTTTAATAATTTCAGAAAATATTTATAGAAAATAATAAAACCCTGACAGGCAGGGCCCACCTGTCATATATTTATTAATTACAGAAATCATTTAAAAGAAAATAAAAAGGGAATATGACAACAGGATGATGTCATGCTGACATCATCAATGGCTTGCTCTCAGATCGACGATGGAACTGGCGATTGAGCACACACGAGAGGCTACGGTGGTGGGCATTGGAAAGAGGGGAACAAGGCAAGTCAAATCGTGGTGACGCCGCCAGAAAATGGTCGCCGGAGATGGCGGTGCGACAACGGACAGTGGCAGTGAGCGGCATTGCACGGTGGGGAGGATGCCAGGGAGCGAGAGGGAGGGACAGAGGAGGTCTGCGAGAACCAGTGTCTCACCCTGAGTGCGATGGTGGTGACAGCGACGCCGGGGCGGTCTAGAACGGCCGGAATCGACGAAGAAGGCGGCGGCCAGAGCTCGGGAAGGTGAAGTCGATGGCTACGATTCCGTGCATCTCCGGTCGATTCCATTGGCAGGAATGATCAGCGTGGCGAGGTGAAGCCGGCAGTGGTCTCAGATGGTGAGGGGGTGGTCGGGAATGGCGGGGCACGGCGGAGCCCGAGTCTTAGGGTTCCGTCGAGTTTGGGGAAAAGCCACAGAGGCCACGAGAGAGAGAGTAAGACGGGTATGGGGAGGAAGAGATCGACGCAGTGATCTTTATCCTCATCCTCGCAGGCGGCGGCACGCATCACAACATCAGTGAGATCGACGGCAAGGGTGCTGCCAGGCAGCTGCTTCGCCGGCAGCTCGGGGAAGAAGAAAAGAATAAGACGGCGAAGGGGTACGGGCCAGATGGGCTGAGGTGGGGCGGCTCTTGGGCTGATGCGTGCTACACTTGGCTGGAGAGAGAGAGAGAGAGAGAGAGAGAGAGAGAGAGAGAGAGAGAGAGAGAGAGAAGAGATGTGGGCTGCGGCCCAGATAAGTTAGAAACCTGTTTTATTTCCAGAAAACCTTTTTCTTTTCTATTTTTCTGATTTCCTTTTATATTTTGAATTTTAAATCTGTTTTGAATAATTTCAAATCACAGAAACTTTTATAATATAACTGAAAACACTAAGGGGCCCTTGATATTGATTGGGCTCCATGCATTTTGTGTTTCTTTCCAAATATTTTCAAAACCAGATGAATGTTTCAAATAGAGAGAGGAGTTAGGGTTTAGGGTTTTGTTGGTTCTTTCTTGATTAAACCAAAATGCAAGTGTTATGCATGCATGCAATGCTCAAAACATATCTTATTTATATTACACAAAAGGTGGTATGTTAAAGCTCTATCCCACTTACAATAATCTCGACCCGAGATTCCTAGGTTTTAGAAAATAAGGCAGGGTACTCAGATCGAAGACGATCTTCGCGTTCCCAGGTTGCTTCTGACTCAGAGTGATGATACCATTGCACTTTCAGGAACTTGATAGTTTGGCGACGAGTCTTGCGCTCGGTTTCATCAAGAATACGAACAGGGTATTCTCGGTAGGTTAGATCATCTTGGAGATCCAAAGTTTCATGGTCCACACCATGAATGGGATCTTTGAAACAATGCTTGAGTTGAGACACGTGAAAAACATCATGAACCTCTGGAAAAGTTGAAGGTAGATCCAATTGGTAGGCAAGTTCACCCCGCTTGGAGAGAATGCGAAAGGGACCAACGTAGCGAGGATCCAATTTGCCTTTGATACCGAATCGATGGACACCCTTAAGAGGAGTGACCCAGAGATAAACTTGATCACCAACTTCATAATGAACATCAACATGATGACGATCGTAGTTGGTCTTCTGACGGGATTGAGCGGCCTTCAGACGCTCTCGAATTATGCGAACTTGATCTTCTGCTTCTTGGATCATGTCCAGAGCAAAGAATTGTCTTTTGCCGGTTTCTGTCCAGTTCAGCGGTGACATGTTCTCCCATACAAGAATTGGAAAGGTGCCATGCCCAAACTGGATTAAAAACTGTTGTTATAGCAGAACTCTGCAAAAGGAAGACATTTCTCCCAGTTCTTTCCAAAGGATATGACACACGCTCTGAGCATGTCTTCAAGAATTTGATTTACTCTTTCAGTTTGACCACCAGTTTTAGGATGATAAGTTGTATTGAAGGAAACTTGAGTTCCCATTGCTTGTTGGATACTAGCCCAGAATTTGGAAGTGAACAAGCTTCCACGATCAGATATGATCTTCTTGGGAACACCATGAAGAACGACGATCCGGGATACATATAGCTCTGCCAACTGGCTTGCAGTAATGCTTTCCCGAACAGCAAGGAAGTGGGCAACTTTGGATAGTCGATCAATAACTACCCATATGGCATCATGTCCATATTGTGTCCTTGGGAGTCCAGTAATGAAGTCCATACCAATTTCATCCCATTTCCACTCAGGGATTTTCAACGGCTGCAGAAGTCCAGCAGGCCTTTGGTGTTCAGCCTTCACACGATGGCAAACGTCGCACTCTGCAACAAAGCGAGCGATTTATGGTTTCATTCCACTCCACCAGAATCTTTGACGGTGATCTTGGTACATCTTAGTACCACCAGGATGGATACACAGAGGGGATTCATGAGCTTCTAGTAGGATTAGATCTTTGATTTTCCGACTATTTGGAACCACTAGCCAGTTACTAAAGTATAGAATACCTTGATCATTGACGGAGAAACATTTAGTTTCACTGCTTGCAACACGTTCTTTGATCTTGGTAACCTCAACATCTTGCTTTTGAGCTTCTTTGATTTGGTCCTCAAGAGAAGATTTTATTTCAAGGTTAGCAAGGAATCCACAAGGAACTACTTCAAGGTTAAGACGCTTGACTTCCTCGTAGAGAGCAGGTTGGGCTTGTGAAATCATCAGATTATTGCAATAAGACTTCCGACTTAGCGCATCAGCAACGACATTGGCTTTGCCAGGTTGATAGTTGAGACCCAAATCATAATCTTTGATGAGTTACAACCATCGTCTCTGCCTGAGATTCAAATATGGCAGGGTAAATAGGTACTTTAGGCTTTGATGATCCGAGTAAAGTTCGCAACGGTTACCGATGAGGTAATGTCGCCATTGCTTGAGAGCATGAACAACAGCAGCAAGCTCGAGATCATGGGTTGGATAATTGTTCTCATGTGTCTTCAACTGCCGAGAAGCATAGGCCACTACATGACCATCTTGCATCAACACACAACCGAGCCCTTGGAGAGAAGCGTCACAGTAGATGACGAAGTCCTTGCTTGTATCCGGAAGGACAAACACAAGAGCGGTGGTTAGTTTAGTTTTCAAAGTTTGGAAGCTTCCTTCTGCCTTTTCTGACCATTCAAACTTCTTATCTCTCTTAAGAAGATCAGTCATAGGCTTGGCTATCTTGGAAAAGTTCTCGATGAATCGGCGGTAATATCCAGCCATTCGAAGAAAACTTCGGACTTCCTTGACTGAAGTAGGTGACTTCCATTCCAGAATGGTCTGAACCTTATCCGGTATGACAGCAATGCCACTTGCAGATACAACATGGCCAAGGAAGATGAGATCTTGTAACCAGAACTCACATTTGGAAAACTTGGCATAGAGGCGATGTTCACGAAGTTTAGTCAATACCAAACGTAGATGTTCGGCATGCTCTTCTTCGGTCTTGGAGTAGATTAAGATGTCATCAATGTATACCACGATGAACTTGTTGAGATACTCCATGAAGACGGAGTTCACGAGCCTCATAAATGTGGCAGGGGCATTGGTTAACGCGAAGGACATCACTGTATACTCGTAAAGACCATAACGAGTTGTGAATGCTGTCTTCGGTATATCCTCCTTCCTGATCTTAATTTGATGATACCCTGATCTTAAGTCCATTTTGGAGAAGACAGTGGCACCACTTAATTGATCAAAGAGGTCATTAATCCGGGGAAGTGGGTACTTATTTTTGATTGTCACCGCGTTGAGTGGACGGTAATCAACCACCAATCTTGGAATATTTGTATCCCGCTTCTTGACGAAGACGGTAAGGCAACGCTAAGAAAATGTTCTAGGTTGGATGTATCCTAGACCCTCTAACTCTTCAAGTTGCTTCTTCAATTCAACCAACTCATGAGGAGGCATGCGGTAAGGTCTTTTGGAGATAGGAACAGGTCCAGGAACTAGCTCTATGACAAACTCCACACTTCGATCAGGTGGCATGCCAGGCAACTCTTCAGGAAAGACATCCGGGAAATCACAGACTACATGGACATCTTGGACTTCGAGAGTAGGTAGGACATCCATGGCATACAACTCCGAGAAAGGTTTAAGGACTGCTGATGGAGACTTTGAACCATCAGTCGAGTACTTGACAGTTATGCCAGGAGGAGAGGTCACAACAACTGTTCTAAGTGCATAGTCAATGATGGCTTGATACTTGGTTAACCAGTCCATGCCCAGAATAACATCTATGTCAGTAGACTTGAGTGCAATGAGGGAAGTGGGAAACTTCTGATATGCTATATCTATCTCAACCCCATGAGTAACCCAGATGGTCTGCCAACGAGACCCAGGAGTTCTAATCTCTAGAGGAGAGTCCATATCTTGAAAGGTGATATCATGCATTTGCGCAAAATATTGTGATATGAATGTATGCGATGCTCCAGAATCAAACAGGACTGTTGCGAGAATTGAATTGACACGGAGCGTACCCAGAATGACGCGTGGGTCTTCCTGAGCTTCCTCAACAGTGACATGGGTCAGACGACCACGTCCAACACCTTGAGATTTATCATTCTTCTTTGCCAGCTGATCATTGCGTCTGGCAGCCCTTTGAGAACACTCCCTTGAGTAGTGACCAGGATGACCACATGAGTAATAGGTAACTCCAGTGTGGGAACCAGCAGGAGGATGATAGTTTGCTCCACCAGTATTTGACTGTGGCCGATGAGAATTATTGCCAGAAGACTTGGGTGCATAAGGAGCACGAGGCACAACATTGTATGGAACAAAGACACGCCGCTTCTTGTTACCAGAGGAAGAAGCACGAGAATTTCCTTCTTCACGCTTCTGGGAGACTTCCATATCCTTCCTTCCATGCTGCAGAGTAAGAGCCTGATTGTGCAAGTCCTGGAAAGATTAGAACTTGAAGGGCAGCAACTCATAGCGAAGTGCAGGGTTAAGTCCCTTACGGAACAGCTCTTGCTTATCTTCATCATTAGTCACATCCCTGGTTGCATAACGAGCCAGGCGAGTGAACTCACGCCCATAGGTTTTAATATCCTTGCGCCCCTGGGTTAGATCCAGAAATTCCCTCCTTTTAAGATCCATGGCGGGCTTAGGTATATATGAGGCACGAAATGCCGCAAAAAACTCCTCCCAGGTAACAACATGTCCCTGAGCTTGCAGATTCTGAAAACCTTCCCACCAAACACCAGCCTCACCTTCCAGTTGATAGGTGGCAAAGTTGACACGATCAGCAGGACGGACACGAAGAGCACTGAACTTGCGCTCTATGGTGCGGATCCAATCATCAGCTTCAAGGGGTTCCTTGGAGTGGGTTAAGATTGGAGGAAAAGAGCAGATGAAATCTCCAAGTGTGACACAGTCGTCGGGACGACGTTCAGTGTTCTGCGCCACATGCTCCAGAAGGCGTTCATTCCTTAGACGGTTGGTCTCAATGTTGTTGAGAACCTCGGCCATTGTGGGAGGTGGCAGAAATCCCTGATTAGCATTGTTGTTTCCTCGATGGCCAACAGAACCACGAGTACTAGACGACATCCTGAGGAGAAAACAGAAACCATGAGAATGGATTCACCAAAAAGGGTACAACAAAGGATGGCAAAACCATATTAAAAGATCATGGTAAAGGTGAACACGTGGATGAAAATTATATCAATGCATTAAGTATGGCAGTAGAACAAGCATACGAAACGTATACACTAACAACTTAGAAACAAACCATAACAATGGAATGCAAGCATGACATGATACCAACAAGTCACAAAGGAATTGAGAGCGGGATTAGAGGCATCCTTAGCAAAGTTGAAAAACAATGTTTCAGTTGCACAGATTTATCTTGGAAACTCTGAGCCTTGCAACCAAGTACGGAGTACTAGGGAAAAAACAGCCCGAACCCGTATATCCTAAGAGTTTGAAATGATAGACGAGAAGTGAAAACCTTGTAAAGCAAACGGGGTAAGATAACTCAGCAATAGAACAACCTTGTATAAGGAGTAAAAATAGTCCTATTCAGAGTTTTGCAAATAGTTCTTAGCTTTCAAATAGTTTTCTCAAACTCTAGACTCAACATCGACCATCTAGAAGGGTTTCCTACAGGCAGTCCTGCTCTGATACCAAAATCTGTCACGACCCGGGATCAGGGCTAGACAAATACCAGATCCTCATCTGATATAATCCTAACCTAAATTCCGAAACGCGCAGGGAAAGATCGGTAACATTACAGAACATACAAACCAAACATTAATAAGGTAAACTCTTAAGAGAGTTACAAACCAGTCATACAAGCCCAGGGTCACAGACCCATCATTTCATCAAACAACGGAAGCAAACAAGTTGTTCTAAACAACAAAATTAGCAAAGGGCCTAAGAGGCCTTAAACAGAAGTAGCGACCCTTCCATAGATCCTAGGATGTTGCCTGGTAACCCCGACTACTCGTTGACTTCGACGTAGAAACCACCTTCAGTTGGAGTAGCATCATCTGTAAAAAAACATCAATGAAGCAAGGCTGAGTACAGGGTGTACTCCGCAAGACTTATGGCTAGTGGAGTTATTTTTGCATAAGGCCATCTTTTGTTTTCAAAACAAGAGGGAGAAGAAACTCGTCTAGTCAGATCATTTTCAAAAGGGGATAAGAAGACTACAACTCTAGCTCTTCGGAGTCTTCTTCGATATCCACCAAGAACCATCATCAAACAGAACCTCTCTTCCCGGACTACCCCCTCAACAACCCCGAGGAAGTATTCCGGATCTCACTTTAGTTGGCAAGTTTTATCATTCGGTTATAGTTCTTTATGATCACAGAATTTGTTCCCAAGTCGTCCATAACCGTGGACATGACTTTTCGAAAAGATTAATAACCCTGCAGGGATGCACAACTTTACCCACACGTACCAACCGATTCTTAATGCCTAGTTTTTAGCCCTCTTCCTTGGAAGGCCGGAAGAGAGTGGTTGACCACGACCTTTACCTTGCTTTCGCCGAGACCATGAGTCACACACTAGGGAGATGCCGCCATAACGGGTCAAGTCCCGAAGCCGGTCCCTAATGATGTATGTGGAGTTCAAGATTATGGATGTCGGGCATCTCTTGTTCCCGGCCACGCTTACCTACCTGTTATGAATGCACCTCCTTCACCTCCATTCAAGAACAACCAAGATGCGTATGTCGAATGGAAAGCCCAAACTATGTGACTCATGGAATCTACTATGCAAGTTAGTGAGTCGAGGGGGTTTCCAGGCCCCCGTGTGGTTGTACGCTCGTCTTGGTTCAAGAGGCGAGAACATCAGGTCCTAAGGGTGGAAAGTATGGGACTTCAAAAACCACAACCCAAGTGGCCTCCCATACAAGCCTTAGCATGTTTATCATTCATATCTGATCACATCACAACATCCTACCATACTAGATTCATTCGCATTTCTGGTGCATCACATGAATGATCGACATCAGACCACTAAGCATGGCTAAGCTTGACTGAACTGTGGCACTAGCGATGCTCATAATCCAAACCCTAGTTATGCTAGGAGCGGTGGATCGGGTAATATAGTTCACAAAGGGAAACATGCATCAGATAGGATTTCCCCGTCTACTGATAAAAGACCATTGAACCGAATGCATATGACGAGAATAAAATACTTTGTAATAATAGGATTCATATGTATGAGTGGGGATTCGCTTGCCTTGTCCGTTGCTGGTCTGGTACTGCTCTTCGGTGGCGCTGACTTCAGCTTCGGGTTCGGTTCCTATTCGCGAGAACCAATCACCGGAAAAGAGAAAGCAACACTCAACACATGGCATGTGCAGTGCTCATACAATATGGATGATATGACAAGCTGGATAGTGTTGAATTGAACCCTAAAACATGCTTGATCACTTTAAAGGGAGCCCGAAAGGTCCAAACCCTAGAACAGGGGGATCCTCGGAATCACCTATGGGGTTCAATTGGTTCTTCTAATTAAACTTGCTATCAAAATTCATTAATAGTGTATGATTATAGCTTAGTTAGATAGGTTTCATTTTTCTGATCATTTTGGTATATTATTTGTATTTTTCTGATTTAAAATGAATTATTTATGAATTTCCCAAATTTTAATTCATTTTAAATCATTTTTGGAATATTTGAAATAATTTCCAAACTTGGGCCCACATGTCAGACTTGTACTCATTTCAGAAAATATTTACAGAAAATAATAAAACCCTGTCAGGCAGGGCCCACCTGTCATATATTTATTAATTACAAAAATCATTTAAAAGAAAATAAAAAGGGAATATGACAACAGGATGATGTCATGCTGACATCATCAATGGCTTGCTCTCAGATCAACGATGGAACTGACGATTGAGCGCACGCGAGAGGCTGCGGTGGTGGGCGTTGGAAAGAGGGGAACATGTTGGAGATATGCTCAAGAGGCAATAATAAAGTGGTTATTATCATATCTTCATACTTATGATAAATGTTTATATACCATGCTATAATTGTATTAACCGGAAACATTAATACTTGTGTGATTTGTAAACATAAAAGAGTCCCTAGTAAAGCCTCTTGTTAAACTAGCTTGTTGGTTAATATATGATCATGGTTTCCTGATCGTGAACATAGAGATGTTATTAACAACAGGGTCATATCATTAGGAGAATGATGTGATGGACATACTCCTATAGTTAAGCGTAGCATAAAGATCAAGTCATTTAATATAGTTCATTTGCTATAAGCTTTCCGATACATAGTAACCTAATTCCTTCTACCATGATATCATGTTAGTCACCATCACCGGAAGGATGCTTTGATGACACCAAACACCACGCCGTAACCAGGTGGCTATAAAGGTGGCATTGAGTGTTCGGAAAGTATGGGTTGAGGCACATGGATCAAGAGTTGGATTTGTCCATCCATATGACGGATAGATATACTTTGGGCCCTCTCGGTGGAATGTCATCCAATTAGCTTGCAAGCATTTGACTGGCTCACAAGGGATCACATATCACGGGAACGAGAAAAGAGTACTTATCGGTAACGAGGTTGAACTAGGTATGCAGAGATACCGACGATCAAAACCTCGGATAAGTAAACTATCGTGAGACAAAGGGAAATTGGTATCATATGTAAGTGGTTCATTCGATCGCAAAGTAATCATAGAAATATGTGGGAGCCATATGAATTTCCAGATTCCTCTATTGGTTATTGATCGGAGAAGTGTCTCGACCATGTCCGCATAATTCACGAACCGTAGGGAGACACACTTAAGGATTCGATGTTGTTGAGTAGTTATGAATGATGAGTAAGATAACAAACGTTGTTCGGAGTCTCGGATGGGATCCGAGATATCACGAGGAGATTCGGAATGGTCCGGAGAATAAGATTCATATAAGGAAAGTCCTGTTTCGGAGTTCGGGAATGATTCCGGTGTTTTCACCAGGAATGTTCTAGAAGGGTCCGGAAGGCCCGACACTCCGGAGGAGAAGGGTACATGAATGTGTCATGACAATGTGGAATGGTTGCATCATGTACTAGGTCACTTGGCTGGACAATATGGAGTGAGAAATCAAATCCAAGTTTGAAAGTCAAACGCCAATTTGAAAAGTCAAACGTCAAGTTTGCTTGGTGGTTCTTGTTCGTAAGTTAGAACGACACTTATTGAAAGCCCCAAACCACGTAAAACATGCAAAGAAAATTAGAGGCGTCTAACTTTGTTTTTGCAGGGGTGTGCTGTGATGTGATATGGCCATGATTGTGATTATATATGATGTATGCAATGTCCCTTATTGTAAGTTGGCAACCGGCAGGAGCCATATGGTTGTTTTTTAAATTCCGTTAAGACCTGCATGTCTATTCAAAGAAGTTGTAATAGTTGATGCTAGTGGACGGCAACCATGAAGCGGCGCCATTGACCTTGACGCCACACCGGTGATGATGGAGATCATGTTCGTGCTTGAAGATGGAGATCGGAAGCACAAGAAGAAAGGCCATATCATATCACATATTATGAATTGCATGTGATGTTAATCCTTTTATGCATCTTGTATTGCTTAGTTCACGACGGTAGCATCATAAGATGATCCCTCAAGCACACAATTTCAAGTTTTAAAGTGTTCATCCTTAGTAAGCACCGTTGCTAAAGCTCGTTGTTTCGAAGCACCATGTGATGATCGGGTGTGTTAGATTCTGCGAGTGTATACAACGTGAGCAAGCCAGATTTGCTCATGCGGAAGCTAAGGTTTGATCTTGACGAGCCTAGCATGTACAGACATGGTCTCGGAACACGGATCACCGAAAGGTAAAGCATGAGTCATATAGTAGATATGATGAACATGTTGATTGTTCGCCATTGAAGCTACATCAACTCTCGTGATGATCGGTTTTGATGTGGTGGATTTGGTTCGTGTGATCACTAAAACAATGTGAGGGATGTTGTTTTGAGTGGGAGTTCAACATCAATATGATAAAAAGTTGAACACTATTTATCATAAATTAAATCGAAGTGAATTTGCATAGTTGTTGTAGTCATTGGCATCCGTTTACCACCTTGCGATTAGTTATAATTGAGATGATAGAACTATAGAATTATGGTTAGTTACTTTACGAACTGGTATCGTATTGCTTTGAAGTGTTAATCTAAAGTTTAAAAGTCCTATTGCAAACTTTCAGTAAGTTCCGGTTACTCCATGAAGTTTAATAATTGGTATTAAATCAAGAGTGACAATTCCAGTGTTAGTATATAAGTATCATGTTTGTCTCCATGATTCTTGATATTCAAAAGATTGTCTTAATATCAAGGTTATCTAGGATCTGAAAGAGTTGTTTCAGAAACCATGATGTGTGGAAGATATTGTGATATCTGAAACGAAGTTTTGGTTGCAACATGATAGAGTATAATATGGCAACAGTCAAGTTCTCATATTTGATGAGAATTTGCAAAATGTTGGAGACGCTGGTCGTCTTAATTCTCCAAAAGGTTTTGGAGAGCAACATTATACTCGCGATTCACCGTTATAAGCTAAAAGTAGCTTGATCATGAATAGTTACGTGATAAGGATGAATATTTAATGTAAGTAAAATGTTTACTACACTAAAATATTACTAAAGAAGCGAATTTGAAAGAACACCAATCATTTGATGATGGTGATATGCTTCAAAGTGCAAGTCCAATGACATTGGTATTTAATTATACACGCTTTGGACTATGTGTCATGTGTGTGACTCCACTATTGATTTTGATAAATTCTTTCAAACAGAAAAAGGAAATACTAAAAGAGAATCTCATAAATATATGGCAGAAAAGAAAAGACTAGAATGGTTCAGCTTAGGTATATAAATGATATACATGTTATGGCTATATTCTTTGCTTATTAAACAATGTAGTTCTTAAGTATTTAATACTGAATTTGTTGGTGTGAATCGTCATACGAAACAACACAATTCATGAACTACAATGGCCTAAGTAACTAGCAAGAGAATATGTGATGATGTTCATCGAGAACAAATAAAGTGTTGATGTGTTTCTCGTTAACATCAAAGCTTGCCTTTAAGATTTGTTTTATCAGGTATTATGAGAACAAAAGGGTTGTTCAATTAATTGCCGTAATCCATAAAAGATGGATGATTTACAAATCTCGTTGGATAAATCACATCCATAAAATAAGTGCTAAAAATGTCGAAAGACAATTGATTGAAAGATCACTTAGGAAGTGACATCACCGTTTAAATTATATTGGAAAGAAAACATGAAGAAACTCCATGTGGATGGAATTTTGGAGTCTTTTGATTTTTGATCAAATGACGCTTGTGAAACTTTCCTAAGAGATAATTAAAACTCCGTTCATAGGCCAAAGGGAACGGATGACTAGCTTGTTGAAACTTGTACATAATGTTGTATGAAGTCCATTATGTATAGTCAAGAGCGATGGATTTCAACTTCATATGCTTTCTCCAAAATTTTTGAGTGAATATATGAATATTTACTTAATAAGGATAAAGTATGAAACATTTGAAAAGTTCAAATACTTTCAAGATGAAGTGCAAAATCATTGTAACAAGAATATAAATAGTTTATGTTGAGATCATAAAGGAAGATATTTGAGTTACAAGTTTAGCACAAAACACCTAAGATTTAAGAAATCCTTCCGTGGATTTGCATTTATCGAAACACCATAAGAGTATGGAGCATTCGAGATATGTAATTAAACCTTGTTTGACATGGTAAGATCAAAGGTGTAATTCATAAAACTGCCATTAAATTTTAAAGATTAAAAGCTTTAGAGACTACCGTTTTTCCACTGAAAAGAGCTCCATCATAATCCGTTGAATTGACACCATATAAAGTTATGGTTTGGGATAAAACCCAAGTTGTCCTTTCTTAAAAATTGGTATGCTATGCATAAGAAAGATGTTTGCAACCAAAATCGGATGAACATATCTTTGTATGTTATTTTGAATAATAGTTAAGTATTCCTCCATAACACCGAAGACAAAAGTGTTTGTCGCTTAGAACGTCAAGTTTCTTTGAGAAGGAATTTTTTGTGAAAAGTTAAGTGGGAGGACAATAGAACTTTGACAAGGCTAAAAGAACCTTAGCTATATATGATCAAAGTTGGCAGCGCCGAAAAGTGTTCCGGAGGCAGCAACAATGCTCATGGCTCACGTGCCTCAAAGGTTGTGGTCACGGAGGTCTAAGTTCCTATTGAAAAAAGTAGGTCGGGTAAACAATCAAATACCAAGATTTGAGAGTTAAATCATTATTTGACAGTAATGATCCGACTGCATGCAAAGAAGCGATGATGGGCCCTGACTCCGTCAAATGGCTTAAAGACATAAAATCGTGATAGTTCCATATACGAGAGATCAAGCTTTGAACTTAAAAGACCCTCTGGAAAGGTACACGAACTTAAAATATGGCTAGTCATATTTGGATCTATGAAGAAATAGACATGGATGTTTCACATCTATGAAATTATCGACATGTCGGGAAAGAGTTCACGACAATATTCAAAGAGTTGACTATGACAAGATCTGATCTTTCATTAAGCGATATTTAGTCTAGACGGATTAATGTAGCAATCACGACATATAATTTTGTTATGTGTTGAATAAACAAAACAAGTTCTTCTAATAGAATGCTTACCTAGGATGTGTGCATAACACAGTCCAAAGGGTTTTGTTAATTCAAAGGATGCTAAAAGCATATGCAAACTTCACTGGTTGAAGTAAGCATCGCGGAGTTGGAATCTTCACTATGATGAAACTGTTAAAGGAGTTTAATTTCATCGGAGACGGTGGAGATGCTTGCATTTGCAAGAAATTAAGTGGGAGCGCTAAGACATATTTCTAATACATTATGTGGAAGACATATTTTTGATTGGAAATGATGTATCCTTTTATTAACACAAGATAAGAATTTCATCTCGATGAAAGGCTTAGGCAGAACCCGAATATTTGGCATCAAAGTCTATATGGATAAATTGTGAAGCCAATATGGTTGTGCCAGAAGTATATAGATGAGATATTGAATGAGTTCAATATAGAAACTACAAGAAAGGTTCTTGTTGCACAGGAAGGATTGAATAAATATTTAAGTATTTTTGATACTTGATAGATAAAATCACAAAGAGTATTTTATCAATCATGCTGTGATGTGTACAAATCCAGATATGTCCTATGCTCTAAATGTTATGAGCATATACCAGAATGATTCATAAGATGATTATTGGACGATAGTAAAGATATTCTTATGATCTTGTAAAAGAACTAAGAATATATTATTTTGTAGAAGTGACAACTAGATGGTTAGTTCATTGTAAATGAATTACATTGATACTAGTTTTGTCACAAAGTACAAATTAAGTTTATCTCAATCTAAACTAAGGGTGGCACAATATGATGGAATGTGAGTTCCATAATGAATTTGGATGAGTTCCAAAGATAAGACATTGTGACAGATACTACAACAAAAGGCTAAGTATATAACTGCTATTATAGCAGCAAAAGAGGGCATTTGTGTCAAGTAGTTTGTTATCAAACTAGGTGTAGTTCATATAAGGGATAATACTATGAAGATATATTGTACGACAATACTATCAACATGTTTTAACCCCAAAGAACTAAAGGTCACACCAAAGGACCAAATTTATACAAAGCCATCTCATTAGAGAATGAGTGATGCGTAGAGACGCAAAGACATGCAATTACACAGACCTAGAAGTGTCAGATCCGGAGATCAGTTGACCACTAGCAATCATGTACATACGACACCAGAAAGCCATAGGTGTTGAATACACAAAGGTTTGAAACTAGATTATTGACTCTAGTGCAAGTGGGGGACTATTGGAGATATGCCCAAGAGGCAATAATAAAGTGGTTATTATCATATCTTCATACTTATGATAAATGTTTATATACCATGCTATAATTGTATTAACCGGAAACATTAATACTTGTGTGATTTGTAAACATAAAATAGTCCCTAGTAAAGCCTCCTGTTAAACTAGCTTGTTGGTTAATATATGATCATGGTTTCCTTATCATGAACATAGAGATGTTATTAACAATAGGGTCATATCATTAGGAGAATGATGTGATGGACATACTCCTATAGTTAAGCGTAGCATAAAGATCAAGTCATTTAATATAGTTCATTTGCTATAAGCTTTCTGATACATAGTAACCTAATTCCTTCGACCATGAGATCATGTTAATCACCATCACCGGAAGGATGCTTTGATGACATCAAACACCACGCCGTAACTGGGTGGCTATAAAGGTGGTATTGAGTGTTCGGAAAGTATGGGTTGAGGCACATGGATCAAGAGTGGGATTTGTCCATCCATATGACAGATAGATATACTCTGGGCCCTCTCGGTGGAATGTCATCCAATTAGCTTGCAAGCATGTGACTGGCTCACAAGGGATCACATATCACGGGAACGAGAAAAGAGTACTTATCGGTAACGAGGTTGAACTAGGTATGCAGAGATACCGACGATCAAAACCTCGGATAAGTAAACTATCGTGAGACAAAGGGAAATTGGTATCATATGTAAGTGGTTCATTCGATCGCAAAGTAATCGTAGAAATATGTGGGAGCCATATGAATTTCCAGATTCCTCTATTGGTTATTGATCGGAGAAGTGTCTCGATCATGTCCGCATAATTCACGAACCGTAGGGAGACACACTTAAGGATTCGATGTTGTTGAGTAGTTATGGAATGATGAGTAAGATAGCGAACGTTGTTCGGAGTCTCGGATGGGATCCGGGATATCACGAGGAGATCCGGAATGGTCCGGAGAATAAGATTCATATAAGGAAAGTCCTGTTTCGGAGTTCGGGAATGATTCCGGTGTTTTCACCAGGAATGTTCTAGAAGGGCCCGGAAGGTCCGACACTCCGGATGGGAAGGGTACATGAATGTGTCATGACAATGTGGAATGGTTGCATCATGTACTAGGTCACCTGGCTGGACAATATGGAGTGAGAAATCAAATCCAAGTTTGAAAGTCAAACGCCAATTTGAAAAGTCAAACGTCAACTTTGCTTGGTGGAGGGAGAGTAGGAAACCTACTTGGGGAGGAAGTCTCCTCCCTCCACCCGCCGGCCAAGGAGGGAGAGTTGGAGGAGGACTCCCTCCTCCCAACCGGCCACCCTCCACCTATATAAGGAGGGGTAGGGCTGGCCCTCTCCCTCACACCCAAAAACCCTAGCCCCAAGCCGCCGGCCTCCTCCAAGTCGTCGCCGCCTAGGGCATCCTCTAGCTCGGCGAGTTCGGGTTTCCCCAAACCCTAGCCGCCGGCCAAGCCCTCTCCTTGGTGCCCTCTAAACCCTAGATCACCAAGGCCTCTCTCATACTCCACCATACTCGCTCCGGCTTAAGGCGAAGCCCTGCGAGATCTCCCCCTACTTCCGACACCACGCCGTCGTGCTGCCGGAATCGCGAGGAGAGTGCTACAACCTCCGCTGCCTGCTGGAACAAGGGAGAGGAAGGTCTTCATCGAGTACCGAACGTGTGACCGACTACGGGAGCGCTGCCGGAACGCAGCGCCGGAAGGATCGTCTACGCGATCTTGAGATCGGCAAGTGTACGACTACATCACCCACGAGAATCTGCTCTCGTTAACCGCTTTGGATCTTCGAGGGTTAGTATTCTATCGACTCGTTGCTACAATCTAGTAGATAGATCTTGGCTTGATCATAGATTATATCTTGATTGTGTGTTCATGCGGTAAAATTTTTTTCCATGCTACGAACCCCTACAGAATAAGGCAAGTCAAACCGTGGTGGCGCCGCCAGAAAATGGTCGCCGGAGACGGCGGTGCGACGACGGACAGTGGCGGTGAGCAGCAGTGCACGATGGGGAGGATGCCAGGGAGCAAGAGGGAGGGACAGAGGAGGTCTGCGAGAACCAGTAGCTCACCCTGAGCACGATGGTGGTGACGGCGACGCCGGGGGCGGTCTGGAACGATCAGAATCGACAAAGAAGGCGGTGGCCGGAGCTCGGGAAGGTGAAGTCGATGGCGATGATTCCGTGCGTCTCCGGTCGATTCCTTTGGCAGGAATGATCAGCATGGCGAGGCAAAGCCGGCAGTGGTCTCAGATGGTGAGGGGGTGGTCGGGAATGGCGGGGCACGGCGGAGCCCGAGGCTTAGGGTTCCGTCGAGTTTGCGGAAAAGCCACAGAGGCCACGAGAGAGAGTAAGACGGGTATGGGGAGGAAGAGCTCGACGCAGCGATCTTTATCCTCATCCTCGCAGGCGGCGGCACGCATCGCAGCATCGGTGAGATCGACGGCAAGGGTGCTGCCAGGCAGCTGCTTCGCCGGCAGCTCGGGGAAGAAGAAAAGAAGAAGACGGCGAAGGGGTGCGGGCCAGATGGGCTGAGGTGGGCCGGCTCTTGGGCTGCTGCGTGCTACGCTTGGCTGCAGAGAGAGAGAAGAGAGGGGGGCTGCGGCCCAGATAAGTTAGAAACCTGTTTTATTTCCAGAAAACCTTTTTCTTTTTTGTTTTTCTGATTTCCTTTTATTTTTTGAATTTTAAATCTGTTTTGAATAATTTTAAATCATAGAAACTTTTATAATATAACTGAAAACACTAAGGGGCCCTTGATACTGATTGGGCTCCATGCATTTTGTGTTTCTTTCCAAATATTTTCAAAACCAGATGAATGTTTCAAATAGAGAGAGGAGTTAGGGTTTAGGGTTTTGTTGGTTCTTTCTTGATTAAACCAAAATGCAAGTGTTATGCATGCATGCAATGCTCAAAACATATCTTATTTATATTACACAAAAGGTGGTATGTTACAGCGCTCGTCCCTCACGATGGCGCCGCCGCCGTCGCCTAGTCCGTTCCCCTATTTTTTGGCCGCTCATTGGCTACCTGCAACCATGGTCGGCATCCTCTAGTGCCCGCGATTCCTAGGTGCACCACAGCCACCGTCGCCGGTTCCTCCATGCGTTCGCGGCCAGTTCCTTCGTGCGCCTGCTGCCGGTGCCCGATGCTCCCTGATGCTGCGAGTTCCCTCGTCCCCGACTCCCTGCGCAGCGCCGTCATGCTGGTCGCCATGTGGTGGTGCCGCCGCCCGTACCGGTGGTGGTTGCCATCTCCGCGTGCACTGCCATGTCCATCGTCGTAATCTCTAGTCTCCGACGAGCCTTCCTGCTTCATGGTCATCTTTTTGCAGTGGAGTCACGACACGATGCTACACGGGCAAGACGACAATGCTACTGGAGGTGGCCGTCGTTGCTATAAACGAAGGGTCAAGATGCTACAGACCAATAGATGCGTCTTGAGATTTTTGCTATAGGACGATGCTACAATGGTAGCAATTTTTTTGCTATTTTTATTCTATATTTTTCTATAATAGCATAAAGTATTTGCTACGATATTTTCGACGAAAGTGCTTAGCAAAATCGGTTTTGCTACGGTAGCCACCAGTGATATCTCCAGCAAGATCATTCTTTTTGCTACATTAGCATATTTTTTTGCTATCATCGGTTTGTGATTTTGCTACACTAGCGCAATTTTTTTGCTACAAGGTCTCCTGCGAAAGTCTCCAGCGAGGTCTCCGGCGAAAGTCTCCGGCAAGGTCTTCGACGAGTCTCCGGTGAGGTTAGGTTTGCTATATTAGAATAACTTTTTTGCTACACGGTCGCCGACGCGGTCTCCGGCGAGGTCCAATCTATTTTTCTATTTTCGGTGCCGAACCGTTTTTTGCTACTTGTAACAAAAACGGATTATTTTGTAGCAAAAACGCGTGTTTTGTAGCAAAAATAGGTTTAAAACAGAAAATAATGGATACGTGGTTGGCTGAACCCAGGGATGAAAACTATGAATCCCGCGGGGGACGCACGTAGAGGTGTTCGTTAGGATTTCGGGTCATCCTCCACCTAATCGTGGAACAAGGAATATCCGATGACGACGCTGTCAAGCACCAATATCACTCAAGTCTTGGTCAACACCCAAAGTCTGGTAAAGTTACTAATCAACACAACCCCAACATCACGTCGCTGGACACCGAATACCACTCGCTAGCTTCCACAAGCACGAATGGATGTCTCCGCAGTTTCCTCGTTCTCGATCACTTATTTAAAACTTGGGTAACATTCAGTCGGTTTCAACTCGTACTTTCTTGACATTGCACGGTTTATAGCAAATAAAAGGTTGAATTTTTTGGTATGCTCACAAGTCAAGCGGGAAGTACGATAATTTCTGAGTCTAAATTTGACCATCAGTACAATAATTAACCATGCATTGCATGGCATAAAAATTACCCCCTCTGTCCCAAAATAGATGTCTTAAATTTATTAAAATTTAAATGAATCTAGACACTATTTAGTATATAGATTTATCCAAAATTTGAAAAACCTAAGACATCTATTCTTGGACGGAGGGAGTACTCTCTTTGAATTTGTATTCAAAGTTAAAGTGCAAAAAACGAGAACATTGTGTGTATATAGAGAGAGAAAGAACACAACATGGCTCCACGCGCGAGGCTTTTCGCAAAAAAGAAGAAGAAAAAAAGCATCATCGTGGCTAAACTGTATGTGATACTTCAGGAATTCAGAATTTTAGACTGGACCTTATGCACACGCGGGCCAACCTATATGATCTGTAATTCTAACACATCGTGAATAGGGATGCAGAAGTGGAACAATTGAAATAAGTAAAATAACATTTTTAAACTACTAGACTAACTCAAAACTAAGTAGGGCAAGTGGGATAAGCTAGATTTGACATATCCAGTTTATCTCACTTATCCCACCTAAATTAGAGTTAGTCTAGTAGTCTAAAAGTGGTATCCCACTTGTTCCACTTGTCCCACCTCTGCAACCCTAATCGTGAATAGTCCGATGCACTGCTTTTGGGTATATTTAATGAGATTTCTAGCGCTCGAATCTACACTTTCCACTCACAAACCATAACCTCCTCATCCTATCTTTACACCGTAACCTCCTCAAGTTATCTTCCTCGTCTTGGGAGCGATAGTGTCCCCGCAAGTAGCTCGTCAACCCAATCTTCAAACCCACTCGCCGACCCTCTCTCCCTTGAGTATCATTTCTTATCTCTATAGTGGATTTTGGTGTCCGATCAAGCTTATTCAAGTGCCTATCTTTGCCAAAACCATTACTATGGTCCCCCAACCATTACTATGGACCCACTGGTACATGTTTCATCTGTAGTGTTAGTGTGACACGTCCTCTATGAACCTTTACCCTTTCTAATAATCTCGTCGGTAACGTGGTTTGCTTTTCCCAGTACCGCCAACCTTGTCCTTGCCCAACCTTTGCATCATCACCATCTTTCATCTCATCCTTACATAATGGAATCTGTAGTGTTTGGAATTTTTAAATAATAATAATATAACGGTGTGCTAGCAAACTGATGCATTAAGTGTTTGTTTACATGTCCATATTTGAGCACCGATTGCCGAATTCAAATTGGATATATCCCAGCTACAATTCATTTATATGGATGGTTACATAATTCTTCTATGGAAATTGCCTAACTACCAAAAGGTACCGGCAGTACCGAGTCTTAATCGCATCCGCCGATCATCGTCTATCTGTGGCCATCGTCCTCCCAATGCTCTTTCCCTCTATCCGGTTGGCTCTGCCCCATCTAGCCAGCTTGCTCCGATGTGAGGTTCCCTGTAGAGTAACTCCGGTGCAGGCCGACCTCCTCCGCCTGCACCCCATGGCAGGGTGCCCCTCGCCCTTCCTCTTCCAACTCGCTTCAATGAAGCGACCACACAAACCCTAATCTTTTCTAAACCCTAACCCCCTTCAACATAATCAAGATATATCTTTTTGTTCCACTTGTTCTATGCAGTTAGTGTGTGATTTAGGGTAGAGTTTTATCTCTCCGATTTTTCTATCTCTTATTTTTTTCCCAAACCACCAAACTTCAGTGTAGGATTAGTGTAGAATTTGGTTCTCATGTTATGCAATCATTTGTTTTGGTAGACTAAAGTTATTTCTGATTGGAGGTAGCAATTGCTCAAAACTTGCCATTTTATTATGTTCTCTTGTCATATGCGATGCAGTGTTTCTTATCTACAAATTTGGAATTTATGTTACAATCTACTATATTGGCACAATTTCTGTACTTGCAGTTTAAGTTAAGTGATAAGTACTAGTTCCAGGGACGAGGCATTTTTGCTCCCAGGAGCATGCTCCTCTTTTTAAATTGAATTTTAAACGTATTTTAACATGCTCGATAATTTCGACAAAAAATGTCACGCGTACATGTTGACGTTCTTGGTGTTCGTAAAGTCGTTTCACGGAAATCCGATGTATTGTCTTTCGTGTGTCAACAAGAAAAAATTCAGTGCTAAAAAAAGCTCTTCATGAGACATTTGTTTATCTTTTTTACTCATGGCACACAAATGTCGGTTTTCCAAGAAACTTAAAATGTGCACATAGAATATCAACATGCACATGGAATTCTTTTGATATTTTAAAATGTTTTTTGGTGGCAGGAGTATATGCACCTGAGTTCAAAAGTGAGTTTCCATAGTTCCAGTAATTTTAGATGACTAAAACAATGTTTGAGGCAACTAAAAAGTAATCCCTCTGTTTTAAATATAAAATGTTTTACTCCCTCCGTTTCAAATAGATGTCTTAATTTATTAAAATTTAGATGAATCTATATGCTAAATAGTGTCTAGATTCATACAAATTTTGACAAATCTGAGATATCTATTTTAGGACGGAGAGAGTAGTTTTCTTTCTAGAATATATGTATCTAGACGTATTTTTATTTTTATGTATAGGTTCAAAGCAAAATAAGTGAATCTATATACTAAAAGGTGTTTAGATTTTTTTTAAAAAAATGTATTTTAAAACTTATGAATAATATAGCAAAAGTGTTTTGGAGAAAAAAAATAGGCATTACCGTGTGCCACATCATCTTCCCTCAGGTACAAAAATATTTGTCAGGCAGCTCTTCAACCTCCGCCCGACCTCCCTCTCCGCCCCTCCGCCTCTCGTCCCCCACTCCCACTCCCACTCCCACCCCCACCCCCTCGCGTACAACCGCACCCGTTCCGACGGTGCCCTTCACCGCCGGCGATTGCGACACACGTGCTCTTCTAACATCCTCGCCGTGCACTGAATCGCGCCATCGCAGTTTGGATCGAAGCCGCCGTCAAACCCTAGCCGTCGCCGATTCCTCTTCCACATCGGCGACGGCGGCGCGGAGGAGAGATCCAGGCCCGTGTTGCTTATGCTGAATTTCTATCTGTTTCGCGGAGAAAAGGTGAGGCCTTTTTTCGACCCTGACCCGTCCTCCTAAAGGCGTGCTGTGTTTTCGGTTTGATCGGTCGATTCCAGTTTCTGTTGTGCAGTTGTGCGTTTGATTTGGGGTTTATGTGTCGATTGAAGGACCGATCCGAGGTCCTGTACTTTTGATAGGTAATTTTCATTCGCGGGGGGGGCTGGCGCGTTGATTGTGGGGTTTTGGTAGGGTTTGGGGGTTATAGATCTTTCTATATCTCTCTGCGATTCCTGGTAGCTTTTGTTACCCGAGAGAAAAGAAGGAGCAGCCTGCTATTGTATGTATTGCATATTTTTCCATCTCTAGCTGTTTGTTCATTCTTACTGTGTACACAATTTCATCAGGTAGGCTGTAGGTCCTTGGTAATCGAGTTCTAGGCATGGGCTCTCACTTAGGCCTTGCAAGCTTGCGCACTCTAGTGATGCAAGATATTAGAAATGAGGTAGTAAAAAATGTGGTTATTTAGATTATTTCTGCTAGTGATACAATGTTGCAATTACATATATACATCCACAGTCGCTTCGATCCTTTATGGAAATACAGTACATGTAGGTCACCTTTCCCTATCATTGCAGTGCATCCTGAATTATTATTAAACCTTGCAACACTTAGAACGAAGGTTCTCCTTGTTTTGGAGTTTAGAGGTTCGGTGGTCAATTACTCAGTCCTGTTTAACACGTTTTGGTGTCTTCTCTTCAGTAATGCTACAAGGCACCAGGGTAATTGGTTGAGGTTCCAATTTATGATGCTGAGTTGAGTTTTGATCCCCGCTACAGCTGAATTGCAAACAAGTAGCATGTCTGCAAAGGTGTCAAGGTACTATGATCACTTACCTTGTGCTTCGGCACTGTTGATGGGTTTATTCATCACATAGTTAAGTTATGATGAAGCTTGCACCAACATAGTTATGGGCTAGTCATGTTCTCGTCCAGTGTTCAGCTCTATGGCGTTTAATCTGCTAGATGTGAATGATGGCCTGAAAATGGTGTATATTATTTTTTCTACTTCTGTTCAGAAATTTGAACTTGGCTCATTTTGGTCATTTAGACTAGTTTTGTAAGGTCAATTGACAAGATGATGTTTAAATGAGTATATTGAACTGCAAGCAACATTTTGATTGTTAGCTAGTCTGGTGAAAGAGCATTGATGTGATTAGATGTCAAAGTTGCTTGAAGTTTTTCTGAAGGCAGCATAACTTGTTTCACCAGTATTATGGTTTTCAGTTTTTGTTTTCTTGGATCATAACCCAGAACAAAATGAGCATGGCATTTTGTTTGTTTCCGCTAGATGTACCTATATAGTGTGATCTTTAGATGTACATATCAGAAAGTGTTTTTCAACTCCTGGCCTGGATGCATTTTTTATACTCCCTCCGTCCGGAAATAAGTGACTTGGTTTGTCTAGATTCACATGTATCTATATAGTATAAAAACGCGTCTAGGTACATGCAGATATAGACAAATTCAAGTCACTTATTTTGAGACAGAGGGAGTAGACATATTTGGTCACTTGAATTATTTCAAATACTTGCTGCTAGAAGTTGACGTCTTTGCTATTTGGTATCATAGATGCATGATGTTCACTGATACACGACACCTATTTTTTTCAGGCTTCTGGAAGTTAATTCCAGGCCTCCAGCTAGGATGGCTGATTGGGCTAATCTCCAGACTGATGTTGTCGGTACAATTATAGGGAAGCTTGGCATCCCTGACTATATCAGATTCCGTGCCGTATGCACCTCCTGGAACCGTGTCTGTGCCTGCAGGGATGTATCCAACGATCCAAGGGTAGATCCATGGCTGATGCTTCCCACGAATATGGTCGACGGTGCTAAATTTTTCAGTATACCCGAAAGAAAGAATGAAACCATACGTATCCTGAGTACCGCCACGATCTTTGGCTCCATGTGGACTCCTGTTGGTTCTTCCCATGGTTGGCTCGTCTTCTTCAACCCGAATCAGGGGACCATCCAGCTGGTTAATCCCATCAGCAGCGCTCAGTTCCAGCTGCCCCCGTTGGGACGCGAGCGCGTCTCCAAGGCAGTGTTTCTTGACATCAGTGAGACCAACTTCGCTGTTGCTGTCATCTATGGCAACAGAAAAGGATATAAAGTGACACGCAAAGGGAGCAAAGGATGGTCATTTGTTGATTCAAAATGCATTCTGATGGATGTCCTCAAGCACAGAAGGCAGCTTTACACTATTGACATATATGGTACGGTCGAGGTGTGGGCAGAGCCACCCCGTGCATGGCCAGATGAGGATGCCCCACTGCCGAATCATTATGCCCAGCGGAAATTTAACTGTCTGGTGGAGACCCCAGCTGGTGATCTCGTGAAGGTTAAGCGCCAGTCTCGCAATACGTTTGAGGTGTGGATCCTGAACAGAGAGACATCTTCCTTTGAGAGGACGGATGACATTGGGGAATTCGGGCTGTTTGTCAGCCACCACAGCTCGTTCTGTTTCCCGGCAAAGGACCATCGGAACCTCAAGGCGAACTGCATCTACTTCATCGACAGCTACAAGAACCTGTGTGCGTTCAACCTTGAGCATGGGACCAAGGAGCTCGTAGAAGCCCTTGACACTGCCGGGCACTCGCTAGAAGACAGCTTCTTATGGTTCATACCTTCACTGAAATGATAAACGCATGAAAAGGTGGAAGAAGCCCTGTACCTATATCTGAAACCCTAAATTCCTGAATTTCCCTAACTAAGTATTGGATGTATCCGTGGCTGAACTTTGAACATCTGGTAGGTCGCGTGGTAGTTGTATATGCACTTTTCTCTGTGTGCTCAGACAAAGTTGGTACTGTATTACATATCTGGTATTTGGCATTCTATCTTGCATGTGAACAGTAGCACAATTTTTGCGACAGATTTTCTTCAGATTAAGTTGAGAAAATTCAGAGGTGTAAGTGTAGCTGCTGACCAAGCCTTGTGAGCGGGGAACGAGTTCAAGCCAGCATCAGGTAGAGCTTGACCACTGCCCCCCCCCCCCCCCCCCCCCCCACCCACCCACCCACCCACCCACCCACACCCACACCCACAACGCCGCTAGTTCCTTGCCACTGAGTGACCGGGCAAATAGCTCCCGTGACGCTTTTCCCTGGAATGGACCGAAACGCAACGTCGTTTGAAAGAATCGCTACGGTACGACACTTCTCGCGGGAAAAATAGCCCCCTTGCGACACAAGCCATAAATCGGTGTAGACTCTCTGTTGCGACGTGTTTTAATGAACGGTGGGGTTAAGATTAGGGTTAGATTCAGACAACGGTTTCGTTTTCAGCTCTAAAAAGACAACCGTTTCGAGTGGGTCCCACTCAGTGCCTGCCCCTGTGCTGACCGTCCCGACCGCCATCCTCCTCCATCTTCTTCGACGGCGGCGCCGTCAACTTCGTGTGCTCGGCAGCGGCGGCCTGTTTGAGCTCAGGGGCAGCCCATTGGTGGTGCGTAATCTCGAAACCCTAGCTCATTCCCTGCGCTTCGATTTGGATCTGACCCAATCACTTTCAATTTAATTTCTGAGCTAGATTGCCGTGGGCGGGTTAGCTGAATCGGGGGCATCGAGATGGAGAGGCAAGAGGGCACTTCTAATAGGTCAATCTCACTATTTTTTTATTTGATTTGATCGCATTTGGATAATCACTAATTCCTCTAGCTCACTCTGCCCGCCTCTACTCAAAACAGGGGTGATTATGAGCGGCGGAGAAAATTCGAATTCAATTTCATGTTCTTCCCATCTAAAGCGAAACTAGGTGATGGTAGTGTACGTAACATCGAGAGAGGTACCTCTGTGGGTTGGGAGGTTGAGTTTGCATATATTGATCCCTAGCAACTGCAGCAAATGGAAGAATTGGTCGTGAAGAATTTGGTGGAGAAAATCGGTCAAAGTGTTCCTTGGGGTCCATAGCAGGAAGTTGCATTGTTACGGTTTGAAAATTGGAAGGGAGAATATTTGAGAATTGAGGATGGAGAAGATTTAGTAGATGAAATTGATCGGCAAGATGGCTGGACAAACAAAGAGGTTACTTTTCATGCTAAGCTCATCGATCTGGAAGCAGATTCCAAGGTTGGATATGTGGCTTCAAATTTTGCTTTGCAAATGTGAGATGATTGGGCTTCACAGAGGCAGATGGTGCCCATACGAATTGAAGTGACAGTATTATCATACAAAAATGATGCTGATGCAGGGCAGGGTGTTGATGCAGGGGCTAGTATGTATGTTGATTGAAATTCAGTGGAGTTAGATGAAACTACAGATTTAGTCATAGCACCAATGGCTGACACAGAAATGGCCAAAATATTTGGCATTCCAGTAGATGACAAAGATACGGAAAAGGCTGATGAAACTAATTTAGCTGATGATGATGGTAACATAATATTTTATGAAGATGTAGATAAAGAGTTGATGGAGAATGCTGCAGATGATGTAACTGATGCACATTATGATGAGATGGTTACTGTCTATGACAAGGAAAACCCTATTATTGCAGTATGGAAACTGTTTCCAAGCATGGATGAGTTTAGGATGTGTTGTAAAACTTATGCAATCAAGAAGTAGTTTGATGCCAAGACTGAGTGGACTGATAATATGCTAGATGTAGAGGTTTTGAAGGGCGCGCCAATCCTTGCAAATGGTACATTTCTGCTAGACGCCAACCAGATGGAAACACCATTAGAGTTAATCAAATCCCTTTTGAACACACTTGCATTACTAGTTCACAGAGAATATCAACAATGACATCACAAATTTGGGTTGCTGAATAGATCACTCCTATTTTAGCCAAGACACTAAACACTACTGCAAAGAGGCTAAAAACGGACTTGGAAAAGGACTACCCAATTAAGGTGAATTATAGCACTGTGTGGAAGGCAAAACAAAGGGCAATGAAAGAATTGTATGGTGATTGGGCAAATACTTTTAGGATTTTGTATAACTTCAAAGCAAAGGTTGAGAAAAGGTCACCTGGCAGTGTTGTGGAGATAGATACTGAGGTATGATGGCAAGGTGTTCTTCTCTAAGTTTTTTTGGCTTTAAAGCCTTGCATCGATGGCTTCAAAGCAGGATGTCGTTCATATTTAAGCATAGACTCTTCATTTTTAACTGGAAAGTGGAATGGTCATCTAGCAGCATGCAATGCTCTGGATGGACATAATTGGATGTTTCGCGTTGCCATTGGGTTGTTTCAATCAGAGACTGAGGCCTCATGGACATGGTTTATGATGCAGTTAAAAAGATACTTAGGGCCAGTCTCACCTTTGGCAATTCATAGAGGTGCATGCAAAGGCCTAGAAAATGTAGTAAAGACTGTGTTTACCCATTCTGAGCAAAGAGTGTGCTTTGGACATATGTGGATGAATTTGATCAAAAAGTTCAGAGGAGAAGAATTTGGGCGCATGTGGCCTGTAGCAAGATCTTACACTACCCAAACACATTTATATCATCTTGGTAAGATAATGGCAGCATGTACTGAGAATGAATTTGGTACATGGCTGCAAACCTATCACTCTCTCTTATGGTATCGGATAGGATTTAATACTGCCATAAATGTGATCATATCAACAACAACTTGGCAGAGAGTTTTAACAACAAGGTGAAGGATTTAAAGGACTTGCCTGTACATTACATGGTTAACCAAATCAGGATCATGATCATGCGCTTGTGGGAAGTGAGAAGAAGAATTGGTGATGTCCTGCAAGGGGACAAGCTTCCAGCAGTGGTACAATAGGTTGTCAACATGAGTAGAAATCTTGCACATTTGAAAGTTGAGAAATCTTCTTTGTGGGGTGCTGAAGTTAGAGACACCAAAACTGGAAGGAGACATGTTGTTGACACTGAAGTGCATGAATGCACTTGCCTGGAGTGGCAACACACTGGAAAGCCATGTGAGAATGCCCTACTCTTCTTGGCCTCCAAACCAAAGTTAAATATGCACCCATATTTGCATGAATATTATTCAGTAGAAAAATTCAAAGCTGCATATGCAACTCCAATTCCAACACTTACAGACCAGTCTCAATGGCCTGAAGTAGAATTTGAATTTTCTATGTGTCCTCCACTGACCAAAAGAAAAGCTGGTCGGCCTAAGCAAAGTAGATTCAAGACATGGTTTGAGAAAGGTGGGAGTAGTAAGAACGGGAAAAAGGATGATAAGCCAAAAAGACCTAAAAAAGGTAACAAAAACAAATGCAAGCTTTGCTAGGAACTTGGGCACCGATCTGGGTCTTCGAAATGCCGTTACACTCCTGGAAATCCAAAGATGTTACCGTTACTGTTGTTTCTTCACTTTGTTTTGTTGCAAAATGACCTATTATGTTTTTCAGGAGAAAATGTCTAGTTCAGCCCCTTGTTGAAAAATGCTGGCCAACCAAAAAGGCAAGACTTGGTGGATTTAGAAAAAAGAAAAATGTGCAGATCATGTTTACTAATGATCAAACAAGGCAAAATGAGGCTATTGAGTTGCCACCTGTTGTGGATGTTGCAATGGAAGCAGATCATGTCCTTGATCATACTGTGCTGCAATATATTGAGTTGCCACCTGTTCTGGATGATGTGCAAACCAAAGAGGCAACAAAAGAGTCTATTGAGGTGCCACCTAAACCTGTTCTGGAGGTTGTGCTGAACGACATCGCTGATTTGGCTGTTGAATTGCCACCAAAACCAGTTTAGGAGGTTTTGTTGCAAAAGTGGGGGCCAACTGGTCCTGGTAATAAAACCAGGAGCATCAGCAAATTATGTCATGTTGAACCAAGCAGTGAAAAAAAGAACAAGAGATCGAGCGGCAAGAGGCAAGCAAAATAGAGTGGGAACCATTGAAACATTATGTTTGTTATACTTTGATGTGAAAACCTATATTTCATTGATGTAATCTTGATTGTTGTATTGGTTTGTGTACTTTGATGTGAAAATTATGTGATGTGAATTTGAATTTGAACCGGAATTCAAATTTGAATTTGAATTGACATTATAATTTAAACGAACATTCGACATTTTTAGAGTTTATTGGTTTGTTCTATGATGTTTTAATGCTTTATGTACTATTATGCATGTTAGTTCATCAATCCTAGTCCTTTTGTGAAGTACATCTCATTGCCACCGAAAATGTGCTAGAAATGGCCTCCAAAGCTAGGGGAAACGTGTAGGGATTCGTAGCATGGAAAACAAAAAATTTCTATCGCATACAAACAAACAAGCCAAGATCTATCTACTAGATTGTAGCAACGAGTAGATGGAATAACTCACCCTCGAAGATTCCAAAGTGTTTAACGAGAGCGGATTCTCGTGGGTGATGTAGTCGTACTCTTCCCGATCTCAAGATCGCGTAGACGATCCTTCCGGCGCTGCGTTCCGGCAGCGCTCCCGCAGTCGGTCATACATTCGGTACTCGACGAAGACCTTACTCTCCCTTGTTCCAGCAGGCAACGGAGGTTGTAGCACTCTCCTCGCGATTCCGGCAGCACAACGGCGTGGTACCGGAAGTAGAGGGGAGATCTCGCAGGGCTTCGCCTTAAGCCGGATCGAGTATGGTAGACTATGAGAGAGCCCTCGACGATCTAGGGTTTAGACACGCCGAGGATGGGGCTAGGCCGGCGGCTAGGGTTTGACCTAGGCGGCGGCCGTGGTTTGCCCTAGGGCGGCGGCGGCAGCTGGAGGTGGCGGCGCCGGCGGCTAGGGTTTAGAGGTGGAGGAGTTGTGTGTTAGGAGGGGAGCCCTGCCCCTCCTCTTATAGGAGGGAGGCGCCGGCCAAGGGGAGGAGAATCCCTCCCCAACTCGGATCCCAAGTGGGCCGGCGGTGGAGGAGGGACTCCTCCCCAACTCGGTTTCCACCTCCCTCTCCACTTCCCAAAAATAGCCGTTTGACTTTCAAATTGGCGTTTGACTTTTCAAACAAGGATTTGATTAAATCCTCTATTTTGTTCAGGGATGACAGTTAGTACATGATGCAATCATACCAACTTGATATAACACATTCATGTACCCTTCCCCTTCGGAGTGCCGGACATTCCGGAACCTTCTAGACCATTCCCGATGAAAACACCGGAACCATTCCCTAACTCCGAAACAGGACTTTCCTTATGTGAATCTTATTCTCTGGACCATTCCGGATCTCCCCGTGATATCCCGAATCCCATTCGAGACTCCGAACAACATTCGGTCTCTTTCTCATCATTCCATAACTACTCAAACAACGTTGAATCCTTAAGTGTGTCTCCCTACGGTTCGTGAATTATGCGGACATGATCGAGACACTTCTCCGATCAATAACCAATAGAGGAATCTGAAAATTCATATGGCTCCCACATATTTCTACGATTACTTTGCGATCGAATGAACCACTTACATACGATACCAATTTCCCTTTGTCTCACGATAGTTTACTTATCCGAGGTTATGATCGTCGGTATCTCTGCATACCTAGTTCAACCTCGTTACTGATAAGTACTCTTTTCTTGTTACCGTGATATGTGATCCCTTGTGAGCCAGTCACATGCTTGCAAGCTAATTGGATGGCATTCCACCGAGAGGGCCCAGAGTATATCTATCCGTCATATGGATGGACAAATCCCACTCTTGATCCATGTGTCTCAACCAATACTTTCCGAACACTCAATGCCACCTTTATAGCCACCCAGTTACGGTGTGGTGTTTGATGTCATCAAAGTATCCTTCCGGTGAAGGTGATATGCATGATCTCATGGTCGAAGGAATTAGGTTACTATGTATCAGAAAGCATATAGCAATTGAACTATTAAAATGACTTGATCTTTATGCTACGCTTATCTATAGGAGTATGTCCACCATATCATTCTCCTAACGATATGATCTTGTTGTTAATAACATCTCAATGTTCATGATAGGGAAACCACAATCATTTATTAACCAACAAGCTAGTGATGTATAGAGGCTTTACTAGGGACTTCAATTTAAGTTTACAAATCACACAAGTATTAATGTTTCCTTGTTAATACTATTATAGCATGAATGTAAAAATTTATCATAAACACAAAGATATAATAATAACTACATTTATTATTGCCTCTAGGGCATATCTCCAACAGTCTCCCACTTGCACTAGACTCATCTAATCTAGATACATGGTAAAATACCGAACACCCATGGCAGTTTGGTGCTGGTCATGTTTTGCCCTCGGGAGAGGTTTAGTCAACGGATCCGCCACATTCAGATCTGTGTGTACTTTGCAAATATTTATGTCCCCATCTTGGACATGTTCTCGAATAGCGTGAAAACGTAGCTTGATGTGCTTCAGCTTCTTGTGTGACCTTGGTTCTTGCGCATTGGCTATGGCGCCCATGTTATCACAGTAGATAGACATTGGGTCCAACGCACTAGGAACCACACCCAGCTCTGTAATGAACTCTTTCATCCATATCGCTTCTTGTGAAGCCTCTGAAGCAGCCATGTATTCCGATTCAGTTGAAGATCTCGCCACAACGCTTTGCTTTGCACTCCTCCAGCTAACTGCTGCACCATTCAAAATAAATACGTATCCAGATTGTGATTTAGAATCATCCGGATCGGTGTTCCAACTAGCATCGGTGTAACCATTAACAACGAGTTGTTCATCACCTCCATAAGAAAGAACCATATCCTTAGTTCTTCTCAAGTACTTAAGGATGTTTTTGACCGCTGTCCAATGATCCACTCCTAGATCACTTTGATATCTGCTAGTTAAACTAACATCATATGCAATGTCGGGTCTAGTACATAGCATGGCATACATTAGAGATCCTATGGCTGAGGCATAGGGAGTTTTACTCATCCTTTCTCTATCTTCTGCCGATGTCGGACTTTGAGTTTTACTCAAGGTCGTATTGGGCAACATGGGCAAGAACCCTTTCTTCCTATCTTCCATTCAAAACCTCTTTAGAACTTTGTCCAAATATGTACTTTGTGACAATGATATTTGGCGTCTTGATCTATCTCTATAAATCTTTATGCCTAATATGTAAGCTGCTTCGCCAAGATCTTTCATTGAAAAACTATTATTCAAATATTCCTTGACACTATTAAGAAGGTCTACATCATTCCCAATCAACAATATGTCATCTACATATACTATTAATAATGCTACAGAGCTCCCACTCACTTTCTTGTAAATACAAGCTTCTCCATAAGTTTGTATAAAACCAAAACTTTTGATTACCTTATCAAAACGTTGATTCCAACTTCGGGATGCTTGCTTCAATCCATAGATGGACCGTTGAAGTTTGCATACCTTGTTAGCATATTTAGGATCGACAAAACCTTTGGGTTGCATCATATACAACTCTTCATCAATGTCTCCATTGAGGAATGCTGTTTTGACATCCATCTGCCATATCTCATAATCATAATATGCAGCGATTGCTAACATAATCCTTACAGACTTTAGCTTCGCTACTGGTGAGAAAGTCTCATCGTAGTCAACTCCTTGAATTTGTCAAAACCCCTTTGCGACAAGTCGAGCTTTATAGACAGTAACATTACCATCAACATCTATTTTCTTTATGAAAATCCATTTGTTCTCGACAGCCTTCCGGCCATCTGGTAAGTCCACCAAAGTCCATACTTGGTTTTCGTACATGGATCCAATCTCGGATTTCATGGCTTCTTGCCATTTATTGGAATCTGGGCTCATCATCGCTTCCTCATATGTCGCAGGGTCATCGGTGTTGTCCACAAACATACACTCATAACGGGATCATACCAATCTGGAGTGGTACGAGTTCTCGTTGACCTGCGAGGCTCTGTAGAAACTACAACCGAAGTTTCATGATCATCATCATTAGCTTCCTCTCTTATTGGTGCAGGCACCACAGGAACTTCTTCCGGTGCTGCGCTACTCACAATTTCGAGAGAAGGTTCGACAACCTCGTTGAGTTCTACTTTCCTTCCAGTCACTTCTTTCGAGAGAAATTACTTCTCTAGAAAGGATCCATTCTTGGCAACGAAGATTTTGCCCTCGGATCTATGATAGAAGGTATACCCAATAGTTTCCTTCGGGTATCCTATGAAGACATATTTTTTCGCTTTGGGTTCAAGCTTGTCCGGCAGTAACTTCTTTACATAGGCTTCGCATCCCCAAACTTTAAGTAACGACAATCTAGGTTTCTTCCCAAACCATAATTCGTACGGTGTCGTTTCAACGGATTTAGATGGTGCCCTATTTAAAGTGAATGCGGCTGTTTCTAATGCATAACCCCAAAATAATAGCGGTAAATCTGTAAGTGACATCATAGAACGAACCATATCTAAGAGAGTTCGATTACGACGTTCGGACACACCATTACGCTGTGGTGTTCCCGGCGGTGTCAATTGTGAAAGTATTCCGCATTTCTTCAAATGGTCGCCAAACTCGTAACTTAGATATTCACCTCCACGATTAGAACGTAGAAATTTAATCTTCTTGTTACGTTGATTCTCTACCTCACTTTGAAATTCCTTAAACTTGTCAAAAGTTTCGGACTTATCTTTCATGAAATAGATATACCCATATCTACTCAAATCATCCGTGAAGGTAAGAACATAACGATAACCACCGCGCGATGCTACACTCATTGGACCACACACATCGGTATGTATGATTTCCAATAAGTCCGTAGCTCGCTCCATCATACCAGAAAATGGAGTCTTAGTCATTTTACCCATCAGACATGCTTCGCATCTTTCAAGTGATTCAAAATCAAGTGATTCAAGAATTCCATCGGAATGGAGTTTCTTCATACGCTTCACTCCAATGTGACCAAGACGACAGTGCCACATATAGGTCGAGTTATCGCTCGATTTCAAACGTTTAGCCTCAATGTTATTAATATGTGTATTTCCACTATCGAGATTCAATAAGAATAGACCATCTATCAAAGGTGCATGTGCATAAAACATATTACTCATATAAATCGAACAACCATTATTCTCGGACTTAAACAAGTAACCGTCTCGCAATAAACAAGATCCCGATATAATGTTCATGCTTAACGCAGGCACCAAATAACAATTATTTAAGTATAAAACTAATCCCGATGGTAGATGAAGGGGTAGCGTGCCTACCGCGATCACATCAACCTTTGATCCGTTTCCCACGCGCATCGTCACCTCGTTCCTCGCTCGCTTCCGTTTATTCTGCAGTACCTGTTTCGAGTTACAAATATGAGCAACCGAACCAGTATCAAATACCCAGGAACTACTACGAGTACTAGTGAGATACACATCAATAACATGTATATCGGATATACCTTTCTTCTTGATGTTGCCGTTCTTCAAATCCGCCAAGTACTTTGGGCAATTCCGCTTCCAGTGACCTTCTCCCTTGCAGTAAAAGCACTCAGTATCATGCTTAGGTCCAGCCTTGGTCTTCTTCGCCGGTGTGGTAACTTTCTTACCACCCTTGTTGAAGTGTCCCTTTTGCTTAGACCTGCCTTTCTTGAATTTGGTGGTCTTATTGACCAACAACACTTGGTGCTCTTTCTTGATCTCCACTTCTGCAGATTTCAACATGGCAAAGAGTTCTGGCAACGTTTTGTTCACGTTCTGCATGTTGTAGTTCATCACAAAGTTCTTGTAACTTGGTGGTAGTGATTGGAGGACACGATAAATACCCAAAGCATTAGGAATCACTATACCCAAGCTTTGAAGTTTGTTTGCGTGCCCAGACATCTTAAGCACATGCTCACTGACAGAGCTGCCCTCTTCCATCTTGCAGTTAAAGAACTTTTCAGAAGCCTCATAGCTTTCAATTGCCGCATGAGTCTCCAAAATCAATTTGAGATCCTCGACAATATCATATGGGTCTGAATTCTCAAACCTTTTCTGAAGCTCCGATTCTAAACCATACAAGATAGCACAATGAACTGTGGAGTACTGAGTCTTCCGAGTGAGGTAAACATTCTTTACTTCATCGGTAGCATCAGCTGCAGGCGGGTCACCCAGCGGTGCATCCAGCACATAGGTCAAATTACCAGCTGTGAGGACAATCCTCAAATTGCGAAACCAATTCGCGAAGTTGCTTCCATTGTTTTTCAACTTTTCTTTCTCTAGGAACGCATTAAAATTGATGGTAGGGACCGCCATTGATCTACAACATAGTTGCAATAGTTTAGACTAAGTTTATGACAAATTGAGTTCTAATAAATAGTTAAATTAATCTAGGTGAAATACCACTCAAAACAATATCCCTCACATTGTTTTAGTGATTACACGAACCAAATCCACCACATCAACACCGATCATCACGAGAGTTGATATAGTTTCAATGGCGAACAATCGACATGTTCATCATATCTACTATATGATTCATGCTTTACCTTTCGGTGATCCGTGTTCCGAGACCATGTCTGTACATGCTAGGCTCGTCAAGATCAACCTTAGTTTCCGCATGAGCAAATCTGGCTTGCTCACGTTGTATACACTTGCGGAATCTAACACACCCGATCATCACGTGGTGCTTCGAAACAACAAGCTTTAGCAACGGTGCTAACTAAGGGTGAACACTTTATGACTTGAAATTCATGTGCATGAGGGATCATCTTATAATGCTACCGTCGTCTACTAAGCAATACAATATGCATAAAGGATTAACATCACATGCAATTCATAATATGTGATATGATATGGCCTTTCTTCTTTGTTCTTCTGATCTCCATCTTCAAGCACGAACATGATCTCCATCATCACCGGCATTGCATCAAGGTCAATGACGCTTCTTCATGGTTGTCGTCCACCGGCTTCAACTATTACAACTACTTTGAATAGACACGCGGGTCTTAACATAAATTAAAGACAACCATATGGCTCCTGACGGTTGCCAACTTACAATAAGGAACATTGCATACATCAAATATAATCACAATCATGGCCATATCACATCACTGCACACGCCTGCAAAACAAAGTTAGACGCCTCTACTTTCTTTGCATGTTTTACGTGGTTTGGGGCTTTCAATAAGTGTCGTTCTAACTTACGAACATGAACCACAACGTTGATACTAGTATTGTTAATCACCCGTTGTAAATTGGATCTTAACTATGCTAGGAGAAACAGGCACCCGCAAAGCCACTTATGCAATACAAGTTGCATGTCAAGCGTGGAGCAAGTCTCATGAACGATGTCATGTAAGGTTAGCCCGGGCCGCTTCATCCCAACATCCCGCAAGATGCAAAATACACAAGAAGCAATCGACAATAAAAGCATCAACGCCCTCAATGACCATTGTGTTCTACTCGTGCAACAGATCTACATATAGACACGGCTCTGATACCACTGTAGGGATTCGTAGCATGGAAAACAAAAAATTTCTATCGCATAAAAACAAACAAGCCAAGATCTATCTACTAGATTGTAGCAACGAGTCGATGGAATAACTCACCCTCGAAGATTCCAAACTATTTAACGAGAGCGGATTCTCGTGGGTGATGTAGTCGTACTCTTCTCGATCTCAAGATCGCGTAGACGATCCTTCCGGCGCTGCGTTCGGTACTCGACGAATACCTTCCTCTCCCTTGTTCCAGTAGGCAGCAGAGGTTGTAGCACTCTCCTCGCGATTCCGGCAGCACAATGGCGTGGTACCGGAAGTAGAGGGGATATCTCGCAGGGCTTCGCCTTAAGCCAGAGCGAGTATGGTGGACTATGAGAGAGCCCTCGACGATCTAGGGTTTAGACACGCCGAGGAGGGGGCTAGGCCGGCGGCTAGGTTTGACCTAGGCGGCGGCGGTGGTTTGCCCTAGGGCGGCGACGGCAGCTGGAGGTGGCGGCGCCGGCGGCTAGGGTTTAGAGGTGGAGGAGTTGTGTGTTAGGAGGGGAGCCCTGCCCCTCCTCTTATAGGAGGGAGGCTCCGGCCAAGGGGAGGGGAATCCCTCCCCAACTCGGATCCCAAGTGGGCCGGCGGTGGAGGAGGGACTCCTCCCCAACTCGGTTTCCACCTCCCTCTCCACTTCCCAAAAATAGCCGTTTGACTTTTAAATTGGCGTTTGACTTTTCAAACAAGGATTTGATTAAATCCTCTATTTTGTTCAGCGATGACACTTAGTACATGATGCAATCATACCAACTTGATATAACACATTCATGTACCCTTCCCCTCCGGAGTGCCGGACATTCCGGAACCTTCTAGAACATTCCCGATGAAAACACCGGAACCATTCCCCAACTCCGAAACATGACTTTCCTTATGTGAATCTTATTCTCCGGACCATTCCGGATCTCCTCGTGATATCCCGAATCCCATTCGAGACTCCGAACAACATTCGGTCTCTTTCTCATCATTCCATAACTACTCAAACAACGTCGAATCCTTAAGTGTGTCTCCCTACGGTTCGTGAATTATGCGGACATGATCAAGACACTTCTCCGATCAATAACCAATAGAGGAATCTGAAAATTCATATGGCTCCCACATATTTCTACGATTACTTTGCGATCGAATGAACCACTTACATACGATACCAATTTCCCTTTCTCTCACGATAGTTTACTTATCCGAGGTTATGATCGTCGGTATCTCTGCATGCCTAGTTCAACCTCGTTACTGATAAGTAATCTTTTCTTGTTCCCGTGATATGTGATCCCTTGTGATCTAGTCACATGCTTGCAAGCTAATTGGATGACATTCCACCGAGAGGGCCCAGAGTATATCTATCCGTCATATGGATGGACAAATCCCACTCTTGATCCATGTGTCTCAACCAATACTTTCCGAACACTCAATGCCACCTTTATAGCCACCCAGTTACGGTGTGGTGTTTGATGTCATCAAAGCATCCTTCCGGTGAAGGTGATATGCATGATCTCATGGTCGAAGGAATTAGGTTACTATGTATCAGAAAGTATATAGCAATTGAACTATTAAAATGACTTGATCTTTATGCTACGCTTATCTATAGGAGTTTGTCCACCATATCATTCTCCTAACGATATGATCTTGTTGTTAATAACATCTCAATGTTCATGATAGGGAAACCACAATCATTTATTAACCAACAAGCTAGTGATGTATAGAGGTTTTACTAGGGACTTCAATTTAAGTTTACAAATCACACAAGTATTAATGTTTCCTTGTTAATACTATTATAGCATGAATGTAAACATTTATCATAAACACAAATATATAATAATAACTACATTTATTATTGCCTCTAGGGCATATCTCCAACAAAACGACCCCATTGCTAAGCATCTTATTTTTCGACCTTGTCCAAATCATCCAACTAAATGTCCTTAGCATCTATTCTACCTATATAGTATTAGTACGAAACCTCACTATTTTTTGAATTAATCTTCAGATTATTAAATTATTTTTGAAAGTATATGCTATTATATGAAATGATCAATAAAACAACTTTAAAACATGATATTGCAAAACTAAATTCAAATCCTTCTTAGTCATTCCAAAATGAATCTAGGGTGGGTTTTTTGATATTTTGCATTTTCAAAACCCCAAACCCTCTACTCTCTCCTTTGAAATCCCTGCAACCTCAGTCGAGGTTGTTCGATTTGTGAAGGATTTTTCATGCAAATTTCTTTTTATCATGTTTTTGATTTTTCCTCATAACTAGGTAACATAACATGACTATGTGCGAAGGTTTTGTATTCAATTTTTTGAATTAGTTATGCACAGTCAAAGTTATCAAAACCCCGTTGGAGCTCAAAACACCTCAAAACCCCATTCGTTGACCAGGCTAACCCTGACGACCAACCTGGAGCGTCGATCTAACCCTAGCGCGCTACCCGGTCCGTTCAATCTGTTCTTCTAGAAGGATTCTGTGAGACGCCAGCTAACCCTAACGACTAACCTCGACCGTTCATCTGACGCCATGCGCTAAACTCCTGCCGTGCGATATGGTCTTCTAGGAGGAATGATGAGGGATCCGCGAGATTGTCTGGCGTTTTTTATTCCAGCGAGTCGCGTCTGGTTCCACTGGGCCGTCCACGCATCGTCCAACGGGCCTGTTTATGCCTCTGCTCGTGGAAGCCACGCCTCTGTGCCCGCCGCCCGTCCCTGCCCTCTTTTCTAGCGCGGTTGCCATGCATTCGCCATGCAGCGTGCCCGTCGTAGCCTGGCTATTAAATGCACCGTCGCAGTCTGGCTATTGCATGCAGCGTCGCAACATGCAGGGCACGCGCCGATGCACGCGCCGTCCCGCCGCTTGGATAGCATGTCGATGCACACGCCGATGCACGCGCCGCTTGGATAACATGTCCCGCCTCTTTGAATGCTCTGCGACGGCTTTGACTGCTCGATGGAGACCAAACTCCACCACACACCTCTCACCCTCCTCTCTCTTCACACCAGGGTTTGCAACGGCCGCCCCTATATATAATGGCACCATTTCTTCAATCTCCGCACACCTCTCACCCCACCCTCCCCTCTTCAGCCGCCAGCCCGCCACCACATCTTCTTCAGCCGTCACCCGCTACCGCAACCATGCAATTCAACGGCCCCACCTTCCGTCGCCCACCCACCACGCCCGAGCGGCAGTACGGCGGTGTCATCGTCGAGAATGAACTCTGTGTGTGTGCGATCTCGAGGTGGTGGGGGCGACGAAACTAGTGCATTTTTTCCTCTCTGCCGGCTACCGTCACCTCCCTAGGGGCTCACCACGCATGTTCAGGCTAGAGAGGTACTACGACGGCAACTCCGACTTGGAGATCGACCTGTACGTGCACTTCACCAACCCCTTTGACGCCTTCGCGCTCCTCGGGCAGGTTTTCTGGCGTGGATGCGAATTCATTGCATTCACAACCTACAACATCTTCACCGACTTCCGTGCCATCTTCCCCTCCCCGGGCAACATGCACACCCTCCCCTACCGCATGCCGGAGGATGACGACGAGTGAGGGGCGAGCCCCTACCCCGCAAGGAGGAGCCAAGGAGGGAAGATGCGGCGCCCGGGAAGATGCCTCGTTTTTTTTCTGTTTTTCTAATTGTAAGTTAGTTTTTATTATATAAGTTGTGTGTGTTTGTATCGTGTTCCCATCAGTGGATGGGTTTATATAATGCTACTGTAATATTATTTTTATCTATGTGGTTATCTATGTTATTATATAGTTCGTTTCGTATAATGTTATTTTTATCTACTTAATTATACTTCGTGTAATATTGTACACAAAACAAAAATTTCGGCCACCTACGGTTTCAATCTTCTGCATGCATGCGATTACCTCAAATTTCGGCCAGAATTGATTCGTTCACCTCCTCACCATTAAATCTCGGCCAGAGTAGTATTGCATGCATGCTAGGCAACTCGCTAAAACGCCAGTTTTCCAGCCCAATGACTAACTGCGTTGGTCGCGCTGCACAGGGATAATAGCCCAATAAACCTGGATAGAGGGAGTAGATAAAATGTTTATAAAAATTCTCAAATCAATTGGGGGAATAGAAAACCGGGCACACATGTCTACGGCCCAACTGACAACCCGATCTTTTGTCACAAGCTTCACCATCTTAGGTGGGCTTTCTTTCTCAATGGGCCAAGGGCAATGATTACTTTTTTTCTTTCTCAACATATTGCTTCATTGAGCGATTTATCTCTGATCTGGGCATAGCACCCGGACAAGAACATGAGAGTCTGAGTGGTATAGTGATTAGTGTAATGAGGCAATCGGCATAGCAATTGGCACAACAACGGAGTGGTGTAATGAGGCAATCGGCACAACAGCAGATGGTTTATTCCAAGGAGCATCATCTGAGTGGTGATTAAGGGAATGACAGAGCCAATGACGTCAATCGCCCTAGCTTGTAGGGAGGGGATATCGATTGCTGCTGATCTCCTCCTGCAGCGCTTCAGACTTGCAAGTGATTGCAACAATGTTCTCTCTCAAAAAAAACTGACGAAACTGGAGAAACTAAAATTTTGGCTGATGCCATATTTGATCTATTCCAGGGAAAAGCCAGCGCCCGAGTCATGCATCTTATTGAGCATACATTCAAACACAAACATAACTAGTTCATCTAAAAGCACGGTCTAACGACTAATCAACTGAAGGTAAACAATTTCTAGAAAAGTTACACAGAAATAAAATGCTGCGTTGATCACAACTGCCTGCTTCTTCAAACCAACAATCTGTCTTAGGTGCTTGTTTAGTTTCTTCAGTTTCCCAATCAGTTCCCCATCTCCCGTGGCAAATTTCTCCACCGCCGGCGCTTGATTGATCTCCCGGGTTGCGTCCCCCCCTCAAATCAATCATTCCCTCTCCTTGAAGCCTCTCAACGTATTCATCAATCCACTCAAAATGGTTACATTTCTTCAGATTCTGAAAAAGAACACATGGACCCTAATTCCCAAATCGGTGGAAAACTCGAAAAGACGACGTAAATTATAGAAAATGAACCAATGTATAACTCAGATCTAACCTTTTCCGGCTCGGCCTTGCTCTCGCACTTCACAAATTCTCGCCCAAAGTTCCCATTGTCCTCCTTGATTGTGACCAATCGCTTCAATGGCGCGGCGCGTGGGCAGTCAGGATATCTTCTCATGGGAACTGCCCCGTACTTAGGCCATGAGGGGCGGAAAGCTGAACTAGAGGTCGATATAAACCGTCAGGCGACCGTAGTCGCGTGCCGTCACCGGAGAAGAAGACCCGAGAAAATGGGGGCGACAGGGGGTCGGGCGGCAGCGGCGGGCAGGCACGGGCGAGCGTGGGTGAGAGATCTGAAGCTGAGCTGTGCGAGTTGTGGGTCCCACAACAAGGTGCATCGACGCTAAGGTGGATAAGTTGTGGGTCCCACTCAACGCACATAATCCAAACTTTTAACGAGCTCTGCTAGCTCTTAAGGCCTGTGTCGCACGGGGGCTATTTTTCCCACGAGCACCGTAGCTACTCTTTCGAACGTCGTTGCATTTCGGTCTATTCCAGGGAAAAAGTCTCACATGATCTATTTGCCCGTGTGTGCCCAGGTGCCATGGGCGGGGCGTTGAGCCTTCCTGGCAATTGTGTCGCTTGTCCTTGCTGGCAACTTTGTCCTGATTCGTGTACCAGGCACGCCATAGTCCATGGGACCTCGCCTTCTTCATCGTCACCCACTACCTCATCGCGTTGTTCTGGTGCTGTGTCGTGAAGCTAAACCTCCTGTTCCGTGATGAGTGGTGGCGGGGCAAAGGTTTGCCGTGTGGACGGTCTGACGCTGACATACAAGATCTAGCTTCGCAAGTCTGAAGCTGTGAATCAAACGGCTGTAGTCTCAACTCTGAAGAAGAAGAAGAAAAACCTTTCTGATTCGTTTGTGTTGCTCTCGATAGCCGTATTTCGTTCTCTACTCTTGCTTCGACTAGCAGTCTTTCAGTACGTATCAAGCGCCATCCTGGGTTTCTTCTTCGGTCGCCTCGTGGAGATTTACTGTCGATCCAACCAACTGTATACCGGCCAAGCTGCTGGCCATGAGCAGCGCATGTCGGATCTTCAGACGGGTTAATGGTGAAAATTGGATACGCGAACCACAAGGAACAAACATTGTTTGTTTCGGTGAGCTCGCAAAATACAGCTCAATCGTACTCATATGATAGCAAAACCAATGTGGACACGAAAATGCGTGTACAAATCATTAGAACGAGGAATTTGGTGTGACGTGTTTGGAATGAATGAGGAAAAATCATTATATTTAAATTCCGGTTTAATCTCAAGCAGAAGTGTTGCCGCCTATGACTTTGTGCAAGCTAAGATACAAATAACCCATCTCTTTACTCGTCTATTATGGTACCACGTCAACAAATAGTCTAGCATATATACATGAATAAAAAACTCACATTGTGAAAAGCCTTGTGGTCGGGGACCGGCTCCATCACCACCGCACCCACAACCTGGTTTTCCTGCCTCAAGGTCCAGTGGCCGCCCCATCAGGATAAGGCCGGTGCAAATGCACATGGTGTGGTCACCCCATGTGCTTACCGAGACTGACGTGTTGAAATGCATGGATTTATTGTGGTTTATTACAACTGCTGTCTTGACTCAATTACTCATTCAATGTTTGTTTTCGTTTGCCAATGGATGTGCGGTGACCCAACATACCACTGCATGATGTAGTAGACTATAGTCGTTGATATAACACCAATGAAACACCGTTCACTAGTATTATATTCTTTATAATGGCACAACAGAAATACATCGGGTCCAATACATGGCTAAAGGTTACAACTCACTTTTTGCACAAGATCCAGAGAACACTCTAGGTTTAAGAGAGAGACGGAGAAGAATCAAAGATAAACAATGAAAGAACTATCATACTATTAAGACTAGTATTTTAACTAAGGAATTGTATTTCTACTATTGCAATACACTACAGAATTAGGTTCTTGGGCTGGAGATTATATTCTTATCTATTCAGTAACTTCGTCTTCACTTGAGTTGATGTATATGTTGAATTCCTTTGACTTCATTGAAGAGCTTTGGCTTTGGATGACTAGTCCTGGAGCATAACTTGATGTAGATGTTGTCCATTCCGGCTTCAGAATCTAGCAATGGTTAAGAAGATACTTTGAGTACGAGCGTACTCAACAAATTCACTAGAAAATGAGTGTTTGATGCACTATAACTACAGCCACAGACCGTAGGTCGTAGGCAATGCAAGTTTTCATAAACATTTCTTCAAAGGTTGCTTTTATTCTGAAAAACTATGTCCGTCAGCCTTTACGGGTTTACCAGAACTTTCATGGAGTTCCTTTACTGCCGCGTTCGCAGCTCCTTCCCGGAACAGGGAGTAACAAGTTACAGTTCTTACACTCTGCAGATGTGCGTTACTTTACCCATGAGAGATCAACTCTTTGTTGCACAACCGGGCAGCTTATTCCCGTCCACAATTCCATGATGTGGGGCCCAGAAGATGATCCAAGTCAATCACAGCCCCCTTCGCGACCTCGCATGCCTCCTTGGTGTACACCATGCCCACATAATGAATTACAGCAATGGTTTGTACAAACCGTTAGTCGTGGGACGATGAGGGTTCCCACCCATATGCTATATATCCTCTACGAATTACCAATTAATATGCACGCTACGAGGATAACAGCCACGACTTGCACATACGGCTTCATGCGAGAGGAAGAAGATACAACTGACTTCTTCGTCCCATTTCAAATCTCATGGTCAACGCGTAATATACGGCGCAAGAATCACTGGTGACATTGGTTGTTAAGTCCTAGGTGATATAGTTCTGAACAGTGGTATTCCAACTGTCAGATTTAATAGATTAGCTGATCATCCTAGATCAGTAACCAATAGTTCACATTATTATTACCGAAAATAGTGTTTTTAGACCTTTTTCAAATGCAGGTGATAACAACACTGGATTTGTAAAATACTTTACAGAAAATAAACAAAGGACATGAGCAAGTGTGAACGTGCCTTTTGTGATTGCAAGATTATGCACTCACGGTCTTCGAGTCAGTATAAGATCCAAAATCTGAAATCAGCATCATTGGTCCGATAAGGACTAATGTTTAAAGAAGCAATATGCTTTTATGCATAAGTAATGTGATGCACGTTCTAAACGCGAATCCCGGAGATAACGTTGTTCTAGGGTTTGGATACAAGAAATAATGTCTTTGAAATGTGTTGCACTTTTAGAGAAGTTGTACATTTGTGCTTCTTATTAAGGCTTGTGAGTGTGTGTGAAACAATCATATAATTATAATATCATAAAACAGTAGGATACACACAAAAGTGAGATATTATTCAAGATGGCTTATAGAAGAGTTCTTGTTTGAAGTGGCAAAAAGAATAACATTTGAAGAAAAGATTCCTTTTCTAAGGTTTAAACAATCTTTGTGGTTAGTTAGTGGTGGTCGATGTGATTGGTGTTTGCTTGAATAGTTTTGTCTTGAGATGCTTTATAACTTAACTAGTTCAGACCAAAGTTAACTATAAAACATATAATAATGCTTATAGTGTTATAATTAGATTCTTGTAGACTAAAGTTAACTTTAAAACAAAGATAGTTTGAAAGTATAATGTTTATAACCTTTGTACCTGGTGTAATTGTTAATGTTGCTTTAAGGTTACTTAAGAATGGTTATTCTTTTACTTGGTATAGTGGTTTATTGATTTTATACTTGAGTAGTATCATTTACCTTTTATAGATGAGTGGTTATAGTTTATAAACCAAGATATAATAGTACTGACTATTTATGGACTTACAATAGTGTTGTGGTGGTTTTTGTAATCTGGTGGTTAAAGTAGATAGAAAGGATCTGATTTATTCACAAGTTGTTCTTTAGGGGTTTTATCATGAATTGGAATCCTTTGAGAATATAATCTTCACTTAAGGTTGAAGATAATGCAATAAAAAGGTGTTTATAATGTTTTAAACCATTATGGCTTCATGTTGTTAATATTTAAGACTAATACTATTTATTAGACTTAATTGACTCATTTTAGGAATATTAACAATTTTATTTATTCTTATATGAATTATTAATTAAGTAAATAAGTTTAAATTTGAGTTATTAAAATATTTGAATTTTTATTTAACTCAAAAGTGGAATATTAGATTCTTATCATGTAGATATTATTTTTGTGATCATTTTGATATATTACATTTATTTTTGTGATTTATAAATAATAAGATATGATTTTTATAAGATTTATTATTTTATAAATACTTAATAATAACAAATACTTAATTAAGTTAAATTATAATGTATGATTATAATTATAGTTCTTATTTTTCTAAGATTTTTGGTATTCTATTTATATTTTTAACATTTACGATTCTTAAAATTTGAATTATCAAATTTTTATTACCATTAAAATCTTTATTAAATGATATTTATTTAAATAATCATCATAATAATATTGGATAATAATTTTAAGTTGTAGATTGTATTTTTATACAAATTTTCATATATTATACACATTTTTCTGAATTATAAATCAAAAGTTATTAATTAAACAAAATTTAATCATGTATTTGATTTCTCGAATATTAATAATTAAGTTTATAACATGTTATTTGTTTCTTAAACAGGAAATACTTTTTACACCGCACCTAAAGCTAGCTTTAGTCACTGACTAGTGGGCCAGTGACCACCTCAGCACGCTGTTTAAGGAAAATACATTTATTACCGACCCTGTCTTGACCCCCAGACAATGACATATGGGCCCAAGGCCACGTCACTTGCCACATGAGACAAAGACCGGGTCAAACAGAGGACTGGGTCTGAGGTGGCGTCGGCATGACATAGTGATGGCGTTAGCACCACCACCGTCGTTAGTGGTTGGTCGCCGACGACGATCTACTGCGCCCTAGTAAACAAAATGAACCTAGTTCGAATCAGTGCATCGTGCTGAGTCCAAAAGTGGCGGCGCCGCTCGGAAATGGTCATCGGCGGGCAACCGGCGACGAGCTTCTGCGGTGGCCAGTGGCGATTCTCAATGAAATGGGGTCTACAGTGTGAATCAGCAAGCGAGATTAGGGTCCAGAGATGCGTAAGCTTACCCTGATGACGATAGAGCGGTCGAGGAGTCTTGGGGAGGTGTGACGACGACGAATCGACGGTAATGGCCACGACGGCCGAGGAAAAGGAATGCTGGATTTCACATGATTCCTGGCGAGCGGGCCTCCGTGCTTGGTCCTAGGTGGTTCAGTCCACGACGGCGCGTCCAATGGTGGCTACCACAAGGCGAGGGGTGGTCGGAGTTGACCGGAACGACGAACTCCGACGAGCTAGGGTTTCAGGTGAGGAAGAAAAGTGGGTCTGGAGAGCGAGATTGAGGATGAGACTGGTATGAGAAGATAGAGGAGGACGCGGCGATCTTATCTACTCCTCCCAGGGACAACGACACACATCGTAGCGTGGCGGTCGATCGACGGCGGAGCTCCGGCCAGCGAGCTGCTTCCAGTAGGCGAGGTAGACGACAAGGTCGTTTTTGCAGAAAACCCCCTGGCACTTCTTTCTTCTCAACTCGCAGTCCCCCTTCGGTCCCACCTGTCAGCCAGAGACGAGAGTGAGCTGGGCTGGTAATTGGGCTGTTGTGGGCTGCACGTGGGCGTCAGATAAATACAGAGATGTTGGGCCACAACCAGGTATTGTTTTAATTTGTTTTACCTTTTTCTATTTTCTGTTTTACTTTTCAGATTTGGATTTGATTTATATTTTGAACTTTTCTTTGTAGAATTTTTTTGCTGGATAATTGCACTAGTACTAAAATATATTTAGTATCATTTGTAAGCTTTTATTATATAATCATTTTGTATTTCTTTTATTTTCTCAATATGAACCCTTTTTTAATAATTTGTAGAAACTTTTCTTATTACTTTACTCTCCTCTTTTAGTTATGGATTTCTTGAATGATGTATTCTTATTTGTTTATAAGACTTAACTCTAGTTGGCTCAGAGTTTGAATATAAATTTTTATATGGATAATGATCCTATATCATTATTTGATGCATGAAATATGAAAAAAACTAATATGATTCTTACTACTTTCATAATTTGGAAAATGAGCATGTATATATTCTATTATGATAAACAAAGAGGTTTAGGTTTTTGAATTATGAATGTTTACCCTAGGGTTTAGGGTTTTTAATATACTTAGATTCCTTTATGGATGTGAGTAAAGATTTAATAACTAAGCATATTGTTTTCTGTTTGGGATAATTGATGACATCACCTTTAGGACTAGAAAGTTATATTTATAATGTTTTATAGAAAGAAATTTATAAAGATACTCCTAAGCACATATAATTATGATGGTTGGACTTGGCAGGGTTGTGCTTATGTGATTTGTTATAGGAAAATATTCCTATAAAGTGATGTTAACATAGGATGATGAATCAATTCCCTGAATGGACATTATACTTAGTTTAAGATTTAGAGTTGGTTGTTTAGCAAGAATGTTTATCTTTCATAACTCACATTCCTGGATTTCTAATTAAGGAATTCCTTTCTTAGATATACTAATTCCGCCTAACTGTCTTCATTGTTAACATGATGAGCTTTACTTCACAAAAATATTCTTATTTACCTATTATTCTTCTAAACTCATTGATAAATCTAATGAGATTGACATTGAAGCTTTTATAGTTTCTTTATATGCATTCTGGATTATATCCACTACTCTACTGTTGATAACCTTCTATCCAACAAGTAGTTCCTTCAAACTCCACTCATAATCTTCCTTAATCACCCATCACTAATATTTCTTCATCAGGTGTATGTATGTATCCAACTACCTTTCTCTAAGGTTTACTATCCTCTAAGATGAATAACACCACTTCCATAACTCCACGCTATACTTGCTTTAATTGAAACATATTGCCTTTTATTTACTTTAGTAGCTCGTTCACCAACCTTACATGATATTATTGTGATTTGTAATGGTTAGTCTAGGATAATATATCTAGACTAGGGTTCAATAATGTTCTATCCTGTAACACCCTCAGAATCGGACCTATGCAAGTTTGGGCAAAATTCACCAAACCCGCATAGAAACGATTCAAAGGTGCCCACCAGGCACTTTCGTGCGGGTGGAAAACGAAGTAATAACATTACACAACAGTCCTCGATGGGACCCACAGAACAGATATATACAACAGCGACTCGAAGAGTCAAGAATACAGATACAATATACAAAGATCCAAATCACCTTGAAAACGATAGAGCGTCCAGCTACGGACAAGATGCAAATGGGGCTAAGAGCCCTGAAGAATAACCAATGGCGTCCATAACCCTGCCCAGGCCAAGCCGGAAGGGTAACCCTGCTAACGACATCGATCTCAAAACCTGCTTAAACAAAAGGGGTGCCGACAAAGGGCAAAGGAAAAAGAGGAGCGTCAGTACTGAGGCCAGTACACGGCGAGGCTAGAATTCGGCGGTCCTCGCCTACATAGGTATGGTGGACTGAGCGGCAGCGGCAGCATGCACTAAACAACCTATAGAGACTCGATACAACTGGCGATTATCAGAGAGGGGTGAGAAAAACCTATTCGGATCCAACCCGATACTAGCATCAAGCAAACCCATCCTGGCGTTTCCCCCTCGACACCGATCGAGGAAGTCAACCGAGGAACTCACACAGTTGGCAGTTTTATTTATTCAGTTATCGTTGCAGCAATTACTAGTCAGGTATAGATAAGCGTCCTGATAAAATAAACAGTGGGCACTTTTAATTAACCATTCCGTTATAGTTGCAACACTTACTAATCAGGTACAGATAGCATGAGATGACCCTTAAACCCAGCAGTTGTTGGTACTTTTATTCAGCCATTCGGTTGTAGTTGCAGTACTTACTAGTCAGATACAATTGTCGCAAGCGACAATCAAACAAGCACTTGTGGGCAGTATTAATTAGCCATTCCGTTGTAGTGGAGCTGATTACTAGTCATTATAAGTCAAATTTATAGCAGTAAACTTTAGTTATGCTTGTCTATGATCGAGATACTGTGCTCCAAGTCGTCCATATCCGCGGACACGGCTTTCAGAAAGTTTTACCCGGCCGGGGTGCACCAATAGCAACACACACTCGATCAACCTCGGAAAAACCAAATCAAAACCCAACGAGGCTTTCACGACAAAGCAATCACAAGATTCAGAAATATTTCAGGGGGCCACCCCCGGGAGTATACCCGCAACGAAGTAAGCTAGCTCCGAGACGGACCCCAAAGTTTGTGGGGCCGGCGGTAAACGACAGCAGATCCCCAAACGGGGACTGTCGATACCACGTAAACGGGTCACAGATCCTAAACAGTACAGTGTGCAGTACCTCGCACAATCGTAAATAAAGCAGTAAAGCATGGTATAAGTACAGGATAGTAATAAAACCCCAAACTAGTTTGTGGCCCCAAGAAATAAGACGGAATCAAGCTCTGGCTCAGGGGGGTCCCATATACCTCCCGGATGTGGATAGCGCGATAAATCAAGGAACAGGTATCAAGTACTCGGGGTCTTACGGGACACAAGTGGGCGTTCGGAAACCAAATATTATCTATCACCCACCGATGCCTCTGCTTATTCAATTTTAGTTGTTAAACAGAAATTAAAGTGACGATAAATAAAGCTAGAATCATCTCCAACATCAACATGCGGCAATACATCAGCAACTGTGGCATATGACGACACACATCAGCACTTGAGCAAGCAACTACGACGCGCAAGTCCAACTATCTACCAAACAACAGGTAATAGGATGTGTCCAAGGCAAATATAGGCTGCACGGTATATCACAGGTACGGAAACTAAAGCATCGCAACACAGATAGCAATAGATCAACAGGAGGGAATAAAGACTATAAAAGTAAGATAGGTAGAAAGAGGGAGATGCTCGCCTGAAAACATTGCCGAAGGGTTCAACCGAAGATCGGGCGCGAAGCTCACATCAACTCAACGGCCTTATCCGCGAAGAAGCAAAACACTAGAATAAACACCGGTTGCAATATTTAATACACGGCAGAAGATCGGCATGATGCATGTATGATGTATGGCATGGCAAGGTGCGGTGCAATTAGGTCAAGATTAAGCGGAACCGGGGTCCCGACAATTAATTAGGTGGTTCAAGTTGTTTAACTACCCCGCATATTAAATGTTGTGTAATCCAGACAAAAGGTGGCACCGGTTCGCTACACAAATTTAAATGAGGCCAATATAAGGCTAGATTTGCCCGCATATGGGCCCCATATTTAATTATTAGGTGAATCGGCATAAGGCCCCCAAACCACATGATAAGATGCATGCAGGAACAATTATTATGCGACAAGTTGTATCTCAATTATAAAATAGGGTTTGCGGGAGAGGGTTCACACATAGGGGTCTCGACGATCTTGGGGTTCCAGTGTTCGGGGTTCGGGGTCGGTCTCGGGGTCCAGGGTTCGACGGCCTCGGCGGGATCGTTCTCGGACTCCGGGGGTTAGGGTCTTGGCGTTCCGGGAAGCCGGACTTGGATTGGCGTCGGGGGTTCGTCGGGTTCGTTCTGGTCGGTGCCGTTCTTGTCGCATACGCTGTCTTCGGGTCATGTTGAAGAACCTGGCGTTTCGAAAGAAGTACTCGGCGTTTCGGCGGCGAAGTGCTCGGTGTTCCGTGAGGTAGACCCTGTTGCGTCCGGGCAGAGGTACTTGTCGCACGGTTTCCGGTGTTCGTGTAGACGGTCATGGCGTCCTCGAGAGGGTACTTGTTGTATTCGTGTCGTGGCCCTTGTCGGGGTTCAGGGTTCCGTGTCGGACTTGTCGTCCGGGATGCAGTACTTGGTTCGGGACGGAGTACTTGGTTCGGCGTCGGGTTCGGCCTTCGCCTTCGGGAACGGTCTTCAGGGTCTCGACAAACGGAGCGAAGCACTTGGCGTTCCGGTTTTTTCTCGGCGTCCTCGGCATCCGGGTTCTTGGGTATCGCAACCGAGACGGAGAACTCGTCGCATCCAGGGAGATCTTGATGTAGGGGCGGTCCTTGTCGGCGATTCCTCGGGTCTTATGCCCGGGTAGAAGTGCTCGTCGTTCTCGCATCGGCGATATTGGCGTTCGGGTTCGCGACGAACTTGGCGTCCTGCATCGGTGCTTGTCGCACCGGGGGCTTGGTCAACGTTCGAACAGAGGATCCCTTGGGCGCCGGCTTCGAGGACGGACGCGGACGGACGCGGGGCTACCAGGACCCAGCGAGGCCAGGCGCTGGCGACTGCGCGGATGCGGAGGCTGCTGACCGCTTGCGGGCAGGGGCCGGCGGGCTCGGCGACGAGGGGCGGTGCAGGCGGCGGGACGCGTCCGGCGGGGTGCGGCCGGGCTCGGGGAGACGGCGAGGTGGGGTACTGGGCGCGCGGCGGCGGGCTGCGGGGCTAGAGGCGGCGCGGCCATGGGTGGACGGGCGGGCCGGCTCGCGTCGGGGGCGAGGCACGCGGGTCGCCGGCGGCGCGGGCGGGCTCGGAGGCGCGCGCGCGGGGGAACCCGGCGGCGCGGAGGCGGCTTCGAGGGGGCGGCGAGGCAGAGACGCGGAGGGCGTAGGCCCGCCGCGGCGTGACGCTCCGGTGGCGGCAGAAGGGGCCGACGAGCTCCGGGCGCAGCGAGCGGCGCCTGAGGAGAAGGGGAAGGAGCGGTGGCGGGGCGGTGCGGGCGAGGTGCTGCGGAGGCGAGACGGCGGCTTGGGTTGGCGCGGCGCCGGCGCGCGCGAGAGCTGGAGGCGGCCGGAGCGGGAGAGGGAAGGCGGCGGCGGCGGCGGGGCCGGCTAGGAGGTGCGCGCGGGCCGCGGGCGCGCGGTGGGAGCGGAGGTGAGGGGCGGCGCGGCGAGCCTTGGGGAGGAGGGGGCGGCGCGGGGCGAGGTGAGGTGAGAGGGAGGCCGCGGGGCGTTGGGGGAAACGGGGCAGGTGGAGCTGCGCGCGAGCCACGGGAGAGAAAGGGAGGGAGGAGGAAGAAGCTCAGGACAGGCAGGGGTGGGGCCAGGGGACGCTGGGCCCCAGCGGCAGCGGGTGGGGGTGTGTTGAGTGGGGTGGCTGGTGGCGTGGTGTGGAAGGGAGTGGGTTTGAGTGGTGGGGTGGGTCTAGCTGAGAGGGAGTGGGTGTGGCCACGTGTAAGGTGGGGATTGGGTAGAGGGGAGAGGGGCGCTGAGGTGGCGTGTCCTGGTTGGGTGGAGTGAGGTGGAGGGGAGAGTTGGGTAGGAAGATGGGTAGGTTTAGAAATAAAGGGTGGGCTGGTTGGACCGTTTGTAAAAATCTGGGGCGGTCGTTCGGGTCGGGTTGGCCCCTTCGACTGCCCCTACTAAAATAAATAAATCTTTTATTTAATTTAATTGGGCCGTTTGCAACCCGATAGCAACAAAACAAAATTATTTCGGAGACCCGGTGTTGACATTTGAATAGAGATGGGGCGTCTGGAAAACAAATCGGGGTTTGCAAAAATAGTTTTATGCAAACAGTGCATGATGATGACGATGCAATGCACAAATTCAACGCGATTTTCTAGTAGTGGTTTTGCGGGATGCCACAATTCGACACCACTAACAAGGGATCTCGCCCTCGAGATCCGCCGCATGGTACCGGAAGGAAGAGTCGGCGATCTGAATCTTCTCGCATCATGTAGATCTTCGCGACACCACTAACGAGGGTTCCTTCTTCATCTGGGAATCGGCGACACCACCAACAAAGGGTCGTTGTTCCTGATCGTCGAGGGAGCACTCCGGAAACAAAAGGTCGAAGGTAGAGGTATCACAAATAAAGCCACCCCTAACTTCCGTTAGAAGAGGGAAAAGTTACATTGATCCACCAGTTCGATGTACAGAGCGAACAGTAAGAGTCGGTAGGGTGATCAGTCCATTCCGGACCCAACTATCAACTCTATACATGGGTAGGAGGATCAGGCAACTCAACTCTCGAGATATAGACTGAAGATCTTCATAGGTGGTATCCAGAACAAAGGAATGCTGCCAGCAGAAATCGTATGAAAGACACAATGATTAGGTTTCGCGATGGTTCCATTGGCATGAACAACACATGCTCAAGGTATACTCCAACTTCACCAATGCTCGTCCTTCTCATATGTTTTTCAACGACACTGATATCCAGCAAGGAACACATATGGATGAGGAGCTCAAGAACAAAAGATTGGAGGAAGGATACAACAGACAAGTTGCAGATTGATGATCGTAGCACCTCCGTTACCAAAAAGGGAGAAAGCGAAACCCTGAAGGTACGACGGAAACCCAACCACGAGAAATCCTGGACTCGAAGAAAGGATAAGAGGGTAGATTCAAAACACGTTGAGATAAGAGGAGAATAGCAGAGGGGTAAGGAGTAAAATCAGACCTAATCAGAACTATCCAACCGATTTTGCTAAATAGTTTTTGACTCTCTACTTCGGCCGTTAGCTAGGTTATCCTACAAGCTGGACTTGTGGGGTATCGCAACTGCTGAGCTCTGATACCACTCTGTAACACCCTCAGAATCGGACCTATGCAAGTTTGGGCAAAATTCACCAAACCCGCATAGAAACGATTCAAAGGTGCCCACCAGGCACTTTCGTGCGGGTGGAAAACGAAGTAATAACATTACACAACAGTCCTCGATGGGACCCACAGAACAGATATATACAACAGCGACTCGAAGAGTCAAGAATACAGATACAATATACAAAGATCCAAATCACCTTGAAAACGATAGAGCGTCCAGCTACGGACAAGATGCAAATGGGGCTAAGAGCCCTGAAGAATAACCAATGGCGTCCATAACCCTGCCCAGGCCAAGCCGGAAGGGTAACCCTGCTAACGGCGTCGATCTCAAAACCTGCTTAAACAAAAGGGGTGCCGACAAAGGGCAAAGGAAAAAGAGGAGCGTCAGTACTGAGGCCAGTACACGGCGAGGCTAGAATTCGGCGGTCCTCGCCTACATAGGTATGGTGGACTGAGCGGCAGCGGCAGCATGCACTAAACAACCTATAGAGACTCGATACAACTGGCGATTATCAGAGAGGGGTGAGAAAAACCTATTCGGATCCAACCCGATACTAGCATCAAGCAAACCCATCCTGGCGTTTCCCCCTCGACACCGATCGAGGAAGTCAACCGAGGAACTCACACAGTTGGCAGTTTTATTTATTCAGTTATCGTTGCAGCAATTACTAGTCAGGTATAGATAAGCGTCCTGATAAAATAAACAGTGGGCACTTTTAATTAACCATTCCGTTATAGTTGCAACACTTACTAATCAGGTACAGATAGCATGAGATGACCCTTAAACCCAGCAGTTGTTGGTACTTTTATTCAGCCATTCCGTTGTAGTTGCAGTACTTACTAGTCAGATACAATTGTCGCAAGCGACAATCAAACAAGCACTTGTGGGCAGTATTAATTAGCCATTCCGTTGTAGTGGAGCTGATTACTAGTCATTATAAGTCAAATTTATAGCAGTAAACTTTAGTTATGCTTGTCTATGATCGAGATACTGTGCTCCAAGTCGTCCATATCCGCGGACACGCTTTCAGAAAGTTTTACCCGGCCGGGGTGCACCAATAGCAACACACACTCGATCAACCTCGGAAAAACCAAATCAAAACCCAACGAGGCTTTCACGACAAAGCAATCACAAGATTCAGAAATATTTCAGGGGGCCACCCCCGGGAGTATACCCGCAACGAAGTAAGCTAGCTCCGAGACGGACCCCAAAGTTTGTGGGGCCGGCGGTAAACGACAGCAGATCCCCAAACGGGGACTGTCGATACCACGTAAACGGGTCACAGATCCTAAACAGTACAGTGTGCAGTACCTCGCACAATCGTAAATAAAGCAGTAAAGCATGGCATAAGTACAGGATAGTAATAAAACCCCAAACTAGTTTGTGGCCCCAAGAAATAAGACGGAATCAAGCTCTGGCTCAGGGGGGTCCCATATACCTCCCGGATGTGGATAGCGCGATAAATCAAGGAACAGGTATCAAGTACTCGGGGTCTTACGGGACACAAGTGGGCGTTCGGAAACCAAATATTATCTATCACCCACCGATGCCTCTGCTTATTCAATTTTAGTTGTTAAACAGAAATTAAAGTGACGATAAATAAAGCTAGAATCATCTCCAACATCAACATGCGGCAATACATCAGCAACTGTGGCATATGACGACACACATCAGCACTTGAGCAAGCAACTACGACGCGCAAGTCCAACTATCTACCAAACAACAGGTAATAGGATGTGTCCAAGGCAAATATAGGCTGCACGGTATATCACAGGTACGGAAACTAAAGCATCGCAACACAGATAGCAATAGATCAACAGGAGGGAATAAAGACTATAAAAGTAAGATAGGTAGAAAGAGGGAGATGCTCGCCTGAAAACATTGCCGAAGGGTTCAACCGAAGATCGGGCGCGAAGCTCACATCAACTCAACGGCCTTATCCGCGAAGAAGCAAAACACTAGAATAAACACCGGTTGCAATATTTAATACACGGCAGAAGATCGGCATGATGCATGTATGATGTATGGCATGGCAAGGTGCGGTGCAATTAGGTCAAGATTAAGCGGAACCGGGGTCCCGACAATTAATTAGGTGGTTCAAGTTGTTTAACTACCCCGCATATTAAATGTTGTGTAATCCAGACAAAAGGTGGCACCGGTTCGCTACACAAATTTAAATGAGGCCAATATAAGGCTAGATTTGCCCGCATATGGGCCCCATATTTAATTATTAGGTGAATCGGCATAAGGCCCCCAAACCACATGATAAGATGCATGCAGGAACAATTATTATGCGACAAGTTGTATCTCAATTATAAAATAGGGTTTGCGGGAGAGGGTTCACACATAGGGGTCTCGACGATCTTGGGGTTCCAGTGTTCGGGGTTCGGGGTCGGTCTCGGGGTCCAGGGTTCGACGGCCTCGGCGGGATCGTTCTCGGACTCCGGGGGTTAGGGTCTTGGCGTTCCGGGAAGCCGGACTTGGATTGGCGTTGGGGGTTCGTCGGGTTCGTTCTGGTCGGTGCCGTTCTTGTCGCATACGCTGTCTTCGGGTCATGTTGAAGAACCTGGCGTTCCGAAAGAAGTACTCGGCGTTTCGGCGGCGAAGTGCTCGGTGTTCCGTGAGGTAGACCCTGTTGCGTCCGGGCAGAGGTACTTGTCGCACGGTTTCCGGTGTTCGTGTAGACGGTCATGGCGTCCTCGAGAGGGTACTTGTTGTATTCGTGTCGTGGCCCTTGTCGGGGTTCAGGGTTCCGTGTCGGACTTGTCGTCCGGGATGCAGTACTTGGTTCGGGACGGAGTACTTGGTTCGGCGTCGGGTTCGGCCTTCGCCTTCGGGAACGGTCTTCAGGGTCTCGACAAACGGAGCGAAGCACTTGGCGTTCCGGTTTTTTCTCGGCGTCCTCGGCATCCGGGTTCTTGGGTATCGCAACCGAGACGGAGAACTCGTCGCATCCAGGGAGATCTTGATGTAGGGGCGGTCCTTGTCGGCGATTCCTCGGGTCTTATGCCCGGGTAGAAGTGCTCGTCGTTCTCGCATCGGCGATATTGGCGTTCGGGTTCGCGACGAACTTGGCGTCCTGCATCGGTGCTTGTCGCACCGGGGGCTTGGTCAATGTTCGAACAGAGGATCCCTTGGGCGCCGGCTTCGAGGACGGACGCGGACGGACGCGGGGCTACCAGGACCCAGCGAGGCCAGGCGCTGGCGACTGCGCGGATGCGGAGGCTGCTGACCGCTTGCGGGCAGGGGCCGGCGGGCTCGGCGACGAGGGGCGGTGCAGGCGGCGGGACGCGTCCGGCGGGGTGCGGCCGGGCTCGGGGAGACGGCGAGGTGGGGTACTGGGCGCGCGGCGGCGGGCTGCGGGGCTAGAGGCGGCGCGGCCACGGGTGGACGGGCGGGCCGGCTCGCGTCGGTGGCGAGGCACGCGGGTCGCCGGCGGCGCGGGCGGGCTCGGAGGCGCGCGCGCGGGGGAACCCGGCGGCGCGGAGGCGGCTTCGAGGGGGCGGCGAGGCAGAGACGCGGAGGGCGTAGGCCCGCCGGCGGCGTGACGCTCCGGTGGCGGCAGAAGGGGCCGACGAGCTCCGGGCGCAGCGAGCGGCGCCTGAGGAGAAGGGGAAGGAGCGGTGGCGGGGCGGTGCGGGCGAGGTGCTGCGGAGGCGAGACGGCGGCTTGGGTTGGCGCGGCGCCGGCGCGCGCGAGAGCTGGAGGCGGCCGGAGCGGGAGAGGGAAGGCGGCGGCGGCGGCGGGGCCGGCTAGGAGGTGCGCGCGGGCCGCGGGCGCGCGGTGGGAGCGAAGGTGAGGGGCGGCGCGGCGAGCCTTGGGGAGGAGGGGGCGGCGCGGGGCGAGGTGAGGTGAGAGGGAGGCCGCGGGGCGTTGGGGGAAACGGGGCAGGTGGAGCTGCGCGCGAGCCACGGGAGAGAAAGGGAGGGAGGAGGAAGAAGCTCAGGACAGGCAGGGGTGGGGCCAGGGGACGCTGGGCCCCAGCGGCAGCGGGTGGGGGTGTGTTGAGTGGGGTGGCTGGTGGCGTGGTGTGGAAGGGAGTGGGTTTGAGTGGTGGGGTGGGTCTAGCTGAGAGGGAGTGGGTGTGGCCACGTGTAAGGTGGGGATTGGGTAGAGGGGAGAGGGGCGCTGAGGTGGCGTGTCCTGGTTGGGTGGAGTGAGGTGGAGGGGAGAGTTGGGTAGGAAGATGGGTAGGTTTAGAAATAAAGGGTGGGCTGGTTGGACCGTTTGTAAAAATCTGGGGCGGTCGTTCGGGTCGGGTTGGCCCCTTCGACTGCCCCTACTAAAATAAATAAATCTTTTATTTAATTTAATTGGGCCGTTTGCAACCCGATAGCAACAAAACAAAATTATTTCGGAGACCCGGTGTTGACATTTGAATAGAGATGGGGCGTCTGGAAAACAAATCGGGGTTTGCAAAAATAGTTTTATGCAAACAGTGCATGATGATGACGATGCAATGCACAAATTCAACGCGATTTTCTAGTAGTGGTTTTGCGGGATGCCACATATCCACCAATGTCACTTATACATGATATAAGCATTCAATTTTTGTGAATAAGGCATGATTATTATAATCTTTTGATCCTTTGTGGGTTAGGTTTCCAATTGGCTAATCAAGGCTTCATCAATACAACATTGCAGTTGTATTATAATTATCTTCTGTTTAGTTCTATTGGATTAAGAGATATAATTCATTAAATATACCTACTTGATCCAATAGGACTAGTCCTGGTAACTATCTTCAGACTTCATCCTTGTAATCTTCTTTTCTATTATATGATTGGGTAATACAAAGAATTCTTCTATCTATCAAGGAGGGATTTAACTCCATCAACTATCCTATTGATTGGATTCTTTTCAATCATTCCTATCAAATAAATGACATCTGAAGCTAGCATCACTATTTACCTATTCTTACTTCTTTCTATATAAACCTTAAGTGAATGCTGTAATAAGAACAAGAGTTGATAGGTCAATAACTGATAGGTTAAGAATTGGTGAATCAATAGTTGATTACTTACTATTGATGAACAACAATTAGAAGAATAGGATTCAATAGAGGTGTTAAGGATTAATATGGAAAGAAATATATGAATGATCTTGACTTAGTCCCTTTCCAACTCAAACTCATTAAAGAGTTAAAGTTAGGTATTACTATGATACTCATAGTAAGAATAGATAAGAATAAGATAGCTCAGGGTTAGTCATTTCATTTATATTGCTTCAGTTTGTAATCTTAACTTGGCACTTATGAATTATTGTGCTGAATGTGATGATATAATCCCTTAAGGATCATATATTAATTATTTAAGCAATGCCTTAGATCAAATTATGTTTACCCAAATAAGGTTTTAGCAAAGGTCATATTGAAACTTATCACAGTCAACTTGATGATCTACTTTAATTCCATCAATTTAAGAGAAGTTTTAATCACTTTGACAAGTTTTGTTTAAAAGCACGGAATTCGGATTTTCTATGCATGAATGCAATGCACATATCTGGGTTCAACTTATTTCTAAGCTCTAATGCTGGGATGTTACAAGATGTGTCTTGTACAAGTACAACCCTAGCTACCAAATTTGCTGTTGACTCTTGCATACTACTTAGTACTAGGATATATCATCTACTAGTATCATAGATCAAATCTAGCTGTTGAGTCTATCATCATTTCAAACATTTAGCGCACCACAGTAGAGCAAAATTTTAAGAGATAAATATTGAGTGGATTCATCAAAATGTTCCAGGAAAATTAGGTTTATAGAGTATATCTGTGACTTACTAGTTTACTAGTCAAAGCCTATAAATCTATCCTAGGGATGAGCTTCACGGTCGCCCTTTGCTTTACATTGTCAAAATGGACAACCTGCAATACTTAACGATCTGAGCTTCTGAAGAACATGCATATGTGCAACAAAAAGCAGTGTTCATACCTTAGCAATATCTCCTCTCTATAAACTCCTAGATTCATGCGGACCTAAGTACCCTATTGGAAATATAAGCAATAATTCATATGATTTAATCCGAATAATAAACCGATAAAGCATGATCATACAAACGGTACTAAAACCAATTATGCAGATCAACAAAGTAGATGAACAGATTACATCTATAAGATATAAACCTATCACATCTACACCAAACGCTAGAACAAAGAACTCTAGCATAATCTGAAAAAGACAGTTGGGGATCACGTACAGTGTAGGCTGAATAGAAACCGCAGCGGTCGCAGCAACGTTGTCGCCCATATTGAGATTGTCGAAGATATTGGTGACGTCCGGGAAGAAGTCGTCGTTCGGAAACTCGTCGTCGGACGACGTCGTGGTTGCCAGTAGTAGCGCTTGAGCGATCCCCAAAAACCTGATCGCCCCTCACCCGTACAGGTTCATGAGAGGCGGAGTTCCGGAGGCCTACTGTCCCGATCTGCGGTGCACACCGCAAGCCAGGATGAGGAAGACGAAAGCGGCGGCGCAAGGTTCTGGAGATAGGTGCGTGTTGTGGATTGAGTCACCGATTAGGTTTAGCGCAGGCGCTTATATAGTGCAGGTTAGGGAGATCGTGGGCTCAGCCCACGTCCGAGTCGGTAACAGTCCACGTCCATAAAAACTGGAAACAGCTGTAATTAACGCGTCTGTTAATGACTCATAATTAGTTTTCCCAACCAGGAAAATAAAGCTCGGCTCGGCGAGATTCCCGCAACCCGCGACACGCCGCGTGACGAGGCGTGGCGAGGCGGGCGGCGTCGAAGGAGGAGTGCGCGAGGGATACTCTTCTTGTCACACCTTAGTGAGTGGTGCAACACTCTATAAGGTGGTCCAACTCCCCTTCAACTAGCAATGTGGGACTAATTTAGCACCACTAACACAGCCATATGCTGCCATATACAAGTAGGCCAAAGAGAATTTCAGAATTTGTCTAATGGGCCAACGGCCCAAAACTCACCAAATTCCAACAATCCCCCATAAAGTCTCATTGGCATATCACATCACTTATTTTCCAGAACATTGTTTTATATACCGATGCGTAGTGGAGACTGTTAAGTTGAACTTCCACGTTAAACTTCATGCTACGCTAGCTAGCAACTTGAATAGTGGACTATGCCTTGAACTACAAGTTTTATGCGCACTAGTTTCACATAAAATCTAGACTGGTATAGGGCTGCCGTCGGCTTTCCCGCAGTTTGGAACTTATGCGTCATACTTCCGGGCCTTTCATGAGTTTATTAGAGAGCACCCAACTCTCATGGACTGCGATGTTTAACAGTCAGAATCATATAGGTGTGTTTCTCAAGAGATGTTCTGCAGGACAACATCTCCGCTTATAGAAGCCACTTGGAACACATTAAGATAAATGTCAACCTGCCATGCATATTATGAGAGTATTGCATCTTTATGGACATGCAAATATAATATGGGGATACTCTCCTCTCAGCTGACCAATAGCTTGTCTCCCATCTCTAATTCACGGGATCTCCGATCACATAGAGTGGGTTGCCACTGGGATCAACACATAGCGTGGGTATCAAACCCATCTCCCTCGATGCATTATCTATCACATTGCGTGATAAACCCTTTGTGAAGGGATCTGCCAGATTTTTAGATGTTTGGATATAATCCAACGCAACAACTCTGGAGTTTTTGAGTTTCCTGACATATTTCAATCTCCTCTTCACATGCCTTCATGACTTCATATTATCCTTAGAACTGTTTACTTTGACGATCATAGTTTGATTATCACAGTTCATCGGGATGGCGGGTGTTGGTTTTTCAACCACAGGTAAGTCCATCAAGAGCTCACGAAGCCACTCTGCTTCAACAGTGGTTGTGTCTAATGCTGTGAGTTCTGCTTCCATTATTGACCTCGTTAAGATGGTCTACTTGCAAGACTTACAGGAAACAACGCCACCACCAAGTGTAAACAAATAACCACTTGTGGCCTTAATCTCATCAGCATCAGATATCCAGTTTGAATCACTATAACCCTCAAGTACCGGTGGATACCCAGTATAGTGAATACCATAACTCAGAGTGCCTTTCAAATAGCGCAAAACTCTATCAAGAGGATGCCAATGATCATCTCCAGGATTTGACACAAATCGACTCAGTTTGCTTACAGCAAAGGAGATGTCAGGTCTAGTAGCGCTGGATAAATACATGAGCGAGCCAATAATTTGAGAATATCTCAATTGATCTTTAGCAAACTTTCGATTCTTTCGATGTAGCACACTCGGATCATAAGGCGTTGGAGAAGAATTCCAGTCGCTATACCCGAAGCGACTCAATAACTTTTCCACATAGTGAGACTGAAGCAATGTAATCCCACCATTGTCATACTTCAGTAGCTTGATGTTTAAGATTACATCAGCCACTCCCAAGTCCTTTATCTCAAAGCAGCGAGATAGGAACTCTTTTACCTCCTCAATAACAGCGAGGTTGGTCCCAAATATCAATATGTCATCAACATAGAGACACATAATAACTCCCTCGCCCCCACCATGGCGATAGTACACACATTTGTCAGCTTCGTTTACAACAAAGCCTTCATCAGTTAAAGTTCTTTTAAACTTCTCGTGCCACCGCTTAAGAGCTTGCTTAAGACCATACAAAGACTTCACTAACTTACACACCTTTTCTTCTTGACCATATACTACAAATCCGTCAGGCTGCTCCATATAAATTTCCTCATCTAGCTCTCCATTTAGAAAAGCTGTCTTAACGTCCATTTGATGAACGAGAAGACCATGTGAGGCAGCCAAGGAAAGTAGTACTCGAATAGTGGTCAATCTGGCTACATGTGAGTAGGTATCGAAGAAGTCTCCACCTTCCTTTTGGGTATAACCCTTAGCCACAAGACGTGCCTTGTACTTTTCAATAGTACCATCAGGTCTAAGCTTTTTCTTAAACACCCATTTACATCCTACAGGTTTGCACCCTTAAGGACGATCAGTGACTTCCCAAGTACCATTAGCTAAGATGGAGTCCATCTCGCTTCGAACAACTTCCTTCCAGTAGTTAGCATCTTGAGATGCATAAGCTTCTGAAATGGAAGTGGGAGTATCATCCACAAGGTACACAATGAAATCATCACCAAATGACTTTGCAGTCCTTTGTCTCTTGCTCCTTTTTGGAGCTTCATTGTCATCCTCCACAGGATCATCAGAGTGTTCCAATCGCATAGTGGGTTCAAGAATTATAGAAAATTCCTGACTAGATGAACTAGTCATCTCCTGATTTGATGAGCTAGACATACCTTTCATAGGAAAGATGTCCTCAAAGAAATTCGCATCATTCGACTCCATAATTGTACCAACATGCATGTAGGATACCTCGGATTTTACTATCAAAAATCTATAGCCAATGCTATGAAAAGCATATCCCAGAAAAACACAATCAATGGTTTTTGGTCCAAGCTTTCGCTTCTTGGGTATTGGAATATTGACTTTTGCTAAACAACCCCAAGTTCGTAAGTAAGAGAGTTTAAGCCTTTTATTTTCCCATTCCTCAAATGGAGTCATGGTTTTATCCTTTACAGGAACACGGTTTAGGACATGACACGCAATCATTAGCGCCTCCCCCCACCATTCCTTGGAAAGACCTGATGTATCTAACATGGCGTTAACCAAATCAGTTAGAGTGCGGTTCTTCCTTTTGGCCACCCCATTTGACTGAGGTGAGTAGGAAGGCGTATTCTCATGTATAATACCATGTTCCATACATAATAAATCAAATTCATTTGAAAAGTACTCTCCACCACGGTCCGACCTTAGCCGCTTCATTTTAAGATCAAGTTGGTTTTCTGCCTCAGCTTTATAGATTTTGAAGTAGTTCAAAGCTTCATCTTTAGATTTTAGAAGATAAACATAGAAGTATCTAGTGGAGTCATCAATCAACGTCATAAAGTATCTTTTTCCACCTTTTGTCAACACACCATTCATCTCACAAAGATCTGAATGTATAAGTTCTAGCGGTGCTAAGTTTCTCGGTTTCACAGCCGTATGAGACTTGCGGGGTTGCTTTGCTTGCACACAAACTTGGCACTTAGAACCTTTGACAGTGGTAAATTTCTGAAATAAACTCATATTGGCTAGCCGCATCATGCAACCAAAGTTAATATGACAGAGTCGTGAATGCCAAACATTGGACTCATTATCATTGCACACATGATTAATAACTTTAGTACATGAGTGACAAAGACAAGCGGAACAGACCTCCGCACTCATAACCCTTTCCAACAAATTGTACATACTTAGAAATTACAACTTTATTGGACTCAAAAACCAACTTAAAGCCATCTCGACATAAAAGCGATCCACTGACGAGATTCTTATTGATGGAGGGAACATGCTGCACATTCTTCAGCTGTACGGTCTTCCCCGAAGTAAACTTCAGATTTACCGTACCAACACTATGAACAGAAGCATAGGACCCGTTTCCCATCAGCACGGAAGAAATCCTTGAGACCTGATAAGAGGAAAACATGGAAATATCAGAACATACATGTGTATTAACACCTATGTCTATCCACCAATCAGGAGAATGACATACTGAAAGGATAGTAGGTAAAATACCATACCCATCATCCTTCATCTCAGTATCGCTAATAACAACGTTAGCGGTCTTGCCGCTGTTCCCATGTTGACGCTTGTCAAAGCGATTAGGGCAGCTAGGAGCCCAATGATCAGGATCACCATAGACGTGGCAAGAGCCTTTCCTCTTATCATTTTTCTTCTTGAAGTTGGTTGAGTGCGTGGCCTTGTTCTTGCCATCGAACTTCCGTTTTCCTTCAGATTTGTTCTTGTTTTTGAACTTGTGGGATTGGAAGTTTTTCTTCTGTACCAAATTGGCACTAGAACCTCCCTCAAATCCTCGAGCAGTTTTGTCCTTTGCTCTCGCCTTCTCTTCCACATGAAGAGACCCAATGAGATCCGTATTGGAAAACTCTTATCTCTTATGTTTTAGAGAAGTAGCAAAGTTCCTCCACGAGGGAGGAAGCTTGGCAATAATGCCACCAGCCACAAATTTGTCCGGTAAGGAACACTTGAACTGCTCAAGTTCTTTGGCAAGTGATTGTATCTCATGAGCTTGCTCAACAACGGAGCGCTCATCAACCATCTTGTAGTCATATAATTGCTCCATGACATACAACTCAGTGCCAGCGTCCGAGGCCCCAAACTTGGCCTCGAGCGCTTCCCACGCGTCCTTGCCATTATCAAATGACATATACGGGTCAACAATGTTGTCCCCAAGAACACTGAACAAAGCTGCCATAAACATGGTATCGGCTTTCATAAAGTTCACTTCCTGCTCAGCAGAAAGATCTCCTTCAGGCTTACCAAGAGTGGCCCTGCAGTTCAGGTTTTCAAACCAGAGGACTGCTCTCTTGCGCCATCTCTTATAGTGCATGCCATCAAAAGGAGGCGGCCTAGTAGCCGCTGCTACACCAGTGGAATTCAGTTGCCTATAATCAGGTTGTTGGATTGTTGGAAATATAAGCAATAATTCATATGATTTAATCCGAATAATAAACCGATAAAGCATGATCATACAAATGGTACTAAAACCAATTATGCAGATCAACAAAGTAGATGAATAAATTATATCTATAAGAGATAAACCTATCACATCTACACCAAACGCTAGAACAAAGAACTCTAGCATAATCTAAAAAAGACAGTTGATGATCAAATACAGTGTAGGCTGAATATCAGCCGTAGCGGTCGCAGCAGCGTTGTCGCCCATGTTGAGATTGCCCAAGGACATCCGGGAAGAAGTCATCGTTCGGAAACTCGTCGCCGGACGACGTTGTGGTTGCCAGTAGTCGCCCAACCAGTAAAATAAAGCTTGGCTCGGCGAGATTCCCGCAACCCGCAATCCGCAACGCGCGGCACGCGCGTCGGAACGAGGCGAGGCGGGCGACGTCGGAGGAGGAGTGCGCGAGGGCTACTCTTCTTGCCACACCTTAGTGAGTGGTGCAACACTCTACTATATAATATGGTCTAACTCCCCTTCAACTAGCAATATGAGACTAAACTTTAGCACCATTAGCATAGCCATATGCTGCAATATACAAGTGGGCCAAAGAGCATTTCAGAATTTGTCTAATGAGCCAACGACCTAAACTCACCAAATTCCAACATACCCTTTGGAAGATCTAAAACCTCCTTCTTCACACACAGGACATCCGCCATTTCTTTTATTGGGACTAATAAAACATTTTAATTTGCATAAATATTCCGTATATACCTTTGCAAGCCTGCATAAAACAACTTCATTCTGAGAGGGTCGCTCGAAAGTCGTAACAAATGTACTATGTGACAGCATATCCTTAATTACCTCCTTGACGTGTGACACCTTTTCCGCTTCGACATAAATATAACCTTTTAGATCATCCAACGCAATGACAAATTTTTTCTGTATATCCGTCTTACCAAGGAATTTCCGCATTAGACAAACAGCAATCTCCATGGCACGTATTAGGAAAAACGGTGCAAAGGAAATGATGATGGCACGTAATTTAATTAAGCTACAGTTCAACACAAGCATGCGTCATGAAAAATTAAACCAAGTAATCCAAAGATGAAAACAAAGACAAGTTGCAAGACCGTTTGACTAACAACCAAAAAAGTAAAAAATATAGGGGAAGTGTTGGGATGAATCTAACACAATGTTTCCAGAGCTCCTCGAGCTGGGGTATAACCAATAGCAAAAAAATGTACCTCCTCTTGATGTAGCGATGACAACAACCTCCCTAAGCTTAGACCTTTGAGAAGTATGAACTTTGTGATTATTATGGTGGTGTATTGCAGTTGAGCGTCCAAAGTTCACTTCATGACGCGAACTGAATCATACAGACTTAGTGGTTCTTTGGAGCGTTGTGGTGAGACCCTTCATGTTGATGATCCAAGCTAGCGTGTACACATCTTTATAGGTGATGTATAATGTATGATCTATATATAGTGAGTTCACGGTTTTTGCAGTGTGGATCATGAACAAGGGCGCATCTTCATTCAAAAGGATCGATCATGTTGGGGAATTTAGAAGGTTAGTCAACCCCCACGGCTCGTTCTATTTTCTGGCCAAAGATCATCTGAACCAAGAGGTGAACCGCCTCTACTTCATTTGACGGGTATAAGAATCTGGGAATGTTCAACTAATCCTATCACAAACATGTTTGAAATTTATTGCATAAAATTTAACGAAAAAATAACGTTCAAATTACCGTCAGAGTTTGCGCGGAACGATTTGCTTTTAACCAGATTAGAGCATTTCTGTTTTACAGGTTATCAAGCATGGACATTAATCTAGATGAGAAATCTGTATACCATTAAATTGTTTTCCATATTAAGATGAACTTTTTACGAAGGAAAATGATAGGACTTCCCCGGGGGATCGATTCCCCGGGTCCTCGTTTTCTACGCTTTCGCACTGGCCCGCTTTGTCACGTACGCTGCCGTCCTTGTTTTCTACGTGTCCGTACTTGCCTCAACAAACAGCTTTGTCACATACGCTGCAGCCCCTCGCTCGCACGCACCTGCAAATCGTGTATCTCCGCCGCGCGCCGGCCCGTCTCTTGGTCGCGCCACCTCGTCTGCTGGCTGAGCCGCCCTGCCTACAAGTCGCGCCGCCGCGTCGCCCCGCCTGTAGGTTGCGCAACCACGTGCCCCTAGCCGCTGCAGCCCGCGCCGCGCGCCGCCTCAGCTCTCACCGCCACGTCCCCCAGCGGCTCCAGGGAGATGGAGCCACCCGCCATGGCTGCCGTCCTAGGGAGCTCGCTGCTGCGCCTCCTTGAAAATCTCGCCCCGCCCCGCGTTGCTACGTACGGCGTCAAGACTTGCTACATATGACCGAGAGTGGTGCTCCAAGAGGCATGGAGGTTTGCTACCAGACGACAATGAAGAGTCGTGATGCGATGTGTCTTTGAGATTTTGCTACAGGACGATGCTACAATAGTAGCAAATTTTTGCTATTTCTGTTCTATGTTTTTGCTATAATAGCATAAAATATTTGCTATAATATTTTTAACGAAAGTGCTAGCAAATTCGGTTTTGCTACAGCAGCCACCGGCGATATCGTTCTTTTTGCTACCACAGTTTTGCAGTTTTGCTACGATAACGTAAAGTTTTTGCTACACGGTATCCAGCGAGGTCTACCGGTGAATAAATCCGACGAGTCTCCAGCAAGGTCAGATATGGTACATTAGCATAATTGTTTTGCTACACGGTCTTCGACGAGGTCCGGTCTGTTTTTCTATTTTTTTAGACCGAACCCTTTTCTGCTACGTGTAGCAAAAACGAGACTATTTATAACAAAAACAGATATGTTTGTAGCAAAAATAGGATTTAAGGGTTTTTTAGAGGACATATGTTGACAGGAAGACCCGTTGGATTTTGTAGAATTATCCCCGGAGGAACGACCCTTTTAGGAATTTGGTTGACTAGCTATCGGTCAGAATTCAAGTGTAGCGATGACCGCTCATTGAGACGCGGGAAAAAAGTGTGAAAAGTCGGACGCGCTTGGGGCGTCAAACGTTTTCTCTGCCTTTTCTCTACTTTGTCCACATGGGCGGGCTACCGTGTCCTATAAAAGACAGCCGCTGCTGATGAATGGCTCAACACAGTACACGGCAGCTACGTGCAGCAGCTCCGTCCACCTATATACGTCTGCTGCCGCATTATCTCGAGCTCACGACCACCGGCGCGCATGGAGTCCACCGGCACAAAGTCCTCCCCGGCGGCGCGAGACCCGCCGCAGGAGGCGCATCAGCTGGGCCAGGGCCCGGAGCAGCAGCGCCGCTTGGGGCCCTGGGGCTGGCTGTTCGTGGCGGTCGTGTCGATCGTCCTCGCCGGCCGCTTCGCGTGGGACGTGTACCAGGCAAGCGACAGCCCGCGGAGCCTCGCCTTCGTCATCGTCACCTACGACCTCACCGCGGTGCTCTGCTGCTGCCTCGTGAAGCTGAGCCTCCTGCGGCGGGACGACCTGACGACGGCGCCCGAGCGGCGGCGGGTCAGGATCGCCGTGTTGGTTGTCTCGGTGGCGCTCGCGGTCACCATCGCGGCCCGCGTCGCCTTACGAATGCCGTACCTGGGGCTGAAGATCGCCGTCTTGGTGGTCACCGGCGTGGGCATCGGCTTTGGCTTCTACTTCTTCGCCCGTGCGGACGCCGGACGCCAGACCGAGGACAATCCGCTGTCACCGGAGCAGAGGGTCTGAACTATACTACAACAGAGGAAGTAGCATGCTGCATGAAATGTCCTCGATCGGCCGTTGCTACAAGTTGTGTAATTAAGATGTTATTTAATTCATTTTGATGTCGATGTGGATATTGTATGGGAAATATATACGATTGTATGCTCCCGAAGGATCGATCCTCCAAGTTGCCGATGCGTGCCGCATCTTTCCCAGAGGGCACCTATCCACCTAATTTCCCCCCATGCAAGGAACGTTCGTCTCAGAGCCTTCATAATTCGAACCTGAAAAGACTGGACCACAGAAGCGGGATAATCGTATCCAGTAGGAGGAAAGGACTTCACAGAAAACTAGGATGTCGGTTGGGATCCCGCCTAAATCCCACCTCTAGTTCATTTCTCAAAATCTAGTTCATTTCTCAAAATCTAGTATAAATTTTTGCTTAAAATTTACACTAGAGTTTAGCAAATGAACTAGAAGTGGGATTTATGTGGAATCCCACTTGACACCCTACAGAAAACTGATATTGATAAAAAACTGAATATTTATATAAACTAGTTTGTGCCATGAAATTCATAGAACAAGTTCTTGCTAACATGAAAGGAAACGTGTCTAGTGGAATAGTTTTACATTACCGAACAAATATTAGCTAGGGCCGAACTACTAGTTCTACTAACCCCTAACCCCTAACCCTACCTCTAGATTGACGACGCTATTCGCCGTCGCCGACCGTCGTTGTCGGAGCACCCATCTTGAGATGCCGAGGGATCAGAGGAAAACCTCGTCATGCGCATTCCTTGGACCCACATGAACGAGGCCCCACTCTTCCTCGAGATAGCAAATGATCGCCTTCTGCATGCCCACCTCCTTATGAGCTTCTTCGAGGCGGGTGACCAGGGTTCATGTTCAACTTGCGGCGACGCTCCAAGTAGGCCTCTTTGGCGGCATGCTAGCGCTTCATCACCGGCCAAAACCTTCCATGAGGATGTCCCAACCGAAGCCGTGTCCGGTGGTCCGAGAGAAGGGTCCACACTATCGTGTCGAGTCGAAGCTATCGACCTATGAGTTGTGGGATGGATCGTACGGCCATGGCCCTCGTTGGATCCACCAAGCATGTGACTTTAGTGAAGGCTCCAATTGCGATTCACCTCTAATTGCTCGTCGGAGGGAGTGGAGTGGTGTGGCAGGAAGAGAAGATTGCAGTGGAGGGCTTGGGAGATGGAACCCTAAATCGCCTTCTGACCCGGGTACATAGTGGAAGGGAGGTCCACTATTGGATGCTCGAGATATCCTTTTCTAGTATGGTGTTATTTCCAGGATCTTTTTTGGGGCTGTAATCGGCCCAAAACAAGAAAACGACTGGAGTTTCCGGTTTTGGGCGGTTAACCGGGATCTGCTAGAGATGCTCTCGTCACCCCTCGTATCCTACCTTGCACCAAGACGGCAATATTTGGGGCACCGTGCCAAAACCTAAAATGGACCCTACCTCCCTAAAAATATACTTCCTTCGTTCTAAAAAGTACGATCACAAATTTTACTAGATTTTCGTGTACTATACAATTAAAAAGATATAGATTGTATATACTTAGACAAATATGCGACATCCTTTGAAGAAGGGAAATAGAACTAATGAACTATACTATCTCAGTTCCAAACTAAATGTCTCAAACATGTAAAAAAAAGTCTCAACTTTGCCTAGATTATGACATATCAATAACATTGCTAGTTTGACGGAACACGGGCAACATACTTTACCCGGTCGAACTGCTACTCTTAGAGGTGGATGATCATGGAGTGATAGATGGGAAGCCCATCTCGAACCGTTGATCGCTTGAATCGCTCTAGTCCAATCACACTAGTGGAGAACGGGGCATTAGTCCCGGTCCTAGAGGGTCTCTAGTCCCGGATTGGCAGCCAGGACTACGGAAACGGGACTAGAGGTCCCAACCTTTAGTCCCGGGTCAGTTACGGGCGGGACTAAAGGCTCTGCATGTGGCAGCGTAGTAGTGCGAGGGGGTGATATTTAGTCCCGGTCCATATTACGGGTCGGGACTAGTTCCTTTCTGTCGCGGCAGCATTTTACCAATTCGGCTGCCGCGGCAGCCGGTGGCGGTTTCTGTCGCGGCAGAGTTTTGGGGTTGTTTTCTGCCGCGACAGGCCATGTGGGGTTCTGCCAAGGCAGGAGGATAGGTAGAGGAGGGTTGCGTTTGGCGTAAAGTGACATACAACGACGAAACTCATTACACACAACATCGTCATAATTATATAGATATAATTCTACATTACATATATATACACATAAATGGAGATCACAACCCGTCTATTTGGTTACAAGTTCACTAAATCACTAGTAGCCGGAGGTATGGTATTTTCTTTCTGGGTTTATGACATGGTCAACAAGAAATCCCGCCAATTCCTCTTGAATTGCTACCAGACGCTTCCTTGGTTCGAGATACTCACGCAATCTTTCCAACTATATATAAAAGAAGGAGGTCAATATGAATATCAATAGTCATAACAAATATTATGAATGACACTCAACAAAAAATCAGAAGAAATAAACCATTCACAACAGGTGCATGACCATAAAAGATGTTATTCATATAAATAGAACAACCATTATTCTCCGATTTAAATGAATAACTGTCTTGCAATAAACACGATCCAGATATAATGTGCATGCTCAACGCAGGCACATAATAACACTTATTAAGGTTTAAAACTAATCCCGAGGTAAAACTAAGGAGAGCGTGCCAACGGCCATCACATCAAATTTTGATCCATTGCCAACGCACATCGTCACCTCATCCCTTGATAGCCGTCGTCTATTCCGTAGCTCCTGTTTCGAGTTACAAATATTAGCAACTGAACCAGTATCATATACCCAGGCACTACAACGAGTGCTAGTAAGGCAACCATCAATAACATGTATATCAAATATACCTTTAATGGTGCCAGCCTTCTTGTCCGCTAAGTACTTCGGAAAGTTGCGCTTCCAGTGACCCTTGTCCTTGCAATAAAAGAACTCAGTGTCCGGCTTAGGTCCAGACTTGAGCTTCTTCTCAGCAGGGGCAACACGCTTGCCGCTGCCTTTCTTGAAGGATTTCTTTGTACCCTTACCTTCCTTAAAGCTAGGGGTCTTGGTGACCATCAACACATGATTATCTTTCTTAATATCTACCTCCGCATCTTTCAGCTTAGCGAAGAGCTCAGTGATCGTATCAGTGAAACCAATTTGATTGTGAGTAACTACAAAACCTTTGTAGCTAGGGGGAGTGATTGCAGAACTCTGTCAATCTTGAGCTCTTCTGGAATCTTGCAGTCCATTTGCTCAAGACGTTGAGTGTAGCCCGACATCTTAATGGCGTGCTCACTAACGGAACTCCCTTCCTCCATCTTGCAGTTAAAGAACTTCTCAGAGATCTCATATCTCTCAGAACGGGCCTGAGTCTGAAACATGGTTCAGTTCCTCAAGTATCTCAAAGGGCCCGACGAACTCCTCAAAACGATTTTGAAGGTCCGGTTCCATAGCAAACAACATGGTACTCTTAATCACTCCATAATCATCTTTGCGTGACTGATAAACAGCTTTTTCATCAGCCGGCGCATCAGTAGAAGGGGCGTCACCTAGCGCTTTCTCTAGTACATAGTCCTTTTGTCCGCCAGCGAGAATGATTCTCAGATTGCGGAACCAGTTGGTGAAGTTAGACCCATTGTTTTTAAGCTTTTCTTTCTCAGCAAAAACGTTGAAATTGAAATTGGACTTAGCCATTTGATCTACAAAATTTGCAAATACAATTTAGACTATGTTCATGATAACTAGTTCAACTTAATCAAATTACTAGATGAACTCCCACTAAATTCAACATCCCTCAACTTGTTTAGTGAACACGATCCAAATTCACCACACCTAATCCGATCTTCACGAGAAGAGATGTGGTTTTAATGGTGGACAACAAAGTGTCGATCATATCATACATATGACTCATGTTTAACCTTTCGGTTCGTGTGTTCTGAGGCCATGTTTGTACATGCTAGGCTCGTCAAGTCAAACCCAAGTATTTCCGCATGTGCAAAACTGGCTTGCACCCGTTGTATGTGAACGTAGAGTTTATAGCACCCGATCATCACGAGGTGCTTGAACACGATGAACTTTCGCAACGGTGCATACATGGGGAGAACACAATTTTATCTTGATCTTTAAGTGAGGAATCATCTTATAATGCTACCTTCGCGATCTAAGCATAGTAAGATACATAAAAGGATAAACATCACATACATATAATTTTATGTGACATGGTATAGCCAATCTCCGCGCAATGATCTCCATCTTGTGCGCGCCAGCATGATCTCCATCACTCCACCATGATTTCCTCCACCACGAATAGCAACTACAACTATTGCTAACTACTTAGCAATAAAGTAAAGCTATTACATGGAGTATAAGAAGTTGACACGTAGGTCATACACAATTATAAAGACAACCATACGGCTCCTGCCGGTTGTGAACTCATCGACATGCAAGTCATGAAATATTACAAAACATGATCATTGCATACATCTCAATTCATACACATCATGTCTTGGGCCATACCATATCACAAAACATTCTCTGCAAGAACAAGTTAGACACCTCTACTTTGTTGTTGCATGTTTTACATGGCTTATGGGAGTAACAAGCTAAGAACGATTCTTACCTACGGAAAGCCACAACAATGATATTATGGTTGCCATCATCCGTTGTAAATCCCATGACTACTATAGTGAGAGAAACTGGCATCCACCAGCCGCATGTGTGGAACAAGCCACACGTCAAGTGCGGAGCCGGTCTCGCGAACGAGGTCGCGTAAAGTTGGTCTGGACCGCTTCGATCTCACTATGCCGCTCCATAAGAAATACACAACAAGAGGTTTGCAACAGAAAACATCAACGCCCGCAACAAGCATGTTGCGTTCTACTCATGAAACACATCTACACATAGATCTAGCTCTGATACCACTGAAGGGTTTCACAACATAGTAAATCAAAAAAAAATTGTACGGATGCGAACAAGAAAGCCAAGATCTAATCTAGAAGATGCAATCAACGAGAGAGATAGATGAGATCTTCATACCCTTGAAGAAATCGCACAGCGGAAACGTTCAACAGAACGTGGTTGATGTAGTCGTACTCGCCGTCTCCTCCTCACGATCCGATCCGATCCTATGCCGCAAGTGGCGGCGCCTCCGAGAGATGCACACGTATGGTGCCGCGACGTCTCCTCCTTCCTCGGTCCAGCAAGTAGGGTGGAGAGATAGATTGGATCTGCAGCACGACGGCGTGGTGCTTATGGTGGATAGTTTCTGTGGCAGGGCTTCGCCTACGCGCAGTCGGGAGAGAGAGAGGTGGAGGGGCAGCAGGACGGCGGCTAGGGTTGGAGGAGTTGTAGGGGGAGGGTGCGCCCCTGCCCACCTTATATAGGGGGCTGGCCGGCCCCCACTTGGCCCCTCTTCCAAGCCCTAAGGCGGCGGTTCCAAGGGTGGAGTGGGGGGCAAGTTTCCCCCTTCCTTCTAGAAGGCTCCCTTAGGGTTTCCCCTAGGGCTGGCCGGCTGGGCCTTGGGGGCCTTGTGCCCCTGGCCCAAAGTGGCCAGGGCACTTCCCCTTAGGCCCACGCACGCCTCCGACAAGTGGGCCCACGTTGGTCCCACTCCGGAACCTTCTAGAACCTTCCGGTACAATACCGATAAACTCCGAAATGATTCTGAAATCCAAAAACTGCTTTCCTTTATATGAATCTTATTCTCCGGACCATTCCGGAACCTGTCGTGATGTCCTGGATCTCATCCGAGACTCCGAACAAAAACTCATAAACCAATCATCCATTCTATCCTAGCGTCGATGCACGTTAAGTGTGTGACCCTACGGGTTCGAGAATATGCAGACATGATCTTCTATCAATAATCAACAGCGAGGATCTGGAAACCCATATTGACTCCCACACATTCATTGATGATCATATCGGATGAACCACGATGCCAGGATTCAATTAATCCCATATATGTATTCCCTTCGTCACGCGATATTTTACTTGCTCGAGATTCGATCGTTGGTATCGGCATACCTAGTTCAATCTCGTTCACAGCAAGTACTTTACTCGTTCCGTAATCCGATATCACTTTGTGATTAACTCCTTAACCACGTGCTTGCAAGCGGTGTTGATATCGATTACCGAGTGGGCCCGAAGTATATCTCTCCGACTCAGGAGGGACAAATTCCATCTTGATACATACAACCTAACAAGTACTTTCCGATCACCTGAGAGACGCCTTTATGATCACCCTCACATAGGATGACGTTTGATGACCTCAAAGCTTTCTTTCGATACCAGGGAGTTGTATTATCTCATGGTCTAAGGAATACAATACTTGACATAGGAAAAAGCTTCGCAAAGATGAACACGATGACACGATCTAATTGCTCTGCTGAATTTGGGTTTGTCCATCATATCATTCTCCTAATGACATGATCTCATTATTAATCGACAACTCATGTCTATGGTTAGGAAACCTTAACCATCATTAATCAATGAGCTAGTCCATAGAGGCGTACTAGGGACACGGTGTTGTTCATAAACCACACAAGTATCAAAGTTTCCGCTTAATACAATTCTAGCATGGAATATAAACTTTACCATAAACAAGAATTATAATTATAACATCTTTATTATTGCCTCTAGGGCATAATTCCAACAATAAGAGAACTAGCTTTGTACAAGGGGGAGTGTTAAAATCCAACAGACATGTCCCTCTAGAGGAACCGACTTGGAGCCAACCACCGTGTCCCTTTAGATTAGCACTGTTAGTTATGTCCAAAGCACTGAATGGTCACGTCCATTCCCTCTTCTCTCTATATCAACTGTTGTGTCCATTTGTAAGAGTCATGTCTCTTGTAACAGGTAACAATGGTGCCCCAAACTCTTGTATAAATAGTGCTTTTCCCACAAGCAATAGATCACAAGTTTCACTCTCAATCTTTCACTTTCCAACACTCACCACCGACTATGACTGATTACAATCTCAACGTCAACAATGCTGATGGTGTGGTCACCCCATGTGCATGCATGCTTTTATTTTGCCTGTTGGGAAGTGTTGTCGGAACTGGCTATTTTTCTCATGCTGCAAATTGTCGAGGTGCTCTTCTCATTCTTACCGAGACTGACGTACGTGTTGAAATACATGCATGGATTTATTGTGGTTTACAACTGCTGTCTTGACTCAGGTACTTATTCAACCGTTTGTTTTCGTTTGCGAATGGATGTGTCTTGTACAAGTACTCCTACAACCCTACCAAATTTGCTGTTGACTCATGCATACTACTTAGTAGTTAGTACTGGCTAGGATATATCATCTACTATATCACAGATCAAACCTATTGAGTCGTCTGTCATTATTTCAAACATTTAGCACCAGAGTGGAGCAAAACTTTAAGAGATAAATATTGAGTGGATCCATCAAAATGTTCCAGAAAAATTAAGCTTAGAGAGTATTATCTGTGACTTACTAGTTTACTAGCCAAAGCCTGTAAATATATCCTAGGGGTGAGCTTCACGGTCGCCCTTTGCTTTACATTGTCAAAATGGACAACCTGCAATACTTAACGATCCGAGCTTCTGAAGAACATGCATGTGCAACAACAAAAAGCAGTGTTCATATCTTAGCAATATCTCCTCTATAAACTCCCAGCTTCATGCGGACCCAAGTACCCTCTGGAAGATCTAAAACCTCCTTCTTCACACACAGGACATACGCCCATTTCTTTTATTGGGACTAATAAAATACTTGATTTGCGTAAATATTCCGTATACCTTTGCAAGCCTGCATAAATTAAAACAACTTCATTCTGAGAGGGTTGCTCGAAAGTCATAACAAATGTACTACTATGTGATGCATATCCTTAATTACCTCCTTGACGTGTGACATCTTTTCCGCTTCAACATAAATATAACTTTTAGATCATCCAACTCAATGACAGATTTTACCTGTATATCCGTCTTACGTACCAAGGAATTTCCGCATTAGACAAACAGCAATCTCCCTCTCATGGCCAGTCTGAAGTAATAATTTGGTACGTATTAGGAAAAACGGTGCAAAGGAAATGATGATGGCACGTAGTTTAATTAAGCTACAGGGGGGCAGTGCCCCCCCCCCCCCCCCCCCCCCCCCCCCGAACTACAGTAAACTCCGTCACTGAGGGAGGTGCATGATTTTTTTATACTCCTGATTTTAAAAGAACGTTAAATTAAACCAAGTAATCCAAAGATGAAAACAAAGGCAAGTTGCAAGACCGTTTGACTAACAAGCAAAAAAGTAAAAAATATACGGAAGTGTTGGGATAAATCTAACACAATGTTTCGAGAGCTCCTCGAGCTTGGGTATAACCAATAGTAAAAAATGCACCTCCTCTTGATGTAGCGATGGCAACAACCTCCCTAAGCTTACACTTTTGAGAAGTATGAACTTTGAGATTATTATGGTGGTGTATTGCAGTTGAGAGTGTCCAATGTTCACTCCATGTCTCCGTGACGCGAACTGAATCAGACCTAGGCTTGGTGGTTCCTTGGAGCGTTGTGGTGAGACCGTTCATGTTGATGATCTAAGCGTGTACACACCTTTATGCATGGTGTATAATGTATGATCCATATATAGTGAGTTTGCGGTTTGCAGTGTGGATCATGAACAAGGGCGCATCTTCATTCTGAAGGATCGATCATGTTGGGGAATTCAACCCCCACGGCTTGCTCGTTCTATTTTCCGACCAAGGATCATCTGAACGAAAAGGTGAACCCGCCTACTTATTTGACGGCTACAAGAACCTGGACATGTTCAACCTGAAAGGAGATTCTAACATGCGCGTTAGTATTTCAAGTGCAATGTTTTAGTGCATGTTATTTCATTGCAATTCAATTTGACCCGGTTTGATGAAACTTATGAAATTGTAGTACACGAATTCTTAAGCAGTAGATCAATGGTAGAGACATGCACGATTTAGGCACACTAGAAAATCCAGTCTTCTCCATGTTCAACTAATATCACAAACATGTCTAAAAATTTATTGCACAAAATTAATAAAAAATTAAGGCTCGAATTCCCGTGAGTGTTTGCACGGAACGATTTGTTTTTACCAAGATTAGAGCTTTTCTGTTTTGCAGGTTATCAACCATGGACATTAATCTAGACGAGAAATCTGTATATTATTAAATTCTTTTCCACACTAAGGGCTTGTTTGATTCATAGGATTCACAAAACATAGGAATAGGAAAACCATAGGATTGGAGTGGCATGTCCACTTGAATTCTATAGGATTATATATCTATAGGATTTTGGATCAAGTAATGTTTGATTACACAGGAAAATCAAAGGAATTGTACAAAGAGGTTGGAGTGGATGAAAATTTTCCTTCAAAATAGAGTGCAAAGGAATCCTTTGAAGAATTTTCTAAGGATTGTAATCCTTTGAATCAAACAACAGTTATAGGAAAAATTTCTAAAGATCTAAATCCTACAAAAATCCTACACAATTCCTTTGAATCAAAGGAGCCCTAAGATGGACATTTTATGAATTTGGTTGACTAGCTATCCGTCAGAATTCAAGTGTAGCGATGACCGCTCATTGAGACGCGGAAAAAAAAAGTGAAAAGTCGGACGCGCTTGCCGCGTCAAACTTTTTCTCTGCCTTTTCTCTACTTCGTCCACATGGACGGGCTACTGTGTCCTATAAAAGACAACTGCTGCTGATGTATAGCTCAACACAGTACACAGCAGCTACGTGCAGCAGCTCCGTCCACCTATACAGACGTCTACTGCCGCAGCATCTCGAGCTCTCGACCACCGGCGCGCATGGAGTCCACCGGCACGAAGTCCTCCCCGGCGGCGCGAGACCCGCCGCAGGAGGTGCATCAGCTGGGCCAGGGCCCGGAGCAGCAGCGCGGCTTGGGGCCCTGGGGCTGGCTGTTCGTGGCGGTCGTCTCGCTCGTCCTCGCCGGCCGCTTCGCGTGGGACGTGTACCAGGCGCGCCACAGCCCGCGGAGCCTCGCCTTCGTCATCGTTGTTGGAACTAGTCCCGATATGCTTTCCGGCAAAACACGGACGTGCGACAACTAGTGAAGCTTGGCTCAAAACAATCCGGCGAGACACACATACGTACTAGCTAGTAGCAAGGATCAATGGATCTTGCTAGCTAGCTTCACGTACATAATCGCTTGGACACACACGATGAAAATAGATTGGATTGCTAGAGGTGCATATTGCACCCCCTTTCTTACTTTTCTTTATTTCTGATCTCACGTCTTGATTACAAGGGGTTTGTACACGTATATATAGCTGTCCAGGCTGCTATGAGTTACCGACTAGGAGAGACTAATCCTATCCGGTTTACAATACCTACCTGAACACTACTCGTATACGTACACACAAGTTGCCATACTGGCGTCGGATCGTGCTTAATGCTAACAATCACTCCCTAAGCACGACCGCTTCACTTCGACCTGGGTCCCAAATACGCCAGCTACTTCGCGTAGGCGTTACTGTTGGCTTTACTTTCGCCACTTCAACCATCATTTTCGACAGTGCTTTCGTCGTCTCTTGTGGCACCCATGTCGCCGTCTTTGCTCTTGTCGGCTTCTCCATGGCTTCACGCCGACAGTCCTTTTTGTCCGCGCCCTTCTCCATGCCTTCACGCCGACTGTCCTTTTTGTCTGCGCCTTGAGACATTATACTTGGTTCGATGAAGTACTTTCTCATCGATGCCTCACATATTTGATCTACTACTTGCCGGTGCTCTTGGATGCAATAGAACAAATAAGTAGGAGGTAACTCAAATTTGTTTTCTTCTAGCTTCTTTATACCATGTGAAAAGCCTTTTGATGGATCTGCACCCCCTATTGTTGGGTCTCCTCCATCTATCTGGCCACCAGTCCACACTCTTGGACCATCGCCTTCTGGCCTTGCTGGCCTGTTTGCTGGGCTCACTTCAGCTCCCTCTCCTCCTCTAATTGTTGGGCAAACAAGTGCAGGTATCGCTGCGCATGCATCTGTACACCCTTCCAGTTCCGTATCTTCTGGCCACAGACTAGCCTTTTCTTCAAACTCTTTGTCTTCTGGGAGAATCCCTAGTGCTTCTGCCCTGGTGTCCACGCTTGGAGCTGCCCCTAGGCCTTCAATGTCTTCTGGGCCCGAACTTGCTGACAAGGATAAGCTTGGTTGATCCATATTTTCTTCATACTCAAGATCCCACGTGACGTGAAAAGTTGAATATTCCGGTTCGTTGTAGCCCCAATTCCATGACTTGCCTTCCTCAAAGATTACGTCTCCCTTAAAAATCACCTTATTGGTATAAGGATTGCACAAGCGGTATGTCTTTGAGCCTTCATAGCCTGTCATGATCATCGGAATACGTTGCTCCGCCAATTCCGCCTTTACATGCGCCACACATCCAAAAGTACGAAGATGATCAACCGAGGGCTTCCATCCGTACCATGCTTCGTACGGTGTTGTACCAACTCCACTCTCAGTAGATTCCATGTTCAGCAAATACACAGCCGTATTGACTGCCTCACCCCAGAATTTTCCTGGCAAGCCTTTACTCTTCATCATGCTTCGTGCCATGGTCAACACAGTTTGATGCAGCTCACCCCCCTCATCAATGCGTAGGGCTCTTATCTTTGCCTCCACCTTGAACTCTTCGGCTTCCTTGATCTTCTCGAATGCTTGTTGAGCTTGATCCTTACTTTTCAGCAACACAATCCACATGTATTTACTATGATCATCCACCACAAGCATGAAGAACTTATTGCCAGACGGAGTTGCGGGTGAGATTCCAACGCATAGATCTTCATGAACAAGTTCCGAGGCTTCACTTGCCTCAAACTTGGCTTCACATGGGAACGCGGCATTCTGTTCCTCATGATGCACACACGGTAGATCGTGATCCACTTGCGCCACAATCTCCATAGCCGGTGATGGAGGATCCTCCTCATCCTTCAACTCAGTTACTTCGAGCATCAGCATCATCGGTCCATCATCTCCTTCCTGGGCGATGAGAGCCCTCTCCTTTTCCTTTGGTGGTTCTCGGCAATCAGACTTGAAGTGACCAAGCTTGCCGCAGTTGTGACACCTTACTTTCTTTATGTCAAACTTCCTCCGCGGCGGCGCGTCATCTTCATCCTCCTGCCCCACGATATACTTTTTCGCTGGGCGTTGTTTCTCCTTGCCGCTCGTGGAGCCTCCTTGCTTTTCTTTTGAAAGAGTCATCCATTGCTGCTTTGTGAGCATCAGGTGCTCAACCTGTTCTAGATCACCGAAGCTGATCCGGATTCTCTCATCGTGTGCCTTGAATCTTCCGACGAGATCCTCAACCGTCAATGTATTAAGGTCGAGACATTGTTCGATCGATGTAACGATCTGCATGTAGCGCGCCGGCGCCGCACGCAGGAACCTTCTGACGTTCTTGATCTCATCCAATTTCTCGCCATATCCCCTGATTGCGTTGACAAGGGTAACGAAACGGGCGGCAAACTGATCAACCGTCTCGCTCTCCTCCATCTTCAGATCTTCATAGCTTTTTGTCAAAGTTTGAAGATGCGCTTCCTTCACGCGGGCATGACCTTGGTGCAAGATCTTGATCGTCTCCCATGCATCCTTCGCCGATTTCTTTCCGACGAGGTGCTGCATCACGTCCTTCGGCATGACGGAATAGAGCGCCGTTAACGCTTGGCGATCCTTCCGGTACTTCGCACCTCCCTTGACGTACTCGTTGCCTCCTGGATCGACGGCCTCCCAAACCTCCTGAGCCTCCATGGCCACCTCCATGTTGAGTGCCCATAGCCCGTAGTCCTTGCGATCGAGGCGCGGATACAAAGCCGCCCCCACCGTCTCTGTCACCGGTGCCGATGCCGAGTTGTCGCCAAACTTCACCATCGCCATGACCTCCTAGTACTTTCAGCAGATCACGGACGACGACCTTGGCTCTGATACCAATTGTTGGAACTAGTCCCGATACGCACGACACAATCAGCCGAGTGCTTTCCGGCAAAACACGGACGTGCGACAACTAGTGAAGCTTGGCTGCTGTGCTGCTGCCTCGCGAAGCTGAGCCTCCTGCGGCGGGACGACCTGACGGCGGCGCCCGAGCGGCGGCGGGTCAGGATCGCCGTGCTGCTGGTCTCGGTGGCGCTCGCCATCACCATCGCGGCCCGCGTCGCCTTACGGATGCCGTACCTGGGGATGAAGATCGCCGTCTTGGTGGTCACCGGCGTGGGCATCGGCTTTGGCTTCTACTTCTTCGCCCGTGCGGACGCCGGACGCCAGACCGAGGACAATCCTCTGTCACCGGAGCAGAGGGTCTGAACTATACTACAGCAGAGGAAGTAGCATGCTGCATGAAATGTCCTCGATCGGCCGTTGCTACAAGTTGTGTATTAAGATGTTATTTAATTCATTTTGATGTCGGTGTGGATATTGTACGGGAAATATATACGATTGTATGCTCCCGAAGGATCGATCCTCCAAGTTGCCGATGCGTGCCGCATCTTTCCCAGAGGGCAGCTATCCACATAATTTCCCCCCATGCCAGGAACGTTCGTCTCGGAGCCTTCATAATTCGAACCTGAAAAGACTGGACCACAGAAGCGGGATAATCGTATCCAGTAGGAGGAAAGGAGTTCACAGAAAACTGATACTGGATAAAAAACTGAATATTTATATAAACTAGTTTGTGCCATGAAATTCATAGAACAAGTTCTTGCAAACATGAAAGTAAACGTATCTAGGGGAATAGTTTTACATTACCGAACAAATATTAGGACCGAACTACTAGTTCTACTAACCCCTAACCCCTAACCCTACCCCTAGATCGATGACGCTATTCGCCGTCGCCGACCGTCGTTGTCGGAGCGCCCATCTTGAGATGCCGGGGGATCAGAAGAAAACCTCATCATGCTTGTCATGCGCATGAACGAGGTTCCACTCTTCCTCGAGAGAGTGAACGATCTCCTTCTGCATGTAGACCTCCTTCTGAGCTTCTTTGAGGCGGAGGCGGGCGACCAGGGTTCATACTCAACTTGCGGCGGCGCTCCAAGTAGGAATCATCGGCGGCATGCTAGCGCTTCATCACCGGCCGGAACCTTCCATGAGGATGTCCCAACCAAAGTTGTGTCCGGTGGTTCGAGAGAAGGGTCTGCGCTGCCATGTTGGGACGAAGATACCAGCCTATGATTTGTGAGAGGGAGTGTATGGCCATGGCCCGCGTTGGATCCACCAAGTAGGTGACTTTAGTGAGGGCTCCAATTGCGATTCACCTCTAATTGCTCGTCGGAGGGAGTGGAGTGGTGCAGCGGGAAGAGAAGATTGCGGTGGAGGGCTTGGGAGATGGAACCCTAAATCGCCTTACAACCCGAGTATATAGAGGTAGGGAGGTCCGCCATCGGGTGCTCTAGATATACTTTTCCAGTATGGTGTTGTTTCTGGGATCTGTTTGTGGCTGTAATCGGCCCAAAACTGGAAATGGCCAGAGTTTCTGGTTTTGAGATGTTATTCGGGATCTGCTAGAGATGCTCTCATCTCCTACCACCCCGCATATCCTACCTCGCATGTGGCGTGCTATTGCAAGTGGTATACCCACGCCACAAGGTTGACCATGCCGAACATTGCTGCAGATGCGACCTCACCTGATAAGGTTGAATCTCTGTGTTTAAAGTGCTAGTCCCTAAATCGATACGCTAGAACCCATAGTCCGATGAATAAATAGAATATCAATGTATCATTTATTACATTGTAATGATCTAGAATTTTTAATTATTACACACTTGCCTAGCTCATGGCTAACTCAAATAAAAGAGTTCAAATGCGTGAGATCCAAATAAAAGCGAATATAGAGCTCCATTCATGCCACAAACGACTAGTTGATTGGAGACTCGTGATGGCCCCACAAGTGTAGGGGATCGCAACAGTCTTCGCGGATAGTATTACCCAATTTATTGATTCGATACAAGGGGAGCCAAAGAATACTTGCAAGCCTTAACAACTGAGTGTCAGTTCAGCTGCACATGAAAATAGTTCTTGCTCACAGAAGTTTATCAGTAGCAACAGTTTATAGTAGTAACAGCAAAGCAACAACAACAGCAAAATAGGAGCAATAGTAATAGTAACGCTAGCAGTAGGATTTGAGTACGGTAGGCATAGGGATGGATGGACGGGCGTTGCATGGATGAGTCTAAACATGTAACTTCAAGACATAGGGCATTGCAGATAAATAATAACAAGCATCCAAGTACTAAAACATCCTAGGCATTTGCTCCAAATATAGTCATACGTGCTCACAATGAGAACTTGCACAACATCTTCTGTCCAGCCAGCCCGTGGCAGCGGGGCCTCTAGGGAACTACTGACAATTAAGGTGCTCCTTTTAATAGAGCACCGAAGCAAAGCATTAACACTCCGTGAACACATGTGATCCTCACACCATAGCCATCCCCTCCGGTTGTCCCAATTATTGTCACTTTGGGGCCTTTGGATCCGGACAATGATATGTGTATACAACTTGCAGATAAGATCACAAAAAATACTATCATAATGATTCAATAATAATTTTAGATCTGAGATCATGGCACTCGGGCCCTAGTGACAAGCATTAAGCATAACAAGTTGCAACAAAGTCAAAATAGCACTAATAGAGATACTAGGCACTACGCCCTAACATATCTTATTCGATTACATGATAGAACTCATCCAATCCCTACCATCCCCAAGCCTACAGCGGGGGATTACTCACTCATGGATGAGGGAAACATCGGTGGTTGATGGAGATGCGTTGGTGATGACGATGGCGATGATCCTCTCCAAATTCCCCATCCCGGCAGGACACCAAGGTAATTCTGCTGAAAACAGCGTCAGTCCGTGTTAGTTGTATCCAAATCACACAAGTTTAGAGGAGAAACAATAACAAAGTGTTCGAGAAAGTAGATACGTTTTGGACGTATCAACTCCCCCAAGCTTAGCTTATTTCTTGTCCTCAAGAAATTCAGTTGAAAACTGAGTGCGATAAAAGAACTTTCACGAACACTTTGCTTCATATGATGTACATAATATCAGCACAATGCTTAGACAATTCATAATAAAGAGTATGCAACTAAGTCTACTCAATAGTCATTGCAAGCTATGAAGAGAAACCAACTCAGTAATAATAAGTAGCATGAAACATAAACATAAGCAACATTGCAATGCTCATAATAAGGTATGATAGAGTGGTATATCGCTTGCCTTTGTTTGAAGAGCACAATATGAATGCCAAGGCACCTCTGAAGTTCAAGTGAAGGCTAGAGGTAAAGATATCAGAGATACAAGCATCAAAGTCATGACATAATTAAACAAGTTTTGGAACAAACACAAGAATGACAACTATGCTCTCAAGAAGGTGCTCATAGAATAAGTGGTGACTCAACAAGGTTGTGAAAACGGCTTTTGGAAAGTTTGAAAGGCTTCCCAATGCTGAAATAAAGGTACTCATTAGCTTTGAGCTCTCATTGCCCCTATCATAGGCATCTTCGTGTGGTTAAGGTGAAATTGAGGTTCACTCTGAATCATATGCTTGGCAGACCATAGGCTGGAAATCCCAAGGCCCTTGAGTACGAGGGCCGCTCCGCATGCTACTCAACTTTGGTCACCTGAAAGTTCTTGTCATTGTAAATACATGCATATCATCGAGAACCGCCAACGGGGTACCCCTTGCATATGGTACATGAGCTTTCCCATAACCAAAATGACAAGACAAGCAGACAATGAGCATCTCAGCAATCTTTTTATTTACAGTATGCATAGCTTTTTATTGAGGATGCTTCCTAGATGCTCATTAAAGTGATGCTGCAAGTTTCCACCATGATTAGGCATGGATTAGTGAAGGGATACAGATGTCGCCTAAATGGGAGGGGGGTGAATAGGCGATTAAAACTTTTCCAAGAGTGGCTCGACAAAGGCGGAATTAAACTAGCATTTACTTTATCAAGCACAACCTAGAACAACTAGGGTTCACCTATGTGCACCAACCACTTATGCTAAGAAATACAAGCAACAATGTGATAGCAAGATATATATTACTTCAAGCACGAAGGCTATCACAATGTAAAGTGCATAAGTAAAGAGCTCGGGTATAGAGATAACCGAGCACGCGGGGATGACGATATTTTACCGAGTTCCTCCCAACATGGTGTACATCTCGTTTGGAGAGGGGGTGGTATCTAACCACCTATGCCACAAAAGGCCTCCCTTATTCTCCGGTGTATCTCACCCCAACGGGATCGATCCATGCTTCCACCATCGGTGCACTTGTCGGTGGCAACTGGAACCTCTCACAAGGTTGGGGCACTTCTCCACAACTTAATTGGAGGCTCCCAACAAATGCCACCAAGGCCACAACGCCACCAAGGCCACAAAACCGTCTAGGGTTCGAAAAACCAAAGAGGGACAAGCTCCAATGAGTAACACGAACCAAATCCTCCGAGGAGAACTCAAATCGATGCACCCAATGCAAATGGCAAGAACACCACAAAGGTGCTCAAATCCCTCACTCTCAAGTTCCAACAATGCTACTAAAGCTATTGGTGGAACAAGAGAGGAAGAACACAAAGGGAACACAAAATCCCCCAAAGTCTAGATCCCCAAAGATACACTCACAAAGAGATGAATCGGTTAAGTCAAAACATGGGTCTAGATCTCCTCTCTCTTCCACTCAAATATGGGCAAGAATCATCGGAGGGGAAGAGATTAATCAAGCTAGAGGCTGAGAGCAAGTATGGACAAAGCTTAGATTAATAGAGGAGAAAGAAGCGAACCGAACTGAAAACAGGCAAAGTTTTTTTAAAGGGCTAGGCAAAATAAAGCCGTTGGGGCGATTTTACAGAACGGGCCGGTAGTACCGGTTTTGACCGGTACTACCGCCCGACAGCGAGAAATCACAGGTATCTGGGGCGAGCAGGCGCATGTGCCAGGGTGGGGCCAACACGGCAGATGGGTGTAGCGCGCGCGAGCGACGGCCGCGGGACCCAGCGTGCAGCAGCGAAGCGCTAGCGCGTGATGCGAGCAGCGGCCAGGCGAGCGCAGGAGCGAAACGAGCGGGCGCACGTGGGAGCAGCGACCGGTCAACGCGGCAGGCACGCGAGGCAGATGCGGGCCATGCTGGCGTGTGGGAGGAGCGGTCGCCAGTGTGCGGGAATCGCGGGGACAACGCAGCGATACACGCGAGATTGGCGGCGGCGTGGGACGGAAGCAGGTCAACGCCTACGCGCGAGCGAGGGCCGCGACAGCATGCGCGCACGAGAGAGGCTAGGGCGAGCGGCGGCTGAAGCGGGCATATGGGCTGCAAGGCGCGACAGACCTACCTAGGCTGGCTGGTAGTACCGGCCCACCCGGGCGGTACTGTCGGGCCGGTCTGGTAGGACCGGACGCTCCAACCGGGCCAGACTGAGAGCGAGCGGGCTAGATCAGGCGCGTCCGGTACTGGGGCCGGTAGTACCGGACGGCCCAGAAAATATTCTTTCCCCTTTTTCTTTTTAGAATCAAATACGCAAAAATTCACTCGGCTATAACTTTTGATTGGTAACTCCGATCGACCCGATTCCAATTGCGTTGGAAAGAGGACGACATGAGCTTCCCTATAAAAGGTTAGGGTTAAGCCAAACCATTCGGTTGGGACAACCAGTCAAACCAACCGCTTCCGACTGAGAGCGCGCGTCACACTTACTGTAGCTTCCCCGACGGCGGCGGCGGACGTCACCCATCGTTCTCGGTGACGGTGGCGACGACAGGGCAATTCTTTTAGGAGGCATCGCTTTCGTTCGACGGCGAAGGTGGTGAGTGCCATTTGAAACCTAATTCCTCTCCCATTATTCTCAATTCGAGATCTGAGCGTGCCCATTGATGCTAGATTTTGGAGGCCGGGGTGTGCTGAACGGGGCGAGGGGGAACGGGATGGAGCATGGAGAGGAGGCTTCTAATCGGTATATCCCGCATCTCTGCACTTAATTTATATAAGGTTGAGCTCTTTGTTCACTTCTGATAGCTCACAGTGCCCGCCAAAAACAGGGAGATGATGTTGCGCGACACACATTCGAATTTCGCATCAATTTATTCCCCTCTTGGACTGTTTTAGTTGATGGCAGCACGCAGATCATTGAGAGAGACATGGTTGTTAATTGGGGGGGGGGGGGTGGAATTAGGACATGTTGATCCCCAAGAGTTAATAAACATGAGAGAGGAGGCGGTGAGGAAAATGGTGGAAAAAATTGGGGAGTGCGGTTTGGGGGCCAAAGCAAGAAGTTTCTTTGTTATGATTTGATGATTGCAAATGTGACTATGTTAGGGTTGAGACAGGGGAACATATAGTTGATGAAATCAATGAGCGAAACGGTTGGGCAATCAAAACTATTCTGTTTTTAGCAGAGCTCATTGATCTGGAACCTGAAAATATTGGATACCACCAAGTGAGAATACTTCATGTATTTTATAGTGATATACCTCACTTGGTGATAATCCGGAAAACCTCCAAGAACAAACTCTCAATAAGATATAAAGGGAAGATCCGATATTGATGGACAAGAGCTTGTTATGGAGATTAACACAAGCTCTATATCCTCACATGGATAAGACCAAATAACAACCAAATACGATGATGCAAGTATGCAAAGGTTTGAGCTCTCTCTGAACGATGTGATCGAGTTACTCATTCGAGATCCCCTGTTGATAGTGCGGTTATCTATCCTAAACCCGGTCTCCCACACACAACGTGAGACCGGCAAAAGGGAAAACCTATCAAGATTATACCTTTGATTTGAGCAATCCACTTGAGCTCGATGTTGACGAACTTGACCTTCTCAAGATGGATGAAAAACTTGACCTTCTCAAGATGGACCTCCTTTCTTGATACCTTATCATCGATCCATGATCACCGAGGATGGCAAGCATCAAACATGATATCTTCTATAGATGGAGCATATAGAGCTTGCAAAGCATATCTTCTTCGCATTTCATCGACCTTGAAGCCAACACATGCTCCAAGCGATGCCAATGGACAATTCCTACAAGTACAACTTAATACACATATTAGTTCATAGAGATTGCCATTAATTACCAAAACCACACATGGGGGCCCACATGTTCTTTCACTTAGGCTAGCGGTCCAGGCGTTTCTCTAACACAATGTATAAACTCCATGAACTCACCACCTCCCCTTTTATTTCACATCGTCGACATCCGTAAAAAAAAGAGCAAAGTATCAACTGGATAGGATATCCAACAGGTGTTGAAAGCGTTCCCCATGACAGCATAGTCCTGCTGACTCCCGACATATAATAAGCAAGCATATAACTTTCATGTACTAGTCACAATGGTTCAAGATTATTAAGCGCAAGGGATAAAGTGTGCCATCAAGTTTGTGAGAGCTTTTCTAACTAACTTTCTCAAAACAGACAAATATTTTATTTTAGAAGAAAACACGGCATATATGAAATATGCACTGAAGTAGAAAATGATGCTAATAGGCAGGTATGGTGGACACAACTGGCAATATTGGTTTTGGGGGAGTTGGAAACACAGGTAGAGCTCATGCTCAGTGCAAGTGAAGTCTAGCAATAGAGAGGGAGCGACAAACGAGAGAGCAATAATTGTCATAATCATGCTTGCAAAAAAACATGACTAATTATGGCATGAAAGTGATACAAGAACTCTGAGGCAAAATAAATCATCGAGGCTTACTGACTATTGATTAGTCATATGCATGCGTGAGCATGTGCCAAGTCGATTCACATGAACAGTCAGAGGAGGATACCACAATTTCATACCAAAATATGAATAAAACAATGCAAGCAAACATTCATATGATATGCTACAAACTATTAGCAAGATGGGGCTAATCATAGACAAGCAAGAACTACTAAGCATCCATAATGACATACACCTTACACAAACAGGCTAAGCATGCTCACAATGATGAGTATATGTACAAAAATGAAAAACAAATAAAGTTCGTTACCAGCCTCTTTCCACACCTCGAGTTGTCTTAATCTTCATTATTGCCCTTCACTTGTGTGACTTGAATAATTAACATGAAAACCAATATCCACTGAGGGTGGCTAAACCCTGCAAAGAACTCACAAAACCAAAGAAGAAGAACAAATATTTTTGGTGTTTTCGATTTTTTAGAAACAAGCAAACAAAGAAAAACCAAACAAAAACAAAGCAAAATCTTTTTGGATTTTTCTTTTAAGGCAAACCAAAGCAAAGAAACAAACCAAGAGAAACAACGAAAATATTTTTGTGTTTTTGAGAAATGATGTCGGTATACCTCCTCCCAAGCTTAGGCTTTTGGCCTAAGTGGGGCTCAATCCCATGGTGCCCAAGTAGATGCACCTCTGTAGTATGTAGAGGAAGCTCCCTCATCCTGGTCTGAGCTCGAGGCCTCCCCTGTGTAATACACAGTGGGGTCGTATGATGGTGCTTCCTCCTGATGGTGCCCATGGAAGTTAAGAGAGCGCAAATTTTCGTCCATCTCCGCCTTCGAGCGTGACCACGTCCCTGAGAAATACTGAACAAAGTGGTTTGGGGTAGAGGAATCTCTCTCTCTTCCCCGTTAGTAAACAACATTCTATAAACCAAGTTCTCAAGAGTAGATCTAGTGGTGATAAAGTGGTGCGCCTTCATGGCAGCAAGATCAAGCCTAAGAGGAGCCAAAACTGTATCGTGTGGATCAATAGCAATGTTCAAGGTAGCAGCAATACGAGTAGCAATAATTCCCTCATAAATGGGTCCCTTAGCAGCTAAACGACGAGCAATGAGGGAACCAAGATTATACTTATCCTCACCGTTGAGCGCAACATCTAAGAAGGCCAATTGATAGTTGTAAATATTACTAGTGTTCTCCCCACCAAGAACACTGGTGGTAAGATAGTAGGCAAAGTACCCGATGGCTGGAAGTTGAATATTCTTTATCTTCCCTCGTTGAGCTCTGCGGTCATCATCATTGGTTATCCCTCGGTAAAGCTCCAACAAATCAGCAGGAAGAGCTGGAATCTCCTTTGATTACCCAGCTATACCAAGTCCCAGGGCCTTGCAAAATTTCTTCAAAGACATAGTATGAGCCCTGTCATAAATTTTGAAAGACACAGAGGGCTTGCACATGCTGTTAGTAAAGGAGAAACTCTCCACAAATGTTTTAGTAAGCACAACATATTGTGCACTCTCATCCTGCATGAAACTTGTTAGACCAGACCTTTGAATCAAAGTCATAAAATCGTTAAGAATCCCAGCAGCTTGCAAGAAAGTTTGGCAAGGAAAGGTGGAGGGGTGCGCATCCCCTTCATCTCCCTCGTCACCAAATCGCAGAGTGATGAGATCCTCATTGTATGCGGGTCTAGTACTAGTAGATTACCTTGGAAGCCTTGCACTTCTAGGTGCATCACTCTCAAATATATGACCAAATGTGTGGTGGTCCATGACTTCACTTTTCTGAAATTTTAAACAACCATCAAACCAAGTGATTTCTAAGTTGATAAATGATGAGAAACTACTATAGGAACTTGCTAGAGGACTACACATGCATCAAAACAAAGTTTCTAAGCATAGAACAAGCATGCAAGCTCAAACAACCTATCACCTATAGCAGCAAAATACTCAAGATACAATCTACGAATCACAAATCTAATTGTACAAGTGTAGGAGGCACATACCAAGGAGCAAAACCTCCAAAAAATCAGCACTTGAGATGGGCTGAACAAGGAGACTGAAAATCGCGAGCAAGAACAACAAGAACTCAAGCTTGAGAAAGTTTTTCGGTGTTTTTCGGGAGAGAGAAAGAAGGTGGCTTTGAGGAGGCAGCCTGGAGGGGCCCAGGTGAGCCAGACCTCCCCCAGGCGCCACCCCCTGGTAGGCCATGCCTACCAAGGGTGTGGTGGCCTGGGGTGGCCCCCTGGGTCACCTCTGGTGCCTCTCTGCCCCTTTTTTCGAGGACAAATTTATTTTGAATTTGCTGAGATTTTTCAGGAAACTTTATTTTTGGCCAATTTTAAGGGTATGAAAATTGATTTTCTCGCAGAAAAAGTTTTTTCAGAAGAAGCAAAAGCAAACCAAAAGCCAAACTACAGGAGCTCTAAGAAAATAAATTAAGCAAACTACTAGCAAAACTAAAGCTAAAACAAAGACTAGGAAGGATAAAAGTGAAAAGAAAGCAAGTATAACCAAAGTGGAAACATTATTTTGTTCATTAAAATCCTTTTGTTAACAAGGTTGATCAAGTCTAGTTACCAAAACAATCTTATATGAATCAAAACTTTGTATTCCACATGGTGATTATGTTACCTCATACTTGATAACAATGGTCCCAATCATAATAGTTTCAAAATTTTCTTGTGGAATGGGACAATATATTTCTACAACCTTGATGCTATCAACATTTTCAATGGAACTCAGGCAATAGCTTCTAAAAACCTTCTTGGGGAAATATACAGTGTGCTCTTTATCATTAATATTAAAAGTTACTTTTCCTTGATTGGAATTGATGATAGCACCTGCAGTATTAAGAAAAGGTCTCCCAAGAATAATGGACATATTATCATCTTCAGGCATTTCAAGCACAAAAAAATCAGTTAAAACCATGCAATTATGAGCCACTTGAACAGGAACATCCTCACATATACCAATAGGAATAGTAGTTGACTTACAACCATTTGCAAAGATATATCGGTTGATATCAACTTTTCTAGCTGGATTCTCTTGTAGAGAGAAAAAGGCATAACACTAACTCTAGCTCCCAAATCACATAAAGCAGTTCTAACATAATTATTCTTAATGGAACAAGGAATAGTTGGTATACCTAGATCACCAAGTTTCTTTGGAACCTTACCATTGAAGGAATAATTAGCAAGTAGGGCAGAAATCTCCTCATTAGGAATCTTTCTTTTATTAGAGACAGTATCCTTCATATACTTTGAATAAGGAGGCAACTTAATAGCATCAGTCAAAGGAATTTGCAAAAATAAAGGCTTCATCCACTCACAAAACTTTTTGTAGTGTTCTTCCTCCTTTGACTTGTGTTTCTTACCTGGAAAAGGCATAGGTTTCTGCACCTAAGGTTCTCTCTCTTTACCATGTTTATTAGCAATAAAATCTTCCTTTGTGTACCTAGTGTTCTTAGTGTGCTTCTCAGGTTATTCCTCAACTTCCTACTTATCAGGAGACTCATTATTATTACCACTCTTAGTTTCAGCATCAGAGACAAATGTACTATTAGGATCTACATCAGGTTCAAGTGGTTCCTCAACTACTTTATGTTTCTTTTTCTTCCTCTTACGAGGACTACCCCTATCTTCACCTTGCTAGGAATCCTGCTCTATTCTTTTAAGGTGTCCTTCATGATATAAAGGATCTTGAGTAGCTGCACCACTCCTAGTTCTAATTCCATAAGCATGTTTATTTCCTGAAGCATTAACTAGCATATCCTTTTGTACCTTAGCAAGTTGATCAAGTTGGGTTTGAACCATTTGAAAGTGTTTACAAAGCATTTTAATACCATTAGAAGTTCTTTCCACAATATCTTTCAACTCATGGATAGCTCTAGAGTTTTCCAATAAATGATGCTGAACTTGTTTATTAAAATTACCTTGTTTAACAATAAATGTATCAAGTTCCTCTAAGCATTGATCAAGAGGATTACCATAGGGAATATCACCTTCATTAAATTGGAGAGAGTGTACCTCAATAGTAGATGAGTGGGGAATTGGCTTACATAATTCTTCTACAAGAGGTAGATTCTTCACATCTTCATCTCTAATACCTTTCTCCTTTAAACACTTCTTAGCTTCTTCATCACTTCATCATTTAATACAATAACTCCCCTCTTCTTTGTTGTTGGTGCTAGAACTGGTTCAGGAACAACTGGTTCAGGAGTTATAGGCTTAGGTGTATTTAGCTCAGTTGAAGTCCAATCATCATAATTCTTGCTTATCTTGGTCATTAATTCTTCAGCATCTGTAGGAGTCCTTTTCCTGAAAACACAATCAGCAAAGCTATCTAGGTATGTCCTAGAGTCATCAGTTAGTCCATTATAATAAATATCAAGAAGCTCATTCTTAGGCAATGGACATCCAGGATGTGCATCAATCAAGGCACAGAACCTTGTCCATGACTCAGGCAATTTTTCTTCTTCTCCCTGTTTAAAATAAAAAAGTCTCTGCAAAGCAGCATGTCTAGCATTGGGAGGAAAATATTTATGGAAGAAAGAAGCAATCAAGCAATCAGGGCTATCAATGGAACCAGGAGATAATCTATTAAACCAAGCCCTAGCTTCTCATTTTAGTGAAAAAGGGAAGATCTTAGTAACAAAGTACTTGTGCATCTTAAAATCATCAGAGAACAAAGCACTCATCATAGAAAGATCATTCATATGAGCCACAACACTCTCATTTTCAGTCCCACAAAAAGGTTCTTTCTCAACAATATCTAAATAAGATAAATCAAGAGAGAAATCATAGTCTTCATCTTTAATATCTATGGGAGAAGTGGCAAACTTAGGATCAGAGGACAACTTAGGCATGATAGTATGTCTAGCAAGGATACTCTTAATAACACTAGTACCATGTGTGTTTCGGCACTCTTAAACAAATTCATCAGTGAACTCAATGTAACCATCATTAATATCATAACTTTCTCCAAAATCAGGTGAGCTAACAGGTGTAACAGTTGTTTCACTAGGAGTTTTGATATTTCCTAGACTAGCCATAGTAGCATCTAGAAAAGGATCTAATGAACCACTCACATCAATCACAGTAGAAGTAACATCATGAGCATCAAAAGAAGTTTCAGACTCAGCAGTAGTAGAAATGTGTGTAGCATGTGTATGTGGTGGTGGTGTGACAAGCTTACTTATAACAGACGGTGAATCAAGAGCAATAGAGGTGTTTAGGACTGTACCTCTTCTTGTAGTGGATGGTAAAATAGGAAACTTTCCATCACGGGACTTCCCCATGATGAACGGAGTAGCAGTGAACAATAATAGATCCAAGTGAACTTACAAATAAAGCTATGCTCCCCGACAATGGCGCCAGAAAATAGTCTTGATGACCCACAAGTGTAGGGGATCGCAATAGTCTTTGTGGGTAGTACTACCCAATTTATTGGTTCGACACAAGGGGAGCCAAAGAATACTTGCAAGCCTTAACAACTGAGTTGTCAGTTCAGCTGCACCTGGAAATAGTTCTTGCTCACAGAAGTTTATTAGTAGCAACAGTTTGTAGTAGTAACAGTAAAGCAACAACAGCAACAAAATAGGAGCAATAGTAACAGTAACGTTAGCAGTAGGATTCGAGTGCGGTAGGCATAGGGATGGATGGACGGGCGTTGCATGTATGAGTCTAAACATGTAACTTCAAGACCTAGGGCATTGCAGATAAATAATAACAAGCATCCAAGTACTAAACAATCATGTGCTCCAAATATAGTCATACGTGCTCGCAATGAGAACTTGCACAACATCTTCTGTCCAGCCAGCCCATGGCAGCATGGCCTCTAGGGAACTACTGGCAATTAAGGTGCTCCTTTTAATAGAGCACCAGAGCAAAGCATTAACACTCCGTGAACACATGTGGTCCTCACACCACAGCCATCCCCTCCGTTTGTCACAATTATTATCACTTTGGGGCCTTTGGATCCGGACAATGCTATGTGTACACAACTTGCAGATAAGATCACAAACAATACTATCATAATGATTCAATAATAAGTTCAGATCCGAGATCATGGCACTCGGTCCCTAGTGACAAGCATTAAACACAACAAGTTGCAACAAAGTCAAATAGCACTAATAGAGATACTAGGCACTATGCCCTAATAGATCTTATTCGATTACATGATAGAACTCATCCAATCCCTACCATCCCCAAGCCTACAGTGGGGGATTACTCACTCATGGATGAGGGAAACATCGGTGGTTGATGGATATGCGTTGTTGATGACGATGACGATGATCCTCTCCAAATTCCCTGTCCCGGCAGGGTGCCAGAATGGAGTTTCTGGATCCGAATCTTGGTTTTTGGTGGCGGTGGCGGAGCGGAACTCTTTCTGGAAAACTATCGACCCCCCTCGGTTTTTAGGTCGAAAGGCATCTTATAGACACAGAGGGAGCCCGAGGAGGTGCCTGGGGAGGCTGCACCCCTCCAGGCGCGGGGTCAGGTGGGCCCGCGCCTGGGGTGGGTCTGGCCCCCCCAGGCTTCCTCTCTGTCTCCTATTCTGGCTCCGTGGATCTTCTGGTGAAAAATAGTTTTTGGCATATTTTCCGGGATTTTTCCTTATAGTTGATTTTCTGCACAAAAACAAGACACCAAGGCAATTCTGCTGAAAACAGCGTCAATCCGTGTTAGTTGTATCCAAACCACACAAGTTTAGAGGAGAAACAATAGCAAAGTGTTCGAGAAAGTAGATACGTTTTGGACGTATCAACTTGCGACCTAGGTACCTCACTCGTCATCGGAATAATCTGCAACATGAAAGGTTGCAGCCATGAAAGGTCAATACATTTGAATTGTTTTGGCAAGATGTCACTAGTTTAGTGGATATATCGTGGACCTATCAACTACGTGCTTATTTGGCTGGCAGATCCGAGGCGCATTTGTAGAAAAAAATATAGTTTTCCCTACTTTCCAAATAGTTTTATTCTTGAAAACACTTTTCTAAGGATACACTAGCATAACCCCAATGCAATAATCATATGGAACCCTTGGCTCTAGATACATGGTGGTCTAGCTCCTATATCACATCAAGTTTTATTATGAAATTCGAATGATGAGATCTTCCAAACAGTTCTAGGGCTAGTTGCTCATAAATTCCTATAACTAGGGACACGTCTAAGAACTTAGTTTGATACTCTCAAGAGGTTTATACACATTACCCACATGACTCAATCAACGATCGAGCCGAGACCTTTGGGAAACAGAACCTCAAGCCACACCTCATACCTACCATCCTACATACACTACCTTCTTATCACGACGGGTCAAGGTTCCATAACTTAGTCAAAACAGAACCCGTATGACATGTGGCTGTACTGAAAGCTACCAAACAAGAAACCTGCCCAATATCTTTAAGCCCGGGGTACTTTCTGCTGTAGTGAACAAAACATAGACCCCCTATGATTTTCACCCTTTCACTAGTGTCCCGTTACCTTCTTACCCGGGTATTTGATTAAGTTGAGTTGTTACATTAACAAAACAATATATTTCAACACAACTCAACTCATCACAATTCATGTAACTTCCCAACTACGAATTCTAGTATAGCATAGCTAAGCAATCTACACTACAATGGCAAAAGGAAATTCTATTGTAAACAATATAGCTAATAGGACTTCATATCATATCATAGTATAATAAAGAAACCAGAAAATAGTAAACCTACACATGAATCTCTACTAAAAATACAGCTACATACATAGGAAAATAATAGGACATTATGATAATGACACTTTTCTCGATTGTAGTTTGGGTTCACAAACTCTTCACAATCGCACGAGTTACACTCCGTGCAATCTACCCATTCAAAAAATGAATCACAATCAAAACAAGTATGTACAAACATATCAAACACATAAATACAGTATGCTTGCATGTCTGAAAACAATTTAGAAAGAAAACCATTTTTAACCATTTTCTATTGCCCAAAAGGGATTTACCAAGGCATTTAAAGAAACTTATAATCTTTCTATACAAAATAGTGATACGTGCATTTTGCATGATAATAATAGAAACATATATGACTAGTTCTTATTGTTATTTGCATTGTTCATATTTTATTTATGCATTATTAGATGATTTACGAGACTTTCCTATAAAGTTTCTTATTTTGGTATTTAATTTTTGTGAGGCAGAAAACTCCTTTTTCATATTTTAATATTTTATGGACATTCTGGAAGTCAAATTGACCGGGAAAGGAAACCGGGAAGTTTTTGGGAAAACAAAGACCCTATCCACTTGGAGAACACGTGGCAATCCACGAGGCCCAAGATGGACCAAGTGGTGCGTCCGCACATGCTGGACGACCACTTGGTCCAACTCTACCTCCGAGCATCGCCTCGGGCTCCCTTTTGATGTAACCATCTATCTTGCGAAAAAACTACCCCATAATATTCCTAGATTTTTCTAAGGCGGCGGCATGGCGGATCACATCTTCTATCCTGGGAGAGTCCAGATCCTGTTGTCATGTGGCCGCCGCCGAGGGTAATTCGCCACCATCATCGTCACCAATTCTCTCCTTGGAATATGGGGAGGCATATCCATCACTATCTACGTCATCCCCAACATCAGCACCATTTCCATTTCGAAGATCCATCTTTTTCACCTCATAGTTCGTGATCATATTGAACCCTGGATATTGTTCTAGTGCCTTGTGCATGATTATGCTTGGTAACTTGTCATTATTTTGTGGTGAAGTTATAATTTCAAATTTTGTTGTATCCCATATGCCTATGATCTATATCATGTTTCCATATTCTGAGTAGTTCCCCATGTTCCCGAGGGCATAAGATGAATTTTCTATGGTTTCTATATAGTATGCACTGAGTATTTGGTCAAATTTTGATATTTGATGTGGTTCTATGACGATAACATACGAATGTCGAATGTATGTTACTTCACCTTTATGGATTCATAGAGCTGCACCATAGTGTAGTGAGTAGGGAGAGGGAGTGACAACAACCTTTTTATAAGGCTTTAGTTGTATTATTGGGGGTTCTTGATCGGGGTTTATGTGATGGTTGGACATTTATGTCTTAATGAATCCTTTGTTTGCACATGTAAATAGCCTTATGACCAATCATTAGGGGTTAAGTTACGCATGTATATGGCTGCACCTAATTTAGGCTCTGTTCAACGAGAATAAAACTTGACACAATGCTTATCATGCTATTTTAGAAATATTTATGCAAAATAAATCCATGACGCCCTCAGTAATGTTTGTCACATAGAAATACACACTCTATCTTTTCCTCTTGCGCACTTAGAGGGCTGGGTCTTTCTATGAAATTAGCATTTACATTCTTGCAATTTATTTTATTGTTATTTATATCACTTGCAATTTAATTTACTGCAAACCATAAATCAAAGGGATTTCTATTTTCGTGCTCCTGGTTTGTTGGCTATACTCACTTTTCCCCAGCCACTTAGTTTTTCCTCAATTTTGTCCAGCTTCTTATCCGAAACTCTTACATCGGTCCGAAACTCGCTCTCCGTCGGGTCCCGTTAGTGGATCCTCGATGTTACGTGCTGACAAGTGGGACTGCATTCAGGTGGGTCCCATAGTGGACCCTCGCCATTACATGCTGACAAGTAGGACCCCCTGTTACGTGATGACAGGTGGGGCCATGTTCAGTCGGGTCCCGTAGTAGGACCCCCCATGGTGTGGGGCCGACTTGTTGGGAACGCGTTTTGGGGGATGTGGTGTGGGACCATGTGGGGTGCGTATGGTAGTTACGTGCGTCCTGTCATCTAAATTGGAAGATTTCTTTTTTATTATTTTTATGATTGGCCTTTTTAAGAGAGTCGTTTCCCCTTTATGTCGCTAACAGTTGTTATTTTTGCTCAAAAGAGCAGCGAATCTAGAGCAGCTTCTCTCTTTATTCATGGTTCCTTTTGGCCCTCGTATTTTACCAATCTGGAAGGAAATCTAACCCGCACCATAAATATGTAGATAAATAGAGAAGATATAGATAAAGCAGCTAATAAAGGATTATATAGTACGATACTTAAACCAGGTTCGACAATTAGGCTACTCAGCAGCAGCAACAGCTTACAAGTTCAACACAGACAACAAAACAAAAGAAGTTGCTTTAAAGCAGCAGCATCAGCACAAGATCAGTGCCCCCTCTGGCCTCCGCTAGGAGGGCATCCGCCTCCTCCCTGTGGCACTTCCTCCACTTCCTGCTGCCTAGTCCCTTGACCTTGGACGCCTTGGGCTTGATCGGGGGCATGCAACCCTCCTCGATGGCCACCTTCTGGAGGTTGCGGAGGTGAAAACTGAGCGCCTTGTGCTGGGCTCTGAAGGCGTTTGCGTTCTTTGATGGGCTGCAGGTCTTCACATCCTCGGCATGCATCACAAGGGAGTTGAAGTTGGTGGCGAGGCTCCTGGTGCAGAAGGGGCAACTATAGACGTCGCCAGCGAAGAAGCCGTTGAACTGGCCGAACTTCATATTCCTCAGCACCTGACGAGTCTTGGTGTCCATGTACTCGTCGTCGCTACAGACGTCACTGCTATCCACCTATTAGAAAAATAGTAGCGTGCAATGATACGTCGGAAACGTATCTATAAGTTTTGATGCTCCATGCTTGTTTAGTATCTACTTTGCTTTGCCTTGTCTACACTTTGAGGTACTTTTTACATGTTTTCTGGTACTAACCTATTAACAAGTTGCCACAGTGTCAGTTGCCTGTTTTCTGCTGTTTCTGGTTTCAGAAAAGCTAGTAAAGAAATATTCTCGGAATTGGACAGGACAAACGTCAAATTCAATTACTTCCCGTGGGGAACAAGAAGTCCAAAGGGGAGACGAAGAATCGGGCCAGGGCGACCAACCCCCCCTAGGCGCGGGTGGGCCCTACCCCACGCCTGGGTAGGGTTTGACCCCCTGGCCACCTCCTCGGCCTCCCCCTTCGCCTATAAGAAGCCCCCGATGCAGAAACCCTAAGTAACCGATCAAATATCCACAAAACCTTCTATAGCCGCCACCGTCGTCCCTAGATCGGGGGGAGGGGGATCTGAAGTTCTTCCCGGCACCCTGCCAGAGGGGAGATCATCCCGGAGGCCTTCTCTCCGGTATGATGCATGAGTAGTTCCACCTTGGACTATGGGTCCATGTAGTAGCTAGATGGTTGTATCTCCTCCTTTGTGCTTTCATGTATAGATCTTGTGAGCTCCGTTCATGATCAAGATCTAATCTATTTGTAATCATGCATGTTGTGTTTGTGGGGATCCGATGGATATTGAGATTATTATGTTGGTTTTATTAATGGTTTTGTCTTTATGATTCTAGCATGTCTGTGTTGTTTGTGATCTTGCATGCTCTACCTTGTTAGTATCTATCTTGGCCAAGTAGTTGCTAGTGACTCCAAGAGGGGGTATTTATGCTCGATAGTGGGTTCATGCCTCTATTTAATCTAAGGTTAGTGACAGAAATCTCTAAGGTTGTAGATGTGCTGTTGCTACTAGGGAGAAAACAACGGTCTCTTGTTCATGGAACATGTGGACTGTTTACCTTACACACTTTGCTTAAAGCAGTTGTCTTTTGCTTGCAACTTAATACTGGATAGGGTTCGAATGATAACCTGAAGGTGGAATTCTAGTCATAGGTGCAATTGGATGGCTGCCTATGTATCTTGTTGTATTGCCCAATCGAATATCATAGGATATTTCTGACTAGTAATTGCATTGTTTTGCCTTGCTCAGTTCCTGTCAATTGCCCTGCTGTAATTTGTTTACCCTTCATGCCATGTTGTTTATCTAAGGAGAGCACCTCTAGTGAACTATGGACCCCGGTCCAATCTTTACCATTGATACATCTTCCACTGTTACTTGTTTACTTGCTTCAAACCATTACCTTCCATACCATACGGTTAATCCTTTGTTACAGCAAACCGGTGAGCTTGACAACCTCACTGATTCGTTGGGGCAAAGTCTTGAGTTTGTGTTGTGCAGGTATCCGCGTTGCTTGCAACACCTGTGTGACATTTCCTTCCTCCTTCTGGTTCGATAACCTTGGTCTCTACCGAGGGAAAGCTTGCTGCTGTGCTCATCATACCTTGCTCTTGGGGTTCCCAACAAAGGCCTCTCTGACAGGAAATCAAGTTTTCTGGCGTCGTTGCCGGGGAATAAATAAAGAAGCCCCCACGTCAACTAAGCGCCATCAACAAGCTTTCTGGCGCCGTTGCCGGGGAGGCTAAGGACGTCTTCACTAGGGGAGTCTTCCACTTCCTCTCTCTTTACTTTGTTTTTAGTTTGCTTTGTTTCTTTTGCTTGGTTTTGTTTGCCTCTTTGCAAAAAACCCAAAAAATTAGTCTAGTTTGGTTTGCTTGCCTTTTTTGAAAAACACAAAAAAACTAGTTCCTACTCTAGTTGCTACCATGTCTGGTTTTGGACCAACATTTATTTCCCCTATGGTAGAAATCTCCACTTTTATGCAAAAAAGTGAAGAAAGTTTTAAAGAAACTTGGTCCAGAATCTTTGCTTTACAGAGCAAACTGAACCTAAGGTGAGCCTTAGCTTAGTTATTGATAGTTTCTACCGCGGTATTGCTCTTTGTTATAGATATGCTCTAGATGTCGTGGCTGAGAAAGATATTTTGCTATGTACTGAGGATGAAGCTTTTGATGCCATAAAGAAATTAATCATGATTTATGGTACACCTGGCAAGTCTGATTCCTCTTTCACAAATATTTTTGCTACGTTGAACACTCTTGAGACTAGTATTGCTGCTATGAATAGTTGCTATCACACACTTAGGGCTTACCATGATTATGTCGCCATAAATTCTGATCCTTCAAAGTGGTTTCCCACAATCAAAGTCTCTATAAATACTACACTTTTTGATGCTCGTTGTGATATCATGTCTGAATTTTGTCTCATGCCTAAAGATATTTATGATTCCTCGAGTCTTTGGGAGCTTACTGAAGGGGGAGAGGAAATCTCTCTTACCAACAATGCCACTATATTGCCCATTGGAATAGCTGAAGGTGTGTTTTACAAAAATCTTAGGGAAAATGGTGTCTACTGATTATCTTGTTATTGAATGTGTAGGCAAGGGACATATTACACTTGGAAGATCCCTACTGAAACACCTTGGAGCAGTAATAGATGTGGGAAAAGTTATTATGCACTTTGCTCCTCCGGTAAGCAAACATATCTTCCCTAAAGAGAAGAAGAAAGGTAAGAAAGGAAAGAACAAGAGGGGCAATTCCTCATTTGAAAATACTTGATTCTTCTTGCTTCTTGTGCCTAACTTAAAGGCATTAAAGAAAAATACTTGTTGGGAGATAACCCAAGAGTTTATTTGAGTCTTGGAAGTTATTACTTCAGTAATGACCTCTCCTTATCCTTTTTGTTTGCTTTTTGTGCCAAGAATGACCTCTAATGAGAGGGAAGTAAGATTTGGGGAGTTGCTGTCCCAAAACAGATTTCTGTCCTCCACCAAAAACATTCCTGAGGAGTCTCTATAACTCGTATTGAGCTGAAAATTTACGAATAAATCCCCCAGTATGTTAGAAAACGTTCGTTAGTTCAACACTTTTTTGATTTGAGCAACATAAGGTGTTCGAAAAAATCGTTTTCTACCTGCTGGTCTGTTTTAACAGATTTCTGCCATTATTTGCATTTGCTTCTTATTGATTCCCTTTTGAGTTCTCTTTAGGTGAACTGAGCTTTTTGAAGGAGTTTCTACAGTAGCTTCTGTTTTTAGTGAAAATCCTTGCTGTTCCAAAGCTTTGCCAGAGGTGTAATATCTTTTGAATTCACTAATGTTGCTAATGAAGATTGTGTGAAGTTTTGTATGAAGGAAAAATTTCAGGTGTAGAGAGAGAGTGATGTAATGAGATGAAGAATGGACAAAATCTCAAGCTTGGGGATGCCACCATGGTGTCACCCCAAGAAATATCCAAGAGGTACAAGCATCAAAGCATGGGTATGCCCAAGGCATCCCCTTCTTCATCAATAAAAAGCTCAGGTCTGTCTAGACACTTCGTTTTTATTGTTTCATGCACAATTGTGTTGTTCTTGGAGCTTCTTAGTTTTCATTTTATTTTCTTAGTTTGTTTAGTTTGCTTGAGTAGTTTGGACCCTCGTTCTCGCTGTGTTGTTTTGCAAATAAGTTGCTTGGTGTTGGAAAGGAGTAGGAAGTTCATGCTTGATAAGTGCAAGAGGAGCTTGCATTGACTGTGACTTAGACTTTAGCATGACATGCTAGGTGTTGTTTTGACCTTATGCTTAGTGATTATTGCTGTAGCATGTCTTGTTCCAAACAATTGGGATTGCTTAGTGTGCCTTCAAGAAATTATGCATTGTTTTAGCATGCAAAAGCATAGTATTGTGGTATTCTCCTTTGATGCTTTGCTTGGGTTGACTTGGCACATGCTCACACCATGATTGACTATGACAAGTCACCATAGCCTCTATGATCATTTAGTCCTTGAATTGTAATACCACTCTTTGCTTTGATTAGTAATGCTTTGTTGCACTGCATGATTATGGACATTATTTCTCTCTTATTTGGTTGCTCCCAGTCTTTTGCTAGCCTCCACTTGTATGAGTAAGCTCTACTCATGCTTCCAAATACCAAGAAACCAAGTTATTCCAAAGTGTCTACTATAAACTCCTATGCATGGTGGGTTACACCATTCCAACTATATTCTTGTTTTCAACTATCTTCCAATTTAAAACTATTTTGTTATGTGAAAACTTAGTGATTAAAGCCCTCACAAACTTGATGTCACACTTTATATTCTTTGCCCCTAATAAACTTGAACCATTGTGTCATCTATGTTGTATATGCTTGCACTTATACGTTGGAATTAGCAGAACCGTGCTGTCACAGGGAACATTTTCAACATTGCACTTGTACTTTGTACTCAGTTGATATCATGCTCTATTGTCTATGGATGTCACCGGTGTGAAATAAAGAGGGAACTTGTAAGTCCATGGATTTAGTATCATGTGTTAGAGAAACGCCTGGGCCGCTAGCCTAAGCCATGCCTAATCATGGTGGAAACTTGCAGCATCACCATAGTGACATCTATGAATCATTCTTCTTATAAAAAAAGAGAGACACATTGAGAAAGAGGAAAGAGAGAAAAAAGCACCATATTCCCATGGTAAATAAGAAGATTGCTGAGATGCTCATTGTCTGCTTGCCTTGTCATTTTGGTTATGGGAAAGCTCCTGTACCATGTGCAAGGGGTACCCCGTTGGCGGTTATCAATGATATGCAAATACTTACCATGACAAGAACTTATAGGTGACCAAAGTTGAGTAGCATGAGGTGTGGCCCTCGTATTCAAGGGAATTGAGATTTCCAACTTATACTTCATCAAGCATAAACTCCATCTTTGTCACTTTAACCTTAATCACTTCAATATGCTATTATAGGGGCAATGAGGGCTGAAAGCTAACAAGTACCATAATTTTTGGAAGCTCTTTTTGAAACTTGAAATCCCTGCTTCCTTTATAAAATGCCTTTCTTCCACCATTATTTGAGTCTCCACCTTCTACTTTTAGGCAACATTAAGAGAGCATAGTTGTCATTATGTGTGCAGTGTTCCAAAGCTTATTGATTGATTGATGCATATTGTGTTATTACTTGCTCTTATGCTACTTGTTTCTAGTCACCCTTGTGAACTTTGAAGGTGTCCTATGCATCTATTTGCTATTTTATGAGGGACAAGCTGATTGCCACTATGCTATGTTTTCTCTATGTGAAACAAACAAACATTTTTCAATGCATGTTATTCATGATCTTTGTTTGTAACTTGTCATGTTGCATGCATAGTTACTATGTCATACTGTTAGAACTCCATCTTTCATGCACATGTTTAAAGTTCTTTGATCTCAGCTTTCAATGCTTGCAAATGGTTGGATCTTTATTGCGAGGGTGCATGTCACCTCAAAAATTATTATTTTTATCACTTACCTACTCAAGGATGAGCAAGTGTTAAGCTTGGAGATGCTTGATACGTCAGAAACGTATCTATAATTTTTGATGCTCCATGCTTGTTTAGTATCTACTTTGCTTTGCTTTGTCTACACTTTGAGGTACTTTTTACATGTTTTCTGGTACTAACCTATTAACAAGTTGCCACACTGCCAGTTGCCTGTTTTCTGCTGTTTTTGGTTTTACAAAAGCTAGTAGATAAATATTCTCGGAATTGGACGGGACAAACGTCAAAGTCAATAACATTCCATGGGGAACAAGAAGTCCAGAGAAGAGACAAAGAAGCGGGCCAGGAAGACCAAACCCCCTAGGCGCGGGTGGGCCCTACCCCGCGCCTGGGTAGGGTTTGACCCTCCTGGCCGCCTCCTCGGCCTCCTCCTTCGCCTATAAGAAGCCCCCAATGCAGAAACCCTAAGTACCCGATCAAATCTCCACGAAACCTTCTGTAGCCGCCGCCATCATCGTCCCTAGATCGGGGGGGGGGGGATCTGAAGTTCTTCCTGACACCCTGCCAGAGGGGAGATCATCCCGGAGGCCTTCTCTCTAGTATGATGCGTGAGTAGTTCCACCTTGGACTGTGAGTCTACTGACCGACCGAGGGCTACTGACACATCGAGGACTACTGACACACCGAGGACTACTGACCGACCGAGGGATACTAACACACATAGGACTACTGACCGACCGAGGACTACTGACACACCGAGGACTACTGACCGACCGAGGGCTATGACACACCGATGGCTACTGACCGACCGAGGACTACTGACCGACCGAGGGCTACTGACCGACCGAGGGGTACTGAACGACCGAGGACTACTGACACACCGAGGACTACTGACACACCGATGGCTACTGAACGACCGAGGGCTACTGACCGACCGAGGACTACTGACACACCGAGGACTACTGACCGGCCGAGGGCTACTGACACACCGAGGACTACTGACCGACCAAGGGCTACTGACACACCGAGGGCTACTGACACACCGAGGGATACTGACACACCGAGGGCTACTGACCGACCGAGGGCTACTGACCGACTGACGACTACTGACCGACCGAGGGCTACTGACACGCGGAGGACTACTGACCGACTAACGACTACTGACCGACCGAGGGCTACTAACACACTAGTGATCCCGTCGGCCTAGCGCGAACCCTAATCGGTGGGTGTGTCGGTGGGGGGCTGCGGCGCACGGTGAACCTCGTACCGTGTGCGTCCGACCCCCTACCTCTTTTATATGTGCTGCATAATTCTACATAATTATTGGACCTTCGCAGATCCATATATCGAGGAACACAAGAAAATCTTACGCTCCAACAACCCTGGAAAGCATGACTCTTGGATTAGAGATGAACACATGAAGAATTTTGGCGGTTGGTTGCAACATATCATCAAAAACAACACTCTTGGAGATCAGCTATACTTGTTGTCTAGGTCACCATCTTCGACTATATCGACTTTCCAAGGGTACGAGATAAATGGGTATACATTTTACACGATAGCCCAAGATAAAAAGAGCACCAACCAAAACAATGGTGTCCGCTTTGATGCAACAGACAACAATGGGTCAAAGACCACATATTATGGTTACATAGAGGAGATATGGGAACTTGACTATGGACCTACTTTTAAGGTCCCCTTGTTTCGGTGCAAATGGGTCAAGCTGATAGGAGGAGGGGTTGAGGTAGACAAGAAATACGGAATGACATTGTTGGATCTCAACAATCTTGGGTACTTAGACGAACCATTCGTCCTAGACAATGATGTGGCTTAGGTTTTCTATGTGAAGGACATGTCTACCAAACCTAGAAAAAGAAAAAATAAGAAAAAAATACATCAGACGATGAGCCAAAGCGCCACATAGTTCTTTTAGGAAAAAGAAACATCGTGGGAGTGGAGGACAAGACAGACATGTCAGAAGATTGTGATAAGTTTCATGAAATTCCGCCCTTCGCGGTGAAGGATGACCCAAGCATCATGTTAATGAATGAAGATGATCCATGGATACGGCGGGATCAGAAAAGAACACACGTGAAGAAATGATGTGTAATAATTGTAACATTTTATGAGTGAAGATGCTCCATGTGTCCATTTTTATAGTGTTGTCTGCAAACAATCTTGAGTGTGTTAGTCCCATTTTGTGGCTGGACCGGGACTAAAGGTGGGCCTTTAGTCCCGATTCATACTTACCATTAAGATCCGATCTCCAAACGCGTGAGGTCACATATTAGGGAGTGCCTCTATGACCAGTTTCTTAGATATGCCGGAGGACTAGGCTCCAGTGGCATCTCCCTGAAACTGGTTGTAGTGGTGTCCCTGCTCTCGAAAACCATCTTGCAGCTTGTAACTTCTCTAACTAGATCAATATGCCTGGGAGCTAACTAATTTCACATATTAGGGAATGCCTCTATGACCAGTTTCTTGGAGATGCCGGAGGACTGGGCTCCGGAGGCATCTCCCTGAAACTGGCCGTAGTGGTGTCCCTGATCTCGAAAACCATCTTGGAGATGCCTCAAACTGGCTGGAGGACTGGACTCACAAGGATGCCTATTTATAGTACAAGCAGCTCGGCATAATGTCGACACTCACGACATAATGTCTACACTCACCCCTATTATTAGTGCTGACTCATGTTTTGTCCCGGTTGGTGTCTCCAACCGAGACTAAAGGTTCATCTTTAGTCCCGGTTGGTGACACCATCCGGGACAAGGTACAAGCCGCACGATATAATGTCGACACTCACCCCTATTATTAGTGCTGCCTGGCCCAGTCTGCCGCAATCCCTTCAGTCGCGGTTGGTTTCTCCAACCGGGACTAAAGATGAACCCTCTCTTTATAGGCATTTCCCTCTATTTATAGGCTGCTCGATCCAGCCTGCTCTATTTATAGGCCTTTTCCTCTAAATACAACATCTTCATATTTAGGTAACACTCAAGACATTTATTAATATTAAAAACCGGGACAAACCGGGACTAGCTAACACTCAGGACTAAAGCCGCCCCCTTTAGTCATAATCATGCCTAGTCCTATAGTACGCAGCTTCAGGGTCTTCTTCCTCATCGTCATCATCACCTGCCACTCCGGGGATTCTCAGCCCAGCCATGGCATATACCAGGGGCCATTCCGGCCTCGGATTCACGGCAGGCGGGGGAGGGGTCTCCTGGAAGAAGATGCCGCTACCGCCGGGCGGGGGTGGGGCCTTCTTGTGGCTCTGTGGCAGGTGGACTTGTGGGAACCGCAGGCGAGGATGGTCTCTCCCGACGATGTAGCGCATCACTCCAATGATAGTACGGTTCGCCCACCATAGATGGCGGCCGGCTTCGTTGTGGTTCACCGGGGGCGGGCCATCACCCTCGTACCTGGCGAGCTCCCTTTCCCGCCTATTAGCGAAGAAGGCATTCCAGGTGTCGTAGTTGTCGGGATCCCACTGGGGATCCATCCGCTGCTCCGACGTGAGCTCGTGGTAAAAGTGGTTCGTGATGGCCGCCCGGCGTGCGGAACCTTGAGGGACAGGAGGGATAGGAACCCCTCCAGCGATCAGCATCCAGCCAGCGGGCGACCGGTAGCCCGGCGGACAAGGGTAGTTGGAGGCACACAGCGCCTCGGTCTCCTCGAGGGTCAGAATGGCCCAGTAGGCGTTGTCCATTGTTCTAAGAGAGGAAGGTGTGGATGTGTGGATAGCCATGGCGCGATCGCCCTAGATATAGAGGAAAAGGGCGGGAAAACTTGGCGTGAAGCTTTGGGAAATGGAGGGAAATATCTTTAGTCTCGGTTAGTGACTACAACCGGGACTAAAAGCTCTCGTAAAAAGGAAAGGGCAGGAAAACTTGGCGGGAAGCAGTGGGAAATGGCGGGAAATATCTTTAGTCCCGGTTTGTGACTACCGGGACTAAAGGGATATTATATTAAGATTCTTTATATTTTTCTGATAATAATAGACATATTATTTGTTTTATTTGGATTTTTATAATAAAAGATATGATTTTCCAAAGTTTTATATTTGATTTGAATTAAAAAAAATACAAATGAAATAATTTATAAATGATTCAAACAGATAAATGGATATTATATTAAGATTCTTTATATTTTTTGATAATAATAGACATATTATTTGTTTAATTTGGATTTTTACAATAAAAGATATGATTTTCCAAAGTTTTATATTTGATTTGAATTAAAAAAAGAAATTTATAAATGAAATAATTTATAAATGATGCAAACAGATAAATGGATGAAGGAGTGGGCTCTGAGCAAGATGGCTAAACTGTACCGGAACCACAAGAAAAGTTTATACTCTAAATATGTCGCGAAAAAGAAAACTCTAGACTTCAAAGGAGTAAACGATAAGTTGAGAGAACAGTGGCCCGATTTTGTACAATACAAGAAATCTGATAAAGCAAAGGCAAAGTCGGCAAAGAACGCGTGAAATGCTGCCCAAAAGAAATACCATCATAAAATGGGGACATGTGGCTACAAGAGTGCCGTCCCTAAGTGGGAAACTATGGAGAAGAAAATGAGGGCTAGAGGCGTCACTCGTGGTACAGATGGATGGCCCGAGAGGTCAAAGCACTGGTGGTAGGGGCACGGGGGATCGTTGGACCCAGAAACCGGGAAGACATTATTTCATGAAAAAATTCTAAAACCCTCCCAAGACCTTATTCAAGCAATGAACGATGCTCAATTGGGATTGTTCTATCCCGAGAGAGAGAGAACGAAGAGGTGACACACGCCCTAGGGAATCCTGAAAAGGGAGGACGAACACGAGGCAAAGGCGCCGATGTCTCGTGGAAGAAAGGGTTTCCTCAGTACGATGCCAGATACATAAGCCGTCAGAGAAAGAAGGACCGGGAGGCAGACCGGATCTCCAGGGTAGAGCAGGACCTAGCTAATCTGAAGATCCTCATGCATGAAATTAGCCAAAGGTCGCCGTCGTCAACTCACCCGCAGGCTGATGATCCTGCATTGTATCTTAGCCAGCGGAGAAGCAGCGTTGCTTCCACGGAGGTCCGGGCTGATGATCAAGCACTGCTGGATGATGCACTGGCTCCTCACTACCCCGTGGATGATGTCAGAGAGATGGCACAATGTGAGCTACATCAACCAATGAACAACTTGTCCTTCAAGGTGGCGATCGGCACTGCTTTACCTTGTCTACCTGGAGCACTCCACCATTTACTTCTGATTCCACCAGGTTATGCTCGTGCCACGGTGGAGGACATAGTGGAGGATTTTTCGGACCTAGAGATTGAAATCGCTACGCCTGAAGGCCTTACGAAACTAGGAGATGTCAAGCGCAACATCATTCTATGGAATAAGAAGTACATCAAGTTTCCAGGCTCGGCGCCAAGGCCACCGACTTCGAGGAATCCAAGTCCACCCCCCATCGAATATCGTCAACCTCCAAGTCCACCCCAACCCGACTATAGCCAACCTCCAAGTCCACCCCGCCCCGCTGACGATCGCCATAGCAGGAGTACATCAACTCGATCTTCGCCTCTGCGCAATACTCGATCTCCGCCTCCGCCTTCGTGCAATACTACTACCTCGTCAAAGAAACAGAAGTTCAACGGTCCCCCACGCCCCACATCGAAGAAAGGTCAAACGACGAAGATAGTCGACATCCCGCCGACTCTTCCAAAGAGACCTTATGACAAGACCAATGAGGAAACTAACACGGATGTGGCTGCCCAAGTTAAGGCGCATTTTGCACCCAAAAAGCCTGAGCCAAAGCCGGTATATGATGAAAAAACCAAAAAGTGGGCTAAGTCCTTTCTTGAGCAACCATCCCAGATATCGATGAATCTGGAATTAGACTATGACTGGGAGATTATTAAGCAAGCACAGAAGAAAAAAATCACAAGTGCAAAAAGCGGAAAGCAAGTTGCCCAGCTCGGAGCACAGAAGAATCAATCGGTCGCACCGCTCAAAGTCATTTCAGACCTCGACAAGGCCTTCAGAGCTGAAATGGATATGGACATTCAAATAATGGACCCCAGAGCCCGTAATAATGCTGCAATTATGGGAATCACTGTATCACAGGCCAAAGCACTTGCTACCGAATCAAATATGTCTCTTGGTCAATATTTAGGCTATGAAGATACGCCAGTGGGTCAGATAGTACGACAGTATGTCCAAGGGGAGCCTCTAGCCAGTAATGAGGAGATCGCATGTCTATCCACACATATGGGAAATCTGCACGAATGGTACATGTCGCAAGCAGAAAAAAAGCATCAGAAAGATTGGTTTCCGGTGGACGTTAGAAAGGAGCATCACTTCAAACCATACTTGATACAAGTTGAAATGACCGAACTATTTCAGTTATACAACCAGCGCGCCCTCGACAAATCGATCATTGGTTGCTACTGTCTGTAAGTGATTTATTTCTATAATTAAGTTTGTAGCTCGGCTCGTTCATTGCATTTAATATATTATCCTAACTATATATCCTTTTGTATGATGATATTATATTCTGCAGAATGAAGATGCTTGAATGCAAAAGAGCTAGAAAATATGGCGTTGGGTTCATTGACCCATATATCGTTAATGAATAACGTTAAAGAATCACCCCAAGGACGTGGAGGAAGACATGTGCAGGTTCTTAACCGAGAATAATTTTGTTAAGGAAATACTATTTCCTTACAACTTCAAGTGAGTGTTTATATCTTGTACACATTTTATTTTTGCTTACTGGCTGAGCTATGCATGTATGCTTATGTAAACGTCCGCAGATTCCACTGGATCTTGCTAAACATTCAAGTTGACAAATCCCTAGTTGAAGTCCATGACTCATTAAGTTAGGACCAAGAGTAGTGGAGCGACATGAAAGCAATGCTCCATAAGTAATTTCAATCATTATCGCATTATATCATCCTCTTTCATTCATTTCCTGATATCAAGTAACTAATAACTCCTTTGTTCATTTTCTTTGCCGAGCAGGTGTTGGACACGGTTCAGACAGAAAATACCAGGTCCATTCAAAGAGGAGTTAACTTATAAAATGGTGAAGAGTTTACAACAGCCACTGGGAACTCATTTATGTGGATACTACGTCTGCGAGTACATCCGCGAGTTGACCAGTGAGCGGAAAGTTGACTCACATTATATTTATGATTCGCGGGAGAAACTAGAGCCAGACCAGCGCATAAGAGAAATTCAAGAGGAGTTGGCGGGATTTATGATGAAGTTCTTGATGTACATGGAGATCATTATGCGGTTGACGTGGAACTCGATTTGCCTTAGTGATCTCCATGTAGCTGATATGATATATATATTCATCAATGACCATGTAATTTCAAAACATTTCTTCCTTTTGATATAGATATCATTAATGTATGCTTGCAAGGGATCGATTAATTATATAGATGCATCAACGTGTACTGTGTATGTAGTAGCATAGAATATGTGTACTTAAATATATGTTTGAAATTATAGTGAAACACAAAACGAAAAAGGAACAAAATGGCAAAAAAAAGGAAATACACAATCTCTGCCGCGGCAGGAAACCTTATAGTCCCAGGTGGTGTTACGGCCCGGGACTAGAGGGTTTCCGCCCCCTGCGGCGCTGAAACAGCCACGTGGCTGTTATCAGTCGCGGGCCGTAGCGAGCCGGGACTAGAGGGGGGCCTCTAGTTCCGTTTTCGCAGTCCCGCGCCCAAAACCGGGACTAGAGCCCGTTGCGGCCCAGGACTAGAGGCCTGTTTTCCACCAGTGGTCTCTAGCCGAATACCAAAAAGCCGGAGAATATTTTATAGTCCTTGCCTTCGCGGTCCCCAAATATAGCCGACCGCGGATGCTGAATTTAATTTTTAGTCCTCGACATCGTTGCTGCAGCTTTGCTGTCCCATCGATGTTCACACCGTCGACCACCAGTCGCCTCCGCCAATAGCCCGAAACACCCGCCACCATTTTCCCCTTTGTACAACCCACTTGCCGGTTCTACCTATCGCCGGAATTGGTCCCGAGAGCCGCTGCATCGAGCCAGATCCCGTCGTCAATTCAATGTTGATTCCAGCCACAGCGAGGTCGATTCTTACGATAGAAGGGCCATCGGAGCATAGGAAGGTTTAGATCGATCGCCGCAGACCAAAACCTACCAAAAAAACCGCCATAGCCCTCGGCCGGACGAGCTTTACGCCCCGCGGAGGTTTGTCGATGTCCATTCGTCGTGTTGGCCACGCGACGGGATTTCCACGACCACCACAGGGTAGCTCGGTCGTCACGCAGCCCTGGCAGAGGCCTCGGCCCTTTTGCTCGGCTCTACGGTACCGGCCACGGACTCCACCTCCACCACGCTCAAGGTACTCGACGGAATTTCTATATGGCTTGTCTTTTGTTCAATTGCAATCATCTTGACTGAGAGCACCTTCGGCTATAGACAAAGAGGTTGAGAGAGATGATCTTCGATGACTCTTCTTGGGAGGAGGAGGAAGAAGACGACAAAGATTTAGAGATGGCTTTAATGCTAACTATGAACGAGGATTTTCGGAGGCGGGAAAAGGATCGCAATTCGGTCGTCCGTGTATCAACCAGAATAGAGCCAAGGGACATGCTCCGATCATGCAGGATTATTTCAACCCTGGTGCAATCTATCAAGACAAGCAATTCCGACGAAGGTTTCAGATGCAAAAGGACTTGTTCCTCACAATAACAAAAGCCATGGAAATATCACTATGTTTGGTTCAAGCTTCGGAGGCGTGCATCGATAGAGATTAGTGCAAGCCCAATCATGAAATGCATAGCAGATGTGAGGGTACTTGCATATGGTTGCTTGGCCGACGACATTGATGACTCTGTTCGCATTAGGAAGGACACAATTTTGGAGGTTGTGAGAAGGTTTTAAAAAGTTGTGATTGATATCTTCGATCAAGAGTACTTGAGGGCACCCAGTGAAGAAGATGCCGAGAGACTTCATGTTGAGAGTGAAGCTCAAGGATGGCCTGGAATGTTTGGTTCAATTGATTATGTGCACTAGACCTGGAAGAATTGTCCAGCTCGTTGGAAAGGTCAATCCAAAGTCCACTAAAAAGATGCAACAATAATCCTTGAGGCAATTGCATCGAATGACCTATGGATATGACATTCATTCTATGGATTACCTGGCTCCTCAATGTGCTATAGAGGTCACCACTTTTCTCAAGGCTTATAAAGGGTGATGCTCCTCCTTGCAACTATGAGGTCAATGGCCATGAGTATTCATTGGGGTACTATCTTGCTGAGGGGATCTATCCTCCATGGTCCACATTTGTTAAAACTGTTGGAGATATGCCCAAGAGGCAATAATAAAAGTGGTTATTATTATATCTTTGTGTTTATCATAAATGTTTACATTCATGCTATAATTGTATTAACCGGAAACATTAATACTTGTGTGATTTGTAAACTTGTAAGAGTCCCTAGTAAAGCCTCTTTATTATACTAGCTTGTTAATTAATAGATGATTATGGTTTCCTAATCATGAACATTGGATGTTAATAATAACAAGATCATATCATTAGGAGAATGGTGTGATGGACATACTCCTATAGTTAAGCGTAGCATAAGATCAAAGTCATTTCAATAGTTTGTTTGCTATAAGCTTTCAGATACATAGTAACCTGAATCCTTCGACCATGAGATCATATTAATCACCATCACCGGATGGATGCTTTGATGACATCAAACACCACTTCATAACTGGGTGGCTATAAAGGTTGCATTGAGTGTTCGGAAAGTATGTGTTGAGGCACATGGATCAAGAGTGGGATTTGTCCATCCATATGATGGATAGATATATTCTGGGCCCTCCTGGTGGAATGTCATCCAATTGGCTTGCAAGCATGTGACTGGTTCACAAGGGATCGCATATCACAGGAACGAGTAAAGAGTACTTATCAGTAACGAGGTTGAACTAGGTATGCGGAGATACCGACGATCAAACCTAGGATAAGTAAAGTATCGCGAGACAACGGGAAATTGGTATCGTATGTAAATGGTTCATTCGATCATGAAGTAATTGTAGAAATATGTGGGAGCCATATGAATTTCCACATTCCTCTATTGGTTATTGATCGGAGAAGAATCTCGATCATGTCTGCATAATTCACAAACCGTAGGGAGACACACTTAAGGATTCGATGTTGTTTAGTAGATATAGAATGTGAGTAAGAAGACCGAATGTTGTTTGGAGTCTAGTATTGGATCCAGGACATCACGAGGAGATCCAGAATGGTCCGGATAATAATATTCATATAAGGAAAGTCCAATTCCGGAGTTCGGGAATGGTTTTGGTGTTTTCACCGAAATGTTCTAGAAGGGTCTAGAAGGTCTACTGATCCGGAGTGGGAAGGGTACATAGATGTGTCATGACAAAGTGGAATGGTTGCATTATGTCCTAGGTCACTTGGCTGGGCAATGGGAAGAGAGAAATCAAACTCTAGTTTGAAAATTCAAATGCCAATTTGAAAAGTCAAATCCCAACATGGTTGCCTAGTGGAGGGAGGGAAGGAATCCTACCTAGGGGAGTATTCCTCCCTCTTCCTTGCCGCCGGCCAAGCAAGGGGAGTTGGGGGAGGACTCCCCTCCCCTTGCCGCCTATTCCTCTCATAAATAGAGGGGAAGGGCGCCCCCGTGCCCTCCCACACCTCAAACCCTAGATTGGTTGCAGCCTCTAAAGTTGCCATCAATTTAGAGCCAGTAAAAGTACCCGCCTCCTAGCACCTCTACTAGCCACTGACCACCTCTAAACCTTGGCCCTCTAAACCCTAAATTGACAAGGCCCTCTTCTACTCCACCATACCCACTTTGGCTTAGGCGAAGCCCTGCGGGATTTCCCCTCTACTTCCAACACCACGCTGTCGCGCTGCCGGAATTGTGAGGAGAGATCTTCAACCTCCACTACCTGCTGGAACAAGGGAGAGTAAGGTCTTTATCAAGTACCGAACGTGTGACCAACTACGGAAGTGCTGCCGGAACACGTCGCCAGAAGGATCTTCTACGCTATATTGAGATTGGCAAGTGAACGACTACATCACCCACGAGAATCCGATCTCGTTAACCGCTTTGGAATCTTCGAAGGTTAGTACTCTATATACTCGTTGCTACAATCTAGTAGATAGATATTGGCTGGTGTGTGTTCATGCGGTAGAATTTTTTTTGTTTCCCATGCTACGAACTATGCATAGATCTACTGTACTAATAGAACACAATGGTTTTGTGGGCGTTGATGCTTTTGTTATCAATTGCCTTTTGTGTACTTTGCATCTTGCGGGATGATGGGATGAAGCAGTCCGGGCGAACCTTGCATGTCATCGTACATGAGACTTTCTCCATTCTCAACGTGCAACTTGCATTGCACAAGTGGCTTTGCGGGTGTCTGTCTCTCCCACCAAAGTGAAGATTCAATTTACAACGGGCACTTGACAATACTTGTATCAATGTTGTGGTTCATGTCCGTAAGTTAGAAGGGTTCTTATGCGAAAGCCCTAGCCACGTAAAACATGCAAAGAAGATTAGAGGCGTCCAACTTGTTTTTGCAGGGCTTGTGTTGAGATGTGATATGGCCATGATTGTGATTATATGAGATGTATGCAATAGTCCTTATTGTAAGTTGGCAACGACATGAGCCTTATGGTTGTCTTTAAATTTCGTTTAAGACATGCGTGTCTATTCATCAAAGTAGTTGTAATAGTTGTTGTTGGTGGTGGAAAACCATAAAGCGGCACCATTGACCTTGACGCCATGCCGATGATGATGGAGATCATGTTCGTGCTTGGAGATAGAGATCAAAGGCACAATAAGAAAGGTCATATCATATCACATATTATGAATTGCATGTGATGTTAATCCTTTTATGCATATTGTATTGCTTAGGTTGCGACGGTAGCATTATAAGATGACCCCTCTCACTAACTATCAAGTAATAAAGTGTTCATCCTCAGTAGGCACTGTTGCTAAGACTCGTCGTTTCGAAGCACCATGTGATGATCGGGTGTGATAGATTCTATGCGTGCATACAATGGGTGCAAGCCAGATTTGCACATGCAGATACTAAGGTTAAAATTGACGAGCCTAGCATGTACAGACATGGTCTCAGAACACAGAATACCGAAAGGTAAAACATGAGTCATATGATTGATATGATGAACATGTTGATTGTTCGCCTTTGAAACTACATCATATCTCATGATGATCGTACTTGGTGTAGTAGATTTGGTTCGTGTGATCACTAAAACAATGTGAGGGATGTTGTTTTGAGTGGTAGTTTACCTAGTTAATTTAAGAATTTAATTTGAAGTCAATTTGTCATAAACTTAGTCTAAAATCTTTATAAATATGTTGTAGATCATGGCAGCCCCTACCATCAATTTTAATGTGTTCCTAGAGAAAGAAAAGTTAAAAACAATAGAAGCAACTTCGCGGATTGGTTCCGCATCTTGAGGATTCTCCTCAATGCTGGTCAGTTAACCTATTTGATGGATGCATGACACGTCGTAAACGTATCTATTATTTTCATGATCGAGATCTAATCTATTTGTAATCATGCATGTTGTGTTTGTGGGGATCCGATGGATATTGAGATTATTATGTTGGTTTGATTAATGGTTTGTCTTTCTGATTCTATCATGTCTGTGTTGTTTGTGATCTTGCATGCTCTCTGTTGTTAGTAGCTATCTTGGCCAAGTAGTTGCTAGTGACTCCAAGAGGGGGTATTTATGCTCGATAGTGGGTTCATGCCTCTAGTTTCCAAGGGATGTGACAATAATATCTTAGGTTGTAGATGTGCTATTGATACTAGGGAGAAAACAACAGTCTCTTGTTCATGGAACATGTGGACTGTTTACCTTACACACTTTGCTTAAAGCAGTTGTCTGTTGCTTGCAACTTAATACTGGAGGGGTTCGGATGATAACCTGAAGGTGGACTTCTAGTCATAGATGCAGTTGGATGGCAGTCTATGTATCTTGTTGTATTTCCCAATCAACCTCATAGGATCTTTCTGACTAGTAATTGCATTGTTATGCCTTGCTCAGTTCCTGTCAATTGCCCCACTGTAATTTGTTTACCCTTCATGCCATGTTGTTTATTTAAGGAGAGCACCTCTAGTGAACTATGGACCCCGGTCCAATATTTACCATTGATACATCTTCCACTGTTACTTGTTTACTTGCTGCAAACCACCATTACCTTCCACACCTTACGTTTAATCCTTTGTTACAGCAAACCGGTGAGCTTGACAACCTAACTGATTCGTTGGGTCAAAGTCTTGAGTTTGTGTTGTGCAGGTCTCCGTGTTGCTTGCAACACCTGTGTGACATTTCCTTCCTCCTACTGGTTCGATAACCTTGGTTTCTTACTGAGGGAAAACTTGCTGATGTGCTACTTCACACCTTGCTCTTGGGGTTCCCAACGAAGCGCTCCTACATCAACTCAGCGTTGCCAACACATCACCATAGTGAGCAATCTATGAAGCTTTCTTCTTATAAAAAAAGAAACACATTGAAAAGAGGAAAGAGAGAAATAATCACCATTTTCCCATGGTAAATAAGAAGATTGTTGAGATGCCTATTGTCTTCTTGCCTTGTCATTTTGATATGGGATAACTCTTGTATCATGTGCAAGGGGTACCCTGTTGGTGGTTCTCTATGATACACATGTACTTACTATGACAAGAACTTATCGGTGACTAAAGTTGAGTAGCATGAGGAGCGGCCATTGTACTCAAGGGACATGAGATTGCAAACTTATATTTTGTCAAGCATATACTCCATATTTTGTTCACTTTAACCTTAATCACTTCAAGATGCTTATGATAGGGACAATGAGAGCTGAAAGCTAACAAGTACCATAATTTTTGGAAGCTCTTAGTGAAACCTGAAATACCTGCTTCCCTCTATGAAGGGCCTTTCTTCCACTTTTATATTGAGTCTCCACCTTCTATCCTTAGGCACCAATTAAGAGAGCATAGTTGCCATTCTTAGTTCTATGTGCATTGTCCCAAAACTTATTGATTGATTCATAATGTTGATATTGCTTGTTCTTGAACTATTTGTATGTAACATCCCAAAAATCATGATTTGTAAAATTTGCATATCATTCATGCATTCATAAGCATTTCAGACATTTTCAAATAATATTTCAAAACAGAAGCAAATAGTTGCCTATTAATTTATGTAGTAAGGGCAATGGCTTTATTTTTCACTCTCAAACTATGAGAAACTTTGTTTCAACCAGAAAGGTTTGAATGTTGAGTCCAAAGCTTGTTTAAAGTTTCAAAACAAAAATCTAGATTTAAAACAAATCTTGTGCCTATTATAAATATTAAAATTAAGGCATGGTTTTAATCCTATTTTAATTGGACCAAAGGGTTCGTGATCAAACATCAAGGTTTTATACACAAATATATTCTTGGAACACTTTACAAAATCCAGAAGAAATTTGAATTCAAACTCATTTGAATAAGCATTTGAAAAGGATTTCAGAAAATCAAATCAGAAATATAAAAAGGAATAAAGAAAAAGAAAAAGGCCGGCGCCACCCTTCCAGCCCATCAGCAGAATCGGCCCAACAACCAGCCCACCCGGGACTCCCTCTTCTCTCTCTCTCACTGCACCCGCTCTGCCCCCCTGACGCTGCCACTGGGCCCAAGCCAGGTCATCACCTTCTTCACCAACCCCGCGCGCGTAGACCCCGTCGCCACCGCCGTTTCCTCTAGAAACGTCACGTTGATTCCTCGCTTAAATTCCATTGATTCGGCGCGTAATTGTTGCCCTCGCTCTGGCTACATAATCACCTCTCCACCCCGCATATTTCCCCTCACTCACCACTCCCTAAGCGCCACTAGGCCGTTCGAATCGAAGCCCACACCACCGTAGTACCGAGCATCTCCGGCGACTGATTCTGATGAGCCTCGACCGCCCCTTTCCTTCTGGTTCAAACAAGTGTGGTCCTCATGTCCTTGTGCATCTTTTGACGCCTCTGGTTTGCCTGCACATGACCCAGGTCGCCGTCCCCGTCCACCTCCGCAAATGACAGAGCCGCCGCTCAACTCCGACGAGCGATTTAGGGCGGTCCAGAACATCGCCAACGTCATCGTCAGCCCGAGCCCGACACTGTCCGCAACTCCGACGAGCTCCCACGGCCGCAGCCGCTCGCCCCTGTCCACGCCAGTAGCACCTTGAGCATCCTCGCAGCCTTGCGACACTGGTAAGCATCGCCACTACCCCTAGCCCTCTCTGGAATTGCCGGAGCACCGTCGCCAGCACCCATTTGCGCCGCCCATCCATGGTCGTTTGATCGGACGCCGTTGGATCTAGATCTAGCGCGTAGGATTAGTTCACTTATCGAAGGGGTACGAGTAGATCTGGCCCATGCGATTTCATTTAAATCGTGCGGCCCTCGTTGATCGATCCGGATGAACTAGTACGGGCCAATCAGACACGCCCACGTCTCTAGGGTTTAGATTTAAAATCTGAAATTTGATCTATTAGATGTTCAAACTTGCAAAATTCATAACTTTTGATCCACATGTTCAAATTTTACAAATTTTATATCATTGGAATCAGGAGAAATAATTCTATCCAACCATGCACTTTGTTTAATAATTTGCTTCTGTAAAATTGGTTATTTTTGCAGAGACATTTGTAGGCCTATTTTGAGTATAAAAATTATTTGAAAAATGTTTTAAAGACCAAATTAAGTTTGATTAGTGTATAAATGTTTAGTTTAGTGTTCAGTATTGTTTTACTTGTCTTGTTTGAATTGTAAAAATCATCACATGGCATTTTCATGCATTCATATATGTTTGCTTGTTTATTTTGATATGTGAATTTGGTGCTATCATTTTATGTGTAGATTTTGGTGCTAGTGGTGATTGTGATTGTGAGGATTGTTGCTAATCCCCCAACTACAAAGGCAAGTGGTGCTTCATATTTTTGTCCCAATATTTTGATTATGCATTAGAAATATTTTGTATAGGGCTTGCATGGATATTTTGCTAAGTATCTATATGCCACGCTTGGGAAATCCTAGTAGTTGTAGAATTGATGGAATTTTCTATAAATTATGATAATTACTACATTGCCATGCTAATCCTAGTTAGTAGCAAACAAGGAGGGATTGTTATTCATACTATGGAAATTTTCCTTAGTCATTTGACTTGTGTTTTTGCTTAATAAAACAACTAAGTGAATGAAACCCCTGGGTGGAATGGTATGTTGGTTTGTGTTGAGTGGTTACACAAGGCCCATATCTATGGTTTACCTTGTGTATGACACTTGTGGAAAGCCACCCAGGAACAAAGGGATTTGAGATGCCATATGTTAAGAAGCTTCTAGTGCAACCACATGGCATTATGGGCTCTGCCTGGATCACATAGGTTGCAATAACTTAGCCATTTGGACAGTTGGTGGTAGTGGGTGATAGGTTGGAACGCATCCATTTGGTCTAAGGGAAGGCTTTTGAAAGGTCATGTCTTGGTGAAAATCAAGTCTTGTGGGGAAAGTGCACCACCTCTGTAGAAGGAAGAAACTAAGTACTTAGCCACGTCCCTGGTATTGGACAATTTGAGCATCAAGACATGGAAGCTATCAAGAATATCCTCATCCCAATTTTCTAAGTTAAATTTGTGGTTGAACAAGGGTGAAGGTTCACCAATTTCTATTGGTGGTTCCTTGGAGTTTTGTCAAACAAAAACTTAGTGTTTTTAACTGATAGGTAAAACCTATTTTGAGCAAAGCAAGCCTAAGCTACACTTAGCAAAATCATGTAGAAGCTAGATACTTATAAGGTATCACTTGCCAATATTATTCCAATGTATTGACCCACTGTGGTTGTAACTTGTGATGTTGCAGGTTACTCTAATGATGATTAGGGGTTATGAGTCTACACTCAATATGATTGCCTGTGGCACATGAAGATGAAGAGTTTTATTTTATATTGCTAAGTTAAACTCTTGTACTAGCCTATGGCTAATGAGTTGTAAAAGACTATGTTATCTCTGGAATGACGATGTAATAATTACCTTTGTTTCTGTGTACTTCATCTTAAACTGTGGATGCTAGCAATTGATCTAGGGACTAGCATTGTAATCACAGGGATATTTACCTTTATAAAGGTGGTATCTTACAGATAGTATTAGAGCACTGTGTTGCCTGTAGGACTATGACCCTAGGATTGGATTAGAAACCACTAAGGAAAAATTTCAGCACTTTGAAAATTTTCTACACTTGTCTTTTTCTTCTCGTAAAATTTTCTAATCTTCTTTCTCATCTCTATTTGTAGATGAACTCCATCAAAGAAGCCATAAGGAAGGGACCACTCATGACCATGACCTTGGAGTGTGAGACTGAATTTCCCAAAGCCCTCAAGAACCTTATGGTTACTATGGGGATACATGGTACAACTGTGGGCAAAGTATTCCCTGTGATGGATGAAGGAGAGGAGTATTGGCGGGTGCAACTTCACTTGTACAAAAGCAAGGAAGACAACCACAAGGAGTCAGGATTCTGCATGGTCACCAACTCAGAAATGCACATAACATTCTTTGACTCTGCAAGAAATGCAACTTGGAATGCTATCAAGGAGCTTGGTGATAGACTCAAGTGCAGAATGATCAACACTCAAAATGACCTTAGAGAAGAAAAGAAGCATACCCAAGAGTTAGAGACTACCAACCAACAACTAAGGGGAGACATCATAGACTTAATTTGGGAGTCTTGTGAACAAGATAGACAGATGGCTACTAAGGATACCCTGATAGCTATTTTGTCTAGTGAGTGAGAGTTGTAACGTACTTCGTTAGTTGGACCACCACACTTATCATTTTATTTCCAAAAAATTGTCTAAGTTATGTTGAACCTTTGATGCTTGTAATGGATTTGTGTATGCCATCACTTGTGTGATTGTTGCAAAATATGTGTGCTTGTGATATTTTGTCTTGTGATTTTGCTCTATTGATGTTGATTCTAACTTTTCTCTATTTTATAAAAATAGATGCCTAATGTTACTATCAACATGGTCGAGGAGTTCAAGGGAACTCGTTTTGGTACTCGTCTCATTGAGCTCACTAGTGTGCTCAACCTTCCACTTCCTAGCATCATGACACTTCCACTCACCAAGTTTGAGAGGAAGGACCTTTGGGGCTTCAGAGTCACTCAGCCGGGACTCCATATAGAGCCAACCACGGAGACCATCACTTTCAAGCTGATGCATGACGACAGGGAGAAAGGCCTAGATGTAGTCATGCAGGAGTTACTTGGGCGCTTGGTAGGGAGACACTCCACCGAGCTTAGATATCTTTACTTTCACCCCTTCGGGAGACACAACAAGGAGGGTGAGGCTATAGAGTACGAGGATGCTGCTAGAGAGACGATGGAGCCGATTCGTCTATACCTTCAGGACCTAGAGGGTCTTATTAGGCACCTAGATACTGATAGGACCAACGTCATGCTTAGCAATGACGAGCTCCAGGTTCAGCTTCGTGAGAAGGACAAGCTCTTCGCGGAGCAAGACGAGATAGTCAAGGAAATGGAGGCCAAGTTTGAGAGCCAGGACAGGAAGTTCAAGAGCCAAGAGAAAAGAATCCAAGACAGGAACAAGAGGATCGCGGAGATGAAGGAAGAGTTAGAGGCCAAGGACTTCGAGCTCGAGCACCAGCAGGGAGTGATCGAGAGGCTTCGCTCACAGAAGAGGGCTCTTAGGGCCAAGATAGAGGCCTTGACTACTAGTGTTGATGAGTACAAGACCTCCATGGAGAGTGCAGGTCTTACACTTGTTGACGAGGATTTTGATGCGGAGGAGAAGGGTAGACTACTCGATTTACTTTCATCTACCATAATTTGATTATTGAGTCACAATGACCATCCAACATGTGGGTGGCTTGCTTTGGTGTGTTTGCATTTTCATACTTGTTGTTTATGTCGTTCAGACTATATGTTATTTTGATGCTTGATTATTGTGATTGTCTATGTGATGTATTGTGCATGATAAGCATCGATGGGTATCTCATTCTTATCCTTATGAAAACCACAGATGCCTCCTCGACGTGCCAACCCCAACCCGAACAACAACAATGTCACTCCCGAGATGCAGCAGTTGATGACAGCACAGGCACAACTGATGTAGATGATGACCACTTTTATGTAGAATCAGAATAACAACAACAACAACAACCCGAATAATCCGCCAGAATTTGACATGCTCACCAGATTCCTAAGACTGAGGCCTGCAAAATTCTCAGGAACCACTGATCCAATGGTGGACAATGATTGGCTATGTTCGGTGAACAAGGATTTGGTAACTGTCGGCTGCACCGACGAGGAGAAGGTCAGGTTTACAGCACATCTGTTGGAGGACCAGCAGCAACCTGGTGGGATAACTTTCAGATCACCACTCCCATTGAGGATGTGACTTGGGTTATCTTTGAGGATGGATTCCGTATCGCTCACATCTCATCCGGGGTGATGAATTTGAAGAAGAAGGAGTTCCTAAGCAGCATCACCGCAGCGTGGCTGAATATATTGAGGAATTCAACAATTTGACGCGTTATGCACCGGATGAAGTTGATGCTGATGCCAAGAGGAAGGATAAATTCCTCGAAGGACTGAATGATGAACTGAATCTGCAGCCGTCTATTGCCTATGTCCCAACCTACCAATCACTTTGTGACAAGGCTACCATCTTGGAGAACAAGATGAAACAGGTTGAAAGCAGAAAGAGGAAGCACAACTTTGACAAGCACAGCTTGGGATCGTCTCATAAGCGTTCCCACCATGATGATAGTGGGAGTTCTAGATCTCACAAGCATGGAAAGTACAACAACCACCACAGCCACAACCGTCATCATGACAACAAGCATCATCGCAGTCATGATAACGACAAGTATAAGAACCACAAGAGTGGATACAAAAGCCACCACAATGGGGGTGGAAGTGGTAGTGGAAGTCAGCCTGTCAAGAAAGATCTCAGTCAGGTTGAATGCTTCAAGTGTAAGAAGATGGGGCACTATGCTAATGAGTGCCCAGAAAAGAAAGTTGAAGGTGCCAACAAGCCCAATCCCTTCCAAAAGGGACAAGTGAACCACATCAATGTGGAAGAAATTTATGAGGAACCTGATGCTGTGGCTGGTAAGTTCAAACTTAATTCTGTTCCAGCAGTTGTTCTTTTCGATACTGACGCATCGCATTCATTCATATCAAGAGCATTTGTTGATAGAAATGAACTTCCAGTTGAAACCATTGGGTGTCCTATAAAAGTAAGTTCTCCTGGTGGAGAAATGATAGTGAACTCAGGATGCCATGACCTAGTCATAGAATTTGGAAAGTATAAGTTTCCCGTTAATTTGATAATCCTAAATTCCCAAGGATTGGATGTCATTTTGGGAATGGACTAGATGACCAAGTACAAGGTAGTTCTAGATTGTGCAAATCATACTGTCACACTCATAACCCCGGACAATGAAAGTATTAGATTCAAGACTAATTTTGAATTTAAAGGGAGTAAGCTAAATTCTCTTAAGGGGTTAGCATGGACAGTGTGCCAATTGTGAGAGAATATCCAGTTGTGTTTTCGGAAGAATTGCTGGGAATGCCACCAAATAGGGATGTAGAGTTTCTGATTGACTTGCTGCCAGGATCTGGACCAATAGCAAAGAGACCTTACAAGATGTCAATTGATGAGTTGAAAGAACTCAAGAAACAACTTGGAGAGCAGTTGTAGAAAGGATTTATTCAACCAAGTTCTTCATCTTGGGGAGCACCAGTCTTGTTAGTTGAAAAGAAAAATAGAAGTCAAAGGTTATGCATAGATTATCGTTCACTCAATGAGGTAACTATCAAGAACAATTATCCTTTGCCCAGAATCAATGATTTGTTTGATCAGTTAGAAGGAGCCCGGGTGTTCTCAAAGATTGATCTTCGGTCAGGCTATTTTCAGCTTAAGATAAGGGAACAAGACATACCTAAGACAACTTTCACCACTAGGTATGGATTGTATGAGTACACCGTGATGCCATTTGGTTTGACCAATGCACCGGCTTACTTCATGAATATGATGAACAAGGTGTTCATGGAATTTCTTGACAAGTTTGTTGTCGTTTTCATCGATGACATTTTGATCTACTCCAAGATCAAAGAAGAGCATGAGGAACATTTGCGTTTGATACTTGAGAAACTTAGAGAGCATAAGCTGTATGCCAAATTCAGCAAGTGTGAATTCTGGTTGAATGAAGTTGGATTTCTAGGACACATTGTGTCAGGAGATGGTGTAGCAGTTGATCCCGCAAAAGTGTCAGCTGTAACTGAATGGGAATCTCCTAAGTCAATGAAAGAGGTTCGTAGTTTCCTTTGCTTGGCAGGATACTATAGAAGGTTTATTGAGAATTTCTCCAAGGTAGCTAAGCCAATGACGGAGTTATTAAAGAAATACAAGAAATTTGCTTGGACTGAAGGATGTGAACTCAGTTTCCAAGAGTTGAAGAAGAGACTAGTGACAGCACCAGTCTTATGTTTGCCAGATTTGGAGAAGGATTTCCAAGTGTATTGTGATGCATCTCATCAAGGATTAGGAGCAGTTCTGATGCAAGAAGGAAAAGTTGTGGCTTACGCCTCGAGACAACTCAAAACTCATGGAGTGAATTATCCTACTCATGATTTAGAGTTAGCCTCTGTTTCCCATGCACTCAAAACATGGAGACATTATCTTTTGGGAAAGCGATGTGAAGTGTTCACAGATCAGAAAAGTTTGAAGTATATCTTTACTCAGAAGGAAATCAACATGAGACAAAGAAGATGGCTAGAACTCATCAAGGATTATGACTTGAGTTTGCAATACCACCCCGGTAAAGCAAATGTTGTAGCAAATGCACTAAGCTGTAAGGTATATGTGAATGGCCTTACTAAGGGAGAGTTGCCAGATGATCTGTGTGCCCAATTTAGAGATCTCAGATTGGAGATTGTGCCGGAAGGACACCTCATGTCATTGGATGTTCAACCTACCTTATTGGACAAAATCAAGGAAGCCCAAAAGACGGACAAAGAAATTAAAGAGATTAAGGAAAAGATTGGCAAGGGAAAAGCCAAAGGATTCCATGAAGACGAACATGGTACTTTATGGTATGGAAAACGTATCTATGTTCCGCAAGATCCGGAGCTTCGGAAACTGATTTTACAGGAAGCACACAACTCACCATACTCCATTCATCCGGGTAACACCAAAATGTACATGGATATGAAGGAAAGATTTTGGTGGAATAATCTCAAGAAGGACATCGCCGAACATATTTCTTTATGTGATGTATGTAGTAGAGTGAAAGCGGAACATAAAAAACTAGCAGGATTGTTACAACCACTACCTATTCCTGATTGGAAGTGGGACAAGATTGGCATGGATTTCATCACCGGGTTGCCAAGGACCAGATCAGGATATGATTCTATTTGGGTAGTAGTGGATCGCCTAACTAAAGTGGCTCATTTCATACCCGTGAAGACAACCTATACAAGTGATAAGTTGGCCAAGATCTATATGAATAGGATTGTGTGTCTACATGGAGTACCCAAGAGTATTGTGTCTGATAGGGGAACTCAATTCACTTCTCATTTTTGGAGACAACTGCATGAGTCATTGGGAACGAGATTGGAATTTAGTACTGCTTTTCATCCCCAGACTGATGGACAGACAGAAAGGACCAACCAGATCTTAGAGGATATGTTGAGGGCATGTTCCCTAGACTATGGAGCCAGTTGGGATGAAAGTCTTCCTTACGCAGAATTCTCTTACAACAACAGCTATCAAGCCAGTATTGAGATGGCACCGTTTGAGTTTCTCTATGGAAGAAAGTGTACTACACCATTGCTATGGAATGGTGTTGGAGAAAGGAACTTGTTCGGGCCAGAGTTAATCAAGGAAGCTAAAGAGAAAGTCAAGTTGGTAAAGGACAGATTGAAGATAGCACAGTCCCGACAGAAGAGCTACGCAGATCCAAAGCGTAGAGAAGTTACCTATGAAGTGGGTGATAGAGCATATCTTAGAGTATCACCACTTCATGGAGTGAAGAGATTTGGAGTCAAAGGAAAGTTGGCCCCAAGATATGTTGGACCATTCAAAATTCTGAGTCGTAAAGGAGAAGTAGCATATGAGATTGAATTGCCTGAATCATTGTCTATCGTTCACAATGTGTTTCATGTGAGTCAGCTAAAGAAATGCCATCCGGAGATGGAAGAGACTTCTTTGAAGGATAATATACCTTTGGAGGAGGTCCAATTGGAAAGTGATCTCACTTATGAGGAAAACCTATCAAGATTCTTGAGACTGCAGAAAGAGTTACTCGGACAAAGACTATCAAATTCTGCAAACTTTAGTGGAACCATCATTTCGAAGAAGAAGCAACATGGGAAAGAGTAGATGACCTTCGGAAAGACCACCTTCACATATTTGTTAGCCAATCCGAATCTCGAGGGTGCGATTCACCTTAAGGGGGTTAGATTTGTAACATTCCAAAAATCATGATTTGTAAAATTTGCATATCATTCATGCATTCATAAGCATTTCAGACATTTTCAAATAAGATTTCAAAACAGAAGCAAATAGTTGCCTATTAATTTATGTAGCAAGGGCAATGGCTTTATTTTTCACTCTCAAACTATGAGAAAACTTTGTTTCAACCAGAAAGGTTTGAATGTTGATTCCAAAGCTTGTTTAAATTTTCAAAACAAAAATCTAGATTTAAAACAAATCTTGTGCCTATTATAAATATTTAAATTAAGGCATGGTTTTAATCATATTTTAATTGGACCAAAGGGTTTGTGATCAAACAGCAAGGTTTTATACACAAATATATTCTTGGAACACTTTACAAAATCCAGAAGAAATTTGAATTCAAACTCATTTGAATAAGCATTTGAAAAGGATTTCAGAAAATCAAATCAGAAATAGAAAAAGGAATAAAGAAAAAGAAAAAGGCCGGCGCCACCCTTCCATCCCATCAGCAGAATCGGCCCAACAACCAGCCCACCCGGGACTCCCTCTTCTCTCTCTCACCCGCACCCGCTCTGCCCCGCTGACGCTGCCACTGGACCCAAGCCAGGTCATCACCTTCTTCCCCAACCCCGCGCGCGCAGACCCCGTCGCCACTGCCGTTTCCTCCAGAAACGCCGCGTTCATTCCTCGCTTAAATTCCACCGATTCGGCGCGTAATTGTCGCCATCGCTCTGTCTACATAATCACCTCTCCACCCTGCATCTTTCCCCACACTCACCACTGCCTAAGCGCCACCAGGCCTTTCAAATCGAAGCCCACACCGCCGCAGTACCGAGCATCTCCGGCGACTGATTCTGGTGAGCCTCGACCGCCCCTTTCCTTCTGGTTCAAACAAGCGTGGTCCTCATGTCCTTGTGCATCTTTTGACGCCTCTGGTTTGCCTGCGCATGACCCAGGTCGCCGTCTGTAAGGTTCCCAACCTTTAATAAGGTAGAGACCCCTGTGTTTACAATGCTAGTCCCTGGATCAATTGCTAGCATCCACAGTTAAGATGTAATATAAAGAAACAAAGGTCATAATACAACTTTATAACCAGGAATAAAATAATTTATTACATCTTTCATAGCTCATTTGGCTATCTCATTACAATGCAGCAGAATATAACAATAGCATGGGGTCCTTCATCTTCAAAGTGCCACAGGCAGACATGTTGGTTGTAGACTTGTAATCCTAATCATTAAACTTCACTAATAACAATCAAACCTGCAACATAACAAGTTACAGCCACAAGGGTCAATACATTTGAATTGTATTGGCAAGTGATACTATGGTAGTATAGTGGAGTCTATCATCTATATGCATTTTGCTAAGTTTAGCTTAGGCTTGCTTTGCTCAAAATAGATTTTCTTTATCATTTGAAAACACTAAGTTTTTGCTTTGACAAAATCACCCAAGGAACCACCAGGAAATTGGTGAACCTTAAACCCTTGTTCAACCACAAGTTTTTAACTTAGAAATTTGGATGATGAGATTCTTGATAGCTTCCATGTCTTGATGCTCAAATTTTCCTTTTCCAGGGACATGGCTAAGTACTTAGATTTTACACTCTGCAGAGGTGGTGCACTTTCCCCACAAGACTTGGTTTCACCAAGACAAGATCTTTCAGAAGCCTTCCCTTAGACCAAAATGGACGCGCTCCAACATATCAAACCCCTACCACCAACTGTCCATTTGGCTAAGTTATTGCAACCTATATGATCCAGGCAGAGCCCATAATGCCAAGTGGCTCCACTTGAAGCTTCTCAACATTTGACATCTCAAATCTCTTTGTTCCTGGGTGGCCATCCACAAGTGAGATACACAAGGTTCACCAGTCCCCTGGCCTTGTGTAACCACTCAACACAAACCATTCCTTCCATTCCAGCCAGGTGATTCATTCACTTAGTTGTTTTATTAAACAAAACACAAGTCCTCATACTTAGAAATTTTCCATAGCTTGAATATATACTTCCTCCCTTGTTTTCTACTAGCTAAGCTAAGCATGATAGTAGTAGGAATCTTAACTTAGGAAATTTCTACTAAGGTTTCATCTACTAGGATTTCCCATAGCATAGTTTATACTTAGCAAAAATTCCATGCAAGTCCTACTTAGAAATATCACTAATGCATAGTGAAAATAATGGTACAAAAGTATGAAGCATCACTTGCCTTTTTGGTAGAGAGTATAAGTTCACTTCTTGATCTTTGCATTGTTCACACACTTCAAGTCACTACAATTCAATCAAGCAAACAATATTTTAATCTACCATTCAAGCAATTCATCACATAAAATGATGGAAACAAAACATTGCATGCAAGCATGCAAAAGGTGGTTTTATGTGTAAAATTGGTTTCTAATGGTTCATAAACATTTGAAAACACCTAATGGTCATTTTATAAAGTGGCAAAGTCATTTGCAATAGGTTTCACTTTATAAACCCTTTTTAAAACAAGGTATCATTTTATGTGGTGTAAAAATGTTTTTAATAAGGCATTAATCTATAGGGTTCACAAAATATGTTTTCAACCATAAAACTTGGTGTTTAGGGACAGAGAGTTTATTTCCAAAACATTTCTCAAAGGTTCTCTTCCAAAACCATTTTTAATAATTAAACCATATTTTTATTTGACTAGAATTGGTTTAAATCCAACATTCATTCTTTTGCTTCACCAAATACATTTTTGAAACCACAATTTGTTTCCTATGGTCAGTAGGTTCAAAACACACCATTTGCAAAATATTTTATCCCCAAAATCATTTTAGAACAAATTTTATAACCTAAACATGCATACACAAGTTTCTATAAAAACAAACAATTTAGTAGCAGTGTTTTACTAAACAAAGTGCATGGTTGGCTCGGGCTTGTTTTTCTGAATCCATTTATATAGAGTTTGCAAAATTTGGACGTGTGGTTTGAAAGTTATGGATTTTACAAAATTGAACATCTAATAGTAAAGTTTCTGGTTTTTAAAACAGACAGAGGCCACGTGTCATGATTCCATTCGCCTATACCGCTTCGGTTGGATCGTGCGATGACAGCTGTTGGATTTAAGTGGGATCACACGGCTCAGAAGCGCGCGTACCCTTTCGCTCACGTTCTATCCTAATTGTCAGATCCAAATCCTACGGTCCTAACTGCTTTGACCATTACTCAGCGGCGCTGGCGGCGACGACTGGCGGCGGCGTGTCTGGTGGCGGTGGTTCGGCGAGTCTAGGAAGCGAGGGAGAAGAAGAGGATGCTCACCAGAATCGTAGAATCGCGGTGATGCTCAAGGTGCTCGCGAGAGTGCAAGGGACGCACGGGGTTCACGGCAATTGCTCGCCGTAGTTGAGCTCTGGCTCGGGCTCGTCCTGTTGAAGATGATGGCGAAGGCACGGGGCACGCCAGAGAGAAAAGAAGACGTGGTTAGATGCGCGGGGTCATGACGAGCACGCGTGTGTGAAAGAGAAGGAGAGGTGCGGTCAGGTTCTTACCAGAAGCTTCGCCGGAGAGGAAGCAGACGGTGGCGACGGTGGTCGTCGTCGTTGCCGAGTGTTCTGGGGCTCGCGGGGACGAGTTGATGCCACTGGGAGGTTTGCCAGGGAGTGGGGAGCAGGTGATAGTGGTCGAGGGGGCAAGGGGCGGAGGAGGCTGGCCGGAATCGAAAAAAATAGTTCGCCGGAGACAGTGGTGTTCTTGGAGGGAATTAAGCAGCCTGGGGGCGTGCTAGGGTGAGGCGTCGTAGGGGAAAGAGAGAGGGGGAAGAGGCGGTTAAGAGAGCATGGTCTGGGGGCGGAATCACTGCGTCATTGAAGAGAATTGACGACGCGAATCAATCGGCAGTAACGGGAGGAAGAACTGGTCGCGGGTAGACGACGAGGTGAGCTGGCGGTGGGGTCCGCTTGGCAGCGTGAGAGAGGAGTGGGGAGATGGGGTCCACGCGTCAGTGTCTCCGCTGGTGCGTTCACTAGTTCGAATCGTTTCTCTGCAGGGGAGGAGTGGAACTGGGCTGGACTGGGCCAGGTAGGCTTAGCTGGGCTGGGTCGACCTTTTCATCATTTTTTTTGTTCTGTTTGTTTTTCCTTTTCCATTTCTTTAATTATGTTTTGATTTTGAATAAGCAATTCAAACACTTATTTGAATTCAAACCTTTGCCAAAATTTGTGTAGATTTAAATATTGATTAGTAGCACATTCTGATGTCAATTTTGGAATAAAATTTTATTCCGTTTTAGGGTCTTTTATTTATTTGATTAGGCCCTTGTTTTAGTTCAAATAGGATTTAATAATATTTTCAAACACCATTTAAGTTTCTAAAAACTTTCCAAATCTTTTCAGTAGGTTTTTATTTGATCAATAGGGTGTCAAATAATTCATCTTGAATTATTTGGAAAGTATTTAATGTGATTCAAAAATCATTTGAATTGGGTATTTGTTTTAATTCCAATGGAATTAAATATAGTTTTGATTTCCTAAATTTTATTTGGAAGCTTTATTTTATTTAAGTTAATTTAAACAACTTTTAATCCACTTGGGTAATTTCCAAAATACTATTTTCTCAAGATTTAAATAATTATTCTTATTAGAGATTTGTCTTTATTAAAAATAGGGATAGAATGGTTAATGTCTTTTTATTTTATTTTTGGAAATTATTATCCTTTTATTTTATTTGAATTTGGATTATAATCATTCCATTTGCTTATGGTCTTTTGCTAAGATTTAATTTGGTCTTTAAATATTCTTTAATTAATATTTCTTTCTTCATCTTATAAAATCCATATCTTTTTATTTAGGGATCCAAACTTGGTGATTCTAATTTGTGATATCTTATTTAATATTTATTTATTCCCTTAAATATCTTTAGGATTATTTTATCACCATTTGGTATGGATTTTAGATAAGTTCTTTATTAGCTTTGGAAATTTAATTTTCTTATCTTATTAAATTCATAAGATTTTATTTATGGTTCCAAATTAAGTGAAACCAATTTCTATGGTTTTATAATATTTCCATTTGTCTTTCTTGATCATTTGTAAATGTTTGTTGGCAAATTTTTATATGGATCAAATCCATAGGCTTGGAGATAACTTGGAAATGATTTTTATTCCATTAGGGTTTTAGGATGGATTTTCCATGTGTCCAAATTTCCAGATACATTCATTGAGGAATGCATTTCTCTAGATTTGAATTTTGTTGAATTCAAACTTTAATTAAAGTTTGTTCAAGATGGGATTTTAAGTTTCCTTTTAGAAACAAAAGTTTCTTTTCACCCTGATTTTCAACAATAATTTATTTTTCACATCACAAGATTTGGAAAATCTTGGGATGTCACACCGTCCCCGTCCACCTCCGCAAATGACAGAGCCGCCGCTCAACTCCGACGAGCGATTTAGGGCGGTCCAGAGCATCGCCAACGTCACCGTCCGCCCGAGCCCGACGCTATCCAGAACTCCAATGAGCTCCCACGGCCGCAACCGCTCGCCCCTGTCCACGCCAGCAGCACCTTGAGCATCCTCGCAGCCTTGCGACGCCGGTAAGCATCGCCACTGCCCCTAGCCCTCTCTGGAATCGCCGAAGCACCGTCGCCAGTAGCGCCACCGCCGCCAGCACCCATTTGTGCCGCCCATCCATGGTCGTTTGATCGGACGCCGTTGGATCTAGATCTAGCACGTAGGATTAGTTCACTTATCGAAGGGGTACAAGTAGATCTGGCCCCTGCGATTTCATTTAAATCATGCAGCCCTCGTTGATCGATCCAGCTGAACTGGTACGAGCCAATCAGACACGCCCACGTGTCTAGGGTTTAGATTTAAAATCTGAAATTTGATCTGTTAGATGTTCAAACTTGCAAAATTCATAACTTTTGATCCACATGTTCAAATTTTACAAATTTTATATCATTGGAATCAGGAGAAATAATTCTATCCAACCATGCACTTTGTTTAATAAATTGCTTCTGTAAAATTGGTTATTTTTGCAGAGACATTTGTAGGCCTATTTTTAGTATAAAAATTATTTGAAAAATGTTTTAAAGACCAAATTGAGTTTGATTAGTGTATAAATGTTTAGTTTAGTGTTCAGTATTGTTTTACTTGTCTTCTTTGAATTGGAAAACATCATCACATGGCATTTTCATGCATTCATATATTTTTGCTTGTTTATTTTGATATGTGAATTTGGTGCTATCATTTTATGTGTAGATTTTGGTGCTAGTGGTGATTGTGATTGTGAGGATTGTTTCTACTCCCCCAAATACCAAGGCAAGTGGTGCTTCATATTTTTTCCCCAATATTTTGGCTATGCATTAGAAATATTTTGTATAGGGCTTGCATGGATATTTTGCTAAGTATCTATATGTTATGCTTGGGAAATCCTAGTAGTTGTAGACTTGATAGAATTTTCTCTAAATTATGATACTTACTACATTGCCATTCTTAGACTAGCTAGTAGCAAACAAGGAGGGATTATTATTCATACTATGGAAATTTTGCTAAGTCATTTGACTTGTGTTTTTCCTTAATAAAACAACTAAGTGAATGAAACCCCTGGGTGGAATGGTATGTTGGTTTGTGTTGAGTGGTTACACAAGGCCCATATCTATGGTTTACCTTGTGTATCACACTTGTGGAAAGCCACCCAGGAACAAAGGGATTTGAGATGCCATATGTTAAGAAGCTTCTAGTGCAACCACATGGCATTATGGGCTCTGCCTGGATCACATAGGTTGCAATAACTTAGCCATTTGGACAGTTGGTGGTAGTGGGTGATAGGTTGGAACGCGTCCATTTGGTCTAAGGGAAGGCTTCTGAAAGGTCCTGTCTTGGTGAAAATCAAGTCTTGTGGGGAAAGTGCACCACCTCTGTAGAAGGAAGAAACTAAGTACTTAGCCATGTCCCTAATATTGGAAAATTTGAGAATCAAGACATGGAAGCTATCAAGAATCTCCTCATCCCAATTTTCTAAGTTAAAACTTGTGGTTAGACAAGGGTGAAGGTTCACCAATTTCTATTGGTGGTTCCTTGGGAGTTTTGTCAATCAAAAACTTAGTGTTTTCAACTGATAGGTAAAACCTATTTTGAGCAAAGCAAGCCTAAGCTACACTTAGCCAAAATCATTCAGAAGATAGATACTTATAAGGTATCACTTGCCAATACTATTCCAATGTATTGACCCACCGTGGCTGTAACTTGTGATGTTGCAGGTTACTCTGATGATGATTAGGGGTTATGAGTCTACACTCAATATGCTTGCCTGTGGCACATGAAGATGATGACTTTTATTTTATATTGCTAAGTTAAACTCTTGTACTAGCTTATGGTTAATGAGTTGTAGAAGACTATGTTATCTCTGGAATGACGATGTAATAATGACCTTTGTTTCTGTGTACTTCATCTTAAACTGTGGATGCTAGCAATTGATCCAGGGACTAGCATTGTAATCACAAGGATCTTTACCTTTATGAAGGTGGGATCTTACATTGTACCTATTCACTCTTATGAACTTTGAAGGTGTCCTAAGCATTTATTGCTACTCCATGAGGGACAAGCTGAATGCCACTATGCTATGTTTTCTATATGTGAAACAAACAAACGTCTTTCAATGCATTGTTATTCATGCTCTTTTTTTGTATCCTGTCATGTTGGAGCATAGTTGCGTTGTCTTATTGTTAGACCTACATCTTTCATGCTCATGTTTAGAGTACTTTGATCCCAGCTTTAATTGCTTGCAAATGGTTTGATCATGATTGTGACGGTGCATGTCACCTCAAAAATTATTCTTTTTTATCACTTACCTACTTGAGGACGAGAAGGAGTTAAGCTTGGGGATGCTTGATACATCGTACACATATCTATAAATTTTTATGTTCCATGCTTGTTTAGTATCTACTTTGCTTTGCTTTGTCTACACTTTGAGGTATTTTTATATGTTTTCTGGGACTAACCTATTAACAAGATGCCATAGTGCCAGTTGCCTGTTTTCTTTTGTTTTTGGTTCCTGAAAAGGCAGAAATTCAATATTTCTCGGAATTGGACGGGACAAAAGCCAAAGTCATTATTTTACCCGACACGACACGGAGCCACGAAGCAGAGAGGGAGGAGGACACCAGGGTGGCCGCACCCCCCCAGGCGCGGGCTAGCCCTGGTGGTGCCACCAGGGGGTGTGAGCCCCTGTCCCTCCACCGACCTTGCCTCCTTCGCCTATAAGAAGCCTCCGACCCAAAAACCCTAAATCATTGAACAGAAAGCCATGAAAAGTTACGCAACGCCGCCGCCACTGAAAGGGAGATTCGAGGGATAGAAAGTCTCTGTTCCGACACCCTGCTGGGACAGGGAAGTGCCCCCGGAGCCATCTCCATCGATCTCCATCACCGTTGTTGATTCCCATGATGAGGAGGGAGTAGTTCTTACTCGAGGCTAAGGGCTCTACCGGTAGCTATGTGTTCATCTCTATCTATCACTACTAGGAAAGTGGTCGTCTGTGGCGCACCTAAAAGGCCCATCTGTGGCGCACTAGTGGTGCGCCACAGGCCTTGCGCTACAGCTATCTCCTAGCCGTGGCGCACTGCCTGGTGCGCCACGGTTATGTGGAGATAGGCGTAGCGCACCTGCTAGTGCGCCACGGATATGTTGGCAGGTGCGCTACGCCTTGGATCTTCTGTGGCGCACGTTGCAGTGCACCACAGAAGCTGTGCCATGTGCGCCACGGGTGTCTTTTTTTTAATTTCAGGGATAAATGATATACAATACAAATTATATAAGCAGATATACACACAAATATACACACAGATATAAGATATACAGTTATATATATAAATACACAATTCGCAAAACAAGATTGAAACAAATACATATAGATAAGTCTCATACATGAATACATAAGTTATACATTGTTTCAATCAAGTTACAAAGTAGTTGGTGACATGCGAATACATGTGTCGATCGAACAAGTTAGAGCTCGGAAGCTCTCCTAGACATCTAAACTAGCTAGACACAAACTGTAACATCCCAAAAATACTAAGCTTGGATCATCAAATTCTAATCATCAAAATTAGGGTTAACAAAAACTTTTCTAAATAAAATCATGAATGCATGCATATGTGTATGCATGGATTTTGAATTCCTTTAAAACCACCTTGTTTGTTTGTTTGTTTCATTGCTTGTAAAATGTTTCTTAGGTGAAATAAACATCATCTAAAACATTTCCCACACTTTTCCTAAAGACAAGTAAATCAAAACACATATATGAAATGAATGGTCATTTTGACCAAATTAACTCCCATGCCTACTTTGGCTGTCTCAAACTTTCAGAACCTAACAAAAACTTTTCTGGATCTTTGCACCCCTTGAATGTACTCATAACAAAGTATCAAGGCCCACTTTGTGATCATCCAGAAACTTTCAAATGCATAGTTTAAATGACAATTCAAAATTGAATCTTTATCATATGGGAAGATCCCACTTATTCAAAAACCACTCAAACAAGCTCAACTTTCAAAACCCAAGCATCTGCAGACTCACCAGTACCAATCTAGCAAACCCACCAAAATTCATTTCAAAATTCAAAACTTGAGTCCATGCGGCCATTTCATCAAACAGGTTGCAGACACAAATCAAACAAACATCAAACACTATAGTGTGCAGTAAAATTGGCCTAACTTGTTCCCTAGTTAGCTCACACATAGCTCAGTAGATCATCTAGGAAGTTTAACTAAGGACTAGCACCCCTGTGAGCTTGCCATTGCCATCAATGGTGAACAGCCGAGCACCCCCTTGTCACCCCATTGTGGACAGCAGGCTAGAGGAAGAACTAGACGTGCCAACCTTGTCTGGGAGGCAGCCCACCGTCCATCGCCACTCCCTGTCCCAGTCGCGAGCGTTGCCAAGCCCTAGACCACGCCCACAAGCCGCGCCCAGACCGCCAGAGACCATGCCGAGCATGCGCCAGAGCACCACCCTCGACCAGCGCCCATAGACCGCGCGCTGCCCTTACCGCGTGCACACACGCTCGCCATCAACCCAGGAGACCACCAGACATTCCCGTTTGCCGCCCCGTGCCGCACAGCCACCGCCCGTCGTCGAAGACGCCGCTTCTGACGCGCAGAGCACCGCCCGTTCCAGACCAAACCACAACGCCCCATGCCTCGAGACCATGTCGTTGAGCATCGCTAGGAGACACCGCACCGTCCCCTACCCTTGCCCATGCCATTAGCCGCCTGTAACCTTGCCCCCGACGAGCTCACCGTGCGCCCCGACGGTCCCCTCGCTCGACTATAAATAGAGGCCACCCCCGCATGATTTCTTCACACCATCTCACTCCCCTCTCCTCACTAATCGTGCCACACCGTTCTCAGAGCAAGGCGAGCACCACCCCGCCGGAATTTCACCGGAGCCCGCCGCCTCTGGAGAAGAAGGGAGCCAGCGATTGGAGCCGCACCAGGAGAAGCCACCAGTACCAGGAGATTCGCCGTCGTCGACTTCGTCGTTCGCCTGCCTCGCCAACCCTCGCCAGTACTCCGGTGAGACCCCAGCAACCCCCACTGGCCGCGCTAGGTTTCATTCTCGCCGGCGTTGTCTCGTGTCGACGATGACTCCCAGCCGTTAGATTAGAACTAGATCGAACGATCCACGTTGCCCCATACCGCTTCGCCCAGCCCCGTGTCACTGACGAGTGGGGACACCCACTTAAGCAGCCCGCGGGAGCACTGCGCCTAGCAGGCCGGCCCAGTAACTTTTCCCGCGCAGCCCAGTTATTCAAATTAAAACTTTTTCTATTTCAATTCAAACACACTTCTGTACCCAACTTCAAAAATCAACCCAGATCGATTCATTGCACCAAATTGAATGAAAGCAATTTTATTGGAAAGGTCTGTGAATGCTGAATCCAAGCCCGTTAGATTCAAGTCATTTGGATATATAGATCACCCATGGTAAAAATAACAAGGCATAAGCTTTTCTGCATTCAAACATTTTTCAAATTTAAACCATAATAGCTTTTGAGTTGATTCCAACTCTCAAAAATCACATTTCACCATACCTTTCAGAATATATAAAAATATATAGGTTTACTTGCAGAAATATTGTCCAAGTAATAAAAGAATGCTACATAAGCATTTCTAGCCACTTTAATTAAGTAAAATAAAAGGGTAAAACCTTATTAAATTGTGACACCACTTTAAATCACATTCCCATGGACTACAATATGTGGGGATGACATGTGTCAACATGATCCCATATTTTGTTTGGAGAATATTAAATCTTAAGTAGTTTTTCAATGAGTAGAAATTACTTTTCTAAAAATAAAAGGAATTAAATCAAGCTTTAACCTTGTAATGTTAGGGATGATGCTAGATCATCCATAGGACCCTTGTGTGTGATGATTGCAAGTAGTTAAGTATTGATTGGTGATTGTGTACCTCGTATTTATTCATAGACGCTAGTACCGACCAAGGATACGAGGAAGAAGGAGGATACTACGAAGAAGAAGCCGAGGAGAACTTCAACCACTGCTCTGCACAAGGCAAGCTAAAACTTGCAAGATACTCTACTTTGGCAAGCTTATACTAATATTGATGCAAGCTACTACTATACCTATGCAAGCCTTACTAGTTGACCTATGCAAGCTAACCCTTGCAAGATACCCTACTGATGCAACAAACCCATACTTGTTCTATGACTACTATATGCCTTAAGCATATGTGATCATATCCACTTGATAAACCAATCCTAGTTTTATGTGCAAGCTTCTTACTTTATTTCTTTATCAAAGCTTACTTAGAGTTTACTTAAGTGACTGGTAGATATTGGAAAGATGCTGAAGGTTGCATAAAGAGCATAAAATTTGGCCTAAGTTAGAAACCTTGACATCAGCCTGAGACATAAGGTTGTACTTAGTTGAAACTCCACTAGTTACCACCCCTCATTAGTACTACCCCCACCTGTAGATGCTAGTGCTAAGCATAAAACTTGATCAACCTTAGATGGGAATACTTGGTGGAAAACCTTGGAATGATGGATCATTCTATTGAAATGTTTTGGACATGTGTTTCCAAACACTTGAGGATTTTGGTGATAAAAATGTTGAGGCATGAGCCTTAGCCCTTTATAAAACTGATGGTTGTCTAGATGCGATATCATTCAATTTTATCGTACAACCACAATACCCGAATATTGGGTAGGGCTTGACTGGAAACTTATATTCCTTAGTATTAGTTATCTCACGGCCAAGGTCTGAGCTGAGGCTACCTTGTGAAGATTGTCCACCTGTGCAGTACCCAAGATGACAGTTGGTCATGGTTGGGAGGCCAAACTCACAGGAGAGGTTCTTATACTAGGGTGTGTAATTGAAATGTTAGGATTGATTATCCGCATAGTGAGTATGGTGAATTCAGGATTTTTTCCTGACGGATGTATCGAATGTTGTGGTGAAAGTGTACAATCTCTGCAGAGTGTCAAACTATTCGAATAGCCGCGTCTGCGGTTATGGACAATTGGAGTGGCCATACTGTTCCCCCGTCAGACTTTTCAAAATGACCTGTGAAATGAATTGAGAATTTGACTTGACCACAACAGAGTTGTGATATGAAATACAAGTTCCCACTTAGGAATTATAAAATTGTGACTAGCTTTGGAACCTAGTAGAGATAAATCTGGCTTTTGCAAAACAATCCTAGAGCCTAGTGTCCTATTATGCAAAAAACCCCTTACCTGTTAGTACTAGTTTGCGAGTACTTAAAGAGTACTCATGGCTTTGTCCCTGGCTATTCCCATGGCCAGACTATGAAGAGGAGTACCTGGAAGATGGACCCCAGGAAGGTTATGACAACTAGGATCATCTCCCATTGTCAGCATTGCCTGTGACCCTGAAGATGGAGCTTCGCCTATGCTACCGTTATTATTATGTATTCCGCCGCTTGATGTTGTATTAAGAACTGGATCATGAGATCCCTATTTTTGTAAGAACTTATGTATCGTTTGTAATGGATGATGTACTATGGTATCCAATTCTGTTATGTCTCGCAAAAATGGTAATCCTGGGATTGCGATGTATGACATAACAGGCATCTAGGATTGAAAAATCCGGGTGTTGACAAGTTGGTATCAGAGCCATCCTGACCATAGGAGACCCTAGTTAGACTGGACGTTTGAACCAAAAACTTAGTTTCAAAACCAAAGAAAACAACTATTTACAAAAAACTTATTCTAATTCTTATCTCTTTGATTCTTTCATAAAAATCCATGTTCCTCAAAAACTCTTGCAAAATACATAAAATTTTGACACACTTGATCACTCTGCTAATCTACTCATCCTCTATTTTTATAGATGGACGTGAAGTACAACAAGTTTTACCAACTTGGGAATGGAGGGGACCTTATCTTTGAGAGGGATCTGGATCAGCTTTCGGAACTTCTGGAGCGTCCGCACCCCGAGTTCTTCGGATCTCAACTCAATGATCAAGGAGGAGAAGATCTGCAGTGGCTAATTGTTGCAAGTCTCCGAGGAAAGATTGAACCTCCCACTGCAGAGGGAATTCAGTTTACCTTGAGGGAAAACAACTGGCTCGATGGACTTGCCAGAGCAATGCAGGAAGCTCTTTCCCGTCTATGTGGGCAGAGCATCAATCAGATCAAGGGTACTCGCTTTGAGTTTTTCCCAGGCGTGATGCAAATGGACAACCACTGGAAGCCCCATACCACGTCGAGCTGAAGACTCAATTGGACCACCTTAGCTTCATGATGTATGATCGTCAGCAGGAGTTGGACAACTGCCGTGACTATTGCAACCACAAGCCCCTCTTGCGCGCCCCAGCGCTTTTTCTGAGCCTCAATCTGCTCCAGTACTCTCCACAGCAGCTCCTGCCCCGGCCGAGAAGGTCGTTACTTCGGCGCCTCCTCCGACCGTGACCCCTGCTGCTCCTATTACCGAGGTATCGACTCCTGTTGGTACCTCTAAGGCAAAGAAGATCGTTTCCACCAAAGTCTCCATCTCTCAAAAAGGCCTTGCTGGCTCTTCCCAGCCTAATATTGCCGACGTGCTGCGCAAAGGGATTGCTCCCACCAAGGCTCCTGTTACCTCGGCCGCTAGCTCTCAACTTGCTCTTCATAAGAGTCCTGCGGTCGCCGTGGTTACAGAGCATGTCCGGGGTAAAGTTTTAACCCAGACGTCTAGTGGGAAAAGCCTCGGCTCGCTGGTGGAGTATGCCAATAACTGGAATGCGGCTGACCAATTTGAGGGTAATCCCATGAATCAGCCCTTTCAGCTTTCCGACATCAGCAGCCGTTTGGATCAAGCTGCCAAGATTGTTTTGGACAGTAACAAGATGAACGAGGTAAATATTCTGTCTTGGTGTTTTGACTATTCCATATATATGCACTAGTCCCCGAAACTTGAAAGTGAGTAACTTGTTAATCGCTTGGAAGTTTTTATCATGCTGTATCCAACCCAGCTTAGTTTAGTGTTCGGATTGGTCTCCGAGTAGACTTATCTTATACTTTGCTAAGCGTCTAGCTGCTCCTTGAGGTATCCAGTCTCCTAAGTCCGGGTTAAGTCCTTGTTTAACTTAGATCTGCTGTGGCTCTGAATATTCAGCCCTCTAGACTTGAGTTAAGCTCTTGCTTAGCTCGGGTCTACTGTAACTTCAAATATCCAGCCACCTAGATCCGGGTCAAGCTCTTGCTTAACTCGGATCTGCTGTAGCTTTGAATATCCAGCCACCTAGATCCGGGTCAAGCTCTTGCTTAGCTCGGATCTGCTGTAGCTTCGAATATCCAGCCACCTAGATCCGGGTCAAGCTCTTGCTTAACTCGGATCCGCTGTAGCTTTGAATATCCAGCCACCTAGATCCGGGTCAAGCTCTTGCTTAACTCGGATCTGCTGTAGCTTTGAATATCCAGCCGCCTAGATCCGGGTTAAACTCTTGCTTAACTCGGATCTGCTGTAGCTTTGAATATCCACTTATTGTTTGCTCTATTGCTCAGATTGCTCATGATCGGCGAACTGCCGAATTCCAGCGACTGCTTTTCTCGCACAGGAAGTTGCAAGAGAAATATGAGAAAGTTCTCCCTGTTGTGAAAAAGACAGGTAATTCGACCGTTCTCCTTGCTACTTCTGATATTGTCATTATTTCGTATTTGTAATGCCGACTTACTTTATGCGTTAATAGGTGATATCAATAATTTGAACATCCATCTTGAGAAAAAGGTCAAGAAATTGGAAGGTCAGTTTTTTCTCTACCTTTGTACTTATCCCTTTCTGAAACATGCATCTAGTTTCTTTTACTTTGCTTGGCCTTGGCAAGGTCGAGATACAAACCTTTTGTATTGCACGCCGATGTCTGACGTGACGTTGCATTTTTTAGATGAAGGTGTCGCTCATTCGGCGCTGCTAAAAGAGAAAAATGATGAGATAGCTCGCCTGAGCGCCGAGGTGGAGGCCCTTAAGCTTTCTCAGAAATCCGAGCTAGAAAAAATCGACCAGGAATTTTCTGAAGAGAAGAATCGGCTGGCTCTAGAGCTACAGAAGAATAAGGAGCTCCTGGAGGCTGCCGAGTTAAAAACTCGGGGAATGGGCGAGGAAATTGCTTCTTTTGAGAAGAGCAAGGGTATTTGGGCTAAAGACCTCCAGATGATGTTGAGTTATATTCATTGTAAGTTTCTTATCATGGCTGGCTTATGTTTTTCTCCATCTTTGCTATTTCCTGACGCGTTCGAGTTTCATGCAGGTCATTTTCCAGAAGCTAAGCCTGTGAGCTCTAAGGCAGTCCTTGCTGCTCGTGCGCGCCGAGGTCTCCCTACTGATATGGACTTTGAGTATGAATTAGAAGATTTCTTGGTCGCTGTGGGCGCTACCCTTGGTCCGATGAAAGTTATGGGCAGGGACTTGGTGCTAGCCGCTATCCGAGCTTATCATGCTCTCTGGCCGAATACTTCTGGGACACCTAATATCCGCGAGATTGAGTTGCTGGTGACCAGATTGAACGAATCTGAAAAACAGCTAAGTCTTTGGAGGGAATCAGCTGGGCGGGCAGGCGCGGATATGGCCCTTACTGTTATTATGTCCTGGTATGAAGACATCTCCCTTGATATCCTGAGGAACTTGCGCACAGGCTCCCGCTGGGTTGAAGACCCCGCCTTTGTTGCTCTTCGGCAAGCTCGTGCCTTCCAGCTTGTTGAGTATGCCGACGTGCATACCTAGATTGAAGGTCCGAGTTTCCTGCCGAACCCGGAGGACGAGGTTGCAGTAGAGGACGCATCGGACAATGATTCTGCCTCCTCTGGCGACTCCAGTTCAAGCTCGGACGGCAACGGTGATGCACGATCCTCTTCCAAGGGTACTGGGCATTCCACTGCACAGAATGATGCTCCTCAACAGCCTCGGGTTTCTGCCGAAGTCGTGCCTGGTTCAGTGGAAGGTGAGGCGACCTCTGCCGAAGCAGCGCCTACCTCGGACTGCCCAGTTCCTGACCCAGTCACTGCCTCCCCCGCCAAGGACCTTTAAATTTGTTTTTCTCCTTGGTATGCCAGGCGTATGATGTGCGTAAAACCTCTGTTCGCTTTGTGTAATGACACTTTTCTTTTGCTGTATGCTTCCGGGATATGTACGCTTGTAGATGCTGTCATGTCCTTTACATGATCTCGCCTATCCGAATTCTGGCTTTGATTGTTTGACATTTTTCCCTTTTGGGATGTGCGTCTGGCTTCGTGTTTCTTAGTTTTAGCCCTTTGCTCTAGGTATGGGTTTCCAATCTTACACGAAATTTTTGCTATTTTTATTTTGAGCACCAAGTTTTGACGCTTCTTTCTATTAAAAAGCTAACCATTACCTTGGCATTGTCAAAGCATCACATATAGCATATAGGACCAAAATGGAAATATCATATATCGGTCTCCGAGCTACTGCTCTGGATGCCGACGTGCAGTGCATAGGATAAAGTGGAAATAACATATAGATGTCCCCGGGCTACCGCTCTGGGTGCCGAAGTACCAATTTCACGCTAAATTCGGATAACACATGGCAGTCCCCGAGTCATTGCTCTGGGTGCCGAGGTTCAAACATATAATACGAGATCACATAACATACGGCAGTCCCCGAGTGACTTCTCTGGGTGCCGAGGTTTAAACATATAATGCGAAATCACATAACCTATGGCAGTCCCCGAGTGACTACTCTGGGTGCCGAGGTTTAAACATATAATGCGAAATAACGTAACCTATGGCAGTCCCCGAGTGACTACTCTGGGTGCCGAGGTTCAAATACATTATTGGATTTTGACCTTGAGATACAGTGCTACGAGTAGAACGGCCGAAGTAAAGCCACATTCCAGGGGCGCTTCGTTTCTTCACCAGCTTTGTCTGCCTTGTTCTCTCGAGGGGACTGGGCGTCGATCAGATAATATGCGTCGTTGTGCAATGCTTTGCTCACAATAATTGGTCCTTCCCATGGGGGTGACAACTTGTGCATGCCGGCCGTGCGTTGCACTAGTCGGAGGACCAAATCTCCTTCTTTGAATACTCTTGGATTCACTTTCTTGCTGTGATACCGCCGTAAGTTCTGTTGATAAATAGCCGATCGTGACAATGTCAACTCTCTGGCTTCTTCCAACAGGTCTACGGCATCTTGCCGAGCTATCTCATTTGTCTCCGAGGTTGTGTACTGGGCAACTCTTGGCGAGTCATACATTATGTCGGTTGGGAGCACGGCCTCTGCCCCGTACACCAGAAAAAATGGAGTGTAACCTGTTGACCTATTCGGAGTAGTGCGAAGGCTCCATAACACGGCTGGGATTTCTTCGATCCAACATCCTGCCGACCTTTGCAGAGGTTCAACAAGTCGTGGTTTTATTCCTGATAGCACCAGTCCATTAGACCTTTCCACCTGTCCATTGGATGCTGGGTGAGCCACCGAGGCAATATCTAGTCTTATGTGCTTCTCTCGGCAAAACCTAGCGAAAGCTCCTTCTGCAAAGTTTGTGCCATTATCCGTAATAATGTTGTGTGGGTATCCGTATCTTAAGATGATATCCTTGAGAAATTTCACTGCTGTGTGCCCATCACACTTTTTGATTGGTTTTACCTCAATCCACTTTGTGAATTTGTCTACCATAACCAAAATGTGGGTCATTCCTCCTCTCGCCGGCTTGAAAGGTCCCACCATGTCCAAACCCCATACGGAAAATGGCCACGTGATGGGTATTGTTTTCAACTCGGCCGCCGGCATATGTACTCTGGTTGCATACCTCTGACACCCATTGCACTTCTTAACTAATTCTTCTGCCTCTTTTAACGCCGTTGGCCAGTAAAATCCATGCCTGAAAGCCTTGGCTACTAGAGCGCGAGATGAGGCATGGTGCCCACATTCTCCTTGGTGTATGTCTAGAAGGATTTCCTGACCTTCTGTGGAACTCACGCACTTCTGCAATATGTTTGTTATGCTTCTCTTATATAACTCATTGTTTATGATTGTATAAGCTTTTGCTCTTATGATGGTTTGTCTGGCTAATACTTCATTACTCGGCAATATCGCATCTTTTAGATACGAAAATATGGGTTGCGCCCATATCGGCGTTACCCTTTCTGCAGTGATCCCCCTGTCTATCTCCATGTTTTCTGCCGACGTATATACCTCAGCTCTCTCCATGATTGCTATTACCTCGGCTGTCCCTCTCTTTAGGGATTCCGAATCTTTCTGCGGATCTACCTCCATTGGCGTATGATTCTCTGCAGAACTTGCTGGGATAAAGATTGATTCGGACTCTGGTGATGGGTTTATTGATGGTTTCCTGAGGTGCTTCAGGGCAATACCTGGCGGAATTGATTGCCGGGTTGATCCTAATTTTGACAATGTGTCGGCAGCGTCATTTTCTGCTCGTGGTATGTGGTGGAATTTACATCCTTCAAAATATCCACTGATTTTTTGCACATGGAATCTGTATAAAGCCATATTAGCATCTAACGCGTCCCAATTACCTGATACTTGCTGCACTACTAGATCCGAGTCACCGTAGCATAGGATTCGGCGTATACCAATTTCTTTTGCCACTTTCAATCCGTGAACTAGTGCTTCATATTCAGCTACATTGTTGGATGCGGCAAAATGTATTTGCAGTACATATTTCAACTGATCTTTTTTAGGCGAGGTTAGCACTATTCCCGCTCCCAAACCGTTCCTTAGTTTGGAACCATCAAAATGCATTGTCCAGTAATTTGGATCTGGCAGTGGTGGCTCATATTGCACCTCGGCCCAGTCTACGAGAAAGTCGGCGACAGCCTGAGATTTGATTGCATCTCTTCTATCAAATTGTGGAGCATACGGTGATAACTCGATCGCCCATTTTGCTATTCGGCCACTTGCATCTTTGTTGTTCAATATGTCGGCTATGGGTGCCTCACATATTACTTTGATGGGGTGCTCTTCAAAGTAATGCTTAAGCTTTTTTGCCGACATATATACTCCATAGGCCATCTTCTGATAGTGCGTATAATTCTGCTTTGAAGTGGATAATACTTCACTTAGATAATATACTGGCCTCTGAACTGACTTACCTTCTTCAAGTCGTTCCACTACAACCACAGTACTAACTACTCGATTGGTAGCCGCTATATAAAGTAGCATAGGTTCTTTCGATAATGGAGAAGCTAAGATGGGTGCCGTAATTAGCATCTTTTTCAATTCCTGAAACGCAAGGTCGGCCTGGGGAGTCCAGCCAAATTTGTCCGACTTTCTCATCAGTTGATAAAGTGGCAGTGCCTTTTCTCCTAGCCGACATACAAATCGACTAAGCGAGGCCAGGCAGCCCGTGAATTTTTGTACATCATTCAAACATCTCGGCAATTCCATTCTTTCTATTGCTCTTATCTTCGTTGGATTAGCCTCGATACCTCGGCTGGACACAAGGAACCCGAGTAGCTTTCCTGCCGGCACGCCAAATGTGCACTTCTCTGGATTAAGTTTCATTCGGAACCTTCTCAGGTTCGCGAAAGTTTGCCGTATATCTTCTAGCAAAGTTTTGCTCTCCTTAGTTTTGATGACTACGTCATCCACATATACTTGTACATTTTTTCCTATCTGATCATGTAGGCACTTTTGCATGCACCTCTGATACGTTGCTCCTGCATTTCGCAGGCCGAATGGCATTGTACGATAGCAATAAGCCCCGTACGGGGTAATAAATGCAGTTTTTATTTGATCGGCCGGATTTAACGGTATCTGGTGGAAACCAGAATACGCGTCTAAAAATGATAACAGCTCACAGCCCGCGGTCGAATCGATGACTTGGTCTATTCTAGGTAAAGGAAAAGGATCTTTCGGACATGCCTTGTTCAGGTTAGTGTAGTCGATACACATTCGCCACACAATGGCTACATTGGGGTCATCTTTTTTCTTTTCTACTAGTACCGGATTTGATAACCAATCCGGATACAGCACCTCCATGATGAACCCGGCTGCGAGAAGCCGAGCTATTTCATCCCCTATTACTTTTCTCCTGTCTTCGGCGAAGCGGCGGAGAGGTTGCTTCACCGGCCTTGCTCCTGGCCTGACGTTTAAAGAGTGCTCAGCCAACTCCCTCGGCACACCTTGCAGATCTTGAGTTGACCATGCAAATAAGTCCCGATTCTCACGGAGAAAGTTGGTGAGCTCGCCTTCCTATTTAGCGTCAAGGCCTGCACCAATAGTAACAGTGCGCTCTGGGAATTGCTCATCAATCTGAAATTTCTTCGTCTCTTTTGTCGGCTGAAAAGAAACACTGCCATGAGGGTTGGCCAGTGCCGGCATGCTTAACTGTGCTGACTGAGCGAGGGCTGCTACCTCCTGAATCCTTTTCTTTTCTCTTGCTATAACCAATGACTCGGCCAAATTTGACCCGGCCGAAGCACACTCCATTGACTTCTTGTAATCCCCTGCAACTGTTATCACCCCTTGTGGTCCGGGTAACTTCATCTTTAAATAACCTATATGACAGCTGCTCATGAATTTGGCCAGTGCGGGCCGTCCGAGTAGAGCATGATAACAACTTTCCAGATCGACCACCTCAAATTCTAAATTTTCTGCTCTGCAATTATCTCTTGTACCGAATAACACGTCCACTCGGACTTTACCGATGGGCTCACATGAAAGCCCTGGTACTATCCCATGGAAAGTTGTCCTCGTGGACTGCAGCATATTCTGTGATATTCCGAGCTTGTGCATGGTATCTTTGTACATGATGTTGATACTGCTTCCATTGTCGATGAGTACTTTTGAGAATTTCACATTGATGCTTGGTCCCACAAACGTCGGATCCAACACAAGTGCATATGATCCTGGACTCGGCATTATTCTGGGGTGGTCTTTCATGCTCCAGGTCATCTCCTGATCAGACCATGGCTGGTATCTTGGCACTGCTGGTACAACTGCATTCACTTCCATATGCCGGCGCTGCACACTCTGCTTGTCCTGCTGTTCTGTCGTGAACACACAATAAGACTGGTGATGTTCCCTGTAATCATTACGTCCAGCATTCGCCGGATTTATCCTTCCGTCCTGCCCCTAGTTCATTACTTGATGCACTGCATCCCTTCGATCCGAGTTATCGTACCTCGGAGGAGGGGGCGATAGCATCAGTTGCTGTGTATTTGCTCCAGTTAACTGCGGCTGATGCTGCTGTTGCACCTGATGGGGAGCCTGAACTCCTGCCGGGTTCCCCATCGCATTTTTCATCCAGGCGCATTGCCGGGTTGTATGATTGGCTGGTCTAGATGGGTTTGATGTGTGAAATTTACACGGTTGATCCAACATGGATTCGAACGTATACTTCGGCCTCTCTTGCCATTGCTTCTTTTGTTCCGGGGTCCATTGCCTCTTTCCTTCATTCCTTGATGTCCACTGTTGAGGTCCATTTTTCTGCCGTTGAATTGCTCCGTGACTCAGCTGATCTTGTGCTACAGCCGCCACCTGGGCTGAATTATATCTATAATCCGGCCTCTCTTCTCTTCTTCTTCCTCTGAAATCACGTCTAGATGACCCGGCCAATTCTCTCATGTACTGGTCTTGTTGCTCACGATGGTCTGCCGACATTAACTCCGGTTGGGTTGGGTCACCCAATGCATAGGAGTCCGCTATTCTGATTGTTTCTGCCAGTGTGGTTGGCATATCTCTCTGCAGGCGTTGCCACAGTACGCTGCCATAACGGCAGCCTTGCGCGAACCAAGCGATTGCTTGCGATTCGATAACTCCCTCACACGAGTTTCTCAAGTTACACCATCGAGTTAAAAACTCTCTATCTGTTTCATTCGGCCTCTGCTTGCACATGGCTAGTTGCTGTGGTCTATTCGGTCTCTTGTATGTGCTGGTGAAGTTGCTAACGAACATCTCTTCGAAATCCAACCAGCAGTTGATACTGCCAGCTGGTTGATTATTCAACCATACCCTGGCTGGTCCTTCCAACATCTGTGGGACATACCGCACAGCCCATCTCAGATTTCCACCTGCTATCTTCACAGCGGTGGCATAATCAATCAACCAGTCTTGTGGTTTGGTACTTCCGTTGTACGTTTTTGTGCCTCTTGCCAACTGGAAATTCGGCATTGGTGGTTCGCCCATGATCCTCGGTCCGAAACATGCCGGACCTGGTGGACCTTGCTCTTCCAATAGCTCGGACCGGTATAGCCGATCCAACTTTACTCTTGCATCATTCGCCGGCAAATCCCTGTACAGGACTCTATCCTGCATCCCATAATGATTGTTTCCACCCTGGTTTGCGTATTCTACCTCGGAATATCCATCATTATACCTTTCATTCATCTGATTGTAGCGAGCTGGCCTCACTTCTCTTTCCTGCCGAGGCTCATGTCTTGGTTGCTGGTTGAGCGGCACTTCTCTTCTTACTTCGGCCGGGGTTTGGTTTTCATAATTGTCTCTTGCAGGTTCTTTCCTGCCGTGCTCCCCATTACCTCGGCCGCCGCCGTCCTTTTCCATGCGGCCGTGGTTTCTCTCCCCACTGTTACCTCGGCTTGCATTGCCTCTGTTCTCATTTGCCTTTCCAGCTATTGCCGGGTCATATGGAACAATTTGTTTGTTCCTCTTCCCTGAGGTTACTGCTTTTTCTTTTCTAGCGTTGTTACCGGGTGAGGATGCCGCTGCCGCAGATAAAGCAGGTGCTGCCCCTGCCGAATGAACCATCCGTGAAGCTCCTGGTCTTGTCGGGTTAGCTTTGAGCATTTCCTCATTTTGCTGGTTCGCGATGCGCACCAGCTCGTTCACTCTTTCTTGTTGCTTCTGCCGAGCTTCCCCTGTCAACCCCTCTAATTCCAATGCTGCGGCATTTGCCGCTCTCAGGTTTTTCGCCGGGGTACTGTACCTCGGCAAACCCAAATCTCCTGATTCGGCTCTGTGAGCTTCATGCTCTTTGTTAATATCATTCATGAGGTTCTTTCCTCTTAATCTCAGTTCGTCCACCCGCTCGGGTGCGATATCAAGCTTATTAGCTTTTGCATATTCTCTCAGGGTCCTGTTCAAGGATTCCCGCAGGGCTGATACTTTTTTGGCCTCTACCAGCACCTTTTGCCTGGTTTCCTCTAACTCTGCCTGAGCATTTGCCGGATCAAGTATCAGCGCTACAGGTGTAGTTAAGTTCTCTATAGTTGCCTGAAGAATGTTCTCTGGTCTCTCCAGAGGTGGTCCTCTCACTCTTGGTGCCTTTGGGGTGGTGTCATGTAGCTCGGCCGGGTTTGTCACTGGCGGAATTACCTCGACGGTTTGCAGTGTGATCTGCTTGGGCGGACCCTGTGCGCCTGCGGCGGGTTCTCTGCTTGACCCGGCTAATGCTGCTCCCGCTGGAGTCCCTACTGCGACCATCACCTCGACGCTGCCTGCCAGATGCTCTCCTGATGGACAGCTCGCCGCGCTTCGAGGTGGTTCCCCTGCAACAACAACCTGGTGAGGATAAATGTCGGTGATGTCGACGCCGACGTAGACCCTGTGCTCGCCCAGGCCGATGAAGATCCCGTTGCGCGGGGGGGTTTTCCCCCTGAAGCTCCCTGCATTGTCTCTGACATAGTCGCAGAGACCAAATCTCTGGACCAAGCCAGAAACAACGCGCTCGCCGGTGTTGATGAAGTTTCCCGTCCGGATCACAACTCCAGCTAGCACCGCTGCCTGCCCCATGGTGGGCGCCAACTGTCGTGGTGGTGGCACGGCAGATGCCATGTGTAGGCTAAAGTATGGGGCCAATGGATGCTAGTGGGATCTGGGGAGGGAAGATGCAACTGTCTCTACACTCAAGCTGCCAAAGCGATGAACTTTATTTCTCTCTTGATGGGTTACAAGTGCTCCTTGAGCTGTTTACAGGGGGACAATTTGAATCTCCCCAGCCTAACGGTGCGCCCAGAATCGATCCTCCCCTCAGGGTCCAAACCTCCCCTTATAAAGGGGTACCTTGGGTGCCCTTAGGGCTGACGAGGCAAGCATATTCGTGGAATATGCTTGTCCCAAAATAGTAGTTCGGCGCGCCGCTTTCCCTGTCCCCCTTCTTACTGCGGTAAGTTTCCAGAGGGCCCCTCCTGCGTGCCTCGGGCTTCTGGACCGTCACCTCCGTGACCTCCTTCTGCCCCTCTGACGCTCTGCACATTTGTCTTTAGTCTTTGGCTCTGCCCAGATTCCAAGACTGGGGTTTGACTTTGGGCTTCTTCTTCTCCTGCAAGCTTCGTATGATTCGGCCCTTCCTCGTATAACTCGGCCTGTCCTTCACCTGCATCAGAATTATAGGAGCCGACCTGGCCGAGTTACTACTTACCTCGGCCCGATAGTGTTTTGTCGTTATTGTTGCGGTCGTGCCTCTTCCTATCTTGGCCGACCTTTACAAGACTCGGCCGGCCTGAAATATAACTCGGAAACTGGACGGGGGAATATCTCTTCGTCTTTCCCCGTCTTTACCCTATCCGGGGTTACCTCCCCAACATCTGCCATCATCAAGACGAAGGATCAGACCATAGCCATTCTAGCAAAGGATCGCAAGTCTCGCCGCCGTCAGCTCGACAAGAAAGAGCGCATTATTGCCCGTCTTCGCCACCCCATCTCATCTTTGGAGGAGACCATCCACAAGAGAGACATGCAGTTGGAGGAAAGGGAGAATGCAGGAGAGGATCTTCGTGGAGACCCTTACTCCTATCTCAACAATGACAATGATTTTCTGGAGGATCAGGCCATGGACTTCTTCACCGATGAGGATGATTTCGCCTTCATCGATGATGATGAAGATGATGAAGCCACAGACTCCAAGGAGTAGTAGCACTGAGCACCGGCGTAGTGAGTAGTATTCGGTCCCACTGTATCGTAGATTCCAGGATGGTTCTTAAAACCATCTGTTTTTCCTTGCTGTGGTGTGCGTTGTATCGTGTGAATGAATGAATGAAAAAGCAAGTTGCTAGAAAAATCTGAGTCAAACATTTAGAACTTTTCAAAGACCCAAAACCTTAGAAATTTCCCTCTTTTCTCATGATCTATATCAATCTTCAGATGCCATGTGGAGGAAGTGGTTCAGCCCCGGACCCGATGTTGCAGATTCTGCAAATGTTGACTTATGACCGCGAAGCTGAAAGAGCGGAACGTCAAGCCAACCTAGCCACTCTGCAACAGATAGCCCAGCTAGCCCACAACAACCAAGGCCACGGAAATCAGGACAACCATGGATCTAAGCTCAAAAATTTCCAGAATACCAACCCACCTATTTTCACCAAGTCAGAAGAACCCCTAGATGCCGATGATTGGGTGCAAACCATGGAAAACAACCTAGAAGTCATCGGAGTGGAAGCCAACGATAAAGTCCTGTTCGCCACCCATTATCTAGCCGGAGATGCCCGAGCATGGTGGAATAGTGTTCGCGCAATGACCGGAGGCCAGATGATGACCTGGGAGGAATTCAAGGTCAAGTTTAGCAGAACCCATGTGCCACCAGGTTTGATCAAGAGAATGAGAGACGAGTTTAGAGAGCTGAAGCAAGGAAGGATGACCATAGTGGAATACCGTGACAAATTTTTGTCATTAGCTAGGTATGCCCCGGACGAGATAGACACCGAAGCCAAGAAGAAAGAAAGATTCCTGAATGGTCTCCATGACGAGATGCAGACAGTGTTAGTCAATATCCCCTTTGTAGATATTGAAGCCCTTGTCGACTCTGCTATCCAGATGGAAGGAAAGATCAACCAAGCCAATGAGAACCGCAAGCGTCGCATGATCCATCAACCCGGAACCCATCAGACCCCAAAGTATCGCCCCAACCCATCTCCAGGATTTGCCCCAAGAACCAACAGACCCCCTATGAACCGTCCGACCTACCCCAACCGTGGAAACCCTAGACCCGGAGGAAATCACAACAAACCCGGCAACTCTAGCAATTTCAACCGTGCCCCACCCAAGTTCAACACCAACAATGCTACCACCAACACCAACACTGCCCCGAGGACTGGAAGCAATGCTATGCCTGTCGCAGCCAAGGACAAGTCCCAAGTGACCTGTTATGACTGTGGAAATAAAGGTCACTATTCCAATGAGTGCCCCAACAAGAAGAATGCTACATCCCCTAATGCCAATGCCCCAGCTCAGCAGCAGCGTCGTGTCCAGCCAGGGAGAAGATTTGCCCCAGGGAATTCACTCAACCGCAACGGCCGCCTTTTTCTCATGCATGCTGAAGAAGCTCAGGAAGCGCCAGACGTCGTGCTGGGTATGTTTTATGTTAATTCAGTACTTGCAAGAGTGTTGTTTGACTCTGGTGCATCGCATTCATTTGTCACCGAAGAATTTGCCTGCACTAGTAAAATTCAACCAACCAAACTGAAGCATGTTATGATTGTGCAAATTCTCGGATCAACCACCAAGGCTAGGCAAATTTGCAAAGCCGTCCCTATCCGAATCCATGGCATAGATTTTTATGCTAATCTAATAGTACTCGGAACTAAAGTTTTGGAAGTAGTACTAGGAATGGATTGGATGTCCAAACATAAGGGATTGATTGACTGTGCTAAGAAAGCCATCACCATGACCAGTACCGCCGGAATATCAGTCGAGCATATATCTGAAACCTTACCTCGCCAATTCAAGTGTAACAAGAGTCTAGCCCAACCTACCATTGACCAAGTCCGGATAGTCTGTGAATACCCCGATGTATTTCCAGATTTTTTGCCCAGTATGCCCCCAGATCGGGATATCGAGTTTATCATCGAACTAATCCCCGGAACAGGACCCATAGCCCAGAGACCCTATAGTATGAACCCGTCAGAACTAGAAGAACTGAAGAAACAACTGGATTCCATGCTAGAAATTGGATTGATTCAACCAAGTGCATCCCCATGGAGATCACCTGTCTTATTCGTGGACAAGAAGGATGGAGGTAACCGTTTGTGTACGGATTATCAGAAGTTAAATGATGTCACCATCAAGAACAAGTACCCCTTGCCCAAGATAGAAGATATGTTTGATCAGTTGACCGGTGCCCAGGTGTTTTCTAAGATTGATCTTAGAACTGGCTATCATCAACTCAAAATTCGTTCAGAGGATATTCCAAAGACTGCCTTGACCACCAGATACGGATTATACGAGTATACAGTCATGTATTTTGGATTAACCAATGCCCCCGCTTATTTCATGAACCTCATGAATAAGATTTTTATGGACTTCCTAGATAAGTTTGGCGTTGTTTTCATCGATGACATTCTGATTCATTCCAAATCAGAAGAAGAACATGAGCTACACCTAAGGACCATTCTTGGAACCCTTAGAGAGCATCAGCTGTATGCAAAGTTTAGCAAATGTGAATTCTGGTTAGGAGGTAGGATTCCTCGGTCACATTGTATCAACCGGAGGAATTGCCGTTGACCCTGCCAAAGTGAAAGATGTAGAAGATTGGCAAGCCCCAACCACTCAAACCCAAGTTCGTGCTTTTCTCAGATTGGCGGGATATTACCGCAAATTCGTAAAAGGATTCTCGAGTATCGCCAGACCCATGACCCAATTGCTGAAGAAGGACAAGAAGTTTGAATGGACCGACAAATGTGAAGCGAGTTTTCAAGAACTCAAGAGGAGATTGATTTCATCCCCAATCTTGATCATGCCGGATATCACGAAGCCCTTCGATGTGTATTGTGACGCATCCAAGATTGGTCTCGGATGTGTGCTAATGCAAGAAGGCAAAGTTATATCTTATCTATCCTGAAAATTGAAGCAACTTTTGCAAAACTACCCAACCCATGACCTCGAACTCGCAGCAGTAGTTTTAGCCCTGAAGACATGGAGACATTACCTAATGGGAAACCGTTGTGAGATTTATTCGGATCATAAGAGCCTAAAGTATATATTCACTCAGAAGGAGTTGAATATGAGGCAGAGAAGATGGATTGAGCTAATCAAGGATTACGACCTGGGCATTCACTATCACCCTGGTAAAGCCAACGTGGTAGCCGATGCCCTTAGCAGATTGCCGTGCCGCTTGAACTCCATGATTTTGAAGGAGCAACCAAGTTTGCACAAGGAGATGGAAGATTTGCGAATGGAATTAGTAAGTGAAGGATTCTTGGCTAGCATAGAACTCCAGCCCACTTTGACCAGTCAGATTAAAGAGGCGCAGAAGGGAAATGCTAGTATCGACGGAATCAAGCGTCGTATCGGTACCGGCAAAGTTCCCGGATTCACCGAGGACGAAGAAGGAGTTTTATGGTACAAAGGACGCCTTTGTGTACCAGCAGATTCAGAGTTGAAAGAAATTATCTTGAAGGAGGCTCATGATACTCTTTATTCTATCCATCCCGGAGGAACTAAGATGTATCAAGATTTAAAAGAGCAATTTTGGTGGCATAAGATGAAGAGAGAAATCGGAAGCTATATCGCCAAGTGTGATATATGTCAGCGAGTCAAGGCAGGACATCAAAGACCCGCTGTATTGTTGCAACCTTTGCAAATTCCGGAATGGAAATGGGATTCTGTAGGAATGGACTTTATCACTGGACTACCTACTTCTAGTAGGGGAAATGACTCTATCTGGGTCATAGTGGACAGGTTGTCCAAAGTCGCCCATTTCTTGCCCGTCAAAACCACATATCAGAGTTCGAAACTAGCGGAGTTATACATCGCTAGAATCGTTAGTTTGCACGGAGTCCCCAAGAACATAGTATTGGATCGAGGAACGCAGTTTACCTCGAGATTCTGGAAGAAAGTCCAAGAAGGTTTAGGAACCCACTTAGATTTCAGTACCTCGTATCACCCTCAGACTGATGGACAAACGGAGTGAGTAAATCAAATACTCGAAGATATTGTTAGAGCATGTGTGCTAGAATATGGATCCAAGTGGGAAGGCTGTCTGCCGTTTGCAGAATTTTCATACAATAATAGTTACCAAGCCAGTTTGCAAATGTCCCCCTTTGAATTCATGTATGGAAGAAAGTGTCGCACCCCTTTGAACTGGTCTGAAGTAGGAGAGAGTCAGATTTTCGGACCCGACATCCTCCGAGAAGCAGAAGAGAAGGTTCACAAGATTCGTGAGCACCTCAAGACCGCCCAATCCCGACAGAAGAGTTATGCCGACAAGAGACGTCGAGACCTCGCCTTCAATATAAGAGATTTTGTTTATCTGAAAGTGTCGCCATTGAAGGGAATGCAACGTTTCCAACTCAAAGGAAAGTTAGCCCCCAGATATATCGGACCTTTCAAAATTCTCAACCGTCGAGGAGAAGTATCCTATCAATTGGAACTACCTGAAGAGATGTCAGCTGTGCACAACGTGTTCCATATCTCGTTACTTCGCAAGTGTCTCAAAGTCCCCGTGAAGACCGAAGTGTTCAAGGATATCGATCATCGGACCATAGAGATCAACGATGACCTGACCTATCCTGAAGTACCCATCCGCATTTTGGAAGAAGCTTTTCGAACTACCCGAACCCGAAGCATCAAGTTTCTCAAGATTTAGTGGAGCAACCACACAGAAGAGGAAGCTACCTGGGAGCGCGAAGATCACATCAGGATGGAGTTTCCCGATCTCTTCAAATCCTAGGTAATCTTTTCGTCCTTTCTCAAATCTCGGGACGAGATTTTGTTTAAGGGGGGAAGGTTTGTAACATCCCAAAAATACTAAGCTTGGACGGGACAAAAGCCACCTGTTTTCTTTTGTTTTTGTTCCTGAAAAGGCAGAAAGTCAATATTTCTCGGAATTGGACGGTACAAAAGCCAAAGTCATTATTTTACCCGACACGACACGGAACCACGAAGCAGAGAGGGAGGAGGACACCAGGGTGGCCGCACCCCCAGGCGCGGGCCAGCCCTGGTGGCGCCACCAGGGGGTGTGAACCCCTATCCCTCCACCGACCTTGCCTCCTTCGCATATAAGAAGCCTCCGACCCAAAAACCCTAAATCATTGAACAGAAAGCCACGAAAAGTTACGCAACACCGCCGCCACTGAAAGGGAGATTGAGGGATAGAAAGTCTCTGTTCCGACACCCTGCTGGAACGGGGAAGTGCCCCCGGAGCCATCTCCATCGATCTCCATCACCATCTCCATCACCGTTGTTGATTCCCATGATGAGGAGGGAGTAGTTCTTCCTCGAGGCTAAGGGCTCTACCGGTAGCTATGTGTTCATCTCTCTCTATCACTACTAGGAAAATGGTCGTCTGTGGCGCACCTAAAAGGCCCATCCGTGGCGCACTAGTGGTGCGCCACGGGCCTTGCGCTACGGCTATCTCCTAGCCGTGGCGCACTGCCTGGTGCGCCACGGTTATGTAGAGATAGGCGTAGCGCACCTTCTAGTGCGCCACGGATATGTTGGCAGGTGCGCTATGCCTTGGATCTTCTGTGGCGCATGTTGCAGTGCACCACAGAAGCTGTGCCATGTGCGCCACGGGTGTCTTTTTTTTTAATTTCAGGGCCAGATGATATACAATACAGATTATATAAGCAGATATACACACAGATATACACACAGATATAAGATATACAGTTATATATATAAATACACAATTCGCAAAACAAGATTGAAACAAATACATATAGATAAGTCTCATACATGAATACATAAGTTATACATTGTTTCGATCAAGTTACAAAGTAGTTGGTGACATGCGAATACATGTGTCGATCGAACAAGTTAGAGCTCAGAAGCTCGCCTAGACATCTAAACTAGCTAGACAAAACTATAACATCCCAAAAATACTAAGCTTGGATCATCAAATTCTAATCATCAAAATTAGGGTTAACAAAAACTTTTCTAAATAAAGTCATGAATGCATGCATATGTGTATGCATGGATTTTGAATTCCTTTAAAACCACCTTGTTTGTTTGTTTGTTTCATTGCTTGTAAAATGTTTCTTAGGTGAAATAAACATCATCTAAAATATTTCCCACACTTTTCCTAAAGACAAGTAAATCAAAACACATATATGAAATGAATGGTCATTTTGACCAAATTAACTCCCATGCCTACTTTGGCTGTCTCAAACTTTTAGAACCTAACAAAAACTTTTCTAGATCTTTGCACCCCTTGAATGTACTCATAACAAAGTATCAAGGCCCACTTTGTGATCATCCAGAAACTTTCAAATGCATAGTTTAAATGACAATTCAAAATTGAATCTTTATCATATGGGAAGATCCCACTTATTCAAAAACCACTCAAACAAGCTCAACTTTCAAAACCCAAGCATCTGCAGACTCACCAGTACCAATCTAGCAAACCCACCAAAATTCATTTCAAAATTAAAAACTTGAGTCCATGCGGCCATTTCATCAAACAGGCTGCAGACACAAATCAAACAAACATCAAACACTATAGTGTGCAGTAAAATTGGCCTAACTTGTTCCCTAGTTATCTCACACACAGCTCAGTAGATCATCTAGGAAGTTTAACTAAGGACTAGCACCCCTGTGAGCTTGCCATTGCCATCAATGGTGAATAGCCGAGCACCCCCTTGTCACCCCATTGTGGACAACAGGCTAGAGGAAGAACTAGCCGTGCCAACCTTGTCTGGGAGGCAGCCCACCGTCCATCGCCACTCCCTGTCCCTGCCGCGAGCGTTGCCAAGCCCTGGACCACGCGCACAAGACGCGCCCAGACCGCCAGAGACCATGCCGAGCATGCGCCAGAGCACCACCCTTGACCAGCGCCCATAGACCGCGCGCCGCCCTCACCGCGTGCACACACACTCGCCATCAACCCAAGAGACCACCAGACATCCCCGTTTGCCGCCCCGTGCCACACATCCACCGCCCGCCGTCGAAGACGCCGCCTCTGACGCGCAGAGCACCGCCCGTCCAGACCAAACCACACCGCCCCATGCCTCGATACCATGTCGTTGAGCATCGCCAGGAGACACCGCACTGTCCCCTACCCTTTCCCATGCCATTAGCCGCCTGTAACCTCGCCCCCGATGAGCTCACCGTGCGCCCCGACGGTCCCCTCGCTCGACTATAAATAGAGGCCACCCCCGCACGATTTCTTCACACCATCTCACTCCCCTCTCCTCACTGATCGTGCCACACCGTTCTCAGAGCAAGGCGAGCACCACCCCACCGGAATTTCACCGGAGCCCGCCGCCTCTGGAGAAGAAGGGAGCCAGCGATTGGAGCCGCCCCAGGAGAAGCCACCGGTACCAGGAGATTCGCCGTCGTCGACTTCATCGTTCGCCCGCCTCGCCGACCCTCGCCAGTACCCCGGTGAGCCCCCAGCAACCCCCACTGGCCGCACTAGGTTTCGTTCTCGCCGGCGTTGTCTCGCGTTGACGATGACTCCCAGCCGTTAGATTAGAACTAGATCGAACGATCCACGTTGCCCCATACCGCTTCGCCCAGCCCCGTGTCACTGACGAGTGGGGACACCCACTTAAGCAGCCCGCGGGAGCACTGCGCTTAGCAGGCCGGCCCAGTAACTTTTCCCGCACAGCCCAGTTATTCAAATTAAAACTTTTTCTATTTCAATTCAAACACACTTCTGTACCCAACTTCAAAAATCAACCCAGATCGATTCAGTGCACCAAATTGAATGAAACCAATTTTGTTGGAAAGGTCTGTGAATGTTGAATCCAAGCCCGTTGGATTCAAGTCATTTGGATCTATAGATCACCCATTGTAAAAATAACAAGGCAGAAGCTTTTGTGCATTCAAACATTTTTCAAATTTAAACCATAATAGCTTTTGAGTTGATTCCAACTCTCAAAAATCACATTTAACCATACCTTTCAGAATATATAAAAATATATAGGTTTACTTGCAGAAATATTGTCCAAGTAATAAAAGAATGCTACATAAGCATTTCTAGCTACTTTAATTAAGTAAAATAAAAGGGTAAAACCTTATTAAATTGTGACACCACTTTAAATCACATTCCCATGGACTACAATATGTGGGGATGACATGTGTCAACATGATCCCATATTTTGTTTCGAGAATATTAAATCTTAAGTAGTTTTTCAATGAGTAGAAATTACTTTTCTAAAAATAAAAGGAATTAAATCAAGCCTTAACCTTGTAATGTTAGGGATGATGCTAGATCATCCATAGGACCCTTGTGTGTGATGATTGCAAGTAGTTAAGTATTGTTTGGTGATTGTGTACCTCGTATTTATTCATAGACGCTAGTACCGACCAAGGATACGAGGAAGAAAGAGGATACTACGAAGCCGAGGAGAACTTCAACCACTGCTCTGCACAAGGCAAGCTAAAACTTGCAACATACTCTACTTTGGCAAGCTTATACTAATATTGATGCAAGCTGCTACTATACCTATGCAAGCCTTACTAATCAAGTTGACCTATGCAAGCTAACCCTTGCAAGATACCCTACTGATGCAATAAACCCATACTTGTTCTATGACTACTATATGCCTTAAGCATATGTGATCATATCCACTTGATAAACCAATCCTAGTTTTATGTGCAAGCTTCTTACTTTATTTCTTTATCAAAGCTTACTTAGAGTTTACTTAAGTGACTGATAGATATTGGAAAGATGGTGAAGGTTGCATAAAGAGCATAAAATTTGGCCTAAGTTAGAAACCTTGACATCAGCCTGAGACATAAGGTTGTACTTAGTTGAAACTCCACTAGTTACCACCCCTCATTAGTACTACCCCCACCTGTAGATGCTAGTGCTAAGCATAAAACTTGATCAACCTTAGATGGGAATACTTGGTGGAAAAATGGTTATGAAAACCTTGGAATGATGGATCATTCTATTGAAATGTTTTGGACATGTGTTTCCAAACACTTGAGGATTTTGGTGATAAAAATGTTGAGGCATGAGCCTTAGCCCTTTATAAAACTGATGGTTGTCTGGATGCGATATCATTCCAATTTTATCGTACAACCACAATACCCGAATATTGGGTAGGGCTTGAATGGAAACTTATATTCCTTAGTATTAGTTCCCTCACGGCCAAGGTCTGAGCTGAGGCTACCTTGTGAAGATTGTCCACCTGTGCAGTACCCAAGATGACAGCTGGTCATGGTTGGGAGGCCAAACTCACAGGAGAGGTGCTTATACTAGGGCGTGTAATTGAAAGGTTAGTGTTGATTATCCGCATACTGAGTATGGTGAATTCAGGATTTGTTCCTGACGGATGTATCGAATGTTGTGGTGAAAGTGTACAATCTCTGCAGAGTGTCAAACTATTCGAATAGCCGCGTCCGCGGTTATGGACAGTTGGATTGGCCATACTGTTCCCCCGTCAGACTTTTCAAAATGGCCTGTGAAATGAATTGAGACTTTGACTTGACCACAACAGAGTTATGATATGAAATAAAAGTTCCCACTTAGGAATTATAAAATTGTGACTAGCTTTGGAACCTAGTAGAGATAAATCTGGCTTTTGCAAAACAACCCTAGAGCCTAGTGTCCTATTATCCAAAAAAAGCCTTACCTGTTAGTACTAGTTTGCGAGTACTTAAAGAGTACTCATGGCTTTGTCCCTGGCTATTCCCATGGCCAGACTATGAAGAGGAGTACCTGGAAGATGGACCCCAGGAAGGTTACGACAACTAGGATCATCTCCCATCGTCAGCATTGCCTGTGACCCCGAAGATGGAGCTTCGCCTACGCTACTGTTATTATTACGTATTCCGCTGCTTGATGTTGTATTAAGAACTGGATCATGAGATCCCTATTTGTGTAAGAACTTATGTATCGTTTGTGATGGATGATGTACTATGGTATCCAATTCTGTTATGTCTCGCAAAAATGGTAATCCTGGGATTGCGATGTATGGCATAACAGGCATCTAGTATTGAAAAATCCGGGTGTTGACACAAACGCGGGATAAACAACCAAAGAAGATAAGCATGATCACCACGACGAAGGTGTAGGTCTTCATCCGGTTCCTTGTCCAAACTCCCGCTAGATATCTCATGTATCTATCTTCTGCCTCCGCCATAGTGTTGTACCCTTTGTAGCTATTGCCGCTGAAACGGTGCACCTGTCTCCGGTAGTCTTCTGAATCATCGTAGACTCCGGGAACCCGTCCCTTGTACACGACGTGCCACGTCATCTACAAGTTGACAATAATAATTAACCGATGATTGAAAAAAAACATATATAATTAAAGTCGCATATGAAGATACACTTATAGAAAGTACTCCTAAATCAAAAAGACCAAACTCAAAAAGCATGCCTCATATATAACTAGGTTGTTCGACACAGGAATATGCTACGATGGAACTGTCCGCCAAGTAGGATGCACAACACCTGGACCTGGGCATAGCACAAGGCGGACAATCCCATCGCAGCACATTCACATATAGTGTGCCATGACATTTCAATCATCGGCATTATTCTCGAGACCAAAGTAACTCGAAAAGAATGCCTCATATATATATATATATATACATAGGTCGTTGGACACTGGAATATGCTACGATGGAACTGTGAGCCAAGTAGGATGCACAAGACCTGGACTTGTGCATATCACAAGGCTCACAATCCCGTCGTAGCACATTCACATATATATTGTGCCACGACATTTCAATCATTGGCATTATTCTCGAAATAGACCAAAGTAAATCAAAAAGACTGCCTCATATATATATACATAGGTCGTTGGACACATGAATATGCTACGACGAAACCGTGATCCAAGTAGAATGCACAAGACCTAGACTTGTGCATATCACAAGGCTCACAATCCCGTCGTAGCACATTCACATATATAGTGTGCCACAACATTTCAATCATCGGCATTATTCTCGAAAAAAGAGTAAGAAAAAAGAAGGACCAAAGTGAGCAAAGGACCAAAGAGTAAGCAAAAAAACCAAGCATTGATTGATATATAATAATAATAAGCAAAAGAAATAAGCGATGATTCATAAACCTAATAAGATAAGTATAGTAGCATGTACACTTGTCCACACACACACAAAGGTCATCTATAGTTTGTAACTACAACTAGGACAACATCAAGCCTTATGGCTCGGCTTAGGGGACGGGAGGATGCCTTGTCTCCTCATGAACTTCCTATAGTCACCCTGCATCTCTAGGCGATCTTCTATGTCACGGTTATTCGGGATATTTCCTCCGTAGAAGATCCCCCCGAAGTCATGACATCACGAAAGATGATTGCCCCAAACTGCTGCTGGATGCGATACATCTCTTGTCTAATATGTGAATCAGTGATCTTGGCCTTTGCTTTGGCCCACTGTTTGAGATGATCTGGCAGCGTAGAATTCTGCTGGTCAAGTAGGAATGCCCTCATGTGATGGAGTGCATAGTAGGCTTCCTTCTTACTGTTTCCGGCTGCTTCACGTAGGGGAACTCCGTTACGTGGTTGAAGACGTGCCTGCCAAACTTGACCTCCATACGCACGAAGGTGGTGTCTTCCATCGAGGCAAAGCCAGTGAGAGCATCATCCAGAACTTCCTTAATCTTATCGTAGTTTTTCTTCTTTTCTAGACTCCCCGAGTCGAAATACGTGGCGTGGGAATGCTTCGGCGATAAGGAGATGAGCGTGAAGTGTTCATCTCTGCGCAAAAAAATCAAATGGAATGTGTTTGTAAGGTTCCCAACCTTTAATAAGGTAGAGATCCCTGTGATTGCAATGCTAGTCCCTGGATCAATATCTATCATCCACAGTTAAGATGTAATATCAAGAAACAAAGGTCATATTACAACTTTATAACCAGGAATAAAATAATTCATTACATCTTACATAGCTCATTTGGCTATCTCATTACAATGCAGCAGAATATAACAATAGCATGGGGTCCTTCATCTTCAAAGTGCCACAGGCAGACATGTTGGTTGTAGACTTGTAATCCTAATCAACATACTTTACTATCATCAAACAAACCTGCAACATAATAAGTTACAGCCACAAGGGTCAATACATTTGAATTGTATTGGCAAGTGATACTATGGTAGTATAGTGGAGTCTATCATCTATATGCATTTGGCTAAGTGGAGCTTAGGCTTGCATTGCTCAAAATAGATTTTCCTTATCATTTGTAAACACTAAGTTTTTGCTTGACAAAATCATTCCCAAGGCATCTCCCAATAGAAATTGGTGATCCTTCAACCCTTGTTCAACCACAAGTTTTTAACTTAGAAATTGGAATGAGGAGATTCTTGATAGCTTCCATGTCTTGATGCTCAAATTGTCCTTTGCCAGGGATATGGCTAAGTACTTAGATTTTACCATCTGCAGAGGTTGTGCACTTTCCCCACAAGACTTTATTTTCAACAAGACATGACCTTTCAGAAGCCTTCCCTTAGACCAAATGGACGCGCTCCAACCTATCATCCCACTACCACCAACTTTCCAAATGGCTAAGTTATTGCAACCTATATGATCCAGGCAGAGCCCATATTGCCAAGTGGCTGCACTAGAAGCTTCTTAACATTTGGCCTCTCAAATCCCTTTGTCCCTGGGTGGCTTTCCACAAGTGAGATACACAAGGTAAACCATAGAAATGGGCCTCTTGTAACCACTCAACATAAACCATTCCTTCCATTCCACCTAGGTGTTTCATTCACTTAGTTGTTTTATTAAGCAAAACACAAGTCCAAAGACTTAGAAATATTTTATCATAGCATGAATATTTTACCACCCTTGGTTGCTACTAGCTAGGCTAAGCATGGCATAGATAAACATCTTAACTTAGAAATTTCTAGCAATTCTACAACTACTAGGATTTCCCAAGCATAGCATATAAAGACCAAAATTTATCCATGCAAGTCTAGCAAAAATATTTCTAATGCATATTTGAAAAACATAGGAATAAAATCATGAAGCACCACTTGCCTTGTTGGTAGAGAATATAATTTCACTCCGTGATCTTTTGCAATATTCACACTCTTCAAATCACTACAATTCAATCAAGCAAGCAATATTACAATCTACCATTCAAGCAACATCACATAAAATAATAGAAACAAAATAATGCATGCAAGCATGCCAAACTTTGTTTTATTTACAAAAGTGTTTTATAATAGGTTATAAAAATTCTAAAGCACTTATTGGTCATTTTATAAAGTGGCAAAACTATTTGCAAAAGATTCTTCCTATAAACCATTTTTTTAAACCAAGTATTATTTTATGTGGTGGAGAAATGCTTTTAATAAGGCAACAATCTATAGGGTTCACAAAATATGTTTTCAAATCATAAAACCTTGTGTTTAGGGCCAGAGAGTTTAAATCAAAACATTTCCCAAAGGTTTTCTCCAAAAGCATTTTTAATAAATAAACATTATTTTTATTTGACTAGAGATGGTTTAAATCAAAAGTTTATTCTTTTGCTTCACCAAATATATTTTTGAAACCACAAAGTGATTCCTATGGTCAGTAGGTTCAAAACAAACCATTTTCCAAAGGTTTCATCTCAAAAATCATTTTAGAAAAAATTTGATATTCTAAATATGCCTACACAAGTTTCTGCAAAAACAATCAATTTAACAGAAGATTTTTACTAAACAAAGTGCATGGTCAGAAAGTAATTGTCTTGCTGATTCCATTGATATAAAATTTGCAAAATTTGGACGTGTGGTTTGAAAGTTATGAATTTTTCAAATTGGAACATCTAATAGACAAGTTTCTGGTTTTTACAACAATCACAGGCCACGCGTCGAGTTGCTATTGGTCGGTACCGCTTCACTCGGATCGATCGCTGTGGAGTGTTGGATCTAAGTTACATCGCATGGCTCAGAGGCAATACTTACCCCTTTGGGTTAGTTTCTTTCCTAGCCACTAGATCGAGATCGGACGGTGCTCAGCATGCTTGCCAACTAGTGGCGGCGCTGGCAGCGGTAGGTGGCGGCGCTGGATCTGGCTACGGCGTCGTGGCGATTACTGGAAGCAAGGGAAGAAGGGGAATGGCTCACCAGGTTCGCGTGGTCGAGGTGAAGCTCGAGGTGGTCTTTGTTGGCGAAGGGGCGCTCGGGGTCGACGAGAATTCTTCACCGGAGTACGCTGCGGCATCGGGCACGCTCTGATGTTGACGGGGTCGAGGCTACGAAGCGCGCTAGGACACGGAACAAGTGGCGTTAGATGCGGACGAGTTCACTGGTCACAGGCGTGTCATTGGAAAGACGAGGGACAACCAGGAGGTTACCAGGGAAGTCGCCGGAGAGGGAGCAGACGGCAGCGATGCTCTGTTGGAGATGTTGACGACGTTGCAGAGCACTCGCGGGCGAGCTGGTGCTACGGGGAGGTTCACCAGGAGGTGGGAAGAAAGTGAGCGTGGTCGAGGGGGCAAGGGGCGACTTGGGTTCGCCGGAATCAACGTCGGAGTTTGTCGGAGACCGCGGCGAGGCAAAGCAAAATTAACGCAGCCTGGTGGCTCTCTGGCAGCGAGGTTTGAGGGAAAAGAAAGAGGGGGAGGGGATTTATCAGGCGTTATCGCGAGGATTAATCGTCGAGCCATTGCAGCGAATTTACTCTGAGGAGTTAATGACAGAAAACGGCCGGGAGGCGTGGTCAGCATGCGCGGGTGAGGACGATGACGACGTGGTCGTGGGCCTGGTTAGTCAGCGAGAGAAGAAGAGGGGATATGGGCTCCACGCATCGGTGACTGAGAGGGTGAGTTTGCGTGTGAGGAAAAACGTTTCGGGGGAGAGGGGTTAGTTGGGCTGCTGGGCCTGGGATGGGTTGCCGAGCTGGGCTGAGTCCTTTTCATTTTTTTTGTTCAGATTGTTTTTCCTTTTTCATTTCTAATATTCTGTTTTGATTTTATTTAATCAATTCAAGCATTGAATTCAAACCTTTGTCAAATTTTGTGTGGCTTCAAACACTGATTAATAAAACATTCTGAATTCAATTTTTGAATAAATCCTTTATGCTTTATAGGGTCTTTTAATTATTTAAAATTGGCCCTTGTATTTATTAAATTAATATTTTTCAATCTTCATTTGAATTCAAATCACCACCAAACTTTGGTGAATTTTTAATTCTGTTTATCAACATATTTCAAAGTTCAAAATAAAATAATTCTTTTAGGATCTAGTAATAATTAAATAAATAGACCATAGTCTTTAATTCAAATAGGTTTTAATTTATTTTAAAACTCTTTTTGAAATCTAAATAATATCAAAATCTTTTCAGTAGGTTTCTTTTGAAAAACAAAAACACTTGGGATTTCTTATTTTAAAATCTTTAATAAATTTTAGAGTTTATTTGAAAGGGAAAAACCTTTACTTAAACAAAATTGGATATTAATAAATCCTTATTGTTTTATTTAAATAAACCTTTAGTCATTTTTTCAAATAGAAATATTTTATTTCAAAAGCTTGGCCAAGATTATATTTGACTCTTTTAATATAGTCCTTATTTATATTTCTACCTTTGCTTTTGAAAACCATATTTTTTATTTAAAGACCCAAAAATAGTGATTCCAACTATTATAACTTTATTCATTATTTGTTTATCTTTTTAAATCCTTTTAGGATTATTTGCTTGCCATTTGGTATGGATTTTAGATAAGTGCTTTATTAGCTTTGGAAATTACTTTTCCTTATCTTATTAAATTCATAAGATTTTATCCATGGCTCTAAATTAAGTGAATCTAATTCATTTGATTTGATAATATTTCTAATAGTCATTCTTAATCAATTTTAAGTGTTTGCTTGACCAATTTTTATTTGGATCAAATCCACTTGATTTGTGTTTTAGTTGGATTCAAACATTAACCAAAGTTTGTTCAAGATGGGATTTTAATTTCCATTTAGAAACAAAAGTTTCTTTTCACCCTAAATTTCAACAATTAATTATTTTGTTTATTTATTTTTCACATTACAAGATTTGGGAAATCTTGGGATGTGACAGGCTACCACCCTTAAAATAAATCTCGTCCCGAGATTTGGGAAGGATAGGGGTTACAAGTTGGCTCAAAGCAACTAGGGTACTACCACCCTTAAAAATTTTCCAACTAGATTACTTCTTGGCTTGCTTGGGGATCTTGTTGAGACTTCTCTGGGCAAACATCTGCATTGTGTCCTTTGTTTCGACACTTGAAACATGTGATAAGGCTGAGATCCTTCATAGGCTTGTTTAACTTGTTCTTCATCTTTTCTGGACAATTGCTTGCATAATGTCCTGGTTCTTTGCAATTGAAACACATCACTTGGCTTATATCTTTCTTTTCCTTTGGTATCTTTGCCTCTTGTTTGTTTCCATGGTTCTTCTTATTTTCTGGGCATTCATTGGCATAGTGTCCCATCTCTTTGCAAGTGTAACATTGCTCTTGGGTAATATCGTTCTTGCTAGGGTTGGGGCATTTCTTCTTCTTCTTCTTGGGTCTCTCCAAAGCTAGGAGTTCTTCTAGTTCGTGCTCTTCATACTTCACCACAAAGGTGGGAAATCTTTCTCTCTTCTTGGGGCAGTTACTAGAGATATGATCTTCTTCTCCACAAGAGTAGCAACACTTTGTGGTCACTTTAGATTTGGCCTTATGATGCATAGTTTTGACTTTGCCTTCATCCTTCTTGGTAGAAGTTGTTCCTTCATGAGGATTTACAAAATGTTGTTGCACTCCACCTTGTTTCCTTTGTTGAACTATGGTATAGATAGGGCATTGGATAGGGACATGATTATTTCCTTCACATAGGAAACAAGTAGCTTGAGATGTGGGGCATTGATTTGTTGGATGTTTCTCCTCACAATTGGGGCATTGATCTTCATGCTCTTTGGAAGTGTGATCCTTGTCTCCACAAATATTGCAAGCTTGGGTTCCTTCTAGAATATCATCTTTTACATCCTTGTTGTCACAAACTCCTTGGGAAGAGTTGTCTTCCATGTTGATCATTTGATCTGTCACCTTATGCAACAATTGGGTTTGGGTTTCCAAAAACCTTTGCATGGTTGGATCTACCTCACTGGTGTTGGATAAAAATTGAGCTGTCACTTGGTTCAACTGGGTTTGAGTTACTATGAGTTCTCTCATGTTGGTCTCTTGTTTGTTGTTGTTGTTGTTGTCACCATCCTTGATGTTGGAGTTCCTTGGAGTAGTCATCTGTTTGGGTTGGATTGGGATTAGAATATGCAAAATATTTCTAAGGAATCAATCCTAATCACACACATCACAATTCACTCAAGGAATGTGCAAGCAATCACAAACAAACACTCCATTCAAACAACAAGTTTAAGCACATTTTAGGCAACAAAATATTTTTGCTACACCACATAAGTTGGTGTGTTTGATCTATACCTAATATGGTGGTCCATCTATATGGTTCACTTGAGATTTTTCCATCCTTCTTAGTTGATTCTTCTTGAATGATATCATGGTTTCCTTGGGAAATTTTTTGACAAATTCAAAACTTACGCTTGAGCAAAGAAGAGCATGAAGGACATTTACGCTTGATACTTCAGAAGCTTAGAGAGCATAAGCTGTATGCCAAATTCAGTAAGTGTGAATTTTGGTTAAATGAAGTTGGTTTTCTTGGACATGTTGTGTCAGAAGATGGTGTAGCAGTTGATCCTGCTAAAGTTTCAGCTGTAACTGAATGGAAATCTCCTAAGTCTGTGAAAGAGGTTCGTAGTTTCCTTGGCTTGGCAGGATATTACAGAAGATTTATTGAGAATTTCTCCAAGGTAGCTAAACCTATGACGGAATTGCTAAAGAAAGACAAGAAATTTGCTTGGTCTGAAGGTTGTGAACTCAGTTTTCAAGAATTGAAGAAGAGACTAGTGACAGCACCAGTCTTATGTTTGCCAGATTTGGAGAAAGATTTCCATGTATATTGTGATGCATCTCATCATGGATTAGGTGCAGTACTTATGCAAGAAGGGAAAGTTGTGGCTTATGCCTCTAGACAACTCAAAACTCATGAAGTGAACTACCCTACTCATGATTTAGAGTTAGCCTCCGTTGTCCATGCACTCAAAACATGGAGACATTATGTTTTGGAAAAGCGATGTGAAGTGTTCACAGATCACAAGAGTTTGAAGTATATCTTCACCCAGAAGGAAATTAACATGAGACAAAGAAGATGGCTAGAACTGATCAAGGACTATGACTTGAGTTTGCAATACCACCTCGGTAAAGCAAATGTTGTAGCGGATGCTCTAAGCCGTAAAGTTTTTGTGAATGGACTTACTAAGGGAGAATTGCCAGATGATCTGTGTGCCCAATTTAGAGATCTCAGATTGGAGATTGTGCCTGAGGGACATCTTATGTCTTTGGATGTTCAACCCACTTTGTTGGACAAGATCAAAGAAGCCCCAAAAGGCAGATAAGGAAATTGAAGAGATTAAGGAAAAGATTGGCAAGGGAAAAGCCAAAGGATTCCATGAAGACGAACAGGGTACTTTATGGCATGGAAAACGTATCTGTGTTCCACAAGATCCGGAGCTTCGGAAACTGATTTTACAAGAAGCACATAACTCACCATATTCTATTCATCCGGCTAACACCAAAATGTACATGGATATGAAGGAAAGATTTTGGTGGAATAATCTCAAAAAGGACATCGCCGAACATATTGCTTTCTGTGATGTATGTAGTAGAGTGAAAGCGGAACATCAGAAACCAGCAGGATTGTTACAACCATTACCTATTCCTGATTGGAAGTGGGACAAGATTGGTATGGATTTCATTACCAGATTACCAAGGACCAGGTCAGGATATGATTCTATTTGGGTAGTAGTGGATCGCCTAACTAAAGTGGCTCATTTTATACCCGTGAAGACAACTTATACAAGTGCTAAGTTAGCCAAGATCTATATGAGCAGAATTGTATGTCTACATGGGGATTGTGTTGGATAGGGGAACCCAATTCACTTCTCATTTTTGGAGGCAACTACGTGAGTCATTGGGAACGAGGATGGAATTCAGCACTGCTTTTCATCCTCAAACTGATGGACAGACATAAAGGACTAATCAGATTATTGAAGATATGTTGAGAGCATGTGCTCTAGACTATGGAGCCAGTTGGGATGAAAGTCTGCCTTACGCAGAATTTTCTTACAATAACAGCTATCAAGCCAGTATTGAGATGGCACCATTTGAGTTTCTCTATGGGAGAAAGTGTACCACCCCATTGCTATGGAATGGTGTGGGAGAAAGAAGTTTGTTCGGACCAGAACTCATCAAAGAGGCTGAAGAGAAAGTCAAGATGGTTAAGGATAGATTGAAGATAGCACAGTCCCGATAAAAGAGCTACGCAGATCCTAAGCATAGAGAAGTCATCTATGAAGTAGATGACAGAGCTTATCTTAGAGTGTCACCACTTCGTGGAGTGAAGAGGTTTGGTGTCAAAGGCGAATTGGCCCCAAGATATGTTGGACCATTCAATATTCTGATTCGCAAAGGAGAAGTAGCTTATGATATTGAATTGCCAGAGTCTTTGTCAGTTGTTCACAATGTATTTCATGTGAGTCAGCTTAAGAAATGCCATCCAGAAATGGAAGAGACTTCTTTGAAGGATACCATACCTTTGGAAGAGGTCCAATTAGAAAGTGATCTCACCTATGAGGAGAAACCAATCAAGATTCTTGAGACTGCAGAAAGAGTTACTCGGACTAAGACCATCAAGTTCTGCAAAGTCCAATGGAACCATCATTCCGAAGAATAAGCAACATGAGAAAGAGAAGATGATCTTCGGAAAGACCACCCTCACCTATTTGCTAGCCAATCCGAATCTCGAGGGCGAGATTCACCTTAAGGGGGTTAGATTTGTAACATCCCTAAAATCATGTTTCAAAAACTCATGCATATCATCCATGCATCCATGATCATGTAGGATTTCATTTAAAAATCATTTCAAAACAGGAGCATATGTGCTCATTATTTTATGTATAAATGCCCTAGCCTTTGTGCTACTTGCTATTGAGAAAGGTACTAATATTCACTCAGTATTGTTTAGAATCTTAACTTAAGTGATTTCAAGAGCTTAAGCAAAGTTTCAAAACAAAATATGAAATAAAACTAAATCTATGCCTTCTATCACATCTCATAAAGGCTTGGTTTTATCTTTATTTTCAAATAACCCAAGGGTGTTTGTGTTTACAGTAGTGTTTGACTCATATTTGAGTACAAGTTTCACTGTACAAAAATCTTGAGAAGGTTTGAATTCAAACTGAATTGAAATGAAGTTTGAAAACCAATTCTAGAAAACCAAACAGAAAAAGAAAAGGATTAAAGTGGAAAAAAATAAACAGACAGCCATTCTGGCACAACCCAGCCCCACTCGACCCAGCTAGCCCAGCAGCATCACCCCGCGAACCGTTTTTCTTTACTCGCACCCGCACCCACTGAGTCGCTGACCGCCTGGACCCATCCCCACTCCATTTCTCTCGCAGGCAAGTGGACCCTACGACCACGTCACTCTGTCGTCCCCAAATATCCGCCTGCAAACCACGTCGCCGCTGCCATTGATGCTGATAATGGCGCGGCGTAATTAGCCATGATTCCGCGAACGTTTCCTGTCGCGCTGCTGCCTACTTAAACCTCTCCCCTCGCCGCTCATTTCCCCTCACACCACTTGCTCGCTCCGCCACCAGGCTGCCCATATTTCGCCGAACTCTGCCGCGGTACCGACGAACTCCGGCAGTAAATTCCGGTGAGCTCCCGCGCCCCTTGACTCCTAGCTTCTCCAGAACAACCACTGCATCTTTGCTCTTCGATTGACACCACTTCTGTATGCTAGGACAACCCCAAGCATCGACAATGTCGACGACTGAGCAAACCCGACGAGGCACTCAACTCCGGCGAGCAAATCTGGTTAGTATGGAGCGCGCCTTGCCCTCTCTCTGATACTCACATGATCAGTATCACTCCCCGCATCTAACACACCACTTGTTTGACTCTGGCTTGATCTACAACATCGGCAACGACGATGAACAGCCGTGCCCGACGACAGGATCTACTCCGACGAGGAATCCCCACCGTGTCCGTGCGCCCCTTGACAAGTCACTGCCACCTTGACCTCCAGCACACCTCTACGAGTCTGGTAAGCATCTCCAATCACTTCCTCGCTTCCTGTAGCTGCCGCGACGCCGTAGACCGAGCGCGCCGCCGCTCACCATCGCCGCGCGCCGCCAGTTAGTGGTCGCTTGACCAGCGACCATTAGATCTGGATCCATTGGCTGCGTTAGATTCATTTAGCGAAGGGGTACGCGTTAGATCTGGCCATGCATTTTCATTTAGATCGTGTGGCTCTCGTTGATCGATCCGCCCGAACCGGTACTAACCAATAGGAACACGCCGCTTGGCAAGGATTTTAATTTAAAAACTGGATTAGATCTATTAGGTATTAAAACTTGTTTAAATCATAACTTTTGATTCCCACGTCCAAATTCGATGAATTTTATATCAATGGAATCAGGAGAGAAAGCCCTTTCCATTTATGCAATGTGTTTAATGTTTTGCTTCTGTTAAAATGGGTGTTTTTGTAGAAACATGTGTCGGCATAATTTGGATATAATAATTATTTGAGAAATTATTTAATGTTCAAATAAAGTTTGTTTGGCAAGTTTTGAACTTGTTTATGAATCAGTACTGTGCACTTGTCTTGTTGAGTATAGAAAATCATCACATATCATTTTGCATGCATGCATATATTTTTGCTTGTATTTATTTTGTATGTGATTTGGTGCTATCATTTTATGTGTAGATTTTGGTGCAAATAGTGATTGTAATTGTGAGGATTGTAGCTACTCTCCAAACTACCAAGGCAAGTGGTGCTTCATGATTTTATTCCTATGTTTTTCAAATATGCATTAGAAATATTTTTGCTAGACTTGCATGGATAAATTTTGGTCTTTATATGCTATGCTTGGGAAATCCTAGTAGTTGTAGAATTGCTAGAAATTTCTAAGTTAAGATGTTTATCTATGCCATGCTTAGCCTAGCTAGTAGCAACCAAGGGTGGTAAAATATTCATGCTATGATAAAATATTTCTAAGTCGTTGGACTTGTGTTTTGCTTAATAAAACAACTAAGTGAATGAAACACCTGGGTGGAATGGAAGGAATGGTTTATGTTGAGTGGTTACACAAGGCCCATTTCTATGGTTTACCTTGTGTATCTCACTTGTGGAAAGCCACCCAGGGACAAAGGGATTTGAGAGGCCAAATGTTAAGAAGCTTCTAGTGCAGCCACTTGGCAATATGGGCTCTGCCTGGATCATATAGGTTGCAATAACTTAGCCATTTGGACAGTTGGTGGTAGTGGGATGATAGGTTGGAGCGCGCCCATTTGGTCTAAGGGAAGGCTTCTGAAAGGTCATGTCTTGTTGAAAATAAAGTCTTGTGGGGAAAGTGCACAACCTCTGCAGATGGTAAAATCTAAGTACTTAGCCATGTCCCTGTCAAAGGACAATTTGATCATCAAGACATGGAAGCTATCAAGAATCTCATCATCCCAATTTCTAAGTTAAAAACTTGTGGTTGAACAAGGGTTGAAGGATCACCAATTTCTATTGGGAGATGCCTTGGGAATGATTTTGTCAAGCAAAAACTTAGTGTTTACAAATGATAAGGAAAATCTATTTTGAGCAATGCAAGCCTAAGCTCCACTTAGCCAAATGCATATAGATGATAGACTCCACTATACTACCATAGTATCACTTGCCAATACAATTCAAATGTATTGACCCTTGTGGCTGTAACTTATTATGTTGCAGGTTTGTTTGATGATAGTAAAGTATGTTGATTAGGATTACAAGTCTACAACCAACATGTCTGCCTGTGGCACTTTAAAGATGAAGGACCCCATGCTATTCTTATATTCTGCTGCATTGTAATGAGATAGCCAAATGAGCTATGTAAGATGTAATGAATTATTTTATTCCTGGTTATAAAGTTGTAATATGACCTTTGTTTCTTGATATTACATCTTAACTGTGGATGCTAGCTATTGATCCAGGGACTAGCATTGCAATCACAGGGATCTCTACCTTATCAAAGGTTGGGAACCTTACAAACACATTCCATTTGATTTTTTTGCGCAGAGATGAACACTTCACGCTCATCTCCTTACCGCCGAAGCATTCCCACGCCACGTATTTCGACTCGGGGAGTCTAGAAAAAAAGAAAAACTATGATAAGATCAAGGAAGTTTTGGATGATGCTCTCACTGGCTTTGCCTCGACGGAAGACACCACCTTCGTGCGTACGGAGGTCAAGTTCGGCAGGCACGTCTTCAACCATGTAACGGAGTTCCCCTACGTGAAGCAGCCGGAAAACAGTAAGAAGGAATCCTACTATGAACTCCATCACATGAGGGCGTTCCTACTTGACCAGCAGAATTCTACGCTGCCAGATCATCTCAAACAGTGGGCCGAAGCAAAGGCCAAGATCACTGATTCAGATATTAGACAAGAGATGTATCGCATCCAGCAGCAGTTTGGGGCAATCATCTTTCGTGATGTCATGACTTCGGGGGGGGATCTTCTACGGAGGAAATATCCCGAATAACCGTGACATAGAAGATCGCCTAGAGATGCAAGGTGACTATAGGAAGTTCATGACGAGACAAGGCGTCCTCCCGTCCCCTAAGCCGAGCCAGAAGGCTTGATGTTGTCCTATTTGTAGTTACAAACTATAGATGACCTTTGTGTGTGTGTGGACAAGTGTACATACTACTATACTTATCTTATTAGGTTTATGAATCATCGCTTACTTCTTTTTCTTATTATTATTATATATCAATCAATGCTTGGTTTTTTTGCTTACTCTTTGGTCCTTTGCTCACTTTGGTCCTTCTTTTTTCCTTACTCTTTTTTCGAGAATAATGCCGATGATTGAAATGTTGTGGCACACTATATATGTGAATGTGCTACGACGGGATTATGAGCCTTGTGATATGCACAAGTCCAGGTCTTGTGCATTCTACTTGGATCACGGTTTCGTCGTAGCATATTCATGTGTCCAACGACCTATGTATATATACGAGGCAGTCTTTTTGATTTACTTTGGTCTTTTTCGAGAATAATGCCAATGATTGAAATGTCGTGGCACAATATATATGTGAATGTGCTATGACGGGATTGTGAGCCTTGTGATATGCACAAGTCCAGGTCTTGTGCATCCTACTTGGCTCACAGTTCCATCGTAGCATATTCCAGTGTCCAACGACCTATGTATATATATATATATATATATATATATATATATATGAGGCATTCTTTTCGAGTTACTTTGGTCTTTTCGAGAATAATGCCGATGATTGAAATGTCGTGGCACATTATATGTGAATGTGCTGCGATGGGATTGTCCGCCTTGTGCTATGCCCAGGTCCAGGTGTTGTGCATCCTTGATGTTGGAGTTCCTTGGAGTAGTCATCTGTTTGGGTTGGATTGGGATTAGAATATGCAAAAGATTTCTAAGGAATCAATCCTAATCACACACATCACAATTCACTCAAGCAATGTGCAAGCAATCAAAAATAAACACTCCATTCAAACAACAAGTTTAAGCACATTTTTAGGCAACAAAATATTTTTGCTACACCACATAAGTTGGTGTGTTTGATCTATACCTAATATGGTGGTCCATCTATATGGTTCACTTGAGATATTTCCATCCTTCTTAGTTGATTCTTCTTGAATGAGATCATGGTTTCCTTGGGAAATTTTTTGACAAATTCAAAACTTACGCTTGAGCAAAGAAGAGCATGAAGGACATTTACGCTTGATACTTGAGAAGCTTAGAGAGCATAAGCTGTATGCCAAATTCAGTAAGTGTGAATTTTGGTTAAATGAAGTTGGTTTTCTTGGACACGTTGTGTCAGGAGATGGTGTAGCAGTTGATCCTGCTAAAGTTTCAGCTATAACCGAATGGAAATCTCCTAAGTCTGTGAAAGAGGTTCGTAGTTTCCTTGGCTTGGCAGGATATTACAGAAGATTTATTGAGAATTTCTCCAAGGTTGCTAAGCCAATGACGGAGTTATTAAAGAAATACAAGAAATTTGCTTGGACTGAAGGATGTGAACTCAGTTTCCAAGAGTTGAAGAAGAGACTAGTGACAGCACCAGTCTTATGTTTGCCAGATTTGGAGAAGGATTTCCAAGTGTATTGTGATGCATCTCATCAAGGATTAGGAGCAGTTCTGATGCAAGAAGGAAAAGTTGTGGCTTACGCCTCGAGACAACTCAAAACTCATGGAGTGAATTATCCTACTCATGATTTAGAGTTAGCCTCTGTTTCCCATGCACTCAAAACATGGAGACATTATCTTTTGGGAAAGCGATGTGAAGTGTTCACAGATCAGAAAAGTTTGAAGTATATCTTTACTCAGAAGGAAATCAACATGAGACAAAGAAGATGGCTAGAACTCATCAAGGATTATGACTTGAGTTTGCAATACCACCCCGGTAAAGCAAATGTTGTAGCAAATGCACTAAGCTGTAAGGTATATGTGAATGGCCTTACTAAGGGAGAGTTGCCAGATGATCTGTGTGCCCAATTTAGAGATCTCAGATTGGAGATTGTGCCGGAAGGACACCTCATGTCATTGGATGTTCAACCTACCTTATTGGACAAAATCAAGGAAGCCCAAAAGACGGACAAAGAAATTAAAGAGATTAAGGAAAAGATTGGCAAGGGAAAAGCCAAAGGATTCCATGAAGACGAACATGGTACTTTATGGCATGGAAAACGTATCTGTGTTCCACAAGATCCGGAGCTTCGGAAACTGATTTTACAAGAAGCACATAACTCACCATACTCTATTCATCCGGGTAACACCAAAATGTACATGGATATGAAGGAAAGATTTTGGTGGAATAATCTCAAAAAGGACATCGCCGAACATATTGCTTTGTGTGATGTATGTAGTAGAGTGAAAGCGGAACATCAGAAACCAGCAGGATTGTTACAACCATTACCTATTCCTGATTGGAAGTGGGACAAGATTGGTATGGATTTCATTACCGGATTACCAAGGACCAGGTCAGGATATGATTCTATTTGGGTAGTAGTGGATCGCCTAACTAAAGTGGCTCATTTTATACCCGTGAAGACAACTTATACAAGTGCTAAGTTAGCCAAGATCTATATGAGCAGAATTGTATGTCTACATGGGGATTGTGTTGGATAGGGGAACCCAATTCACTTCTCATTTTTGGAGGCAACTACGTGAGTCATTGGGAACGAGGTTGGAATTCAGCACTGCTTTTCATCCTCAAACTGATGGACAGACATAAAGGACTAATCAGATTATTGAAGATATGTTGAGAGCATGTGCTCTAGACTATGGAGCCAGTTGGGATGAAAGTCTGCCTTACGCAGAATTTTCTTACAATAACAGCTATCAAGCCAGTATTGAGATGGCACCATTTGAGTTTCTCTATGGGAGAAAGTGTACCACCCCATTGCTATGGAATGGTGTGGGAGAAAGAAGTTTGTTCGGACCAGAACTCATCAAAGAGGCTGAAGAGAAAGTCAAGATGGTTAAGGACAGATTGAAGATAGCACAGTCCCGACAAAAGAGCTACGCATATCCTAAGCGTAGAGAAGTCATCTATGAAGTAGGTGACAGAGCTTATCTTAGAGTGTCACCACTTCGTGGAGTGAAGAGGTTTGGTGTCAAAGGCGAATTGGCCCCAAGATATGTTGGACCATTCAAGATTCTGAGTCGCAAAGGAGAAGTAGCTTATGAGATTGAATTTCCAGAGTCTTTGTCAGCTGTTCACAATGTGTTTCATGTGAGTCAGGTTAAGAAATGCAATCCAGAAATGGAAGAGACTTCTTTAAAGGATACTATACCTTTGGGAGAGGTCCAATTAGAAAGTGATCTCACCTATGAGGAGAAACCAATCAAGATTCTTGAGACTGCAGAAAGAATTACTCGGACTAAGACCTTCAAGTTCTGCAAAGTCCAATGGAACCATCATTCCGAAGAAGAAGCAACATGGGAAAGAGAAGATGATCTTCGGAAAGACCACCCTCACCTATTTTCTAGCCAATCCGAATCTCGAGGGCGAGATTCACCTTAAGGGGGTTAGATTTGTAACATCCCTAAAATCATGTTTCAAAAACTCATGCATATCATCCATGCATCCATGATCATGTAGGATTTCATTTAAAAATCATTTCAAAACAGGAGCATATGTGCTCATTATTTTATGTATAAATGCCCTAGCCTTTGTGCTACTTGCTATTGAGAAAGGTACTAATATTCACTCAGTATTGTTTAGAATCTTAACTTAAGTGATTTCAAGAGATTAAGCAAAGTTTCAAAAAAAAAATGAAATAAAACCAAATCTATGCCTTCTATCACATCTCATAAAGGCTTGGTTTTATCTTATTTTCAAATAACCCAAGGGTGTTTATGTTTACAGTAGTGTTTGACTCATATTTGAGTACAAGTTTCACTGTACAAAAATCTTGAGAAGGTTTGAATTCAAACTGAATTGAAATGAAGTTTGAAAACCAATTCTAGAAAACCAAACAGAAAAAGAAAAGGATTGAAGTGGAAAAAAATAAACAGACAACCATTCTGGCCCAACCCAGCCCCACTCGACCCAGCTAGCCCAGCAGCATCACCCCGCGAACCGTTTTCTTTACTCGCACCCGCACCCACTGAGTCGCTGACCGCCTGGACCCATCCCCACTCCATTTCTCTCGCTGGCAAGTGGACCCTGCGACCACGTCACTCCGTCGTCCCCAAATTTCCGCCCGCAGACCACGTCGCCGCTGCCATTGATGCCGATAATGGCGCGGCGTAATTAGCCATGATTCCCCGAACGTTTCCTGTCGCGCTGCTACCTACTTAAAACTCTCCCCTCGCCGCTCATTTCCCCTCACACCACTTGCTCGCTCCGCCATCAGGCTTCCCATATTTCGCCGAACTCTGCCGCGGTACTGACGAACTCCGGCAGTAAATTCCGGTGAGCTCCCCGTGCCCCTTGAATCCTAGCTTCTCCAGAACAACCACTGCATCTTTGCTCTTCGATTGACACCACTTCTGTATGCTAGGACAACCCCGAGCGTCGACAATGTCGACGACTGAGCAAACCCGACGAGGCACTCAACTCCGGCGAGCAAATCTGGTTAGTATGGAGAGCGCCTTGCCCTCTCTCTGATACTCACATGATCAGTATCACTCCCCGCATCTAACGAACCACTTGTTTGACTCTGGCTTGATCTACAACATCGGCAACAACGATGAACAGCCGTGCCCGACGACAGGATCTACTCCGACGAGGAATCCCCACCGTGTCCGTGCGCCCCTTGACAAGTCACTGCCACGTTGACCTCCAGCACACCTCTATGAGTCTGGTAAGCATCTCCAATAACTTCCTCGCTTCCTGTAGCTGCCGTGACACCGTAGACCGAGCGCGCCGCCATCAACCATCGCCGCGCGCCGCCAGTTAGTGGTCGCTTGACCAGCGACCGTTAGATCTGGATCCATCGGCTGCGTTAGATTCATTTAGCGAAGGGGTACGCGTTAGATCTGGCCGTGCATTTTCATTTAGATCGTGTGGCTCTCGTTGATCGATCCGCCCGAACCGGTACTAACCAATAGGAACACGCCGCGTGGCTAGGATTTTAATTTAAAAACTGGATTAGATCTATTAGGTATTAAAACTTGTTTAAATCATAACTTTTGATTCCCACGTCCAAATTTGATGAATTTTATATCAATGGAATCAGGAGAGAGAGCCCTTTCCATTTACGCAATGTGTTTAATGTTTTGCTTCTGTTAAAATGGGTGTTTTTGCAGAAACATGTGTAAGCATAATTTGGATATAATAAATATTTGAGAAATTATTTAATGTTCAAATAAAGTTTGTTTGGCAAGTTTTGAACTTGTTTATGAATCAGTACTGTGCACTTGTCTTGTTGAGTATAGAAAATCATCACATATCATTTTGCATGCATGCATATATTTTTGCTTGTATTTATTTTGTATGTGATTTGGTGCTATCATTTTATGTGTAGATTTTGGTGCAAATAGTGATTGTAATTGTGAGGATTGTAGCTACTCTACAAACTACCAAGGCAAGTGGTGCTTCATGATTTTACTCCTATGTTTTTCAAATATGCATTAGAAATATTTTTGCTAGACTTGCATGTATAAATTTTGGTCTTTATATGCTATGCTTGGGAAATCCTAGTAGTTGTAGAATTGCTAGAAATTTCTAAGTTAAGATGTTTATCTATGCCATGCTTAGCCTAGCTAGTAGCAACCAAGGGTGGTAAAATATTCATGCTATGATATAATATTTCTAAGTCTTTGGACTTGTGTTTTGCTTAATAAAACAACTAAGTGAATGAAACACCTGGGTGGAATGGAAGGAATGGTTTATGTTGATTGGTTACACAAGGCCCATTTCTATGGTTTACCTTGTGTATCTCACTTGTGGAAATCCACCCAGGGACAAAGGGATTTGAGAGGCCAAATGTTAAGAAGCTTCTAGTGCATCCACTTGGCAATATGGGCTCTGCCTGGATCATATAGGTTGCAATAACTTAGCCATTTGGACAGTTGGTGGTAGTGGGATGATAGGTTGGAGCGCGCCCATTTGGTCTAAGGGAAGGCTTCTGAAAGGTCATGTCTTGTTGAAAATCAAGTCTTCTGGGAAAGTGCACAACCCCTGCAGATGGAAGAATCTAAGTACTTAGCCATGTCCCTGGGATTGGACAACTTGACATCAAGACATGGAAGCTATCAAGAATCTCCTCATCCCAATTTCTAAGTAAAACTTATGGTTGAACAAGGGTGAAGGATCCCAATGTCTATTGGTGGTTCCTTGGGAAAAGTTTTGACAAAGAAAAACTTAGTGATTTCAACTGATAGGCAAAACCTATTTTGAGCAAAGCAAGACTAAGCTACACTTAGCCAAAATGCATATAGTATTTAGTCCACCAATACTCTACTAAGGTATCACTTGCCAATACTATTCCAATGTATTGACCCACTGTGGCTGTAACTTGTGATGTTGCAGGATATTCTGATGATGATTAGGAGTCATGAGTCTACACTCAACATGCTTGCCTGTGGCACATGAAGATGAATACTTATTTATCTTATTATATATTTGAACTCTTGTATTAGGCCTGTGGCCATGGAGTTGTAAAAGACTATGTTTGTCTCTGGAATGATATGTAATAATGACCTTTGTTCCTGTGTACTTCATCTTAAACTGTGGATGCTAGCATTGATCCAGGGACTAGCATTGCAATCACAGGGATCCTTTCCTTTACAAAGGAGGGATCTTACAGTGTTGGAAAAAGAATGATGATAATCTAATAAAGCCAATCGATGGTGGCGAGTGAATAACGACTTACTCGGGAAAGTAAGGCACGAGAATGTATTCCTTTGTCTTGTTCTCCACGAGGATTCTTTTTAGGTACGAGGCCACGATACGTCGTTAGGCGGGGGAACCGAAGAAGCCGTCACGCATGTAGTAGGGGTCCACTATAGCGATGCCCGGTGTGTTCTCTCTAATGATCTGCATGGCCAGGCTGAGAGAAAATAGACGGACCATGGTATAGTGCAGCGGGTATAGGTGGAACATATTGAAGATGTCGTCGAACCACAGGAAGAACAGATCCGCAGGGGCATTGTCGACGAAGCCCAAGCCTGGTGGCACCTTAACCACGAATACCAGGTGCGAGGGATCTTTCTTCGATAGAAGGCGTCTCTCTATCGTCAGCACGCCGTCATGCACACTCTGCAGTTCCGAACTGGCGAGCCTCCGCAAATTCTTAGGTAGCATGGGCTCACCTGCCACATGAATCCTCCACATAATACCCTCGAGTCTTGGTGGCCCGTCCCGAAACCTGATCGGATTCACAGTTGTTGATGCCACCGGCTGGCTCGAGCTGCTAGATTTTCTTTTCCTGCCCTTTTTCCTTTTGGAGAGCGGGCAGGCACCGCAATCTGAGCACTGGCTGCCCTATGTAGTGTGTCAGGGCTTAGAATAAAGGGTCGGTTGGTTGTATCGGCTGGATCTGTAAAGGCGCAAGCTGGAGGCGTCTCCTGAGAACCAAACAGACGCTTGGTGATAGTGGCTTTCTCTGTGGGGCCACCAGCTAGGACTTCGTTGCTAAACTGAGTGTTGAAGAAGTGATCATTCCAGTCTTCGTTGTCCTCGGCCGGATCCTACGCCATGTGCATATCATCAACATGATCATCCGACCCACCGCGTGGAGGTGACAGCGAGGGCGGTAAGGGGGCCTTGCCACCACTTGTCGCTGGCACGAGTACAGGCGGTGCTGTTGTCTGTGGCGTGATGGCCCCCGCCGTCCCCAAACGGATCATGCTCTTTGGCCATTGCAAGAATAAGCCGAAGCAACTTTTGAGGACAGCCGGCTCTTCTTCATCCGCTCCTGGGGGTTGAATGGGAGGTTCCAGGTCGTCGCAGCCCCTTAGCACCCGACTAATTTTAACCCTATGCACGCTATCTGGCATCGTCCTTGAGTGGAACGTGCGCTGCAAGGGTTGAACGATGGTACCCTTGGCAACATCCCTCAGCTCGTTGTTCACATAGCATAAGAGAGTGCAAGGAACATCCGTCTGCGGAAAACATGTACGGCGTCGTCAGAGATGCCATAAGAGTAATAGATGGCGTGAAAGGCGGTAAAGCAATTTGTTTACCGTGATGGAGTCGAGATCGGCTAATGTCAAGGCACCGCATACGGCGACGGGCGTGCAAGAGACGGAAGGGATGCTTGATGGCGTGGTGCTGGACGCCGGTGTATTCTCCCTACCGACGGGTGCTTGGAGCTCTGGTGCCGCCGCGACGATGGTAGGGGGGCCACCAACATGTACTCCGGCGCTGCGGTGATGGCAGGGGGAGTCACCAACACTTGCGGCTCCGCGATGCTAGCGGGCGGAGTCACGAACATGTATTTCGCCTGATTCGTCGGCGCCGCGTTGTTCGAGTGGCTGCTGACCATTCTTGGAATCGGGCATGGCCCTACTCGACCAACCGCACTCCAGTTCGCTATTGACTCCACCAAGGTAGGCAGGAAGGACGTGAGGGTGATTGCCAGGTTATCTTGGACGATCTGCGGGATCCGCGCCACTTGTTCCTTAAGTTCTTGAACCTCGCGGTTTTCCTCCTCGCTCCTTCCCGAGGGCGCCACATGCGTCCTCGACGGTGGACAAAAATGATCCACCCAATTCTTACCCCCGAGGCCGGCCAGACGGCCAGCTGACGATGGCTTCTTTGTAACCGGCTCTATTTTCTTGGCCCGGTTCATCGCCCTGTTAAAAGGGTTATCCCACCGGGTGGCCGCCGTCGACCCCTGGGATGAGGAACCCTGGGATCCATGACTAGCAACAATTTCCTCCTCCTGCGGAAGAAGTAATAGTGAATCGTTTAGATCATCGATTAGAATGCAATCGAGTTGATCCGCAGTAATTAGATTATACTTACCACAATTTCCTCGAATTCCTTCACCGCAGGATCCGCGGTGAGTTGTTTGGTTTTTGGGTCCACATGGTAACGGGCCCTGATAAAGTTTCGAACCTTCCCGGGTTCGAATTTTGCAAAGGGGTTTCCTATCCCCTTGGATCTATACTCTTCGTCCTCCTTATTCCATTTGGCCTCCGCGGTTCTGTATCCACCAGATCCGAGATGGTGATGACCTATATTCATCGCCTGCAGCACCTTTCCCCGATTACTATTGGCCAGGGCTCTTTCGGATTCACACCTCTCCTTGAACTCCCAGAACTGATCTTCGGTGATCCGTGGGTCAATCTTCTGGATATCCTCGAGACTTTTGCCTTCTTTATAGATCTTCTTCTTTATCCAGGTTCTCTAGCTAGCCAGGGCGGTGATCATCTTTGTGAGGGCGGATTTGTTTACTTCGTTCCTATGATAATTTGTGTTCTGATACTTAGCGGGGAACTTGTATCTTGCGTGCAGCTTCTCGAAGAGGAGTGTGCGCAAGTGGCCATTATATTTATGCCGGAGATTCTCGGTGTTGATCGAGATGGTTGTCCGGGTGATCGCCGCCACTTTCCCACCGTACCCTTTGACGACAAGGTCGGGCTCCAAAGGAACCCCTGTTGGGCTCACTTCGGTAATTTCCTCCCTGACCGTGCCGACCGTGTTCAGGCGCCGGTCCTTCAGCTTCTTCTTTTTCTTCTTAGGAGGATTGCTACCACTCTCTGTGCCCTCACCGCCATCAGTGGTTTCATCACCCACCATTCCTTCAGCTTCTTCCTCCGCGTCTTCCATCTCATCATCCTCGCTCTCCGAAGGATGGTATTCTTTATCGTCTTCTAGCCGCTGGGACGCCTCCCAGAATGTCAATTGTTTATTCGAAGGTCTGAGTTCTCCTTTAGCGCTGATGCGCTTATAACATCCAACCTCGTCGTTGTCACACATCTTTGCACTAATAAAAAACAAATAATTGGTTAAATGCACGGAAAAATCCGGCATGACCTTTGCTAATTTTCTTAAACTAGGAGTGCCCGATTTCTGCCGAAACGGAAGTTAATCAACATTCCGGCAAAAATCGGGACTCATTTCATACAAGAACCTGCATACACGACATAATAAAGTGCTTCATACAAGCACAAGCACAATTTCAAGGTGCTGTTGTCCCAACACAGATAGTAGTAGAAGCACAGTAGCACCACAGATAGTAGTAGCCAGATCAACACTAGGATGGATATAAGGAACAGATAGTAGTAGCAGCCCAGATAATAGAAGTAGTAGCAGCTTCCAGATTTAACAAAAGGGGTGACATACCACAAATTGCAAAGCAGATCAAACAAGCCAGGTGAAACTTGCTTATGCTGGTTGACCCATGTTTTATAGATTCAGCACAAGTCATGACATCCAGATAAGCCACAAAATCAAACAAGCCAGCAAACAGTTTCCTACATGTTGAGTTAAAGAGTCCTCCCAACTCCTAGCTCGGCTTTTTCTCCGGGTCTCTATTCCGCTCAAGAAAGTCAGAAGACTACAAGCCAAAGACGAGGCAGTGACATCATCTCCAGCGACCATCTGCTAGTGACCCTGGAAGCCAAAGTTCACGCAGTGACATTATCTTCAGCGACCATCTAGGCGATGTTGGAATGCCAGCAACTGGCAGCCCAGCATGACCAAGAGAGAAAACTAAAACTTGGATGTCAGTGCCGGCTGACCCCTACTAAGATCATGCCAGTCCATGCCGATTTCAGTTTCTAGCTCTACTCGGGGCAAACCTAGAAAACATTTCACCAAGTCTACAAGCAGTCTTGAGATTATTATTTTTTTAACCAGAAAAGTTGGGCATCTAATATTTGCAACATCTACATTCCTGCAACACTAGTTCCAAATTCAACAAAAGCATTGAACTTGAACATCTAGATAAGACTGACAAATTTCATAGAATCAAACAAGCTATGTGAAACTTGCATATTCTCCTCTCTTCTATCGATTAAACTTCCAGGCAAAAACTGAAACTACTAAGGAAAAGGTAGATCCTGAGGCAAACATCACAGGTGTCCAACTGACAACACTCTAGCTAGAAAATGTTTCACACTGTCTACAAGCAGTCAAGAAAAAAATTCTAACCAGGACATATATAACTAGCAACATCACAATGCTACCACGCTGTCGGTTGACCCCATGTCAGTACCAGGAGACCTGGTTGTATTCAAGCAGCATGTTATATTCCCCAAATAAATTGCATCAGGAGGCCAAGGGGCATTGCATCATTTTGAAGAAAGAAACCATATTCAAGAGTTGTAGATATCAGGAATCATTCAAATAGCAGCAGCGGTTGTTACACGAACCCTAACCATGGCCTGCAGAGAGAGGGGAGAGACGGAGAGAGAGGGAGAGAGGGAGAGAGAAGGAGAGTGGGAGAGAGAGGGAGAGAGGGGAGGGGCGATGTTCACCTCTGAGATGAGGACGACGATGGCGGGCGGGCGGGCGGACGATGATGGCTGGTGCGCGGGCCTCCTCCTCGAGCGGTGGCGGGCCTCCACCTGCTCCTGCTCCACGGCCTCCTCCTCGAGCGACGGCGGCTGGCGAGGCGGCGGATCGAGAGAGCGGCCGACGACGGATCGAGAGCGCGGCGAGAGAGAGAGGCTTGATTGAGATGTGTCTGAGATGGAGGAGGACGTGGCGTCGTTGACCAAGCCATGCCCAGATAGGCGTAGTAGTACTACACTAGCCTATCCCACTGTATAGATCCACTATCACTGTACTATCGGCATTTATCGACTATATAAGATGGCTGTATAGCTCCACTGTGTACTACTACACTAGCATATCCCACTGGTTCCACCCACTGCTCTAATCTAAACATGTGAGCACCCAGGTTCGAATCCTGCTGCCCACATTTTTTATTTTCATTTTAAAAATATTTTTAAATGTTCCAAAAAATGCCCAAAAGAGATAATATATTCCATAAAAGTTTTGTTTTGTTTTTAAAATACTTTTAAATATTCCAAAAATGCCCGAAAGTGAAAATATATGTCATAAAAGTGGTACAAATTATATATGATTCAAATATGTCATAATAATTTGTCCATGATACAAATATGTCATAATAATTTGTCCATGAATATTACAATCTTTTTCGACCACGCGTTTTACAATATTTTTTGAGCTAGCATTTTACAATCTTTTTCCCTTCTTTGTCGCGGTTGAATAATTTAGCCCCGACACTTTAATGTTTCTTCTTTCGAACGGGCTACCTTTTTTGGGTAGGGTTGTCCTTTTTCTTCTTGTGATGTATGTTGTTGCGTCGTAGTCGTCGTCATCTTCAATCTTTGGATCGTCGTACTGGTCGAAGTCTTGCTTGTTGGCGACTCCATCCATTCCGATGATGTTTCTTTTTCCTCTCCTCGCGACAACACGGCTAGGCTTTGTCGGGTCGGTAATGAAAAAACATTGGTCCACTTTGGTAGCCAGTACCCACGGTTCATTTTTTGCGGCCACGTTCGCACCGGCGGCCTTGGATTTGGCTGCTTCAGGTATAACCATGGTTGTGAAATACCGGTCTTCTCTTTCGACGCTCTTTTCCCATCTGACACGGAACATTGGCACCTTTTCTCCATAGTAGTCGAGCTCCCAGATCTCCTCGATTCTTCCGTAGAATCTTTCCTTCATGTTGTCATCGGTGTAGAATTCCGACGTTACGTCTGAGTTCTGATAATCACACTTGTTGTCCTTTTCCTCCGTGTAGAATGTGTAGCCGTTGATATCATACGCCTGATAGGTCACCAGCTTTTGCATCGGTCCCTGCGACAAGGTGAATATGATCTTTTCCGTGTCAGAAGAATGCGATCGCGGGGGATTATCAAGGAGCGTCTGCCTAAACCAACGCGTGAAATCTGAGTTGTGCTCTTTGATTATTTCTCCCTGCGTCCTCTGTATGCCCCGGTCACTGTACTTCTTCTCGATTAACCTTTTGTGCTTCTATACCCAAGGATCGACCAGTTATAAATGCTTTAGCGCGACGAGGTTTGCTCGATCAAAGTTTGTGCGTCGAAAATTGAAGTCTGCATGCAGTATGCGACGACCCTCTCGGTGACCAGATCCGTCGAGCTTGCCAAGGTGCCTATTGACGGGAAGACTGGCAGGGTTCTCGATGTCTAGATAATTCATGCAGAAAGAGATGCACTCTTCGGCCAGAAAGCCCTTGGCTATGCTTCCATCTGGACGTGACCTGTTGCGAACATATCCTTTGATGTGTCCGTTCATCCTTTCGAACGCCATCATGCTGCGGAGGAACATCGGCCCGAGTTGGACGATGTCCTCCACGACATGGACCAGCAGATGCACCATAATGTCGAAGAATGCGGGTGGGAAGTAGACCTCAAGCTCGCATAGTATCACCACGATCTCCTCCTGTAGCCTCCCGAGCTGATTCACGCCAATCGACTTCCTAGAGATGACATCGACAAACTTGCAGAGGCCAAATAACGTTTCACGGACGTACTCGTCCATTATCCCTCTTAGTGTGACCGGAAGTACCTGCGTCATTAGCACGGCACAGTCATGAGACTTCATGCCACTGAACCTCTGCTTCGCCTCGTCTAGGTATCTGCTTATATTGCCCGCGTAGCCGTAAGGAAATTTGACTCCTAGAAGGCACTTGAAAAACTGTTTGATCTCATCCTGGCTTGGAGTGAAGCAAGAAGGAGGGCAGTAATATTCGTTCTTCTTGAAATTTTTACCCTTCCGATAACCTTGTGTCGTCTCCGACTCATGATCATCCTCATCTTCCTGATCATCAGGAGTAGTGCGTCCTCCGTGAAGCTCCTTCCGGATACCCAAGCATATCAGTTCGTGCCTTGCTTTCGGACCATCTTTCGTCCTATATGGCATGTTGATTATGGTGGCGACCAGACTCTCGCACACGTTTTTCGTGATATGCATGATGTCGAGGCTATGAGACGTGCGGAGAAACTTCCAGTATGGCAACTCCCAGAAAACAGACCATGTTTTCCATACCTTCATCAGCGGCTTGTCTTGTTGCTGCCTCTTTTGCTTCTTTCCAGGCTTAGGACAATTTTTCCAGTTTTTCAGCAACTCTTCCACTTCTTCGCTGCTCCTACGCTCTGGGATTCCTCAGGTCTCGGATTTGCCATCGAACAGGTCTCCATGTTTTCTCCATGGATCATTCTTGTCGAGCCACCTCCGGTGCGCCATGAACACGATTTTCGATGACCCTGGATCTTTCTCTAGTTGGAGATAGCTTGTGTTATCCATGCACCTAACGCATGCGCAGAATCCTTGGATAACCTGCCCCGAGATATACCCGCAACCTGGATACTCTTGCACCGTAGTGAACAACGCGGCTCTCATAGTGAAATAATCTTGTGCGAAAACATCGTAAGTATTGGCTCCAGATTCCCATAACGTGGCTAGCTCCTCTTTCAACAGCCCGAGATACAGATTGATGTCGGTACCAGGTTGTTTCGGCCCTTGAATTAGCATACTCATTTGTATGTACTTCTTCTTCATGCACAACCATGGAGGGAGGTTGTACATCCATACAAACACGGGCCAAGTGTTGTGCGTGTTGCTCTGGCTACCGAACAGATTGAGTCCATCGGTGCTCACACCAAGCCTGATGTTCCTCGAATCTCCACCGAATTCTGGGAATTCGAGGTCCAATGCTTTCCACTGGCTAGCATATGAAGGGTGCGTCAGCAGCTCATCCTTTTTGGGGTCATCATCGTCATCTCCTGGCTTCTTCATTTCCGCATGCCATCGCATGAGCTTCGCTTCCTTAGGGTCCGCGAAATAGCGCTACAGACGAGGAGTGATAGGAAAGTACCATACCACTTTTCAAGGTGTTTTCTTCCCTTTCTTGTATCGACTCACGCCGCACACTGGACATGTGGTTTTCTCCGCGTCCTCTCCCCGATAAATGATGCAATCGTTGATGCATACGTGATATCTAACGTGCGGTAGATCGAGAGGAAAGACGATTTTCTTGGCGTCCTCAATACTAGTTGGACATGTGTTCCCCTCCAGGAGACGATCGTGCCAGAATGCCATCATATCGTCGAAGCTTGCGTCGCTCAATTTGTGTTTTGCCTTCATCTCCATAGCCTTGAGCGTTACATTCAACCGGGTATCATCGGGTCTGCATCCTTCATACAATGGAGTAACCGCGTCTTTCTCAAGTTGCGCAAGCTTGGCTTTCTCTCTAGCAGCAGCCCTGGCGTTACTCGTCTGCTTGAGAAGCAGCTCTTGCACATAAGGGTCCCGCACCCAACCTGACATTGTTCCATCGTCGTCTCCTCCTCCGGCATCTAGATCATCATCATCCCGGTCTGCTTCCGCACCTTCACCATCTCCAGGAGACTCTTCATCATCTCGCCCGTTCTCGTCGTGATGATGATCATCGTCATGTTGCCCACCTTCACCGTCTCCATCGTCTTCGTCATCGCTTATCCAATGAGTGTATCCATCCATGAAACCATGGCGGAGCAGGTGCGCGTGCAGATTCCCGAAATCTGGGTCGATCACCCAGCTGATTTTGCATCTTCTGCACGGACATCTTATATCCGTCTTGTTATTTCGTATCATGTCGGCCGTCGCACATTTCAAAAATCTAGCCACAATTCCTTCGCTCATTATGCGGACCATTTTTTCCTGCACGGTGTGTACACAGTACAATTAGAAGTCTAATAGAACCACATAATGAATGCATGCATGCAATGGTCGATAGAAAATTTTGGCATGACCTATCCTAAAATTAGGACCTTTGCGAAATGCCAAAGTCTTGCCAAAATGGAAATGAATCAACATTTTGGCAAAACAAATGGCAAGTTGTTCACACACAAACACAAGAGAGAGAGACCGATCCATACACACATTAACATATCATTATCCTCTCCATACACACATGCATATGAGCATCGATACTCTCCATATATATACACACACATGACCATCGATCCTCTCCATACACACATCATGAGATCAATCATCTACATACATATGAGCACATCCTTACATGGACAACTTACCGATATGAGAGACCGAGATCGCGAGAAGATGGAAAGGAGAGGTGCGCGAGACCGGAGAAGGAGATGCGAGAGACCGAAGAGCTTCCTCTATTAAGTATGTAACATCCAAGGCAAGTTCCACATGCTAAAAATGGTGAATGAGTGGAGAAATTGAGGTGGGAAGGAGAAGGATCCCGACTAGATCTAAGGAGGAAGAAGAAGGTGAAAGTGAAGTGTGAGGTGGTAGTGATCACACATGTGCACAGTGGAGCTACCAAAAAAATACTGGTCGACACAACAGTGGCGCACATGCACCTAGTGCGCCACAAGAACAAAACACAACCATAGCGCACATGGACCTAGTGCGCCACGGATGTGTCTGTCCATTTACAGAACAAAGAGGCCTCCACTTAGGCATAGCGCACCCCCTCCACGTGCGCCACGGTTAACCATAAAATCCGTAGCACACCTTCCCCATGTGCGCTACAGGTATGCGTCATGCGACCAGCAGGGCCCTGGCCCACACACATCTGTGGCGCACCATCACCATGTGTGCCACAGTTGTTGTAGTTACTAGTAGGGCACTGCCCACAGGTGAGCCACGCCTGTTTTACCCGTGGGGCACTTCAACCACGTGAGCCACGGAAGTTTGGATTACATATAGCCGTTTTCCTAGTAGTGTATGCATGATCTTGTAGTGGTCATGAGCTTTATAATCAAGTAGATCTACCTTGCTACTCAAGTGCTTCAATAGATCTCTGCTCTCCCCACGTGTGTGAAAGTGACAGCGTGCACGCTGTGGTGGCACTTAGGCTAGAGTTCATAAATATTTGTCATGAGTATATTTGGAGTTGGACGTCTTTATGAAATTGTGGTGTTTGTTGGAACCATCTAGCGCTCAAGGAGATAGTGTTTTAGATTGGGAAAGGCGGACTTTGAGGAGTGTTGTTATAGCCCTACCATGGATTATAGTGTCAAACCATAGAGTAGTTCAGAGTAGTATCATGAAGAGAATATATTTATATGAGAGAGTGTTAACTAGTGAAAGTATGATCCTTAGGCCTTGTTTCTAAGCATTGAAACACCGTTTACAACTAGATCTGTTGCATATTTGCTTGCTTCCAGTCTCTTCCTTGTCATCAAGCTTTTTCTGGCACCATTGTCTTATAATCATCCATACTACTTCTATTTCACTATCTCTTAGCCGAACTAGTGCATCTATACACCTGAAAAGTGTATTGGGTGTGTTGGGGACACAAGAGACTTCTTGTATCTTGATTGCAGGATTGCTTGAGAGGGATACCTTTGACCACTTCCTCCCTGAGTTGGATAAAACCTTGGGTAATCCACTTAAGGGAAACTTGTTGTTCTACAAACCTCTGCACTTGGAGGCCCAACAATTGTCTACAAGAATAGAAGTGCGTAGACATCAATGCACTGCTGGGTGACCCGCCTACAGATGATGCTACCGATGAGGTGAAGAATGTTTTCCTCCCTCGGAAGAATCACTACTCCACAGTTTAGTGTGACATCTTGTACGGTTTGTAATTGGAGCTTCGGAAGTGGTTTGAGAACCGTGAGCCTTATGATATTGTCCATGAGCTCAAAATTATATTTAGACTCATTCGGCTGTTTAAAGCTATGAAGCCTCCGAGAAGTTCTTTAACTTCAAGATGGAAGAGGGAAGATCCGTTAGCGAGCAGGTGCTTAAAATGTCTGGGCACGCAAATAAACTCACAGATCTGGGATAACGATTCCTAACGCGTTGGGTATTCATCGTGTCCTCCAATCACTACCAACTAGTTACAAGAACTGTGTGAAGAACTACAACATACAACACTTGGATAATTCGTTGCATGAACTCTTCTCCACGTTGAAGTCTGCGGAAGTGGAGATCAATAAAGATCACCAAGTGTTGATGGTTAATAAGACCACCAATTTCAAGAAGCAAGGCAAGCCTAATAAGAAGGGTAACTTCAAGAAGGGCGGCAAGAAAGCTACCGTGCTTGCAAAGAAACCCAAGACTGGTCCTAATCCTGATACTGAGTGTTTTTACTACAAGGGAGAAGATCACTGGAAGCAGAATTGCCCCAAGTACCTGGCAGATCTGAAGAACGGCAACATCAAGAAGAAAGATATATTCAATATACATGTTATTAATGTGTATCTTACTAGTAGTCATAGTAGTTGAAATGATACGTATGTCGCCTAGAAGGGGGTGAATAGGCGATTAAAACTTTTCTTAGAGTGGCTCAACAAAGGCGGAATAAAACTAGTGTTTACTTTGTTAAGACAAACCTAGAACAACTAAGGTTCACCTATGTGCACCAACAACTTATGCTAAGAAATACAAGCAACAAAGTGATAGCAAGATATATATTACTTCAAGCACGAAGGCTATCACAATGTAAAGTGCATAAGTAAAGAGCTCGGGTATAGAGATAACCGAGGCACGCGGGGACACCGATATTTTACCGAGTTCCTCCCAACATGGAGTACGTCTCGTTTGGAGACGGGGTGGTATCAAACCACCAACACCACAAAAGGCCTCCCTTATTCTCCGGTGAATCTCACCCCAATGGGATCGATCCACGCTTCCACTATCGGTGCACTTGTTGGTGGCAACCGGAACCTCTCATAAGGTTGGGGCACTTCTCCACAACTTAATTGGAGGCTCCCAACAAACTCCACCAAGGCCACAATGCCACCAAGGACACAACCTGCAACACCAACAAACCGTCTAGGGTTCCAAGAACCCAAGAGTAAAAAGCTTCTCAACTTTCACTCACCAAATCCTCCGGGGAGAACTCAAACCGATGCACCAAATGCAATGGCAAGAACACAAGTAGTGCTCAAATCCTTCTCTCCCAAATTCCACCAAAGCTACAAAAGCTTGTGGGGGAATAAGAGAGGAAGAACAATGGAGGAAATCCACAAAAGACTCCAAGATCTAGATCCCAAGATGTTCCCCTCACTTAGAGGAGAGATGGATTGGTGGGATTGCAGATCTAGATCTCCTCTTTCAAATCCCTAAAGTATATGTAAGAATCAAGGGAGGGATTGAAGGGGAAGCAAGCTCAAGAGGGTCAAGAATGGAGGATAAAGCCTGTAAAACTGGAGCAGTTGCATTGGGGAAGAAGGGCCCCTTTTATAGGCCCACAGATTTCTGACCATTTTCTGCCCGTTGGGGAAAAGTCAGACCGGAGACTCCGGTCTACACCGGAGATTCTGGCCCAACCTCCGGACCAGCCTTTGGACCGCCCATCTGAATGACCTGGGCCATCCAAGACCCAAAAAGACCGGAGACTCCGGTCTTCCAACACCGGAGACTCCGGACTGAGGAAACACCGGAGACTCCGGGGTAGCCTCCGGACCTGGCTCCGGACCCCCATACAGTATGTCCCATCCTTGGTTCTGAAGTCACCACCGGAGACACATCTAGAAACTCTGGACTACACCGGAGACTCCGGTTCACGCAGACCGGAGACTCCGGTCAGAACCAAATAAGAGGCAAACTTCAAATGGCGATATCTAGAGTTTGGAAACCCCGATTGACCCGAAACCAATTTTGTTGGAAACAGGACAACAAGGGCTATCCAACAAAAAGTGGAAATATTGGATACCACCAAGAGGGAACGTTTCATGTATTATAAAGTGAGATACCTCTCTTGGTGAGAAACCGGAAAACCTCAAAGATCAAAAACGCAATAAGATATTAAGGGGAAATCCGTTTTTTGATGAACTAGGGCTTGTTATGAATATTGCCACAAGCTCTAGAACCTCACATGGATAAGATCAAAATAACAACCAAGAAAGGATGATGCAAAGTATGCAAAGGTTTTAGCTCTCTCTGAAGGATATGATCGAGTTACTCACTTGAGAGCCCCTCTTGATAGTACGGTTGTCTATCCTATAAACCGGTCTCCCCAACTAACATCCCGAGACCAGTAAGAGAGAAACCCTATCAAGATCATACCTTTTCCTTGCACATATTCCACTTGATTATGATGTAGATGGTATTGTCCTTCTCAAGATGGAACACCTTTCTTGATTGCTCTTGTACACACTTTATTGATGAAGACTTGCAAGTTACTCCCCCATACAACATGGGGAAACCTTTACTTTGACCTTGTCTTCATCGATCCATGATCACCGATGATGGAAAGCTTTAACCATGAGATCTTCTAGATATTGCACATCTTTAGCTTGCACATCATTTATTCTTTTCTTCATTATGTTGATGCCTTGAAGGTGCACCAGAGATATTAATCCATCTTATTCTTCAAGACATACTTGCCATAGGTTTAACTCTCACATGACCAATCTGTGGATCACTCTTTGAACACCTTGGTCACCACTTGATCCTCTTCACTTTCTTCTTCTCCAAACCTTGAAGCCAACATATGGTTCAATCATTGCCTATGGACAATTCCTACAAGTACAACTTGATACAAGCATTAGTACATAGAGATTTTCATTAATTACCAAAACCACACATGGGGGCACACATGTTCTTTCAATCTCCCCCATTTTGGTAATTGATGACAATCCATTTGAGAGGGTTTATATAAGGAAATTAATAAATAAAATGGTAGCACCAATATCAAAATACTACACAAGTATGTGATATTGGTACCACCACCATATATAGAGAAAACTCCCCCACAATATATGCATGTGTGATGAACTTGAATTTCATTACATATATTGCTAATCATTATCATTGGTGGAGTCTCCTCTATATATATACCACATGCTAAGCAACAACAAAGATGCAAGAGCATGAAAAGCAAATGCTTAGGAAACAAACTCAAAGCATAAACCATTTCCCTTAAACCCTCTAAAACTTCTCCCCCATTGGCATCGATTGCCGAAATGGGTGACAAGTTCTAGAAGGCCAATATAGTGATAGATCCCCAAAGGTGTGCATTCGCACATATCCAATGATGAATACTTGGGAGGAAGTAGAACTATATCGAGGACCCAAAGATTGCCACAAGAAGTTAAATAAAAGAAGCATTAACAAATGATGTAAGCAATCACAAGATCCGGCAAACCAATTGAAAACAACAAATGAGTCCAATTGGAAACAACAAGATATTATGATACGAGAAGATGAGTGTTTTAAATAACAAACAGAGAAGCTCCTCAAGATTCGTGCACAATTAAATAAATGCATTGGAATACATAATGCACAAATATGGAATCCTTGCTCCCCCATAGGCATTTAAAACACAACAAATGAAAGATTAAATAAATGCTTAAATAAAATAGAGAAGCTCCCCAAGATTTGTGAATACTTTAGAATCATTGTATTTCAATACACAAATGCACAAATATGGAATCCTCACTCCTCCATAAACATTTAAGGCACAATAAATGAGAAAGAAGACAAATGAGCATTATTAATTGAATTAGATGAGCTCCACAAAGATAATGCACCAATTATGATAATTGTATTTGGGATCAAGGTGCATAATCATGGAATCCTCACTCAGCCAAATTCATTTAACAATACAAGGCATGAGAGAACAAGTATGAGTGTCCGAAGATGCAGACAAGAGGAACAATCACTCATAGGCAAATAAATTTGGAAGCCACCAAAGAATCAAAAGGAATAGAAAGGTGGTATCCACGGATTAAAGATCAACTAAAATTATCTTCTCATATGTGTATATGTCTCTAAGTGGAAAACATCGCAAAGACATATGCCAATAAAGGAAAATGCACACATAAAGAAGATATACAAGAAGCACATGGAAGAAAAATGAAGTCATAACATATACCAATAAGATTTTTGCTTCAAAGCACGGCCAAAGGCTCAAATATATCTTATTGTAGATTAATGAGCTTCAAACACCAACACACTACATATATTACAACTATCACCAAGGGAAAAAGGAGCAAGTTGGAATATATGGAGAAAGGAAACAAGTATCATAAGAGAAAATAGACTAGCAAAATCTCACTATTGCACATGAGAGAAGTTGAGGAAATGATAGGCAATAAAATTGCTAGATTGACATATTTGGGATTGGAGGATCATATGCATGATTTTGTATAGTCCCAATTATATGCACTCATCTCAACTTAAACGCATATACAATATAGAGTCCTCTCAAAACCATGGCTAGAACTACAGAAATTACAAATACATTAATTCATGCTAGAAGGCAACCGACAAATGGTTGGAATCAAGATATGTGAGCATGATAAAGAGATACTTGTTACCGAGATATAATTGGTAGGATGTAGAGGATATGAATTCGTTGATCATCCTATAGCTTGCCTCAAATTTTCTTCTAAGCATCACTTCTTCAAAATTGAGAGACAAGCATCCAATCTATCTCCAATGTACCTAAAACAAATTTAAGTACAAAATGGTCCCCAAACTTATTGGGTACAATGTAGTTAGTGCAACTACAATACATAGGAGAGACTCCACATAAATATGTACATATTGACATGAAATTGAATTTCATGCACAACTTAGCTGATGGGATTTGGTGGAGTATCCCCTATATATTGGATCAAAGAAAGCAAGCATGCCATTATATAAACATTTAGTAAATATGCATGCATAAATCTTTCAAGAACCAAAAAGAAGATACAATTTGAACAAAAACACCAAGTAAATCGAGATTGCACACACAAGAGTGTGACACGACAAATGATGTCCAAATTATATCAAAGAACCAATTCAACACATGAAAGAACACAAATTCAACAAATGAACTAGGCTAACACCAAAAGAGCAAAAGATAGATAGAAATAAGAATGCTCAAGGGTTTATCTCATTCTAAAATGGTCAAATCAATAAACAAGGAGTGAGACAAAACCAACTCCCAAAAAGAGCAAGGTTCCAACAAGAAACCAAACTCCCCAAACTTCTTATGATGGCACAAAATACCAAAACGAAAATATTGAGGTTCCAAGCACATAAAACCCGATATGGATCAAACAAAGAAGCATAAATACGAGTGTTCTAAATAATATAGGAGATCTCACCCATAAGTAGTACATTATATAGAATTTTGCTTTTGAATGCAAAATGCACACAAATGAGATCATCACTACTACCTACATTAAATAAAACACAAGAGGATACCAATAAAATAAGAATATCCAAAAGTAGAAAGGAATACATGGGAGCACACAAAACATTTACTTGGCCAAAGATAGGACAATATTAAGCAAGGGCCGAAGTGAATATGATCAATAAATTCTACCATAAATATAGTACTCATTGTCCAAGGACAAGAAATATTGGAAATCATTTTCCCAAGGTAGCTTGCATAGATATCCAAGATCATAGTCACAACAAGAAGCATATAACAAATATAAGAATTAAGCATGATACTTCGAACAAGATTCTTGGTAGCTTCCAATTGTCACACAATCACTAGTGATTAGAGTAACTTGAAGCAAATGGTTTCCATGATGATATAGAGATCTAAATATGAGGAAACACATACCAAGAACCACTATCATATACAAGATCCAAAATATGATCAATAAATGCTTTCAAGCAAATTGGAACTTGTATGAGCAAATGTGTCACATAGGCGCTAGATAATTATCAGTATCAATTCTAAGTGACACAACCTCGAATATTCACATTTTCTTGGATTGTAATATGCACTAAGCATATGAATCCCCCATAATGTGATACTACCATAAAACGAACACGAGGCAAAAGGATACAAATAGAGAGGATTAATGGACATTATAAAACTAAAATTTCTCATGAGAATTATACCACATAGAGACTAGACAATATTACAATATAAATACTAGGTGGTATTCCTCATGTACACACAATTTTAGGATTGCGGAATGCCCAAGCATAACACTCCCCCAAAATGGGATAATCCATTAATCTCTCACAAGAGCCAAATAAGATATCAAATATAACCAATTAAGGCATCAATACAAGAAACACACATACATGGTGTGCCACCTAATCATATACAAATATACTTGATACCTCAAGATAATTAAGTGGAAAGCACAACATGTACAAAAGCATGGAAAATACAAAACCAACACATGCACAAGGGGCGAGTAACTTTCATTGTAATGAGTTTAGCGTATGTTACCGCAAGGAGGAACATTGAAAATATAATATAATCAAGATAATCCAAATGGCTTGTCTTGTCAATAATGATTGATGAAGATCCCTCAATTCTTCATAATGTAGCCAAGACTCCAATGCCCTCCAAATCACACCTATTGATCAAGTTTTGGCTTGTTGGTCCACAACCAAGTTGGGTCCTAAGAGGTTAGTCACAATAGGATTGGCAACCCAAATGGTTCTTTTCTTGACACCACATTGAGCACCAACAAATTTGGCAAACACATTGCCAACCTCATCCTTACAAAGAGAATAAACATCATCAATAATGATAGGGTTTGTAAGATCCCTCCTTTATAAAGGAAAAGGATCCCTGTGATTGCAATGCTAGTCCCTGGATCAATGCTAGCATCCACAGTTTAAGATGAAGTACACAGAAACAAAGGTCATTATTACAGTCATTCTAGAGACAAACATAGTCTTTACAACTCCAAGGCCACAGGCCTAGTACAAGAGTTTGAATAAGTAAATAAATAAATGTCTTCATCTTCATGTGCCACCGGCAAACATGTTGAGTGTAGACTCATGACTCCTAATCTTCATCAGAGTAACCTGCAACATCACAAGTTATAGCCAGAGTGGGTCAATACATTGGAATAGTATTGGCAAGTGATACCTTAGTATAATTTAGGTGGACTAGATACTATATGCAATTTGGCTAAGTGTAGCTTGGCTTGCTTTGCTCAAAATAGGTTTTGCCTATTAGTTGAAATCACTAAGTTTTTCTTTGTCAAAACTTTTCCCAAGGAGCCACCAATAGACATTGAGGTCCTTCACCCTTGTTCACCCACAGGTTTTACTTAGAAATTGGGATGAGGAGATTCTTGATAGCTTCCATGTCTTGATGCTCAAGTTGTCCTTTTTCCAGGAACATGGCTAAGTACTTAGGTTCTTCCATCTGCAGAGGTTGTGCACTTTCCCCACTAGACTTGATTTTCACCAAGACAGGACCTTTCAGAAGCCTTCCCTTAGACCAAATGGACGCGCTCCAACCTATCATTCCCACTACCACCAACTGTCCAAATGGCTAAGTTCTAGCAACCTATGTGATCCAGGCAGAGCCCATATTGCCAAGTGGCTGCACTAGAAGCTTCTTAACATTTGGCCTCTAAAATCTCTTTGTTCCTGGGTGGCTTTCCACAAGTGAGATACACAAGGTAAACCATAGAAATGGGCCTTGTGTAACCACTCAACATAAACCATTCCTTCCATTCCACCCAGGTGTTTCATTTACTTAGTTGTTTTATTAGGCAAAACACAAGTCCAAAGACTTGGAAATATTTTCATCACAGCATGTATATTTCACCAACCCTTGGTTGCTACTAGCTAGGCTAAGCATGGCATAGATAAGCATCTTAACTTAGAAATTTCTTGCAATTCTACAACTACTAGGATTTCCCAACATGGCATATTAGCAAAATATAGCATGCAAGACTAGCAAAATATTTCAAATTCTTAGTAGAAAACATAGGGATAAAAATATCATGAAGCACCACTTGCCTTGGTAGTTTGGAGAGTAGATACACTCCTCACAATCACTATTGGCACCAAAATCTACACAAAGAATCATAGCCACAAATCACATACAAAACATATACAAACAAAAATATATGAATGCATGCAACATGATATGTGATGATTTTTAAAACTCAAAAAAGCAAGTGTACAGTACTGGTTCATAAACAAGTTAAAAACTTTCCAAACAACATTTATTTAAACCCTAAAACATTTTTCAAACAATTCATATACTCAAATTAGCCCTACACATGTTTCTACAAATAAAACCATTTTAACAGAAGCAAAACATTAAACACATTGCATCTTTAGAAAGGTCTTGCTCTCCTGATTCCATTGATATAAAATTTGTCAAATTCTAACGTGGGAATCAAAAGTTATAGATAAAACAAAATCAAACATCTAATAGATTCAAATCCAGTTTTTAAATCTAAACTGCTGCCACGCGTCTTATTCTGATTGGCCGGTACCGTTTCGCTCAGGATCGCATCTGTGAGCCATTAGATCTACATAATCTGCACGGTCTAGATCTACTCGTAACGCTTCGATAAATGATCTAATCTCACACGCTGGATCCAGATCCAACGGTCCTGGATCAAACGACCATAGCTGGGCGGCGCTGGCGGTGGCTACTGGCGGCGGCGAGCTCTGCCTACGGCGACGCGGCGCTACATGTGGCTCTGGGGTCGCCAGAGATGCTTACCAGAAACGTGACGATGCGCTGATGCTCAACCTGGCGACGGCTTGGCAAGGGGCGCACGGACACGGCTGCACGGGCTTGTCGGAGTTGCTGTCAGCGTCGGGCTCGGGTGGACGACGACGTTGGCGATGCTCCTGGTCTTCCTAGCACGAACAAACGGCATCAGGAGACGCACAAGACTACGGCGAACACGATCGTGTGCAACAGAGGTGAATGGGAATAAGGGGCTCACCGAATTTGATCGCCGGAGTTGAGGATGTCGTCGAGAGCTTGCAGCGCTTGACGAAGTCGACGACCTGGGGCAGTACAGGACGAAACAGTGGGGTCAGGAGGTGCGCAAGGAAGTTGTGAAGCAGCTCGTATGAACCAGAGAGAGGGGCGCATGGGGCTCACCGGAATTGATCGCCGGAGTGAGCTCTGTCTGCGGCGGTGTGAGGAGGATTGCGGGCAGCCTGGGGGCGCTTTGTGCTCGGAGTATGGGGGGAAATGGAGAGGGGGCAGAGGGGGTTTAAGTAGGCCAGGCGGGGGCATGATTTACTCCTGCACTCAACGCGAATTGATGAGTGAATCAACCAGGTAACGCACGGCGTGATTTGGGGAAGAACACGTCGCGGGGAGGGTGGAGACGACGACGCCGTGTGGGCCGCGGCTGTCAGCGAGAGAAACAGAGGGGGAGTGGGTCCTGTCTGTCAGTCACTCGGCGGGTGCGGGTGTGAGTGAAGAAAAACGGTTCGCGGGGTGGGGTTGCTGGGCTTAGTTGGGCTAGTTGGGCCAGATTCGACTGAAGGCTTATTTTTTTTCCTTTTAACCTTTTTCTTTTTGGTTTTTCTGAAATGAATTTCAACTCCAAATCAAGTGAGTTTGAATTCAAATATTTTCTAGGTTTTTATACTGCAAACCTTGCACTCAAATGTATGTCAAACCCTAATGTTTAATCAAAACACTTTGATCAAATGAAAATAAAAATAAAACCAAGCCTTTATGATATATATTCAATAGGCATAATATTGGTTTTATTACTCATTTTGTTTTGAAACTTGTTCAAGCTTTTGAAAGTGCCTAAGTTTGAATTTCAAACCTTACTGAACCAAATCAAGCATTCTTCTCATTGGAAGATAGCATTAAGGCTAGAGCAAACTCTACATGAAATAATGAGCATAAATGCTTCTGTTTTGAAATGATTTGATTGAAATGAGATTCATATGATCATGGATGCATGGATGATATGCATGAGTTTGAAACATGATTTTAGGGATGTTACAAATCTAACCCCCTTAAGGTGAATCTCGCCCTCGAGATTTGGATTGGCTAGAAAATAGGTTAGGGTGGTCTTTCCGAAGATCATCTTCTCTTTCCCATATTGCTTCTTCTTCGGAATGATGGTTCCACTATACTTTGCAAAACTTGATAGTCTTAGTCCGTGTGACTCTTTCTGCAGTCTCAAGAATCTTGATAGGTTTCTCTTCATAAGTGAGGTCACTTTCCAATTGAACCTCTTCCAAAGGTATAGTATCTTTCAAAGAAGTTTCTTCCATTTCTGGATGACATTTCTTAAGCTGACTCACGTGAAACAGATTATGGACAGCTGACAAAGACTCCGGCAATTCAACTTCATAAGCAACTTCTCCTTTACGACTCAGAATCTTGAATGGTCCAACATATCTTGGGGCCAACTTTCCTTTGACTCCGAACCTCTTCACTCCACGAAGTGGTGATACTCTAAGATAAGCTCTATCACCAACTTCATAGGTGACTTCTCTACGCTTAGGATCTGCGTAGCTTTTCTGTCGGGACTGTGCTATCTTTAATCTGTCCTTAACCAACTTGACATTCTCTTCGGCTTCTTTGATAAGTTCTAGTCCGAACAAACTTCTTTCTCCCACACCATTCCATAACAATGGGGTGGTACATTTTCTCCCGTAGAGAAACTCAAATGGTGCCATCTCAATGCTGGCTTGATAGCTGTTGTTATAAGAAAATTCTGCGTAAGGCAGACTTTCGTCCCAACTGGCTCCATAGTCTAGGGCACATGCCCTCAACATGTCTTCAAGAATCTGATTAGTCCTTTATGTTTGTCCATCAGTTTGAGGATGAAAAGCAGTACTGAATTCCAACCTCGTTCCCAATGACTCATGTAGCTGTCTCCAAAAATGGGAAGTGAATTGAGTTCCCCTATCAGACACAATACTCATGGGCACTCCATGTAGACATACAATTCTACTCATATAGATTTTGGCCAACTTAGCACTTGTATAGGTTGTCTTTACGGGTATGAAATGAGCCACTTTAGTTAGGCGATCCACTACTACCCAAATAGAATCATATCCTGACCGGGTCCTTGGTAATCCGGTAATGAAATCCATACCAATCTTGTCCCACTTCCAATCAGGAATAGGTAGTGGTTGAAGCAAACCTGCTGGTTTCTGATGTTCCGCTTTCACTCTACTACACACATCACACAAAGCAATATGTTCGGCGATGTCCTTCTTGAGATTATTCCACCAAAATCTTTCCTTCATATCCATGTACATTTTGGTGTTACCCGGATGAATGGAATACGGTGAGTTGTGTTCTTCTTGCAAAATCAGTTTCCGAAGTTCCGGATCTTGTGGAACACAGATACGTTTCCCATGCCATAAAGTACCATGTTCGTCTTCATGGAATCCTTTGGCTTTTCCTTTGCCAATCTTTTCCTTAATTTCTTCAATTTCCTTATCGGTCTTCTGGGCTTCTTTGATCTTGTCCAACAAAGTGGGTTGAACATCCAAAGACATGAGATGTCCTTTAGGCACAATCTCCAATCTGATATCTCTAAATTGGGCACACAAATCATCGAGCAATTCTCCCTTGGTAAGGCCATTCACAAAAACCTTACGGCTTAAAGCATCCGCTACCACATTTGCTTTACCGGGATGGTATTGTAAACTTAAGTCATAGTCCTTGATGAGTTCTAGCCATCTTCTTTGTCTCATTTTAATTTCCTTCTGGGTGAAGATATACTTCAAACTCTTGTGATCTGTGAACACTTCACAACGCTTTCCCAAAAGATAGTGTCTCCATGTTTTGTGTGCATGGACAACAGAGGCTAACTCCAAATCATGAGTAGGATAGTTCACTTCATGAGTTTTGAGTTGTCTCGAGGCATAAGCCACAACTTTTCCTTCTTGCATAAGTACTGCACCCAAACCATGATGAGATGCATCACAATATACTTGGAAATCTTTTTCCAAGTCTGGCAAACATAAGACTGGTGTTGTCACAAGTCTCTTCTTCAATTCCTGAAAGCTGAGTTCACAACCTTCAGACCAAGCAAATTTCTTGTCTTTCTTTAGCAATTCTGTCATGGGCTTAGCTACCTTGGAGAAATTCTCAATGAACCTTCCGTAGTAACCTGCTAAGCCAAGGAAACTACGAACTTCTTTCACTGACTTGGGAGATTCCCATTCAGTTACAGCTGAAACTTTAGCAGGATCCACTGCTACACCATCTCCTGACACAACGTGTCCAAGAAATCCAACTTCATTCAACCAGAACTCACACTTGCTGAATTTGGCATACAACTTATGTTCTCTAACCTTCTCAAGTATCAAACGCAAATGTCCTTCATGCTCTTCTTTGCTCTTGGAGTAGACTAAAATGTCATCGATGAAAACGACAACAAACTTATCAAGGAATTCCATGAACACCTTGTTCATCATATTCATAAAGTATGCTGGAGCATTGGTCAAACCAAATGGCATCACGGTATACTCATACAATCCATACCTTGTGGTGAAAGTTGTCTTAGGTATGTCTTGCTCCCTTATCTTGAGTTGGAAATAACCTGACCGGAGATCAATCTTTGAGAACACACAAGCTCCTTCTAGCTGATCAAACAAGTCATTGATTCTTGGCAAAGGGTATTTGTTCTTGACAGTCACCTCATTGAGTGAACGGTAATCTATGCATAACCTTTGACTTCTATCTTTCTTCTCCACAAACAAAACTGGGGCTCCCCAAGAGGAAGAACTTGGTTGAATAAATCCTTTCTGCAACTGTTCTCCAAGTTGTTTCTTGAGTTCTTTCAGTTCATCAACTGACATCTTGTACGGTCTCTTTGCTATTGGTCCAAATCCTGGTAGCAAATCAATAAGAAACTCCACATCTCTATCTGGTGGCATTCCGGGCAATTCTTCCGGAAACACATCCGGATACTCACTCACAATTGGTACACTGTCTATGCTACCCCCCTTAAGAGAATTTATCTTACTCCCTTTTGATTCAAAGTTAGACTTGAATTTAATCCGTTTTCTTTCCGGGGTTATGAGTGCAACAGTATGATTAGCACAATCTAGTACTCCTTCATACTTAGCCATCCAATCCATTCCTAATATTACGTCCAGTCCTTGGGAATCTAGGATTATCAGACTCATTGGAAACTTATGCTTTCCAAACTCTATTACTAGATCCCGGCATCCAAGACTTACTATCATATCTCCACCTGGAGAACTAACTTTTATTGGACATCCAATGTTTTCAGTTGGAAACCCATTTCTATCAACAAATGCTTTTGATATGAATGAATGCGATGCTCCAGTATAAAAAAGAACAAACGCCGGAATAGAATTGAGTCTGAACTTACCAGCAATAGCATCAGGCTCCTCATAGATTTCCTCCACATTGATGTGGTTAACTTGCCCTTTCTGAAAAGGGTTAGGCTTGTTGGGTCCTTCAACTTTCTTTTCCGGGCATTCATTTGCATAATGCCACATCTTCTTGCACTTGAAGCACTCAACCTGACTAATGTCTCTCTTGACAGGCTGGCTTCCACTGCCACTTCCACTACCACTGTGGTGGCTCTTATATCCACCCTTGTGGTTCTTGTACTTGTCATTGTCATGACTACGGTGATGCTTGTTGTCATGACAGTTGTGGTTGTGGTTCTTGTTGAATTTCCCATGCTTGTGGGATCCTGAGCTTCCACTATCATCATAATGGGAACGTTTGTGAGACGATCCCGAGCTGTGCTTGTCTGAGTGCTTTCTCTTTCTACTCTCAACTTGCTTCATTTTTCTCTCCAAAATAGCAGCCTTGTCACAAAGAGACTGATAAGTGGGGACATAGGCCACCGATAGCTGCAAGTTCAGTTCATCATTCAGGCCTTCAAGGAACTTTTCCTTCCTCTTAGCATCAGTGTCAACTTCATCCGGTGCATAATGCGCCAGATTGTTGAACTCCTCAATATATTCAGCCACGCTGCGGTGGTGCTGCTTCAGATTATGAAACTCTTTCTTTTTCAGACTCATCGCTCCAGATGAGATATGAGCAGTACGAAAGCCATCCTCAAAGATAGCCCATGTCACATCTTCTATGGGAGTGGTGATCTGGAAGTTATCCCACCAAGTGGCGGCTGGTCCTTCCAGCAAATGTGCTGCAAATCTGACCTTTTCTGCATCAGTACAGCCCACAGTTACCAAGTCCTTGTTCATCGAGCGTAGCCAATCATTGGCCACCATGGGATCAGTTGTTCCTGAGAACTTTGCTGGCCTCAATCTCAAGAACCTGGTAAGCATGTCAAAACACAGTGGGTTGTTGTTGTTATTGTTGTTATTGTTGTTGTTGTTGTTGTTTTGGTTCTGGATGAATGTCGTCATCATTTGCATCAGCTGAGTCTGCGCTGTCATCATTTGCTGCATCTCAGGAGTGATGTTGTTGTTGTTGTTGTTGGGGTTGGGATTGGCGCGACGGAGAGGCATCTGTGGTTTGTTCAATAGAGATAAGAATGAGATACCCATAGATGCTTTCATGCACAATACATCACATAAAAAATCACAAAGCATGCAACATAAAGATAAAGGTTCAACAACAAGATAACAAGTTCGCAAAGTAAAACACACACAAATAACAAGCCATCCACATGTTGGATGGTCAAATAACAAGTTCCCAACAACAAGTATGATAATAAATGATAAATGAGTAGTCAACTCTACTCCTCGGCATCAACCTCCTCCTCGACAAAGGTAAGACCTGCATTCTCCATAGCGGTCTTGTATTCCTCGACATTGGAAGTCAAGGTCTCTACTTTGGCTTTGAGAGCCCTCTTCTGAGAACGAAGCCTCTCAATCACCGTCTGCTGATGCTCGAGCTCGAAGTCCTTGTCCTACAGTTCTTCAGTCATGTCCCGAATCCTCTTGTTTCTATCCTGGACTAGCTTCTCCTGACTCTTGAAATTTCTGTCCTGGCTCTCAAACTTTGCCTCCATCTCCTTGACTATCTCATCTTGCTCCGCGAAGAGCTTGTCCTTCTCGCAAAGTTGCACCTGGAGTTCGTCATTGTTGAGCATGACGTTGGTCCTATTAGTGTCCATGTGCCTAATGAGAGCCTCTAAGTCCTGGAGGTATAGGCAAATCGGCTCAGCTGTATCCCTCGAAGTGTCCTTGAAGTCGATGGCCTCTCCATCCTCATCACGTCTCCCGAAGACGTGGAAGTGAGTACCTCTAACCTGACGGGAGTGTCTCCCCAGCAGACGTCCTATTAGATCCTGCATGACTACCTCAAGGCCTCTCTCCTTGTCATCGTGCATGAGCTTGAAGATGATTGCCTCCGTGGTAGGCTCAGTCTGGCGTCCGAGCTGGTTGACCTTGAAACCCCAAAGGTCTTTCCTCTCAAACTTGGTGAGGGGAAGCACCATGATGGTAGGAAGAGGGAGATTGAGCAAAGTAGTAAGCTCAACAATACGAGGACCAAAGCGAGTTCCCTGGAACTCCTCAACAGTGCTGATGGTAACATTAGGCATCTATTTATAAGATAGAAAAAGTTAGAACAACACAATTTAAGATAAAACACAAGGCAAAACATCTCATGCATAACTTTGGAAATCAAAAAACACAAGTCATGGCATACATGGATCCATTACAACAACCAAGGTTCAACTTATTTTAAGCAACATTTGGAAAATAAGGTGATAAGTGGTGGTCCAACTAACGAAGTACGTTTACAATCCTATCTCACTGGATCTGTTGGCCAACATAATGTTTCTAGAAGCAATCAGTCTATCTTGCTCACATGACTCCATCACTAAGTCTATAATGTCTCCTATTAAGGTTTGGTTGGTAGCTTCCAACTCTTGGGTGTGTTTCTTCTCTTCCTTTAGGTCATTTTGGAGGTTGAGCATTCTGCACTTGACTCTATCACCAAGTTCTTTGATGGTCCTTGTTGGGGAGGTAACCCCGGATAGGGTAAGGACGGGGAAAGACGAAGAGATTATCCCCCGTCCAGTTTCCGAGTTATATTTCAGGCCGGCCGAGTCTTGTAAAGGTCGGACAAGATAGGAAGAGGCACGACCGCAGCAATGACGACAAAACACAACCGGGCCGAGGTAAGTAGTAACTCGGCCAGGTCGACTCCTATGATTCTGATGCAGGTGAAGGACAGGCCGAGTTATACGAGGAAGGGCCGAATCATACGAAGCTTGCAGGAGAAGGAGAAGCTCAAAGTCAAACCCCAGTCTTGGAATCTGGGCAGAGCCAAAGACTAAAGACAAATGTGCAGAGCGTCAGAGGGGCAGAAGGAGGTCACGGAGGTGACAGTCCAGAAGCCCGAGGCACGCAGGAGGGGCCCTCTGGAAACTTACCGCAGTAAGAAGGGGGACAGGGAAAGCGGCGCGCCGAACTACTATTTTGGGACAAGTATATTCCACGAATATGCTTGCCTCGTCAGCCCTAAGGGCACCCAAGGTACCCCTTTATAAGGGGAGGTTTGGACCCTGAGGGCGGCATCGATTCTGGGGGCACCGTTAGGCTGGGGAGATTCACATTGTCCCCCTGTAAACAGCTCAAGGAGCACTGGTAACCCATCAAGAGAGAAGTAAAGTTCATCACTTTGGCATCTTGAGTGTAAAGACAGTTGCATCTTCCCTCCCCAGATCCCACTAGCATCCATTGGCCCTGCACTTTAGCCTACCCATGGCATCTGCCGTGCCAATACCACGACAGTTGGCGCCCACCGTGGGGCCAGCAGCGGTGCTAGCTGGAGTTGTGATCCGGACGGGAAACTTCATCAACACCGGCGAGCGCGTTGTTTCTGGCTTGGTCCAGAGATTAGGTCTCTGCGACTACGTCAGAGACAATGCAGGGAGCTTCAGGGGGAAAACCCCCCCGCGCAACGGGATCTTCATCGGCCTGGGCGAGCACAAGGTCTACGTCGGCGTCGACATCACCGACATTTATCCTCACCAGGTTGTTGTTGCAGGGGAACCACCTCGAAGCGCGGCGAGCTGTTCATCAGGAGAGCATCTGGCAGGCAGCGTCGAGGTAATGGTCGCAGCAGGGACTCAAGCGGGAGCAGCATTAGCCGGGTCAAGCAGAGAACCCGCCGCAGGCGCACAGTGTCCGCCCAAGCAGATCACACTGCAAACCGCCGAGGTAATTCCGCCAGAGACAAACCCGGCCGAGCTACATGACACCACCCCAAAGGCACCAAGAGTGAGAGGACCACCTCTGGAGAGACCAGAGAACATTCTTCAGGCAACTATAGAGAACTTAACCACACCTGTAGCGCCGATACTTGATCCGGCAAATGCTCAGGCAGAGTTAGAGGAAACCAGGCAAAAGGTGCTGGTAGAGGCCAAAAAAGTATCAGCCCTGCGGGAATCCTTGAACAGGACCCTTAGAGAATATGCAAAAGCTAATAAGCTTGATATCGCACCCGAGCGGGTGGACGAACTGAGATTAAGAGGAAAGAACCTCATGAATGATATTAACAAAGAGCATGAAGCTCACAGAGCCGAATCAGGCGATTTGGGTTTGCCGAGATACAGTACCCCGGCGAAAAAACCTGAGAGCGGCAAATGCCGCAGCGTTGGAATTAGAGGGATTAACAGGGGAAGCTCGGCAGAAACAACAAGAAAGAGTGAATGAGCTGGTGCGCATTGCGAACCAGCAAAATGAGGAAATGCTCAGAGCCAACCCGGCAAGACCAGGGGCTTCACGGATGGTTCATTCGGCAGGGGCGGCACCTGCTTTATCTGCGGCAGCGGCATCCTCACCCGGAAACAACGCTAGAAAAGAAAAAGCAGTAACCTCAGGGAAGAGGAACAAACAAATTGTTCCATATGACCCGGCAATAGCTGGAAAGGCAAATGAGAACAGAGGCAATGCAAGCCGAGGTAACAGTGGGGAGAGAAACCACGGCCGCATGGAAAAGGAAGGCGGCGGCCGAGGTAATGGGGAGCACGGCAGGAAAGAACCTGCAAGAGACAATCATGAAAACCAAACCCCGGTCGAAGTAAGAAGAGAAGTGCCGCTCAACCAGCAACCAAGACATGAGCCTCGGCAGGAAAGAGAAGCGAGGCCAGCTCGCTACAATCAGATGAATGAAAGATATAATGATGGATACTCCGAGGTAGAATATGCAAACCAGGGTGGAAACAATCATTATGAGATGCAGGATAGAATCCTGTACAGGGATTTGCCGGCAAATGATGCAAGAGTAAAGTTGGACCGGCTATACCGGTCCGAGCTATTGGAAGAGCAAGGTCCACCAGGTCCGGCATGTTTCGGACCAAGGATCATGGGCGAACCACCAGTGCCGAATTTCCAGTTGGCAAGAGGCACAAAAACGTACAACGGAAGTACCAAACCACAAGACTGGTTGATTGATTATGCCACCGCTGTGAAGATAGCAGGTGGAAATCTGAGATGGGCTGTGCGGTATGTCCCGCAGATGTTAGAAGGACCAGCCAGGGTATGGTTGAATAATCAACCAGCTGGCAGTATCAACTGCTGGTTGGATTTCGAAGAGATGTTCGTTAGCAACTTTACCAGCACATACAAGAGACCGAATAGACCACAGCAACTAGCCATGTGCAAGCAGAGGCAGAATGAAACAGATAGAGAGTTTTTAACTCGATGGTGTAACCTGAGAAACTCATGTGAAGGAGTTATCGAATCACAAGCGATCGCTTGGTTCGCGCAAGGCTGCCATTACGGCAGCGTGCTGTGGCAACGCCTGCAGAGAGATATGCCGACCACACTGGCAGAAACTATCAGAATAGCGGACTCCTATGCATTGGGTGACCCAACCCAACCGGAGTTAATGTCGACAGATCATCGTGAGCAACAAGACCAGTACACGAGAGAGTTGGCCGGGTCATCTAGGCGTGATTTCAGAGGAAGAAGAAGAGAAGAGAGGCCGGATTATAGGTATAATTGGGCCCAGGTGGCGGCTGTAGCGCAAGATCAGCCGAGTCACGGAGCAACTCAACGACAGAAAAATGGACCTCAACAGTGGACATCAAGAAATGATGGAAAGAGGCAATGGACCCCAGAGCAAAAGAAGCAATGGCAAGAGAGGCCGAAGTATACGTTCGAATCCATGTTGGATCAGCCATGTAAATTTCACACATCAAACCCATCTAGACCGGCCAATCATACAACCCGCCAATGCGCCTGGATGAAAAATGCGATGGGGAACCCGGCAGGAGTTCAGGCTCCCCATCAGATGCAACAGCAGCATCAGCCGCAGTTAACTGGGGCAAATACACAGCAACTGATGCTACCGCCCCCTCCCCCGAGGTACGATAACTCGGATCAGAGGGATGCAGTGCATCAAGTAATAAACCAGGGGCAGGACGGAAGGATAAATCCGGCAAATGCTGGACGTAATGATTACAGGGAACATCACCAGTCTTATTGTGTGTTCACGACAGAACAGCAGGACAAGCAGAGTGTGCAGCGCCGGCATATGGAAGTGAATGCAGTTGTACCAGCAGTGCCAAGATACCAGCCATGGTCTGATCAGGAGGTGACCTGGAGCATGAAAGACCACCCCAGAGTAATGCCGACTCCAGGATCATATGCACTTGTGTTGGATCCGACGTTTGTGGGACCAAGCATCAATGTGAAATTCTCAAAAGTTCTCATCGACAATGGAAGCAGTATCAACATCATGTACAAAGATACCATGCATAAGCTCGGAATATCACAGAATATGCTGCAGTCCACGAGGACAACTTTCCATGGAATAGTGCCAGGGCTTTCATGTGAGCCCATCGGTAAAGTCCGAGTGGACGTGTTATTCGGTACAAGAGATAACTGCAGAGCAGAAAATTTAGAATTTGAGGTGGTCGATCTGGAAAGTTGTTATCATGCTCTACTCGGACGGCCCGCACTGGCCAAATTCATGAGCAGCTGTCATATAGGTTATCTAAAGATGAAGTTACCCGGACCACAAGGGGTGATAACAGTTGCAGGGGATTACAAGAAGTCAATGGAGTGTGCGTCGGCCGGGTCAAATTTGGCCGAGTCATTGGTTATAGCAAGAGAAAAGAAAAGGATTCAGGAGGTAGCAGCCCTCGCTCAGTCAGCACAGTTAAGCATGTCGGCACTGGCCAACCCTCATGGCAGTGTTTCTTTTCAGCCGACAAAAGAGACGAAGAAATTTCAGATTGATGAGCAATTCCCAGAGCGCACTGTTACCATTGGTGCAGGCCTTGACGCTAAATAGGAAGGCGAGCTCACCAACTTCCTCCGTGAGAATCGGGACATATTTGCATGGTCAACTCAAGATCTGCAAGGTGTGCCGAGGGAGTTGGCTGAGCACTCTTTAAACGTCAGGCCAGGAGCAAGGCCGGTGAAGCAACCTCTCCGCCGCTTCGCCGAAGACAGGAGAAAAGTAATAGGGGATGAAATAGCTCGGCTTCTCGCAACCGGGTTCATCATGGAAGTGCTATATCCGGATTGGCTATCAAATCCGGTGCTAGTAGAAAAGAAAAAAGATGACCCCAATGTAGCCATTGTGTGGCGAATGTGTATCGACTACACTAACCTGAACAAGGCGTGTCCGAAAGATCCTTTTCCATTGCCTAGAATAGACCAAGTCATTGACTCGACCGCTGGCTGTGAGCTGTTATCATTTGTAGACGCGTATTCTGGTTTCCACCAGATACCGTTAAATCCGGCCGATCAAATAAAGACTGCATTTATTACCCCGTACGGGGCTTATTGTTATCGCACAATGCCATTCGGCCTGCGAAATGCAGGAGCAACGTATCAAAGGTGCATGCAAAAATGCCTACATGATCAGATAGGAAAAAATGTACAAGTATATGTGGATGACGTAGTCATCAAAACTAAGGAGAGCAGAACTTTGCTAGAAGATATACGGCAAACTTTCGCGAACCTGAGAAGGTTCCGAATGAAACTTAATCCAGAGAAGTGCACATTTGGCGTGCCGGCAGGAAAACTACTCGGGTTCCTTGTGTCCAGCCGAGGTATCGAGGCTAAACCAACGAAGATAAGAGCAATAGAAAGAATGGAATTGCCGAGATGTTTGAACGATGTACAAAAATTCACGGGCTGCCTGGCCTCGCTTAGTCGATTTGTATGTCGGCTAGGAGAAAAGGCACTGCCACTTTATCAGCTGATGAGAAAGTCGGACAAATTCGTTTGGACTCCCCAGGCCGACCTTGCGTTTCAGGAGTTGAAAAAGATGCTAGTTATGGCACCCATTTTAGCTTCTCCATTATCGAAAGAACCTATGCTACTGTATATAGCGGCTACCAATCGAGTAGTTAGTATTGTGGTTGTAGTGGAACGACTTGAAGAGGGTAAGTCAGTTCAGAGGCCAGTATATTATTTAAGTGAAGTATTATCCACTTCGAAGCAGAATTATCCGCACTATCAGAAAATGGCCTATGGAGTATATATGTCGGCAAAAAAGCTTAAGCATTACTTTGAAGAGCACCCCATAAGGGTGATATGTGAGGCACCCATAGCCGAGATATTGAACAACAAAGATGCGAGTGGCCGAATAGCAAAATGGGCGATCGAGTTATCACCGTATGCTCCTCAATTTGATAGAAGAGATGCAATCAAATCTCAGGCGGTCGCCGACTTTCTCGTAGACTGGGCCGAGGTGCAATATGAGCCACCATTGCCAGATCCAGATTACTGGACAATGCATTTTGATGGTTCCAAACTAAGGAACGGTTTGGGAGCAGGAATAGTGCTAACCTCGCCTAAAAAAGATCAATTGAAATATGTACTGCAAATACATTTTGCCGCGTCCAACAATGTAGCTGAATATGAAGCACTAGTCCATGGATTAAAGGTGGCAAAAGAAATTGGAATACGCCGAATCCTATGCTACGGTGACTCGGATTTAGTAGTACAGCAAGTATCGGGCACTTGGGACGCATTAGATGCTAATATGGCTTTATACAGATTCCATGTGCAAAAGATCAGTGGATATTTTGAAGGATGTGAATTTCACCACATACCACGAGCAGAAAATGACGCTGCTGACACATTGTCAAAATTAGGATCAACCCGGCAATCAATTCCGCCAGGTATTGCCCTCGAGCACCTCAGGAAACCATCAATAAACCCATCATCAGAGTCCGAATCAATATTTATTCCAGTAGGTTCTGCAGAGAATCATGCGCCAATGGAGGTAGATCCGCAGAAAGATTCGGAACCCCTAAAGAGGGGGATAGCCGAGGTAATAGTAATCAGGGAGACAGCCGAGGTATATACGTCGGCAGAAAACATGGAGATAGACATTGAGATCACCGCAGAAAGAGAAACGCCGATATGGGCGCAACCCATATTTTCGTACCTAAAAGACGCGGTATTGCCGAGTGATGAGGTACTAGCCAGACAAACCGTCAGAAGGGCAAAAGCCTATACAATCATAAACAATGAGTTATATAAGAGAAGCGTAACAAACATATTGCAGAAGTGCGTGAGTTCCACAGAAGGACAGGAAATTCTTCTAGACATACACCAAGGAGAATGTGGGCACCATGCCTCATCTCGCGCTTTAGTGGCCAAGGCTTTCAGGCATGGATTTTACTGGCCAACGGCGTTAAAAGAGGCAGAAGAATTAGTTAGGAAGTGCAATGGGTGTCAGAGATATGCAACCAGAGTACATATGCCGGCGGCCGAGTTGAAAACAATACCCATCACGTGGCCATTTTCCGTATGGGGTTTGGACATGGTGGGACCTTTCAAGCCGGCGAGAGGAGGAATGACCCACATTTTGGTTATGGTAGACAAATTCACAAAGTGGATTGAGGTAAAACCAATCAAAAGGTGTGATGGGCACACAGCAGTGAAATTTCTCAAGGATATCATCTTAAGATACGGATACCCACACAACATCATTACGGATAATGGCACAAACTTTGCAGAAGGAGCTTTCGCTAGGTTTTGCCGAGAGAAGCACATAAGACTAGATATTGCCTCGGTGGCTCACCCAGCATCCAATGGACAGGTGGAAAGGTCTAATGGACTGGTGCTATCAGGAATAAAACCACGACTTGTTGAGCCTCTGCAAAGGTCGGCAGGATGTTGGATCGAAGAGATCCCAGCCGTGTTATGGAGCCTTCGAACTACTCCGAATAGGTCAACAGGTTACACTCCATTTTTTCTGGTGTACGGGGCAGAGGCCGTGCTCCCAACCGACATAATGTATGACTCGCCAAGAGTTGCCCAGTACACAACCTCGGAGACAAATGAGATAGCTCGGCAAGATGCCATAGACCTGTTGGAAGAAGCCAGAGAGTTGACATTGTCACGATCAGCTATTTATCAACAGAACTTACGGCGGTATCACAGCAAGAAAGTTAATCCAAGAGTATTCAAAGAAGGAGATTTGGTCCTCCGACTAGTGCAGCGCACGGCCGGCATGCACAAGTTGTCATCCCCATGGGAAGGACCATTTATTGTGAGCAAAGCATTGCACAACGATGCATATTATCTGATCGACGCCCAGTCTCCTGGAGAGAACAAGGCAGACAAAGCTGGTGAAGAAACGAAGCGCCCCTGGAATGTGGCTTTACTTCGAACGTTCTACTCGTAGCACTGTATCTCAAGGTCAAAATCCAACAATGTATTTGAACCTCGGCACCCAGAGTAGTCACTCGGGGACTGCCATAGGTTACGTTATTTCGCATTATATGTTTGAACCTCGGCACCCAGAGTAGTCACTCGGGGACTGCCATGGATTATGTGATTTCGCATTGTAAGTTTGAACCTCGGCACCCAGAGTAGTCACTCGGGGACTGCCATGGATTATGTGATTTCGCGTTGTATGTTTAAACCTCGGCACCCAGAGTAGTCACTCGGGGACTGCCATATGTTATGTGATTTCGCATTATATGTTTAAACCTCGGCACCCAGAGCAATGACTCGGGGACTGCCGTGTGTTATCCGAATTTAGCGTGAAATTGGTACTTCGGCACCCAGAGCGGTAGCCCGGGGACATCTATATATTATTTCCACTTTATCCTATGCACTGCACGTCGGCATCCAGAGCAGTAGCTCGGAGACCGGTATATGATATTTCCATTTTGGTCCTATATGTTATATGTGATGCTTTGACGTTTAGAACAATGCTAAGGCAATGGTTAGTTTTTTTTAATAGAAAGAAGCGTCAAAACTTGGTGCTCAAAATAAAAATAGCAAAAATTTCGTGTAAAGATTGGAAACCCATACCTAGAGCAAAGGGCTAAAACTAAGAAACACGAAGCCAGACGCACATCCCAAAAGGGAAAAATATCAAACAATCAAAGACGGAATTCGGATAGGCGAGATCATGTAAACAACATGATAGCATCTACGAGCGTACATATCCCGGAAGCATACAGCAAAAGAAAAATGTCATTACACAAAACGAACAAAGGTTTTACGCACATCATACGCCTGGCATACTAAGGAGAAAAACAAGTTTAAAGGTTCTTGGCGGGGGAAGCAATGACTGGGTCAGGAACTGGGCAGTCCGAGGTAGGCGCTGTTTCGGCAGAGGTCGCCTCACCTTCCACTAAACCAGGCACGACTTCGGCAGAAACCCGAGGCTGTTGAGGAGCATCAGTCTGTGCAGTGGAATGCCCTGTACCCTTGGAAGAGGATCGTGCATCACCGTTGCCGTCCGAGCTTGAACTGGAATCGCCAGAGGCAGAATCATTGTCCGATGCGTCCTCTACTGCAACCTCGTCCTCCGGGTTCGGCAGGAAACTCGGACCTTCAATCCAGGTATGCACGTCGGCATACTCAACAAGCTGGAAGGCACGAGCTTGCCGAAGAGCAACAAAGGCGGGGTCTTCAACCCAGCGGGAGCCTGTGCGCAAGTTCCTCAGGATATCAAGGGAGATGTCTTCATACCATGACATGATTACAGTAAGGGCCATGTCGGCACCAGCACGCGCAGCAGATTCTCTCCAAAGACTCAACTGTCTCTCAGATGCCATCAGCCTGGTCACCAATAACTTGACCTCGTTGATATCAGGAGTCCCTGAGGTGTTCGGCCAGAGTACATGGTAAGCTCGGATAGCGGCCTGCACCAAGTCCCGGCCCATGATTTTCATAGGACCAACTGCAGCACCAACAGCAACCAAGAAATCCTCCATTGAATATTCAAACTCCACAGCAACAGGTTCACCTCGACGAGCACGAGCTGCAAGAACAGCTTTAGAACTCACGGGTTTGGCCTCGGGGAAGTGATCTGCGTAAAACATGGACGTGTCAAAAGATAGCAGCGACGACAAAGAAAAATATAGATCGACTAGGCCAACTAACTTACGATGAATGTAGCTCATCATTATCTGAAGATCTTTGGCCCAAGCAGCTTTACTTTTCTCGAAATGAGCAATTTCCTCGCTCAAGCCACGAGTTTTAAGTTCGGCAGCGTCGAGGAGTTCCTTGTTCTTCTGTAGCTCCAGAGCCAGCCGATTCTTCTCTTCAGAAAATTCCTGGTCGATTTTTTCTAGCTCGGATTTCTGAGAAAGCTTAAGGGCCTCCACCTCGGCGCTCAGGCGAGCTATCTCGTCATTTTTCTCTTTTAGCAGCGCCGAATGAGCGACACCTTCATCTGAAAAATGCAACGTCATGTCAGACATTGGCGTGCAATACAAAAGGTTTGTATCTCGACCTTGCCAAGGCCAAGCAAAGTAAAAGAAACTAGATGCATGTTTCAGAAAGGGATAAGTACAAAGGTAGAGAAAAAACTGACCTTCCAATTTCTTGACCTTTTTCTCAAGATGGATGTTCAAGTTCTTGACATCACCTATTAACGCATAAAGTAAGTCGGCATTACAAATACGAAATAATGACAATATCAGAAGTAGCAAGGAGAACGGTCGAATTACCTGTCTTTTTCACAACAGGGAGAACTTTCTCATATTTCTCTTGCAACTTCCTGTGCGAGAAAAGCAGTCGCTGGAATTCGGCAGTTTGCCGATCATGAGCAATCTGAGCAATAGAGCAAACAGTAAGTGGATATTCGAAGTTGCAGTAGATCCGAGTTAAGCAAGAGCTTGACCCGGATCTAGGTGGCTGGATATTCGGAGCTACAGCAAATCCGAGTTAAGCAAGAGCTTGACCCGGATCTAGGTGGCTGGATTTTCAAAGCTACAGCAGATCCGAGTTAAGCAAGAGTTTAACCCGGATCTAGGTGGCTGGATATTCGAAGTTGCAGTAGATCCGAGTTAAGCAAGAGCTCGACTCAGATCTAGGCGGCTGGGTATTCAAAGCTACAGCAAATCCGAGTTAAGCAAGAGCTTGACCCGGATCTAGGTGGCTGGATATTCAAAGCTACAGCAGATCCGAGTTAAGCAAGAGCTTGACCCGGATCTAGGTGGCTGGATATTCGAAGTTACAGCAGATCCGAGTTAAGCAAGAGCTTGACCCAGATCTAGGTGGCTGGGTATTCAAAGCTACAGCAGATCCGAGTTAAGCAAGAGCTTGACCCAGATCTAGGTGGTTGGATATTCGAAGTTACAGTAAACCCGAGCTAAGCAGGAGCTTAACTCAAGTTTAGATGGCTGAATATTCAGAGCCACAGCAGATCTAAGTTAAACAAGGACTTAACCCGGACTTAGGAGACTGGATACCTCAAGGAGCAGCTAGACGCTTAGCAAAATATAGGATAAGTCTACTCGGAGACAAATCCGAGCACTAAACTAAGCTGGGTTGGATACAGCATGATAAAAACTTCCAAGCGATTAACAAGTTACTCACTTTCAAGTTTCGGGGACTAGTGCATATATATGGAATAGTCAAAACACCAAGACAGAATATTTACCTCGTTCATCTTGTTACTGTCCAAAATAATCTTGGCAGCTTGATCCAAACGGCTGCTGATGTCGGAAAGCTGGAAGGGCTGATTCATGGGATTACCCTCAAATTGGTCAGCCGCATTCCAGTTATTAGCATACTCCACCAGCGAGCCGAGGCTTTTCCCACTAGACGTCCGGGTTAAAACTTTACCCCGGACATGCTCTGTAACCACGGCGACCGCAGGACTCTTATGAAGAGCAAGTTGGGAGCTAGCGGCCGAGGTAACAGGAGCCTTGGTGGGAGCAATCCCTTTGTGCAGCACGTCGGCAATATTAGGCTGGGAAGAGCCAGCAAGGCCTTTTTGAGAGATGGAGGCTTTGGTGGAAACGATCTTCTTTGCCTCAGAGGTACCAACAGGAGCCGATACCTCGGTAATAGGAGCAGCTGGGGTCACGGTCGGAGGAGGCGCCAAAGTAACGACTTTCTCGGCCGGGGCAGGAGCTGCTGTGGAGAGTACTGGAGCAGATTGAGGCTCAGAAAAAGTGCTGGGGCGTGCAAGAGGGGCAACGGGGTCAACGGAGACCTCGGAAGGCCGAATAGAATCGATGTCGGCAAGAGGAGGTTCAGGCAAATCACTATAAGGGGGCGGTGGACTCAGAGCAGGAGAAGCCGAATGGGCAGGACTAGGGAGCCTAGTATCAACAACAGGCGGAGGAGGCGGCCGACTAACAGGGTTGGTCATACTGGGACCGCCAGGTTTAACGGAAAGAGGAGCGCTGCAAAAGCAAAAAGGAAAAAAGAACGTAAGCTTAGAAAGCAAAAAAGAGAGGAACAAGAAATACGGGGAGATAGAGATTACCCAGCAACTCCTGGCATGGCCTTGCGCCGGGGAGGATTCGGTGCGGATTTCTTTACTCGTTTCCTGGGGGCCGCGTCCGGGGCACCAGCAGGAGCCCCACGTTTCCCCAAGGTAGCTGGGGGCCGCGAATCAAGAGGCTCGGCGTCATGAACCTGACCGGCCGGATTAGCTGGGAAAGCAGAAGCCGGAAATGCATAAGAAATAGGCATTGCGGCAACTACCTCAAGGACTTGAACCTCGTCCGAATCACCTTCCTCCTCGTGGGCCGAACTCTTGCCACGAGCGCGGATCGGAGTAGAATCCAACTTAGGGACGAATTCCTCGGAGTCCGGCTCCCCAACATCCGGAGTACTCCGATCAGCAGTCCACGGGAGCGACAAGACTTCGGCATCCTCGTCCTTCTGCTTTGCGAACCGCTGTAAGGCGAGAAAGGAAATGTTAATCCAGAAAGTTAAGAAAATAAGAATAGATCAAAGCATGAACAGTTAAACTTACTGCAGGAGGAGGATGCTCGCGAGTATACGGTTTTAATCCCCAGGTCTAGTCTTCAGGCATCTCCGTCTTAAAAATAGCTCGGACGCGCTTGTAGACGAGGTAGTGGTCCAGCTCGACGGATGAGACTCGGTTGGGATCGAGTGGACCACTCATATAGCAAAGCTTATGAGTCCTTTTCTGGAGCGGGCAGATTCGGCTACTGATGAAAGTAGCCATCAAGTCCTCACCGGTTAACCCGGCCCGTATTAGCTCCTTGAGCCGAGTCTCGAAGAGCTCGGCCACCACGAGACCCCTCCTAGGATTGTAGGTCCAGTTAACCTTGGAGGGCGGGCCAATGGAGAAAGCAGGGAGCCGAATCCTATCTTCAGTTCCTCTATTCTTGACATAGAAAAGAGATCTGTGCCATTTCTTGCATGACTCTAACCCAGTGACGCGGGGAAACACAGATTGCCTCCGAGGTGTGATAGAGGCCGCCCCGCACTGAGTGAGCGATTTCTCGGAGGGATGCAGAGATTTATCAGGGACGACATTAGACCAAATCTGAAAGAACTTCGACCAGATGTGCACCGATGGCCAGAGGCCGAAGTAACCCTCTGAAGCAGAAACAAATGCAGAGAGAGAAGCGATAGCATTCGCAGGGAGATGATGCGGCTGGAGGCCGAAGTAATCAAGAAAATCCCTCGCGAAATCGCTGAGAGGGAGACCAAAGCCACGGGAGAAGTGCGACATGAAGACGACGAACTCACCCTCCCTGACTTCTGGAGACAACTCGTCGCCGGGTAAACGACAAGAGACCTCGGCAGGGATCCTACGAGTTCGAATAAGCCACTCGATTTCCCGCCGAGTAACTGAAGAACCCTGCCACGAGCCTCGCTCGGGCCCAGAGACAGCGTCGTCTTCCTCTACCATGGCGCCGCTAACAGAACTAGACATGACCTCGCCGGAAAGATCGCCGGAGGAGAAACTGACGGCGGAAGAAAACTTAGAACTACGAGGCCCCGTCGCGGTTCTACGCGACGGCGGCGGCGGAGAAGTTACGGAACCGCGGCGCAGAAAGGAGATGGAAACAAGGAGATTTAGGGGGAGAGCAGGACGGTGAAACTAAGGGAAACTCACCAGCAGTGACACCGGGGCTAATGAGCGCGGTTGACGCTGGCCGAGCGCGCGGCGGAACCTCCGCAGTCAGAAGCTGAGAGGGATGCGCGGCGGCGGAGCTGCAAGCGAGCGCGAGGAAGCGAGGAAGAAGAAGGTGCGGGCAAGCGATTGGGGGAAAGTGAGACCCCCAAGAGCCGCGCCCCCCTTTTTGTAACCAACGCTCCTGCGCGGAGGTAGGATCGTGCGTGCGGTTGCAGATCGTGTAGACGGCGGGTGATGCACCAACGCACGACGCTGAGTGGAGCCACACCAGGGGCCGCACAACAGCATAGAGGGCCACGATCCCCAAGGAGACGGTTCACGAGGCATCGCAGCGCCAGCGCGTCAGGCGCAGTGTTAACTGTAGCCTGACAATAAACAGAGAGGAGGAACAAAAAACTAGAAAATCAATGATGGGAATGACACGTAGGACGAGGCGTACGAGAGAAGGAACGGGAGTACCCCGAACGAAGAAGGAATGACTCGGAAACAGAACAGAAAAAGGGCGATGAAACTGATATGACCCGGCCGAAATTATCAGCAGGGCCATATCAGCTTCGGGGACTAATGTTGGGGAGGTAACCCCGGATAGGGTAAGGACGGGGAAAGACGAAGAGATTATCCCCCGTCCAGTTTCCGAGTTATATTTCAGGCCGGCCGAGTCTTGTAAAGGTCGGCCAAGATAGGAAGAGGCACGACCGCAGCAATGACGACAAAACACAACCGGGCCGAGGTAAGTAGTAACTCGGCCAGGTCGACTCCTATGATTCTGATGCAGGTGAAGGACAGGCCGAGTTATACGAGGAAGGGCCGAATCATACGAAGCTTGCAGGAGAAGGAGAAGCTCAAAGTCAAACCCCAGTCTTGGAATCTGGGCAGAGCCAAAGACTAAAGACAAATGTGCAGAGCGTCAGAGGGGCAGAAGGAGGTCACGGAGGTGACAGTCCAGAAGCCCGAGGCACGCAGGAGGGGCCCTCTGGAAACTTACCGCAGTAAGAAGGGGGACAGGGAAAGCGGCGCGCCGAACTACTATTTTGGGACAAGTATATTCCACGAATATGCTTGCCTCGTCAGCCCTAAGGGCACCCAAGGTACCCCTTTATAAGGGGAGGTTTGGACCCTGAGGGCGGCATCGATTCTGGGGGCACCGTTAGGCTGGGGAGATTCACATTGTCCCCCTGTAAACAGCTCAAGGAGCACTGGTAACCCATCAAGAGAGAAGTAAAGTTCATCACTTTGGCAGCTTGAGTGTAAAGACAGTTGCATCTTCCCTCCCCAGATCCCACTAGCATCCATTGGCCCTGCACTTTAGCCTACCCATGGCATCTGCCGTGCCAATACCACGACAGTCCTCCAAGCTGCATCCTTTGCTGAATCAAAGAATGTAGGGTTCATCACTGAATTGGTGAAGATGCAGAATCCTGAGTCCTCGTGGTTGTCTTCCTTGTTTTTATACAAGTGAAGTTGCACCTACCAGTACTCAACTCCTTCATCCATCACAGGAAAACCTTTGTACACAGCTGCACCATGTATTTCCATTTCAACCATGAGGTCCTTGAGAGCCTTGGGGAATTCTGTCTCACACTCCAAGGTCATTGTCATGAGTGGTCCTTTCCTTACGGCTTCGTTGATGGAGTTCATCTACAATTAGAGATGAGAAAGAAGATTAGAAAAGTTTACGAGAAGAATAGACAAGTGTAGAAGTTGTTGAAAAATTTCCTTAGTGGTTTCCAATCCTAGGGTCATAATCCTACAAGCAACACAGTGCTCTGATACCATCTGTAAGATCCCTCCTTTATAAAGGAAAAGGGTCCCTGTGATTGCAATGCTAGTCCCTGGATCAATGCTAGCATCCACAGTTTAAGATGAAGTACACAGAAACAAAGGTCATTATTACAGTCATTCCAGAGACAAACATAGTCTTTACAACTCCAAGGCCACAGGCCTAGTACAAGAGTTTGAATAAGTAAATAAATAAAAGTCTTCATCTTCATGTGCCACAGGCAAACATGTTGAGTGTAGACTCATGACTCCTAATCTTCATCAGAGTAACCTGCAACATCACAAGTTACAGCCACAGTGGGTCAATACATTGGAATAGTATTGGCAAGTGATACCTTAGTATAATTTAGGTGGACTAGATACTATATGCAATTTGGCTAAGTGTAGCTTGGCTTGCTTTGCTCAAAATAGGTTTTGCCTATTAGTTGAAATCACTAAGTTTTTCTTTGTCAAAACTTTTCCCATGGAGCCACCAATAGACATTGAGGTCCTTCACCCTTGTTCACCCACAAGTTTTACTTAGAAATTGGGATGAGGAGATTCTTGATAGCTTCCATGTCTTGATGCTCAAGTTGTCCTTTTCCAGGGACATGGCTAAGTACTTAGGTTCTTCCATCTGCAGAGGTTGTGCACTTTCCCCACTAGACTTGATTTTCACCAAGACAGGACCTTTCAGAAGCCTTCCCTTAGACCAAATGGACGCGCTCCAACCTATCATTCCCACTACCACCAACTGTCCAAATGGCTAAGTTCTAGCAACCTATGTGATCCAGGCAGAGCCCATATTGCCAAGTGGCTGCACTAGAAGCTTCTTAACATTTGGCCTCTAAAATCTCTTTGTTCCTGGGTGGCTTTCCACAAGTGAGATACACAAGGTAAACCATAGAAATGGGCCTTGTGTAACCACTCAACATAAACCATTCCTTCCATTCCACCCAGGTGTTTCATTTACTTAGTTGTTTTATTAGGCAAAACACAAGTCCAAAGACTTAGAAATATTTTCATCATAGCATGTATATTTCACCAACCCTTGGTTGCTACTAGCTAGGCTAAGCATGGCATAGATAAGCATCTTAACTTAGAAATTTCTAGCAATTCTACAACTACTAGGATTTCCCAACATGGCATATTAGCAAAATATAGCATGCAAGACTAGCAAAATATTTCTAATGCTTAGTAGAAAACATAGGGATATATCATGAAGCACCACTTGCCTTGGTAGTTTGGAGAGTAGCCACACTCCTCACAATCACTATTGGCACCAAAATCTACACAAAGAATCATAGTCACAAATCACATACAAAACATATACAAACAAAAATATATGAATGCATGCAACATGATATGTGGTGATTTTTAAAACTCAACAAAGCAAGTGTACAGTACTGGTTAATAAACAAGTTAAAAACTTGCCAAACAACATTTATTTAAACCCTAAAACATTTTTCAAACAATTCATATACTCAAATTAGCCCTACACATGTTTCTGCAAATAAAACCATTTTAACAGAAGCAAAACATTAAACACATTGCATATTTATAAAGGGCTTGCTCTCCTGATTCCATTGATATAAAATTTGTCAAATTCTAATGTGGGAATCAAAAGTTATAGCTAAAACAAAATCAAACATCTAATAGATTCAAATCCAGTTTTTAAATCTAAACTGCTGCCACGCGTCTTATTCTGATTGGCTGGTACCGTTTCGCTCAGGATCGCGTCTGTGAGCCATTAGATCTACATAATCTGCACGGCCCAGATCTACTCGTAACGCTTCGATAAGTGATCTAATCTCACACGCTGGATCCAGATCCAATGGTCCTGGATCAAACGACCATAGCTGGGCGGCGCTGGCGGTGGCTACTGGCGGCGGCGAGCTCTGCCTACGGCGGCGCGGCGCTACAGGTGGCTCTGGGGTCGCCGTAGATGCTTACCAGAAACGTGACGATGCGCTGATGCTCAACCTGGCGACGGCTTGGCAAGGGGCGCACGGACACGGCTGCACGGGCTTGTCGGAGTTGCTGTCAGCGTCGGGCTCGGGTGGACGACGACGTTGGCGATGCTCCTGGTCTTCCTAGCACGAACAAACGACATCAGGAGACGCACAAGACTACGGTGAACACGATCGTGTGCAACAGAGGCGAATGGGAACAAGGGGCTCACCGAATTTGATCGCCGGAGTTGAGGATGTCGTCGGGAGCTTGCAGCGCTTGACGAAGTCGACGACCTGGGGCAGTACAGGACGAACCAGTGGGGTCAGGAGGTGCGCAAGGAAGTTGTGAAGCAGCTCGTATGAACCAGAGAGAGAGGGGCGCACGGGGCTCACCGGAATTGATTGCCGGAGTGAGCTCTGTCTGCGGCGGTGCGAGGAGGATTGCGGGCAGCCTGGGGGCGCTTTGTGCTCGGAGTCTGGGGGGAAATGGAGAGGGGGCAGAGGGGGTTTAAGTAGGCCAGGCGGGGGCGTGATTTACTCCTGCAATCAACGCGAATTGACGAGTGAATCAACCAGGTAACGCACGGCGTGATTTGGGGAAGAACACGTCGCGGGGAGGGTGGAGACGACGACGTCGTGTGGGCCGCGGCTGTCAGCGAGAGAAACAGAGGGGGAGTGGGTCCTGTCTGTCAGTCACTCGGCGGGTGCGGGTGTGAGTGAAGAAAAACGGTTCGCGGGGTGGGGTTGCTGGGCTTAGCTGGGCTAGTTGGGCCAGATTCGACTGAAGGCTTTTTTTTTCCTTTTAACCTTTTTCTTTTTGGTTTTTCTGAAATGAATTTCAACTCCAAATCAAGTGAGTTTGAATTCAAATCTTTTATAGGTTTTTATACTGCAAACCTTGCACTCAAATGTATGTCAAACCCTACTATTTAATTTAAACACTTTGATCAAATGAAAATAAAAATAAAACCAAGCCTTTATGATATATATTCAATAGGCATAATATTGGTTTTATTACTCATTTTGTTTTGAAACTTTTCCAAGCTTTTGAAAGTGCCTAAGTTTGAATTTCAAACCTTACTGAACCAAATCAAGCATTCTTCTCATTCGAAGATAGCATTAAGGCTAGAGCAAACTCTACATGAAATAATAAGCATAAATGCTTCTGTTTTGAAATGATTTGATTGAAATGAGATTCATATGATCATGGATGCATGGATGATATCCATGAGTTTGAAACATGATTTTAGGGATGTTACAGGGTTAGATGAGGAGATACCGATAGTGCATGAGGAATAAATATGCCCCTTCTCACGGCATATGTAGCAAGTTCTACTCTTGCCATCTTTGTTCTTAGGTGAAGCCACAACTCGAGGAAGAGCTCGAGTAGTCCTCTTAGGAAGAGGCTCGTCGATGACTAGAGGTGGAGCTTGAGGCCGCTTCCCTTGTTGCTTCACACTAAGAGGCTTTTTATTCAATGGGCAAGATCTAACATGGTTCCCTTCTTCCTTGCACTTGAAGCAAACAATGTTGGCCGGATTCTTGACTTGATCTTGGCCATTCTTCTTGTTGTCCTTATGATTCAGTTTGATAGTGGACTTGTTCTTGACATTGGAGTTAAATCCAAGCCCACTCTTGTCATTGGGGAATTTTGGCACACTCAAGATTTTGTTGAGTGCGTCCTTCCCTTGATGACCCTTTTTCAAGTCATTCTTCAAATAAGTGACTTGAGCCTTGAGCTCTTTGATTTCCTCTACATGGTTAGTTTCAACAAAAGTACTAGAGGAAGTAGATGATACATTGTTAGAGCAACAAGGCATGTAATGTAATTCATCACGAGATATAGCATGGTTGTGAGAGGATGAATTACAAGGACTAGCACATGGAAATATAACATTCAGAGTAGATATAGTGCTAATGTCCACATGCGGCCCACTAGATGTTACCTTTGACATGATGGACTCATGAGCTAACTTTAGCCTACCATGGGAGACTAAAAGATCCTCATGCGAGCTCGAGAGCTTAACATGACTTTCTTCTAATTTCCCATAGTTGCTAGTTAGCAACGCAAGTTGAGCCTTTAGCTCAACATTCTCCTTCAAAATAGATGCTTCGCAAGAAATAGAGTTAGTAGCACAAGCATCATTACTATTTGCAAGAGGTGAGGGCAACTTGGCAAGCTCTTTAGAATATGAAGCTTTAAGTTGCTCATGTGACTCGGTGAGTTTGATGAGCTCACCCTTGATGACCCTAGAGCCATTTTTGAGGTGCTCAAAATCCTCAAGGAGTTTAGCATAAGCACCTTCAAGTTCATCATTTTTAATCTTGAAGGAGTATGCCACCACAAGTTCTCTATCATGGTATTCCTTTACTCTAGATAATTCTAGAGTAAAAGTCTCCTCAAGAGATTCTTTGGTGGTTTGTAATTCTTCAAGGGAGTCCTTTAGTTGTGCAACTTCATTAGCATACTCACGCTCAAGTGCAAACTTTTCATCAATTAAGTTTTCTTGCTCCTCAATAAGATTATTGCCTTCTATGGCACAATTCAATATTTCAAGAAAGTTGGAGGAAGCAATTTTATTTTTGAAGAGAGCGCTATAGACAACCTCACCCATTTTCTTAATAGAGGTAATATCATACTTACCTCTATAATCATCATTATCATTCTCAACCTCATCATCATCATCATCATGAGATACAATGGGGTTCAAAGAGGTTACCTTTGTTCCCTTAGCCATAAGGCATATGTGAGAACCGGAGGAAGGTGATGATGAGATTGCACTTGTAGCTCTCTTCAAGACCTTTTCTTGGCCCATAGAATCTTCATTTTCCTCTACATGGTTAGCAACACAAGCACTAGAGGAAATAGAAGCATTTTTATCATGGCAACAAGACAACATGAGCATATCATCATGAGATTTATTCAAGTCATTTCTACATGATATGCAAGGACTATTAACACAAGCATGTAAGGAATGTTGAGTGCTAGAAGTGTTAAGGTCCAAAGATAGATCATTGCAACTAGATAGATATGAGGGATTACAAGTAGTGAACACACTATCCATATTGCAATTTCTATCACCACTCACCATATCATTACCTTGTGAAAAGTCACATGTTGGTGAAGTGGTAGAGGATGAGAACTCATCTCGACCGGAAGTGGAAGCAACACAATCATCCTCAATAATGTTGGACACAACATATTTATCTTGAAGTTTTGTCCATAACTCATGAGCGCTCCAAAAAGGAATGATTGAAGATGTAACTACATAGCTCAAAGCATTAATAAGAACATTAGAAGCTTGAGCATCGAGATATAAGTTTTTCTCATCCTCACTAGATAGATTTTTGAAATCCATAGGAGGAGAAAAACCTATATCTACAATACGCTCCAAATTTGGGTCCATGTCCCGAAAATGAATGAGCATGCATTTTTTCCATATATCATAATTTGTGCCATCGAATATGAACATGTCATTGTGCACTAATCCTCTAGCCGACATATTTACTCTCAAGGCGGTGAAGCCTAAAATGAGAGACCGGGCTCTGATACCAATTCAAAGTATACGTATGTCGCCTAGAAGGCGGGGGGGGGGTGAATAGGCGATTAAAACTTTTCTTAGAGTGGATCAACAAAGGCGCAATAAAACTAGTGTTTACTTTGTTAAGACAAACCTAGAACAACTAAGGTTCACCTATGTGCACCAACAACTTATGCTAAGCAATACAAGCAACAAAGTGTTAGCAAGATATATATTACTTCAAGCACGAAGGCTATCACAATGTAAAGTGCATAAGTAAAGAGCTCGGATATAGAGATAACTGAGGCACGCGGGGACACCGATATTTTACCGAGTTCCTCCTAACATGGAATACGTCTCGTTTGGAGAGGGGGTGGTATCAAACCACCAACGCCACAAAAGGCCTCCCTTATTCTCCGGTGAATCTCACCCCAATGGGATCGATCCACGCTTCCACTATCGATGCACTTGTTGGTGGCAACCGGAACCTCTCATAAGGTTGGGGCACTTCTCCACAACTTAATTGGAGGCTCCCAACAAACGCCACCAAGGCCACAAGTTGCAACACCAACAAACCGTCTAGGGTTCCAAGAACCCAAGAGTAAAACGCTTCTCAACTTTCACTCACCAAATCCTTCGGGGAGAACTCAAACCGATGCACCAAATGCAATGGCAAGAACACAAGTAGTGATCAAATCCTTCTCTCCCAAATTCCACCAAAGCTACAAAAGCTTGTGGGGGAATAAGAGAGGAAGAACAATGGAGGAAATCCACAAAAAACTCCAAGATCTAGATCCCAAGATGTTCCCCTCACTTAGAGGAGAGATGGATTGGTGGGATTGTAGATCTAGATCTCCTCTTTCAAATCCCTAAAGTATATGTAAGAATCAAGGGAGGGATTGAAGGGGAAGCAAGCTCAAGAGGGTCAAGAATGGAGGAGAAAGCCTGTAAAACTGGAGCAGTTGCATTGGGAAAGAAGGGCCCCTTTTATAGGCCCACAGATTTCTGACCATTTTCTGCCCGTTGGGGAAAAGTCAGACCGGAGACTCCGGTCTACACCGGAGATTCTGGCCCAACCTCCGGACCAGCCTTTGGACCGCCCATCTGAATGACCTGGGCCATCCAAGACCCAAAAAGACCGGAGACTCCGGTCTTCCAACACCGGAGACTCCGGACTGAGGAAACACCGGAGACTCCGGGGTAGCCTCCGGACCTGGCTCCGGACCCCCATACAGTATGTCCCATCCCTGGTTCTGAAGTCACCACCGGAGACACATCTAGAAACTCTGGACTACACCGGAGACTCCGGTTCACGCAGACCGGAGACTCCGGTCAGAACCAAATAAGAGGCAAACTTCAAATGGCGATATCTAGAGTTTGGAAACCCCGATTGACCCGAAACCAATTTTGTTGGAAACAGGACAACAAGGGCTATCCAACAAAAAGTGGAAATATTGGATACCACCAAGAGGGAACGTTTCATGTATTATAAAGTGAGATACCTCTCTTGGTGAGAAACCGGAAAACCTCAAAGATCAAAAACGCAATAAGATATTAAGGGGAAATCCGTTTTTTGATGAACTAGGGCTTGTTATGAATATTGCCACAAGCTCTAGAACCTCACATGGATAAGATCAAAATAACAACCAAGAAAGGATGATGCAAAGTATGCAAAGGTTTTAGCTCTCTCTGAAGGATATGATCGAGTTACTCACTTGAGAGCCCCTCTTGATAGTACGGTTGTCTATCCTATAAACCGGTCTCCCCAACTAACATCCCGAGACCAGTAAGAGAGAAACCCTATCAAGATCATACCTTTGCCTTGCACATATTCCACTTGATTATGATGTAGACGGTCTTGTCCTTCTCAAGATGGAACACCTTTCTTGATTGCTCTTGTACGCACTTTCTTGATGAAGACTTGCAAGTTACTCCCCCATACAACATGGGGAAACCTTTACTTTGACCTTGTCTTCATCGATCCATGATCACCGATGATGGAAAGCTTTAACCATGAGATCTTCTAGATATTGCACATCTTTAGCTTGCACATCATTTATTCTTTTCTTCATTTTGTTGATGCCTTGAAGGTGCACTAGAGATATTAATCCATCTTATTCTTCAAGACATACTTGCCATAGGTTTAACTCTCACATGACCAATCTGTGGATCACTCTTTGAACACCTTGGTCACCACTTGATCCTCTTCACTTTCTTCTTCTCCAAACCTTGAAGCCAACATATGGTTCAAGCATTGCCTATGGAAAATTCCTACAAGTACAACTTGATGCAAGCATTAGTCCATAGAGATTGTCATTAATTACCAAAACCACACATGGGGGCACACATGTTCTTTCAGTAGTGCCTGGGTATTTGATACTGGTTCGGTTGCTCATATTTGTAACTCGAAACAGGTGCGACAGAATAAGCGAAGACTAGCTTGATACGAGGTGACGATGCGCGTTGGAAATGGCTCCAAGGTTGATGTGATCGCTGTCGGCACACTCCTTCTTCATCTACCATCGGGATTAGTTTTATACTTAAATAATTTTTATTTGGTGCCTGCGTTAAGCATGAACATTATATCTGGATCTTGTTTATTGCGAGATGGTTACTTGTTTAAGTCCGAAAATAATGGTTGTTCAATTTATATGAGTAATATCTTCTATGGTCATGCGCCTATGATAGATGGTCTATTCTTATTGAATCTTGATAGTAGTGATACACATGTTCATAATATAGATGCTAAACGATTGAAATTGAATGATAATTCTACATACATGTGGCACTGTCGTCTTTGTCACATTGGAATGAAGTGTATGAAGAAACTCCATTCCGATGGACTTCTTGAATCACTTGATTTTGAATCAGTTGATTTTGAATCACTTGAAAGATGCGAAGCATGTGTGATGGAAAAAATGACTAAGACTCCATTCTCTTACATAATGGAGCGAGCTACAGACTTATTGGAAATCATACATACCGATGTGTGTGGCCCGATGAGTGTGGCATCATGTGGTGGTTATCGTTTGTTCTTACTTTCATGGATGACTTGAGTAGATATGGGTATATCTATTTCAAGAAACATAAGTCCGAAACTTTCGACAAGTTTAAGAAATTTCAAAGTGAAGTAGAGAATCAACGTAACAAGAAGATTAAATTTCTGCGATCTGATCGTGGAGGTAAGTATCTAAGTTACGAGTTTGGCGAGCATTTAAATAAATGTGGAATACTTTCACAATTGACACCGCCGAGAACACCACAACGTAATGGTGTGTCCGAACGTCATAATCGAACTCTCTTATATATGGTTCGTTATATGATGTCTCTTACAGATTTACCTTTATCATTTTGGGGTTATGCATTCGAGATAGCCGCATTCACTTTAAATAGGGCACCATCTAAATCCGTTGAAACGACACCGTATGAATTGTGGTTTGGGAAGAAACCTATGTTGTTCCTTAAAGTTTGGGGATGCGAAACTTATGTAAAGAAGTTACAGCCCGACAAGCTTGAACCCAAAGCAGAAAATGCGTCTTCATAGGATACCCTAAAGAAACAATTGGGTATACCTTCTATCATAGATCTGAAGGCAAAGTTTTCATTGCCAAGAATGGATTCTTTTTGGAGAAGGAGTTTCTCTTGAAAGAAGTGACTGGAAGGAAAGCAGAACTCGACAAGGTTGTCGAACCTTCTCTCGGATTTGAGAGTAGCGCAACACCGGAATATGTCCATGTGCCGCCTTCACCAATAAGAGAGGAAGATAATGATAAAGATCATGAAACTTCAAACAAAGTTACTATGAAACCTCGCAGGTTGACAAGGACTCGTACCACTCATGATTGGTATGATCCTGTTATGAATGTCATGTTGGTGGATAACACCGGCGACCCTGCGACGTATGACGAAGCAATGATGAGCCCAGGTTCCAACAAATGGCATGAAGCCATGAAATTCGAGATTGGATCGATATACGAAAACCAAGTGTTGACTTTCGTGGACTTACCAGATGGCCGCAAGGCTGTCGAGAACAAATGGATTTTCAAGAAGAAAACAGATGTTGATGGTAATGTAACCGTCTATAAATCTCGACTTGTCGCGAAAGGTTTCCGACAAATTCAAGGAGTTGACTATGATGAGACTTTGTCACCAGTAGCGAAGCTAAAGTCTGTGAGGATTTTGTTAGCAATCGCTGCATATTATGATTATGAGATATGGCAGATGGATGTCAAAACAACGTTCCTCAATGGTGACATTGATGAAGAGTTATATATGGTACATCCCAAAGGTTTTGTCGATCCTAAAGATGCTAACAAGGTATGAAAATTTCAACAGTCCATTTATGGATTGAAGCAAGCATCCTGGAGTTGGAATCAATGTTTTGATAAGGTGATCAAAAGCTTTGAAATTTGTACAAACTTATGGAGAAGCTTCTATTTACAAGAAAGTGAGTGGGAGTGTATCATTCCTAGTACTATATGTGGATGACATATTGTTGATTGGGAATGATATAGAACTTCTTAAAAGTGTCAAAGACTATTTGAATAATAGTTTTTCAATGAAGGATCTTGGCGAAGCTGCATACATTTTAGGCATCAAGATTTATAGAGATAGATCAAGACGCTTAATAGCGCTTTCACAAAATACATATTTGGACAAAGTTCTAAAGAGGTTTGGAATGGAAGATAGCAAGAAAGGGTTCTTGCCCATGTTTCCCAATACGACCTTGAGTAAAACTCAAAGTCCAGCTATGGCAGAAGATAGAGAGAGGATGAGCAAAACTCTCTATGCGTCAGCCATACGATCTATCATGTATGTCATGTTGTGTACAAGACAAGATATTGCATATGTTGTTAGTTTGACTAGCAGATATCAAAGTGATCCACGAGTATATTACTGGATAGCGGTCAAAAATATCCTGGAGTACTTAAGAAGGACTAAGGATATGGTTCTTTCTTATGGAGGTGACGAACAACTCGTTGTAAATGGTTACACCGATCCAGATAATTCTAAGTCGCAATCTAGATATGTATTTAATTTGAATGGTGCAAAAGTGAGCTAGAAGAATGCTAAGCAAAGCATTGTGGCGAGATCTTCAAACAAATCGGAATATATAGCTGATTCGAAGGCTTCATAAGAGGCGATATGGATGAAGGAATTCATTGCGGAGCTTGGTGTGGTTCCTAGTGCGTTGGACCCAAGGGCTATCTACTGTGACAACATGGGTGCCATAGATAATGCGCAGGAGCGAAGGTCACACAAGAAGATGAAGCATATCAAGATACATTTTTATGCTATTTGCGAGCATGTCCAAGATGGTGACATAAATATTTGCAAAGTACACACAGATCTAAATGTGGCAGATCCGTTGACTAAACCTCTCCCTAGGGCAAAACATGGCCAACACCAGAACGCCATGGGTGTTAGGTACATCACAATGTAATATAGATTATTGACTCTAGTGCAAGTGGGAGACTGTTGGAGATATGCCCAAGAGGCAATAATAAAATGGTTATTAATCTTTGTGTTTATGATAAATGTTTACATCCCATACTATAATTGTATTAACCGGAAACATTAATACTTGTGTGTTTTATAAACATGAAAGAGTCCTTGGTAAGCCTCTTGTTGAAACTATCTTGTTGATTTATAGATGATCATGGTTTCCTGATCATGGATATTAGATGTTATTAATAACAAGATCATGTCATTAGGAGAATGATATGATGGACACACTCCTATAGTAAGCGTAGTGTAAGATCAAGTCACTTAGAGTTTGTTTGCTACAAGCTTTCAAATACATAGTAATCTAATCCTTCAACCATGAGATCATGTTAATCACCATCACCGGATGGATGCTTTGATGACATCAAACACCACTTTGTAACTACGTGGTTATAAAGGTGGCATTAGGTATTTTGAAAGTATGTTTTTGAGGCACATGGATCAGGAATGGGATTTGTCCATCCATATGACGGATAGATATACTCTGGGCCCTCTCGGTGGAATGTTATCCAATTAGCTTGCAAACATGTGACTAGGTCAGAAGGGATGTCATATCACGGAACAAGTAAAGAGTACTTATCGGTAACGAGGTGGAACTAGGTTTAGAGATACCGATGATCAAACCTCAGATAAGTAAAGTATCGCGTGACAAAGGGAATCAATATCGTATGTAAATGGTTCATTCAATCACAATGTAATCATAGAAATATGTGGGAGCCATAATGAATTTCCAGATTCCTCTAATGGTTATTGATCTGAGAGTTGTCTCGATCATGTCTGCATAATTCACGAACCGTAGGGAGACACACTTAAGTATTCGATATTGTTTAGTAGATATGGAATATGAGTTGGAGATCGAATGATGTTCGGAGTGTCGAATTGGATCCAGGAAATCACGAGAGAGTTTCGGAATGGTCCAGAGAATAAGATTTATATAAGGAAAGTCAATTTTTGGGGTTCGGAATTGTTTTCGGTGTTTTGACCAGAAGCTTCTAGAATGTTTTGGAAGGTACACCACCCCGAAGGGGGTACTTGGAATGCACCATACCCTAATGGGGTAGGAGCATAGACCACTAGGTCAAGTCGGCCAAGGATATGGAAGATATAATCAAACTCTAGTTTGAATAGTTAAACTCTAGTTTGAAAAGTCAAAGTCCTTGTGGAGAGAGGAAAGGAAACTTAGAAGGGAGAGGTTTCCCTCTCCCTCCCCAAGCCGTCGGCCAAGAGGGAGTTACACATATATATCAAAATCCTTCTAGCTACTTCTAGAGCATGCATGCATTGATCCATATCTCTATACTTCTAGAGCATTATAGAGCTAAAGTAGCAATAAGAGATGAAAGAATGAAGTTCTAACCTTTTAAAGCTTTGAATTTAGGTGTTGCAAACCAAATCTTGTAAAAAAAATGGCATGAACTCTCTTACTTCTTTGAGAAAAATGGCCACCATATGCTTTAGGACAGCAGGACAGGAAACAGAATATATAGTGGTGAACAACTAGTCCCGGGCCGTAATACGACCCGGGACTAATAGTTCACGAAAAGACCAGCTGACCTGCTCCAGATCATTAGTCCCGGGCCGTAATACAGACCGGGACTAATGATCTGGTCCGACCTGGGACTAGTGACTACGGCCGTTTCTAGCCGTTAGAGGCCTCACGGCCCAGGACTAGTGCTCCTACTAGGAGCGGGCTGTGACAGACCGGAACTGCTAGCCTGAAGATGGTTTTTTCAGTAGTAGACGGTCTTGGTTAAAGCTATTTTTTGTTTGCTTCGCTAGATATGCTCTGAGAGCACTACGATTAGATTATACAACAACATAAGCAGCAATCGGTAGGGTTGGGCGCACTAATCTATCTTTTTGACCGACTAATTCAAGGTCTTCCGTCATTGACTGCTACAAGCTTTTCCCATTCGATCGCCTCGAATTTTTTTCTTCGCTTCACATCTGCTTTTCCCTATCCAGCGGGGCTACTCTGTCCCACTTCTCCTCTTTTTCCATAGGGGCGGCTACTCCGTCCTATAAAAAACGACCGCTGCTCGTCGAGCTCAGCGCACAGAGCCGGCACGTCCAGCAGCTCCGTCCACCTACTACGTCGTCAGCAGCTAGAGCTCGCGACTCGCGAAGACCACCTTGCCCAACGCCGGCGCGCATGGAGCCCGTCGTCGCAAAGTCCTTCCCCGTGGCGCTTGACCAGCCGCAGAAGGCGCAGCTGGGGCATGACCCGGAGCAGCGCGGATGGGGTCGCTGGGCGTTCCTGGCGACAGTGGCGCTCGTCGTCACCGGCAGCTTCGCGTGGGGCGTCTACCAGGCGCGCCACAGCCCGCGGGACCTCGCCTTCGTCATCGTCACCTACGACCTCGTCGCCGTGCTCTGCTGCTGCCTCGCGAAGCAGATTGTCCTCCGGCGCGACGACCCGGTGGCGGCGCCCGAGCGGCGGCGGGTCAGGATCGTCGTGCGGGTGGTCTCCCTGGCGCTCGCCGTCATCATCGCCGCCCGCCTCTCCTTCGCGATGCCGGACCTCCGGCTGAGGATCGCCGTCTTGGTGATCTCCGGCGTGGGCGTCCTACTGTCCTTCTACTTCTTTGCCCGTGCGGACGCCGGACGCCAGACGGACGACGAGCCTCTCCTCAAGGCGTCCCCGGAGCAGAGAGTTTGAACTGTTCTATACGCTGGCTCAATACCTGTGCGTGTTACTACGTGATGCTACAAAAGTTGTGTATGAAGATATTTTTTAACTCGCTCTTTTGCAATTGTGTGGATGTTTAGCATCAAGAGCCGTGTGTATATGTAATGTTTGAGATCATGCATAATAATAAAATAACTTGTTTTTCTATGTGTTTCTCTCTCAATACATATGACATGAAAACACCCATATATAGGAAAAATACACCCATATGTTTGAACTGTTCTATATGCTGGCTCAATAAAAGATAAAAATGTAATATTTGTACTTGAAAAACACCCATATATAGAAAAATGGCTAAAATATCTAACTCCCGTGATAAATTATTAAAAATCATTATTTCATAATTTAATTACTTTTGTTTTTTCTCCTCCATCAAACCAATTGAAATTTTCCGTAACACTAGAGGAAAAAGGGTCATCCGTTCGCGACCCCTCGGAGCATTAGTCCCGGTTGCGCCAGCAACCGGGACTAATGTTGGCACGCGTCCCGGTTGGAGCGGGCACGGGGCCAGGGGGCATGGGTCCCGGTTGGTAAGGGGGCATGCGTCCCGGTTGGAGCCACCAACCGGGACTAAAGGTTTGGCCACAGCCACGTGGCGTGGCACGCACCTTTAGTCCCGGTTGCTGGCTCCAACCGGGACTAAAGACCCCTTGCCCTCTATAAATGCAACGCCCCAGCCCCCTCTGCCTCCACTCTGTTTTTTCGAATGGTGTAAGGTGTGAGGGTGTGTGCTAGTTTTTTCTCATGCATGCATTGAAGGTGTTTGTTGAAATGTTTGAGTGAAAAATCCAGTTGAATTTCTCATAGAACAAAAATATAGAAGGTGTCCGAGACGCACTTGATCTTTCTCCTCTTTATTTCCCTCGATCGAGGTTAGCAATCCTATCTTTTCTAGGTCATTGATACAATTCATGTGTCGGTGTGAATTGGTTATTTCACTATTTACGATGTCCTGTTTTTTGATAAACTTACTTATATGATGCAGATGAACGGTAGGGAATGGATGTACGGTGACCGGCGGGTAGCCGGGTATATCAAAGGCGTGGATAAATTTATCGATGTGGCTACGGCAAACAAAGAGAATGGATTTATACGTTGTCCATGTGTTCAATGTCGGAACAACAAGGAGTACTCTTCCTCGAAAATCATTCGCGGCCACCTGATTATGAAAGGTTTCATGCCCAACTATAATTGCTGGACCAAGCACGGGGAAAGAGGGGTTATGATGGAAGATGGTGAAGAAGAAGATGATGATAACAACTATCATCATATGTTTCCTGAATACGGTGATACTGCTATGGAAGACAATGGAGAGGAAAAAGGTGAAGAACGGGCATCAGATGAGCCGGCTGATGAACTTGGTAGGGTCATTTCTGATGCAAAGCGAGACTGTGAAACAGAAAATGAGAAGTTGAAGTTAGAGGGCATGTTAGAAGATCACAAGAAATTGTTGTACCCAAATTGTGAAGATGGCAGCACAAAGCTCGGTACCACACTGGAATTGTTGCGATGGAAGGCAGATTGTGGTCTAACTGACTCCTCATTTGAAAAGATGCTGAAAATAATGAAGCCGAAGTTTCCAAAACATAACGAACTTCCCGAGAGTACCTACGAAGCAAAGAAGACTCTCTGTCCTCTGGGATTAGATGTGCAAAAGATACATGCATGCATTAATGACTGCATCCTCTACCGCGGTAAGGAGTATGAGAATTTAGATAAATGCCCGGTATGCAACGCGTTGCGGTATAAGATCAGACGAGATGACCCTGGTGATGTTGAGGGAGAGCCCCTCCGGAAGAGGGTTCCTGCTAAGGTTATGTGGTATGCTCCTATAATACCAAGGTTGAAACGCATGTTCAGAAACAAAGAGCATGCCAGGTTGTTGCGATGGCACAAAGAAGACCGTAAGAAAGACGGGGAGTTGAGACACCCTGCTGATGGGTCACAGTGGAGAAAAATCGAGAGAGACTTCCCAGACTTTGCAGGTGACGCAAGGAACTTATGGTTTGGTCTAAGTACGGATGGCATGAATCCTTTTGGGGAGCAGAGCTGCAGTCACAGCACCTGGCCCGTGACTCTATGTATCTACAACCTGCCTCCTTGGTTGTGCATGAAGCGTAAGTTCATTATGATGCCAGTGCTCATCCAAGGCCCGAAGCAACCGGGCAACGACATTGATGTGTACCTTAGGCCATTAGTTGAAGAACTCTTACAGTTGTGGGGCAAACCAGGTGTACGTGCGTGGGATGAGAACAAACAGGAGCCATTTAATCTACGAGGGTTGTTATTCGTAACCATCAATGATTGGCCTGCTCTTAGTAACCTTTCAGGACAGACAAACAAAGGATATAAGGCATGCACCCACTGTTTAGATAAGACCGAAGGTACATATTTGCATAAATGCAAGAAGGTTGTGTACCTAGCGAATCGACGATTTCTTCCGACCAATCATCCCGTAAGAAAGAAAGGCAATCATTTCAAAGGTGAGGCAGATCACCGGAAGAAGCCTGAACTCCCAGCTGGTGATGATGTATTTGGTATGGTCAAGGACATAGAAGTAATCTTTGGAAAGGGTCCCGGCGGTCAATCAGTTCCGAACGACGTCGCTACAGGACACGCACCCATGTGGAAGAAGAAATCTATATTTTGGGAGCTGCCATATTGGAAAGTCCTGCGTGTCCGCTCTTCAATCGACGTGATGCACGTGACGAAGAATCTCTGTGTGAACCTGCTAGGATTCCTAGGTGTGTATGGGAAGACAAAAGATACACCTGAAGCACGGGAGGACCAACAAATTATGAAAGACCCAAAGAACATGCATACAGATAACAAGACGGATAAAGGGCGTCACTTAAGTCGTGCCAGCTATGCTCTTACCAAAGCAGAGAAGGAAATCTTTTTTGAAGTCCTTTACAGTATCAAGGTGCCGTCGGGCTTCTCATCTAATATAAAGGGGATAATAAATATGGCAGAGAAAAAGTTCCAAAACCTGAAGTCTCATGACTGTCACGTGATTATGACGCAGTTGCTTCCGATTGCATTGAGGGGGCTTCTACCAGAAAATGTTCGAGTACCCATTGTGAAGCTGTGTGCATTCCTCAATGCAATATCTCAGAAGGTAATCAATCCAGATATTCTGCCAAGGTTACAGAAGGATGTGGTACAATGTCTTGTTAGTTTTGAATTGGTGTTCCCACCATCCTTCTTCAATATTATGACGCATCTCCTGGTTCATCTAGTGGAAGAGATTGCCATTCTCGGTCCGGTATTTCTGCACAATATGTTCCCCTTTGAGAGGTTCATGGGAGTCTTAAAGAAATATGTTCATAACCGTGCTAGACCAGAAGGAAGCATCTCCAAGGGATATGGAACCGAGGAGGTCATTGAGTTTTGTGTTGACTTTATTCCTGACCTTAAGCCGATTGGTGTTTCTGACTCGCGGCATGAGGGAAGACTAAGTGGAAAAGGCACGCTGGGAAAGAAAGCACTGATATGTAGGGACGGGGATTCTTTCACTAAAGCACACTACACAGTTCTACATAATTCCACCTTGGCAGCTCCGTATATGGAGGAACACAAGAATATTGTACGCTCCAAAAACCCGGGGAAGCCTGAATCATGGATTACAGATGAACACATGAAGTCTGTCGGTGGTTGGATGCGGACACATCTCTTGAATGACACCACTGTTGGAGATCAGCTATACTTGTTGGCCGCGTCACCATCTTCTACTGTATTGAATTTCTAAGGGTACGAAATAAATGGGAATACATTCTACACGATCGCCCAAGATAAAAAGAGCACCAACCAAAATAGTGGTGTCCGCTTTGATGCAATAGACGAGAATGGACAAAAGGACACATATTATGGTTACATAGAGGAGATATGGGAACTAGACTATGGAGTCTCTTTTAAGGTCCCTTTGTTTCGCTGCAAATGGGTCAACCTGAATGGGGAAGGGGTAAAGATAGACCAGTTGTACGGAATGACAACAGTGGATCTCAACAATCTTGGTTATAGAGATGAACCATTCGTCCTAGCCAATGATGTGTCTCAGGTTTTCTATGTGAAGGACATGTCCTCAAGACCGAAAAAAAGAAAAAATATGCAAACGAATACATCATATGATGATCCAAAGCGTCACATAGTTCTTTCAGGGAAAAGAAACATCGTGGGAATCGAGGGCAAGACAGACATGTCAGAAGATTATAATAAGTTTGACGAAATTCCGCCCTTCACAGTGAAAACTGACCCAAGCATTCCGTTAAGTAAAGAAGATGCTCCATGGTTACGTCTGAAGCGGTCATAAGGAATGACATATGCCAAGAAGTTCATGCTCATATTATGTAACTCTAGTTCATGTCTTTCGCGGTTTGTGGCTTGACCGAAGGATATCTTTCCCGGTTTGTGGCCTTTAGTCCCGGTTTTGTAGTCTCAGTTTTTAATATTAATAAATGTCTTGAGTGTTAGTCCCATTTTGTGGCTGGACCGGGAGTGCCTCTATGACCAGTTTCTCGGAGATGCCGGAGGACTGGGCTCCGTCGGCATCTCCCTGAAACTGGCCGCAGTGGTGTCCCTGCTCTCGAAAACCATCTTGCAGCTTGTAACTTCACTAACTAGATCAATACGCCTCAGAGCTAACTAATTTCACATATTAGGGAGTGCCTCTATGACCAGTTTCTCGGAGATGCCGGAGGACTGGGCTCCGTCGGCATCTCCCTGAAACTGGCCGCAGTGGTGTCCCTGCTCTCGAAAACCATCTTGCAGCTTGTAACTTCACTAACTAGATCAATACGCCTCAGAGCTAACTAATTTCACATATTAGGGAGTGCCTCTATGACCAGTTTCTCGGAGATGCCGGAGGACTGGGCTCCGTCGGCATCTCCCTGAAACTGGCCGTAGTGGTGTCCCTGCTCTCTAAAACCATCTTGGAGATGCCTCAAACTGGCTGGAGGACTGGACTCACAAGGATGCATATTTATAGTACAAGCAGCTCGGCATAATGTCGACACTCACGACATAATGTCGACACTCACGACATAATGCAGGAGGAAGTTTTCCTTTTTGTCGCACGGAAAAGCCCTTTTCCATTTTCCGAGCGCAAAAAACGGGTCGTTTTGTGAAGTAACCACCAAAATGCCGTTTCAGAATGCTACCGTCCTATTTTCCTAAAATACTAGACCACCTTACATGGACTATATCCCAACCGGTACATCTCAAACCTTTTCGTCCATCCCTGGTAAAAAGGACAAATGTCTGCCGAATCGGCAGGAAGTGGGTCCGATTTGTACTACAGGTACATGATCTATCGCCCGTGATTTTTTGAAAAAATCATTTTTAGACTCGCAATATGTGGTTTCTTCAGAGATCCAATGCAAGTTCTAACAATGCCCGTCCCCTATCTTCATGCACACCGGTTCGACCATAGTTAGAAATTCAAATAATTCAAAACGGGCATAATAAATTCAAAAAAAATCCGAACAATGAAAATCCTTCGCGTGGTGTCATATTATGTTACATAGTTGAAAGGAAAAATACCAGACTTGGTATATTGATCATGTTTCGAAAAAACCTTCACAAAATTACCTATCATGTTCGAGGTTTCATGGCTTTCGGTCCAAATGACCGATGTTATGTGCTGAATCACGGCATAGTTTGTGATGTTGTGCCCATATTATGCATGTGTGTGGACATTGGTATGGTGAACAATGTTGCAGGAGGAAGTTTTCCTTTTTGTCGCACGGAAAAGCCCTTTTCCATTTTCCGAGCGCAAAAAACGGGTCGTTTTGTGAAGTAACCACCAAAATGCCGTTTCAGAATGCTACCGTCCTATTTTCCTAAAATACTAGACCACCTTACATGGACTATATCCCAACCGGTACATCTCAAACCTTTTCGTCCATCCCGGGTAAAAAGGACAAATGTCTGCCGAATCGGCAGGAAGTGGGTCCGGTTTGTACTACAGGTACATGATCTACCGCCCGTGATTTTTTGAAAAAATCATTTTTAGACTCGCAATATGTGGTTTCTTCAGAGAACCAATGCAAGTTCTAACAATGCCCGTCCCCTATCTTCATGCACACCGGTTCGACCATAGTTAGAAATTCAAATAATTCAAAACGGGCATAATAAATTCAAAAAAAATCCGAACAATGAAAATCCTTCGCGTGGTGTCATATTATGTTACATAGTTGAAAGGAAAAATACCAGACTTGGTATATTGATCATGTTTCGAAAGGAAAAACCCGAACAATGTCCGTCCCCTATCACTTCTTATGTTTATAGTTTTTCTAAATTCCAAATTGATATTAAAAAAATATAAGTTAATTCATTTTTAATTGTAAATGGTTCATATTTTAAATGGTTACATTAATTATTTTTTAAAACAGAAAATGTTTTTGAATTATTTATTCAAATCCATACACTTCTTATGTTTAAAGTTTTTCTAAATTCCAACTTAATATTCAAAAATATAAGTTAATTAACTTTAAAAGGTTACATTAATTATTTTTTAGAAATAGAAAATGGTTTTGGATTATTTATTCAAATCCATACACTTCTTATGTTTAAAGTTTTTCTAAATTCCAAATTAATGTTAAAAAATATAAGTTAATTCATTTTAAAAGGTTACATTAATTATTTTCTAGAAATAGAAAATGGTTTTGGATTATTTATTCAAATCCATACACTTCTTATGTTTAAAGTTTTTCTAAATTCCAAATTGATATTAAAAAAATATAAGTTAATTCATTTTTAATTGTAAATGGTTCATATTTTAAATGGTTACATTAATTGTTTTTTAAAACAGAAAATGGTTTTGAATTATTTATTCAAATCCAAACACTTTTTATGTTTAAAGTTTTTCTAAATTCCAAATTGATATTAAAAAAATAAAAGTTAATTCATTTTTAATTGTAAATGGTTCATATTTTAAATGGTTACATTAATTATTTTTTAAAACAGAAAATGGTTTTGAATTATTTATTCAAATCCAAACACTTTTTATGTTTAAAGTTTTTCTAAATTCCAAATTGATATTAAAAAAATAAAAGTTAATTCATTTTTAATTGTAAATGGTTCATATTTTAAATGGTTACATTAATTATTTTTTAAAACAGAAAATGGTTTTGAATTATTTATTCAAATCCAAACACTTTTTATGTTTAAAGTTTTTCTAAATTCCAAATTGATATTAAAAAAATAAAAGTTAATTCATTTTTAATTGTAAATGGTTCATATTTTAAATGGTTACATTAATTATTTTTTAAAACAGAAAATGGTTTTGAATTATTTATTCAAATCCAAACACTTTTTATGTTTAAAGTTTTTCTAAATTCCAAATTAATTATCATTTAAAAAACAATACAAATTTAAACCCCAAAATAAAAAATAAGGCGGGAACAGAGAGAAAACACCTGAATTTTTTTGAAAACAGGGGAATATGTCCCGGTTGGAGCCACCAACCGGGACTAAAGACCCCCTGCGCGCCAACGCTTGGGCTGCTGAAAATTTTGGAGTATAGGTCCCGGTTGGTGGCTCCAACCGGGACGTATGACCCTTTAGTCCCGGTTGGAGCCACCAACCGGGACTAAAGGTCCTTCCTTTATAACTGCGCACGCCTCTTCTTCTTCTTCTTCCCCTTCTCCATTCTCTGCAACCCGACGCGCCGCATAGAGACGCCGCCGCCCCGATCCCCCGGACGCCGGCAGGCTGCCCCATCCTTGCGCGCCCGGTGTCGCCGTCAGCACCGCCGCCTCCACCCTTCATCTCCGTCCATCGCCGCGCGCTGCCTCCGTCCTCCGTACCAGCGCCGCCTCCGTCCTCCGTACCGGCCAGCACCGGCGCCTCCATCCTCCACGTACCAGCGCCGCCGCCTCGGTACCAGCGTCGCGCCACCGCGCCGCCTCTCCCTCTCCTCCCGATCGCCATAGTGCCTCCCGCACCCACCGTCGCCGCCGGTACCGCACGTACCCGAGGCTCCCCTTTTTTAGTTTTTTAGTTGATTTAGGTGATGATTATTTTAGGTGTATTAGTTGTTAGATGATTTATTTGTTAGATGATTTAGTTGTTAGATGATATAGGTGTATTTAGATGATGTAGATGATTTAGGTGTATTTAGATGATGTAGATGATTTAGTTGATGATTATTTTAGGTGTATGTGTAGATGATTATTTAGTTGTTAGATGATTTCGTTGTTAGATGATTTAGTTGTTTGGTTATAACTCGACGCCGCCGCCGCTCGAGCTCGACGGAGGCGACGCTCCGGTGACCAAAAAGGAGCGGCGCCGCCTCTCTCTAACGCGCGGTGAGCCTCTGCACCTCCCAGTGCCCTCCGTTTGCCCGCTTGCTTGTTGTAGCCGCCACAGCGCCGTCCCCGGTGAGCACCCGACGGTGGCCGCCGAGATGATGTCACCCCGGCGTCACGCTGACGTGGCCCACGGGCCCGCTGACCTTTGACCACCACGGTGGCTTGCTGATGTGGCATAGGGCCCAGCACTCAGTGACAGTGGCTAGGTTCTGTCTTGGTAAAAAAAAACCCAACCCTTTGCTGATGTCATATTGACACAGTAATTCAATTTTAAATGATTTAATAATTCCAGAAATTGATATAAACTTGTAAATTCAATATCTTTTTATTTATAAGTCAGAAAAATACAAATAATATATCAAATTGTTCAGAAAAATGAAACCTATCTATTTATCCTATAATCATGCATTGTTCAACAATTTAAATGACAAGTATAATTAGAAGAACAAATGCACCCCTCTCATATGTTCCGGAGTTTCCCCGAGTTAGGGTTTTCACCCGTCGGAACCCCGATTAAATCGTCGAGCATGTCTTAGGGTTACATTCCAATGCAAATTAACTTGTCATATCATCGTACTTGCTTGAGCATTGCATCGATGCCATGTGTTGATTGTTTCCCTTTCTTTTCGGTGTTTCGATTATTAGGTTTATTATTAGTTAGGTATTATTAGGTTTATTAATTAGTTTGGTATTATTGGTCTTCGGCCCCACTGGTCAGTCAATGTGGGTAGCCCCAGACCCGATTCACATTGCCAGTCACTGTGGTTAGATAAGGAATCATTAATACCCCTTAGGTGCATGTGGGTTCCCCTCTCATATGCATCGGAGGTTTCTCCGAACTAGGTTACACCCCTCGGAACTCCGGAATATTGATAACCGTTGATTTTAGCTAGAGTTACCTATCTACTACACGGTTTCCTTTTTGTAGCTAGGTTTAGGGTTTCTCTTCATTTTTATTATTGTGTATGTATATATCAGGGTTTCTCCTTAACTTTCTCCTTTAGCCGCTTTGACTTATTCGTTTTTCCACCTATGTAGAAAATATGGATCCACACGTCAGAGACGAAGAAAAGGAAGAGTTGATCCAAGGTGTGATCCGTGGGGAAGATAATTTAGACGTATCAACGTTTCTGAACAACTCCGGTGAGGGTGATCCTCTTTTTACCGGAGTAGACAACTTGTTTGAGGTTGAAGGTGTTGCCTTCCGCGAGGGAGAAGGCGATGCCTTGTGTAATCGAGAAGACGACCGCTCCGGCAAGGTGCATGTAATATAAATCAATTCATTAATTAATCATCTGCTATCTATATAGAAATAGTAACGACGATCTTTCTTCTTTTAGCCCTCCGGATCGAAGGAATCTACTGAAAAGAGCAGACGAGGCCCAACCAAAAAGTTGGAAGACCATGAGAGGTTCAGGATCGAAGATGTCGCTGAAGACGGCAGACCGACGGCTCCCGAAGTTGTCGCAACCAAATTTGTGGCACAATGCGGAGTAATCGTTAGGGACTTAATCCCGATCACCATTAGAAATTGGAATAGGCCTGCTAATGCGGATGAAGAGGGAACATGTTTATTTGTCCCTAACCACGCCAAAGATTTACTGTGGAAGAGGCTCATGGTTAATTTCAAACTACCGAAGATAGAGCTGGATCCAAATGCGGAGGATCCAGTTGAGGACGCCTTACAACATGGGAGAGCCATGGAGGCTAAGGTCAGGGAGTGGGCTTTGAAGAAGATGGCCCAGTGTTTCACCAACTGGAAGAAAAGATTGCACCTTGACTATGTCGTGAAAAAGAAGACTCCCGATTTCAAGAATATTCGGTTTGAGAAGATAAAACCATTCTGGGATGAGTTTGTGGAATACAAGAAATCAGAAAAAGCTAAGAAAATGTCTGAAACGAATAAGCTGAATGCTGCTAACAAGAAGTATCACCATACTATGGGGCAAGGTGGCTACAGGGCTGGCATTCCTAAGTGGGAGAAACTTGAGCAGGAACTGCGTGATAAAAATATCACCCCAGAGACAGACGATTGGGTAGAACGTGCAAGGAATTGGTTTTACGGGCATGGGGGCACGTTGGACTCGGAAGGGAGGTGTATATATACCATACGACATAAAGAAGACCCCTTGCCAATCGAGAGGATGAGAAAAGCAGTAAAGGCTGTTAAAGATGGGGACTTCATTCCCGATAGAGAGAATGATGAGCTCACACTCGCCCTTGGAAATAAGGAACATGATGGACGAACACGAGGCACAATAGGCTCCCAATCATGGAGGACTGGGTTTCCCGAAGAGAGGAAGAAATATCCTGATAGAAGCCGTCAGAGGAGTAAGGACAGGGCGGCAGTTGAAGCAGAAAGTCAGAAAGAGCGAATGCGTTTAATTGAAGAACGATTAAAGCAACAACAAGATGAAATTAACTCACTTAAAGAGCAAAGTACTACCGGCGCCCCATCTCAGCAGCACACTGCATTCGATGCTACCGGCCTATCGAATAATCGAAAAAGCAGTGTGGCTTCCACCGAGGTCCCGGGTGATGACAATGGCGATGCCGATGATGCACCGACGATGGCTCCTGTTGGCTACCCAGTGGATGATATCACAGAGATGACACACTGCGAGCTACATGTCAAAGTTGTGAACATATCAATGAAGGTGGCGGTCGGCTATGCCTTACCAATTGGACCCACACCAACTTACCACAGTCGTCCGGTTCCAGAGGGCTACGCTGTTGTCGGCGTGGATGAAATCATGCCCACCTTTGAGGTTTTGGATCTTCACTACCCTGCTGGTGAAGGGGATGTGACTGTGCTGGGTGACGCAAAAAACGTCACCATTCTATGGCCGAAGGATTGTATCGTGCTTCGAAATCACATGCCAAGGCCATCTTCGCCGCCGTCTCACCCGTCTCCAGCGAGGTCGTCACCGCCGCGGCAGCCGTCTTCGTCGCCTCACCCGGCTCCGTCGCCTCACCCGTCTCCGGTGCAGCCATCGCCGCGGGAGCCATCGTCGGCGCCTCAGGATAAAAAGCGTAAGCGTACCGCTACTGTGCGTCGTAAGCGATCGCCGAAACGTAAACAAGAGCCTCTTCCAAAAGTACCAACGGTTCCTCCCAAGAGAGCTTATGACTGTACTGAAGAGGAGACTGCGGCGATCGTTGATGCGGAAACGGCATTGTTTTTCGCTAAGCTGAGGCGGCCGAAAGAGCCAGAGTTCCCCAGCACCAAAGAAGAAAAAGCCAAAGTGTTGAAAATGCTAAAGACTCTTCATCAACCCGAGCCAAAGCTGTCATCAGACTATGAGCGTTCTATTCTCAAGTCACATGCGGCACAAAAAGCCTCGAAGAGCAGTACTGATGCAAGCGGGAAATCTGTTGCCCAGCTCGGAGAACAAGCAAAACAGACTTGCGCCCCTCTCAAGGTGATTTCTCAAACCAATGTGGGGTCGAGCAAATATGGGGCCGAAGAGCAGTATGATCCAGAGGTAGTTGCACAATACGGAGAAGCTGCCGCTGCTCAAGGTATGAGTATTGCCCAGTACTTATCCCAGTTAGAGTTCTTCCCCGTGAGTGAAGTAGCATACAAATACCAGTACGGCAAACCTCTCGTCAAACCTGAGGAGGTAAATAATCTTTCAACAAAAATGCGAAGATTGCATAACTGGTACATGCACGCCACAAGTGCCGGGGCTAACTGGATAGTGCTGAGGGTTACAAAAAAGCATCATGGGAAAGAAAGTGATGACATGATATCCATTGAATTTGTTGAGCTATTTCAATTATTCAATCAAGACGCCTTGGACAAATCGCTCATCAGTGCCTATTGTCTGTAAGTACTAATTCTGTAATTAACTTAGTCTCCAGCTATCTCACTTTGTTTATTGCATGTATATAATCATACTGTAATATGCAGAATGAAGATTCTCGAATGCAGCAGAGGACAAATCTATGATATTGGCTTCATTGACCCATATTGGGTTCATGAAGCTAATCTCAAAATAAGCCCCCAGGATATGGAGGATAATATAGTACACGCGTTAAGGTTTCAAGAAACCAAAAGGGAAATACTTTTTCCTTACAACTTCGAGTGAGTGTTATTGTCTTGTATACACTTTCTATTTCGCTTACTCGATGTTAAGTATATAATTGATTAGTTATGCATTCGCAGCTTCCACTATATTCTGTTAATCATTCAACTTGACAAAGGGCGTGTACTAGTCATGGACTCGAAACATAAACCCCTTGAGACGTGGAAGGACATGCAGATACTTCTCCAGCGGTAATTCTAATCATTACGACACTATATCGGCAACGTTCGTGAATTTTATGATATCAAGTACTTAATAACTTCTTTTATTCGTTTTCTTCGTCGGGCAGCGCTTGGAAACGGTTCACCAAGAAGGCTAGGGGTGTTTGGAAAGAGGAGCTTACATTTCAACCACTAGATGTAAGCACCACTAGCTATATCCGCGCATCTCTTTGATTCTAGTTTTGATACAGTTATTATCATGCTTGATTATTATTTTGATTGAACTCTGTTGTCGTAAAGTGCCTGACGCAGGGACCAGGTAACAATCTATGTGGATACTATGTATGCGAGTTCATCCGGCAGACGTGCGATGAGAAGGGCAGAAATTTAGAGCAACTCCACGTATGTAAACAATTTCTATAGTTTTTAATTACAATCAAATTGTGTTTAGTTTCATATTCATATAGGCTGACTCCTTTTTTAAATCAGATCGAACGTCTACGGGACGGTCTTCTGCCAAAGGATCGCGTACGAGCAATTCAGGAGGAATTGGCGGGATTCTTGGATGCAGAAGTCCTAGACCCGAAAGGGGAGTACTATTCTGCTGTGTATAGACAATAGGGATTGTAAAAATAGCAACTCGATCCGTGTATAGACAAGGGGAATACTTTTGTATGTAGTGCATGAACTCGATCCGTGATCCGTGTATTGAATGTAATATTGTCATGATGATCTTGTGTAATATAAGGTTCCTTCATTGATAAGTGCAAAACACTAAATAAACAATAAAACAACCTAAATGATTTCTCTGCCGCGGCACAAAAAGTGGCGAAAATGCTGTCGCGGCAACAAAATGTGCAAAAATGAATTCTCTGCCGCGGCAGAGAAATGGGCCAAATCTCTGCCGCGGCAGAAGGTTATTAGTCCCGGTTCGTATTACGAACCGGGACTAAAGCCCCCCCCCCCCCCCTCCTCGCACGGTGCAGCTGCCACGTGTATGATCTTTTGTCCCGGTTGGTGGGGCAACCGGGACTAAAGGTTTGGGCTTTAGTCCCGATTGCCCCGTCCCGGTTGGCAACCGGGACTAATGCCCCTTACCAACCGGGACGCATGGGGTTGTTTCCACCAGTGTAAGTTTCAAATAAAAAACCCCGCGCCGTTCTATTTGTCTATTTCGGTCTGCAGTCCATTCTTTTGGAAACTCTTCTGGTTAGACGACTGATCCACGAGCATATAACCGAAGTTCGGTCTTTTACCTATACCAGCTGAATGCTCTTGTGTTGTGACGCTATCTTAATTACTTTTATCGCCACATTGAGATACACATAATTATTCAGTATGTAAAGAAAACAACCACACATGGCATTTGGAAAACAACCACACATTGAACATATTTCGCTTTTGGAAACTCTTTTGAACAGTAGAATATAAACGGTATTCACGAGATGACGCGATGCTATGTGAAAGCTTGGCTTCACCCGTGTATCTCAACAAATAATGGAGTCTTTGATTGACTTTCCATTGTTTTTGCCTTTACTTATTTTTTACTACTTTCGCCGGCCCAAATTAGTTGATTTAGATTAGTCTAAATTCGATCCTATCTACACATGATTTAATATTAAATTTAGAACGCGACTAGGGGGCTGGCGCCTGCCAGATTTCCCGCATCCGGCGGGCACCGGACCGATTCCCACCCCCCACCCCGCGATTCCTTCCTCTTACCTCTTCTTACCGCGCGCGTCCGTACAGTCACGCACAACGCGTGACCAACCCAGCTGACACCACCTCTCCTGGCAGATATCTCCTCCCCAGCATCAACTTCCCCCCCAAGAAAGAAAAAGGAGACAAAGCAGAACGAAAAGACTCACCCTCGCCCCCTGTCGTCCTCGATCTCTTCCTTCCTCCATCAGCTAGATCAATTCCCCTTCTTCCTTCCTCCTCAACCTCTTCAAAAAGGACATAGAAATCTTCAGCTAAACCTTGATATGAAGTTACCCACCTGAGGTAATTTCGTTCTGCTAAACCTATAGAAACATCTGAACATTCTTCTTGTTTCAGCAAAAACAATGCACATAGATCCTTTAAAACCTAAACTTGATCTTACTCATGATCTGTGAAAAATACAGAGATTTTTTCGATTTCTACAATGTTTGCTACAGATTTGAGGCATCAATATTCTATTTTAGCAAATAAAATGACTAAAAATCCATAGAGATAACTATGAAAACATGAACAAAAAATACTTATGGCTACTACTTATATCTGAAAACATAGGGTTTGTTTCGATTTCTATTCTGTTTCCGGTCAATTATGCATCTGATGGATGATGGATCACTTCCGTTCTTCTAAATCTGACACAAATTTGACTATCAAAACTTATGAATTGCTGCATTGTATAAAATTTCCTCTACTGAATCAGCTTCTGGCACACCATCTGCATAGAAAATGAAAAAATTAGTTCCTACATATAACTGCAATGAAATTCATGTTTGATCTTGCAGGAAGAAATCATGGTTTTTGACCTTAATATCGACCTTGGACAACAAGAAGAGCAGGCAGAAGAATACAGTGCAACAAACACAAAACCAATTGTTCAAGTTCCTCGTCAAAAAGGTATGATGCAAAGAAGAAAATTAACACTAAAAATTACCCACATGCTTTCAGTAGAGTGACCCATATGTTGACAGTAAACTTATCCATTGCTATAACTGAAGTAACCCATATATTTCACAAGCACAAAAAAATGTTTTAACCAAATAGCAAACACACATGATAGCACACAGTTACCCCACTATAAACACTATACTAAACCACTTCATATCACTAAACATAACACAGTAACATTAGGTTTGTAAAAAGAATATGCAGCAGCCACTGCCTACAAAAAGTTACCCATACATATGAGCTAAAGTGATCCACTGTACACAATAAAAGTTGCCCACACTTTGGTTATAAAGTTACCCATATGAGCTATAAACAAAGCTGATATTGACTGTTGTTTTTTGCTATATTACAGGGGATGGATCACACCATGTTCATAATGTGAGTCACAGCATTGATACTGCACACAAATATGGACAAGGAACATGAGATACAATTGAGGAACCAAACTATATCACACCAGGGTCAGATGAGGGAGGGGGAAACGACAATGACGAGGATGCTGCGCACTCCACCCCACAGGCTAAAGGTATGATGCAAAGAAGAAAATTAACACTAAAAATTACCCACGTGCTTTCAGTAGAGTGACCCATATGTTGACAGTAAACTTATCCATTGCTATAACTGAAGTAACCCATATATTTCACCCAAAAAAATGTTTGAACAAAATAGCAAACACACATAATAGCACACAGTTACCCCCTCCCCCTATGAACACTATACTAAACCACTTCATATCACTAAATAGGATCCCATACTCAACACAACACACACTAACATGACAGATTGAGAACACAAGATATAGATATCTTCAACACAGAAGTTACCCACCAGTCATAACAAAAGTGACACATAGCTACAAGCAAGAGTTACCCCCACACACACACACACACACACACACACACACACACACCACAAAAGCACAATGGTCTTACAAAAAACCATATTACAATTCAGAATTAATTGTGCTAAACAACAGAAGGAGAATTAACTTACTGACTGCATTACATGTTAGGTTTGGAAAAAGAATGTGCAGCAATAAAAGTTACCCATACATATGAGCTGAAGTGATCCATTGTACACAATAAAAATTACCCATACTTTACTTGTAAAGTTACCCACATGAGATATGAACAATGTTGATATTGATTGCTGTTTTTTGATATATTCCAGGGGATGAATCACACCATGTTCATAATGTGAGTGACAACATTGATACTGCACACAGATATGGACAAGCAATAGGAGATACAATTATGGAACCAACCTATATCACACCAGGGTCAGACGAGGGAGGGGGAAACGATGATGATGAGAATGCTGCGCACTCCATCCCACATGCACCAACACATCGGATGCGCTTTGAAAGCTTCAAGTATGCTAAAGAAAACTATCGAGCATATGCAGAGAGAAAAGGGTTTGGAATCAGAATTGACTGGGGACATTTTGCAGATGATGGTGAGTACGACATGGTGAACATTGTGTGCACATGTCACATCCCAAATTTAGATTTGGTCTTGCATATCATTCATAGCATTGCATCATATCTTTTCATGCAAAACCGTCGAGTAGAAAGGTTCGGCAAAACGCCATCTTCAAAACCCTATTTTGTTTCGCTACGAGTTTCCTGCGGGAGGCTTTAGAGAGACTTGCAACAACCACCCCTGTAGGTTCGAGTTTTCGCGCAAACTTCGACTGAAGGTTGTGCGAATCGACGATACGAACCCGTAGGCGCGAGAATCGCTCCAATCGGAGTTCGTATGCAAAAGACTCGGACGTTTTAGTAAACCGCCGGAAAACGGTCCGAAAATCCGGACCGATTTCCGAGTTCTAGTCCAACTCCGGACCGTTTCAGTTTAGAACTCGCGCGAGAGGGCCACAAAAGGACCCCACCAGGGCCTCGATTTGCATGCTCGACACCTGCCCTCGACCCCGCCGCCTCTCCCCTGCCTCGCGCGTGCCTCCCGAGGAGGTCACGCCGCCGCCGGGCTTCGCCCTCGTCGCCGCCGGTCGCCTCTGTCGCCGCCGCCGCCCTCTCCTCTCTCCGCTCTCGCCGACGCCGCGCATCGCCGCCATCGCCCCGCGACACCGGCCGCCGCCGCCGGCCATCGCGTCGCCGCCCCGCGCCGCGCCTCCACCCCGCGCGCCGCCACCCGCCTGCATCGCCGTCGCCGCCGTGCGCCACCGCCACCGCCTTGCACCGCTGCCGCGCCGAGCCGCCGCCGCCGCATGCCGCTGCTGCCGCCGCCGGCCACCGCACCGCCGCCGCCTTGCTGCGCCGCCTCGCTGCGCGCGCTAGCCGCTGCCTCGATCCGCGTGCACGCGCGCACACGCACGTATGCATGCATGCATGTACATGCACGTACGCGCGCCGTCTCGCGCGCAAGTTATTTGTCGGACCGTAGTTGACCGCATGTACGTCCGTGCAGGAAGAACCTTGCCGCCGGAAGAGATCGCCACCGCCGTCCGGAGCTCGCCGCACTTTCTGAAGTCCGATTCGCCATCCGTTTCTGGTAAGACAGCAGCCACCGTCAGATCTCAGATCAGTGGCCTAGATCGTTCGTTGACTGGTCAGCATCCCAGGCATTGACTAGTCAGACGCCCAGTCAGCAGACGAGTTGACCAGTCAATCAGACACAGTTGACTGGGTCAATTTCGTTAATCCCTTTAGTTGGCAGATTTCGGTAGAATCTTGTAAATTGCGTAGAAATTCAACCGCTCTGCCAAAAATTGCAAATAAAATATGTACGCGTTCAGTGAGTCGTATAGAATCTCGCTGTAGCTTTGGTTCAGACTTTTACTGTCAGGTTTAGTACAGTTTAATCAAACTAGTTAGTGGCCTTTTCGGAGTAATAAATTCGTAGAAAAAGATCCGTAGCTCCAAAAATCGCGTGTGATACGTCCCAGAGCTCGTATGAACGAGGGGAATCTCATCGTGTATTAAAAGGGTAGGCTTACAGTAAACACTTCTGCAGTATTTGTCTAATGGATTTCTGCAGTGTTTTAATTACTCGGAGAGTTTTATAATTCCTTTTCGAGTAATTCCAACTGATACTGTTTCCTTTCAGCGATGCCTATGCGGTAGATTTTTCCCAAGATTTTACAAACAGTATACTACCGGTAGTGAATTATTTAAGTTCTAGCTCTAGTTTGGAGCATTACTTTCGTCTATTAGTTTTCCTAGTGCTAAAGCTATTTTCCATGCATGCAATTGGTAGTGTTATGTTATAGGATGTTGTGGTGCAGCTGTAGCACCAATTCACTTGCCGTTCTTGCATTCATGCATCATATTTGTTGCATATGTTGGGGATTGTTTGTTTATGAATGCAATTGTGTCATGTAGATTGTGCTGAGTGCAACGCTTGCTCGTGTGAGGATTGTGCTCCAGACCACTACAACCAAGGCAAGTAGATGATAATTTGTTCATGATATCGTCCAACTATTTTCTATGCATTGTTGTGTATTTTATAGATGCATGTGTAGGATGATACTATCGCTATGCTATGTCCTATTATGTGGTAGGACCCTCTTTGTAGATGAACCACCGTTGATAGATGTGCTTAGCCATGCTTGATGAACGAGGGCTGGGTTACATCATTGATACTTGTTTTCTCAAAGTATTGGTTTGTGAAAACTAAAACAACTTAATCAATGAACCCCCTGGGTGTGATGGTATTGATAAATTTTGGTGGTTTCATTGCGGAAAGGCACCCAGGACACTGAGAAATGATTGGTTTCTTTATTGTGTAGCTTACGTGTACAACCATGTGCCAATAATGAAATGGGCGGTTGGTTGGACTTAGTAGGTTGTGGTAACTCGAACCCGCGTATCCAGAGATGTAGAATTTTGGTAGGTTGGACCGGTGCGCGTCGGGATTGAGGAGCTACTTCCCGAACAGTCTCTTCTTGGCCTTCTCCCTATCATCACCAAAAATGAGAGTGATGGTACGAGCTGGGCTGGCCAAGTCACATGGGTAAAGTGTACTAACCTCTGCAGAGTGTATAATCTAATCGATTAGCCGTGTCCCCGGTTATGGACATCTGAGTTGCTAGATATTGACTCCATGACATGTTTCTCGCTCATTCTAATTTCATAATTGCTTTAATATTGTGGGGTTAACTTAATTGGGATCTTTTCAAAGAAAATCAAAACTGTTTATGAAAGTAGGACAAATGTATTTGTAAATGCAAGCCAGACACAGCTCCACTTGCCAGATATGCATGTAGATGTTAGCACTATTGTCTCCTTTACTAGCTCTACTTGCCATACATTCCATGTATTGACCCTTCGGGGCTGCTACGTTTCATGTTGCAGGTTATTCCGATTCTGATTGATCGTTATAGGCCACGGTACTCCACTCGGCACTTGTTCACTTGTGGGCAATTTGAAGATTGGAGGATTTACTAGCTTTTGTTACTACCTGAATAATTTGAGCTAGCTTTATGCTAAGCTTTCATTGTAATAATGGTACTCTGGATCTTTGTAGATCATGATACACGTTTATTTTGCTATGATTATCTATCTTACTCTATTGTGAGCCAATGAACCGATCCAGGGATTGGCATGTCACATAGAGGCCACGGTCTTATCAGAACCCGGGTGTCACAGGATGGTATCAGAGACAGGTTGTCGACTGTAGGATCGTGACCTAGGATTGGATTAGGAAGCCATAGAATTATTAAGCTTATATTAACTCTGTCTTTCCTCTTATGCCTTTCACCCTCGTATATTCTTACCATATGCTATTCTCACACTTTCCTCTTTTACTTGATAGATGGGAGACGTCAGTACTGAGTATGTCACCATGGAGTCACCAAGGCCCTTTGCAAGGCAGTTAGCTCAGCTCTCTCAGTCATTGGGATTGCCACTGCCTATGTTCAAGGGAAGAAGGCTGTACACCTATGGATATGGAGAGGATGCATGGGAGATCACTACCTTCATATTCAGAGATGCCGCCTTGCCAAACCCCGCGCACTTGGTATACACCAAGATATACTGCAACTGGGGACTTGGAATCAACTTGGCCGTACATGAAGCTCTGTCTCGCCAGGGCCACTATGTCCGACACCTACTGCCTGCGGATTCACCCTACCGTGACTATGGAAGGCGTGATGAAGAAGGGAACATTGTGATTACCCCGGGCGACAGGAACAACATGCCGCCCCGTCGGAGGCACATAGAGGACATGGAGAGAGAGAATGGAGCTCTAGCAGAGAAGGTGAGGATGTTGAAGGAGATTGCAGACTTCACTAGCAATGGAATGGTGGTCCAAGGACAGGAGATAGACACTCTGCATGAAGCTGTGGGAGTTATGGAGACTGCCCTGATAGCCAGAGATGAGACCATAGCCCATCTTCATGGTACTGTGCAGGAGAACGCCCAAAACATACAACAATTGCAAGGGACCGTCCAGGAAAGGGACCAAACCATTGAAGCTATGACAGCCCAGATTGCCGCTCTCCAAGCACAGCTGAATCCACCCTCTGATGATGACAATGAAGATGATGGCAACAATGGGGATGATGATGACAGTGAAGACGATGATGATGAGGAGGACGAGGATGATGATGACAGTGGAGACGATGATGGTGGAGGAGATGAAGCTGGTGCTGTAGCAGCTGAGAATGAAGAAGAAGAGGAGGATCCAGAAGAGGTGGAGTATGAAGTCTCAAATAATGGTTCAGGAGAGGTGTACACTCCGCCGCCATGGTTGTACCGCGAGCCGAAGCGCCAACGCATGACCGCAAGGACCTACCTCAATCTCTTCTAGAAGTAGATAGAAGTCCACCAATTAGTCCACGTTAGGAGAATTCGTTAGGATTAGTCTCGATCGATGTGAAGCTTAGTTCGTTCTAGTTTAAAAGTGTTTAGTTGCTTATTTGTGTACTCCAATATCCCAGGAATTATTTGTGCGAATTTTAATAAAAGAGTTATGGCAATTTGGTTATCATCTGTGTGTTTTTCGCTGCAGTTTTTCTGCTGATATAGCAGTACTGCGCGATTTTTCATATTTTTCTGATAACTCGGAAAAATCTGAAAAAAATTGGGCTGATGCGAAACTCTCTGTGCCATATGCACAAAAATTGGATAAATTTTATGATGAGTTTAAGTCAGGCGGAAAAATTCGTGAAAGCTGCTGGACTGTTCTGGCAGATTGCTGTTTTGGTTGTTTAGTTGATCAACTGTTTAGTTAACCATTGCCAACTCTTGCAAAACTATTTCAGTAGGTATATACTACTAGGATAACACCTGGGATGTTGTTGGATCGCTTGTTTGTTGATGTGATGCTTGCTTGTGATTGTCTGCTATTGTTTGTTGTTGGTTGATCATATGCATGGGTAGAATCCTATTATCGTAGTTGATTCTTTCTAAACTTACCTATGCTGAACCGCAGATGCCTCCCCGCCGTCAACCCACTGAGATGGAGCAGCTCATGGCAGCTCAGGCACAGCTGACCCAAGTGATGACTCAGTTCTTGGCGAATCAGAACAACAACAATGGAAACAATCAGCCTCAGGGAGATGCTCTCACCAGATTTCTGAGGTTAAGGCCAGCTAAGTTCTCTACTGCAACGGAACCAATGGTTGCTCTCGACTGGTTGCGTTCAGTCAACAAGGATCTAGTAACTGTCGGATGCACTAATGCTGAGAAGGTGAGGTTTGCCGCTCACCTACTGGAGGGACCAGCCGCTTCTTGGTGGGACACATTTCAGATCACCCACCCGCTGGATACCGTGACTTGGGCAATGTTTGAGGAAGGGTTCAGGACCAACCACGTGTCTTCAGGAGTTCTGAGCCTGAAGAGGAAGGAGTTTTGCAACTTGCGCCAAACCAATCGCACCGTGGCCGAGTATATTGAGGAGTTCAACAACCTGTCCCGTTATGCACCTGAGGATGTTGACACTGATGCCAAAAGGAGGGAGAGATTCCTGGATGGCCTCAGTGATGAGCTTTCAGTACAGCTACTTGTGGTTTACTGCCCCACTTTCCAGGAGCTTATGGACAAGGCTAGGATCTTGGAGGGGAAGCACAAGCAGGTGGAGAACCGCAAAAGAAAGAGCAGTACTCATCACTCTAGTTCTCACCACAAGTCTCGCACTTCTTATGATGGATACTCCAAGCATGGAGGAAGTGACCATGGGAGCCATGACCGCCGCGATGGACATCGTCATGACAACCATAGGAGCAACCACCACAACCACAAGGGAGGACATTCTCACCACTCTGGAGGACACGGTGGACATGACCGCAACCGTGATCGCAGCTTCGTGAAAAAGGATCTGAGTGAGGTGACGTGCTTCAAGTGCAAGCAGAAGGGACACTATGCTGACAACTGTCCGGAGAGGAAAGGACTGAAGCCAACCAACGGCGAGAAGACCACAGTGAACCACATGAATGTGGAGGAGATTCCAGATGAGCCTGACCTTGTGATTGGTAAGTTCCCAATCAACACTTACCCTGCACTTATACTTTTCGATACTGGTGCATCGCATTCATTCATATCAAGGGCATTTGTGGATAAGTATAAGTTACCTACTGAGTCTATGAAAAGGTCTATTAGAGTGAGTTCACCTGGAGGAGATATGATAGCTAGTGCGGGATGCCGCGACTTAACTGTGAGGATTGGAACACACAACTTCATTGCACATCTGGTGGTGTTGGATTCACAGGGATTAGATGTCATTCTGGGTATGGATTGGATGTCTATGCATGGGGGACACATAGATTGTGCACAGCGAGCTGTTTCACTCAAAACCCCGAATGGTAAGAGGATTAGATTCAAGTCGGCTGCACGACCGAGAAGGTGTAAGTTGAATTCTCTTAAGGGGGTTAGCATGGATACTGTGCCAGTGATTAGGGATTACCCGGACGTGTTTCCGGAAGAGCTGCCAGGGATGCCACCTGACAGAGATGTAGAGTTTCTTATCGACCTGATGCCGGGAACAGGACCAATAGCAAAGAAACCATATAAGATGGATGTGGATGAGCTGAAAGAATTGAAGAAACAGCTAAAGGAACAGCCGGAGAAAGGATTCATTCAGCCTAGTGCGTCGTCATGGGGTGCACCTGTTCTGTTTGTGGAGAAGAAAGATAGCACCAAGAGATTAGTGGTAGACTATCGCTCGCTGAATGAAGTAACCATCAAGAACAAGTACCCTCTGCCGAACATAAATGACTTGTTCGATCAACTGGAAGGAGCAAAGGTGTTTAGCAAGATTGATCTGCGATCAGGCTATTTCCAATTGAAGATCCGAGAGGAGGATGTACCAAAAACCGCCTTCACCACTAGGTATGGTTTATATGAGTATACGGTTATGTCTTTTGGACTAACGAATGCCCCGGCATACTTCATGACCATGATGAACAAGGTATTTATGGAGTATTTGGACAAGTTCGTGGTGGTGTTTATTGATGACATACTGATATATTCCAAGGATGATGCCGAGCATGAGAAACATCTGAGGATGATTATGGAGAAGCTGAGGGAACACAAGCTGTATGCCAAATTCAGTAAGTGTGAATTCTGGCTTAACACCGTTGGGTTTCTTGGGCACGTAGTGTCAGGAGAAGGAATTGCTGTTGATCCAAACAAAGTGACTGCAGTAACTGAGTGGGAAGCACCCAAGAATGCAGGAGAGATTCGAAGCTTTTTGGGACTTGATGGATATTACAGGAGATTCATTGAAAACTTTTCCAAAATTGCTAAGCCGATGACTGAACTTCTGAAGAAGGAGAGGAAGTTTGAATGGTCAGACGTATGTGAAGCCAGCTTTCAGGAACTGAAGCGTCGACTAGTGACCGCGCCTGTTGTGTGTCTACCAGATCTTCAGAAGGATTTCCAAGTGTATTGTGATGCTTCACGACAGGGACTTGGGAGTGTGCTGATGCAAGATGGGAGAGTAGTGTCATATGCCTCGCGACAACTCAAGCACCATGAGCGGAATTACCCCACACACGACTTGGAGTTAGCGTCAGTGGTTCATGCGCTCAAGGTATGGAGGCATTACTTAATGGGAAAACACTGTGATGTGTACACCGACCACAAGAGCCTGAAGTACATATTTACACAGAAGGAATTGAACATGAGACAAAGGAGATGGTTGGAGCTTATCAAGGATTATGATATGAATTTGCAATACCACCCGGGAAAGGCCAATGTAGTAGCAGATGCTCTGAGTCGGAAGGTTTATGCCAATGGGTTGACAATTGGTGAATTGCCTGAGGATTTGTGCAAGCAATTCAAGGATCTTAGACTGGAAGTAGTATCTGAAGGATACTTGGCTACAATGGAAGTCCAACCAACGCTACAGGACAGGATCATAAAGGCTCAAGTGGGAGACAAAGAGATAGATGAGGTTAAGGGAAAGATGAAGGAAGGTCGAGCAAGGGAATTCCGCGAGAATGAGCAAGGAACCTTGTGGTACGGAGATCGTTTGTACGTTCCCAACGATCCCGAGATAAGGAAGTTGATTCTGCAGGAAGCTCATGACTCGCCGTATTCCATACATCCGGGCAATACGAAGATGTATATGGACCTAAGGGACAGATTCTGGTGGAACAACATGAAGGGAGACATCGCGGAACATATTGCCCTATGTGATGTATGTAGCCGAGTGAAGGCAGAACACCAGAAGCCAGCAGGACTGCTACAGCCATTGCCCGTGCCGGAATGGAAGTGGGATAGAGTGGGAATGGATTTTATCACAGGATTGCCCAGGACCAGGTCAGGGTATGACTCCATTTGGGTAGTGGTCGACCATTTGACCAAGGTAGCTCACTTCATACCGGTAAAGACGACCTATACGAGTGCAAAGTTAGCTAAGATCTACATGGACAAAATTGTGTGCCTACATGGAGTTCCCAAGAGTATCGTATCTGATAGAGGCACCCAATTTACCTCACACTTCTGGCGCCAGCTACACGAGTCACTTGGTACTAGATTGGAGTTTAGCATAGCGTTTCACCCACAGACTGATGGACAGACCGAGAGGGTGAATCAGATTTTGGAGGACATGCTGAGAGCTTGCGCCTTGGCTCATGGCTCTAGTTGGGATGAGAATTTGCCGTATGTGGAGTTTTCCTACAACAATAGCTATCAAACCAGCATCAAGACGTCACCGTTCGATGTGTTATATGGGAAACGGTGCCGAACACCATTGCTATGGGATGGAGTAGGAGAACGTCAGTTGTTTGGACCTGATTTGATCAAGGATGCTGAGGAGAAGGTCGCCTTGATTAGAGATAGGCTGAAGGTAGCACAATCAAGGCAGAAGAGCTACGCTGACGCCAAGCACAAGGAAGTGGTGTACGAGATAGGTGATATAGCATACCTCAGGGTATCGTCGCTTCGTGGAATCAAGAGATTTGGAATTAAGGGTAAGCTGGCACCTCGATTCATTGGACCGTACACGGTCTTAGCACGCAAAGGAGAAGTTTCTTATCAGTTGGAGTTGCCAAAGGCTCTGTCTGCTGTTCACAACGTGTTCCACGTATCCCAGCTGAAGAAGTGCCATCCAGAGATGATGGATACACCATTGAGAGACACTGTACCGCTAGAGGAGGTTCAGCTGGAGAACGACTTGACCTATGAGGAGAAACCGGTCAAGATTCTGGAGACAGCAGAAAGGACTACCCGTACCAAGACAATCAAGTTTTGCAAAGTACAGTGGAGCCACCACACCGAAGAGGAAGCCACTTGGGAGCGTGAGGATGACATCCGAGAGGACTACCCACACCTATTTGCTAGCCGCGCCGAATCTCGAGGACGAGATTCATCTTAAGGGGGTTAGTCTTGTCACATCCCAAATTTAGATTTGGTCTTGCATATCATTCATAGCATTGCATCATATCTTTTCATGCAAAACCGTCGAGTAGAAAGGTTCGGCGAAACGCCATCTTCAAAACCCTATTTTGTTTCGCTACGAGTTTCCTGCGGAAGGCTTTAGAGAGACTTGCAACAACCACCCCTGTAGGTTCGAGTTTTCGCGCAAACTTCGACTGAAGGTTGTGCGCATCGACGATACGAACCCGTAGGCGCGAGAATCGCTCCAATCGAAGTTCGTATGCAAAAGACTCGGACGTTTTTGTAAACCGCCGGAAAACGGTCCGAAAATCCGGACCGATTTCCGAGTTCTAGTCCAACTCCGGACCGTTTCAGTTTAGAACTCGCGCGAGAGGGCCACAAAAGGACCCCACCAGGGCCTCGATTTGCGTGCCCGACACCTGCCCTCGACCCCGCCGCCTCTCCCCTGCCTCGCGCGCGCCTCCCGAGGAGGTCACGCCGCCGCCGCCGGTCGCCTCCGTCGCCGCCGCCAGGTGCCTCGCCGCCGCCGCCCTCTCCTCTCTCCACTCCCGCTGACGCCGCGCATCGCCTTCGTCGCCCCGCGACACCGGTCGCCGCCGCCGGCCATCGCGTCGCCGCCCCGCGCCACCCCGCGGACCCCGCCGCCGCGCCGCGCTTCCACCCCGCGCGCCGCCGGCCGCCTGCATCGCCGCCGCCGCCGTGCGCCACCGCCACCGCCTTGCGCCGCTGCCGCGCCGAGCCGCCGCCTCGCCGCGCGAGCCCGCGCGAGCTGCTGCGCGCTGCCGCGACCGCAGCCGCCGCCGCATGCCGCTGCTGCCGTCACCGCTCGCCGCCGCCGCCTTGCTGCGCCGCCTCGCTGCGCGCGCTAGCCGTTGCCTCGATCCGCGTGCACGCGCGCACACGCACGTATGCTTGCATGCATGTACATGCACGTACGCGCGCCGTCTCGCGCGCAAGTTATTTGTCGGACCGTAGTTGACCGCGTGTACGTCCGTGCAGGAAGAACCTTGCCGCCGGAAGAGATCGCCACCGCCGTCCGGAGCTCGCCGCACTTTCCGGAGTCCGATTCGCCATCCGTTTCTGGTAAGACAGCAGCCACCGTCAGATCTCAGATCAGCGGCCTAGATCGTTCGTTGACTGGTCAGCATCCCAGGCATTGACTAGTCAGACGCCCAGTCAGTAGACGAGTTGACCAGTCAATCAGACACAGTTGACTGGGTCAATTTCGTTAATCCCTTTAGTTGGCAGATTTCGGTAGAATCTTGTAAATTGCGTAGAAATTTAACCGCTTGGCCAAAAATTGCAAATAAAATATGTACGCATTCAGTGAGTCGTGTAGAATCTCTCTGTAGCTTTGGTTCAGACTTTCACTGTCAGGTTTAGTACAGTTTAATCAAACTAGTTAGTGGCCTTTTCGGAGTAATAAATTCGTAGAAAAAGATCCGTAGCTCCAAAAATCGCGTGTGATATGTCCCTGAGCTCGTATGAACGAGGAGAATCTCATCGTGTATTAAAAGGGTAGGCTTCCAGTAAAAACTTCTGCAGTATTTGTCTAATGGTTTTCTGCAGTGTTTTAATTACTCGGGGAGTTTTATAATTCCTTTTGGAGTAATTCCAATTGGTACTGTTTCCTTTCAGCGATGCCTATGCGGTAGATTTTTCCCAAGATTTTACAAACAGTATACTACCGGTAGTGAATTATTTAAGTTCTAGCTCTAGTTTGGAGCATTACTTTCGTCTATTAGTTTTCCTAGCGCTAAAGCTATTTTCCATGCATGCAATCGGTAGTGTTATGTTATAGGATGTTGTGGTGCAGCTGTAGCACCAATTCACTTGCCGTTCTTGCATTCATGCATCATATTTGTTGCATATGTTGTGGATTGTTTGTTTATGAATGCAATTGTGTCGTGTAGATTGTGCTGAGTGCAACGCTTGCTCGTGTGAGGATTGTGCTCCAGACCGCTACAACCAAGGCAAGTAGATGCTAATTTGTTCATGATATCGTCCTACTATTTTCTATGCATTGTTGTGTATTTTATAGATGCATGTGTAGGATGATACTATCGCTATGCTATGTCCTATTATGTGGTAGGACCCTCTTTGTAGATGAACCACCGTTGGTAGATGTGCTTAGCCATGCTTGATGAACGAGGGCTGGGTTACATCATTGATACTTGTTTTCTCAAAGTATTGGTTTGTGAAAACTAAAACAACTTAATCAATGAACCCCCTGGGTGTGATGGTATTGATAAATTTTGGTGGTTTCATTGCGGAAAGGCACCCAGGACACTGAGAAATGATTGGTTTCTTTATTGTGTAGCTTACGTGTACAACCATGTGCCAATAATGAAATGGGCGGTTGGTTGGACTTAGTAGGTTGTGGTAACTCGAACCCGCGTATCCAGAGATGTAGAATTTTGGTAGGTTGGACCGGTGCGCGTCGGGATTGAGGAGCTACTTCCCGAACAGTCTCTTCTTGGCCTTTTCCCTATCATCACCCAAAATGAGAGTGATGGTACGAGCTGGGCTGGCCAAGTCACATGGATAAAGTGTACTAACCTCTGCAGAGTGTATAATCTAATCGATTAGCCGTGTCACCGGTTATGGACATCTGAGTTGCTAGATATTGACTCCATGACATGTTTCTCGCTCATTATAATTTCATAATTGCTTTAATATTGTGGAGTTAACTTAATTGGGATCTTTTCAAAGAAAATAAAAACTGTTTATGAAAGTGTAACACCCTCAGAATCGGACCTATGCAAGTTTCAGCGATTCCAGCCAAACCCGCATAGAAACGATTCAAAGGTGCCCACCAGGCACTTTCGTGCGGGTGGAAAACGAAGTAATAACATTACACAACAGTCCTTGATGGAACCCACAGAACAGATATATATACAACACGACTCCATGAGTCAAGAATACAGATATACGGTACAAAGATCCAAACCACCTTGAAAATGATAGAGCGTCCGACTACGGACAAGATGCAAATGGGGCTAAGAGCCCTGAAGAATAACCAATGGCGTCCACAACCCTGCCCAGGCCAAGCCGGAAGGGTAACCCTGCTAACGACGTCGATCTCAAAACCTGCTTAAACAAAAGGGGTGCCGACAAAGGGCAAAGGAAAAAAGAGAGAGCGGTCAGTACTGAGGCCAGTACACGGCGAGGCTAGAATTCGGCGGTCCTCGCCTACATAGGTATGGTGGACTGAAGCGGCAGCGACAGCATGCACTGAACACCCTACAGAGACTCGATACAACTGGCGGAAATCAGAGAGGGGTAAGAAAGACCTATTCGGAACCAACCTGATACTACCACCAAACAAACCCATCCTGGTATTTCCCCCTCGAGACCAAACGAGGAAGTCAACCGAGGAACTCACACAGTTGGCAGTTTTATTGATTCAGTTATCGTTGCAGCAATTACTAGTCAGGTATAGATAGTCATCCCGATAAATTAAGCAGTGGGCACTTTTAGTTAACCATTCCATTGTAGTTGCGGCACTTACTAGTCAGATACAATTAGCATGAGATATCCCAAAACCCAGCAGTTGTTGGTACTTTTTTTTAGCCATTCCGTTATAGTTGCAATACTTACTAGTCAGATACAATGGTCGCAAGCGACAACCCAAACAAGCAATTGTTGGCAGTTTTACTTAGCCATTCTATTATAGTGAAGCTGATTACTAGTCATTATCAAGTCAAATTTATAGCACTACTTTAGTTATAGTTGTCTATGATCGAGATACTGTGCTCCAAGTCGTTCATAACCGCAGACACGGCTTTCAGAAAGTTTTACCCTGCAGGGGTGCACAAATAGCAACACACACTCGATCAACCTCGGAAAAACCAAATCAAAACCCAACGAGGCCTTCACGACAAAGCAATCACAAGATTCAGAAATATTTCCGGGGGCCACCCCGTTGAGTACACCCGCAACGAAGCTAGCTAACTCCGAGACGGACTCAAGGTTTGTGGGGCCGGCTGTAAGCGACTGGGAACCCAAAACTGGGCTTGTCGATACCGCGTAAACGGGTCACGATCCTAAACAATACAGGTGCTCCTCGCATAATCGTAAATAAAGCAGTAAGGCATGGCATAAGTACATGATAGTAAATAAAACCTCAAACTAGTTTGTGGCCCCAAGAAATAAGAATGAATCAAGCTCTGGCTCAGGGGGGGTCCCATAATCCTCCCGGATGTGGATAGCGCGAATATTCAAGGAACAGGTATCAAGTACTCGGGGTCCTACGGGACACAAGTGGACGGTTAACAACCAAATTACATCTATTGCCCACCTGTGCCTCTGCTTACTTACTTCAATTTTAGTTGTTAGACAGTAAATAAAGTGAACGGTAATTAAAGCCATGAACAACTCCGACATTAAACATGCGGCAACACTCCAACAACTGTGGTACTGGACGACACGCGACAGCACTTGAGCAAGCGACTACGATGCACAAGTCCAACTATCTACCACACAACAGGTAATAGGATGTGTCCAAGGCAATATAAGGCTGCAAGGGGTATCACGGGTACGAAAACTAGAGCATCGCGACACGGATAGCAATAGATCAACAGGAGGGAATAAATACTATAAAAGTAAGATAGGTAGAAAGGGGGAGATGCTCGCCTGAAAAACATTGCTGAAGGTTCATCCGAAGATCGGGGCGAAGCTCACATCAACTCAACGGCCTTATCCGCGAAGAAGCAAAACACTAGAATAAACACCGGATGCACTGTTTAATACAACGGCAGAAGATCGGCATGATGCATGTATGATGTATGACATGGCACAGGTGCGATGCAATTAGGTCATATTAAGCGGAATCGGGGTCCCGACAATTAATTAAATGGTTCAAGTTGTTTATCTACCCCGCAAATTAAATGTTGTCTTAACATGGCAAAATATATCACCGGTTCGCTACACAAATTTAAATGAGGCCAATATAAGACTAGATTTGCCCGCATAAGGGCCCCATATTTAATTATGAGGTGAATCGGCATAAGGCCCCCAAACCACACAAATATGCATGCGAGATGAATGATTAATATGTGACAAGTTGTATTATATTATAAAATAGGGTTTCGGGAAGGGGTTCACACATTAGAGGGCCTTGACGAACTTGAGGTTCCGGGGTTCGGGGTTCGGTCTCAGGGTTCGGATCTGGGGTTCGGACTCCGGGGTTGGATACAAGGTGAAGAGCTTGGCGTTCCGGGAACAAGGACTTGGTTCGGTGTCGGGGGCGCATCGGATTCTTCCGGGACGGTGCCGATCTTGTCGTCGCCGTGGTCTTCGGGTCATGTTGACGGTCATGGCGTTCGGGATGAAGTACTTGGCGTTCCGTGGCGAAGTGCTTGACGTCATTGGGTTTTCATGTCGACGGTCTTGGTGTCCTCGATGGAGAACTCGGTGTATCCGTGTCGTGGTTCTTGTCGGGGTTCTCGGCTTCGGGCGCCGGGATCGGGCTTCGGATTCCGGGACCGGTGCGAGGTCTCGGCCATCAGATCCTTGGAGGAGGTCATGGCGGTGCAATTCAACCCATGAAGGAGACCTTGTCGCTTGGTATCCGTTTAGGAGAACTCGAGGCCGATGGCGAACTTGTTCGGTACCAAGGTTTTTCGGAGATCTTGGCGCGGCACCGGGTACGGGATCGGTGTTCGGTGCGGGACCTCAGGGTCTTGGGGTTCGCGTCCGTGTGGCAATCTTGTCGTTCCGTGTAGGCGTCCTCAGTGTCGGGGAGATCTTGGGGTTCCAACTTGTTCATCGTTGACGGACTTGGTTTGTCGTCGGGTCTCGTCGGGATCAGTCTTCGGGGTCCTACGCGGGCTTGTACTAGATGGAGCACGCATCGGGGAGAGACCACCACGAGCAAGACCAGGGCCGAAGGCAGCCGCCACGGGCATGTGCAGCAGGGGAAACGCACGCGGAAGAGGGCATGGCGGCCGGGCGAGGCAGAGGTCCACTGCAGCGGCTCGGGCGGCTTCAGGGGATGAGGCAGAGAGAAAACGGAGCCAGGGGCCGCGGCCGGCGCGGGCTCGGGAACGATGGCGGCCTCGTCGACAGAGGGAAGGGGCGGCCTGACGAGCTTGGTGGGGCGAGGCCGGCAGCGCGGCATGGGAGTTGGGGAGGTCGAGCTCGGCGGGAGAGGGGCCGTCGGGAGGAGGCAGCGGCCAGCGAGCTTGCAGGAGGCGGCGAACTCGACCGGCGGTGGGCCCAGGGAGGTCGCGGCCAGGGCGGTGAACGGGGCCGACGGGGAGGCGGCGCCCGCAGGCGGTTGCAGAGGGGGGTGGGCGCTTGGTGAGGGGCGGCGCTCGACGGAGAGGGGCAGAGGACGGAGGAGCTCGCCGGGGTCGGCGTCGGGCCGAGGAGGAGGAGGGGGCACCGAGGCGGGGAGAGCTCGGGCCGGGGGAGGGCCACGCGGGCGCCGGTGGAGGAAGGGGAGAACGAGGACGCGCGGGGCGGCGAGAGGAGGAGGGGCGGCCGCGGGCTGGCGAGCGGAGGGGGGCGCCGGCGGCGAGGGGGCGCGGGGCGGAGCTCGGGCCGGCGGGTCTCGAGGCAGAGGGGTGGTGAAGGGGGAGGGCGGTCGCCGGGGCTGGGAGAGAGAGGGAGGAGGGAGACGTGGGGAGAGAGGAGGGAGGTGGGGGGAGTGGCGGGTCCCACGGGATCCGGTGTGGGGTGGCGTCGCGTGTGTGGTGTTGCGTGTGTGTGTGCTGGGGTGGGACCCAGGGAGAGAGAGAGAGGAGGTGGGCCAGGAGAGTGGGGGCAGGAGAGGTGGGTCCAGATTGTAAGGGAGAGGGGTAGGAGTGGGGAGTGTGAGAAAGAGAGAGAGGGGGAAAAGAGGGGGATTGATGAGGTGGCAAGGTGGGTAGGGAATTGGGGGAGGGGTGAGGTGGCGAGCTGGGATAGGTGGGTAGGATAGGATTGGGTGGGAATAGGAATTCGGGTGGGCTGGTTTAGGTGGACCAATTTTATTCCGGGGGTGGTCGACTGGGTCGAATCGGCCCGTTCGACTGCCCCACTAAAAATAATTAAATATTTTATTTATTTCAAACAGGGCTTTTGCAAACCGTCGGCCGACAAAACAAAATATTCCGGAGACCCGGGTTTTGCGTTTGAACAAAGACGGGGCGTTTAGAAAACAAAAATAGGTTTTTCCGAAAATAGTTTTATGCGAACAAATGCAAGATGATGACGATGCTCAAATGCAATGTGGCATGATGACATGAGCACGCGGTCATGATGATGCAATGCACAAAAACAACGCGATTTTCTAGTAGTGGTTTTGCGGGATGCCACAATTCGACACCACTAACAATGGATCTCGCCCTCGAGATCCGCCTCATGGTATGGGGAAGAAAACCGACGGTCTGAATCTTCTTGCTTCGTGTAGATCCTCGCGACACCACTAACAAGGGGTCGTTGTCTGTGATCGTCGAGAGAACACTCCGGAAACAAAATGTCGAAGGCAGAGGTATCAACAAATAAAGCCACCTCTAGATTTCGGGGAATGAGTGAAATCACATTAATTCACCAATTCAATGTACAAGAGCGAATGATAAGAGTAGTGGTATGGTAGCTACTCCATCCCGCACTCAAACCATTACTCTGCACACGAATAGGCGGATTATGCAACCAACTCTCGGAATCAGACTGAAGATCTCAACAAGCGAGGTTCGGAAACAAAGGAGTGATGCAGACTCTGCATCGGATCTGGCGTAGATGATGTCGTCGCGTCGGAAAACACCGGAAGGCACAAACAAGGAACAAAGAATGGTATCACTGATAAAGGATCACTCAGATAGCATGAAGACCAGATGTAGCAACACCGTTACCAAAGGAGGAAGCGAAACCCTGAAGGTACGACGGAACCCAACCACGAGAAATCCTGGACTCGAAGAGAGAGAAAAGAGCGGATCCAAAACACGCAGAGGTGAGAGGAGAGCAGCAGAGGGGTAAGGAGTAAAATCAGACCTAATCATAACTATCCAACCGATTTTCAAAAATAGTTTTGACACTCTACTTCGGCCGTTAGCTAGGTTATCCTACAGGCTGCACTTGTGGGGTATCGCAATTGCTGGGCTCTGATACCACTTTGTAACACCCTCAGAATCAGACCTATGCAAGTTTCAGCGATTCCAGCCAAACCCGCATAGAAACGATTCAAAGGTGCCCACCAGGCACTTTCGTGCGGGTGGAAAATGAAGTAATAACATTACACAACAGTCCTCGATGGGACCCACAGAACAGATATATATACAACACGACTCCATGAGTCAAGAATACATATATACGGTACAAAGATCCAAATCACCTTGAAAATGATAGAGCGTCCGACTATGGACAAGATGCAAATGGGGCTAAGTGCCCTGAAGAATAACCAATGGCGTCCATAACCCTGCCCAGGCCAAGCCGGAAGGGTAACCCTGCTAACGACGTCGATCTCAAAACCTGCTTAAACAAAAGGGGGCCGACAAAGGGCAAAGGAAAAAGAGAGAGCGGACAGTACTGAGGCCAGTACACGGCGAGGCTAGAATTCGGCGGTCCTCGCCTACATAGGTATGGTGGACTGAAGCGGCAGCGGCAGCATGCACTGAACACCCTATAGAGACTCGATACAACTGGCGGCAATCAGAGAGGGGTAAGAAAGACCTATTCGGAACCAACCTGATACTACCACCAAACAAACCCATCCTGGTATTTCCCCCTCGAGACCAAACGAGGAAGTCAACCGAGGAACTCACACAGTTGGCAGTTTTATTGATTCAGTTATCGTTGCAGCAATTACTAGTCAGGTATAGATAGTCATCCCGATAAATTAAGCAGTGGGCACTTTTAGTTAACCATTCCATTGTAGTTGCGGCACTTACTAGTCAGATACAATTAGCATGAGATATCCCAAAACCCAGCAGTTGTTGGTACTTTTATTTAGCCATTCCGTTATAGTTGCAATACTTACTAGTCAGATACAATGGTCGCAAGCGACAACCCAAACAAGCAATTGTTGGCAGTTTTACTTAGCCATTCCATTATAGTGAAGCTGATTACTAGTCATTATCAAGTCAAATTTATAGCACTACTTTAGTTATAGTTGTCTATGATCGAGATACTGTGCTCCAAGTCGTCCATAACCGCGGACATGGCTTTCAGAAAGTTTTACCCTACAGGGGTGCACAAATAGCAACACACACTCGATCAACCTCGGAAAAACCAAATCAAAACCCAACGAGGCCTTCACGACAAAGCAATCACAAGATTCAGAAATATTTCCGGGGGCCACCCCGTTGAGTACACCCGCAACGAAGCTAGCTAACTCCGAGACGGACTCAAGGTTTGTGGGGCCGGCTGTAAGCGACTGGGAACCCAAAACTGGGCTTGTCGATACCGCGTAAACGGGTCACGATCCTAAACAATACAGGTGCTCCTCGCACAATCGTAAATAAAGCAGTAAGGCATGGCATAAGTACATGATAGTAAATAAAACCTCAAACTAGTTTGTGGCCCCAAGAAATAAGAATGAATCAAGCTCTGGCTCAGGGGGGTCCCATAATCCTCCCGGATGTGGATAGCGCGAATATTCAAGGAACAGGTATCAAGTACTCGGGGTCCTACGGGACACAAGTGGACGGTTAACAACCAAATAACATCTATTGCCCACCTGTGCCTCTGCTTACTTACTTCAATTTTAGTTGTTAGACAGTAAATAAAGTGAACGGTAATTAAAGCCATGAACAACTCCGACATTAAACATGCGGCAACACTCCAACAACTGTGGTACTGGACGACACGCGACAGCACTTGAGCAAGCGACTACGATGCGCAAGTCCAACTATCTACCACACAACAGGTAATAGGATGTGTCCAAGGCAATATAAGGCTGCAAGGGGTATCACGGGTACGAAAACTAGAGCATCGCGACACAGATAGCAATAGATCAACAGGAGGGAATAAATACTATAAAAGTAAGATAGGTAGAAAGGGGGAGATGCTCGCCTGAAAAACATTGCTGAAGGTTCATCCGAAGATCGGGGCGAAGCTCACATCAACTCAACGGCCTTATCCGCGAAGAAGCAAAACACTAGAATAAACACCGGATGCACTGTTTAATACAACGGCAGAAGATCGGCATGATGCATGTATGATGTATGACATGGCACAGGTGCGATGCAATTAGGTCATATTAAGCGGAACCGGGGTCCCGACAATTAATTAAATGGTTCAAGTTGTTTATCTACCCCGCAAATTAAATGTTGTATTATATTATAAAATAGGGTTTCGGGAAGGGGTTCACACATTAGAGGGCCTTGACGAACTTGAGGTTCCGGGGTTCGGGGTTCGGTCTCAGGGTTCGGATCTGGGGTTCGGACTCCGGGGTTGGATACAAGGTGAAGAGCTTGGCGTTCCGGGAACAAGTACTTGGTTCGGTGTCGGGGGCGCATCGGATTCTTCCGGGTCGGTGCCGATCTTGTCGTCGCCGTGGTCTTCGGGTCATGTTGACGGTCATGGCGTTCGGGATGAAGTACTTGGCGTTCCGTGGCGAAGTGCTTGACGTCATTGGGTTTTCATGTCGACGGTCTTGGTGTCCTCGATGGAGAACTCGGTGTATCCGTGTCGTGGTTCTTGTCGGGGTTCTCGGCTTCGGGTGCCGGGATCGGGCTTCGGATTCCGGGACCGGTGCGAGGTCTCGGCCATCAGATCCTTGGAGGAGGTCATGGCGGTGCCATTCAACCTATGAAGAAGACCTTGTCGCTTGGTATCCGTGTAGGAGAACTCGAGGCCGATGGCGAACTTGTTCGGTACCGAGGTTTTTCGGAGATCTTGGCGCGGCACCGGGTACAGGATCGGTCTTCGGTGCGGGACCTCGGGGTCTTGGGGTTCGCGTTCGTGTGGCAATCTTGTCGTTCCGTGTAGGCGTCCTCAGTGTCGGGGAGATCTTGGGGTTCCAACTTGTTCATCGTTGACGGACTTGATTTGTCGTCGGGTCTCGTCGGGATCAGTCTTCGGGGTCCTACGCGGGCTTGTACTAGATGGAGCACGCATCGGGGAGAGACCACCACGAGCAAGACCAGGGCCGAAGGCAGCCGCCACGGGCATGTGCAGCAGGGGAAACGCACGCGGAAGAGGGCATGGCGGCCGGGCGAGGCAGAGATCCACTTCAGCGGCTCGGGCGGCTTCAGGGGATGAGGCAGAGGGAAAACGGAGCCAGGGGCCGCGGCCGGCGCGGGCTCGGGAACGATGGCGGCCTCGTCGACAGAGGGAAGGGGCGGCCTGACGAGCTTGGTGGGGCGAGGCCGGCAGCGCGGCATGGGAGTTGGGGAGGTCGAGCTCGGCGGGAGAGGGGCCGTCGGGAGGAGGCAGCGGCCAGCGAGCTTGCAGGAGGCGGCGAGCTCGACCGGCGGTGGGCTCAGGGAGGTCGCGGCCAGGGCGGTGAACGGGGCCGACGGGGAGGCGGCGCCCGCAGGCGGTTGCAGAGGGGGGGCGGGCGCTTGGTGAGGGGCGGCGCTCGACGGAGAGGGGCAGAGGACGGAGGAGCTCGCCGGGGTCGGCGTCGGGCCGAGGAGGAGGAGAGGGCGCCGAGGCGGGGCGAGCTCGGGCCAGGGGAGGGCCGCGCGGGCGCCGGTGGAGGAAGGGGAGAACGGGGACGCGCGGGGCGGCGAGAGGAGGAGGGGCGGCCGCGGGCTGGCGAGCGGAGGGGGGCGCCGGCAGCGAGGGGGCGCGGGGCGGAGCTCGGGCCGGCGGGGCTCGAGGCAGAGGGGTGGTGAAGGGGGAGGGTGGTCGCTGGGGCTGGGAGAGAGAGGGAGGAGGGAGACGCGGGGAGAGAGGAGGGAGGTGGGGGGAGTGGCGGGTCCCGCGGGATCCGGTGTGGGGTGGCGTCGCGTGTGTGGTGTTGCGTGTGTGTGTGCTGGGGTGGGACCCAGGGAGAGAGAGAGAGGAGGTGGGCCAGGAGAGTGGGGCCAGGAGAGGTGGGTCCAGATTGTAAGGGAGAGGGGTAGGAGTGGGGAGTGTGATAAAGAGAGAGAGGGGGGAAAAGAGGGGGATTGATGAGGTGGCAAGGTGGGTAGGGAATTGGGGGAGGGGTGAGGTGGCGAGCTGGGATTGGTGGGTAGGATAGGATTGGGTGGGAATAGGAATTCGGGTGGGCTGGTTTAGGTGGACCGATTTTATTCCGGGGGTGGTCGACTGGGTCGAATCGGCCCGTTCGACTGCCCCACTAAAAATAATTAAATATTTTATTTATTTCAAACAGGGCTTTTGCAAACCGTCGGCCGACAAAACAAAATATTCCGGAGACCCGGGTTTTGCGTTTGAACAAAGACGGGGCGTTTAGAAAACAAAAATAGGTTTTTCCGAAAATAGTTTTATGCGAACAAATGCAAGATGATGACGATGCTCAAATGCAATGTGGCATGATGACATGAGCATGCGGTCATGATGATGCAATGCACAAAAACAACGCGATTTTCTAGTAGTGGTTTTGCGGGATGCCACAGAAAGTAGGACAAATGTATTTGTAAATGCAAGCCAGACACAGCTCCACTTGCCAGATATGCATGTAGATGTTAGCACTATTGTCTCCTTTACTAGCTCTACTTGCCATACATTCCATGTATTGACCCTTCGGGGCTGCTACGTTTCATGTTGCAGGTTATTCCGATTCTGATTGATCGTTATAGGCCACGGTACTCCACTCGGCACTTGTTCACTTGTGGGCAATTTGAAGATTGGAGGATTTACTAGCTTTTTTTGCTACCTGAATAATTTGAGCTAGCTTTATGCTAAGCTTTCATTGTAATAATGGTACTCTGGATCTTTGTAGATCATGATACACGATTATTTTGCTATGATTATCTATCTTACTCTATTGTGAGCCAATGAACCGATCCAGGGATTGGCATGTCACATAGAGGCCACGGTCTTATCAGAACCGGGGTGTCACAGCACATGCGCTGGCAAACCCCATAAGAAGAAAGAAGCAGAAATCAGCCAAAACCCAAAATCCGTGGTTCCAACAAGAAAGTATAGCACACATCCTAGAACTGGATGCAAAGCACGCATGTATTTAAAGAGGAAAGACACATGGTATCACGTCGAAGATTTTGATGACGAACACAATCACCCAATGATCCTCAAACCGTCGCTCACAAGGTTCTTGCGCTCCCACCGCGGCATACCACCCGAGGAACAAGTGTTCTTGAGGATGCTGCACGCATGCAACATACCGACGTACCGGCAGATGCAGCTAATGGCACAGTTCTATGGCGGCCTATCAGAGGTGCCATACATAGCTAAGGACGTCTCCAACCTGAGGGCCAAGTTCCGCAATGAGCATAACCATCATGACATGCAGGACACATTGGAATACTTTGCAAAAATACAGAAAGATGATCCAAATTTCTTCGTAAAGATATCGCTCGATGAAGAGTGTCGTGTAGAGAGCATCTTTTGGGTCGACAGAGAAGCACGGCGAGCATACAAGTCATTTTTTAACTGCATCTCGTTTGACACCACCTACCTCACAAACCGGTACAAGATGCCATGTGCTCCGTTTATCGGCATAAATAACCATGGTCAGTCGATTCAACTTGGATGCGGTTTCGTGCGAAACAAGCTGAAAAATAGCTTTGTGTGGCTATTCAAGATGTTCCTTGAAGCTATGGGCGTACAACCAAAGAGCATAATAATAGACCAAGACACTGCAATGAAAGAGGCCATTAAAGCTGTGTTCACTAATGCTATACACAGGAACTGCAGGTGGCACGTCATGCAAAACGCAACTGAGAGGATTGGCCCTTTCATGGGAAAAAACCCAGAATTGCTAGAAGCATTCAATGCCTGCGTGAATAACAGCCTAACACCTGAAGAATTTGAAAAAAAAATTGGATGGATATGATAAATCTCTATGGAGTGAAAGATAACATAGATCTGTTTTCAATATGGAAGGAGAGAAAATGCTGGGTACCGGCGTACTTCATGCATGCTTTCTTCCCCTTCCTTCAAACCACGGCAAGGAGCAAGGGCTTTAACGCAGTCCTAAAGAGGTACATTAACCCAAAAACTCGATATTCGACTTCCTAAAGAAGTACATGGCAATCCAAGACAAGATAAACAATGTTGAGGAGAAGGCGGAGGCAGAAACAGCTCTCATGGACCTACCATTCTGGTCTCGCAACCCTATGGAGCGCAAAATAGCAAAGCTCTACACACGGAACATATTCTATAAGTTTCAATCTGAGATGCAGGAGTCCGCGTCTTACGAGTGCAGGCACATCGGTGGGTACGAGTTTGATCTAGCTCCTATAGGTGGTCCTGTCCCTTTTTACGGAACTCGAGTTTATAAGGTGCACGGGAACTATAACAACAACGTGTACACATGCGAGTGCTGCAAGTTTGACAGAGACGGTATGATCTGCTGCCATATACTTAAGGTGATGACAGAGGTTAGAGTCTACGACATCCCAGAAACATACATATTGAAAAGGTGGACTTGGGATGCAGCAGCAGTGTTAGGCGAAACAGGTGGCAGCGAAAAGCCAAAACTAAGAGAAATGCCAGTAGAACAACGCAATTTGATGGTGTTTGCGACACTGAGGGACGAGTTCACTAAGGTAGCAAAGGTGGCTGTAAAGACGGACGATGGTAAGAAAATAGTACAAACACACTTGAAAGCAATGAAGCAAGATCTAGATGTCATAACAAGACAAGATCAAAAGAAAGCAAGAGAAGCAGAAGAGGCGGCAATAACAATGCCATCATACAGAGCTCCAGATGCACCCTTGCATCCAAAAAAAGCATCACATCTGCATCAAGGAAGCGGAAGACAAGCAGCAATACAACTTCTTCCCAACAGTCAACCAACTCAAGATCTAACGTGTCATCTACACAGCATATACAGAACCCGCTAGTTTCAAACACAAAAGGGCACCCACAAGAAATTGCAAACAAAAATCCACTGGATCTTGCTGCAAAGAAAAGGAAGAAATGCAGCTTCTGCCAATCAACCGAACACACCATCAAAGGTTGCAAGGAAAAGCTGAAGCTACAGGGATACCCCAATTGAAGCATGTAATCATAGCCATGAAATGAACTATGCTAAGATGGTGTATTAACTGCAGCAGCCACTGCCTACAAAAGTTACCCATACATATGAGCTAAAGTGATCCACTGTACACAATAAAAGTTACCCACACTTTGGTTATAAAGTTACCCACATGAGCTATAAACAAAGCTGATATTGACTGCTATTTTTTGCTATATTACAGGGGATGGATCACACCATGTTCATAATGTGAGTCATAGCATTGATACTGCACACAAATATGGACAAGCAACAGGAGATACAATTGAGGAACCAACCTATATCACACCAGGGTCAGATGAGGGAGGGGGAAACGACAATGACGAGGATGCTGTGCACTCCACCCCACAGGCTAAAGGTATGATGCAAAGAAGAAAATTAACACTAAAAATTACCCACATGCTTTTAGTAGAGTGACCCATATGTTGACAGTAAACTTATACATTGCTATAACTGAAGTAACCCATATATTTCACCACAAAAAATGTTTGAACAAAATAGCAAACACACATAATAACACACAGTTACCCCCTCCCCCTATGAACACTATACTAAACCACTTCATATCACTAAATAGGATCCCACACTCAACACAACACACACTAACATGACAGATTGAGAACACAAAATATAGATATCTTCAACACAGAAGTTACCCACCAGTCATAACAAAAGTGACACACAGCTACAAGCAAGAGTTACCAACACACACACCACAAAATTATACATGATAAAGAAATAATGAGTATCTTAAAACAATGGTAACAGAAACATATACCGTCTGATACTTGAGATGGTTCTCCTTGCGACTGCATATCAGCATGAATGGTCGGCGGAACATAGTTCGCAAAGAGTGTTGACGCATTCACAAAACCATTCATATCATACGGAACCCTGGATGCTGTAGTAGTGACAGCTTCAGTTGCAACAGCCACTAGTGGAACCGAACTTACAACAACACTAACATCACCAGCGTCAGAAAGTGGAGGTGCCACAGACACCGTGCATCTAGATTCTGGAGGGGCCACAGTAGATACAACTTCTGGAGGGGCCACCAACACCGTGGATACAGCTTCTGGAGGGGCATCGACAACAGGATCATAGCATTTTCTTCCTAAACGGGGAGATGACCTCACAGGATCCAATTTCTTCTTCAACACGACTGGCTTCTTTTTAGGAGTGTCATTCCTAAACAAAACAGAAAATTTCCCATGCAAACACACATAAGTAATCCACCAAAAACTATGGATCATAAACACAAAAAAGGATAAAAACTTCACAAAGTAAATAAAAGTAACCCCACAAAGTATATATAGAGTTACCCATACAGAACAGGTAAAGTTATCCAACATACACACAAAAAGTAATCCATAAACAAAACTAACAAAATAGTAAAAAATGGCTCGTACACTTTAGATGACGACTCCTTTGATTTGGGAACACCAACCATCACAGCTGCTGCCTCACCAAGGGTGATGCCAAGCTCATCCAAAACAATAGCTTTTATGGCTTTGTCAATGGACCCAGTAGACTGCAACCTTTTCTTTTTCCCATCATTGGGATTCTCGACAAGAACATCAGCCAATACCGGTACTTCATCATTTTTAACAGTAGACTGAACCATATGGGACTTCTTTTTTGTGCGTCTGAAGAATTTCTTAACAGGCACATCAAGACCTTTACCGCCATTAATAACTACGCGGTGCGCTCCTACAGTAGCTGTAGGGGTGTCAACAAGATTGTTGGTCACCTCTAGAGAAGATTCATCAAACACAACAGAAGCTGCAGATGGATCACCAACCGGCGCATCAGCAACATTTACACCGCTGACTCCTCCTTCAATGCGAGTAATATCACGGTCAGCTGTCAGCTCCGACAGTGGCATCAAATCAGAAACAACAGGCGTGGGAGGGGGAGAAAGAGCCGCGGCAGAGCGTGAAGACTGGCCCTCTCCATTCCTCTAAACAAAAATATAATTGTCCATATCTTCGTCATCACTATCATCATCATTATCAGGAAAGTTTGCATCCATTCGGGGAAGATCAGATATTTTCAGAGACCCCGGAGCTCTGTCTTGAACACCCTTCTCACGGCCACTTGGAGAGCGCGTAGCAGGGGCAACAGATTTCTGTGCTGCCCCGAAACGTCTGGCCTCCGCACCCCTCCCATGACCGCCTGCAGCGCGTGTAATAACTCCACCAGCAGGGATTGGGGACGACATACTCCTAACAATATCAGCAGCAACACCAACAAAATGATCTGACATCTCAGACACCCCCTCCCCTTGAAGGGTTGTCCATACTTATACAAGTGAGCTTAGCGCTCCAAGAATATCAGATGCAAACCTGCCAATCAGATTGAAAATATGTGCTCTATGCTGAAAAAAAAGTACACAAATTACGACATAAAAATCTAAAGAATGACAAACATGACATAAAAATGGTAACCCATGCAAAACAATATAACAGTGACAACAAAAGAAAACTTAGCTACACACTGAAACATATAAAGTTACCCATGCAGTAGCACAAAAGTTACCCACATAGTGAAATTAGAATTACCCATAACATACAGCTAAAGTTACCCACAAAATACAGAATAAAGAAAGACTAACTTAGCTTGATTTATTTATGTTAGCTAGTGAAAACTAATCGAAAAATAATGGCAAACATGACATATAAAAAAAGTAAAACATGCAAAACAATATAAAGTGACCCACAAAAAAAACTTAGCATAACAAAAGTCCCAACTGAAACATATAAAGTTACCCATGTAGTAACATAAAAGTTACTCACACGATGCAACTAAAGTTACCCATAACATACACCTAAAGTTACCCACCAAAGAACAGAATAAGGAAAGAGCAACTTAGATTGTATATTTAAAATACATGTTTTATTTATGTTAGCTAGTGAAAACTAATGGCCGACAACACACCTGATTGGGGAAAGCTGAGTAGGAGTTAGTGTTGAACCACCTATCAAAACCTTCGGCACCTCCAAACAACGAATGATTAACACCAAACTCAGGTTTGAGCTGCATAGGTAACAATAAAAATAAGTATTAAGTAGCAAACATAAAAAGATAAAAAGATGGAGAGGAAAACATGAAACAAAAGGTAAGAAGGAAGACAAAAATATACCCCGAGCTTGCCATACGTTCCATCTCGGTTCAAATCAGCAGCCAAAACTTTGTCAATATTCTTAGCAGACCAGATGTTGACTGCGTAACGACCCTCTGGAAGATCAATGTACAGGCCGCTAGTATCAAGAGAGTAAACATACAGTAGCTGCACGAAGATAAGAAAACAGAAACATAAAACACAAACAAAAATTTTATCACTTCCGACCATAAAAGAACACAAGTATATCTACCAATAAATAAATTTTACATTGCATGAATATACCTGCAGATGGAACAGACAACCCTTGTTAAATTTCCCCTCAGAAAGTGCATTATGGAGTTCGTAGACCACGAACTTGCACCAGTTTAGGTTAGTCACATTATCGATATTCGCCTACAAAACATAAACATATATAAACTTACCCATCAAGCTTTGCTGAAATGACCCAAGTAGTGCAATAAGAGTTATCCACTAAACAAGCACATGTAACATAAAGCAAAAAGGGATAAAAAATCATGCATAGATAAGTTACCCATAGATAATACAAAAAGTGACCCACACTAAAACATAAAAGTTATCCACAGAGATGTGAATAAGTTATCCATTATTGCAAACCAGTGAAAAAACAATTAAAATGAAAAAACTTACCATCACACGGTAGACCCTGTTGTTGACACGGTTCCTCGTTGTAGGCCTAAGGATTGTGGAAACAAGGAACATGAAATACAGTTGTTTGAATTTATCATCTGAAGCAGTCATATCCATCAAAACCTCGCACACCCGAGAAACAAAAGGGGTGGACACATCATCGGGAAACAATGTAGGACCCAGACTAGCTTCAGCATCATAATCAACACCATAAAAAACCTCCTCGTTACCAATGGGTAAACCAAGGGTGCGGAAGGCTGAACGATCATCCAAAGGGATCCTTCCGCGACCAGGGATGACAAACTCATGACTACTAGGATCATACAAACTCGCCAGCCACTTGATCAAACCAGAATGCAGGTAGAAACATTTGATATCAAGCATGCTATCAAGCTCCATCGCAACCACCGCTTCCTTCTGGTCAACCGTCAATGTTTCATATATCTTAACAAACGTAGAGGGCGAAGCCCTGTTAAGAATACGCTTATTCGTCGCATGATGTTCATCACCATCATCAATAGGGGATCCGACTGCTTTCCTCTTCTTAGGTGCCATTGCACCTCCTGCAAAACAGAACAACAAGTAAGAAAAAATCATAACCATTGAAAACACCAACAAAAATGATGGCACTAAAAAAAGAGATTGCAGGGCAATGCCGCGGGACACATCAGACCAGTACACATCACACCACCTCTACACATTCATACCATGGGCATTACACAACTGAAACTAGGAAATGCACCACATCGCCTCAGCCGTCCATATAACAGCACAAAAACATTCAACGAAAATAATGCCGTGCAGTTACACCAGAAACATGGCCACATCATCAGCCCACAAAAAACTTACTAACCACGACATGCACCACCGCCTGAACTCGGCACCAACCTACGATGCTCCCAAACAGAAAAGCCCGTTAACACCGACATAGACATCCACAACATCCATCAAAATCAAGGACGGGGCGACAAACATGAAGGAAGAGGGCCAGACCAGTGCATCCACCTCCAAGTACGGCACCCCAACCCTTCCACACACACGCCATGCTCCTGCGCCGGCAAGTACGGCACCGATATCCCTTGCCCAACACACGCCACGCGTCTCCGCCAGCAAGTACGACGCCCCATCTCCTCCCAACCAACACCGCGCGCCTCCGCCGCCAAGTACGGCACCCCAACCCTTCCACACACACGCCACGCTCCTGCGCCGTCAAGTACGGCACCCACATCCCTTGCCCAACACACGCCACACGTCTCCGCCGGCAAGTACGGCGCCCCATCTCCTCCCCACCAACACCGCGCGTCTCCGCCGCCAAAATACGGCGCCCCCATCCCCTTCCCACCCACATTGCGCGCCTCCGCCGCCAAGTACCGGAAACGGCATTACGCCGTCCTACAAGGCTCCTAAGGCCGAGCCCCCATCTCCTCCCCAACACACGTTGCGCGCCTCCGCCGCCAAATATAGTTGGAGATTTGTAGCACTCGGAGGGAAGACACGCACGCGCGGGGCGGCCGCTGTCCTGTCCGACGCAGCTCCACGCACGCCGAGCCGACACCTACCCTCCCTTCCCGGTCAGCACGCCGCACGCGCCCCGCGTGAGCGACACACACACCAAGCACAAGCAGCCGGGTCAGGTCAAATCGAACCCTCCATCCCCTCCCAACCCACACTCCGCGCCTCCGCCGCCAAGTACCGGCAACGGCGAGCCCCCAACCCCTCCCAAAACACGCCGCGTGCCTCCGCCGCCAAATACGGCGCCCCCATTCCCTCCCCACCCACACTGCACGCCTCTGCTGCCAAGTATCAGCAACGGCGAGCCCCCATCCCCTCCCAAAACATGTCGTGCACCTCCGCCGCCAAATACGGCGCCCGCATTCCCTTCCCACCCACACTCCACGCCAACACACGCCGAGCAAAACACTCAAACGAGGACGAAAATGGAACGAGACAGAGCGGAGAGGAGGGCCATACCTGCGCCACCAAACTAGGTGTCGGAGAAATCGCCGGAGGCCTGCCAAATCGCCGGAATTCGGCACGGAATCAGCGGCGGCAGGTGCTCCTATGGAGAGAATGAGGACGAACTCCTCCTGCGCACTCCTTTCGAAATGGTCGGGAGAGTGGGAGGGAGCACACATTGACATGTGGGACTGGGGGAGACACGACGTGCGCAGTTTCCGCATGCGACGTGTCCGCAAACCGCCGCCGCCCCGCCCGCATCAATCTGAGCCACTCGTTGCAAGATGGACATGCCGCCGAGTTGCCGAAAGTAACAGGCGCATGCGGCGCAGAAATTCCGTAAATTTATCCGTATCTTAACAAATTTGAGACAACTAATTTGAGTTAGAAGAAGTAACTTCATTTCAAATTAATTGAAGCAGATAAATATGCGTCAATTATATGGAACAGAGGTAGTACCATCTAGCTTCTTTCGATCTTTCTACTTTCACTGAACGAAGAAAACACAACTTCACCTTTCCCCATCATGTCATGTTTGGCTCCACCATTATTGTGTTGTCACTCTATTGTCACTCTATGTTCCCTCTTCCATTCTCTCTAGGGAAGATCACGTAACCTCTGGTTTGTTTCCGTACTCTGTGGCAAGCAATAATTTTAAAGCAACTTGTTGTCGTTGCTCAAAACATAAGAGAGGGAACAAATAAATATCGACAGTGATGCTTAATTAATGTGGGATGCAAGCTTGATGCATATATGCAACCAAGATCCAGGCCCCTTGCTCGCTCCCCTCGTGTCGCCTCCTCCAGGGTGACGGGGGGCCAAACCCTAGCACGCCACCGCCACCCACCCTCCCCCTCCCCTCGTCGTCCCCGGAGGTGGCCGTCGGCAAAGCCGTGCGCCTCGCTGGTGAAGGAGGCAGCAGGGATTCGTGCCTCGCAGCCTGGGTTTGGGGCCTAGAGGAAACATAGCCCGATGATGAGAAGCGTGGCGCGTGCAGCGGGCAGCGATGGTGGTGGACCATGCCTAGTAGGTCGAAGGTGAAGGCTCGCAGCACGGAGCCCTGCAGGAACCTGGGCGCAGACCTGGCTTCCTCCTTTGACGGCGAGGACGCATCAACACTGCGACGTGCGCGCGGGGAGCAGAGGTTGCTCCATCGCACAGATGGCGTTGGCGGCGGGGGCTCTGGCTCGAGGTGGCAGTGCTGGCCGGAGTTGGCGCTGGCGATGGCAGCGACCTCCAGCGCGGTCTTGTAGGCCCAGATCTGGGCCTTTGGGCCCGTTCTTGGTTGGGTGGGTCACCCGAGCTAGACCCCGCTCCCCTCCACACATAGATGGCCTATAGGTCCAGATATGGTCCCTTTGGGCCTATTATGGACCCGTTCTGGTTGACGGTGGTTGCGATGGACTGGCAGTGTGCTCTGTGGTAAGGCGGCTTTGCCACCATGGGTGGTGAGCTGTGGTCTTTGTCCTCCCCGGATGGGTAATGCCTTGGAGGTGATCTCCGGTGGGCAGGTCAGTTAGTAGGCATGGGAGGGTGGTGTGCTCGCAGCTGAAAGAGCATGTGGGCACCCATGTATGGTTTTGGTAATTAATGACAATCTCTATAGACTAATGCTTGTATCAAGTAGCACGTGTAGGAATTGTCCATTGGCATCGCTTGGAGCATGTGTTGGCTTCAAGGTAGAAGAAATGATGATGATGATGATGATGAAGGAAGTGAAGAAGATCAACTGTTGATCAAGGAATGATCCGGAGATTGGTCATGAGAGAGTTAAGCCTATGGAAAGTGTGTCTTGAAGAATACGATGGAGTAATATCTCTGGTGTACCTTCAAGGCATCAACATAATGAAGAAAATAAGAAATGAAGGACAAGCTATAGATGTGCCATATCTAGAAGATATCATGCTTGAAGCTTTCCATCCTCGGTGATCATGGATCGATGAAGACAAGGTCAAAGTAAAGGTTTCCCCATGTTGTATGGGGGGAACAACTTGCAAGTCTTCATCAAGCAAGTGCGTGCAAGAACAATCAAGAAAGGTGTTCTATCTTGAGAAGGACAAGATCGTATACATCAAGATCAAGTAGAATATGTGCAAGGAAAAGGTATGATCTTAATAGGGTTTCCTTCTTACCGGTCTCATGGTGTTAGTTGGGGAGACCGATTTATAGTATAGATAACCGTACTATCAAGAGGGGTTCTCAAGTGAGTAACTTGATCATATCTTTCAGAGAGAGCTCAAAACTTTGCATACTTAGCATCATCCTTTCTTGGTTGTTATTTGGATCTTATCCATGTGAGGTTCTATAGCTTGTTATAATATTCATAACAAGCTCTAGTTCATCAAAAAAAGGATTTCCCTTTTATATCTTATTACGTTTTTGATCTTTGAGATTTTCTGGTTTCTCACCAAGGGAGGTATATCACATTATAATACATGAAATATGCTCACTTGGGTAGCTCTCGCTGTCCTCTTTCCAATAAAATTGGTTTTGGGTCAATCGAAGACCGGATGCAAAAGTTATGGTTGTTTCAGTTTTTCTATTTCTGTCAGTTTTGCCTTGGGCGGAATGTCCGGCTGTTTTCAGCCGGAGTATCCGGCCTGGTCAGAATGTCTGGCTGGATCTTGCTGGACTATCCGACCCTGTTTTTCTTCGAGGCGCCTGAGTCATCCAGTAACCAATATCGGACTCTGGCCAGAAACTCTGCTGGGTTGGAGTGTCCAGTGGGTTGCGGCCGGAGTGTCCGGCCCATTCCTATCGGACTATCCGGGTTAAGTGACTTCCAATGACTACATTTCCAGGGGGCCTATATAAAGGCCCCTTATTTTACCTTTGGTTGCAGCTAGTCCCCCAACCTCAAGAACCGTAAAGCTGAGCCACCATTGTCGACCTCTTAAGCTTGCTTCCCTCTCAATCCCTCCTATGATTCTTTCATATACTTGAGGGATTTGAAAGATGGGATCTAGATCTACAATCCCACCAATCAATCTCTCCTCTAAGTGAGGGGAACATATTGGGATCTCGATCTTGTAGTCTTTTGTGGATTTGCTCCATTGTTCTTCCTCTCTTATTCCCCCATAAACTTTTGTAGCTTTGGTGGAATTTGGGAGAGGAGGATTTTAGCACTTCTTGTGTTCTTGACATTGCATTAGGTTCATCGGTTTGAGTTCTCGGTGATAATTCGATTGAGTGAAAGTTGAGAAGCTTTTTACTCTTGGGTCCTTGGAACCTTAGACGGTTTGGTTGTTTTGCAGGTTTTAGGATTACTTGGGGCCTCCAATTTAGTTGTGGAGCTTTCCCCAAGCTTGTTTGTTGGGAGCCTCCAATTGAGTTGTGGAGAAGTGCCCCAACCTTGTGAGAGGTTCTAGATTGCACCCGACAAGTGCACCGATAGTGGAAGTGTGGATCGATCCCGTTGGGGTGAGATTCACCGGAGAACTAGGGAGGCCTTTTGTGGTGTTGGTGGTTTGATACCACCCCCTCTCCAAACGAGACGTACTCCATGTTGGGAGGAACTCGGTAAAACATCGTCGTTTCCGTGTGCCTCGGTTATCTCTATATCCGAGCTCTTACTTATGCACCTTACTTTGTGATAGCCATCGTGCTTGAAGTCTATATCTTGCTATCACATAGTTGCTTGTCTTGCTTAACATAAGTTGTTGGTGCACATAGGAGAACCCTAGTTGATCTATGTTTTGTGCTTGACAAAGTAAACTCTATTTTAATTCTGCCTTTGTTTATCTACTCTCAGAAAAGTTTTAAAACCTCCTATTCACCCCCCTCTAGGCGGCATCTGTATCCTTTCAGCGGCTTCGTGCTCGCTGCTTGGATTCGTCCCGGATCTGGCGGTGCCGATGAGTGAGCTCCTCCACCAAGCTGGGTGGTGGATATGTGCAAGGTGTAGCCTTTGTGTCCTCCTGCACTCCGCCTGCCATTACCGTGCATCGACATCCATGGAGCTGGTTGTTTGCCGCCATGTGCACTGGTATTGTGATCCCTACCGCAAATCAAACTGGTCGGTGCATAGGTGCTCATGCGACGAGGTTCCCACCTCAGGTGATGATCCATCACCGCGGAACCTGCAACTTGGGGTGGCCTTCGCCGGCAGGTTTGTGGGCCAACCGAGTTCGCAAACTGTTATTGTGTTGTTAGCAACAAGATCTTGTTGTCGGGTCTCGGTGATTGTGCGGATGCGTGAGTGGCGGTCGGGGCGCTACGGGTGAAAGCCATGCATAACCTTTGTTGGTGCCGATGGCGGCCCCGCCCTTGGGCGTCATTACCCTCTTAGGGGCGTTGTCGAGGAGCACTGACTGAACCCCTATCCCTCATGGTTTAGTTCCTTGAGTGAAAACCTAGATCTAGCTTGCCAGATAGGATGACGAAGGCATCCTGGACGTCACTCCCTCCTTGGAGGCGTTGTTCTTGGTGGAACGGACCTGGGCGGAACGCATAGTGATGGCGCATTCTTTGACTCTTGCAAGCAGATTCTTGGAACTCTGACGTCGTGCTAGTTTGGCTACCCCTCTGGCAAGGATTGTGGATTGCGGAGAATCCCCTGTTGCGGTGTCTCGGTTGCATGGATTCACTCGACGGGGGTAGCTGGCGGCTGCTGGCTTATGTTGCAATGACGAAGTTTGCGGTGGTGGGCGGTGGTGCTGCTTTCTGAGCGTCTTCTCCAAAACCGGAGTGGACCAACTCTACCCTTCTTCGCAGGTTGGATTCTCCCTCATGTGGTGGAGCTTGTGTTCAATGTGCACATATAGACTAGGCACTACGGGAAAAAAGGACGCTGCCGTCGCCTCTCTCCTTTGCCGTGTGCCAAAAGTCCCGGAACACGGCAAAGAGAATCTTTGCCGTGTGTAAACCAACAAGAACACGGCAAAGGACAGGTGCACGGCAAACAGCAGAAACAGAACACGGCAAAGAAAATAACACGGCAATGGACCGACTAGAGCACACGGCAAAGAAGGGAACCACGGCAAAGTCAATAAAGAAACACGGCAAAGTTTTCCTCACGGCAAAGATGTGGGCCCCGTGGCCTCGCAGTGCCACCCGCCGACAGGGGCTGACGGCAGAATCTTTGCCGTGTGCCCTCGCCGTCAGTCACACGGCAAAGATCATCTTTGCCGTGTACTTCCATCTGTACACACGGCAAAGAATTTTTTTCACCTTTTTCTTTTCTTTAATTAGCAAGGCTTTTATTCCATATATGTTAGGTGATATTATTTCATAGGATCATGAGATCACACATATGATGATAGGTTATTGTGGTCTTGATCACTATATACATGCACCCCCCCTGATTCCGACGTTCTCGCGGACTTCCTCCGGCGAAACCCTGATGATCTGCGGGCCTCGGATCGTCTACCCCCCTAGACATTCTTCTGACAGGGGTAGCCCGGCGTAGCTCTCTCTTGTGTTGTGTCTCACTAGGTCATAGGTTGATGTGAAACCATGTTGGTTCACAAGTTGGGGCACTATACGGCCCGGTTTCACCGTAACGGGGAGATTCCCCCTTATACAGGTCCATAACCTTCGCTTCTAGGTTAGAGCGCATGCATGCGAGGGGGACACATGCAAGCACATATACCAACCTTGCACCACACTCACACACATATGCTACGGACACATGCAAGTTTTCATCGATTCCGACGTTCTCGTGGTCTTCCTTCGCCGAAACCATGATCTGCGGGCCTCGGATCGTCTACCCTAGACATTCTTCTGACAGGGGTAGCCCGGCGTAGCTCTCTCTTGTTTTGAGTCTGACTAGGTCAGAGGATGATGTGAAACCATGTTGGTTCACAAGTTGGGGCACTATACGGCCCGGTTTCACCGTAACGGGGAGATTCCCCCTTATACAGGTCCATAACCTTTCGCTTCTAGGTTAGAGCGCATGCATGCGAGGGGGGGCACATGCAATCACCTATACCAATCTTGCACCACACTCACACACATATGCTAGGGACACATGCAAGTTTTCAGATGATTCCGACGTTCTCGTGGACTTACTCCGGCGAAACCCTGATGATCTGCGGGCCTCGGATCGTCTACCCCTAGACATTCTTCTGACAGGGGTAGCCCGGCGTAGCTCTCTCTTGTGTTGTGTCTCACTAGGTCATAGGATGATGTGAAACCATGTTGGTTCACAAGTTGGGGCACTATACGGCCCGGTTTCACCGTAACGGGGAGATTCCCCCTTATACAGGTCCATAACCTTTCGCTTCTAGGTTAGAGCGCATGGATGCGAGGGGGGGCACATGCAATCACCTATACCAACCTTGCACCACACTCACACACATATGCTAGGGACACATGCAAGTTTTCAGATGATTCCGAAGTTCTCGTGGACTTCCACCGGCGAAACCCTGATGATCTGCGGGCCTCGGATCGTCTACCCCCCTAGACATTCTTCTGACAGGGGTAGCCCGGCGTACCTCTCTCTTGTGTTGTGTACACTAGGTCATAGGATGATGTGAAACCATGTTGGTTCACAAGTTGGGGCACTATACGGCCCGGTTTCACCGTAACAGGGAGATTCCCCCTTATACAGGTCCATAACCTTTCGCTTCTAGGTTAGAGCGCATGGATGCGAGGGGGGCACATGCAATCACCTATACCAACCTTGCACCACACTCACACACATATGCTAGGGACACATGCAAGTTTTCAGATGATTCCGACGTTCTCGCGGACTTCCACCGGCGAAACCCTGATGATCTGCGGGCCTCGGATCGTCTACCCCCCTAGACATTCTTCTGACAGGGGTAGCCCGGCGTAGCTCTCTCTTGTGTTGTGTCTCACTAGGTCATAGGTTGATGTGAAACCATGTTGGTTCACAAGTTGGGGCACTATACGGCCCGGTTTCACCGTAACGGGGAGATTCCCCCTTATACAGGTCCATAGCCTTTCGCTTCTAGGTTAGAGCGCATGGATGCGAGAGGGGGCACATGCAATCACCTATACCAACCTTGCACCACACTCACACACATATGCTAGGGACACATGCAAGTTTTCAGATGATTCCGACGTTCTTCCGGACTTCCACCGGCGAAACCCTGATGATCTGCGGGCCTCGCATCGTCTACCTAATGGAAATAAAGTTCAGCATCCTCTAGAACCTTATGGTCTATTGCAAAGTTAGTGTTTCCATGGTCTGAATACTAACAAATAGGCAACAAAAAGTTAAATCATTTGAAAGAAAAAATAAAAATAAAATTAGAAAATAGCATGAGACACACGGCAAAGGACAAAGCACACGGCAAAGATGTCCTTTGCCGTGTGTCTTTGGCCGTCAAACACACGGCAAAGGTCCTTTGCCGTGTGTCTCTATCCCACAGACACACGGCAAAGAACTTTTTCACCTTTAGCAAGGCTTTTATTCCATATATGTTAGGTGATATTATTTCATAGGATCATGAGATCACACATATGATGATAGGTTATTGTGGTCTTGATCACTATATACATGCACCCCCTGATTCCGACGTTCTCGTGGACTTCCTCCGGCGAAACCCTGATGATCTGCGGGCCTCGGATCGTCTACCCCCCTAGACATTCTTCTGACAGGGGTAGCCCGGCGTAGCTCTCTCTTGTTTTGTGTCTGACTAGGTCAGAGGATGATGTGAAACCATGTTGGTTCACAAGTTGGGGCACTATACGGCCCGGTTTCACCGTAACGGGGAGATTCCCCCTTATACAGGTCCATAACCTTTCGCTTCTAGGTTAGAGCGCATGCATGCAAGGGGGGGCACATGCAATCACCTATACCAATCTTGCACCACACTCACACACATATGCTAGGGACACATGCAAGTTTTCAGATGATTCCGACGTTCTCGCGGACTTCCACCGGCGAAACCCTGATGATCTGCGGGCCTTGGATCGTCTACCCCCCTAGTCATTCTTCTGACAGGGGTAGCCCGGCGTAGCTCTCTCTTGTGTTGTGTCTCACTAGGTCATAGGTTGATGTGAAACCATGTTGGTTCACAAGTTGGGGCACTATACGGCCTGGTTTCACCGTAACGGGGAGATTCCCCCTTATACAGGTCCATAACCTTCGCTTCTAGGTTAGAGCGCATGCATGCGAGGGGGACACATGCAAGCACATATACCAACCTTGCACCACACTCACACACATATGCTACGGACACATGCAAGTTTTCATCGATTCCGACGTTCTCGTGGTCTTCCTTCGCCGAAACCATGATCTGCGGGCCTCGGATCGTCTACCCCTAGACATTCTTCTGACAGGGGTAGCCCGGCGTAGCTCTCTCTTGTTTTGTCTCTGACTAGGTCAGAGGATGATGTGAAACCATGTTGGTTCACAAGTTGGGGCACTATACGGCCCGGTTTCACCGTAACGGGGAGATTCCCCCTTATACAGGTCCATAACCTTTCGCTTCTAGGTTAGAGCGCATGCATGCGAGGGGGGGCACATGTAATCACCTATACCAATCTTGCACCACACTCACACACATATGCTAGGAACACATGCAAGTTTTCAGATGATTCCGACGTTCTCATGGACTTACTCCGGCGAAACCCTGATGATCTGCGGGCCTCGGATCGTCTACCCCTAGACATTCTTCTGACAGGGGTAGCCCGGCGTAGCTCTCTCTTGTGTTGTGTCTCACTAGGTCATAGGATGATGTGAAACCATGTTGGTTCACAAGTTGGGGCACTATACGGCCCGGTTTCACCGTAACGGGGAGATTCCCCCTTATACAGGTCCATAACCTTTCGCTTCTAGGTTAGAGCGCATGGATGCTAGGGGGGGCACATGCAATCACCTATACCAACCTTGCACCACACTCACACACATATGCTAGGGACACATGCAAGTTTTCAGATGATTCCGACGTTCTCGTGGACTTCCACCGGCGAAACCCTGATGATCTGCGGGCCTCGGATCGTCTACCCCCCTAGACATTCTTCTGACAGGGGTAGCCCGGCGTAGCTCTCTCTTGTGTTGTGTCTCACTAGGTCATAGGATGATGTGAAACCATGTTGGTTCACAAGTTGGGGCACTATACGGCCCGGTTTCACCGTAACAGGGAGATTCCCCCTTATACAGGTCCATAACCTTTCGCTTCTAGGTTAGAGCGCATGGATGCGAGGGGGGGCACATGCAATCACCTATACCAACCTTGCACCACACTCACACACATATGCTAGGGACACATGCAAGTTTTCAGATGATTCCGACGTTCTCGCGGACTTCCACCAGCGAAACCCTGATGATCTGCGGGCCTCGGATCGTCTACCCCCCTAGACATTCTTCTGACAGGGGTAGCCCGGCGTAGCTCTCTCTTGTGTTGTTTCTCACTAGGTCATAGGTTGATGTGAAACCATGTTGGTTCACAAGTTGGGGCACTATACGGCCCGGTTTCACCGTAACGGGGAGATTCCCCCTTATACAGGTCCATAACCTTTCGCTTCTAGGTTAGAGCGCATGGATGCGAGGGGGGACACATGCAATCACCTATACCAACCTTGCACCACACTCACACACATATGCTAGGGACACATGCAAGTTTTCAGATGATTCCGACGTTCTCGTGGACTTACTCCGGCGAAACCCTGATGATCTGCGGGCCTCGGATCGTCTACCCCCCTAGACATTCTTCTGACAGGGGTAGCCCGGCGTAGCTCTCTCTTGTGTTGTGTCTCACTAGGTCATAGGATGATGTGAAACCATGTTGGTTCACAAGTTGGGGCACTATACGGCCCGGTTTCACCGTAACGGGGAGATTCCCCCTTATACAGGTCCATAACCTTTCGCTTCTAGGTTAGAGCGCATGGATGCGAGGGGGGGCACATGCAATCACCTATACCAACCTTGCACCACACTCACACACATATGCTAGGGACACATGCAAGTTTTCAGATGATTCCGACGTTCTGGCGGACTTCCACCGGCGAAACCCTGATGATCTGCGGGCCTCGGATCGTCTACCCCCCTAGACATTCTTCTAACAGGGGTAGCCCGGCGTAGCTCTCTCTTGTCTTGTGTATCACTAGGTCATAGGTTGATGTGAAACCATGTTGGTTCACAGGCTGGGGCACTATACGGCCCGGTTTCACCGTAACGGGGAGATTCCCCCTTATACAGGTCCATAACCTTTCGCTTCTAGGTTAGAGCGCATGGATGCGAGGGGAGACACATGCAATCACCTATACCAACCTTGCACCACACTCACACACATATGCTAGGGACACATGCAAGTTTTCAGATGATTCCGACGTTCTTCCGGACTTCCACCGGCGAAACCCTGATGATCTGCGGGCCTCGGATCGTCTACCTAATGGAAATGAAGTTCAGCATCCTCTAGAACCTTATGGTCTATTGCAAAGTTAGTGTTTCCATGGTCTGAATACTAACAAATAGGCAACAAAAAGTTAAATCATTTGAAAGAAAAAATAAAAATAAAATTAGAAAATAGCATGAGACACACAGCAAAGGACAAAGCACACGGCAAAGATGTCCTTTGCCGTGTGCCTGTGGCCGTCAAACACACGGCAAAGGTCCTTTGCCGTGTGTCTCTATCCCACAGACACACGGCAAAGAACTTTTTCACCTTTAGCAAGGCTTTTATTCCATATATGTTAGGTGATATTATTTCATAGGATCATGAGATCACACATATGATGATAGGTTATTGTGGTCTTGATCACTATATACATGCACCCCCTGATTCCGACGTTCTCGTGGACTTCCTCCGGCGAAACCCTGATGATCTGCGGGCCTCGGATCGTCTACCCCCCTAGACATTCTTCTGACAGGGGTAGCCCGGCGTAGCTCTCTCTTGTTTTGTGTCTGACTAGGTCAGAGGATGATGTGAAACCATGTTGGTTCACAAGTTGGGGCACTATACGGCCCGGTTTCACCGTAACGGGGAGATTCCCCCTTATACAGGTCCATAACCTTTCGCTTCTAGGTTAGAGCGCATGCATGCGAGGGGGGGCACATGCAATCACCTATACCAATCTTGCACCACACTCACACACATATGCTAGGGACACATGCAAGTTTTCAGATGATTCCGACGTTCTCGCGGACTTCCACCGGCGAAACCCTGATGATCTGCGGGCCTCGGATCGTCTACCCCCCTAGACATTCTTCTGACAGGGGTAGCCCGGCGTAGCTCTCTCTTGTGTTGTGTCTCACTAGGTCATAGGTTGATGTGAAACCATGTTGGTTCACAAGTTGGGGCACTATACGGCCCGGTTTCACCGTAACGGGGAGATTCCCCCTTATACAGGTCCATAACCTTTCGCTTCTAGGTTAGAGCGCATGCATGCGAGGGGGACACATGCAAGCACATATACCAACCTTGCACCACACTCACACACATATGCTACGGACACATGCAAGTTTTCATCGATTCCGACGTTCTCGTGGTCTTCCTTCGCCGAAACCATGATCTGCGGGCCTCGGATCGTCTACCCCTAGACATTCTTCTGACAGGGGTAGCCCGGCGTAGCTCTCTCTTGTTTTGTGTCTGACTAGGTCAGAGGATGATGTGAAACCATGTTGGTTCACAAGTTGGGGCACTATACGGCCCGGTTTCACCGTAATGGGGAGATTCCCCCTTATACAGGTCCATAACCTTTCGCTTCTAGGTTAGAGCGCATGCATGCGAGGGGGGCACATGCAATCACCTATACCAATCTTGCACCACACTCACACACATATGCTAGGGACACATGCAAGTTTTCAGATGATTCCGACGTTCTCGTGGACTTACTCCGGCGAAACCCTGATGATCTGCGGGCCTCGGATCGTCTACCCCCCTAGACATTCTTCTGACAGGGGTAGCCCGGCGTAGCTCTCTCTTGTGTTGTGTCTCACTAGGTCATAGGATGATGTGAAACCATGTTGGTTCACAAGTTGGGGCACTATACGGCCCGGTTTCACCGTAACGGGGAGATTCCCCCTTATACAGGTCTATAACCTTTCGCTTCTAGGTTAGAGCGCATGGATGCGAGGGGGGGCACATGCAATCACCTATACCAACCTTGCACCACACTCACACACATATGCTAGGGACACATGCAAGTTTTCAGATGATTCCGACGTTCTCGTGGACTTCCACCGGCGAAACCCTGATGATCTTCGGGCCTCGGATCGTCTACCCCCCTAGACATTCTTCTGACAGGGGTAGCCCGGCGTAGCTCTCTCTTGTGTTGTGTCTCACTAGGTCATAGGATGATGTGAAACCATGTTGGTTCACAAGTTGGGGCACTATACGGCCCGGTTTCACCGTAACGGGGAGATTCCCCCTTATACAGGTCCATAACCTTTCGCTTCTAGGTTAGAGCGCATGGATGCGAGGGGGGCACATGCAATCACCTATACCAACCTTGCACCACACTCACACACATATGCTAGGGACACATGCAAGTTTTCAGATGATTCCGACGTTCTCGCGGACTTCCACCGGCGAAACCCTGATGATCTGCGGGCCTCGGATCGTCTACCCCCCTAGACATTCTTCTGACAGGGGTAGCCCGGCGTAGCTCTCTCTTGTGTTGTGTCTCACTAGGTCATAGGTTGATGTGAAACCATGTTGGTTCACAAGTTGGGGCACTATACGGCCCGGTTTCACCGTAACGGGGAGATTCCCCCTTATACAGGTCCATAACCTTTCGCTTCTAGGTTAGAGCGCATGGATGCGAGGGGGGACACATGCAATCACCTATACCAACCTTGCACCACACTCACACACATATGCTAGGGACACATGCAAGTTTTCAGATGATTCCGACGTTCTTGTGGACTTACTCCGGCGAAACCCTGATGATCTGCGGGCCTCGGATCGTCTACCCCCCTAGACATTCTTCTGACAGGGGTAGCCCGGCGTAGCTCTCTCTTGTGTTGTGTCTCACTAGGTCATAGGATGATGTGAAACCATGTTGGTTCACAAGTTGGGGCACTATACGGCCCGGTTTCACCGTAACGGGGAGATTCCCCCTTATACAGGTCCATAACCTTTCGCTTCTAGGTTAGAGCGCATGGATGCGAGGGGGGCACATGCAATCACCTATACCAACCTTGCACCACACTCACACACATATGCTAGGGACACATGCAAGTTTTCAGATGATTCCGACGTTCTTGCGGACTTCCACCGGCGAAACCTTGATGATCTGCGGGCCTCGGATCGTCTACCCCCCTAGACATTCTTCTGACAGGGGTAGCCCGGCGTAGCTCTCTCTTGTGTTGTGTCTCACTAGGTCATAGGTTGATGTGAAACCATGTTGGTTCACAAGCTGGGGCACTATACGGCCCGGTTTCACCGTAACGGGGAGATTCCCCCTTATACAGGTCCATAACCTTTCGCTTCTAGGTTAGAGCGCATGGATGCGAGGGGAGACACATGCAATCACCTATACCAACCTTGCACCACACTCACACACATATGCTAGGGACACATGCAAGTTTTCAGATGATTCTGAAGTTCTTCCGGACTTCCACCGGCGAAACCCTGATGATCTGCGGGCCTCGGATCGTCTACCTAATGGAAATGAAGTTCAGCATCCTCTAGAACCTTATGGTCTATTGCAAAGTTAGTGTTTCCATGGTCTGAATACTAACAAATAGGCAACAAAAAGTTAAATCATTTGAAAGAAAAAATAAAAAGAAAATTAGAAAATAGCATGAGACACACGGCAAAGGACAAAGCACACGGCAAAGATGTCCTTTGCCGTGTGCCTGTGGCCGTCAAACACACGGCAAAGGTCCTTTGCCGTGTGTCTCTATCCCACAGACACACGGCAAAGAACTTTTTCACCTTTTATTCCATATATGTTAGGTGATATTATTCATAGGATCATGAGATCAACATATGATGATAGGTTATTGTGGTCTTGATCACTATATACATGCACCCCCTTGATTCCGACGTTCTCGTGGACTTACTCCGGCGAAACCCTGATGATCTGCGGGCCTCGGACCGTCTACCCCTAGACATTCTTCTGACAGGGGTAGCCCGGCGTAGCTCTCTCTTGTGTTGTGTCTCACTAGGTCATAGGATGATGTGAAACCATGTTGGTTCACAAGTTGGGGCACTATACGGCCCGGTTTCACCGTAACGGGGAGATTCCCCCTTATACAGGTCCATAACCTTTCGCTTCTAGGTTAGAGCGCATGGATGCGAGGGGGGCACATGCAATCACCTATACCAACCTTGCACCACACTCACACACATATGCTAGGGACACATGCAAGTTTTCAGATGATTCCGACGTTCTCGTGGACTTACTCCGGCGAAACCCTGATGATCTGCGGGCCTCGGATCGTCTACCCCCCTAGACATTCTTCTGACAGGGGTAGCCCGGCGTAGCTCTCTCTTGTGTTGTGTCTCACTAGGTCATAGGATGATGTGAAACCATGTTGGTTCACAAGTTGGGGCACTATACGGCCCGGTTTCACCGTAACGGGGAGATTCCCCCTTATACAGGTCCATAACCTTTCGCTTCTAGGTTAGAGCGCATGGATGCGAGGGGGGCACATGCAATCACCTATACCAACCTTGCACCACACTCACACACATATGCTAGGGACACATGCAAGTTTTCAGATGATTCCGACGTTCTCGCGGACTTCCACCGGCGAAACCCTGATGATCTGCGGGCCTCGGATCGTCTACCCCCCTAGACATTCTTCTGACAGGGGTAGCCCGGCGTAGCTCTCTTTGTGTTGTGTCTCACTAGGTCATAGGTTGATGTGAAACCATGTTGGTTCACAAGTTGGGGCACTATACGGCCCGGTTTCACCGTAACGGGGAGATTCCCCCTTATACAGGTCCATAACCTTTCGCTTCTAGGTTAGAGCGCATGCATGCGAGGGGGACACATGCAATCACCTATACCAACCTTGCACCACACTCACACACATATGCTAGGGACACATGCAAGTTTTCAGATGATTCCGACGTTCTCGTGGACTTACTCCGGCGAAACCCTGATGATCTGCGGGCCTCGGATCGTCTACCCCCCTAGACATTCTTCTGACAGGGGTAGCCCGGCGTAGCTCTCTCTTGTGTTGTGTCTCACTAGGTCATAGGATGATGTGAAACCATGTTGGTTCACAAGTTGGGGCACTATACGGCCCGGTTTCACCGTAACGGGGAGATTCCCCCTTATACAGGTCCATAACCTTTCGCTTCTAGGTTAGAGCGCATGGATGCGAGGGGGGCACATGCAATCACCTATACCAACCTTGCACCACACTCACACACATATGCTAGGGACACATGCAAGTTTTCAGATGATTCCGACGTTCTCGCGGACTTCCACCGGCGAAACCCTGATGATCTGCGGGCCTCGGATCGTCTACCCCCTAGACATTCTTCTGACAGGGGTAGCCCGGCGTAGCTCTCTCTTGTGTTGTGTCTCACTAGGTCATAGGTTGATGTGAAACCATGTTGGTTCACAAGTGGGGCACTATACGGCCCGGTTTCACCGTAACGGGGAGATTCCCCCTTATACAGGTCCATAACCTTTCGCTTCTAGGTTAGAGCGCATGGATGCGAGGGGGCACATGCAATCACCTATACCAACCTTGCACCACACTCACACACATATGCTAGGACACATGCAAGTTTTCAGATGATTCCGACGTTCTTCCGGACTTCCACCGGCGAAACCCTGATGATCTGCGGGCCTCGGATCGTCTACCTAATGGAAATGAAGTTCAGCATCCTCTAGAACCTTATGGTCTATTGCAAAGTTAGTGTTTCCATGGTCTGAATACTAACAAATAGGCAACAAAAAGTTAAATCATTTGAAAGAAAAAAATAAAAAGAAAATTAGAAAATAGCATGAGACACACGGCAAAGGACAAAGCACACGGCAAAGATGTCCTTTGCCGTGTGCCTGTGGCCGTCAAACACACGGCAAAGGTCCTTTGCCGTGTGTCTCTATCCCACAGACACACGGCAAAGAACTTTTCACCTTTAGCAAGGCTTTTATTCCATATATGTTAGGTGATATTATTTCATAGGATCATGAGATCACACATATGATGATAGGTTATTGTGGTCTTGATCACTATATACATGCACCCCCTGATTCCGACGTTCTCGTGGACTTCCTCGGCGAAACCCTGATGATCTGCGGGCCTCGGATCGTCTACCCCCCTAGACATTCTTCTGACAGGGGTAGCCCGGCGTAGCTCTCTCTTGTTTGTGTCTGACTAGGTCAGAGGATGATGTGAAACCATGTTGGTTCACAAGTTGGGGCACTATACGGCCCGGTTTCACCGTAACGGGGAGATTCCCCCTTATACAGGTCCATAACCTTTCGCTTCTAGGTTAGAGCGCATGCATGCGAGGGGGGGCACATGCAATCACCTATACCAATCTTGCACCACACTCACACACATATGCTAGGGACACATGCAAGTTTTCAGATGATTCCGACGTTCTCGCGACTTCCACCGGCGAAACCCTGATGATCTGCGGGCCTCGGATCGTCTACCCCCCTAGACATTCTTCTGACAGGGGTAGCCCGGCGTAGCTCTCTCTTGTGTTGTGTCTCACTAGGTCATAGGTTGATGTGAAACCATTTGTGGTTCACAAGTTGGGGCACTATACGGCCCGGTTTCACCGTAACGGGGAGATTCCCCCTTATACAGGTCCATAACCTTCGCTTCTAGGTTAGAGCGCATGCATGCGAGGACACATGCAATCACATATACCAACCTTGCACCACACTCACACACATATGCTAGGACACATGCAAGTTTTCAGATGATTCCGACGTTCTCGTGGACTTCCTCCGGCGAAACCCTGATGATCTGCGGGCCTCGGATCGTCTACCCCTAGACATTCTTCTGACAGGGGTAGCCCGGCGTAGCTCTCTCTGTTTGTGTCTGACTAGGTCAGAGGATGATGTGAAACCATGTTGGTTCACAAGTTGGGGCACTATACGGCCCGGTTTCACCGTAACGGGGAGATTCCCCCTTATACAGGTCCATAACCTTTCGCTTCTAGGTTAGAGCGCATGCATGCGAGGGGGGCACATGCAATCACCTATACCAATCTTGCACCACACTCACACACATATGCTAGGGACACATGCAAGTTTTCAGATGATTCCGACGTTCTCGTGGACTTACTCCGGCGAAACCCTGATGATCTGCGGGCCTCGGATCGTCTACCCCTAGACATTTTTCTGACAGGGGTAGCCCGGCGTAGCTCTCTCTTGTGTTGTGTCTCACTAGGTCATAGGATGATGTGAAACCATGTTGGTTCACAAGTTGGGGCACTATACGGCCCGGTTTCACCGTAACGGGGAGATTCCCCTTATACAGGTCTAGGTTAGAGCGCATGGATGCGAGGGGGGCACATGCAATCACCTATACCAACCTTGCACCACACTCACACACATATGCTAGGGACACATGCAAGTTTTCAGATGATTCCGACGTTCTCGTGGACTTCCACCGGCGAAACCTGATGATCTGCGGGCCTCGGATCGTCTACCCCCTAGACATTCTTCTGACAGGGGTAGCCCGGCGTAGCTCTCTCTTGTGTTGTGTCTCACTAGGTCATAGGATGATGTGAAACCATGTTGGTTCACAAGTTGGGCACTATACGGCCCGGTTTCACCGTAACGGGAGATTCCCCCTTATACAGGTCCATAACCTTTCGCTTCTAGGTTAGAGCGCATGGATGGAGGGGGCACATGCAATCACCTATACCAACTTGCACCACACTCACACACATATGCTAGGGACACATGCAAGTTTTCAGATGATTCCGACGTTCTCGCGGACTTCCACCGGCGAAACCCTGATGATCTGCGGGCCTCGGATCGTCTACCCCCTAGACATTCTTCTGACAGGGGTAGCCCGGCGTAGCTCTCTCTTGTGTTGTGTCTCATAGGTCATAGGATGATGGAAACCATGTTGGTTCACAAGTTGGGGCACTATACGGCCCGGTTTACCGTAACGGGGAGATTCCCCCTTATACAGGTCCATAACCTTTCGCTTCTAGGTTAGAGCGCATGGATGCGAGGGGGCACATGCAATCACCTATACCAACTTGCACCACACTCACACACATATGCTAGGGACACATGCAAGTTTTCAGATGATTCCGACGTTCTCGTGGACTTCCTCCGGCGAAACCCTGATGATCTGCGGGCCTCGGATCGTCTACCCCCTAGACATTCTTCTGACAGGGGTAGCCCGGCGTAGCTCTCTCTTGTGTTGTGTCTCACTAGGTCATAGGATGATGTGAAACCATGTTGGTTCACAAGTTGGGGCACTATACGGCCCGTTTCACCGTAACGGGGAGATTCCCCCTTATACAGGTCCATAACCTTTCGCTTCTAGGTTAGAGCGCATGGATGCGAGGGGGGGCACATGCAATCACCTATACCAACCTTGCACCACACTCACACACATATGCTAGGGACACATGCAAGTTTTCAGATGATTCCGACGTTCTCGCGGACTTCCACCGGCGAAACCCTGATGATCTGCGGGCCTCGGATCGTCTACCCCCCTAGACATTCTTCTGACAGGGGTAGCCCGGCGTAGCTCTCTCTTGTCTTGTGTCTCACTAGGTCATAGGTTGATGTGAAACCATGTTGGTTCACAAGTTGGGGCACTATACGGCCCGGTTTCACCGTAACGGGGAGATTCCCCCTTATACAGGTCCATAACCTTTCGCTTCTAGGTTAGAGCGCATGGATGCGAGGGGGACACATGCAATCACCTATACCAACTTGCACCACACTCACACACATATGCTAGGACACATGCAAGTTTTCAGATGATTCCGACGTTCTCCGGACTTCCACCGGCGAAACCCTGATGATCTGCGGGCCTCGGATCGTCTACCTAATGGAAATGAGTTCAGCATCCTCTAGAACCTTATGGTCTATTGCAAAGTTAGTGTTTCCATGGTCTGAATCTAACAAATAGGCAACAAAAAGTTAATCATTTGAAAGAAAAAATAAAAAGAAAATTAGAAAATAGCATGAGACACACGGCAAAGGACAAAGCACACGGCAAAGATGTCCTTTGCCGTGTGCCTGCGGCCGTCAAACACACGGCAAAGGTCCTTTGCCGTGTGTCTCTATCCCACAGACACCCGGCAAAGAACTTTTCACCTTTTATTCCATATATGTTAGGTGATATTATTTCATAGGATCATGAGATCACACATATGATGATAGGTTATTGTGGTCTTGATCATATATACATGCACCCCTTGATTCCGACGTTCTCGTGGACTTCCTCCGGCGAAACCCTGATGATCTGCGGGCCTCGGATCGTCTACCCCCCTAGACATTCTTCTGACAGGGTTTAGCCCGGCGTAGCTCTCTCTTGTTTGTGTCTCACTAGGTATAGGATGCTGTGAAACCATGTTGGTTCACAAGTTGGGGCACTATACGGCCCGGTTTCACCGTAACGGGGAGATTCCCCCTTATACAGGTCCATAACCTTTCGCTTCTAGGTTAGAGCGCATGCATGCGAGGGGGGACACATGCAATCACCTATACCAACCTTGCACCACACTCACACACATATGCTAGGGACACATGCAAGTTCAGATGATTCCGACGTTCTCGTGGACTTACTCGGGCGAAACCCTGATGATCTGCGGGACTCGGATCGTCTACCCCCCTAGACATTCTTCTGACAGGGGTAGCCCGGCGTAGCTATCTCTGTGTTGTGTCTCACTAGGTCATAGTTGATGTGAAACCATGTTGGTTCACAAGTTGGGGCACACTATACGGCCCGGTTTCACCGTAACGAGGGGAGATTCCCCCTTATATAGGTCCATAACCTTTCGCTTCTAGGTTAGAGCGCATGGATGCGAGGGGGGGCACAGCAATCACCCTATACCAACCTTGCACCACACTCACACACATATGCTAGGGACACATGCAAGTTTTCAGATGATTCCGACGTTCTCGCGGACTTCCCCGGCGAAACCTTGATGATCTGCGGGCCTCGGATCGTCTACCCCCCTAGACATTCTTCTGACAGGGGGTAGCCCGGCGTAGCTCTCTCTTGTGTTGTGTCTCACTAGGTCATAGGTTGATGTGAAACCATGTTGGTTCACAAGTTGGGGCACTATACGGCCCGGTTTCACCGTAACGGGGAGATTCCCCTTATACATGTCCATAACCTTTCGCTTCTAGGTTAGAGCGCACGCATGCGAGGGGGGACACATGCAATCACCTATACCAACCTTGCACCACACTCACACACATATGCTAGGGACACATGCAAGTTTTCAGATGATTCCGACGTTCTCGTGGACTTACTCCGGCGAAACCCTGATGATCTGCGGGCCTCGGATCGTCTACCCCCTAGACATTCTTCTGACAGGGGTAGCCCGGCGTAGCTCTCTCTTGTGTTGTGTCTCACTAGGTCATAGGATGATGTGAAACCATGTCGGTTCACAAGTTGGGGCCACTATACGGCCCGGTTTCACCGTAACGGGGAGATTCCCCCTTATACAGGTCCATAACCTTTCGCTTCTAGTTAGAGCGCATGGATGCGAGGGGGGCACATGCAATCACCTATACCAACCTTGCACCACACTCACACCATATGCTAGGGACACATGCAAGTTTTCAGATGATTCCGACGTTCTCGCGGACTTCCACCGGCGAAACCCTGATGATCTGCGGGCCTCGGATCGTCTACCCCCCTAGACATTCTTCTGACAGGGGTAGCCCGGCGTAGCTCTCTCTTGTGTTGTGTCTCACTAGGTCATAGGTTGATGTGAAACCATGTTGGTTCACAAGTTGGGGCACTATGCGGCCCGGTTTCACCGTAACGGGGAGATTCCCCCTTATACAGGTCCATAACCTTTCACTTCTAGGTTAGAGCGCATGGATGCGAGGGGGGGCACATGCAATCACCTATACCAAACCTTGCACCACACTCACACACATATGCTAGGGACACATGCAAGTTTTCAGATGATTCCGACGTTCTTCCGGACTTCCACCGGCGAAACCCTGATGATCTGCGGGCCTCGGATCGTCTACCTAATGGAAATGAAGTTCAGCATCCTCTAGAACCTTATGGTCTATTGCAAAGTTAGTGTTTCCATGGTCTGAATACTAACAAATAGGCAACAAAAAGTTAAATCATTTGAAAGAAAAAATAAAAAGAAAATTAGAAAATAGCATGAGACACACGGCAAAGGACAAAGCACACGGCAAAGATGTCCTTTGCCGTGTGCCTGTGGCCGTCAAACACACGGCAAGGTCCTTTGCCGTGTGTCTCTATCCCACAGACACACGGCAAAGAACTTTTTCACCTTTAGCAAGGCTTTTATTCCATATATGTTATGTGATATTATTTCATAGGATCATGAGATCACACATATGATGATAGGTTATTTGTCTTGATCACTATATACATGCACCCCCTGATTCCGACGTTCTCGTGGACTTCCTCCGGCGAAACCCTGATGATCTGCGGGCCTCGGATCGTCTACCCCCCTAGACATTCTTCTGACAGGGGTAGCCCGCGTAGCTCTCTCTTGTTTTGTGTCTGACTAGGTCAGAGGATGATGTGAAACCATGTTGGTTCACAAGTTGGGGCACTATACGGCCCGGTTTCACCGTAACGGGGAGATTCCCCCTTATACAGGTCCATAACCTTTCGCTTCTACGTTAGAGCGCATGCATGCGAGGGGGGGCACATGCAATCACCTATACCAATCTTGCACCACACTCACACACATATGCTAGGGACACATGCAAGTTTTCAGATGATTCCGACGTTCTCGCGGACTTCCACCGGCGAAACCCTGATGATCTGCGGGCCTCGGATCGTCTACCCCCCTAGACATTCTTCTGACAGGGGTAGCCCGGCGTAGCTCTCTCTTGTGTTGTGTCTCACTAGGTCATAGGTTGATGTGAAACCATGTTGGTTCACAAGTTGGGGCACTATACGGCCCGGTTTCACCGTAACGGGGAGATTCCCCCTTATACAGGTCCATAACCTTCGCTTCTAGGTTAGAGCGCATGCATGCGAGGGGGACACATGCAAGCACATATACCAACCTTGCACCACACTCACACACATATGCTACGGACACATGCAAGTTTTCATCGATTCCGACATTCTCGTGGTCTTCCTTCGCCGAAACCATGATCTGCGGGCCTCGGATCGTCTACCCCTAGACATTCTTCTGACAGGGGTAGCCCGGCGTAGCTCTCTCTTGTTTTGTGTCTAGGTCTAGGTCAGAGGATGATGTGAAACCATGTTGGTTCACAAGTTGGGGCACTATACGGCCCGGTTTCACCGTAACAGGGAGATTCCCCCTTATACAGGTCCATAACCTTTCGCTTCTAGGTTAGAGCGCATGGATGCGAGGGGGGGGCACATGCAATCACCTATACCAACCTTGCACCACACTCACACACATATGCTAGGGACACATGCAAGTTTTCAGATGATTCCGACGTTCTCGTGGACTTCCACCGGCGAAACCCTGATGATCTGCGGGCCTCGGATCGTCTACCCCCCTAGACATTCTTCTGACAGGGGTAGCCCGGCGTAGCTCTCTCTTGTGTTGTGTCTCACTAGGTCATAGGATGATGTGAAACCATGTTGGTTCACAAGTTGGGGCACTATACGGCCCGGTTTCACCGTAACGGGGAGATTCCCCCTTATACAGGTCCATAACCTTTCGCTTCTAGGTTAGAGCGCATGGATGCGAGGGGGGGCACATGCAATCACCTATACCAACCTTGCAACACACTCAAACACATATGCTAGGGACACATGCAAGTTTTCAGATGATTCCGACGTTCTCGCGGACTTCCACCGGCGAAACCCTGATGATCTGCGGGCCTCGGATCGTCTACCCCCATAGACATTCTTCTGACAGGGGTAGCCCAGCGTAGCTCTCTCTTGTTTTGTGTCTGACTAGGTCATAGGTTGATGTGAAACCATGTTGGTTCACAAGTTGGGGCACTATACGGCCCGGTTTCACCGTAACGGGGAGATTCCCCCTTATACAGGTCCATAACCTTTCGCTTCTAGGTTAGAGCGCATGGATGCGAGGGGGGATACATGCAATCACCTATACCAACCTTGCACCACACTCACACACATATGCTAGGGACACATGCAAGTTTTCAGATGATTCCGACGTTCTCGTGGACTTACTCCGGCGAAACCCTGATGATCTGCGGGCCTCGGATCGTCTACCCCCCTAGACATTCTTCTGACAGGGTAGCCCGGCGTAGCTCTCTCTTGTGTTGTGTCTCACTAGGTCATAGGATGATGTGAAACCATGTTGGTTCACAAGTTGGGGCACTATACGGCCCGGTTTCACCGTAACGGGGAGATTCCCCCTTATACAGGTCCATAACCTTTCGCTTCTAGGTTAGAGCGCATGGATGCGAGGGGGGGCACATGCAATCACCTATACCAACCTTGCACCACACACACACACATATGCTAGGGACACATGCAAGTTTTCAGATGATTCCGACGTTCTTGCGGACTTCCACCGGCGAAACCCTGATGATCTGCGGGCCTCGGATCGTCTACCCCCCTAGACATTCTTCTGACAGGGGTAGCCCGGCGTAGCTCTCTCTTGTGTTGTGTCTCACTAGGTCATAGGATGATGTGAAACCATGTTGGTTCACAAGTTGGGGCACTATACGGCCCGGTTTCACCGTAACGGGGAGATTCCCCCTTATACAGGTCCATAACCTTTCGCTTCTAGGTTAGAGCGCATGGATGCGAGGGGGGCACATGCAATCACCTATACCAACCTTGCACCACACTCACACACATATGCTAGGGACACATGCAAGTTTTCAGATGATTCCGACGTTCTCGCGGACTTCCACCGGCGAAACCCTGATGATCTGCGGGCCTCGGATCGTCTACCCCCCTAGACATTCTTCTGACAGGGGTAGCCCGGCGTAGCTCTCTCTTGTGTTGTGTCTCACTAGGTCATAGGTTGATGTGAAACCATGTTGGTTCACAAGTTGGGGCACTATACGGCCCGGTTTCACCGTAACGGGGAGATTCCCCCTTATACAGGTCCATAACCTTTCGCTTCTAGGTTAGAGCGCATGGATGCGAGGGGGGATACATGCAATCACCTATACCAACCTTGCACCACACTCACACACATATGCTAGGGACACATGCAAGTTTTCAGATGATTCCGACGTTCTCGTGGACTTACTCCGGCGAAACCCTGATGATCTGCGGGCCTCGGATCGTCTACCCCCCTAGACATTCTTCTGACAGGGGTAGCCCGGCGTAGCTCTCTCTTGTGTTGTGTCTCACTAGGTCATAGGATGATGTGAAACCATGTTGGTTCACAAGTTGGGGCACTATACGGCCCGGTTTCACCGTAACGGGGAGATTCCCCCTTATACAGGTCCATAACCTTTCGCTTCTAGGTTAGAGCGCATGGATGCGAGGGGGGCACATGCAATCACCTATACCAACCTTGCACCACACTCACACACATATGCTAGGGACACATGCAAGTTTTCAGATGATTCCGACGTTCTTGCGGACTTCCACCGGCGAAACCCTGATGATCTGCGGGCCTCGGATCGTCTACCCCCCTAGACATTCTTCTGACAGGGGTAGCTCGGCGTAGCTCTCTCTTGTCTTGTGTCTGACTAGGTCAGAGGATGATGTGAAACCATGTTGGTTCACAAGTTGGGGCACTATACGGCCCGGTTTCACCGTAATGGGGAGATTCCCCCTTATACAGGTCCATAACCTTTCGCTTCTAGGTTAGAGCGCATGCATGCGAGGGGGGGCACATGCAATCACCTATACCAATCTTGCACCACACTCACACACATATGCTAGGGACACATGCAAGTTTTCAGATGATTCCGACGTTCTCGCGGACTTCCACCGGCGAAACCCTGATGATCTGCGGGCCTCGGATCGTCTACCCCCCTAGACATTCTTCTGACAGGGGTAGCCCGGCGTAGCTCTCTCTTGTGTTGTGTCTCACTAGGTCATAGGTTGATGTGAAACCATGTTGGTTCACAAGTTAGGGCACTATACGGCCCGGTTTCACGTTAACGGGGAGATTCCCCCTTATACAGGTCCATAACCTTCGCTTCTAGGTTAGAGCGCATGCATGCGAGGGGGACACATGCAAGCACATATACCAACCTTGCACCACACTCACACACATATGCTACGGACACATGCAAGTTTTCAGATGATTCCGACGTTCTCGCGGACTTCCACCGGCGAAACCCTGATGATCTGCGGGCCTCGGATCGTCTACCTAATGGAAATGAAGTTCAGCATCCTCTAGAACCTTATGGTCTATTGCAAAGTTAGTGTTTCCATGGTCTGAATACTAACAAATAGGCAACAAAAAGTTAAATCATTTGAAAGAAAAAATAAAAAGAAAATTAGAAAATAGCATGAGACACACGGCAAAGGACAAAGCACACGGCAAAGATGTCCTTTGCCGTGTGCCTGTGGCCGTCAAACACACGGCAAAGGTCCTTTGCCGTGTGTCTCTATCCCACAGACACACGGCAAAGAATTTTTTTCCACCTTTAGCAAGAAATTAGAAAATAGCAAAAAAAAAATAAGCCTTTGCCGTGTGTTTTCCTGGGGGTACACGGCAAAGCTCTTTGCCGTGTTCCTCCCTGGTTGGCACACGGCAAAGGCAGCTAACTAGATAGGCTCGGGCCCGCCCCCGCCCCTCCTGCCTTATCCTCTCCCCACACACCCGAACCGCGCCTGCCCACACCCGACCCCGCCGCCTCGATCCAGCGCCGCCGCCACCGCCTCCGCGCCGCCGCCACCTGCCCCCGCGCCGCCGCTGCCGGCTCCTCCTCGTCCCGGTCCACCCCCACCCGCCTCCGCGCCCATCCGCCCCGCGCCCCATCCTCCCCGGCCGGCCCGCCCCCTCCACCTCCGCGCCAGCCACCGCCCCCGGCCCTGGGATCTCGCCGGCGGCTCCACCTCCGCCCGGTCCAGCCCCCCCTCCACCCACCGCCGGCCCGCCCCATCACCATCGGTATGTATGCATGTATGTGTAGCTAGGTAGTATGTATGTGTAGCTAGTATTTATGTGTATGTGTAGTATATGTATGTGTAGCTAGCTAGTATATATGTGTAGTATATGTATGTGTAGCTAGTATGTATGTGTATGTGTAGCTAGTATGTATGTGTTGTATATATATGTATGTGTAGCTAGTATATATATGTATGTGTAGCTAGTATGTATGTGTATGTGTAGCTAGTATATGTATGTATGTGTAGCTAGTATGTATGTGTAGTATATATTTCTAGTATATATATTGTTAGATATATATAGCATGTATTTGTCCCATGTATTTGTTACATATATGTATAGTAGTATGTATATATGTTGTTTCATATATGCATGTGTATAGTAGTAATTTAGGAATTATGTGTAATTTTTTGGCATGTCTATAGTAGTAATTTAGTAATTTTTCTTCATGCAGGGGATATGTGTCGAGTCTGAGGGTGGGGTTGTCGACTGCGTAGGTCATTTTGCGGGAGGGTCGAGCATCTTCTTCACCTCTCGATCACGCTTCAAGGGTAAAAATCTATTCTCCTATCTTGCAAATACCTAGGGTTATTTTCGTGTGTAGATCACCAAGTCTGTCGCGTTACCTAGGCGTCTCTTCCCGGCCGTAAGGGTTACGCGGATAAATATGCATTAGTGGTCTCGCATATTATGAAGCATAACTCTTACAGCATTTATCGGGACAGCCGGCGGATGCGTAGTTGGGTATGTTTTCCTTGTTCTACTCCAGTCCGAGATAGGATTTTGGCTGCGCCTCCCTGTTGTTCTCCGGATGCACATCCCTCTTGGCTTTTTGCCGAGACGTGTATCGGGAGAGCAGCGGGGAGGTGCTGCCGAAATTCTGTGTCGGATCGGGGTAGAGCAGGGAGAACATACTCAATCTACGGATCCGGCGGTTGATAGGACCCTCTTTACCTATTAGAGAGACAGGTGGATATATTTATGGCGTAAAATATATGTTTGCTAAAATTAACCGAACTAATACCGGATTTATTTATATGGCATGATTAATTGAAAGCATTATATATGTCGTTTTTGGTACTGATTAGAGGATGGAGAATCGTGACTGGATGTATGATGGCTATGTCAGTAAGTGGGACTTTACCTCAGAATGGCAAGAAAAGGCCGAGGACTTTGTGAACCGGGCATTTGCCGTCCCTAGCAGACCCAGAAGAATTTTCTGCCCCTGTGCAAGATGCAAGAACCTGAATACACATTCGAAGGATGATGTGAGTACTCACCTGCTCAATTACGGGTTCACACCATCCTATAAGACTTGGACATTCCATGGTGAAAAGTTAGCGAAACGTGCTAGGAGGGAGTCACGGCAGGGTCAGCAGCAGAGTCAACCAAGGGGAGAATTTGATGTTGGTTTTGATAGGTGCATAGAAAACTTTGTGAATGCTAATGCGCCTGAAAGCCCTCATGTAGAGGCGGAGACTCCTCAGGAGGCGGAGACAAGTGAGGAGCCGGAGGAAAACACGGCAAAGTACTACGAGACTTTGTTTGCCTCACAGAGACCCCTTCATGCACATACAGATGTTACCCAACTGGATGCCATAGCTCGCCTTTTGGCCTTCAAGAGCCACAGGAACTTGACCAGAGAGGACTTTGATGATATGCTTGCCGTCGTTGGCAGCATTCTGCCGAAAGGGCACCTCTTGCCGGAGAACTTCTACTATTCGACCAAACTCCTCCGTGACCTTAAGATGTCATATGAGTCGATACACACTTGTCCGAAGGGATGCATGCTATTCACAAAGGAGCATGCTAAGACAAATTATTGTATCCGCTGCAAATCCTCTAGGTACTTTGAGGTCGATCCCGATGGTGATGGTCAGAAGAGGCAGACCGGGGTTGCCCAAAACATTCTTCGGTATCTTCCAATCATACCGAGGCTCCAGCGACTCTTCATGACCGAGGATACTGCCCAGCAGATGCAGTGGGCAGTAGAAGGGAACAGATACCTCGACAAGATGATACATCCGTCGGATGGTAGTGCATGGAAGAACTTTGTCAAGAAATATCCTGATAAAGCCGGTGACAAGAGGAGCGTAGCAGTTGCCATATCAACCGATGGGTTCAATCCATATGGCATGTCGGCTTCAGCATATAGTTGTTGGCCAGTGTTTGTTATTCCCCTGAACCTCCCCCCTGGCGTCTGCATGAGATCAGAGAACATGTTTGTCTCAATGATAATCCCAGGGCCGAAATACCCGGGTAAGAACATGAATGTGTATCTAGAACCGCTGGTGGATGACTTGCTTCGTGGCTGGGAAGGTCGGGGGATCCGAACATTTGACGCTTCAAACAACGAGCACTTCGATGTGTATGTCTGGTACCATACCTCTCTGCATGACCTACCAGCACGTGCGTTGTTCTGCGGCTGGTGCACACATGGGAAGTGGCCTTGCCCAGTGTGCATGCAATCTCTGACTTTCTTCTGGCTGTCGAAGGGAGGCAAGTATTCCTGCTTTGATGAACATCGACAGTGTCTTGAGCCGAATCATCCATATAGGAGTGATAAAAAGAGGTTCAAGAAAGGTCGTGTTGTCCATGATCCAAAGCCACGTCTAAAGACCGGAAAGGAAATCAAGGCTGAGTTGGAAGCTCTCCAGCCAAACTCCGATGGGAATGGTTTCGTGGGATACGGGGATACGCACCAGTGGACCCACATTCCGTGCTTATGGAAGCTCCCTTACTTTGAGGATCTTGAGCTCCCGCATAACATTGATGTAATGCACACCGAAAATAATATCGGTGAGGCCCTTTGGAGCACCATAATGCAAACCGAGAAGACGAAAGATAACATCAAGGCTCGAATTGATCAAGAAGCATTGTGCGATAGGCCAAAGTTGAACATGCAGCCACCCGGAGCCAAAGGCAGAAAAAGGTGGTCTAAGCCAAAGGCTCCTTTCTGCCCAACAAAGCCCCAAAGAAGGGAGATCTTCTAGTGGATCGCGCAAAGTTTGTTTTTCCCTGATGGTTATGCGGCCAACTGGATGAGGGGTGCGAACATGGAAACATTGCGAGTACAAGGGCTCAAGAGTCATGACTACCACGTATGGCTTGAGCGGATAATGCCGGTGATGATTCGAGGCTATGTCGATGAGGAGACTTGGCGAGTGCTGTCGAGGTTGAGCTTTTTCTTCCGCCAGATTTGTGCTAGGGAGTTAGACCGTAAAGTGCTTGAGAAGCTACATGAACAGGCACCCGAGTTGCTTTGCGATCTAGAGATGCTCCTTCCGCCAGGGTTCTTCAATCCGATGCAACATATGATCTTGCATCTTGCGGACGAGGCTTTAAAGGGGGGACCTGTGTGGGCCCGTTGGCAGTATCCGCCCGAGAGAGAAACAAAGAAGCTTCGTAAGAAAACAGGCAATAAATGCAAGATCGAGGCATCCATAGCCGAGGCAGTCCTTAACGAGGAGGTTGCAAACTTCACCACAAAGCACTATGATGCCAACATTCCCACAAAGCACAACCCAGTGTTTCGTTACAATGCCGCCAACCCTGAAGATGTACCCAATCTTAGCATCTTCGTTGGGCTAGGTGGCAAATCAAGTGGCACAAAGAGGTTCGCAATGAAAAAACTTGAGCGGGAGTTGATCCACTCGTATGTCTTGAACACCATGGAAGAAGTGAAGCCGTACATCGAGTAAGTGATCACCATTTAGTTTTCCGCAAACATTCACTGCTATGTCCGTGCCTAACTGTCCTTTAAATTGTTATAGACGATTCAAGAGTGCACATTGGAAGAATCCAAATAGGGAGCCTAACCCTCAAGAGGAGCAGGATCTTTTCGATAAGGGTGGTGGTTTCGGTTTCGTCAGCTGGTTCTGTGGTTTGGTACTATTCGAGCCAACTTGTTGTGCTACACTTCTTGTGATAAACTTCTTATGCTAAACTTCTCGTTCTAACTTGTAGGCAAGAACTGACAAAGAGATGCAACCCGAGCTAAGAAATATTGCCAGGGGCTTTAACCATTCAGTCGACACGTTCAATGCTTATGACGTGAATGGGTATCGCTTCCATACCCATGAATACACAACTAGCCGGCCCAACCGGAAGACAACAAATAGCGGGGTCTTTTGTGAAGGCTCAGATGGCCTCCAGTACTATGGAAGAGTCGAGGGTATATATGAGCTGAATTACGGTTTTGGCAAAGGGCTAAATCCCGTTGTATTCAAATGTCATTGGTTTGACCCACATAAGGTGAAACGGGATCCTGAAATTGGACTGGTCGAAGTTAAGAGAAACTCCGTTTATGCGGGAGATGATGTTTACATTTTGGCTACTCAGGCCTTCCAAGTATTCTATCTTCCGTACCCATGCCAAAACCCGACAAAACGTCTACAGGACTGGGATGTTGTGATGACGGTACCGACACGCAATAGGCCGCCCTTTCCAAACAAGGATGATTACCGCCGCCTAGACCCCTCAACAAATGATGGCGAGTTTTATCAAGAAGAAGGGCTCCCCGGGCAATTCACTATCGACTTGTCCGCCGATGGTGACATGGTCGTAGACGATGAGCAAGAAGAAGCTGAGGAGGAAGACACTGCGCAAGATGAAGCTGAGGAGGTTCACAACCAACAAGATGTGAGTTTGCTCGAGGCGTTCCATGCAGGCCTTGACGTGAACGATCCACAGGGACCACCTCCAGGTTTCGTGGATGATTATTGGTGGCCGGAAAATGATAGCGATGACGAAACCTCTCGTCCAATTCATAATCCCGACTCAGGATTCTGATCCATGCATGTAGTAGTAATAATCTTTGTAGTAGTGTTTGCTATGTAATCCCACCGGGCTATGTAATAAAATTTCTTTCCTTTTGTCTTTGTATTTGTAAGAACTCTATTCTATGTAATAAAATTTCTTTCCTTTTGTCTTTGTATTTGTAAGAACTCGTATCCCCAAAGTCGAGAGAGGACAGGTATTTTCGAGATTCATATAGCATGGGGATGTGACGGTGGCAGGCCCAGGAAAGGATTCTCGATCCACGACAACGATTCCTTTCGAGGAGTCGTTGCCGTGGAGACCGAATCCTTTCCTTGGCTTGCCGCGTATCATACCCATGCTATATGGATCATGGAAGTATTTCTCTTCTTTCGTCTTTGCCGATACGAATATAGATTAGCTAGCGTGACTTAAATGGAATATATTAGATAGCCCTAAAGTCGAAAGGAAAGACATTACTTCACTATTCGTATAGCATGGGCGACATTGTTATATGAATCGTGAAATGGTTTCTTTCCTTTCGTCTTTGGAGAAACACAAGGAAGGCTTCATCTCGTATCCCCCAAGTCGAGAGAGGACAGGTATTTTCGAGATTCATATAGCATGGGGATGTGACGGTGGCAAGCCCAGGAAAGGATTCTCGATCCAAGACAACGATTCCTTTCGAGGAGTCGTTGTCGTGGAGACCGAATCCTTTCCTTGGCTTGCCGCGTATCATACCCATGCTATATGGATCATGGAAGTATTTCTCTTCTTTCGTCTTTGCCGATACGAATATAGATTAGCTAGCGTGACTTAAATGGAATATATTAGATAGCCCTAAAGTCGAAAGGAAAGACATTACTTCACTATTCGTATAGCATGGGCGACATTGTTATATGAATCGTGAAATGGTTTCTTTCCTTTCGTCTTTGGAGAAACACAAGGAAGGCTTCATCTCGTATCCCCCAAGTCGAGAGAGGACAGGTATTTTCGAGATTCATATAGCATGGGGATGTGACGGTGGCAAGCCCAGGAAAGGATTCTCGATCCACGACAACGATTCCTTTCGAGGAGTCGTTGTCGTGGAGACCGAATCCTTTCCTTGGCTTTCCGCGTATCATACCCATGCTATATGGATCATGGAAGTATTTCTCTTCTTTCGTCTTTGCCGATACGAATATAGTGTGTGTTTAAAACTTGAGTATTATTGTACTGTTATGAATCTTGTGTCACTGATGTGTACTAATAAACTACTCTTTTCACTCTATTTTGCAGGTGATTGAAAGATGCCGGGGGGAAAGGGAGTTACAAGAAAGCTGAAAAGCTTGGCAAAACTGGTGACTGGTGGTTCAAAAGATGTCAGGGGGAAGCAGCCTACTAGTGCTACTGCTAGTGCTCCACCGCGCACTTCACAGCGGCGAGGGCGTGGGAGGCGTGCGAGGACTCCTAGTCCCCCTCCGGTCTTCGAGGAGGACGAGCAGGAGCAGGAGCAGGAGCAGGAGCAGGAGCAGGAGAAGGAGAAGGAGAAGGAGGGGGAGGACGACGAGGAGGAGGAGGAGCCAGTTCGGCGTCAGGAGGATGAGGGGACGCACTCGGATTCTGACGAGGAGGAGCAGGAGCAGCAGGAGGATGAGGATGAGGGGTTGGGGTCTTTACCCTACGAGGTTGACACGTCCTTGAGGTGGGCGCCTCCGGAGGATGAGACGGAGTACCTTCAGGAGTACGCGGCCATGGACCCGAGCCTGGTGCCACGGGAGAAGGCTCCATATCGGCGTGGGGTTTCGAGACTCCCCGACCTACCTTATCCCTATGCGGACAAGGTACTCGTGCCCGCTGGGTCGAGGTACATGATTTGACCCTAAACCATACATTGTAATTTTTATCACATACTGACCTTGTCCTTTTCATTTTGCAGTGCCTTTTCATATGAGGATGGGATCAAGCCATATCGTGGCTACTCAAGCATCCTTGGAGCCTTGGTTAGAAAGTATTTTCCTGGGATTGTCACTCTCCCAAATGGTTCAAAGGATGTGGCTTGGACTTGGAAGCATTATCACTATGCCGAAGATCCCGACAAAAAGTACACCACCATCGCGGAGAAGGTTCAGGTTTTGTTCTGGGTAAGTTTGTTTTGCTTGTCATAATTCAATCGCCTTGAGGATGAAATACACTTGAACTCGTGGCTTGTCATAATTCAATCGCCTTTGACCCCCCTTTTTTCCCTATGTGCATACTTGTAGAAGTTCTTCGACATGGACAGGACGCGCAAAAGGGAGTGTTTGATGATTGTTCACGAGCTTGCCAAGAGGAAGGTGCAAGACATGCACTACGAGGCACGCGTGAACTGCGTTCGCAACTGGTTCGGCGATCGCAAGATTTGGATGAACAAGAGCCAAGCCCGGGAGATGCTCTTCGAGCCGTGGCAGTACCTGCAGGTAGTTGCATTTTTGTTTTATTGATTTCTTGACCTTATTCTATTTTCTATTGTACTAATACGTGTGTCTTGTGGAAGTAGAACCCTCCTCAGTTCGTGGGTAATGACGAGCGGTGCTTCACGGCAATGGTAGCGTGGTGGACACACCCCAATTACCTCCAGAAACACGCTGATGCAAAGAAGCGGCGAGAGGAGATGGGGGTGGATCACACCGCCAAGGCAGCATCCCCCTCGCCCTTCTTAGGCAAAAAGAGGTGAGAAAATGCTTTATTTGTTCTTGCTTGTAATTTTATTCTTTACTTCGCCCTTTGGAGTCCCCCTTCACTTAACTTCGTGCTCTTTTGTGCAGAAAATAAAGACAGGTCAAGAGCCGTCCGTGTTTGCCGTTTGGAAGAAGACACGCACGTTAGATGAGCCTAGGAACGGGAGCCTATGGATGAACGAGGGAGCCAGGCTCCGGGGTGAGAAGTACCCTGAGAAGTACAAGGAGGTGCATGGAGAAGATTCTAACCCTGAGACCGCCCCCTTCGACCCCGAGGTCGCCGTGCTGGCGGGAGAAGGCCAGAAGAATGGTCGCCTATGGATCGGTCACGGGTCCGTCGACCCTAAGACCATCCCATCTATGCGCCAGGTCCGGCGTGGTAGGACGAGCGACCAGCCTGCTATAGAGACCCGCCCACGGCCTTCGGTTGTAGCTCTCGAGCAGTTACGGTATGTTCTTCCTCGGTCATCTATGTTTTACTACATGTTTTGTGTTGCAATGTTCATCTAATCGTGGCGACACGACGCAGGAGGAGATGGCCGCTGATAGGGCACGCAGAGAGGCGGCCGAGCAGCGGCAGCAGCAGCTGGAGCAGCAGATGGCCCATCAGCAGGGGTTGCTGGAGCAACAGGGGCAGATGATGCGGTGGATGACACAGCAAATGCTCATCAATTCTCAACCAGGGACTCTTCCCACTCCTCCTTTTGCCTTCTCGTGGGTAAGTGATCAAGTGTCTTATTGTCCAATGCTCGCAATTTTCAATCTTGCCTTATTGTCTAATGCTCACAATTTCCAATGCTGCAGATGGACGATGCGATGCCGCCGCCTGGTGGGTCCGCCGGTGGATCGAACAACCAGGTGCCGCCGTCTTTCACCGTCAACAATCCGTCGGTCGTCCGGAGGCTGAATCAGAGTCCTCCAGGTTTGTTTTCTTATACTTGTCAAATTTATCCATGCCATCGCATTTGTAGAAATTTTAGCCATGATATGACACTTGTAGAAATTTTAGCCTTGTCATGATACTTATAGAAAATTTAGAAATTCCATGACACTTGTAGGAAATTTAGCCTTGCCATGATACTTATAGCAAATTTAGCAATTCCATGACACTTGTAGATAATTCTATGCCATTGTCAAAATTTTAGCCATGCTATGACACTTGTAGAAATTTTAGCCTTGCCATGACACTTATAGAAATTCAAGACTTGCCATGGGACTTGTAGATATTCGTGATTTTACTTGTCATATTGATGTAATTTGCCATGAGACTCGTCAAAATCCCATGTTATTTCCATTTCCATCAACTTGCCTAGAAACTTGTACATATTGATGATTTTACTTCTCATATTTATGTGCTTGTCTTGAACTTGTAGGATCTCACGATGGAGCATGAGCTTGTGGAGCACTCGGAGTTGATGATCTTGTAATATTTGTCTAGTTTAGGTCTTATAACTTGTTGGTTATGCACTTGGTAGTATTTGACACTTGTGGCAAGAATAAACACTAGCATTTGACAATTGTAATATTTGTGAAATCTCTTGCTTTCGTGGTGATGATGTTTGCTAGTGTTGATGATGCATTTTGGTGTTGGTGATGATTATATTGTTGTTGTTGATGAGTATATTATTGTTGTTGATGAGTATATTATTGTTGTTGATGATCTGTAGATCATATATATATATATATATTATGTTTTGAATTGCAGGAAATGACTGGAAACAGGAAAAAAATTGAAAAATGACAGCCCCTTTGCCGTGTGTATACACACGGCAAAGAAGCCACGTGTGAGCCACCTGTGCGCCCCTGGGCAATGTCACAGGGCCTTTGCCGTGTGTCCCCCCACGGGCACACGGCAAAGGAATGAACGTTGCCGTGTGTCACCCCTAATGAGCACACGGCAAAGAGCACACACACGGCAAAAACAATGCACACGGCAAAGGTTGAGGCACACGGCAAAGGTTGAGGCACACGGCAAAGAGGAGGCACACGGCAAAGGTTGAGGCACACGGCAAAGACCAGGGACACGGCAAAGAGGAGGCACACGGCGAAGAAAGAACACACAGCAAAGAGTCATCACACACGGCAAAGGAGGAACACGGCAAAGATGTGTCGGCTCCGTTAGACGGACGAAACCGTCAAGTACTTTACTTTGCCGTGTGGATGCAGTAAACACACGGCAAAGGCTTTGCCGTGTTCCGGGCGCAAAGACACACGGCAAAGAGCCTTTGCCGTGGCTGCCGTTGCCGTGTGGCTTTTGCCGTGTGCATGCACACGGCAAAGCCTTTGCCGAATTCTGGGGGGGCTTTGCCGTGTATTTTTCCCACACGGCAAAGAGCCTGTGTGCCGTAGTGAGGGTTTCTTTAGTGGCGTCAGTTGTAATGTTCGCCTAGCGGCCTTGGTCATGTGCTGTCTTGAGTGTGTCGGGTGTGCATGTTTTGGCGTCTGTGTATACTTTGTACAAAAAATTTCTTTTCTATCAATGAACCGAAACGTAAGGCTTTTACGTTTTCATGGAAAAAAATACAACCAACGTTGACCTTGCGAATTGATGGAACATTCTGCACCACATCTAAAACTTTTGTGCAGAAACACAAAATAAACAATTCTGCGATGCTGCACAAGACAAGAGATAAATGTAGCAACAAACTATCTACCTTTCTCTTACTCGTATGTGTACAATCTTGCAATCCACATGCATCTTGAGTACCATAACAATCAAGGCGGGCGTCCAAACGAATCAAAACAAAAGATTGTTAACTAGGTTATCATATCCTATCAATAGCAAAAGCCAGTTAAACAAACACAAGCCGGTTCATTTTACTATGGTGAAGGGAAATTTGCAAAGGATAATCCACCTCCCTTCTCTCAAGGGTCCAATAATGGCTCTGGCTCTTATTTTTTCCTCGGTGTTCTCTCACCACACATTTTTTTGGATAAAATTGATCTAATCACTACCTCCACCTATAGTTCTACACTACTGAACTTGGTGCAGCTTAGTCAGAGTCCCTAAGATGAACATGTGAAGTACTTTTCATGATGGTTCTAATAATTTTGAATTGAAAATTAGAAGTTTACCCGCAAAAATGATTTGTAGATGTTAGTATTTTTTGGATATACTGGATCAAAATTTACGTAGTTTGACTGGCGATTACATTTATAAGATTATGACGGTTCTATAACTTCTTTATTTTTGTTCCATGCTGCATTCTCTTCACATGGACCGTAATTGCAATATGGTGACACCGCAATATCACAACAGTGGGACATGAACCGTATTCAACATGGAGAAACACAAAGAGCACAATATTGTGGACAAAACAATATATCATTTGTGTCATGTATCCAAGTTTGGAAGTTGGTTTGTTGTAGTGAAGACCTATGAATAAAATTAATATAAGTTTTGTTAAGGAAGTACTAATATGAGTTGGGGATGTGCGAGGGTGGAATAAACTGAAAGTTTGTGGGATTGGCAGAATATGTTGATGTATTGTTGAGCCTCATTAGCATATAAGTCTAGCTACAAGACTTAAAAGGGAAGGATACGGATATGGATATTGATATTGATACTGATACTGATACAAATCTTATACTACCAAATTAAATATACTATACCTAATATATATCTGACATAACTAAATAGTACATCACAAATATTAATACAAATGTCCAAATATGTAATGCTACAAAATCTCTCTGCAACTAAAAGAACCTTAACAAGATGATGTGCTTGTCCCTCAAACTACGCCATCGCTATGTTAGTTTTCTACCGCACCTCGGAGCTCTGAACCAAAATGATAATATTTATTTCATTCAAAAATATGATACTAGCTTCGGCCAGACTATATTTTTGAGGGAAACAGCCAGGACTATGAGCTTTATTCATTGCCAACAATACTTACAACATTAACAAGTTTGCTAGGAATAAAACTAGGGGGTTCATCGACCCAACTACAAGAAATTTTAGAAATAAAACACTCTACACTAGTAGAAAACAGGCCTTTCGTCCAGGCCATTAGTCCCGGCTGTGGCCGGGGCCAGGACTAATGGCCCGCGCTGGACGGCCAGAGCCACCCCAAACCATAGTTCCCGGCCCGTTAGACCCCATTAGCCCTGGTGTGAGACACAAACCGGGACTAAAGGGTCTGGGGCCTGCCGCTCGCTGCGGGCACCCCCTTTAGTCCCGGTTTGTATCTCAAACCGGGACTAGTGGTCTGGCCCTATATATATGGCAGATCTCCCTCCACCTCTCAACTGTTTTTTTCCTGGTGGGAGAGGTGGTGTTGTGCTATTTTTTTCTTGTTCATATGTACTAGAGCTGTTCGGTGAAATGCCCATTAAAGCGATGCGACTTTAGGTCACACAAGATAGACATGATATGAGGTGCCCAAGCCACACTTAAGTTTTCTCATCTTTGTTTCCAAGTGTAATAAAAGGTAAGCAACTATTTTATCGTTTAGACCGCGCGGTACTAATTTTAGCATCATGACTGCGTTTGATATATATTTGTATGATACAGATGAGCCATCCATGGATTCACAGTGACCGACGCTCTGCCGCTTTCAGAGAAGACATGCGTTCTTTTCGACTTGTGGCCGAGGAGAACAAGCGGCGGGATGGTTTTATGTGTTGTCCATGTATTGACTGTAGGAATGAGAAGGCTCACACTTCCGCAAGAGTCATTCAGAGCCACCTGCTTCAGTCTGATTTTATCTCTGGCTATAATGTTTGGACCAAACTCGGAGAAAGAGGGGTTGCGATGGAAGACGTCGATGAAGAAGAGAACGATGGTGACAACTATCGATCTATGTTCCCTGCATACGCCGATACCACAATGGGAAGACAATGAAGAAGAAGGAGGTGAAGAACGGGAACCAGACCGGCCCGCTGATGATCTTGGTGGAGTCATTTCTGATGCAAAGCAAGACTGCGACGCAGAAAAGGAGAGGTTGTAGTTCAAGCAGATGTTACAGGACCACAACAAATTGTTGTACCCAACTTGTGAAGATGGCCAGAAGAAGCTGGGTAGCACACTGGAATTGCTGAAGTGGAAGGTAGAGACCGATGTGACTGACTCAGGATTTGAGAAGTTGCTGGTACTCATGAAGAAGTTGCTTCCAAGAAATAATGAATTACCCGCCAGTACATATGATGGGGATATGCCTACCAGGGTATGCCCAGCAGGACGTTTCCTATTGGCCCAAGTCGCCAGCGAGTGGGCCTGCAGGACGGCGACTAGATCGAGACTTGGCGAGGACTAAGGCGACTGGAAGCTGGAGGCCCAGAAGCGTAGCTAGGTCCAGTCGGACTAGGCCAAAGACCCTCCGAATCCTTAACTAATTCGGTTGTAATATGTAAACCCTAGCGAGGTGAGCCTATATAAACATCCCTAGGGTACACATTAAGGATACGTTCCATCATACACACAAGCGACTCGCCGCCTAGTCGTCGAGCTCCCCCCTTGTACTCTCACCATAATACAATCTAGCAGGAGTAGGTATTTACCCTCCGGGGGGTCGAACCTGGGTAAAACCTTGTGTCTCTGCCCTCATCTCGCACCGCAGATGGCTGGCCGCCCTTGACCCATGTTCTACTACTCGCTGCCGATTGCAGCATCTAATGTGGCCATTCCCACGACAGTGGCGCCCATCGTGGGGCCTGGCCGGTCAGGCCGGTGTTCTGCGGCGAGATCCAATCTTCCCATCAATGAGTCGATCGCCACCGTCCGCATGATCGCGATCGGCGAGATGCTCAAGATCTTGCCGAGCAGCTACGTCCCGGCGGCACGACCCGTCACACATAGCGTGATTATGCCGGTCGGCACGATCAGCCTCTAAGTCGGTCTCACCGACGTCATCGTCTCGGGGGACTCGGCTCGCATCCGCGAGTCGCCACCACGCGACCGGATCTCTAAGAGCCAGGTCCGCACGATTCACCGCCTCTCCTCCGAGTACGACTCGGCCCACAACAACGTGGCCGAAACCACCATGGCCGCGGACGACGCGGCCCTCAACGACGACGCCGATTCGGCAACCCCGGCGTCGGCCGCCAGATCCATCGTCGCCGCATCGCCCGCGGGCTCCATCACCCAGGTCTCCAACGTAGGAGACTTCGAGGACCCCTCCATCCTTGGGATATTCGACTTCGAATCCGGGTCAGAGAACTCCGCCGACCTCCACAACGGAACCGGTCGCCACGCCGCGACCTACATGGCGACTAGCGCCGACCCCCCGGAAGACCCCTTCTCCACGCCGATCCCACCAAACGCGACGGCAACGGAGGTCGAGGAACTCCGCCTACGGCTGGCGGAGGCAGTCCGCAAGGAACAAGCCGAGCGCGATTTTTTTTGCCTCGAGCAGGTGACAGCGCAGGAGCTATCGCGCTATCACCAACTCTGAATCAGGTCGCGCCTGAACCCTACCGTTCAGGGGCGCGCCCTGAACTTCGACGATGAAAATGACCTGGCTCGCGTGGCTGAGCGTGCAATCTGCGAGAACGCGCCGCCAGGAGGAAGCGCTCGACCCCCACCAGGGGCGACGCCCAACGGCGCCCCACCACCACCCAACCGCGCGCCCCCAGGGACCAACCAAGGATCGTGGTCTCCTCACGAGAGCGAGATGCGAATGGCCTCCCGCTGTTCTCCACCCCAATGGACAACGTCGTCGCGAGCCGAGCAGCAGTCAACAACATCCAAGTCACTGGGGAAGGCGCCCTGCAGATCCAGTACGCCAAGGCTCTGCTCGCCAAAGAAGTTGAGCAACAAAACACGGGCGCCGACTCACATGGTCAGATGTACTCGCGTTCATCAGGCAGTCGGGCGGCCTCGAGCGGCCGCCCAATGGCGGAGAATACCCTCAACTGCCCACCACCTGAGCCCCTGCAGCTCCAACACCGACCCGCAAACGCGGCACTCTCCACCAACGACCCACGGCTGGCGAACAACTTCGTCGCCGCCAACGGGCAGCCCTTCGACGCACGCACCCACATCATCAACAACCAGAGCTGACGCGCACGCCATCCTGAAGACCTGAGGCATACCCTCACCAACCGCCGCGACGGCGAACCGAGGGGATCGCTGAGCCCAGTCGGACCCCAGTGCTTTGGACCGATGATCCGAGGTAAAAGATACACGGCGAACTTCAAAGCACCGAAGGATATCGAGAAGTACGATCCCTCGTACGATCCGTCCGTGTGGCTAGACACTTACCTCATGGCGATGGGGATCGTCGGCCGCACCGTCCTACTCGCCTCCCGCTACCTTCCCCTAATGATGGAGGGAGCGTGCAGGCAGTGGATAAACACTCCCTGCGGATAGCATCAACTCCTGGGAGGAAATGCGCGACGCCTTCGTCAGGCACTTCGAGGGTTCATACACCCGCGCCACCACCATCGAGGACCTGGAGCGATGCGTCCAGGGACCCCGTGAGTCGACCCGCAGTTGGGTCCAACGGTGGCAAGACCTATGGTACAACGCGGCCAGAATCCACCTGGACACCGCGATCCACTGCTTCAAGACCTCGTGCCGCTACGAGCCCCTGGTCGCCAAGCTCAAGCGAGTGTACAGAACACTCGACAACATACCGGACCTCCTGGAGATCGCAAAGAGGTACGCGGAGGAGGACCCAAACCAAGAAACCGACGACGAGTCGGGAGGAAATCACCGCACGAGCGGCCACGACAACGGAAGGCGACCCGAGCTACACTACAGCAACACTTGCCTCACCGGCAAACGCCGCGGTGATGGGCAAGTCGACTTTGTCGCCAACGCCGGATACACGTCGCGCGAACCCAAGAGCTTCCGCTGCGACGGAGGCCAGCGCCACGACGGTGGCAACTGCAAGGCAAAGCCGAGGTTCGATCCCATGGCTCTCCTCAACCAACCCTGTGTGTTTCATAGCAGGGAAGGAAAGGCCGCCACGCACTCGACCGCCGACAACCACTCTCTCAAGGAGATCGAGAAGGCACGGCGCGCGCGGTAAGACCCTGACAACAACCCGCCAAACGGCGGAAAGTTCGGCAGCATCGCCGACTCGCTCCACACCTTCACAGGCTTCAACACGAAGCGCGAGAAGAAGGTCATCGTCCGAGCCATCGCCGTCAATGCAGTGTCCTAGATAGACATCCCCCAGTTCCTCAACTGGTCCGAGCAACAAATCACCTGGAGCCGCGAGGACCACCCGCCACGGATCAAATATCCGGGCCGAGTCGCCTTAGTGGTTAAGCCCAAGGTGGGAGACTACTGGCTCCCCAAAACGCTGATGGACGGCGGCAGCTCCATCAACATCCTGTACCTGGACACGTTCAGGTGACTGCGGCTCCCGCAGTCAATAATCGAGACGACCTACACCACCTTCCACGACATCGTCCCCGGTCGGAAGGCGTACCCGATCGTCAAGGTGACGCTGCCAGTCACCTTCGGCACACCAGCAAACTTCCGCACCGAGCGGATCGTCTTCAAGCTGGTGTCGTTCAACAGCCCCTACCACTGCGTCCTGGGGCGCCAGGCGTTCGCCAAATTCATGGCAGCGCCCCACTACGCGTACAACGCGATGAAGCTACCTAGGCCATGCGGCATCGTCACTGTCCATGGCGACCCCGACATGGCCGTAGAAGCGAGGCCAAAGGCGCCGAACTCGCTGACGCCGTCATCTCGGCGGAGGCCAACCACGCCGAGGAGCTTGCCAAGTATGCGAGCGGGGTCAACAACAATGACCCCACCATACTCAAGAAGCCCAATTCGGAGGGTGGAAACTCCACCGCCTTCGAGGCAACGACACACACCCGCACCGTCGATTTGGTCCCAGGCGACTCCATCCAGACGGTGATGATCGGGACGGGCTTGAGCCCAGCATAGGAAGGCGCGCTCATCGAGTTCCTCCGTGAGAATAGGGACATCTTCGCATGGAAGCCAACTGACATGCCTGGTGTCCTGAGGGAACTCGCTGAGCACAAACTCAACGCCAACCCCAAAGTGCGACCTGTCAGCAGTCGCTGCGGCCCTTCAATGAAGAGCGCCGACGAGCCATCGCCGAGGAGGTGCAGCGTCTACTCGCTGTAGGCTTCATTCGGCCAATCAAATACTCCAAGTGGCTGGCAAACCCAGTCCTGGTCGAGAAAAAAAACAGGACCTGGAGAATGTGTATCGATTACACAAATTTAAACAGCGCATGCCCGAAGGAGCAATTCGTCCTCCCGCGGATCTACCAAATCATTGATTCCACCGCGGGCTCGGAGGCGCTATGCTTCCTCGACGCCTACTCTGGGTACAACCAGATCAAAATGGCCGTCGAGGACGAATTAAATACGGCGTTTATCACGCCATTCGGAGCCTTCTGCTACACCGCCATGACCTTCGGCCTCAAAAACGCTGGGGCGACCTACCAGAGGTGCATGCAGGAGTGCCGTGCGAGCCAAATTGGCCGCAATATCCACGTCTACATCGACGACGTGGTGGTAAAATCCACCCGCCAGGGCGATCTACTCGCCGACCTGGCGGAAACCTTCGCCAACTTGCGAAGGTACAAGATAAAGCTAAACCCAGGAAAGTGCACCTTCGATGTACCTACTGGATAGCTACTGGGATACATCGTCTCCAAGCGCGGGATCGAGGCGAACCCCGCCAAGATCAACATGATCGCCCGACTCGGCAGACCCGAGTGCCTGCATGATGTTCATAAGCTGGCCGGGCGAGTCGCGACTCTCAGTCGCTTCATCCCCCGGTTAGGCGAGAAGGTGATGCCCCTCTATCGCCTAATGTGCAAGAACCCCACCTTCTAGTGGGACAAGGAGGCAGACGACGCGCTCCACGCTCTCAAGGAGGTGCTACTCGCAGCACCGCTACTCGCCGCCCCCGTCGACAAGGAGCCCATGCTGTTCTACGTCGCGGCTTCCGAGCGCGTCGTCAGCACCGTCATGGTCGTTGAACGGCCAGAGGAAGGGAAGGAATTCCCGGTGGAGCAACCTGTATACTACATCAGCGAAGTCCTTACCGAGTCGCGCCAGTGCTACCCGCAGTACCAGAAATTGGTATACGCGGTCTTCAGAGCACATCGGCGACTGCCTCACTACTTCCAGGAGCACCCAATAACGGTCGTATCCTCAGCACCGTTGCAGGACATCATCCGCATCCGCGAGGCGACCGGGCGACTCGCCAAGTGGGTCGTCGAGATCGGCGTCCATAACATCAAGTATGAGCTGCGCAAGGCGATCAAGTTGCAGGATCTCGCAGACTTCCTCGCCGACTGGGAGGTGGATCAGCAGCCGGATAAGTTGCCATACCTCTATTACTGGAGCCTACACTTCGACGGCTCCAAGAATGCAGGCGGTGCAGGAGCGGGGATCGTGCTGACATCTCCGAAGGGCGACAAGCTCCACTACTTCCTCTACCTCGACTTCACCCCCTTCACCAACAACATGGCCAAGTACGAGGCGCTACTCCACGACATGCGAGCAGCCAAGGAGATGAACATCAATCGCCTGCCCTGCTACGGAGACTCCAACCTCGTCGCCGGGCAAGTCGCCGGCACCTGCGACGCCGTCTCCCCCACCATGGCGGCATACCGCCAAGCAGTAGACCAGCTGGGAGGACACGCAGGCTAATCCATCGAGTGGATCGACCGGCGGAAGAATGAGGAGGCCAACGCACTCTCTCGCATCAGTTCGGCTCGACTCGCACCACCCGCTGGTGTCTTCCTCGACAACATCACCAAGCCCTCCGTCTCTCCCCCAAGGGAGATCGACATCGGAATCCCGCTGCAACCAGAACCAGCCCTGGTCGCACTAATCGCCGAGCCAAGCGACTGGACCGCGCCATACGTCGCTTACCTAGAGGGAGGCACCCTACCCGCGGACGAAACGGAGGCCCAGATGATAGCACGCCGCTGCAAATCCTTCGTCATCATCAACGGCGAGCTCCACAAGCGCAGCGTGACCGGCGTGTTCCAACGTTGCGTCCAACCCGCTGAAGGACGCAAAATCCTCCAGGACATCCACTCCGGCGATTGCGGCCACCACGCCGGCGCCCGCTCTCTGGTCGCAAAGGACATGTGACACGGCTTCTACTGGCTCATCGCACACGCAGACGATGTCGACATTGTCCAGCGGTGCGTCGTATGCCAGAAATATGCCAACCAGAATCACGTGCCGAGCTCGGCGCTCAAGACAATCCCCATCACCTGGACGTTCGCCGTCTGGGGCATGGACATGGTAGGACCCTTCAAGAAGGCCCCCTCTGGCTTCACCCACCTCCTAGTCGCAGTCGACAAATTCAAAAAATGGTTGGAGGCCAAGCCAGTCCGCAAGTGCGACGGGAAGACCGCTACCAAGTTCCTACGCGAGCTCATCTATCTCTACGGGTTCCCAAACAGCATCATCACAGACAATGGCACCAACTTCGCCAAGGGAGCCATGGCCGAGTTCTGCGAGGAGCACAACATCCGAATCGACCTCGCCTCAGTCGCTCACCCAGAGTCCAATGGCCAGGCAGAACGCGCCAATCAGAGCATCCTCCATGGCCTAAAGCCACGGCTACAAGTCCCACTCAAGCGCATCGTCGGGTGCTGGGTCGAGGAACTCCCCTCTGTCATCTGGGACATCCGCACCTCTGTCAACAGGTCGACAGGATTCACCCCCTTCTTCATGGTTGACGGCGCCGAGGCAGTCATGCCAACTGAACTCGAGAACGACTCACCAAGGGTGGTCAACTACAAGGAGGCCGCCAACGAGCTCGCACGCCAAGATGGAGTCGACCAGCTCGACGAAGCACGGGACCTAGCTCGCTCCCGCACCGTCATCTACCAGCAAGGGCTCCGCCGTTACCATAGCCGGCGAGTACGGACTCGCACTTTCCAGGAAGGCGACCTGGTACTGCGCCTAATCCAGGACAAGAAAGGCATGCACAAGCTCTCACCCCCTTGGGAGGGACCATTCACCATCGGGCGAGTCCTGGGCAACGACGCCTACTACCTCACCGACGTACGAGGCGACGGAAAACTCGACGTCAAGCGGCCATGGAATGTAAACCTCCTACGAAAGTTCTACTCTTAGAACTCCATACATGTACCCCCTACCCACTATGAAATAAAATAGATTGGTTACCGCAAATTACGTCTACTCTTCGTGCCTTGTGCCACTCGCACTCGTAATAACAGCATCACGCTATTCGCAGAAGTCAACCTTTGGTAAAGCGACCGGCACGGCCAAGTAGTGCGGTACGAGGGCACTGGAAAAACTCAGGCCTCGTACCGTCCACGAAAAAAGACAACCCAGAGCCCCATTGGAGTCGCCTAGCTCGACTGGCTCCCCGAGCCAAGACGGCTGCACTCGCTTCCCACAGCGACCAAGTCCTCCACATCCTCGTGGCAGCGACTCGAATGGCAAAGTACCACGCTCGGGGACTGATACCATACCAAAGACGAGCGGCTAGGGAAAAGGCCAAGTATGGGAGCGCACCCAGGACTCGACATGCGACTGATCTTACAGATGAGGCAGGAGTGACGCGCCTAACATAACGCGCTTAGTCCTCACCTACCTTGGGCTTGCGACTAGAACAGCCAAGTACCACGCTCGGGGACTCGGCGACCCGACCCCGTTCGCGCCCGGGAAAATGGCCAAGTAAAGAGCACCCCTGGGAGTCGCCATGCGACTGGCTTTCCAAGCCATGGCGAGTCGAACCTAACTCGCTAACATTTCAGACAATATATAAAAACGAGGTAAACCCCATAAAAAGGGCGGACGCGCTCGGGGACTCGCACAACCAACATTCAAATCACAAAACGACTAATAAAATAACACGAGCATTCCTTCATTGCAGCAAATTTGTTTCGCATACAAGGAGAGTTACATGGTTATCCTATACTAATGCCGAATGGCAAAACATTCTATTCCGCAGGCTTCGATGAGGACGTGCCACTGTCCCTGTGGCTGCGGATGAAAGGCTCACAAGGGGTCGACGGGTACGACGTCAGCTCTCCCACCATCGCCGCATGGAACGGTTTCTCCACCTTGAAGTCACGGTGCTTCGGCTCAGGGTCATTGGGGGCGACGATCGTTTCCTGGTAGGGAATGAGGTCGCCCATCGCCCAAACGCGGTCGGAATACACCGCAGCTCGATCCATCAGCTTCAACACCTCAGCAATCTCCACCGATCCCGTCGACGAGGAGTAACCGCTCGTGACGTCGTCGAGGTCAAAATCTTTCGGGAAGTGTGTGAGCCTAAAGCTGAGCGCCATCGCTGCTCCACGACGGAAGGCCGACCGCGTCATGAATTCCACGACCGACGGGGCCTTCTCCAGGTAGCGCCATACCTCGACAAGGTTGCTGGGAATCACCTCCGTGGGCGATATCTCCTGAAGGTATGCACGGAGGCAAGTCGCTGACAACGCGGCTGAGTCGACCAGGGTGGTCACACACTGCCGCGCGTCGTACGACTGCGCCTCTTCCGTGTCATCGGTGATCCGGCCTGCAGCACACAAATAAACAGTAAGCGAAACATCAAAACCGCAACGCGGTACGTGCAATCAAAAGTCGGCTGAAGAAAAGCGTACCAATCAGCAGGTGGCCGAGGTCCGTGATGAAACTTTGAAGAGGAGAAATCATTTTGCAACCCAGCAACGAGCGCATCTGATACCTTCCGTTCTTCAGCAGAAGAAGTGACGACAGCCTTGGCTCGTCCTTCCGTCGAGCTCGCTTCCGCCTTCGCCTCCTTGAGCTCACGCTCCAGATCGGCGATTCGCTTTTCGGCCACGCTCAAAGCAGACTAAGCTGCCGTCAAGTCACCTACCGGGACAAGGCCTTGGCGAGCCTCCTTCACCTTAGACGCACTACTCTCTGTCTCCAGTACAAAACGGTCAACACCGTGACAAGTAAGCGACGAGTGCCAATTAAGGTACATACTAACCCGCAGCCGATTGAGGTTCCTTGTTCATCTCCTGGATGGCAACGAGCTCCTTCTCCACGCGGCACTTCGCAGCAAGCCGCTCGGCTGATTCGCATTGCAGGCCCTGTGCAACAACTACAACGTCAACAACCAAACAATTCCTAGGTTCCCAGCCGCTGAAATTCAGCGACTAGGCACTCGGGGACTGGACAGCGAAATTCCTAAGTGCCCAGCCGCTGAAATTCAGCGACTAGGCACGCGGGGACTGGATAACATCAAAGAAAATTAAGAATCCGACCACTGAAATTCAGTGGCCAGATCCTCGGGGACTGGACATACCTGGATGGCAGCACCTAGCATACCATGAAGATCCATCGCATCCACCGAAGCGAGCACAAGCGGAGTATGGCCACAACGTTGTTCAATCTCCGTGCCGACGGCCCCAAGAAGCTGGCTCGACGGCACTAAGGCACTCGCAGCGGCGGCCTTCGCCACGAAGCGAGGGGATGTCGCCACTGTGGCCACAACGCCACTCGAGGTCGGCTCGACCGCATCGGTCGAGCCAGTAAGCACCGTATGCTGCGACCCCGCGTCTTCCGTGTCCTTCAGAGTTACGTCCGCTGCGATTGGAGGCTCGCTCGGGGCAGTCGCCGGCTTGTCAGAAACTGTGACAACGTCGTCGCCCTTTGTTCTACTGGTGCCTTCGGCGGGAGCAATGACTTCGTCGCCCTTCCTCTTCCGCGAGGGATCAGCTGGCACCTCTGTGGCGACTGGCGGAACCTTGGCCACTGAAGGATCACTAGTGGAAAAAGGGCTTCTAGTCCCGGTTTGCAAGGGCCTTTAGTCCCGGTTTTGCGAAATCGGGACTAAAGGCCCCTATTTCTAGTCCCGGTTTGTTACAACCCGGGACTAGAGGGCCACCGCATGGGCGTTTTTTGCTACAGGGGGATGAAGGACCTTTAGTCCCGGGTCGTAATACGACCCTGGACTAAATATTTTTTATTTTATTTTCGAATTTTTTTTCGATTTTTTTCTTAAACTTTTGAATTGTTTGACTCGTAATCATCTCACTTGGAACATTTTTAGCACTAAGTATATTTAATTTTAGGTCAAATTACACTTGTGGTCAAACTTCCCATTCGGTCACCAATCCTAGCACTACTCCACCCTCAGCACGCTTAACTTCTCTGTTCCATCCGGATGTCCTTGCGCGAAGCCTTTTTGTACCTTGTTGTCAACACTATCATATCAATCCTATTAGCCCATATCAATATGTCATACATCTTTATTTATTGAAAGTACAAACAACTATTTTAGTAAACAACAATAAATAAGTAATAATAATATTTTAATATAATGAAAGTAAAAAAACAAATAAAATAATATTTTATTCATTTTTTGCCATTATTCATTTAATATGGTATAAATAATATCTTTAAATGTGCAAATCGAAATTCGACAAATAATATATTCATTATTATCAGAAAAATGTGAGGAATCAAAATATGGAATAAAAACTTGCTAAATAAAAAAAATAACTTTTTTCCCTTTTCAAATTTTAAAAATGTAAAAGAATCAGAAAAATGTGAGGAATCCATTATTTATAATTTTAAAAATCTAAAAATGGGAGGAATCCAAATACGGCTGTTAAAATCAAACTCAAATTTTTTTCCACACATTTTGATAGGTTGTACATTTTTTTCGACATTGTACGCAAAAGTTATAGCAATTTTAAGTTGCCTGCGTCACACCCCTTTAGTCCAGGGACGTATCACGACCCGAGACTAAAGGGTCACCCCTTTAGTCCCGGGCTGTATCATGGCCCGGGACTAAAGGGTGTTGCCCACGCCTGCACACCTTTAGCCCCGGATCGTATCACGACCCGGGACTAGAGTTTTCTCGGTCTCCTGGCCACTAAAAACGGTACGATCCGGGACTAGTGCTCATACTAGTCCCGGCCGGTAATAAATCGAGACTAGTGTCAGACTCTAAATCGAACCGAAGCCTCTTTTTATACTAGTGGATGACCTATCTTTTTAACTCCAGTCCTGCGAAACAATTCTGTCAATAGAGCTCTCCGATCAAAACACAAGGCGAGCAGACGAGTGAAAGATCAAAAAGCACTCACTTGGCGACCGAAAGAAATCGTAGGCCAGTGCGGATGCTGGCCGGCTTTTCCAGTTCTGGCCCCAGTTTCCGACTGAGGCACGTCTCGAACACGTTGTGTGCCCAAGACACTGATGGTCTCTTCGAAGATGAAGCCGCAGTGGGAGCCTCCGTGGCAATCGTTGTGGGATCCCCCCTTGGAGGCGAAGCCCCTGCGGATGGAGCGGCCCCCAAGCTAGTGACTGGGGCGAACGGCGGTGGCAACGACGCCAGTGGCACTTCGTCCATTGTGACGGCGGCACCAGTCGCCGCGGCCGCGTGCACTGTTATCTCTTCGGCCGAGCTGGTGGTGTCGGAGCTACTCGTAGACCGAGGCGGAGACGCTGGCTTCGCCGGCTTCACCTTCTTCTTCGGTGGAGCTTGCTTCTTCTTCTTCTTTGATGGCGTGGCCTCATGGTGTGAGGTGTGATCAGGGAGCTCGTCGTCGTCATCGTCTTGGGCCTCGAGGCTCTTGCTGGCCTCGAGTTCGCGCTGGTGCTGCCCGCGAGTCTTGCGAACCGTGGGGGCAGCAACCTCCACGGGGTCGTCGTCCTCATCATTGTCGTTACCGTCCTCGTCACTCTCAATGTTTCCCTTGTCGGACAATGACTCGCTCCCGTCCTGGGCGGACGAGCTCGAGTTCTCGTCGTCTGCAGGCGGAAGCCACCCTTCCACCACTTGAAACAACTGCACCAAAAATGAACGACATTAGCACAACCGCGAATGCACAAACTGCGACTGTGAGTGCCAAGGGAATAATAGCTTACCGTTGGAGCTGGGCGCCTTGCGGTATAAGGTGCGACCCCGGCCTTCGCGTCGAGATACACCGCCTAGGTGATCTTCTTCAGGGCCAGGGTGTAGTCGTTGAGTCTCCACTCAACGAGGCAGGATTTCGTCGGGTTGTCCTTGCCCATATACTCATACATGTAATGGTCACGGTTGGCCAGGGGAACGAGTCGTCGCCCGAGCCAGCAGTTGTAGAGGTTGATGGTTTCGAGGCCTTTCTTCTTCAAATTTTGAATGGTCTGCAGCATCTCGTCGACGACATCCGCTGCTCCAGCGGGAGTTTGATAACCTGGAGCCGACGCGGCTCGGGCCGGTCGGCGGAGTACCTTGGAAGCGCCACTTCGTCGCCTGGAGTCGACTCGGTGATGTAGAACCAGCTCTTCTTCCACTCGTTCGCCGCTTTGGCGGGCAGCATCAAATCGAAGAACGATGCCTTCGACTTTAGCTGGAAAGTCAGGCCGCCTGCGGCTAGCATTGGGCCGCATGTCTCTTCGCGGCTGATTCTCCCATGGAATAGATCTTTCCACAGGGGGAAGTAGGGCCTGCAGCCCAGGTAGCACTCGCAGAACGCCACGAAGATGGCGAGCTGCTCGATGCTGTGCCGACCCAGATCCGACGGTTGGATACCGTAATAAGCGCAGAAACGCCAAAAGAAGAGGGAGGTTGGGAAGCCAAGCCCCCGCTCCAGGTGACTAGTGAAACAGATGAATTCCCCTTCACACGGATCCAGAATTACTTCTCCAGCCGCGGGGATGCGCCATCTCCCGGCGTGGAGGATCCCCACCTCCTCGAATGATTTTAGCAGTGCCTTCGTGCACTTGGATCTGTCCCATGGTTCGGTGGGAGGAGCCATCGGCCGGAGGATCATGGGATTCGGAACTCTCTGGATCGTTCTGGTCGTTGCGCGGAATGGGGAAACAAGGATGCGCGAGATCGAAGGAAGTGAGGGAAGCGTTTTCCCCATTCGTCTTTCACTCTCCTTATATATATAGCGCTTGTTACCCGCCATTTTCGGGAACCGTTACTACGCGGTAATTACGCCAATATTACCATTGGATTACCCAACGGCTAGTTTGACCAAAACTGATGGTCCAACTTCGTCTAATCGACTCGCCGCCTCCAGCGACTCGACGATTCGCTGACCCGATCACTATGACAGTGACTAACTACTCGCCGACCCGTTCGCCAAGATGCGGTATGATTGGTCGCCGCGATTGCGACTAAAATGACTAGTTCTTTCCTTTGTTTAGGAGCCGCCGCCGATTCGACTAGGCGTCTGCTTTGGACCCGCATACTCCGACTGCCAGCAAACGCCTGCGACGAATCAACGATGGCCTCAGGGACTACTGATGGGGATATACCTACCGGGGTATGCCCAGCAAGACGTTTTGTATTGGCCCAAGTCGCTAGCGAGTGGGCCTCCAGGACGGCGACTGGATCGAGACTTGGCGAGGACTCAGGCGACTGGAAGCTGGAGGCCCAGAAGCGTAGCTAGGTCCAGTCGGACTAGGTCAAAGACCCTCCGAATCCTTAACTAATTCGATTGTAATCTGTAAACCCTAGCGAGGTGAGCCTATATAAACCTTCCTAGGGTACGCGTAGAGGATACGTTCCATCATACACCCAAGCGACTCGCCGCCTAGTCGTCGAGCTCCCCCCTTGTACTCTCACCATAATACAATCTAGCAGGAGTAGGTCCTTACCCTCCCGGGGGGCGAACCTGGGTAAAACCTTGTGTCTCTGCCCTCATCTCGCATCGCAGATGGCTGTCCGCCCTTGACCCATGTTCTACTACTCGCTGCCGATTGCAGCATCTGCCGTGGCCATTTCCACGACAACATATGAAGCAAAGAAGCTCGTCTTCCCTCTAGGATTAGATGTGCAGAAGATACATGCATGCCCTAATGACTGCATCCTCTATCGCGGTGAGAAGTACGAGAATTTGGATAAATTTCCTGTCTGCACTGCATTGCGGTATAATATCAGAAAAGATGACCCTGGTGATGTTAATGGCGAGCCACCCAGGAAGAGGGTTCCTGCCAAGGTGATGTGGTATGCTCCTATAATACCATGATTGAAACGTTTGTTCAGAAACAAAGAACATGCCAAGTTGTTGCGATGGCACATAGAAGAACGTAAGAAAGACGGGATGTTGAGGCACCCCGCTGATGGTCGGCAGTGGAGAAAAATCGAGAGAGACTTCTCGGACTTTGCTGGTGATGCAAGGAACTTATGGTTTGATCTAAGTACAGATGGCATGAATCCTTTTGGGGAGCAGAGATGCAGTCACAACACCTGGCCCATGACTCTATGTATCTACAACCTTCCTCCTTGGTTTTGCATAAAGTGGAAGTTCATTAGGATGCCAGTGCTCATCCAAGGCCCGAAGCAATCCGGCAACGACATTGATATGTACCTAAGGCCATTAGTTGATAAAATTTTACAGTTGTGGGCCAAAACAGGTTTATGTGTGTGGGATGAGCACAAACAAGAGTCATTCGACCTACGAGCATTGTTGTTCGTAACCATCAATGATTGGCCTGCTCTTAGTAACATCTCAGGACAGACGAACAAGGGATACAATGCATGCACACACTATTTAGATGAGACTGAAAGTATATATCTGGATAAATCTAGGAAGAATGTGTACCCATACAATCGTCGTTTTCTTCCGCCCAGACATCCCTTAAGGAAAAAAGGCAAGAATTTCGATGGCGAGGCAGATCACCGGAAGAAGCCTGCCCCCCCCCCCCCCCCCCCCCCCCGTACTGGTGCTGATGTATTTGGTATGGTCAAGGATTTAAATGTAATATTTGGAAAGGGTCCTGGAGGACAACCTTTTCCGAAAGACACCGACGGACGCGCACCCATGTGGAAGAAGAAATCTATATTTTCGGAGCTACCCTATTGGGAAGTCCATAAGGCCCGCTCTGCAATCGACATGATGCACCTAGAGAAGAATCTTTGCGTGAATATTCTAGGCTTCTTGGGCTTGTATGGGAAGTCAAAAGATACACCGGAAGCACGAGAGGACCAACATTGTCATAAAGGACGAGACGACAAGCATCCAGGGCAGTTTCAAGGGCCTGCCAGCTATGCTCTTACGAAGGAAGAGAAGGAAATATTTTTTGAAGTCCTTTTCAGTATCAAGGTCCCGTCTGGATTCTCGTCTAACATAAAGGGAATATTAAATATGAAAGAGAAAAAAATCCAAAATCTAAAGTCCCATGACTGCCACATGCTATGGAGCAGAGGAGGTCATTGAGTTTTGTTTTGACTTTCTTCCTGACCTTAAGCCGATTAGTGTTCCTGAATCTCGGTATGAGGGGAGGCTGACTGGAAAAGGCACACTAGGAAGGAAAACAATGGTATGTATGGACATGGATTCTTTTAGTAAAGCACACTACACAGTTCTACACAATTCCACCTTGGTGGCTCCGTATATCGAGAAACATAAGATTATTGTATGCTCGGAAAACCCGGGGAAGCCTGACTCCTGGATTAAAGTGGAACACGAGGACGCCTTCAGTAGTTGGTTGCAGAAACATCTCATGAATAACAAAACTATTGAAGATTAGCTATACTTGTTGGCACGGTTACCATCTTCGACTATATGTACTTTCCAAGGGTACGAGATAAATGGTAATACATTTTACACGATTGCCCAAGATAAAAAGAGCACCAACCAAAACAGTGGTGTCCGCTTTGATGCAATAGATGACAATGGGTAGAAGGACACATATTATGGGTACATAAAGGAGATATGGGAACTTGAGTATGGACCTACTTTTAAGGTCCCTTTGTTTCGGTGCAAATGGGTCAATATGACAGGAGGCGGGGTACATGTAGATGAAAAGTATGGCATGACAAGAGTGGATCTCAACAATCTTGCGTACATGGACGAACCATTCGTCCTAGCCAACGATGTGGCTCGGGTTTTCTATGTGAAGGACATGTCTACAAAACCGAGAAAAAGAAATCAGCAAAAGAATACATCATCCAATGAGCCAAAGCGCCACATAGTTCTTTCAGGGAAAAGAAACATCGTGGGATTGGATGACGAGACAGATATGTCAGAAGATTATAATAAGTTTCATGAAATTCCGCCCTTTAAAGTGAAACCTGACCCAAGCCTCCTGTTAAATGATGAAGATTCTCCATGGCTACGACGCAGAAGAAAACAACAACACTAGATAGGGATGTTGGTGATCTATGTAATATATTAACCTTTTATGTAATCATATTATGAATCATATACCCAGATCCACCTGCATGCAACATTGGTCATTTTAAAACTAATACATCTTGCTCAATCAAACTGGACGACGACTCCCAGGTCTATAAATAGAGGGAAAGGCCTATAAATAGAGGGTTCATCTTTAGTCGCGGTTGGAGAAACCAACTGCGACTGAAGGGATTGCGGCAGGCTGGGCTAGGCAGCACTAATGATAGGGGTGAGTGTCGACATTATGTCGTGCGGCTTGTACCTTGTCCCGGATGGAGAATACAACTCAGGACATTTATTAATATTAACCGGGACTAGCTAACACTCAGGACTAAAGTCGCCCCCCTTTAGTCATAATCATGCCTAGTCCTACAGTATGCAGGTTCAGGGTCTTCTTCGTCATCGTCATCATCATTGTCACTGTCATCGTCGTCGTGCATAGGTGCACGCGACTGGATCCTCATCCCATCCATGGCATATACCGGGGGCACCTGCCAGCCATCACCCTCGTACCTGGCAACCTCCCTTTCCTGCCGGTTAGCGAATATGGCATTCTAGGTGTCGTAGTTGTCGGGATCCCACTAGGGATCCATCCGCTGCTCCGATGTGAGCTCGTGGTAGAAGTGGTTCATGATGGCCGCCTGTCGGGCGGAGCCTTGAGGCACAGGAGGGACAGGAACCCCTCTAGAGCTCAGCATCCAGCCGGCGGGCGGCCGGTAGCCTGGTGGGAAAGGGTAGCTGGAGGTGCACAGCGCCTCGGTCTCCTCGAGGGTCAGAATGGCCCAGTAGGCGCTGTCCATTTTTGTGAGAGAGGAAGGTGTGGATGTGTGCATAACCATGGAGCGGTCGGCCTATATATAGATGGAAAGGGCGGGAAAACATGGCGGGAAGCGGTGGTAAGTGGCGGGAAATATCTTTAGTCCCGGTTAGTGGCTACAACCGGGACTAAAAGCTCGGTTCAGAGGAAAGGGCGGGAAAACTTGGCGGGAAGCAGTGGGAAATGGCGGGAAATATCTTTATTCCCTGTTAGTGGATACAACCAAGACTAAAGCTTATTCATAAAATGGATTTGGATTACTTATTCAAATTTAATCACTTTCCATTTTGAAAGTTTAGTGAAATTCAAAAATATGCAAAAAAATAATAGTTAATGCATTTTTAAATTGATAATGGCAAAATGGTTAATAATTTGACTATTGAAAATTATTATTTTATAAAACAGAAAAAGAATTTGGATTAATTATTCAAATTCAAACACTTTCCATTTTGAAAGTTTAGTGAGATTCAAAAATATGCAAAAAAAATAGTTAATGCATTTTTAAATTGATAATGGAAAAATGGTTAATAATTTGACTATTTAAAATAATTATTTTATAAAACATAAAATGTATTTGGATTACTTATTCAAATTCAAGCACTTTTCATGTTGAAAGTTTAGTGAGATTCAAAGTTATGCAAAAAATAATAGTGAATGCATTTTTAAATTGATAATGGCAAATGGTTAATAATTTGACTATTTAAAATAAGTATTTTATAAAACATAAAATGGATTTGGATTAATTATTCAAATTCAAACACTTTTCATGTTGAAAGTTTTCTCAAATTCATAAGTATACAAAAAAGTATAATTTAAATGTTTTAAATGATATATTCAAAATTTTGAAAAAAAAAGCACAGCACGCGCTGGTTTTGGCCCAGCGCGCGCAAATTTGGGCCTTTAGTCTCATCCCAGGTAACCAGCCGTGACTAAAGTGTCTGGCCCAGCGCGTGAAAATGAACCCCCCCCCTCTAGTCCCGGTGCGTGGCACCAGCCGGGACTAAAGGGGGGTCTCTAGTCCCGGCTGGTGCCACGCACCGTGAATAGAGGGGGGGTATAAAACTAACCCTTCTCCCCTGGTGCGTTCCATGCACAGGGAGATTTGGAGGCCAGACGAACATAGCATCACCGCTAGGCTGCCCAGTTTTCTCCAACGACGAGCAGCACGCCGTCGCGCCCGCGCCTCCCTCCGCGCTGGCCTGCCGCCACTGCCGAGCCCGCCGCGCCCACGCCTGCCACCGTGCCCCGCACCCCCGCTGACCTGCGCACCCTTCGCCGGCGCCGTACCTCCGCCGCGCCCCGATCTCCTCCACCTCTAGCACCTCCGGCCACCACCTGCCGCCAGCGCTGCCACCAGGTACGATTAGGATTTGTTAGTGATTAGGATTTGTTAATGTTTAGGATTATTGTAGGATTTTTTTAGTGTGTTTAGGATTAGTGTAGGATGATTATGATATAGTGTAGGATTTTTTTATATAGTGTAGGATTATTTTTTATATAGTGTAGGATTATTATTAGTGTATTAGTGTAGGATTTTTTTATACAGTGTAGGATTTTTTATATAGTGTAGTATTTTTTTAGGGTATGAGATATATTATAATATTGTAAGTTTTTTATTGTAATATAATAGTGTAATATAGTATTTTTATTGTAAATATTGTAAGAACCTCTTTGTAACCGGAGTTAGGGTTATTGTTAGGGTGTTGGTGCTCGGTGGTGACCGGAGTTAGGGTTACGGTGGTGGTTCTCGCGAGAAGCCGTAGTCGCCCGCCTCTCCCGCGGCCACCATCACCGGCACCGGCCACCGCCACCACACATCCGGGTTTAGGGTTTATTTGTTATGTTCAAATAAATATTGTTTGCATTTTGCAGGAACTATGGATCCACCTAGTCCAATCCGCAGAGACCTGGATTCAGAACACTTTCTCGAGGATATGATTCACGATGCGATGAGGGATCTCCCTTGAGGTATCTGAACTCATCCGGTGAGGGAAAGGAGATCAGCAAACAAGAGGTAGAAGCCCATGGACGCGTAACGCTGACCGACGAGGTATATATATGATGTCCGATGATCGTCACTAGGTGTACCTAGTTGTATATATATTATGTTGACGTATGCTTCTTCTAATAGGCCTCTACATCGAGCAAAAAAGCCAAGCGCGTCCCAGCCAAAAAGTTGCCTCAGGGTACTATTTTTAAAATTACAGAGGTCTCAGGAGAGGACGAACCATTGGAACCGAAAAAACGAAACAAGCATTTGTACAACAATGCGGAGTTGTTGCTAGAGATCGCACCCTGATCACTGTTCGAGAGTGGAATAATCCCAAAGAGGCGGAATGGAGTGATGTGTATATCGACGATAGGTTTAAAGAGCAACTATTTACTCACCTCATGGCACATTTTAAGCTGTCAGAATGTGAGACTGATGACGAGACGACTGAAATGAGAAAGAAAGTCAAGCAGTTTGCTCTTAAGAAGATGGCCAAACTATTCAAGAACTGGAAGAAATCATTATGGCTACATTATAAGAAGGACAAGAAAACTCCATTATTCGAAGGATATCTAGCGAAGCAGTAGCCTTACTGTGATGCATTTGTGGAGTATAGGAAGTTAGGAGTTGCAGAGGAAAAGTCTGAAAAACAAGATAAATGTTGCGAAGAAGAAATATCACCATAACATGGGGCCAGGGGGGCTACGCGGCTGCCATGCCTAAGTGGGATGCAAAAGAAAGAGCTTCATGTTAAAGGGATCATTCTAGAACCAATGCGCGAAGAATGGGATTTGAGGGCAAGAAATTGGTTCCTTGGGCATGTGAGTGCGTATGATGGACTTACAGGGGACCTTGTTTGCAGTGGCGGGATAAAGGTACCCAGGAGTGCATGGCTAAAAGTGGTGCAAGATATTAAAGATGGAATAAAATAGTTTCATCCCGATAGAGAGAAATACTTGCTGACCTTGGTCATCGGGAATCGCGAACATGGAGGACGAGTCCGAGGCCTTGACGGGAGTTTCACGTGGGAGACTGGGTTTCCTAAGTACCAAGGTACCTATAGAAGCCGAGCAAGAGCAAAGCAGCGAAAAGAGGAGGAGGAAGACAAGTTCAACTAGCTGCTAGTAATACTTGACAAGAAGCAGCAGCAGATCGATGAACTTAGAGGAGTAGCGCGCTTGCAAGATCCTCCACTCGATATTGCCGCCAACCCATCTCAGCGGAGAAGCAGCGTGGCTGAATAGAAGGTCCCGTCTAACGATGCACTCTATATAGATGGCGGTCCCGGCTACCCCGTGGATGGAATTAAGGAGCAGATATCTTTTGAGCTCCATCATAAATTGAAGAACGTATCTGTGAAGGTGGTGGCCGGATCTGCTTTACCTTGTCCGCCTAACGCACGTTGGCATGACTGTGAGATTCCACCTGGCTATGCTAAAGTCGGGGTGGATCAAATCGTAAAGGAGTGGGAGTCAATGGAGCTTGACATCTCTAGACCTCAAGATGAGATCACACTCGGAGAAGTACTTGGTGGTATCATTCTATGGGACAAGAACAACATACAGTTTTCAGGCTCGGCCCCAAGGCCAACACTACCTCCTCCGAGTCGTCGCATGTCTCCTTCACCTCCATCACCTCCAAGAAGCCCACACCATGATGACTATGACCACCACATCCCGAGTCCATCTCGATCTCCGCCACAGGTTCAGCAGTCTTCGCCGCCCGCTAAGGACAATAAGCGGAAGCGTGCTCCGTCAGTGACTAAAGGACGCGACAACCCAAAATGGAAAATGTCGCCCCTCCCAACAGTGCCTCATAAGAATATTCCCATCAGACCTTACGATCGTACTGATGCGGAAACTGCAGCGATAGCAAAGGCCAAAGTGGTGGTGCATTTTGAGAAGAAGAAACCCGAGCCTGCTCCTATATACACCGAGAAGCAAAAGGCATATGCAATTGATTTTCTGAACACAAAATCACAATATGAGTTACACCATAAGCCAGATGACTATCTACGCACACTTTAGAAAGAAGTGGCGAAGAGCAAATCAAGCAAATCAAGTGCAAGCGGTAAAAAATCAGCAAGCACAGGTGCAAGCGGGACCAAAATGGCAATCAGTACAAAATCAGACGTTCCCCTTCTCGGACAACAGGCCAAACAAACGATCGCACCCCTCAAGGTGTTTTTAGAAAATGTCCCCCTTCTTGCACAACGTCCACTAGATATGTCAGTAGCTGCGGAGTTGGCGGCCAGCATGGAAATTAGTCTTGATGAACCGTTAGGCCCCCAACTCGACCTTCTACCCAAGGCTGCTATATCCCGTAGATATGTCGTAGGTGAGGATTTGGTCAGCAAAGAAAAGGTGAAACAACTGCCAACACAACTGCGGAATCTCCATGAGTGGTACTTGACAGCTGCAAAGAAAGAGAGAATATTTATCACAATGAAAGTCCCACGTGAGTACTACTTCAGACCCGACAAGGTCCATGTTGAGTTTCCAGAACTGTTCCAGTTACAATCTCGACGCCCTCGACAAATCTATCCTTAGCTGCTATTGCATGTAAGTTGTTGAATTCATTGTCTATATGTTCAGTTTATTACATGTAATTATCCTTATTATATCCTTTTGTACTCTATTATTATGCAGAATGAAGATCCAGGAATATAAAATAAGAAGAATCTATAGTGTTGGGTTCATTGACCCTGATAAAGTACATATAAAGACGCTACCAACAAACCCCGAGGAGACGGAGGAAAACATTTTGAGGTTTTTCAAGGAACAAAATTTATGTGACCACATACTGTTTCCTTATAATTTCGAGTAAGCGTCTTACTTTGTTGTACACACATTCACTTTTGATTACTCGACGCTAAATGTAACTGATGAGTTAATGATGTATATATATATATATATATATATATATATATATATATATATATATATATATATATACACAAACGTTTGCAGCTTTCACTGGATTCTGCTAGACATTCAAATTGATAAGTGAAGAGTTGAAGTCATGGACCCATCAAAAAGAACCCTGGAAGCGTTCCGCAGCATGCTGGACATGCTCCAGAAGTAATTTTCTCGCTATATCGGTCTCTTTCGTTGATTTCCTAAGATATCAGGTAATGAATAACTCATTCATTCATTTTCTTTGCCGGACAGGGTTTGGATCCGGTTCAAGCGCGAGGTTACGGGTTCCTTTAGTCAGCAGCTGATGTTTAATGCGGTCTCGGTAAGTAGCACGTGATATGTCTGCACATCTCTTTACTTCTAGTTTCAATACAATAATGATGTTAGATTATTATTTTGATTGAATTCTATTCTCGTAAAGTACGAGAGGCAGCCACAGGGGTCGAATTTATGTGGATTCTATTTTTGCGAGTTCATTCGCACGTTTACCACCGAGCACAAAGATTATAGAGTCGGCGTAAGCAATACATTCACACCATCATTTTATTACCGCACTTTTTGTTATCATGATTGATATTCATATTGATCTCCTTTTCTTATATAGTTCGAGAGAATGCGGGATCAACTCCTACCACATCAACATATACTAGCAATTGCGGAGGAGCTGGCGGGTTTTATTTTCAAAGAGATGGTACACGATGGCAGAGAATTTAGCGTGAATAGGCGCTAATGATCTCCATGTAATTGAATAGACGGGCTCTAGTCCTGATAATTATGATCTCCATGTAACTATGTAAATTGTATATATTTGTATGCTTGATATCGTAATACAAGTTATATTATATATATGCACGAATGTGTATAATATGTGGTGGCATACAAATATTCAAAAACTATTTTAAAATAAAAATAAAACAATACAAAATAAATTCTCTGTCACAGCAGAGAAATGGCACAAAATGCTGCCGTGACAGAAAAACACTAGTCCAAGATAATGCTCTGCCGCGGCAGAGAAAAGACGCAAAATATTGCCACGGTAGAGACCCACTAGTCCCGATACTTAACACCAACCGGAACCGGGACTAGTGGAGGTGCACCCGAACGCGCCACGACAGTCACGTGGGCATCCACTAGTCCCGGCTGGTAACTGGGCTGAGACTAGTGGTGAGCCTCTAGTCCCGCTTGGTTAGTCCCGGTGCCAAAACCGGGACTAAAGATCCTTATGGCCCGAGACTAGGGGCCCTGTTTCCACTAGTGCTAGCTAGTTCATGAGCAACTTCGTTGGCTTCTCTCAGGCAATGCTTGAATTCGACACTTCCAATCAGCGAGGCCAAATCAACGCAATCAGCAAAAATAGCAGAGCACTCATCCCACCATGCATCTACACCTGAGAAAGCTGCAATAGTGTCGGTTGAGTTCGACTCTACAAAAATATTGTTACACCCAAGGCGATTAGCAAGAGCTAACCCCTCTTTCACGTCCATTGCTGCTGATGCTACATTTGGAATAAGGATAATGGAGGTTGCAATAAAACGGCCTTCGGAATCACGTAACACAGCTCTCACAGATCCTGCAAAAACGTCGTGGTGATAAGAAGCATCAGCATGTACGTTTGGTTTCAAAAGATATGGAAAAATGTTTGATCTTCTCGGCTTGTGCCGTGAGACTACCGCAACAGATTCAGTTGCCGCACCTGGGCCTGGGCCTGGGAAGGCGGACGCGCTTGCCCATTTGCCTCCAAAATCCCCGCCTCTTCTCTGCTCTTTCCTAGCAAGCGCCGAAGCGCGGCTACTCTTCTCCTATCCACAAACAAGGTAACCGCCGGTCGTGTCGATCCACATTCCCCGGCAGCAGCAGCGCCAGCTCGAGCTCGCGACCACATTCCCCGCCATCGGCGCGCATGGAGCCCGCGGCGGCGACGTCCTTCCCGGTGGCTGGAGACCCCGACCCGTCGCCCCGGCCGGCTCCGCGGACGGCGCAGCTGGGCCAGAGCCCGGCGCGGCGCGCGCGGATGGGTCCGCTGGGCGCTCCTGGCGGTCGTGTCGCTCGCCCTCACCGCCAGCTTCGCCTGGGCCCTGTACCAGGTGCGCGACAGCCCGCGGGACTTCGCCTTCGTGGTGGCCACCTACTACTTCGTCGCGCTGCTCTGCTGCTGCCTCGCGAAGCTGAGCCACCTCAGGCGCGACGACCCGGCCGCGGCGCCCGTGCGGTGGCGGGTCAGGCTCGCCGTGTGGGGCATCTCGGTGGGGCTCGCGAACGGATCGCGGACCGCTTCGTCGACGCCGTGCCGTACCTGGGGCTGAAGATCGCCGTCTGGGTGATCACCGGCGCAGGCATTGGCGTCGGGTTCTACTTCCTTTTTCTCCGTCCGGACGTCGGGTGCCGGACTGACAATGTTCCCCATGAGGTGTCCCCGGAGCAGAGGTTTTGAGGAACCGATACATTCCAGTACTACTAGAACTAGACATTGTTTCATTTTTTTAAATCTTGTAAGACACCAGTATAGCAAATAGATGGCGATTCAGGATAAAATTGAATTTTGTACTGCAAATTAAATCTCCTAAAGAATTGGCAAAGATAATAGTAAGAAAAATCCCCGTTCTGTTAGAATGTTTTACATTATTATGTAACTTGATTCCTTTGTCGTACAGGTTAATATAAAAATGGGTGCGTACTAGTTCAAACAATAGTCAATACTCCCCCTTTCCAATGAATAAGGCTTATTACATTTAAAAAAAAAAATCAAGCTATGTAAACTTTGACCAAACTTATAGTAAAACACATCATATAGATATCATAAAAAAAAGGGTATGGCTAGACAGCCTCCGGAGGCCCGTTAGTCTTACGGAGCCCTCGTCCAAAAATTGAAATACTAGCCAGCAGGTATCATGCATGTACGTTAAATTATGTGTGCAATAAAATTAAAAAGTCATAACTCATAAATCATACGTCGGAATTGTGATCCGTTTTACTATTAGGCCTCTTGCAATGAGATCTTCAAAACTAGATCCCATTTGCATATGTTTCAACCAACTTTCTTTTTTCAAAAAACAACTTACCTTTATTTTAAAAACAACTTAGTATCATAAAGAAAGCAACTTCTTACAATAGTTGATTATATTACTTTTTCGTATTTTGTAGCAACCTAATTTTGAAACACTCACTTAGCAACAAATAGCCATCAAGTTCATAATTCCGAGACCCACAAGTTTACACTAATAATTTCGTACCTACTTTGTAATACCATAGGTAACTTGTTTCCTAAGACACACAACTTAGTAACAAATAAAAATACAACTTCACACAAAATAGTATTCAAACTTTGTAGTAGCATTAGAAAACTTCACGACAAACAGTACACACAACTTCATAACAGTGATGCCAGACGACTTAGGACTAACGGTAGACAACTTAGTGTTAGTCTGTATACAACTTAGTATTGGCGTCTATACACCTTAGCGTTAGTATGTATATAACTTAGCATAGGTGGCTATACAACATGATGTGGCTAGTGCCACGAGCAAGACACAAGGCGCAACACGAGATGCAAGAAGACGAGAGGATGTCGCTTGGAGACGGGTGATGCCCAGCCGGAGGGGAGGCCAAACCAATAATTTACTTAACCGTAGTGGGTATGCAACTCTGTATGTTCGATATACAAATATATTGGAAAATGGGTGCAACTTAACCCTAGTTCATATATAACTTAGAAAAAAGTGGGTATGCAACTTAGCACAAGTCAAAATACAACTTAGCACTAGTGGGTATGCATCTTAGCACAAGTCAAAAATACAAGTTAGCACATGTGTGAAAAAACAACTTGTTGTCTTCTTGATAGTCACCGCCATCACAAACAACATGGATGTGGTCAGTGCCACAAACACGACACAAGGCGCAACACGAGATGCAAGAAGACAAATAGGATGTTGCTCTGAGAAAGGTGATGCCTAGACGAAGGGGAAGGTGAAGCAACAATTTACTAAGTGAGTATATTGGACAACAGATACAACTTAATCCTAGTTGGTATACAACTTAGAAAATAGTGGGTATAAAACTTAGCACTATTAGAAAAATATAAATTAACATTGTGTATACAACCTAACAACAGTGTGTGTGTATGTGAAACTTAGTAACACCAGTGGGTATACAACTTAGCACTGCTGGCCCTTTTTCCAGCGCCACCCATTGTGGTAACCTCTACCCTAACATAGTCGATGTCATATCTTGAGTAGGCGACCACTAGCCGAAGAACAAGGATATTGGAACAACGACCAACAACTTTATAGTATAGAACCAAAAAACACGACTTTACACTATTAGTTCCATATCGTACTTACTAATATCGTTGGTAACTTGGTTATTGAGGCACAGTGGCAATGAAAATACAATTTCATAACAAATAGTGCACAGCTTAGGCGCAGTGAATAGGCAACTTAACGTTAGTATGTATACAACTTAGCATTGGTGGCGGTACAACTTATCGTTAGTATGTATAAAACTGAGCATCAGTGACTATACAACTTAGCACTGATAGGTATACAACTTAGCACTAGTGCATATACATTTTAGCACCAATGTGTATACAACTTAGCACTAAAAATGAAAACTCTTGATTTGGTCGGTCCTGCCATTCATGACACGAGGCGCAACATGATCTATAAGAAGCCGAGGGATGTTGCTTTGTGACCGACGTGCCCAGCCTCCGCGGATTTTACTATCGGCAAAATGCAACTTACAACATGTGTGATACAATAGTGCATTGTCGCAGTTGCAACCTCGACGCATATGTGATGCAATCATTCACCATTAGCAGATGCAATTTATCCTACTACTTCAAGCAACATTGGGTCATATTGATGATATCGAGGAAGTGAGATACAAATGACTTTTAAGACGATGGCGCGAGGGCGATACAAAATCTAGTGATGGTTCTAAAATCAACCCGATTTATTGCAAAACAATGGTGATGGCCACTAGCCATCGCCGAGCTCATAGGGAGGGGCCGAAGGGGATCAGGAGGGAGCACGACTCTCCCCAAATTTATCCATGGAACCAATAATATCGTTGACAAAAAAACAACTAAGCACATGCTTGAAAAATACTTTGTTGCCTTCGTGACAGCCGACACCGCCATGAGGTCAGTTCTACCTTGATCAAGCAGATGTGGTCGGTTCCACGATCCATGACACAAGGCACAACTCAAGCTACAACAAGCCAAAGGGGATCTCGCTTTGAGACTGCCGGTGCCTAGCGCTCCGTGAGCCAAGCCAAACGGTGGCGAGTCTAATATTCAGGACGCAGACCTCCAAATCGACGTATATCTGTATGGAGCGAGATGAAGACTTGTTGCAAATCCCGATATTTGACGAAATAGACTAAAATGTAACATTCCAAAAAAGATTGAACATAAAGATACATGTATATTCATCAAAGTTGGAGGACTAAAATAAAAAACTAAGAAAGTTGAAAAATAGTCAGCTTTGCCTGTTCTATTTTTGTCTCTGAATTCTTTGAAGTTGGAGGACTAAGAAGAAAGAACCCAAAAAGATAAGGTGTCCTTCCTCCCGTGTGGTTACACATCTGAAGACACGATTACAGATTTTCCCCATGTGTTGTTCACAAATCCTCGGTTGTTCTTTATTCTGATGCAGAAAAATTGATTGGACTTGTCGCTGTAGCAAACAAGGGCGTGCAGCCGGGCATGCTTGCGAGAGGCGGCGGCAGAACAGGGGCCCTCCCAGCCATGGGTGAAGCGGAACTGTAGTGGAGGCCGTCGACCTCGGCCTCACAGAGCAGGTGCATGGAGGAGTGAGGAGGAGGTCGCATCCGAGCGGCCGGAGGCGGAGGTGGATGGCTGGACGCACGGCCGTGCGAGCCGAGCGCCCGACGGAGGTTGGGAGATGGAGGACGGCAGTGGCCGGAGGTCAAGGTGGAGCGACGCGGCAGGCATGGCCGGCGCCGGCCCGAGACGAACCGGAGCATGTGGCGTTTGTCTCCCTCGCTGGTGTCCCTGGCGGCCGCGCAGTTACCTGCCGACAAGGGGTGCTCACGGGAGAGCCAGGCTGTCGTGGCGAATCGTTGTTGACCGGTCGATGTCGGAATGGTGTGACGTGCGGAGATTTGATCGCACGTATCGGACGGCCAGAAACTGGAGTCTCGGATGTGTTTCGTGGCCTCCGAGCACTTTTTAGCATTTAGGTAAAAAAAAACTCTAACCAAGTTTCGCAAAAAAAAAACTTCGACCAAACTTGTAGAGAAAATTATTATAACAACTATACATCATATAGATATCATAAAATACATTTCATGATGTATCGGTCGATATTGATTTTTTTTGTTATATATGTAAACTTATTATATAAACTTGTTCAAACTTTACATAGTTTGACATTTCAGAAAAAATATACTCTATTTATTCATTGGAACACACATATGAGCGCCAAATTTGGTATCAATGAATAATTGATGAAGAACCAATGCATTAGATTCCAAAATCTCCTTATTCCAAGGGAGCTAAAATCATAGCATAAGAAATCATAGAGAGAATGGTTTAGAATAAGCCAGCCAAGGTACCTATTTGAAAACAGTTCATTTGCCTACCTTCTCCAAGCCTTTAGAAAATATACACATCATCGAAAGTAATAATAACACAAAGCCGTGATGGAATACATAAAACACATACACACCGGTTTTAAAGGAAGCACCATTTACATGACACTAATAATGAAATAAAGCAGCCATATGCGAAGCTAAACCACCTGTGGCCAGTGGCGGATCTACAAGAAAATTCATGGGCGGGCCAACTCAAAGAAAGTATACTCGTTTGTTCAAAATACTGTACTAGGCTACCAATTTATAGTTAGTTTTGCAAAATTTATGGGCGGGCCATGGCCGGGTTTTGACTCTGTGTAGGTCCGCCACTGCCTGTGGCGCAACGACCCGGCAGCGACGCCCGTGCGGTGGAGGGTCAGGCTCACCGTGTGAGAAATCTCGATGTCGCTTGCAAACGGGATCGCTAACCGCGTCGAAGACGCCATGCCATTCATTTGCCTACCTTCTTCAAGCCTTTAGAAAAGATACACATTATGGAAAGCAACAATAGCACAATGCCGCCCGTGATGGAGTACATAAAACGCACACACGCCCATTTTAAAGGCAGCACCATTTACGTAAGCAATTTTTGGTACTATAAAATTCAAATTTTGAAGAAACATGATAAATAGTCATGCCAATGTACATACAGATATGAAAATCGTAGTGTTACTGTCACCCGAGGAAAAAATATATTGCAAATCAAGCTGGCACTCATTTAGGATGATTTTTTTTACCATAAAGCTAGCAGATTATTTTCCGTTAGTGGCTCGTAGGAGTACTTATTATTAAAGTAAACAACAACCTAATGCATAGAGTAATATGAAATCATACTCTGGAAATAATCAAATACGCTACATGTTTGTATCATATTTTCCTGATTAAGCTTGACATACTGAGAATCACTACAGGAATGGGAAGCTACGCCGACGGCCAAACGTCGGGGCCGTCGGCGTAGCCATCGTCCAGGCCAGCCCCGCCAAGCAGCCGTCAGCGTAAAATTGCCCTCGGCATATTCTATTTACAGTACCAAAACATATTATTTGTTGAATTTCGATTTACAGATTTAAAGATATTACTTATTCTATATTAAATAGATAAATACAAAAAAATAAAATTATTATATTTTTATTTGAATTCAATAATATTTTTACTTATTCATTAATATTACTTAAATAATTGTTTGTAATTTTAAAAAATACAAACATGTGACATGATGATATAAGAGTTAATAAGATTGATATCATAGTATTGACACCAATGTATGAATTACTTTGCGGAAACGGATTCTGAAGGAACGAGGAAGTTAAGCGTGCTGAAGCTGGAGTAGTATTAGAATGGGTGACCTGCTGGGAAGTTTGACAAAGACTGGAATTTAATCAAATAGTAAGTATAATTAGTGTTAAAAATGTTCAAAGTAGGAGATTAACAAGTGAAACAATTCAAAAAATAAAAAAATTGAGAAAAAAATAATTATTATTTTTCAAAAATAAAAAAAAATATTTTGCAATCGGTCGACAGGCTATGCCGACGGCCGCTACGCCGACGGCAAAGCCCTCGGCGTAGCATACGCCGACGGAATTTTGATACGCCGACGGCTTGACTGTGCTCCGCCGAGGGAGATCTTTGCCGACGGGCAGCCCTCGACGTACCATACGCCGAGGGCATTTTGGCCTACGCCGACGGCCTTTTGCCCTCGGCGTAGCGTGCGCGTCCCGTAGTGAATGCCCGGTTCCCTCGATCTGAACGGAGATGAGCGTGCCTATATCGCAAAACTCCTAATCTCCTACTACATCCATTCATAAAACAAGGCGTACAGAAATAGTAGAAAATCAAACGGTTCAAACTTTGACTAAGTTTTACAAAAAACATAAACGTCTACATATAAAATCAATATTATTACGAGATACATCATGAAATATATTTTTATAGTACTAAAGTTGTTCATAGTTTTTTATATAAACTTTGTCAAATTTCGCTATCATTTAACTTTTGACTAAATTTACACGTCTTATTTTATGGAATGAAGTAGCATCCGATAATAATTGACCATGCATGAATCTCCCCAAGTAAGTATTGGACGTATTCCTTGTACTACTCCGGTGGCCTGAACTTTGAACTGCTCGTCGTTGCGTGTGTCTGTATATGCGGTTTGCTTGTGCTTTACAAAATTTTACTTCTCACTTGGGCTGAGTAGTACCTAATCTGATTATTGAAATCCGAGAGGCTACAACACGTTAACAGTACATTTGGGCGAAAAATCTGTAATTATTGAAATCTTCTTCACGCCAAGCTGATATTGTTACTAATCTGTTGAGTACCACTTTATTACATTTCAGTAATTTAAGTGCAGCCGTTGACCTAATCTGGGGAAGCTGGCCAAAGTCAGACGCGCTTGCTCGAACTACACCGCTTCTTCTCTGCATTTTCCTAGCATGTGAGGCCACCCTGTCCTATACAAGCCAACCGCTGCCGGTGTCGATCGTGCTCAACGCAACGCTCCGTCCACGTTCTCCGGCACCAGCGGCGGCAGCTCGATCGAGCTCTCCACCACCTCGCCCCAGCACTAGCGCACGCGAATGGAGCCCGCCGCGGCGACGTCCTACCCGGTGGCCCGTGACGCGCCGCCCCGGCCGGCGCCGCAGACGGCGCAGCTGGGCCAGGGCCGGCCCCGGGGCGACTGGGGCCGCTGGGCGTTACTGGCTATCGTGCTGCTCCTCCTCGCCGGCAGCTTCGCGTGGGGCGTGTACCGGTCGCGCCACAGGCCGCGGAACCTCGCCTTCCTCATCGTCACCTACTACCTCGTCGCGCTGCTCTACTGCTGCCTCGCCAAGCTGAACCTCCTGCGGCGCGACGACCCGGCGGCGGCGCCCGAGCGGTGGCGGGTCAGGATGGCCGTCTGGGGCGTCTCCGTGGCGCTCGCCAACACCATCGCGGGCCGCGTCGCCGACGCGATGCCCAACGCGGGGCTCAAGATCGCCGTCTGGGTGCTCACCTGCGTCGGAATAGGCGCCGGGTTCTACTTCTTCTTTGTCCGTGAGGGCGCCGGGCGCCGGACGACGGACGGCAGGGCGCTCCACGAGGTGTCCCCGGAGCAGAGGGTCTGAACCAAGTGGCTCTTGTTTCGTATTTTATATTTTGTACTCCAGTATAAACTTCTTTTTCATAATGAACTTATTTGGTAATTTGTGACCAATTGTTATGTTTTCTGTACAGTTTGACTCATGATTATATCTATATACTAGGATATTGACGATTTTAACCATTTTATTTGTATTGCCGTTCTATTTTTCTTTCTCATTCCACGAGACCACGACATGGTGACACACAACACCAGTCGTGAACCAGTATATTCTGACATCCAAAAAAACAATGTGCTCAAACCAAATATATAGTCCCATATATCACTCATGAAAAAAATATGTTTTTTTAATGTTAGCCGGAGAACTGCTAAATCCAATGAATAGATAGAAAACAGACTGCTTGGTTTATTGAAGGAAAACCGAACGAAAACCCTAACAACATGCTCCTGTAGCCGTCGTCCCCCGGCACTTCCGCGAACCACGGGTCCCTTCGGTCGGATCCACCTCCAAGAATGATGCCCTCAAGAGGGGACACGACGCCACTTAGCGCCACCATCATCCGATCTGAGGACCAAATCTAGGGTTTCCCCCAGAGCATGCTAGAAAGGAAGGTGAGAGCTGCATACCGACGCCTCCAACAAGGTAACGACGCCCGTAGGCACCGTCGTCATCGGCAACTCCGGCCACAACCAGAGTGCGGCTTTCACCGGCAACCTCAGCCACCCCAAGCCAAGCCAGCCGTCAACATACCGCAACACCCCTCCTCCAGCAATGCCTCCGCAGCCGCTCTCCCGTGACCCTGTCTGCGCTGCACATCCAAGCACACTACCCCACTTCTGCAACGCACTTCCTCATCGTAGTCGGCAGGAGGATGCAACACACCACAATGGTGCCATTCATCTCCGGCTTTCTGCATGCCCGAGCAAGATGCAAGCAGTCCAAGGGCATGCCAATGCACCTGGACGACTAGTGAGCCGGAACGCGACACACAACACTGCCCAAGATCGGGCATGCCGGTCTTGCTGCGGCATGTTTGCTAGGCGTATTTTCGTTTCTCGCATCTAGCGGAAAGAATTTGGCTCGTTTATTTTGCCGGGTCGTATGAGATTTTTGGATCGCACGGGTTTTAAAACATGACAAAAGTTGATCCGCTAGGAACGCGAGTTTAGGCATTTTTTTAGAGACGGGCCCGGGAGAGATGAAAATGGGAACACGGCTTCCCCCGGATGCAAGCTCTTGCCCCTCGGCGTGCAAGCATATCCCTTAATCATCTAGGCTAATCTCGTCCCCTTTCTCTCTTGTTTCGCGAGCTCGCCGAGCGAGAGCGCTGTGAAAGACGCCGCCGCGACGGGCTCGTCGAGGGGGCAGAGCGTTGAGCACATGCTGTCGCCGGCAGTGTGGAGTCCGGCACTCGGATGCGCACGGCGCCGACGAGGCCTTCCCAGAGGCATGGCACCCGGATGCGCACGACGCCGCCTAGCCCCGCGGCCGTCTCCTCCACCAATGTGTACTTCTCCCCTAGCTCGTCTACCCGCCGCCCCTCAACGCGGTTGCAATATTGGTGTAGCTCCTCTACCTCCATGCGCCAGACCGATCACGATTGTAATGCTATGATTCCCGGTAATGGCACGATTCATGGTTGCAACTACATGCGTGCTTAATTAATTGCAAAGATACGGTTGGAATTTTTCTTTGTGTCTGTTTTATTCTGCCTGCTGTTCTGTTCTTGTTCTGGAGAATTCAGTCGGACGACATGCTGAAAGAACCGCATCTAATCTGGAGGAACTGACTGAAAAAAGGGATGAAATCTGAATTCGTTTGGTCTTTTCAGGACTCGTTATTACTCTATAGCTTAATCTTAAGCAAAAGCCAGGCCTCTCAGGCCTGCTCTACCCCACACTATGTCACTGCGAGATGGGCCCACATACTCCCGCACGACCAAACCGAACTAGGTTCTCCTCCCTAATCCCCCAATTCCTCGATTCTCCATCCTCCGGCGCCGCCCTACTCCGTCTTCTGTGCGTCGGCCGCCGGCTCCCCCACCTCCCACGTGTCTTTTGCGGATCCCCACGCCGCATCCCAACCTCCTGCGCGCTGGCCGCCAATATCCCCCAACCTCCAGCACGATGCCCAGTCGGCGGTGGGCACCAGGTCGGAAGGCGGCGCACAGGCAATATTCCAGGCAACGGTGGAGAGGAGGTTCAATGCTGCCTGTTGTGGATTCCATGGACACCGACGCGGAGAAGGATTGGAAGGAGGGCCAGTACACAACAAAGCATTATGTGGATGGTGGATGCGCGACATAGAAGGATGAAGGGGAGATCGCGTCCGTCGGTGGACAAGTACGAAGGGAAGGTGAGGCCACGGTAGCGTCGCTCTCCCAACGTTTTGAGCCCACCTACGGTGCGTTTTTATGATCTTTGGGCCGGTGCGGGATCTTTTGTCGGCGGTGGAGCACAGGTGACGAGGAACAAGGGGACGGCTAAGGCGTCCTCTCCTATCTCTACACTGGTCTCTCCTCTCTCTCCTCCGTCTCCCCACCCCCCTTTCTCTGCCAACGGTGGTGGCTAAGAGCGAGCGCTGGCGAAGATGGGTAACAGCAAGCGTAGCCGCCTCTCATCCTCTATGTCCTCTAGCTCCTATCTCTATCTGCTATGATGTCCCATCTCTCTGCAAGTGGCAAAACTGCGTGTGTTGTCGTCCCGTGGTGAGGTTGGTAGTGACAACTGACAAGTGAACGGGAGATTGACGACGGTGCCGCTGAGAGAGGAGCAGCGTCGTGCCAATGAGGGGTGAGCAGACGAGGGTGTAAGGAAAGTAAACTGATGGTACTCGATTCCATACTTATGTTAGGTACTTCGTTGGTATGGATTCTTTGATACAGTCATGTAGTTAGCTCTCTAAATTAGAGTCGAGGATCCTTATTATAAGATGTAATAGACAATAATATACTGCTGAATTAGTTCTACCCCTGCACTGATCAGGATTATTAAGTTTTATTATGTAATCACTTTTGTTCCTTTTGGTGTTCTGCGTTGACCATTTTTAGTCAGCTGGCAAATGTTCTGGTTTTCTTCATAGACCCTTTCAGTAATCCATTATAGGGATATAGCTAAGTGTTTATCTCCCGAATATCAGCTACTGTAGTGAAGTATGTCGTTGCATTAGATAGAACAGTTGCCAACATTTTTTCATTCTCCCAGTTGACCTCTGGCCAAAGGTTAAGGAATATGTCTATATGCAGATGCTATCATTGTGCGGAGTTTGGTGGATCATAATAGAGAGGTGGAAATAAATACAATTGTCCTAGCCCCTTTTGTTTTGTGCAGAGAGGTGGAAATAAATCTAATTCCACGGAGTTTGGTGGACCATAATAGAGAGGTGGAAATAAATCTAATTTCCCTAGCTCCTTTCCTATTTCTTTTAGTTTCTGGTAAGTATACTAATGCTTTTTTGCACATTTTGTGTTTTTTCATCTTTGGAGAGTAGCATTAGCAAAAATACTTGAATGTTTCATTACATGGATAGATAGTGTATAGCACGTATTAAGACAAACTTGAGGCATCATCTACCCTCCACAATTTGGTTCCATATCCTAACCGTGTCAGTTGAGTTGTAGTGTTTATGTCATATCTCCTAAGGAGGTTCTGTATTCAAAGGATCCAATTGTACTTACTGGTATAAAATATGATTCTTTAACTGCCTAACTCTTCTTTGGGTGCTATAGTTATTGCACACTGAATTCTTCTGTCGGTGTTGAGAAATAACATGAAACATACCAATGGGAGGTTGCTTCTATAAATGGTGGGGTATTTTTACCTTGATGTTTATAGTATAGAGTTTATAAATTTACTCAGACTTGAATGAGGTATACACCATTTTTTTATGTGCGGTAGAGTAAAACATTCCATTAAAAATTCTACTCATGTAGGGTAGAAAACATGAAATCTTAGAAGCTTAAGCACATTAGGTGAGTTCTTCAGAAATTATGACCAAATCATTGTCCTTTTGTTGATGGTGTTACTTGGATAAGTAAGCAGTTGAATATTATTAATAGGAACATCATGGTGATATAATATGTCTGTTTGGTGGTGGCAATGTATGCCATGGACCAAGACCGTGGTGTCCGGGTGTTAGACGATTGTCTTTAGCTAGAAAACGGCCATGCTTTCCACCAGTGTGAGCACTTGAGACACATTGGTGGTGCTAACGCCATTTGACGCTCCCCATGCTGATCAGCCAGAATGCAGTTATGTGTTTTTGTTAGCTGTTAATGCTGAATAATTTTTTTCCATCTGATCTTTGTGATAAACCTTATGTGCATAAATTCTGAACTAAATGCTGAGCTTATGTATTTGTGGATCATAATCATGAGAACTATTACCTGGCCACGCGAAGGTTTGACTGGACATCATTACTAAAGGTCTAAATGGACTGAAAAATGTGACAAAGGACATGAGCGAGTTTTGTTGCAAATGCCTGGCATAATATATGCCAAGTTAACTCTAAAACTTTATGTGTAACTTTGGTTCCTTAGAGCTATAATTGTTTGTGTAATTTTGTAGGAACTAGATAGATAGGTTCCTCTGATGGGTGAAACTGAAAGACAGGTTTTGATCATATTTCATTTTGCTATAATGTATGTAGCCTTCCTATCATTAATATAGTTGAAGCTCAATGACATGCATAAAAACTTCTAAGTGTCCGCAAAGAAACAGTTAGCCGGGTGACGAGTTAGTTCCGCTAGATTACAAATTCTTATTGATGAATAATACACTCTTTAGTAGTGCTAACAAATCTGGTTGTTGTGCAGGAGTTACATGTGTCTTACGTCTTCAACACAATTTTGTTTATATATAGAATCAAATACTTAGATCTGGCAGTAAGTAAAAAGAGTGTTTTACCTGCATGCATTCATTTGTTTTTTGTACCTCTCCCTCTTGTTGATTCCAAGTTTCCAACTTCTTCCATGCTTCATGTTTGAATGTAATCTTTTTTCCATTTAGGATAGGAAGTAACCTTTCATGCCTAACTCTTGATTGATTTGTGTTATGTTGATGCTAGATGTCCATCTCTCGCCGGGTACATCTGGCGGCAGCGGCCAATATTTGTTCAAGATCGACACCTCCTAGAGTTTAAATTGTGGCGCCCTACACTCAACCTGGATTACAGAGCAGGTTTGGGAGCTTCTCTAAAACTTTGGATTCCTTCACACTTGAGTAGAAAATATTGTTTCAGCATTATGGATTGCTGCAGCCATAGTTTAAAAACCGGACTGGTTCGGTGGTCCGACCAAAAAAACCCGGAACCGATGCCGTGTCCAGTTTGATAAGAAATTGAAAGGGCTTAGAGTTGGTGGATTGTTCATGCAGAACTATTTATCCTTTCATGCATTTTAATTAGTGTTGCAGCCAATGTTAAGGATATCGCTTATTGGTAATTTATCGGCCGACTGAAAATTAGCGATTTTTCAGCATATCGGCCGATTTATCGGGTGATAATTCATAAAATCGGCATATCGGCCACCCTCGAGTAGCGATTAATCGGCACATCGGCCGATTTTTTGAACAGTGGTTGCAGCCATCCATCTATATATAAAAACATGCTAATATGAATTGGTGGTAGAGCTATTCATGTATATGTATATGTGTAACACCCTCAGAATCGGCCCTATGCAAGTTTCAGCGCTTCCCGCCAAACCCGTATAGAAACGATTCAAAGGTGCCCACCAGGCACTTGCGTGCGGGTGGAAAACGAAGTAATAACATTACACAACAATCCTCGATGGGACCCACAGAACAGATATATATACAACACGACTCCATGAGTCAAGAATACAGATGTACAGAACAAAGATCCAAATCACCTTGAAAACGATAGAGCGTCCAGCTACGGACAAGATGCAAATGGGGCTAAGAGCCCTGAAGAATAACCAACGGCGTCCATAACCCTGCCCAGGCCAAGCCGGAAGGGTAACCCTGCTAACGACGTCGAAACCTGCTGAAACAAAAGGGGTGCCGACAAAGGGCAAAGGAAAAAGAGGAGCGTCAGTACTGAGGCCAGTACACGGCGAGGCTAGAAGCGGCGGTCCTCGCCTACACAGGTATGGTGGACTGCAGCGGCAGCGCGGCATGCACTAAACACCCTATAGAGACTCGATATAACTGTCGGCTATCAGAGAGGGATAAGAAAGACCTATTTGGAACCAACCTGATGCTACCACCAAACATACCCATCCTGGTATTTCCCCCTCGAGACCAAACGAGGAAGTCAACCGAGGAACTCACACAGTTGGCAGTTTTATTTATTCAGTTATCGTTGCAGCAATTACTAGTCAGGTATAGATAGTCATCCTGATATAATAAGCAGTGGGCACTTTTAGTTAACCATTCCGTTGTAGTTGCGGCACTTACTAGTCAGATACAAATAGCATGAGATATCCCAAAACCCAGCAGTTGTTGGTACTTTTATTTAGCCATTCCGTTGTAGTGGAGCTGATTACTAGTCATATCGGATACAAGTCAAATTATAGCAGTAAACTTTAGTTATAGTTGTCTATGATCGAGACCTGTGCTCCAAGTCGTCCATAACCGCGGACACGGCTTCTCGAAAAGATTTAACCCTGCAGGGGTGCACCAAAGTTTTCCACACGCACTTCGACCCTTTTTGCCAGATCAATTAACATACACCCATCGATATGTCGGCGGGGCCTAAGTCATGACGTTTCCCAGACCCAAAGTAAGCACGGGGGGCCACCCCACTAAGTCTACCCGCAACGAAGTCGGCCAGTCTTCGACACGGACTCAGGGTTTGGGTGGACGGCTGTTAACGACTGGGAACCCGAAAAGATGGCTGCTTGTCGATACAGCGAAAACGTGTCCCGATCCTAAACAGTACAGGTGCTCCTCGCACAATCGTAAATAAAGCAGTAAAACATGGCATAAGTAGAGAATAGTAATAAAGCCCCAAACTACTTGTGGCCCCCAGTACAGTACTTTGAAATCAGGTACTAAATCGATGGGGTGCCCATACATCCCACATGTGGTTAGCGCGCTCGATCTCGGAACAGGTGTCAAGAACTCGGGGTCCTACGGGACACAAGTGGACGGTTAACAACCAAATAACATCTATTGCCCACCTGTGCCTCTGCTTACCTACTTCAATTTTAGTTATTGAACAGTAATTGAATTAAACGATAATTAAAGCCATGATCATCTCCAACATTAAACATGCGGCAATACTCCAACAACTGTGGTACTGGACGACACGCAACAACACTTGAGCAAGCGACTACGATGCGCAGGTCCAACTATCTACCAAACAACAGGTAATAGGATGTTTCCAAGGCTATATAAGGCTGCAAGGGATATCACGGGTACAAAAACTAGAGCATCGCAACACAGATAGCAATAGATCAACAGGAGGGAATAAATACTATAAAAGTAAGATAGGTAGAAAGGGGGAGATGCTCGCCTGAAAACATTGCCGAAGGTTCAACCGACGACCGGGTCGACACTCGCATCAACTCAACGGCCTTATCCGCGAAGAAGCAAAACACTAGAATAAACACCGGATGCACTATTTAATACTACGGCAAAAGATCGGGCATGGTGCATGTATGATGTATGACATGGCAAGGGTGCAATACAATTTGGCGATATTAAGCGGAACCGGGGTCCCGACAATTAAATATATGGTTCTAGTTGTTTAACTACCCCGCAAATTAATTGTTGTCTTAACAAGGCAAAAGATAACACCGGTTCGCTACACAAATTTAAATGGAACCAATATACGACTAGATTTGCCCGCATATGGATCCCATATTTAATTATTAGGTGTGTCGATAAAAGCCCCCAACCCACATGATATGCATGCGAGATGAACAATTAATATGCAACACGTTTTATATAAAGCATTTATAAACTAGGGGCTCGGGAAAAGGTTCACACATTAGGGTTCGGCGAAATTGGGCTCCGAGGGGTTCGCGGTCGGTCTCAGGGTTCGACGGGAGAATGGCTCGACGAGTTCGGTCTCGGACAACGGAAGTCGATCTTGACGCATCCGAGAAGAAGAACTTGGTTGGCGTCGAGGCGCATCGGATTCGTCCTGGTCGGTGTCGATCTTGTCGTCACGAAGATCTTGTCGGGACCTCGTCATCGAGTCGGTCTTGGCATTCGGGGTGAAGAACTTGGCGTACCGGAAGGGGTACTTGTCGCACCGGGGTTCGGTCTTCGGGGTTTTGGACTCTGGTCGAAGTTCTTGTCGTTCCCTGACAAAGACCTTGGTGTGCCATCTCGATCACCTGTGGCCGGCATCGGGTTGGTCTTGTCCGTGAGGAGATCTTGGCGACGGGATTGAAGAACTTGTTACGGGTCGGTCTTGTATTTGCATCAACACCCGTACACGATGGAGAACACGCGCGGGCACATAGACATACATGCATACAGACAGCAAGGTAGTCTGCAGGAGGTTTGAGCAGGGATACATGTACTGGCCCTCGCAGCATCCGAACGCGGCCGACTCCGGTCGAGGAGAGGCGGGGCCGCGGGACGAGGACGGCGGGACGCGGAGATGGCAACGCACGCGGGATGACAAGGCCGCTGCAGGAAGAGGTTGCGGAGGCGGCAGCGCTGGAGGGCCCAGGAGCTTGCTCGGGGACAGAGGCATGGGCGAGGCGGCGGTGACACGCAGGGTCGGGGAGGGCGGCGAGGAGGTCGTGCGGAACAGGGGGTCCAGTGGCACGACGGGCTCGATGCAGACAAGAGGGAGACGACCATGGTGGCGTTTGCCAGCGAGCCGCGCGGAGGCGAGGACGGCTCGGCGGCGGCGGGCTCTGCAGGCGGAGAAGGGGCCAGTGGCCACGGCGGGGTGCAGGGGCGAGGGGGCCACCAGCGCTGACCAAGGCGAGGCGAGGGCGGCGACAAGGCGGACGAGACCGGTGGCGAGGAGCGCGGGATGGTGCAGAGGGCGCTGCGAGGGGAGGAGGGCGGCAGCCGGAGAGGAGAGGCGAGCCGGCCGGAGGAGAGGGCGGCGGAGGCCGAGCTTGCGGAAGATGCGGGCCGGGGAGGGCGAGGGGGCGCGACGGCGAGGCGGGGAGGAGAGAGGAACGAGGTCGGCCGGCGTCGGACGCGGCCGCAGACGAGGTCGGCGAGGTGGGGTCTGGCGAGCCAGGGTGGCACGCGGTGAGGGGAGATGCGGCCCTGGCGGCGAGGGAGGCCCGCGACGAGGTGGAGGAGACCGCCGGCTGCGGCGGCGTCAGAGGGCCACGGCAGGGCAGGCGGCGGTCGGGGAGAGGAAGGGGAGGTGCGGGGTCGAGGGTCGCGTGAGGGAGAGAGAGATGGGGGCAGCGCGTGGGGAGTGGTGGGCCAGGCGGGGTAGGTGGGGAAGCGGGCCCGGGTGTCAGTGGGGAGTGGGGTACGGTGCGTGGTGTTGAGTGTGTGGCTGTGGGTGCGTTGCGTGTGTGGGTAGTTTGGGGCTGGGGGAGTGGGAGGTGAGGTGGCGGCCGGGGAGTGGTTTATATAGAAGGGAGTGATGAGGTGGCGCGAGGTGATAGGGTGGGGTGAGGTGGAGGGGGCTGGGTAGACTAGGCTTAGGTAGAAAAAGGTTTTAGGACAGGATGGTTTTGTACTGGGGTGGCCGACTAGGTCGGATCGGCCCGGTTCGGCTGCCCCTAAAAATAATTAAATATTTGATTTATTAAAACGAGGCTTTTGCAAACCGTTGATAGACAAAACAAAATATTCCGGACAAGCCCGGTGTTTTTGATTTGAATTAAAGACGGGGTATATTTAGAAAATAAGTAGGCGTTTTGAAAATAGGTTTCGACAAACAAATGCATGATGACATGACGATGCTCAAATGCAATGTGGCATGATGACATGAGCATGCGGTCATGATGATGCAATGCACAAAAACGACGCGATTTTCTAGTAGTGGTTTTGCGGGATGCCACAATTCGACACCACTAACAATGGATCTCGCCCTCGAGATCCGCCTCATGGTACCGGGAAGAAGGGCGGCGATCTGAATCTTCTCGCGTCGTGTAGATCCCCGCGACACCACTAACAAGGGTCGTTGTTCATGTTCGTCAAGAGAGCACTCCGGATAATCAACGGACGAAGTTAAAGGTAAGGCCACCTCTAACTTTCATGGAAGGAGTAAGAATTGCATCGATCCACCATTCAATATACAAAAGCAAATGATAAGAGTAGTGGTATGGTCGCGACTCCATCCCGCACTCCAAGCATTACTATGTACACGAATAACAGATTATGCAACCAACTCTCAAAATTCAGACTGAAGATCTCGACAAGCGAAGTTCGGAAACAAAGGAGTGATGCAGACTCTGCATCGGATCTGGCGTAGATGATGTCGTCGCGTCGGAAAACACCGGAAGGCACGAGAAGGAACAAAGAGAAGTCCACCAGACGAAGGATTCCTCGGATAGCATGAAGACCAAATGCAGCAACACCGTTACCGAAGGAGGGAGCGAAACCCTGAAGGTACGATGGAACCCAACCACAAGAAACCCTGGACTCGAAGAGAGAGAAGAGAGCGGATTCAAAACACGCAGAGGTGAGAGGAGAGCAGCAGAGGGGTAAGGAGTAAAATCAGACCTAATCAGAACTATCCAACCAATTTTGCAAAAATAGTTTTGACACTCTACTTCGGCCGTTAGCTAGGTTATCCTACAGGCTGGACTTGTGGGGTATCGCAACTGCTGAGCTCTGATACCACTCTGTAACACCCTCAGAATCGGCCCTATGCAAGTTTCAGCGCTTCCCGCCAAACCCGCATAGAAACGATTCAAAGGTGCCCACCAGGCACTTGCGTGCGGGTGGAAAACGAAGTAATAACATTACACAACAGTCCTCGATGGGACCCACAGAACAGATATATATACAACACGACTCCATGAGTCAAGAATACAGATGTACAGAACAAAGATCCAAATCACCTTGAAAACGATAGAGCGTCCAGCTACGGACAAGATGCAAATGGGGCTAAGAGCCCTGAAGAATAACCAATGGCGTCCATAACCCTGCCCAGGCCAAGCCGGAAGGTAACCCTGCTAACGACGTCGAAACCTGCTAAAACAAAAGGGGTGCCGACAAAGGGCAAAGGAAAAAAGAGGAGCGTCAGTACTGAGGCCAGTACACGGCGAGGCTAGAATTCGGCGGTCCTCGCCTACACAGGTATGGTGGACTGCAGCGGCAGCACGGCATGCACTAAACACCCTATAGAGACTCGATATAACTGTCGGCTATCAGAGAGGGATAAGAAATACCTATTCGGAACCAACCTGATGCTACCACCAAACATACCCATCCTGGTATTTCCCCCTCGAGACCAAACAAGGAAGTCAACCGAGGAACTCACACAGTTGGCAGTTTTATTTATTCAGTTATCGTTGCAGCAATTACTATCAGGTATAGATAGTCATCCTGATATAATAAGCAGTGGGCACTTTTAGTTAACCATTCCGTTGTAGTTGCGGCACTTACTAGTCAGATACAAATAGCATGAGATATCCCAAAACCCAGCAGTTGTTGGTACTTTTATTTAGCCATTCCGTTGTAGTGGAGCTGATTACTAGTCATATCGGATACAAGTCAAATTATAGCAGTAAACTTTAGTTATAGTTGTCTATGATCGAGACCTGTGCTCCAAGTCGTCCATAACCGCGGACACGGCTTCTCGAAAAGATTTAACCCTGCAGGGGTGCACCAAAGTTTTCCACACGCACTTCGACCCTTTTTGCCAGATCAATTAACATACACCCATCGGTATGTCAGCGGGGCCTAAGTCATGACGTTTCCCAGACCCAAAGCAAGCACGGGGGGCCACCCCACTAAGTCTACCCGCAACGAAGTCGGCCGGTCTCCGAGACAGACTCAGGGTTTGGGTGGACGGCTATAAACGACTGGGAACCCGAAAAGATGGCTGGGCTTGTCGATACAGCGAAAACGTGTCCCGATCCTAAATAGTACAGGTGCTCCTCGCACAATCGTAAATAAAGCAGTAAAACATGGCATAAGTACAGAATAGTAAGCCCCAAACTACTTGTGGCCCCCAGTAAAGTACTTTGAAATCAGGTACTAAATCGATGGGGTGCCCATACATCCCACATGTGGTTAGCGCGCTCGATCTCGGAACAGGTGTCAAAGAACTCGGGGTCCTACGGGACACAAGTGGACGGTTAACAACCAAATAACATCTATTGCCCACCTGTGCCTCTGCTTACCTACTTCAATTTTAGTTATTGAACAGTAATTGAATTAAACGATAATTAAAGCCATGATCATCTCCAACATTAAACATGCGGCAATACTCCAACAACTGTGGTACTGGACGACACGCAACAACACTTGAGCAAGCGACTACGATGCGCAGGTCCAACTATCTACCAAACAACAGGTAATAGGATGTTTCCAAGGCTATATAAGGCTGCAAGGGATATCACGGGTACGAAAACTAGAGCATCGCAACACAGATAGCAATAGATCAACATGAGGGAATAAATACTATAAAAGTAAGATAGGTAGAAAGGGGGAGATGCTCGCCTGAAAACATTGCCGAAGGTTCAACCGACGATCGGGTCGACACTCGCATCAACTCAACGGCCTTATCCGCGAAGAAGCAAAACACTAGAATAAACACCGGATGCACTATTTAATACTACGGCAAAAGATCGGGCATGGTGCATGTATGATGTATGACATGGCAAGGGTGCAATACAATTTGGCGATATTAAGCGGAACCGGGGTCCCGACAATTAAATATATGGTTCTAGTTGTTTAACTACCCCGCAAATTAATTGTTGTCTTAACAAGGCAAAAGATAACACCGGTTCGCTACACAAATTTAAATGGAACCAATATACGACTAGATTTGCCCGCATATGGATCCCATATTTAATTATTAGGTGTGTCGATAAAAGCCCCCAACCCACATGATATGCATGCGAGATGAACAATTAATATGCAACAAGTTTTATATAAAGCATTTATAAACTAGGGGCTCGGGAAAAGGTTCACACATTAGGGTTCGACGAACTTGGGCTCCGAGGGGTTCGGGGTCGGTCTCAGGGTTCGACGGGAGAATGGCTCGACGAGTTCGGTCTCGGACAATGGAAGTCGATCTTGACGCATCCGAGAAGAAGAACTTGGTTGGCGTCGAGACGCATCGGATTCGTCCTGGTCGGTGTCGATCTTGTCGTCACGAAGATCTTGTCGGGACCTCGTCATCGAGTCGGTCTTGGCATTCGGGGTGAAGAACTTGGCGTCCAGGAAGGGGTACTTGTCGCACCGGGGTTCGGTCTTCGGGGTTTTGGACTATGGTCGAAGTTCTTGTCGTTCCCTGACGAAGACCTTGGTGTGCCATCTCGATCACCTGTGGCCGGCATCGGGTTGGTCTTGTCCGCGAGGAGATCTTGGCGACGAGATTGAAGAACTTGTTACGGGTCGGTCTTGTATTTGCATCAGCACCCGTACACGATGGAGAACACGCGCGGGCACATAGACATACATGCATACAGACAGCAAGGTAGTCTGCAGGAGGTTTGAGCATGGATACATGTACTGGCCCTCGCAGCATCCGAACGCGGCCGACTCCGGTCGAGGAGAGGCGGGGCCGCGGGACGAGGACGGCAGGACGCGGAGATGGCAACGCACGCGGGACGACAAGGCCGCTGCAGGAAGAGGTTGCGGAGGCGGCAGCGCTGGAGGGCCCAGGAGCTTGCTCGGGGACAGAGGCATGGGCGAGGCGGCGGTGACACGCAGGGTCGGGGAGGGCGGCGAGGAGGTCGTGCGGAACAGGGGGTCCAGTGGCACGACGGGCTCGATGCAGACAAGAGGGAGACGACCATGGTGGCGGTTGCCAGCGAGCCGCGCGGAGGCGAGGACGGCTCGGCGGCGGCGGGATCTGCAGGCGGAGAAGGGGCCAGTGGCCACAGCGGGGTGCAGGGGCGAGGGGGCCACCAGCGCTGACCAAGGCGAGGCGAGGGCGGCGACAAGGCGGACGAGACCGGTGGCGAGGAGCGCGGGGTGGTGCAGAGGGCGCTGCGAGGGGAGGAGGGTGGCGGCCGGAGAGGAGAGGCGAGCCGGCCGGAGGAGAGGGCGGCGGCGGCCGAGCTTGCGGAAGATGCGGGCCGGGGAGGGCGAGGGGGCGCGACGGCGAGGCGGGGAGGAGAGAGGAACGAGGTCGGCCGGCGTCGGACGCGGCCGCAGACGAGGTCGGCGAGGTGGGGTCTGGCGAGCCAGGGTGGCACGCGGTGAGGGGAGATGCGGCCCTGGCGGCGAGGGCCCGCGACGAGGTGGAGGAGACCGCCGGCTGCGGCGGCGTCAGAGGGCCACGGCAGGGCAGGCGGCGGTCGGGGAGAGGAAGGGGAGGTGCGGGGCGAGCGGGGTCGAGGGTCGCGTGAGGGAGAGAGATGGGGGCAGCGCGTGGGGAGTGGTGGGCCAGGCGGGGTAGGTGGGGAAGCGGGCCCAGGTGTCAGTGGGGAGTGGGGTACGGTGCGTGGTGTTGAGTGTGTGTCTGTGGGTGCGTTGCGTGTGTGGGTAGTTTGGGGCTGGGGGAGTGGGAGGTGAGTTGGCGGCCGGGGAGTGGTTTAGATAGAAGGGAGTGATGAGGTGGCGCGAGGTGATAGGGTGGGGTGAGGTGGAGGGGGCTGGGTAGACTAGGCTTAGGTAGAAAAAGGTTTTAGGACAGGCTGGTTTTGTACTGGGGTGGCCGACTGGGTCGGATCGGCCCGGTTCGGCTGCCCCTAAAAATAATTAAATATTTGATTTATTAAAACGAGGCTTTTGCAAACCGTTGATAGACAAAACAAAGTATTCCGGACAAGCCCGGTGTTTTTGATTTGAATTAAAGACGGGGTATATTTAGAAAATAAGTAGGCTTTTTGAAAATAGGTTTCGACAAACAAATGCATGATGACATGACGATGCTCAAATGCAATGTGGCATGATGACATGAGCATGTGGTCATGATGATGCAATGCACAAAAACGACGCGATTTTCTAGTAGTGGTTTTGCGGGATGCCACAATATGTTCAGAATATGCGGATCAAACAACACTTCGGATTGAGATATTCATGTATATGTTTAGATGATGGATGCCATGCTTTTAAAATTTTAGTGATATTAATAAGCTATTCATATTTCACTTTAGGTTAGCATGCTTGTGGGAGCTGGCGTCAATGGCAGCCGTCATGTCGATGCTGCAGGTAGCTATGGCTTGGGGGGTCATGCCTGCTGAGCAGCTCGCTAAAGACCAGCCACACACAATACATTGGTTTTCAATGGTTTGTCTCCTATCTTTTAAATTATTATTGCTTCAAGTTAACTGCAGAACTGATATTACTCATCTCTGACCTAACTTTTTTTGTCAAATCCCCTTATTTTTGGAGTTTAAATTGTCTTATAATTGGTTTGTTTGTGAGTTCAAGCTATGCTAGGCGTGTGACTGCAGAATTGGTATTACTCATCTCTGATCCCATCCAATACATTTTGCCAGGTCCTTTAATTTTAGAAAGTTGGGTTTACCATTTACTTCATATCTCAAGTAGAGATAGTTGTACTCGAAACTTTCTTGTGGTGAATAGCCAATATCCCCATAGATACAGAAACATTGATAATTATAGGTCAGTTTCCCTTATTATGTTCCCACCTTGCACACATATGATTGATTGTTCGGTTATTCATACCTCTCCTTCCCGTTATAGTTGATAGGTATGAGACCTAATTAGAAGTTTAGAAGTCCATGTGATTAGGTCTGACAGTTTGAGACTTAATTCAAAGTTCAGGTATCTTAGATATAATTGTAGCATTATCTGTTTTGTGCATTTTATTCAAAAAACCGTCACAGTACTAGGATATTGGGGTTGCTTAGGTATGATAATAGCGCACATAGTTAATCTCTCAGTTATGAGTTCACTACCACATTTCCATTCTTAATTTGAGTGACACCGTGGCTTGGTCAGGTGTTCTTTTACTACCCTTCCATTTCTGAAATGAGTTTCCAATGGTGCATTCTTATGCACCTTTTTTCTGAATGAGAGGTCAAAGGGTGCAATCGATGAATATTGATCGAAGAATCTGGCTAGCATTCACAGAAAACGATTTATCTATATATCTATGCAGGAGTAATACTTGGTTGTTCAAATAAATCATTAGTGGAAGTAAAAGAAACATCAAAAGCAAGGGTCAAATTTATTTTATAGGCCTCATGGCAATATCCTTCTGTGTTCGTGTTGGGTCACTCAAAAATTCCGTTGGTTTTTATCTGTTCACACTTGATTAGCTAAACATCTTCAGTTCATAAGAAAATATTAGAATGTTCACTATGATATCATGTGTATAAAAAATCAAACTGCTATTAACTACTCCCCTTTTTCACTAATGAAGATGTTTTGGCAAACTTTGCCATTGCCAAAACGTCTTATATTAGTGAACAAGAGGGAGTAAAATTTGTTCATTTGAAACTAAGTCCTATTGATCATTTTGGAAACAGCCTCATAGCCCCAAACTGTCACAAATTGTTAGCATAATCTCCCCATTCTTGCGGTCAAGGCGGCATTATTTTTGTAGAGGTCATGAGGCCATTGAGTCTGCATGCCTCGCTACATCATTGCCCTGTTTTATTACCTACAAAAGGTAAACGCCAATTCCTTGACACATGAGTTTACCCAAGATCAATAGATGTAAGTCAGAACTGTTAGTGTCATTGTCAAGGGCATCCGTTGAATAGACATTATTATTCTATGGTTTAAGCGTGGTGGTGACCCAAGCTTTTGAGCAACTTCCCCGTTTGAGCTTTGTGGGCCGCTGGATCCCATATAGGAGTTATCCAAGCCATCAATTCGGGTCAACTAACAATTGTTTTTGTTACGGCGAGATGAGACTCTGCATGTGACTTGCGAGGGCCCATGCTATGTTGTCCCATGGCATAGTGACTGCGTGTTTTACAAACCGTTGGAAGAAAACAACCCTTTTCCCTTGGCCCTAGACATCGTCTCTCTCTTCTCCTGGTTTTGTGCATTCGCCGCCGTGGTCGTTCTATCGTTGCCACATATGCTCTTGCCAACGGCCGACGCCCCCACAGACGATTTTGGCTGCTGCCGTGGCCAGCGAGCACCGCCTGAACACTCCTTTACATAGCTTGCTGCTGTTGGCTGCGGTTGTATGTTGTGTGCCACCATCGTAACCACCTCCGTCCCTGTCCACTCCTTCCTACACTGTCATATCCTCTTGCGCAGCCTCCTCGATATTTCCATATCCTCCACAACATCTTCTTCCAATCGGTCTCTTTTGCCTTCACCTTCTACTCTGTTCCAATTTATCTGTATCAGATGTGTAATTGATCTGGTGTAGCACATGTTACTTGACTGGGATGTTGAATTGTGCTTGCAGTATTGTTCCTCTGCTAACGTTGGGCTAGATTTAGACTGGTTTTCACCACCACATCGCCTTTTGGGTTTGGGATTGGATCTTGCATCTGCCAGTGAGGGTTTCGGTATGTTCTTTGGAGTTGGCGTCCTCTTGTTGGCGTCGTGCGCTGATCCCGCTAGGCTGTGGGCCTGGCTCCAGCGCGGTGGCGGCTGGGTCGGGCGGCATTGTTGTTGGTCGGATCAGTTGCAGCAGAAGGATGACAAGAGGATCATCTGTCACCGCAAGCCACGAAGGGGGAAGAAAAGGAGACAGGCATCGATCATGTAAGGAACTAATCCCCTACCTCACTACTATCTTCCTCCTGAACCTTTCTTCTTCAATGTATCCTCTTCGGTGAAATTGAATCTAATCATTGTGGTGTGCTACCCTTGGAGAAGGATCGTTACAGGATGCCAATGGATGTTAATTTCAGTTAGATTTTCAGTGCCATGTGCAGCATCTTCCGTTTCTTGCTATATGATTATGGATAAATACGAAGATGACTTAGAGTGCAGTTTACAGAGTGCCATTGACATGATTGTATTGATCTACATCAAGATATTAATTAATCTAGCTTCATTGTGCATAGGCCGGATCAGGTTATTGAATAAAAAAGTCCAATTAATTATTTTTATTGAGCCTAGAAGGAGTTGGCCAATCAAAGTTTGTGTGGTGAAGTGATAATTTTAAGAATCAAAACTAACTTGCATCAAATTTCATCGATTTAATAGTCAGAAGATTCCCCTTCACTTGTTGCTTCCTAAGCTTGGACCAAATGCCCTGCCAGAACCGATGCTGCTTGATGATTTTGTGAAGTTATTAGGTGAAGAGGGTGTTCTAATAAAAGCCCATTTCTTGATCAGGTATTAATGCTATGCTCAAACTGTTTTAGTATTAGTCTTAAGCGGATTGGATATACAAGTAACCATTGTTAATAGTAGTAAATTGGTATCGTGTTAAAAACATCAACTTTATCAATGAAAAGTAAACATGTACATGAGGCTACAATAGGTTAACTGAAGAAAATAGCTATGATAGGATTACGGCTGACAGCCTGTTTGGAGTATGTCCCTAATAAAATTCTTAAGTTGTTTGGATTTTATGATGGTGTGTAATAGTTTATAAAAGGAACTAAGAATCCAATTGTTTGCAGCTAATGTTTTGTACCAGTCATGCATCCATGAATCTTATGACAAGAGCAGCTCCCAAGAAGTTACTGGTGGCACTCTTAGTGAGGTAGTTAATTTAGTTAGGAGCTTCATTTATATGTCACCATGGTACTTTTGGATTATGAATTTAAATTTGTAGGCAATCAAAATTCTCCTTGAAAAAAATCCCTTTTTAATATCACATTCTTTGTTTTCTCTTTATTTGTTTTTCTGTCTACTAAGTTTCTTCTGTGTGAGCGTTTTGAAGCGAGTTGGTCAGAGGTAGAATGTCGCTAGGAAAGCATAGGCTCTCGTGATGATGCCTCAGTTGGGTTCACTTGAGGTGTCGCACTACTGGTTCTAGCCTAACAAGTATTGTCATGTAGGCATGGCATGGTATTATTAGAGATATCAACCGTCTGTGTTTTAGGTTCGCACACTTCATTTACTATGTGAGTTTACCTTGTATTCTGTAGAATTAACAACCGTGATAAATTCTTTAGGTTTTCTATAAGTACTATAATTATTCAAGCAAGCACTTTCTTTTGTCCTTTTCTAATTATAGATAAAGTTTGAATTTGAGGATTGTTTGTGTTCAACACTTCAGCTTGCATTTCTAATTTCACACACCTTGGAAGCATCAAGGAATGGATAAGGCAAGAGATGGAGTTTTGTTTTCTCTCTTTAGTTATCAATAATAGTTCTAAACGATATGTATGTGTAATCTGTATCATGCATGACATCTTATTTTTTTATCTTGATAGTTGATACACTAGGATTTTGCTGGTCCGTACAGTATGTTAATCGACAAAGGATATTTTGTCCAATTGTTCTTTTGGTATTACTTTATCGGTTTGCTCTATTGGTGAGCATATACCTTAGACTTTATTTATAGTGCTAATGGTCTAGGGTTTAGGCTTACCCATCCAAGTTTGTGTAAGTTCAGTATCTCAAGAACAAGTCTAATAACTTCCTCATCATACAAAATATCGTTCTCACCATTGTTCTAACAATTTCTTAATGGTCACCTAGATTTCCCGTTTCATTGGTTTATCTTAAGTTTTTTACGCCAAGAAGTATACGATTGCTATCCGTGCGAGATTGCGAGAACCATATGTTCCTCTCAAAATTTGCTCTGCGATTCTGAACTAAAAGAATGATTGTACTTCTGGCGTGTTTACACTAAATTTGTAGATATGTGTCTATAAGAATTAGTTCTGTGCAAGTGCTACAGTCTAAGATTCTTCAGTGTTTGTAGGTTTGGTGGATATCTCTATGACATCAAATTGTTTGGATAAATCAATATTTTTATTTGTAAAAGACATCATCTGGTTTCTGCTTATACACGAACTACTAACCTATTGCACACACTCTTTCTAATTTTTCAACCGGGTATTCAATGCTACTCCTCAAATATGTTGATTTATGTATGGTAACATAGATACCCTTTCTATGCCACACAAATTGCAGACAGAAAAATGATTTGCATGCTAGGGACATGGATGAGCTAATTGAATATCCCAGCCAGGTAAATCCATTAAATTTGCATTTGTGCAGTATTACGAGTGTGGCATGTTCATATGTAGTTGTAACCATTCATGCTCTCAATCAGTCATTTTAGATATATATTCTTTCTCAAAAATTTGTACCCTGTTGATACATCTGTAATTTTGCTCTTTTGAGTTGGGGACAACAATTATGTTCTTGAAGAATAAATGTATATTGGTATATCACACGATATTGTTAGGTGTAGGGCTTTTCACAATGAACATATTTGTTAGAAATTTCATATCCACTAGAAAAGTTCGAAATCAATTGTTTAGTTGTGTTTAGTTTATATCAAAGTTTTGAAAGTTAAAAATAGTAAATCATGTATGTTCAATTCGCATCCAAGTTATTGGACATCACACCTGACATTATAAACATGGTTAGTCAACCATATATCTATGAGGACAGGTTTATTTATCGACGAATTTGGATTGGAGCAGCCAGACCAGTAACTAGCAAAAAATCAACTTATCATCCCTAACACTCTTGTGGACTTTGCTCACTCTCGTGGTTTTGCTCTTGCAATAGATGAAAATGGCCAAGTTATGTTTACTGGTAATGGAGATGAATCTAATGGTTGCAAGGCTGTATATTTAGTTCCATACTTTGACAAGTAATAATATGCAATATTATTCTCCATGTGATGTTTTTTCTTCATATTTTTCACTCACTTAATCACCAACTAAGGTCTTAGGTTAAATGATATGCAAAGTATGCACTTCTAGACATGGGATCATATATACGTAACAATTTCTTAGTGCCATCCACTCATCATCATTTTTCTTTGCATGTATTCGTATTACCGAGAGGAGGTTCTAGAGCACATAGTGCTGCCAAGATATTCAAAATGAAGAGAATGTGCGTGGTGGCTCTGTCGTATGAGTTGGTATAACTTTAAGTAGCAAACATTTTATGTGTGAACTGATATTTTTGCTGAATCCGGCGCATAAATTATCAGTATTGGATGAAGTCGTATGTAAATATTTGTTCATGTCCCCTCAATGTTAGAATAGATTTTGACTTAGAGTTGTGTAAGGGTGTATGGATTTTTTTAAGGCATTATAATTATATCAACATTTTAGATAACAATAATTAACTAAAGAATTTCATTTTATTGTGAATATAACAATAATGTTTCAAATAACCTGCATCTTACACTACTTCCATGATCCTAAACTATATGAAAAATTTCTTAAGTAGGCGTGTTGTTGAAAACTTGGATTCCAATAGCTTATGTATCTCTACATATAATAGCTAGATGTAACCTAAGAAACTGTACTAAGCTATTATATAGTTGATGAACTGTCCAAGAGCAGTTCCTTGAACATATAATTATCACCGCACCGTGAATTCGGTGTTTCTTCGAGCAGCAGATCTTCATGATGATGCTCATAAATCTTGGGTAATAGGCTGGACTTGCAAGGCAGAAGAGTGTGTATCTATATGGCTTAACCTATATTTAACACTTCTTCTTAGTTGGTGATGTTGGTGTATTATTTCTTGGTCTTAACTATTCTTTGTCATTATCGATAGTTGTCTGAAGTTGGTGTTCCATTTTTACAGAGTTGATAATTTCATGCTATCCTTCTCCATACCTGGCGTTGTGTTTCATGTGTGTAAAGAGCCTTTGGTGATTGGTTGGGGTGCCTTTTATTGTGTGCTTGTTGGGGTCCTTCAATTTTGGTGTGATGTGGCTAATTTTCAGTTTATGCCACCCTTGTTGTGCCTTCTACATGATGTGAGGATATATGTTATTAATTCCACCTTGACGTGTTACTCCTTATGTAGAGCTGACATCAGTTTCAAGTGCTAAAGTTTTATCTTGGTCTCAATGACCTACTTTGGCCAACCTGGAATTGATTTCGTGGAGTTAGCTTTTGAACAGGCAGTGGTCGCCATGCCTACCGTGGAATCTACGGAAACCGGGGAGCTTAATGTTTGTGTTATTCCGTAATTTCTACATGTTCATTTATGTTTTTAACACGCTCTTAGCCAAGATGATAACGATGTCATCCCTGATGACGCGTTCTTTCACTATGCCCAGAGCGACAAGAAGAGTTGAAGAACTAAAAACATTGAGTACTGTTGTTACCAATAACAGTTTGGAACTTGCCTGACCTTTAAATTTTTATTCAATCCTCGGCTTCATAAAATTTGTTTGGTAATTGCTAGGTAAGAGCACAAGAAGGTTAAGATTGCTCAGAAAGAAGCTACAACTGGTTCGTAGATATTTGCTGGAATGAATGCTCGTGTCAGAACAGAACCCGTGCATCCATGACGGGTCACACTTAGACATGTTTTGGTTGTGTATATTTGAAAGAAAAACTAATGACTATATTTTTGTTCTACCTAAATCTTCATGCATTTTAAGTTTGCTATGCCACTACGACCAGGCTTTGCTTTTAAGTAAACTTAACATGTATTGTCGTTAATTTATGAGGTTATTGTTTATGAGATATTCGAGAAGAATAAGATGTGTTGCTAAACATGGTAAAACTTTGAGGTTCAAATTGGTAATATTATGCTTCACTTGTATCAGCTCAGGCGGTGGGTAGAACCCGATGCAGGTGGCGAAGCGAAGCTCGCCAGTTCGTCTACTTACATCAGACGCATGTAATCCGGAGGCTAGTCCGCGAGGCGAGTTGCTCTTTTCGTTAATAAAGTAGGTTCAGTTAACTCTGGGTTGTCTCTGTCTTAAATTGAAAGCGGGGGAAAGACAGACAGACAAATGCTAGTGCAACTGTGCAGGGTCGATCACCGCCGCTGACAGTGACGTGGGCACGGCAGAGAGGGTCGACTGTCAGACCACGTCGACATTGCTGACGCTGATCTTCGTCGCCTCGTTGGGATTTGATCGGATGCACGGCCTTGTGTTCATGCTCGCCGCTGCCCGACAGCGACTTTGGTGCCTCCTCGTGTCGCCGGCCTCATGCCAGGAAATAGACAAGCTCAGTTTATATGTTGATTATAGAAGATTAGAGGTGACAAATCATCCCTAGTACCATAACCAAACAACCAAACTTTGCATCGAACGACTTAAAACAATCGACCAAACACAGAGGTTGTGTTTCTCCCCTGATGTCCAAATAGTGAATATGGACAACCAAACAATTTGCACTTTAGGTATTAGAGGTTGTATTTGCAGGGACAACTTCCGTAGAGCCATGATCCCTAGATACCAAAAAGGCCACGACCAACCAAACACGTCCATTGCAATAGTCACTTAGAGAAGAAACCATAGGCATCCAACAAGTCAATACGAAAATAAATTAAATTGCTTAGGACACGTTTGGTAGACTGTATCGGATTTTTGGCCCGGCCTGGTAGTGCCAAGGTGGGCTCAACCAGTCGACATCGTGGCTTGGACCAACATATGCATCCCATTTGGTAACCTGAGTCGCATACTTTAAACCGAATTTTCAACCTGTTTGGTCGCCTGTTATTCCAACAGATGAAACCAATGCCTATTTGGTAGTCTCCTTCCGCCCTCTCAGTGCACACACAAACAAGATTCACTCACCACTTTTAAATATGGTGTGTTTACCACACAACAACCATGAACATACATGAACGTAAGTAAATCCTTAACGCAACAAGTTCATAAATAGAGGGGTTAATTCTTAAACACGTGCATCCCATGGCACCTGATCGGTGCTTCACATCAGTGGTACACACCCCTAATCTAAAAGGACTGGTTCAGGTACAACATCTAGTGCAAAATGATAGCAACTATGTACATCAAGTCCATCAATGTCGTCCTCACCTGGCAGCAGAGGAGGATCACTATAACAATGTCGTAGGTGATCAGCTTGTACTTGCTGCTGAAATCCCTTTAAGAGAGTGACATTGAAGCCCCTCTTCTTGTTGATAAACTTGAAGGCCAGGATGCCACTCACCCAGAGCTTGATCTTCTTTGCGAACTCCATCCACCCTTTTAGGAAGTAGACCTCTCCCTCGTACATCTCGAGCTAGACATCATACACGCAGAAGGTGAAAGTCTTCAGCGTCACAATGCAAACTTGACGCTTAATTTGCAGCATCTTTACCACCACCAGCTTCATGACGGGGTTGCTATAGAGCTTTAGATCTTGACGAATAAGCGGTGAGGGAGGTCATTGACGAGGTGGTGCCCAATCCGGGGACGACGACCTTGCACTGACGCATTTTCCTTTATAGCAACAACATCAAATAACTGAAACATGTTGGACCTTGCCTATGCAGCGGCCATATCTAGGAGGAAGTCCACGTACCCCGGCATTGGAATGGCTGTTCCTGCAGAGGGTATCCTAGTCCTGTTTGGGTATCTTGCCATGGACAACTGATCAGTCGAGAGCAAAACGTTGACAGTAACACTATGATCAAGACAAGGTGTTGATCACACAATAGACAAGCAATTGACATAGCAAAGCAGTTACTCATAAGGAAACTACAATAATTTTGCGGTAGTAATCAACATTGATCAGTGACATGTCTAGGCAAACAATGGCAAGCAAAAAAAAGTACTCAACGTTGAGATATGTAGACAATAGACAAGCAATTGACAAAGCAAAGCAATTACTCATATGGTAACTATTATGATTTTGCAGTAGTGATCAACATGTGTAGAGAAACAATGGCAACCAACAACTTATGCTAAGCAATAGAAGCAACAAAGTGATAGCAAGATATATATTACTTCAAGCACGAAGGCTATCACAATGTAATGTGCATAAGTAAAGAGCTCGGGTGTATAGATAACCGAGGCACGCGGGAACACCGATATTTTACCGAGTTTCTCCCAACATGGAGTACGTCTCGTTTGGAGAGGGGGTGGTATCAAACCACCAACGCCACAAAAGGCCTCCCTTATTCTCCGGTGAATCTCACCCCAACGGGATCGATCCACGCTTCCACTATCGGTGCACTTGTCGGTGGAAACCGGAACCTCTCACAAGGTTGGGGCACTTCTCCACAACTTAATTGGAGGCTCCCAACAAATGCCACAAAAGGACACAATGCCACCAAGGCCACAAAACCGTTTAGGGTTCCAAGAACCCAAGAGGGACAAGCTCCAAAGAGTCACACAAACCAAATCCTCCGAGGAGAACTCAAACCGATGCACAAATGCAAATGGAAAGAACACCACAAAGGTGTTCAAATCCTTCTCTCCTAAATTCCACCAAAGCTACAAAAGCTTATGGGGGAATAAGAGAGGAAGAACAATGGAGGAAATCCACAAAAGACTCCAAGATCTAGATCCCAATATGTTCCCCTCACTTAGAGGAGAGATTGATTGGTGGGATTGTAGATCTAGATCTGCTCTTTCAAATCCCTCAAGAATATGCAAGAATCATCGGAGGGATTGAGAGAAAGCAAGCTCAAGAAGGTCAACAATGGAGGGGAAAACTTGCAAGAAAGGTTAAGGAACCATTGGGGAAGAAGGCCCCTTATATAGGTCCCTCCAAAATCCAACCGTTGTAGCCTAAAAACGCGATTCCCGGTACTACCGGATTTTTTCCCGGTACTATCGGACTTTCCCGGCACTATCGGACATTTCCTGGGGTTCCTGGGGCTCCAAATGCATTTTTTCTCTGCGCTCCCCGGTACCAAAATGCGGTACTACCGGACCCCGGTACTATCGGATCCTGGTCCGGTACTACCGGTCATCACAGAACGAAAACAACCATAACTTTTGTATCCGGACTCCGATTTCGATGAGCTTGGGCTCGTTTTGAAGAGGACACCAACCTCTACAAGATCATGCAAAGAAACATCATAGTCCAGCAAGGGAGGATAGATCCAAATGACGAAGTAAAAAACCTTCTGCCGCGCTAGGTACTAAAATGCGGTACTACTGCTTTTTGGTACCTAGCCCGGCAGTGGATTTTGGCAACTTTCCAAAACCTTCTGCCTGTACTGCATGTTAGTACCTAGGAGACCAGCAGATATTCAAACGGCTATAACTTTTGATTGGTAACTCCGTTTGACCCGATTCCAATTGCGTTGGAAAGAGGACGACATGAGCTTCACTATAAAAGGTGAAAATATTGGTTATCACCAAGTGAGAATGTATCAAGTATAATAATGTGAGATACCTCACTTGGTGAGAAACCAAAAAACCGCATAGATCAAAATCGCAATAAGATATAAAAGAGGGATCCGATTTTGATGAACAAGAGCTTGTTATGGAGATTACCACAAGATCTATATCCTCACATGGATAAGACCAAATAACAACCAAATACGATGATGCAAGTATGCAAAGATTTGAGCTTTCTCCGAACGATGTGATCGAGTTACTCATTCGAGAGCCCCTCTTGATAGTACAGTTATCTATCCTAAACCCGGTCTTCCACTAACAATATAAGACCGGCAAAAGGGAAAACCTATCAAGATTATACCTTTTCCTTGAGCATTCCACTTGAGCTCGATGTAGACGATCTTTCCCTTCTCAAGATGGAACGCCTTTCTTGATTCCTCATCATCGATCCATGATCACCAAGGATGGCAAGCATCAAACATGAGATCTTCTAAAGATTGCGCATTTTGAGCTTGCACAACATATCTTCTTCTCATTTCATCGACCTTGAAGACGACACAAGCTCCAAGCGATGTCAATGGACAATTCCTACAAGTATAACTTAATACACACATTAGTCCATAAAGATTGTCATTAATTACCAAAACCACACATGGGGGACCACATATTCTTTCACCCGCTATATTAATATAGAAACTACAGGTGAGACCGCTGCTGGGTCAGACAACACAACGCTCAAAAATACTGATACAACGAAAATGTTGGGGCAACAGCAAAAAACATGCCCAAGAAAAAGAAATGAAAGACACGGTGAGTCGACTAAACGCTGGTGATCCGCCACCGCTGCGCCCTCCGAAATAGTTCCACCACACTTCTAGAAGTCCAAAACGCCCAACACCAAACAACACCTTCAAGAAGGGACACGTCGCTAAGACGACGCTATTGCTCGGCCCAAAGCAATGGACCTAGCATTTCCCCCGGCACTCAGGGTATAGTAGATTGGGGCTATCCGCGACGCCGTTAAGAAAGGAATGGCGCCACCCGAAGGCGGCACGGCGTCGAGGTCTAACCGACAAGGATTTCTCCCTAGCCTCATCCACAAAAAACCCCGGACGCTTCAGAGCATCTCCACCATACTCGCCTCTCACCAACACACGCCACCACGATCTTGTATACACCCGCGTCTTCGTCTCTTCAAGCTCACATGCAAGCAGCCCGCATGACGGAGGAACATGACAAAGTTCTAGCGAGGGATAGCAGCACAGCGGCTAGCGGGAGGAGCCCACCTCCACCACCATGAGGCGGTCGTCGACCGGACATAGGCAGCAGGAGCACACTAGGCCCTGCCGGGCCCCGGGGGGGGGGGGGGGGCGTAAAGCTCATGCCATCCCTGCTGCAACATGCCTACCACTGCGCCGCTCTCCCTTGCCGGATCCGTCGTCGAGCAGATAGGGCCACAATAGCAGAGGAGCTGGCCCTCACTAGCCCAGATCGGACCCAAAGGTGCCGGATCTAAACCGGCGGGAGCAGCTTGCCCGCACCACCGTAGTGCCCCGCCGCGCGCACGTCGACGCCGGCTCCGCCGCCCACAGGCCCCTGGCACCACCGCAAGCACCGGGCCACACCGTCCCGAGCTGCACCACCGCCGGAGGGGAGCCGGCCCCGACCGCCCCCAGCGACGCGGGGAGAGGAGCCAGGCCGCGCCTCTGGGTTTACCTCACGCGCGAACTAGGCTAGACCTGATGTTCGTCCTTAGAATCTAGTCTGGCCGGCGTCAGTTGACTGAATACTAGTCACACCAATCTAAAAATACTTTAAATTTTAAAACAAGTATGGAAGAAGTAAGTAAATTGAGAATAGTCTCACACGACTTTTCAGTTCAGATAGAGCATTGGCCATGCACGCTAGCTAAGCGTGCACGGTAGAAAATTCGTTCTCGCGGATCGAAGCGTTCAACACAAAAACTTGATTCGAAATTACCCAGCAAGACGCGCTTGCCTATATATTTGCCCCCAACTGGACAGAGCCGCTGCCCAGCTGCTTCTCTGCCCGGCGGGCGGAAAGCAGCAACTGAAAGCTGCACCTTAGGCGACCTTGCCCGGCGGCCACTGGCGCGCATGGAGCCCGCCGCGACCCCCTTCCTCGTCCCGCGAGAACCGGCACCGCCGAAGACGGCGCAGCGATTGGCGCTCTGGGCGATCCTCTCGCTCGTCACCGGCGGCTTCGCGTGGGGACTGTACACCGCGCGCCACAGCGAGCACAGCCTCCTGTTCGTGTTCTGCGACTACGGCACCGCGTACTGCGGCCTCTGGGCTCTCTACGACTGCCTGAGGAAACACGAGCTCCTGCGGGGCGACGACGACCCGGCGGCCGCGGTCGAGCTGCGGTGGGTCAGGCGCGTCCCGTGGGCGCTCACGGTGTATCTGGGCTTGTTCATTCCGGTCCGCGACCAGAGCGCGGTGCCGAGCCAGGCGCCGAACTTCGGCCTGTGCGTGCTGGACGTCCTCGCCATCGGCCTCGGGCTCTACTTCCTGGTTGCCGCCTGCCGCAGCGATGCCCGTGCGGTCGACGCCGGACGCTGGCCGGAGGTGTCCCCGGAGCAGACGGTTTGACCGTTTGAACTATACTCCGTACGTGGAATTTCGATGACCACTTGTTGGATGCACAGTTTGACTGATGATGACATTATGAGACTTTTACGTCATTTTTTTCTAGTAATAAGTTTCTTTTTTTAAACTGTTCTGTCGTTGTCTGTTCACGCTGGAAAAATCAGTGACCGATTGCCGTTTCTTTCATGTAAAGTTCCGCTGATGATTATATTTACATCTTTTTTTTTAAAATGGGGAGTGAAACTCCGGCCTCTGCATTAATTGATGCACACAGCCATATTTATTGCAGTGGTCTGAACAAAATTTAAAATATTACAAATAAGACTCAGAGAGGGTTGAAACATATATCAACCATCTAAAAAGGAGAAACAAAAAAAAACACTATCCATTTACACCTAATCTATATCTATACGTTGGATGTCCGTAGGATTGCCATGGAACAACAAATCAACATCAAATTCAGCAATCAAAATATTTACTCGAACAAGACAGACATTTACCATTTTCATTAGTTAGATGCCAATTTCTCATTTTAGTTTCTTTATCTATATCGTATTTCCCAATTCTTAGGAACAGAAGGTTTATGGGCCCTCACTCTCCCAACCCGAAAAAACTAGCTTCTTAGGAGAAGACACCCTTAGTTTTTAAGTAACTTCCGATCTCGTCCTACAATCAATGTGGGACTAAACCCAACAAATGTTTACTCACAAATCGATCCTCATGTGTCCGCTTAACACAACGTTTTCAATCCACAAACCATGAGCGACCACCATAAGTAGACCCGAGATTTGCATCCGGGCACTTGGGATCTGATACAAATTGTTATTAGTTGTTATCACAATCCTGGGTAAACTTAACCGGTGTTTACGATCCACATGTGTCATGATCCTGCTGCAAGAGCGTCTCGGCCTACCAAACCAGTTCAACTAGAGACCAAGTTTTTGTCTCTCTCTCTCTCTCCACCCAAAATAGGACAGGACACCCTTAACCTTATAAGTCGCTCCTGGTCTCATCACACAAGCGATGTGGACTAAGCCCAACAACATTAAAAAAATGCTAATGAGGGTCTGTTGCAATAAGAACAGCCAGAACATGCACTTTCAATCTGGCATAGAACAAATTTATCTTCCTTTCAAAGTATCAAAGTATAAAACAAAATGCTAGTGGAGTGATGTGTTCGTCACAATTAAATGACACAAAGTGACAAAGCGACCTACACAAAGAATACAAATGTGAGGATTTTTTTTAAGTGCCATGCAACCCAAAGAAGAAACTCTATTTTAAGTCTTCCAATTATCTCATAATTTCAGTTTTCATCCTTAATACTCCCTCAGTTTCAAAATAGATGTCTTAAATTTGTCAAAATTTGGATGAATCTAGACACTATTTAGTATATAGATTCATTTAATTTTGAAAAACCTAAGACATCTATTTTGGGATGGAGGGAGTATTATTTTTTAGGTACAAAACAAGCCTCAAATTTGCTAGTTCTTCCAAACAGACTTTGGTGATTTTTATAGCATACTCGGAAAACCATAGAGCAAAAGGAAAGAAAAAACAGACCGACACCTAATCTAAGCGAACCCAAACCAAAGAAATACAAAGACGAATTAAACGAGGCTGATCGTGGGCGTGGCGCGGGGCCTCTTCTCTCTCTTTTCTAGTGATTTTCACGTACAAGCCCTAGCAGCGTCGTTGCACGCATCAGTTTTCAGACTTCTCCTCTTGCTATGCTGCCGCGCCACCGCCCCCACCTCAAGGAGGAACACAACAACAGAGTAGTTCTTTCTCCTCTGCTACGAGGCTACGCTGCCGTGTCGTGCCTTCGGCTTCCCGCCTCTCGCTGGCTCCGCATCACTAACATACAATGCACATGTGCCTATGACGTGTCTGTCTGCAAAGGCGTAGCCAGCCACGAATCACATCTCGGGCCAACTACACTGTTACAGCTCTAAACAGTGTCAAATAGTGTAAATATAGCTATAGTTAAAGAAAGGTTGTCAGACTCATTTTTAAAGCTCTTAAAAACCAATTTCCATTTTTAGAAAATACCAGCCTGCATATGTATATAGCAACCTGCAGTTCGTTGGTGCAACCATTTTAACAGATCCTCCACTTGACATCTTCAAGAATGCCATGTCAGCCATTTTCTTACAAGCTATAGTATATGGATAAGAATAAAAAAGAGGAAGACTGGTATATATAGCTATATATGACAGGTAGTTGTTTCTTTATGCAGAAACGAACTCGCACGAGTACAAAGACATGATGAGAGAATCCGTCAACTACTACCACTTGGTCAGAGTTGAGGAGTCAGAAGCTTTACCATTGCTGATTTGCCTGCAATGGTGGACAGAGTCGCTGCCCAAGTGCGCAGCTGCTTCTTTGCGCTGCTCGCTGTCCTTATAAGCAGGGCATCCCCTGTTCTGCTCGCAACAAACAGACCGCCGACACCTGCACCGCAATCCGTCCAAGTACGCCGGCCGGCACAGCTGCTGCACGTCAAGCCCCCGAAGACCTCGCCCGGTAGGCAGCCGCGTGCATGGAGCCCGCGGCGACCTCCTTCCTCGTCGCGCGAGACCCGCCACCGGCGACGAAGACGGCGCACCAGGGCCAGGGCCAGGGCACGGCGCAGCAAGGATGGGCCCGCTGGGCGTTCCCGCAGCTTCTCTGCGTCCTTCTCGCCTTCGCCTTCGCGTGGGGCCTGCGCCGCGCGGGCTACGACCTCGGGCTATCGGGCCCCGCCACCTACCTGCTCGCGGTGCTGTGCTTCTGCCTCTATAAGCTCGAGCTCCTGCGGCGCGACCCCGGCGGCGACCCGGCGGAGGCGGCGCGCGAGCGGCGGCGGATCGGGCTCGCCGCGTGGGCGGTCTCGCTAGGGCTGGGCAGCATGGTCGCGCTGCACGCCGCGAGCGCGGCGCCGAGCCTGGCTCTGATGGTCGCCCTGTGGGTGCTCGCCGGCCTCACCATGGTCCTGGCGTTCTACTTGGTGTTTGAAGCCCGCCGCGGCGATTCTCGTACGGACGATGCCGGACGCTGGCCGGGGAAGGATCTCCACGAGCTGTCTCCGGAGCTGAGGGTTTGAACTATGGGATTTGCTAATTTTCAGCTAGCTGAGATTTAGCTTAGCGCATAGTCAAGTCGTTGTTCGTTCGATTTGCTCTGCGCGTTAAGATTCGTGCCCACGTACGAGCCAATTTGCCGTGCCGGATGCCGCGCGTGTTCGCTACCTGGCGTTGCTTGCCTACATTGTCCGTGTTCAGTTCTCGTGGTTGGATCGTGTAATGGGCTGCTTTGGGCTCTCTTTTTTTCCTTTGTTTTGTTTTTTGCACCTTTAGTTTTTGTCTTTTCCTACTTCTTTTCACCCAAATTATTTAACTTAAATTTGTCTAGATTCGGATGTTTGTAGACTTGTTTTTGTGCTAGATACATCCAAATTTAGAAACCAAGTCAACTAATTTAGGTCGGAGGGAGTACTTTTATTTTTAAATTTATGTATTTTACTGCTGTGTAGATGTGGTTTGATCCGGGTGGTAAAAGCTATAGACGAGTCAATTTTTGTTAGCAGCAAGTAACAACCTTCGTGTATATAGACTGTCCAAAATTAGTGTGTGTAATTTTCTACCGTAACTGTACTTTTTCCGCTCACATTCATTTTTGCCTGGTTTTGTCTAGGTTTGGGTTGTTTGGCCCGCGAAGGTTGTGTGATCTGGCATTTTTTGTTGTTTTGGGTTGTTGGGTTGTGGCCTGTTTTTGTTCTCTCGTATGTCCGGTTCAGTGGGTCATTGCCCTATTATTTTGTCTTCCGGTGTTGACTTATTTTATTCAGAGAGGTCGGGAGTGGGGGAGGTCGGTGGATATCGGACGATAGCAGCGGAGACGGGGGCAGAGACAGGTCGTTGATTTGACCAGCGGTTGTTTTTCTGGTGCTAGAGCCCCGCTAATTTGCATCCACGTCGGTTCTTCTTCGAAGACTATGGTGGAGAGCAGCCGAGTCCCGTTGATTTTGATAGGTTCTTCTTTGATGCCAGTTTTTGAAAAGCGGGGTTGCAACTAGGGTTGCAGCTGGACTGTGAGTTGCAATTTGAAACGCAACTGAACTTCTCCCCTGATGGTATAGAGAGGGAGTTTCAACTAGGGTTGCGACTGAGGATTGTGAGTCTCGAGTTGCAACTTGACACGCAACTGGTCTTTCTACCCTAATGGTATAGAGAGGGAGTTGCAACTAAGGCTGCAATTGAGGGCTGTGTTGTTCTTTTGTCTTTTTTATCCTTGAGTTTGCATTTGGACATGTAGTCGGCCTTCTCCTTGATGATATAGAGAGTGAGTTACAACTAGGGTTGCAGCTGGACTGTGAGTTGCAATTTGAAACACAACTGAACTTCTCTCCTGATGGTATAAAGAGGGATTTGCAACTAGGATTGCAACTGAGGATTGTGAGTCTCGAGTTGCAACTTGACACACAACTGGCCTTTCTACCCTAATGGTATAGAGAGGGAGTTGCAACTAGGGTTGCAACTGGTGGTATAGAGGGGGAGTTGCATCTAAGGTTGCAACTAAGGACTATGTTGTTCTTTTGTCTTCTTAGGTATGAGTTGTAATCGAAATCGCAACTACTCTATCTTGCATATGAGTTGTAGATTAGGAAGCGACTTGTCTTTTTGGTAGGTATGAGTTGTAATCGGAATCGCAACTGGTCCATGTTTCATAAAAATTACAATCAAACTCATAATTGACTTGTCCTTTTCATAGAGGTATGAGTTGCAGTTGGACCGCCAACTTGTCCATGTTTCATATGAGTTGCAGACTAGTAACTAAATTGTCTTTTTCATATGAGTTGCAATCAGACTCACAACTAGTCCATGTTTCATATGAGTTGCAACTGGACTCACAACTGACTTGTATTTTTCCATAGAGGTATAAGTTGCAATCGGAATCACAATTGGTCCATGTTTTTTATTAGTTGCAATTGGAGTCGCAACTGACTTGTCTTTTTTATTAGACGTATCAGTTGCAATCGGACTCGCAACGGGTCAATATTTCATATGAGTTGCATTCAGACTCATAACTAGTCCATGTTTCATATGATTTGGGATTCAGAATTGACTTCGTCTATTTCTTAGGTATGAGTTGCAATCGGGCTCGCAAATATTTCATAAAGATATGAGTTGCAATCAGACTCGCAACTATTCCATCTCCCCTGGTGGTATAGAGGGGGAGTTGCATCTAGGGCTGTAACTGAGGATTGTGTTATTATTTTGTCTTTTTTATCCTTGAGTTGCATCTCGACATGCAACCGGCCTTCTCCCTGATGATATAGAGAGGGGGTTGCAACTAGGGTTGCAGCTGGACTGTGAGTATCGAGTTGCAATTTGACATGCAACTGAACTTCTCCCCTGATGGTATAAAAAGGAAGTTGAAACTAGGGTTGCAACTGACAATTGTGAGTTTCGAGTTGCAACTGGCCTTCTCCATGAATATAGAGGGACGAAGTTGCAACTAGGGTTGCAACTGAGAATTGTGTGTCTAGAGTTGCAAGTCGACACACAACTGGACTTCTCCCCTGATGGTATAGAGGGGGAGATGCAACTAGGGATGCAATTGAGGACCGCGTTATTCTTTTGTCTTTTTTATCCATGAGTTGCATCTCGACATGTAGTCGGCCTTCTCCCTGATGATATAGAGAGTGAGTTGCAACTAGGGTTGCAGCTGGACTGTGAGTTGCAATTTGAAACGCAACTGAACTTCTCCCCTGATGGTATAGAGAGGGAGTTGCAACTAGGGTTGCAAACTGAGGATTGTGAGTCTCAAGTTGCAACTTGACACGCAACTGGCCTTTCTACACTAATGGTATAGAGAGGGAGTTGCAACTAGGGTTGCAACTGGTGGTATAGAGGGGGAGTTGCAACTAAGGTTGCAACTAAGGACTGCGTTGTTCTTTTGTCTTCTTAGGTATGGGTTGTAATCGGAATCGCAATTGCTCTATCTTGCATATGAGTTGTAGATTAGGAAGCGACTTATCTTTTTGTTAGGTATGAGTTGCAGTCGGAATCGCAACTAGTCCATGTTTCATAAAAATTACAATCAAACTCATAACTACTTGTCTTTTTCATAGAGGTATGAGTTGCAGTTGGACTGCCAACTTGTCCATGTTTCATATGAGTTGCAATCAGACTAGTAACTAAATTGTATTTTCCATATGAGTTGCAATCAGACTCACAACTGGTTCATGTTTCATATGAGTTGCAATTGGACTCACAACTGACTTGTATTTTTCCATAGAGGTATAAGTTGCAATCGGAATCACAACTGGTCCATGTTTCTTATGAGTTGCAATTAGACTCGCAACTGACTTGTCTTTTTATTAGAAGTATCAGTTGTAATCGGACTTGCAACGGGTTAATATTTCATATGAGTTGCATTCAGACTCATAAATAGTCCATGTTTCATATGATTTGGAATTCAGAATTGACTTTGTCTTTTCCTTAGGTATGGGTTGCAATCGGGCTCGCAAATATTTCATAAAGATATGAGTTGCAATCAGACTCGCAACTATTCCATCTCCCCTGGTGGTATAGAGGGGGAGTTCCATCTAGGGTTGTAACTGAGGATTGTGTTATTCTTTTGTCTTTTTTATCCTTGAGTTGCATCTCGACAAGCAACCGGCCTTCTCCTTGATGATATAGAGAGGGGGTTGCAACTAGGGTTGCAGCTGGACTATGAGTATCGAGTTGCAATTTTACATGAAACTGAACTTCTCCCCTGATGATATAAAAAGGAAGATGAAACTAGGGTTGCAACTGAGGATTGTGAGTCTCGAGTTGCAACTGGCCTTCTCCATGAATATAGAGGGACGAAGTTGCAACTAGGGTTGCAGCTGAGGATTGTGTGTCTCGAGTTGCAAGTCAACGCACAACTGGACTTCTCCCTTAATGGTATAGAGGAGGAGATGCAACTAGGACTGTAATTGAGGACCGCATTGTTCTTTTGTCTTTTTTATCCTTGAGTTGCATCTCGACATGTAGTCGGCCTTCTCCCCGATGATATAGAGAGTGAGTTGCAACTAGGGTTGCAGCTGGACTATGAGTTGCAATTTGAAACGCAACTGAACTTCTCCCCTAATGGTATAGAGAGGGGGTTGCAACTAGGGTTGCAAACTGAGGATTGTGAGTCTCGAGTTGCAACTTCACGCAAATGGCCTTTCTACCCTAATGGTATAGAGAGGGAGTTGCAACTAGGGTTGCAACTGGTGGTATAGAGGGGGAGTTGCAACTAAGGTTGCAACTAAGGACTGCGTTGTTCTTTTGTCTTCTTAGGTATGGGTTGTAATCGGAATCGCAACTGCTCTATCTTGCATATGAGTTGTAGATTAGGAAGCGACTTGTCTTTTTGTTAGGTATGAGTTGCAGTCGGAATCGCAACTGGTCCATGTTTCATAAAAATTACAATCAAACTCATAACTGACTTGTCTTTTTCATAGAGGTATGAGTTGCAGTTGGACTGCCAACTTGTCCATGTTTCATATGAGTTGCAATCAGACTAGTAACTAAATTGTATATTCCATATGAGTTGCAATCAGACTCACAACTGGTTCATGTTGAAGGGTTTCGCGACATAGTAAATCAAAATTTTCTACGGAGCGAACAGAGGGAAAGCCAAGATCTAATCTAGGAGATGCAAACAACGAGAGAGATTGGATTAGATCTTCATACCCTTGAAGATTCGCACAGCGGAACGTTCGTCGGAACGTGGGTGATGTAGTCGTACTCGCTTCTCCTCCTCGCGATCCGATCCGATCTAGCACCACAAGTGGCGGTGCCTCCGTGAGATGCACACGTGCAGCACCTCGACGTCTCCTCCTTCCTCGTACCAGCAAGTATGGTGGAGAGATAGATTGGATCTACAACACGACGACGTGGTGTATATGGTGGAGAATTTCTGCAGCAGGGCTTCGCCTACAAACAGTCGGGAGGGAGAGAGGAAAGCTAGCAAGGCGGCTAGAGTTTGGAGGAGAGGTGTAGGGGTTTGGTGCGCCCCCACCCCTCTTTATATAGAGGGGGGGTGCGCAGCCCTAGCCCCTCCCCAAGCCCAAAGGATAAGGAGTGGGGGGCATGGACTCTCCCCTCTTCTAGAAACCCTATCTCTAGTTTAAACGATTTAAACTCTCTAGGATCGGCTGGGCCCTATGGGGCCTTGTGCCCCTGGCCCAATGCGGCCAGGACACTCCCTCATAGGCCCATGCCCCCTCCCGGAAGGTGGGGCCACGTTGGTCCCCTTCCAGAAGGTTCTAGAAGCTTCCGATACAATACTGATTAACCCGGAACAATTCTGAACTCCAAAAACTGCACTGCCTTATATGAATCTTATTCTCCGGACCATTCCGGAACCTCTCGTGATGTCCCGGATCCCATCCGAGACTCCAAACAAAAATTCATAAACCAATTATCCAATCTATCCTAGCGTCAAGACACGTTAAGTGTGTGACCCTGCGGGTTCGAGAATATGCAGACATGATCTTCTATCAATAATCAACAGCGGGGTCTGGGCACCCATATTGACTCCCACACATTCATCGATGATCATATCGGATGAACCATGATGCCAGGATTCAATCAATCCCATATATATATTCCCTTCGTCTCGCGATATTTTACTTGCCCGAGATTCGATCGTCGGTACCGTCATACCTAGTTCAATCTCGTTCACAGCAAGTACTTTACTCGTTCCGTAATCCGATATCACTTTGTGATTAACTCCTTAACCACATGCTTTTAAGCGGTGTTGATATTGATTACCGAGTGGGACCGAAGTATATCTCTTCGACTTGGGAGGGACAAATTTCATCTCGATACATACAACCCAACAGATACTTTCCGATCACCTGAGAGACACCTTTATGATCACCCTCTCATAGGATGACGTTTGATGACCTCAAAGCTTTATTCCGATACCAGGGAGTTGTATTATCTCATGGTCTAAGGAATACAATATTTGACATAAGAAAAGCTTCGCAAAGACGAACACGATTACACGATCTAATTGCTTTGCTTAGTTTGGGTCTGTCCATCATATCATTCTCCAATGAAATGATCTCATTATCAATTGACAACTCATGTCTATGGTTAGGAAACCTTAACCATCATTGATCAATGAGCTAGTCCTTAGAGGCGTACCAGGGACACGGTGTTGTTCACAAACCACACAAGTATTAATGTTTCCGCTTAATACAATTCTAGCATGGAATATAAACTTTATCATGAAAATGAATTATAATAATAACATCTTTATTATTGCCTCTAGGGCATAATTCCAACAGTCTCCCACTTGCACTAGAGTCAATAATCTAGTTTACATCTGGTAACAATCCCACACCCATGGCACTGAGGTGTTGATCATGTTTTACACATGGAAGAGGTTTAGTCAATGGATCTGCGACATTCAGATCTGTATGTACTTTGCTAATCTTCAGATCTCCATCTGCAATATAATCTCGGATTATATGAAACTTGCGGTTGATATGCTTGGTCTTTGGATGATATCTTGGTTCCTTAGCGAGTGCTATGGCGCCAGTGTTGTCACACAATATCTCCAGTGGGTCCAATGCACTTGGAACCACGCCAAGATCAGTGATGAAGTTTCTGATCCAAACTCCTTCACTTGACGCTTCTGCAGCAGCCATGTATTCCGCTTCTACTGTAGATCCCGCGATCACGCTTTGCTTGCAGCTTCTCCAGCTCACAGCTCCTCCATTCAAAATATAAACGTATCCTGTCTGAGATTTGGAATCATCCTTGTCGGTGTCAAAACTAGCGTCGACGTAACCTTTTACGACAAGCTGTTCATCACCCCCATAGACTAAGAACATTTCTTTAGTCCTATTTAGGTACTTTAGGATGTTCTTCACGGCTGTCCAGTGTTCCACTCCAGGATCACTTTGATATCTGCTCGTCAAACTAAGAGCATTGGACACATCCGGTCTAGTACACAGCATGGCATACATGATAGAACCTATGGCCGAGGCATAAGGCACTTTGCTCATTGCTTCCCTATCATTTACCGTAGCTGGACACTGAGCCTTGCTCAATATCTTACCTGACAACATAGGCACTGAAACTTTCTTTGCCTTATCCATTCTGAACCTTTTCAGAACTTTGTCTAGGTATGTACTCTGGCTTAAAGCTATCAGGCGTCTTTGTCTATCTCTATAGATCTTGATGCCCAATATATAAGCAGCTTCACCTAGGTCTTTCATTGAAAAACACTTGTTCAAATAACTCTTCACATCGTTAAGCATGTTGATGTCATTTCCGATAATCAATATGTCATCCACATATAGTACCAGAAACGTCACCGAGCTCCCACTCACTTTCTTGTAGATACAAGCTTCGTAGCAATTTGGAACAAATCCAAAGCTCTTGATCACTTGATCAAAACGAAGGTTCCAACTCCGAGATGCTTGCTTCAGTCCATAAATGGAACGCTGAAGTTTGCATACTTTACTAGCATCCTTAGGATCGACAAAACCTTCGGGTTGCATCATATACAACGCTTCATCAATGTTGCCATTGAGGAAAGCAGTCTTGACATCCATCTGCCATATTTCATAATCATGAAACGCAGCAATTGCTAATAAAATCCGAATGGACTTAAACATTGCTACGGGAGAGAAAGTCTCATCGTAGTCAACACCTTGAACTTGTCGAAAACCTTTCGCGACAAGCCGTGCTTTATAGACGGTAACATTACCATCCGCGTTCGTTTTCTTCTTGAAGATCCATTTGCACTCAACGGCCTTTCGGTCGCTAGGAGGGTCCACCAAAGTCCATACTTGGTTTTCGCTCATGGATCCCAATTCAGATTTCATGGCTTCTAGCCATTTCTCAGAGTCTGGGCTCATCATCGCTTCCTCATAGTTCGTAGGTTCACTGTCTTCTACTAACAAGACAGTCAAGACAGGGTTGCCGTACCACTCAGGAGGGGCACGCGACCTTGTCGACCTGCGACGTTCAGTAGCAGCATCGTCCGAAGCTTCATGATCCTTGTCATTAGCTTCCTCTATTGTTGGTGCAGGCGGCACTGGAACAATTTCAGGTGTTGCGCTACTCTCCAATTCAAGAGAAGGTTCAATAACCTCGTCAAGCTCTACTTTCCTCCCACTCACTTCTTTCGAGAGAAACTCCTTCTCAAGAAAGGAACCGTTCTTTGCGACAAACATTTTGCCTTCGGTTCTGTGATAGAAGGTATACCCAATAGTTTCCTTAGGGTATCCTATGAAGACGCATTTCTCCGCTTTGGGTTCGAGCTTGTCCGGCATCAACTTCTTGATGTAAGCTTCGCATCCCCAAACTTTAAGAAACGACAACTTAGGTTTAGCACCAAACCACAGTTCATACGGTGTCGTCTCAACGGATTTAGATGGTGCCCTATTTAAAGTGAATGCAGCGGTTTCTAATGCATAACCCCAAAATGATAACGACAAATCAATAAGAGACATCATTGATCGGACCATATCTAATAGGGTTCGATTCCTGCGTTCAGACACACCATTGCGTTGTGGTGTTCCGGGTGGTGTGAGTTGTGAAACGATTCCACTTGCTTTAAGATGCGTGAGAAAATCATAACTCAAATATTCACCTCCACGATCGGATCGTAGAAACTTAATCTTTCTGTTACGATGGTTCTCCACTTCATTCTGAAATTCCTTGAACTTTTCAAATGTTTCAGATTTATGTTTCATTAAATAGATATACCCATATCTACTTAAGTCATCGGTAAAAGTAAGGAAATAGCGATATCCACCGCGCGTCGAAATACTCATCGGTCCGCATACATCGGTATGTATGATTTCCAACAAGTCCGTTGCTCGCTCCATCATTCCGGAGAACGGGGTTTTGATCATCTTGCCCATGAGGCATGGTTCGCATGTGTCAAATGATTCAAAATCAAGAGACTCCAAAAGTCCATCAGAATGGAGTTTCTTCATGCGCTTTACACCAATATGACCTAGACGACAGTGCCACAAATAAGTAGTATTATCACTATCTACTTTGCATCTCTTAGCCTCAATGTTATGGATGTGTGTTTCATCCCTTTCGAGATTTAGAAGAAATAAACCATTCATAAGAGGTGCATGACCATAAAAGATGTTACTCATATAAATAGAACAACCATTATTCTCCGATTTAAATGAATAACCGTCTTGCAATAAACACGATCCAGAAATAATGTTCATGCTCAACGCAGGCACATAATAACACTTATTAAGGTTTAAAACTAATCCCGAAGGTAAAACTAAGGAGAGCGTGCCGACGGCCATCACATCAACTCTTGATCCGTTGCCAACGTGCATTGTCACCTCATCCCTCGCAAGCCGCCATCTATTCCGTAGCTCCTGTTTCGAGTTACAAATATTAGCAACTGAACCGGTATCAAATACCCAGGAACTACAACGAGGGCTAGTAAGGAAAACATCAATAACATGTATATCAAATATACCTTTGATGGTGCCAGCCTTCTTGTCCGCTAAGTACTTCAGACAGTTGCGCTTCTAGTGACCCTTGTCCTTGCAATAGAAGCACTCAGTGTCCGGCTTAGGACCAGACTTGAGCTTCTTCTCAGCAGGAGCATTGCGCTTGCCGCCGCCCTTCTTGAAGGGCTTCTTTGCTCCCTTACCTTTCTTAAAGGAGGGCTTGTTGACCATCAACACATGATTATCCTTTTTGATCTCCACCTCCGCAGCCTTCAGCTTTGCGAAGATCTCGGTGATCGTATCAGTGGAGCCAATCTGATTATGAGTCACTACAAAACTTTTGTAGCTGGGAGGGAGTGATTGCAGAACCCTGTCAATCTTGAGCTCCTCTGGAATCGTGCATTCCAGTTGCTCAAGGCGTTGAGTGTAGCCCGACATCTTTATGGCGTGCTCACTAACGGGACTCCCTTCCTCCATCTTGCAGTTAAAGAACTTCTCAGAGATCTCATATCTCTCAGAACGGGCTTGAGTCTGAAACATGGTTTTTAGCTCCTCGAGAATCTCAAAGGGCCCGGGATAGGTTTCAAAACGATTTTAAAGTTCCGGTTCCATAGCAAACAACATGGTGCTCTTAATCACAACATAATCATCTTTGCGCGACTGATAGACAGCTTTCTCATCAGCCGGCGCAGTTGCAGCAGGGGGGTCACCTAACGCTTTCCCAAGGACATAGTCCTTTTGTCCGCCAGACAGAATGATTCTTAGATTGCGGAACCAATGGTGAAGTTAGACCCATTGTTTCTAAGCTTTTCCTTCTCAGCAAAAACGTTGAAGTTGAAGTTGGATTTGGCCATGTGATCTACAGTATTTGCAAGTACAATTTAGACTATGTTCATGATAAATAGTTCAACTTAATCAAATTACTAAATGAACTCCCACTAAATTCAACATCCCTCAAGTTGTTTAGTGAACACGATCCAAATTCACCACACCTAATCCGATCATCACGAGAAGAGATGTGGTTTCAATGGTGGACAACAAAGTGTCGATCGTATCATCCATATGACTCATGCTTAAACTTCCGGTTCTTGTGTTCCGAGGCCATGTCTGTACATGCTAGGCTCGTCAAGCCAGACCCAAGTATTTCCGCGTGTGCAAAACTGGCTTGCACCCGTTGTATGTGAGCGTAGAGTCTATAGCACCCGATCATCACGTGATGCTTGGACACGACGAACTTTCGCAACGGTGCATACTTGGGGAGAACACAGTTTTTATCTTGATCTTTAAGTGAGGAATCATCTTATAATGCTACCGTCGCGATCTAAGCATAATAAGATACATAAAGGATAAACATCACATGCATATAACTTTATGTGACATGGTATAGCCAATCTTCGCGCAATGATCTCCATCTTGTGCGTTCCGGCATGATCTCCATCACTCCACCATGATTGCCTTCACCACGAATAGCAACTACAACTATTGCTAACTACTTAGCGATAAAGTAAAGCTATTACATGGCGTATAAGAAGTTGACTCGCAGGTCATACACAATTATAAAGACAACCATATGGCTCCTGCCGGTTGTGTACTCATCTACATGCAAGTCGTGAAACATTACAAAACATGATCATCGCATACATTATACACATCACATCTTGGGCCATACCATATCACAGAAAACACTCCGTGCAAAAACAAGTTAGACGCCTCTACTTTGTTGTTGCATGTTTTACGTGGCTTATGGGAGTAGATGCTAAGAACGATTCTTACCTACGGAAAGCCACAACGGTGATATTATGGTTGCCAAACTCTGGTGTTAATCCCATGACAACTATAGTGAGAGAAACTGACATCCACCAGCCGCATGTGTGGAACAAGCCACACGTCAAGTGCGGAGCCAGTCTCGCGAACGACGTCGCGTAGGGTTGGCCTGGACCGCTTCAATCTCACTATCCCGCGTCATAAGAAGAACACAAACAAGAGGCTTGCAACAGAAAACATCAACGCCTGCAACAACCATGTTGCGTTCTACTCGTGAAACACATCTACGCATAGATCTAGCTCTGATACCACTGAAGGGTTTCGCGGCATAGTAAATCAAAATTTTCTACGGATGCGAACAGAGGGAAATCCAAGATCTAATCTAGGAGATGCAATCAACGAGAGAGATTAGATTAGATCTTCATACCCTTGAAGATTCACACAGCGGAACGTTCGTTGGAACGTGGGTGATGTAGTCGTACTCGCTTCTCCTCCTCGCGATCAGATCCGATCTAGCACCACAAGTGGCGGTGCATCCGTGAGATGCACACGTGCAACACCTCGACGTCCCCTCCTTCCTTGGACCAGCAAGTATGGTGGAGAGATAGATTGGATCTACAACACGACGGCGTGGTGTATATGGTGGAGAATTTCTGCAGCAGGGCTTCGCCTACAAACAGTCGGGAGGGAGAGAGGAAAGCTAGCAAGGCGGCTAGGGTTTGGAGGAGAGGTGTAGGGTTTTGGTGCGCCCCCACCCCTCTTTATATAGAGGGGGGGAGCAGCCCTAGCCCCTCCCCCAAGCCCAAAGGATAAGGAGTGGGGGGCATGGACTCTCCCCTCTTCTAGAAACCCTATCTCTAGTTTAAACGATTTAAACTCTCTAGGATCGGCTGGGCCCTATGGGTCCTTGTGCCCCTGGCCCAATGTGGCCAGGACACTCCCTCATAGGCCCATGCCCCCTCCTGGAAGGTGGGGCCACGTTGGTCCCCTTCCAGAAGGTTCTAGAAGCTTCCGGTACAATATCGATTAACCCGGAACAATTCCGAACTCCAAAAACTGCACTGCCTTATATGAATCTTATTCTCCGGACCATTCCGGAACCTCTCGTGATGTCCCGGATCCCATCCGAGACTCCAAACAAAAATTCATAAACCAATTATCCAATCTATCCTAGCGTCAAGACACGTTAAGTGTGTGACCCTGCGGGTTCGAGAATATGCAGACATGATCTTCTATCAATAATCAACAGCGGGGTCTGGGCACCCATATTGACTCCCACATATTCATCGATGATCATATCGGATGAACCATGATGCCAGGATTCAATCAATCCCATATATATATTCCCTTCGTCTCGCGATATTTTACTTGCCCGAGATTCGATCGTCGGTACCGTCATACCTAGTTCAATCTCGTTCACATCAAGTACTTTACTCGTTCCGTAATCCGATATCACTTTGTGATTAACTCCTTAACCACATGCTTTTAAGCGGTGTTGATATCGATTACCGAGTGGGACCGAAGTATATCTCTTCGACTTGGGAGGGACAAATTTCATCTCGATACATACAACCCAACAGATACTTTCCGATCACCTGAGAGACACCTTTATGATCACCCTCTCATAGGATGACGTTTGATGACCTCAAAGCTTTCTTCTGATACAAGGGAGTTGTATTATCTCATGGTCTAAGGAATACAATATTTGACATAAGAAAAGCTTCGCAAAGACGAACACGATGACACGATCTAATTGCTTTGCTTAGTTTGGGTCTGTCCATCATATCATTCTCCAATGAAATGATCTCATTATCAATTGACAACTCATGTCTATGGTTAGGAAACCTTAACCATCGTTGATCAATGAGCTAGTCCTTAGAGGCGTACCAGGGACACGGTGTTGTTCACAAACCACACAAGTATTAATGTTTCCGCTTAATACAATTCTAGCATGGAATATAAAATTTATCATGAACATGAATTATAATATTAACATCTTTATTATTGCCTCTAGGGCATAATTCCAACACATGTTTCATATGAGTTGCAATTGGACTCACAACTGACTTGTATTTTTCCATAGAGGTATAAGTTGCAATCGGAATCGCAACTGGTCCATGTTTCTTATGAGTTGCAATTGGACTTGCAACTGACTTGTCTTTTTATTAGAAGTATCAGTTGTAATCGGACTTGCAACAGGTTAATATTTCATATGAGTTGCATTCAGACTCATAACTAGTCCATGTTTCATATGATTTGGGATTCAGAATTGACTTTGTCTTTTCCTTAGGTATGGGTTGCAATCGGGCTCGCAAATATTTCATAAAGATATGAGTTGCAATCAGACTCGCAACTATTCCATCTCCCCTGGTGGTATAGAGGGGGAGTTCCATCTAGGGTTGTAACTGAGGATTGTGTTATTCTTTTGTCTTTTTATCCTTGAGTTGCATCTCGACAAGCAACCGGCCTTCTCCTTGATGATATAGAGAGGGGGTTGCAACTAGGGTTGCAGCTGGACTATGAGTATCGAGTTGCAATTTTACATGCAACTGAACTTCTCCCCTGATGGTATAAAAAGGAAGATGAAACTAGGGTTGCAACCGAGGATTGTGAGTCTCGAGTTGCAACTGGCCTTCTCCATGAATATAGAGGGACGAAGTTGCAAGTTGCAACTGAGGATTGTGTGTCTCGAGTTGCAAGTCAACGCACAACTGGACTTCTCCCTGAATGGTATAGAGGAGGAGATGCAACTAGGGCTGTAATTGAGGACCGCATTGTTCTTTTGTATTTTTTATCCTTGAGTTGCATCTCGACATGTAGTCGGCCTTCTCCCCGATGATATAGAGAGTGAGTTGCAACTAGGGTTGCAGCTGGACTATGAGTTGCAATTTGAAACGCAACTGAACTTCTCCCCTAATGGTATAGAGAGGGAGTTGCAACTGAGGATTGTGAGTCTCGAGTTGCAACTTGACACGCAACTCGCCTTTCTACCCTAATGGTATAGAGAGGGAGTTGCAACTAGGGCTACAATTGGACTTCTCCCCTAGTGGTATAGAGTGTAGGGTTTCGTAGCATGGAAAACAAAAAATTTCTATCGCATACAAACAAACAAGCCAAGATCTATCTACTAGATTGTAGCAACGAGTCGATGGAATAACTCACCCTCGAAGATTCCAAAGTGTTTAACGAGAGCGGATTCTCGTGGGTGATGTAGTCGTACTCTTGCCGATCTCAAGATCGCGTAGACGATCCTTCCGGCGGTGCGTTCCGGCAGCGCTCCCGCGGTCGGTCACACGTTCGGTACTCGACGAAGACCTTCCTCTCCCTTGTTCCAGCAGGCAGCGGAGGTTGTAGCACTCTCCTCGCAATTCCGGCAGCACAACGGCGTGGTACCGGAAGTAGAGGGGAGATCTCGCAGGGCTTCGCCTTAAGCCGGAGCGAGTATGGTGGACTATGAGAGAGCTCCTCGGCGATCTAGGGATTCGACACACCAAGGAGGAGGTGCTAGGGCCGGCGGCTAGGGTTTGGGGCTTGCCCAAGTCGGCAGCTAGGGGAGCCCTAGGCGGCGGCAACAACAGGAGGTGGCGGCGCCGGGCTAGGGTTTTGGCTGGAGATCTTGTGTACTAGGAGGGGCAACCCTGCCCCTCCCTTTATAGGTGGGAGGCGCCGGCCAAGGGGAGGGGAGTACCTCCCCAACTCGGATCCCAAGTGGGCCGGCGGTGGAGGAGGAACTCCTCCCCAACTCGGTTTCCCACTTCCCCTCCACTTCCCAAAATAGTCGTTTGACTTTTCAAATTGGCGTTTGACTTTTCAAACTAGGATTTGATTAAACCCTTTATTTTGTTCAGCGATGACACCTAGTACATGATGCAATCATTCCAACTTGGTATGACACATTCATGTACCCTTCCCCTTCGGAGTGCCGGACATTCCGGAACCTTCTAGAACATTCTCGATGAAACACCGGAACCATTCTCTAACCCCGAAACAGGACTTTCCTTATATGAATCTTATTCTCCGGACCATTCCGGATCTCCTCGTGATATCCCGGATTCCATCCGAGACTCCGAACAACATTCGGTCTCTTACTCATCATTCCATAACTACTCAAACAACGTCGAATCCTTAAGTGTGTCTCCCAACGGTTCGTGAATTATGCGGACATGATTGAGACACTTCTCCGAATCAATAACCAATAGAGGAATCTGGAAATTCATATGGCTCCCACATATTTCTACGATTACTTTGCGATCGAATGAACCACTTACATACGATACCAATTTCCCTTTGTCTCACGATAGTTTACTTATCCGAGGTTATGATCATCGGTATCTCTGCATACCTAGTTCAACCTCGTTACTGATAAGTACTCTTTTCTCGTTCCCGTGATATGTGATCCCTTGTGAGCCAGTCACATGCTTGCAAGCTAATTGGATGACATTCCACCGAGAGGGCCCAGAGTATATCTATCCGTCATATGGATGGAAAAATCCCACTCTTGATCCATGTGTCTCAACCAATACTTTCCGAACACTCAATGCCACCTTTATAGCCACCCAGTTACGGTGTGGTGTTTGATGTCATCAAAGCATCCTTCCGGTGAAGGTGATATGCATGATCTCATGGTCGAAGGAATTAGGTTACTATGTATCAGAAAGCATATAGCAATTGAACTATTAAAATGACTTGATCTTTATGCTACGCTTATCTATAGGAGTATATCCACCATATCATTCTCCTAACGATATGATCTTGTTGTTAATAACATCTCAATGTTCATGATAGGGAAACCACAATCATTTATTAACCAACAAGCTAGTATTATAAAGATGCTTTACTAGGGACTCTATTTTAGTTTACAAATCACACAAGTATTAATGTTTCCTTGTTAATACTATTATAGCATGAATGTAAACATTTATCATAAACACAAAGATATAATAATAACTACATTTATTATTTCCTCTAGGGCATATCTCCAACATAGAGGGGGAGTTGCATCTAAGGCTGCAACTAAGGACTGTGTTGTTCTTTTGCCTTTTTTATCCTTGAGTTGCAACTCGACACGGAACTGGCCTTCTCCCTGATTATATAGAGAGGGAGTTTCAACTAGGGTTGTAACTGGACTGCGAGTTTCTTGTTGCAATTTGAGGACTATGCTGTTCTTTTGTCTTTTTTATCCTTGAGTTGCATCTCGACATGTAGTCGGCCTTCTCCCTGATGATATAGAGAGTGAGTTGCAACTAGGGTTGTAGCTAGACTGTGAGTTGCAATTTGAAACGCAACTGATCTTCTCCCCTGATGGTATAGAGAGGGAGTTGCAACTTGGGTTGCAACTGATGGTTGTGAGTCTCGAGTTTCAACTTGACATGCAACTGGCCTTTCTACCCTAATGGTATAGAGAGGGAGTTGCAACTAGGCTGCAATTGGACTTCTCCCCTGGTGGTATAGAGGGGGAGTTGCATCTAAGGCTGCAACTAAGGACTGTGTTGTTCTTTTGTCTTTTTTATCCTTGAGTTGCAACTCGACACGGAACTGGCCTTCTCCCTGATTATATAGAGACGGAGTTTCAACTAGGGTTGTAACTGGACTGCGAGTATTTAGTTGCAATTTGACACACAACTGAGATTCTCCCCTGATGGTATAAAGAGCGAGTTACAACTAGGGTTGGAACTACACTGTGAGTCTCGAGTTGCAACTTAACATGCAACTGGCTTTCTCCATTGATAGTATAGAGGGTGAGTTGCAACTAAGAACTAGCCTTGAGTTGCATCTCGACACGTAACCAAGTCTTGCAGCGGTTCTTTTTCTAGCGCCGGATCCCCACAAATTTGTGTCGACCGATAGCGGCGGAGAGCGTCGGAGTCTAGTTGATTTCGTTAGTCTCTTCTTCGGCACATGTCTATTTTTTTTGTGTGGTAGTATTTGAACAAAAAAAATATGCTCATTGACTTTTTTTATGATTTCCTTCCCATTGTTCTACAAATTCGTTGTTGCAAGTTTTATGTGGTACCATGGTTCTTGTAACTGTAAAGAGAGGAGAGGAGCTTTATGCAAGTTATCAGATTTTTTTAAAGTGTTTTTTTGTTTTACTTGTATTATAACAGTTTTTTATTTTTGAGTTAATTAAAAGTTTTTTGCCATGCCAGACTGCCTGATGTTGGTTGTACTAATTTCACACTGGTCAAACAAAATGCATAACACCTCATATTCCTTATTTTATGAGTTGCAACTAGATTTGAAATTGGTTTGTTCTTGAGAGTTGCAACTGAGGATTGAAATATAATTTTCTTGTTTTGCGATTTCTTCTTAATATGAGTTACAAATGGACTTGCAACTGACTAAACCGAGGTTGCAACCTAGGGTTGTTTTGTGATCTTATATTTATTATGAGTTACAACTTGACTTGCAATTGGCTTTCTTGGTGAGTTGCAACTCGGGATTGTTCCGTAATCTTTTATACTATGAGTTACAACTGGACCTGCAACAGGTTTCTCAGCGAGTTGCAATCAGTTGCAACTGGGGTTTATTTTGTGGTCCCTTATTACCACGAGTTGCAACTGGAGTTGCAATTGACTTTCTCGGTGAGTTGCTGAAGGGTTTCGCGGCATAGTAAATCAAAATTTTCTACGGATGCGAACAAAGAGAAAGCCAAGATCTAATCTAGGAGATGCAATCAACAAGAGAGATTGGATTAGATCTTCATACCCTTGAAGATTCGCACAGCGGAACGTTCGTCGGAACGTGGGTGATGTAGTCGTACTCGCTTCTCCTCCTCGCGATCCGATCCGATCTAGCACCACAAGTGGCGGTGCCTCCGTGAGATGCACACGTGCAGCACCTCGACGTCTCCTCCTTCCTCGGACCAACAAGTATGGTGGAGAGATAGATTGGATCTACAACACGACGGCGTGGTGTATATGGTGGAGAATTTCTGCAGCAGGGCTTCGCCTACAAACAGTCGGGAGGGAGAGAGGAAAGCTAGCAAGGAGGCTAGGGTTTGGAGGAGAGGTGTGTAGGGTTGGTGCGCCCCCACCCCTCTTTATATAGAGGGGGCGCAGCCCTAGCCCCTCCCCCAAGCCCAAAGGATAAGGAGTGGGGGGCATGGACTCTCCCCTCTTCTAGAAACCCTATCTCTAGTTTAAACGATTTAAACTCTCTAGGATCGGCTGGGCCCTATGGGGCCTTGTGCCCCTGGCCCAATGCGGCCAGGACACTCCCTCATAGGCCCATGCCCCCTCCCGGAAGGTGGGGCCACGTTGGTCCCCTTCTGGAAGGTTCTAGAAGCTTCCGGTACAATACCGATTAACCCGGAACAATTCCGAACTCCAAAAACTGCAGTGCCTTATATGAATCTTATTCTCCGGACCATTCCGGAACCTCTCGTGATATCCCGGATCCCATCCGAGACTCTGAACAAAAATTCATAAACCAATTATCCAATCTATCCTAGCGTCGAGACACGTTAAGTGTGTGACCCTGCGGGTTCGAGAATATGCAGACATGATCTTCTATCAATAATCAACAGCGGGGTCTGGGCACCCATATTGACTCCCACACATTCATCGATGATCATATCGGATGAACCACGATGCCAGGATTCAAACAATCCCATATATATATTCCCTTCGTCTCGCGATATTTTACTTGCCCGAGATTCGATCGTCGGTACCGTCATACCTAGTTCAATCTCGTTCACAGCAAGTACTTTACTCGTTCCGTAATCCGATATCACTTTGTGATTAACTCCTTAACCACATGCTTGCAAGCGGTGTTGATATCGATTACCGAGTGGGCCCGAAGTATATCTCTCCGACTTGGGAGGGACAAATCCCATCTCGATACATACAACCCAACAGATACTTTCCGATCACCTGAGAGACACCTTTATGATCACCCTCTCATAGGATGACGTTTGATGACCTCAAAGCTTTCTTCCGATACCAGGGAGTTGTATTATCTCATGGTCTAAGGAATACAATATTTGACATAGGAAAAGCTTCGCAAAGATGAACACGATGAAACGATCTAATTGCTTTGCTTAGTTTGGGTCTGTCCATCATATCATTCTCCAATGTTATGATCTCATTATCAATTGATAACTCATGTCTATGGTTAGGAAACCTTAACCATCATTGATCAATGAGCTAGTCCATAGAGGCGTACTAGGGACACGGTGTTGTTCACAAACCACACAAGTATTAAAGTTTCCGCTTAATACAATTCTAGCATGGAATATAAACTTTATCATGAACATGAATTATAATAATAACATCTTTATTATTGCCTCTAGGGCATAATTCCAACAGTCTCCCACTTGCACTAGAGTCAATAATCTAGTTTACATTTGGCAACAAGCTCACACCCATGGCACTGAGGTGTTGATCATGTTTTACACGTGGAAGAGGTTTAGTCAATGGATCTGCGACATTCAGATCTGTATGTACTTTGCTAATCTTCAGATCTCCATATGCAATATAATCTCGGATTATATGAAACTTGCGGTTGATATGCTTGGTCTTTGGATGATATCTTGGTTCCTTAGCGAGTGCTATGGCGCCAGTGTTGTCACACAATATCTCCAGTGGGTCCAATGCACTTGGAACCACGCCAAGCTCAGTGATGAAGTTTCTGATCCAAACTCCTTCACTTGACGCTTCTGCAGCAGCCATGTTTTCCGCTTCTACTGTAGATCCCGCGATCACGCTTTGCTTGCAGCTTCTCCAGCTTACAGCTCCTCCATTCAAAATATAAACGTATCCTGTCTGAGATTTGGAATCATCCTTGTCGGTGTCAAAACTAGCGTCGACGTAACCTTTTACGACAAGTTGTTCATCACCCCCATAGACTAAGAACATTTCTTTAGTCCTATTTAGGTACTTTAGGATGTTCTTCATGGCTGTCCAGTGTTCCACTCCTGGATCACTTTGATATCTGCTCGTCAAACTAAGAGCATTGGACACATCCGGTCTAGTACATAGCATGGCATACATGATAGAAGCTATGGCCGAGGCATAAGGCACTTTGCTCATAGCTTCCCTATCATTTACCGTAGCTGGACACTGAGCCTTGCTCAATATCTTACCTGACAACATAGGCACTGAACCTTTCTTTGCCTTATCCATTCTAAACCTTTTCAGAACTTTGTCTAGGTATATACTCTGGCTTAAAGCTATCAGGCGTCTTTGTCTATCTCTATAGATTTTGATGCCCAATATATAAGCAGCTTCACCTAGGTCTTTCATTGAAAAACACTTGTTCAAATAACTCTTCACATCGTTAAGCATGTTGATGTCATTTCCGATAATCAATATGTCATCCACATATAGTACCAGAAACGTCACCGAGCTCCCACTCACTTTCTTGTAGATACAAGCTTCATAGCAATTTGGAACAAATCCAAAGCTCTTGATCACTTGATCAAAACGAAGGTTCCAACTCCGAGATGCTTGCTTCAGTCCATAAATGGAACGCTGAAGTTTGCATACTTTACTAGCATCCTTAGGATCGACAAAACCTTCGGGTTGCATCATATACAACTCTTCATCAATGTTGCCATTGAGGAAAGCAGTCTTGACATCCATCTGCCATATTTCATAATCATGAAACGCAGCAATTGCTAATAAAATCCGAATGGACTTAAACATTGCTACGGGAGAGAAAGTCTCATCGTAGTCAACACCTTGAACTTGTCGAAAACCTTTCGCGACAAGCCGTGCTTTATAGACGGTAACATTACCATCCGCATCCGTTTTCTTCTTGAAGATCCATTTGCACTCAACGGCCTTTCGGTCGCTAGGAGGGTCCACCAAAGTCCATACTTGGTTTTCGCTCATGGATCCCAATTCGGATTTCATGGCTTCTAGCCATTTCTCAGAGTCTGGGCTCATCATCGCTTCCTCATAGTTCATAGGTTCACTGTCTTCTACTAACAAGATAGTCAAGACAGGGTTGCCGTACCACTCAGGAGGGGCACGCGACCTTGTCGACCTGCGACATTCAGTAGCAGCATCGTCCGAAGCTTCATGATCCTTGTCATTAGCTTCCTCTATTGTTGGTGCAGGCGGCACTGGAACAATTTCAGGTGCTGCGCTACTCTCCAATTCAAGAGAAGGTTCAATAACCTCGTCAAGCTCTACTTTCCTCCCACTCACTTCTTTCGAGAGAAACTCCTTCTCAAGAAAGGAACCGTTCTTTGCGACAAACACTTTGCCTTCGGTTCTGTGATAGAAGGCATACCCAATAGTTTCCTTAGGGTATCCTATGAAGACGCATTTCTCCGCTTTGGGTTCGAGCTTGTCCGGCATCAACTTCTTGACGTAAGCTTCGCATCCCCAAACTTTAAGAAACGACAACTTAGGTTTAGCACCAAACCACAGTTCATACGGTGTCGTCTCAACGGATTTAGATGGTGCCCTATTTAAAGTGAATGCAGCGGTTTCTAATGTATAACCCCAAAATGATAACGGCAAATCAGTAAGAGACATCATTGATCGGACCATATCTAATAGGGTTCGATTCCGGCGTTCAGACACACCATTGCGCTGTAGTGTTCCGGGTGGCGTGAGTTGTGAAACGATTCCACTTGCTTTAAGATGCGTGAGAAAATCATAACTCAAATATTCACCTCCACGATCGGATCGTAGAAACTTAATCTTTCTGTTACGATGGTTCTCCACTTCATTCTGAAATTCCTTGAACTTTTCAAATGTTTCAGATTTATGTTTCATTAAATAGATATACCCATATCTACTTAAGTCATCGGTAAAAGTAAGGAAATCGCGATATCCACCGCACGTCGAAATACTCATCGGTCCGCATACATCGGTACGTATGATTTCCAACAAGTCCGTTGCTCGCTCCATCATTCCGGAGAACAGGGTTTTGATCATCTTGCCCATGAAGCATGGTTCGCATGTGTCAAATGATTCAAAATCAGGAGACTCCAAAAGTCCATCAGAATGGAGTTTCTTCATGCGCTTTACACCAATATGACCTAGACGACAGTGCCACAAATAAGTAGTATTATCACTATCTACTTTGCATCTCTTAGCCTCAATGTTATGGATGTGTGTTTCATCCCTTTCGAGATTTAGAAGAAATAAACCATTCATAAGAGGTGCATGACCATAAAAGATGTTACTCATATAAATAGAACAACCATTATTCTCCGATTTAAATGAATAACCGTCTTGCAATAAACACGATCCAGAAATAATGTTCATGCTCAACGCAGGCACATAATAACACTTATTAAGGTTTAAAACTAATCCCGAAGGTAAAACTAAGGAGAGCGTGCCGACGGCCATCACATCAACTCTTGATCCATTGCCAACGCGCATCGTCACCTCATCCCTCGCAAGCCGCCGTCTATTCCGTAGCTCCTGTTTCGAGTTACAAATATTAGCAACTGAACCGGTATCAAATACCCAGGCACTACAACGAGGGCTAGTAAGGAAAACATCAATAACATGTATATCAAATATACCTTTGATGGTGCCAGCCTTCTTGTCCGCTAAGTACTTCGGATAGTTGCGCTTCCAGTGACCCTTGTCCTTGCAATAGAAGCACTCAGTGTCCGGCTTAGGACCAGACTTGAGCTTCTTCTCAGCAGGAGCATTGCGCTTGCCGCCGCCCTTCTTGAAGGGCTTCCTTGCACCCTTACCTTTCTTGAAGGTGGGGGGCTTGTTGACCATCAACACATGATTATTCTTTTTGATGTTCACCTCCGCCACTTTCATCTTAGCGAAGAGCTCAGTGATCATATCAGTGGAACCAATCTGATTGTGATCAACTACAAAACTTTCGTAGCTAGGAGTGTCAATCTTGAGCTCCTCTGGAATCTTGCAGTCCAGTTGCTCAAGGCGTTGAGTGTAGCCCAACATCTTAATGGCGTGCTCACTAACGGAACTCCATTCCTCCATCTTGTAGCTAAAGAATTTCTTAGAGATCTCATATCTCTCAGAACGGGCCTGAGTCTGAAACATAGTTTTCAGCTCCTCAAGAATCTCAAAGGGCCCAGGATACTCTTCAAAACGATTTTGAAGATCCGATTTCATAGCATACAACATGGCGATCTTAATCAAATCATAATCATCCTTGCGCGACTGATAAACAACTTTTTCATCAGCCGGCGCATCTATAGCAGGGGCGTCACCTAGCGCTTTCTCAAGGACATAGTCCTTTTGTCCGCCAGCGAGAATGATTCTCAGAATGCGGAACCATTTGGTGAAGTTAGACCCATTCTTTCTAAGCTTTTCTATCTCATCAAAAACGTTGAAGTTGAAGTTGGACTTGGCCATGTGATCTACAGTATTTGCAAGTACAATTTAGACTATGTTCATGATAAATAGTTCAACTTAATCAAATTACTAGATGAACTCCCACTAAATTCAACATCCTTCAAGTTGTTTAGTGGACACGATCCAAATTCACCACACCTAATCCGATCTTCACGAGAAGAGATGTGGTTTCAATGGTGGACAACAAAGTGTCGATCATATCATTCATATGACTCATGCTTAACCTTTCGGTTCTTGTGTTCCGAGGTCATGTCTGTACATGCTAGGCTCGTCAAGCTAGACCCAAGTATTTCCGCGTGTGCAAAACTGGCTTGCACCCGTTGTATGTGAGCGTAGAGTCTATAGCACCCAATCATCACGTGATGCTTGGACACGACGAACTTTCGCAACGGTGCATACTTGGGGAGAACACAGTTTTTATCTTGATCTTTAAGTGAGGAATCATCTTATAATGCTACCGTCGCGATCTAAGCATAATAAGATACATAAAGGATAAACATCACATGCATATAACTTTATGTGACATGGTATAGCCAATCTTCGCGCAATGATCTCCATTTTGTGCGTTCCGGCATGATCTCCATCACTCCACCATGATTTCCTTCACCACGAATAGCAACTACAACTATTGCTAACTACTTAGCGATAAAGTAAAGCTATTACATGGCGTATAAGAAGTTGACTCGCAGGTCATACACAATTATAAAGACAACCATATGGCTCCTGCTGGTTGTGTACTCATCGACATGCAAGTCGTGAAACATTACAAAACATGATCATCGCATACATTATACACATCACATCTTGGGCCATACCATATCACAGAAAACACTCCGTGCAAAAACAAGTTAGACGCCTCTACTTTGTTGTTGCATGTTTTACGTGGCTTATGGGAGTAGATGCTAAGAACGATTCTTACCTACGGAAAGCCACAACGGTGATATTATGGTTGCCAAACTCTGGTGTTAATCCCATGACAACTATAGTGAGAGAAACTGACATCCACCAGCCGCATGTGTGGAACAAGCCACACGTCAAGTGCGGAGCCGGTCTCGCGAACGACGTCGCGTAGGGTTGGCCTGGACCGCTTCAATCTCACTATCCCGCGTCATAAGAAGAACACAAACAAGAGGCTTGCAACAGAAAACATCAACGCCTGCAACAACCATGTTGCGTTCTACTCGTGAAACACATCTACGCATAGATCTAGCTCTGATACCACTGAAGGGTTTCGCGGCATAGTAAATCAAAATTTTCTACGGATGCGAACAGAGGGAAATCCAAGATCTAATCTAGGAGATGCAATCAACGAGAGAGATTGGATTAGATCTTCATACCCTTGAAGATTCACACAGCGGAACGTTCGTCGGAACGTGGGTGATGTAGTCGTACTCGCTTCTCCTCCTCGCGATCAGATCCGATCTAGCACCACAAGTGGCGGTGCATCCGTGAGATGCACACGTGCAACACCTCGACGTCCCCTCCTTCCTCGGACCAGCAAGTATGGTGGAGAGATAGATTGGATCTACAACACGACGGCGTGGTGTATATGGTGGAGAATTTCTGCAGCAGGGCTTCGCCTACAAACAGTCGGGAGGGAGAGAGGAAAGCTAGCAAGGCGGCTAGGGTTTGGAGGAGATGTGTAGGGGTTTGGTGCGCCCCCACCCCTCTTTATATAGAGGGGGGGCGCAGCCCTAGCCCCTCCCCCAAGCCCAAAGGATAAGGAGTGGGGGGCATGGACTCTCCCCTCTTCTAAAAACCCTATCTCTAGTTTAAACGATTTAAACTCTCTAGGATCGGCTGGGCCCTATGGGGCCTTGTGCCCCTGGCCCAATGCGGCCAGGACACTCCCTCATAGGCCCATGCCCCCTCCCGGAAGGTGGGGCCACGTTGGTCCCCTTCTGGAAGGTTCTAGAAGCTTCCGATACAGTACCGATTAACCTGGAACAATTCCGAACTCCAAAAACTGCACTGCCTTATATGAATCTTATTCTCTGGACCATTCTGGAACCTCTCGTTATATCCCGGATCCCATCCGAGACTCCGAACAAAAATTCATAAACCAATTATCCAATCTATCCTAGCGTCGAGACACGTTAAGTGTGTGACCCTGCGGGTTCGAGAATATGCATACATGATCTTCTATCAATAATCAACAGCGGGGTCTAGGCACCCATATTGACTCCCACACATTCATCGATGATCATATCGGATGAACCACGATGCCAGGATTCAAACAATCCCATATATATATTCCCTTCGTCTCGCGATATTTTACTTGCCCGAGATTCGATCGTCGGTACCGTCATACCTAGTTCAATCTCGTTCACAGCAAGTACTTTACTCGTTCCGTAATCCGATATCACTTTGTGATTAACTCCTTAACCACATGCTTGCAAGCGGTGTTGATATCGATTACCGAGTGGGCCCGAAGTATATCTCTCCGACTTGGGAGGGAAAAATCCCATCTCGATACATACAACCCAACAGATACTTTCCGATCACCTGAGAGACACCTTTATGATCACCCTCTCATAGGATGACGTTTGATGACCTCAAAGCTTTCTTCCGATGCCAGGGAGTTGTATTATCTCATGGTCTAAGGAATACAATATTTGACATAGGAAAAGCTTCGCAAAGATGAACACGATGAAACGATCTAATTGCTTTGCTTAGTTTGGGTCTGTCCATCATATCATTCTCCAATGTTATGATCTCATTATCAATTGACAACTCATGTCTATGGTTAGGAAACCTTAACCATCATTGATCAATGAGCTAGTCCATAGAGGCGTACTAGGGACACGGTGTTGTTCACAAACCACACAAGTATTAATGTTTCCGCTTAATACAATGGAATATAAACTTTATCATGAACATGAATTATAATAATAACATCTTTATTATTGCCTCGGCATAATTCCAGCAGTTGCAACCACTCCATGTTTCATGGTCCCTTCTTACTATAAGTTGTAACTGCACTTGCAACTGTCTTTTCTTAGCGATTTGCAACTAAGGATTGTTTTCACGGTCCCTTCTTACTATGAGTTGCAACTGGACATTTTTATGATTTTCTTCCCATTGTTCTACAAATTCGTTGTTGCAAGTTTTATGTGGTATCATGGTTCTTGTAACTGTGAAGAGAGGAGAAGAGCTTTATGTAAGTTATCAGTTCTTTTTAGAGTGTTTTTTACTGGTAGTATAACAGTCTTTGATTTTTGAGTTAATTAATTTTTTTTGCCATCTAGACTGCTTGATGTTGGTTGCACTAATTTCACAATGATCAAACAAAATGCATAACACCACATATTCCTTCTTACGAGTTGCAATTGGATTTGAAATTGGTTTGTTCTTGAGAGTTGCAACTGGGATTACAACTGAGGATTGAAATATAATTTTCTTGTTTTGTGGTTTCTTCTTAATATGAGTCATAACTGGACTTGCAACTGACTTAACTAAGGTTGCAACCGAGGGTTGTTTCGTGCGATGAATTGTTGTTCCGGTTGTGTCGACTTTTGCCCTGGCATGCAACTATGATTTATCAATTGTGAATAGAGTTGCAACTAAGATTTTACGGTGACAAGTGGTTTTTTATGATGCAAGTTATGAATGTGCAAGTCGGTTGCAATTAACTTGTCTATATCGAAAATAGATGTCACCGATTTGTCTAGATTCACATGTAATACCCTCTCTAACCCATATTAGTTGACTCAATTTTGTCTAGATACGGATGCATCTAGACTAGATAGTTACTAGATATATATGAATCTAAACAAACTTGAGTCAATTAATATGGGTTAGGAGTACTAAAATATGCCTAAATACCGTTGTTTGTCTATATAAATCTGTAAGTATTTTTATCCATTAGTTTAGTTGAGAATTAGCAAATGTTCTTTATAATTTCTCTGAAGTTGGATGACGAAGGGCCACCACTCACGTATACGTCACTGCTTAAGAGCTTGTGAAGGGCTGGCCGGCCGGGTGGGTGTGTATGTTTTAACACTCCAAAAGTACACAGCAGGTCGCGCGCGGGACAGATAATAAAGGTCGCGCGGGGTCCGAGTTTGATGGCGTCACACACCCCTACTAGCACCGTGGATGCACGCGCGTATGACGTCACCTGACTGAGAATTAAGTCGAGCCTTAGATAGACCCACCTTGAACATTTTCTTTTGTAAAGTTCAGTTGGAAGCTTAATTAATTTTTTGTATACTCAGTAAAAGGATTTGTTGTCGTTGTCACCAAAATGGTTGACCAACTATTGTTGTTCCACTTTTGCATTTGTAATTTGAATGTTGTATTTATGACGCTTTTATGATCTTTGCAAGTATTGTTTCTATGATCTTACTAACTCTCGGTCGACTGAAAATTAAGTTAGAACTCGATAGGATCAGATTTGCATTCATTCGATTCATTCGTGTATCATGTGAGTTGCAAGTTGGGGCTAGTTGTAAATGAGGTTGCATCTGAGTTTTATAGTTGCAAATGGAGTTGCAACAAAGATATTTCTAGTTGAGAGGGAGGTTGCAACTAAGATTAAATAACATCGGCTAGCCGAGGATTAAGCTAATGTTCAATCAACTAAGAATTAGACACACCTTTTTTATGTTCCATTTTCATGTGTGTTTTCACGGACACGTATCACAGTGAGATGGTACTAAACAAAAAAAACCTTAAATTCAAGATAGAATAAACAATGTGATCAACTTAATACTATTTGCATGTGTCTTTTCACCGTCACGCATCATAGTGACATGGTACTAAAGGGAAAAACCTAAAATTCAAGATAGAATAAACAATATGGTGAAATTAATACTTTTGGACGGTATGGTTACGCGTCAGGAAACGCGTGGGTTCTTGTATCGTGGACCTGCATTGCTTATGAAACCTCTTCGTGGACCTCTTGAACAGAAAATTGCTTAGCCCTGGATTATTGTGGATCTGGAATGATTAATGAGGATATTTGAATTTGAGAAATTTATAAATATTCAATGTGTACTCCTACTTAAATAAGCCTATTAAAGAAACACAATAATAATTATTATAGTGGAAAGACCATTTATTATAATACTAGTCCATGATTGTCAAATTACATCCTAGATGGAACTAATCTACACAACAGTTTTAATATGGCATATGAACCTTGTGTGTTGTGGTACATAGGAAATAAACAATAGTTGACCAATTAAGAATGTACTATGTTATGGACGTTAATATTATATGGACTGTTTGGAGCAGAAATTTAAACAATCTGGACACTTATCTATAAATGAACCAACTTTGAAATGTGCAATATAAGTATGTCCTATTTTGTAGCCTCAATATACATCAGAGCAGCACCATCGACAAGGATGAGAAATAGGGGTCAGAATATATCTGATTTTTTTAAAAGTTATGGTGGAAGCTAGCGGTCAGAAGATGGAACGCCTCGATCACCCCCCCCCCCCCTCCCCCGGGCCAACCGTTAGATGCAATCGAAATCACCACAAATCAAAATCAATCAAGTGGATTCCCCGTATGCCTGCTTCCTTGCACAAGATATCGTCATGCGCATCTCCTATTTACATATGCATTCGTGTCGAGGGAAAATCCTATGCCATAATTTACGAGAATTTTTTATGGCAGTGGCGGGCCCAAAAGGCTTCTCCTTCTCTTGAAGAGGACAGATCCTACTGACCCATTGTTATTTCCCAGGGAAATCACCATTGTTGTCGACACCAACATCTCCTCAGCGTAGGGAGGACTATATTCATTACATCTTCACAATCTCCATCAACAACACTGGATTCATCATTATGATCGACATCACCCCTTCACAATTTGTGTAGACCGTAACCCTAATAATCTCGTATTGTTGTGTGCATGATCGTACTTGGCACGATGCTATTCTTTTGAGCTGAAGTTATACTTTCATATAGTGTTGTAATTCATATTCCACTGATCATAGGATGTCTCACCGCTATGAGTAGTTCCCAATATTTCTGAGGGCATGAGATGTATTAGTCATGATTCCTATATAGCATGCTCTAAGTATTTGGTTAAGTTTTATATTTTATTGTGGTTCTATGATGGTAATGTACAAATGCCGACTGTATGTTACTTCACCTATATAGGTTCATAAGGATGTACCTTAGAGAGGAGGGATGACCGGACATGTCGGAAACCGTGTCCCAATTCTTGCAATAGGTTTTTTTATCAGAGCCTGAAACTTAAGACGATGGTTGGACATTTATGTTTTAATAAATTCTCTTGATTTTGCATGAACATGGTCTTTGTAGCAATCACTAGGGCTTTAGTTCCCCATGTACACGGGTACGCCTAGCTTAAGCTCTGTCCATTAAAAATAAAATTTGGATATTTATCATGTTTTATGTGAAAACCTATGTGCTAAATATACACATGCTGCCCTCGGGAATCTATATCACTCGTAAGAATAAACTTTAGGCTTGTCACTCTTGCTCGATAGAGGATTGGCATTTCTCTGAAAATATCTATTTACATTTACTAGGAAACATGCCCGTGCGTTGCTACGGAAGAAAAAAATCTATACCGCGAAGGTACATAATGTTTACTCACTACTTGTCTTAGCTTACATATACTCCCTTCATTTCAAAATATAAGATGTTTTAGCTTTATGAAGAGAATATATCTAGACTACTCTTAGTATATAGGTTCACTCATGTTTGGAGTGAATCTACACATTAAAACAAGTCTAGATACATTCTCTTCACAAACCTAAACCATCTTATATTTTAAAACAGAGGGAGTATAAACATAATGCATCGAGCATAGAAAGAAATAATGACATACTTCAAAAAAGAAATAACGACATATATCTCATAAGCATAATATTCTACTTTGTTTAATTAAAATCTAATTTAGTAAGAAATATAAACAAATTATATGAGAATAACTTAAAAGTCATACATTTTTGTTGAGATGTCTGACATCACCATCAGGCAGGACATCAAACCTTAACCCTGGTGGACCGTGGCGTTGCCTTCGAGCCCACATCCATAACCTTCTCATCGGCTAGAATAGCAGCCACCACGACCTTGCGGACACACATCAGTCGGGTAGTCTCCAAAGACATTGCGACACCAGCGAGGCAGTAACAATGATCTCCTTGGAGGCACCATCCTAGAAGAACAACACTGATGAGTTTGGTCTACAAAACCAACACTGACCAGCTAAATAAATACCCACTCCTTGCCTAAATCCTCACAGTTGTAAAATCGGTGTAATTACCCCACAATTGAAGACCTTGGTACTCAATTCTGAAATCATCTACTCCCTTCGAACCATATTAGTTGACTTCCATTTGAATGTATCTAGACATGTCTTTGTGATAGATACGTCCAAATTGGAGTCGACTAATATGGATCGGAGGGAGTATATATCTTTAGTTGAGTTGGGCCCTCGTTTCTTACCCGTCCGAAGCACCCGTTCATGGGGAACCCTGGTCGCCACCTTTGTTGTGAGATCAGGGAAGAGGAACTGTTCTCTTCAAGCAGCCAGCCACGTGGTGCCAAAGCCAAATGTGATAAGTAGACAATATTTGGCAATATTTTGTATTAGTTTAAATTCCTCACCTGTATCCAGCGTATGCAATCCCAAAGGCCCACAAAAGACTGAACGGACGATTTTTGTACCAATATAGGACAAGTGCCAATGGGAACCCATCAAATCATCAGAAAAATATCTATGTATACATGAAATGTTGATCGACTTATCAATCATGTAATCCAATACGTTTTAGCAAGAAGTTGCAGGGTGTCTTAGCTAATTCTGAATTTCATGTAACCATACATTTCACCAGTCCGTGAAATATTGTTTACAGCCAATCTATCAAAAATTCCAAAATCTAAAGCAAAAGTGTACATGTTGCAAAGAATTATCTATATACGACAAAAAAAAATTATGGTGGTTTATCCAAACATACATTTAAATTATTGGTTAAATAGCATTGTTCGCGGTACCAATTTTTTTTAAAAATCGAAATAGCCATTCATTTTTTGGTCAAATAACAACAAACATCTCGCTAATTAACAATGACACAATGATTCAAACCAGAACGATAAATCTTTAAGTAAAATAAAACTGTAGAGGTCCTATCCATGTATGCACACTCGACTGGGAATAGAAGCTAATGGCATGCTTACCTCTTTATGTTGCTACTTATAGATATCTACTTTCTCATATTACCATGTCAATTGAACTCCACTCTTATCCTTAACTTTGCTCCACCAAACCCACTTTTCTCTTAAAGAAACATGAGAGTTTAGTACATAGAAAATACTTTATCTTTAGAAAAATTACAGTACAAGCATAATAGCCGATGTTAATAACTTTGGCAAAACCAAGCGCCTTCGGCTCAAGGGCATTTCCAGCTTGTCACCAATCCAAAAAAATCCAATGAAATTGGATAGCCCACATAATTCAGATGTTACGGGGCCATCATTTAGTCTTGAAACTGCTTGAAAGTGAAAGATACTTTTCCACTTGCAAAGAACCTGCATGCGACATAAAAACAAAGAAAACAATATAGCTTAGTATGCTGATGCTTTGTGAAGAAATCATTAACTAACGGAGACATGAAAAATTATTGATAGACTAGCTGAATGCCCGTGCGTTGCATCGGAAGAGAAAATTATACAGACCTAGAAACTAAGGCTCACAGGCAAAGCCATAGATTGTTGCATAAGTTAGTCGTGTTCAGTGCGTCTATGAAACCCTCTACATTACCTAGCAAAAAATACACGTGTTTTGGCCCGCTTCTCCCCTCTCTTTCTCAGACGCCGACGCGCATGCTCGACCGGCTGATTGCCTTGCTCCGCCACCAGTGGTCGCCTTCTCCCCTTGACCTAGATCTAGTGCCCCATGCCTACCATGCTCGGCCCTCCTCCAATACCTATCGCTGTCTCTTGTCCCTGCAGCTTTACCCGGGTCGTGTCATCCTGGATGACATTATGAATCATCCTTCTGCTTATTTTACCCTAAAATTGATTTCCTAAATGCCTGTTTCATTTTAATAAATTTCAATAACATTTTTTACACCTCTTTTCAAAGGAGCAGGCATGCCTCTCTTTTTGTGACTATTCCCTAGAGCGAGAGGTGGAGTACGTCTCCTTCCGCACGAAAGCAGGTGGTGTTAGGTAGCAGGAGCGGCGGAAGTCAGTGATTCTAGGCTACGACCCATCAGAAGTGAGAACCCTAGATGCGCTTTCTCAACACAAGAGAAGACGAATCAATTTGAAGAAATGAGAAAAAAAAAGACTGAATTTGCTATAGCAAGTGTGGTGGTTTTTGCTGGAGTGCGTCAAGGATTCCTTCTAAAATAGATGTTGAGAATTTAACTAAAATGAGATGTATCTATATACTAAATAGTGTTTACATACGTCTAAATTTTAATAAATCTATGTCATCTATTTTGAAATAGAGGAAGTACATTGTAAATCCGAAAGAATTTTTCACTGGTTACATCTAAATTTTAATAAATATACATTGTAAATCTGAAAGAAATTCTCACTGGTTCCTGACCTGAATTTTGGCTAATAGTGATCTTTTTTCGTCCACTCACTAATGCATATCGTTCCATTTAATTATTTTTTATTTGATGCTTATGCATCAGCCTCATCCAGAATAGAAGAGCTGCACTTGCACGTACCTTCGACCGATGTAGTACAAAGTACAAACCATTAAATTATTACTGACACGTCGTATGCGATGCGATGCCCAGGGATAAGAATTGGATCTCACAGCCTATGTCTCCAAAGCCAGGAATTGGTGGAACCCACGCATCTGGACAGAGTCAATGTTACTACTCCTTTTTCTTAGTTCCGTTTCTTCCCATCTGAACACAGCGCATCGCCGGCCTCGCCGGTCGCTGCTCCCTGGAGCATCTGGCTGCCCACGAGCTCCCATCGCCCGCTCTCGCCGCCGCCTCCCACCTCGCTCGTCTCCTCCACCTCTAACTGCGGTCCCCGGCAGGTTCTGTGCTGCCGGCCCGCTTCCGTGCTCAGTACGCCGCCTCGCCGGTCACTGCTCGGAGCGGCTTTGCGAAGAGCTCCTACAGGGCGCACCGCTCGAGGGCACGGGACGCAGGAGTGGCTCCGGTGGAGCACCTGTAGGGTGCGGGGATGCGTGTACAGCCCCCCGGCGTTGCTAGCTCGAGCAGTACCTGATCAGACAAATCGCCTGCCTCCTCCTGACCTCTCGATGGAATCATAAATCAGTGCTACCACCTCCGTCAAATCACCTGTCTTCTCCGGATAATAGATTTGGAGGTAGGATACGATCTAGCTCCGGTGGACATGGCAAAAATCCGGCGAGCCGGCTCGCTCCGGAACGATTCCTCGCGGTCAGGCCTGTATGAATGGACTCCGGCCCCTTCGGCACTGGCCGGAGGAGGGCCGCAGCTCTCCAGTGGGAGGACACCGAGGGGCGCCGAGGGGGAGGAACGGCCTAGGTAGCACCAGGGACCGGAAGGGGATTGTCTGTTGGAGAGAAGAGAATTAAAAAAGGGTACCGATACAGTGGCAGCTGTGCGTAATATGTATCTTAGCGGGAGGGCAAAATCGTCCAGAAAAGTTCGGACGGAAATTGTGCCAGACGAACCTACCTCAGCTTAAATTAGTAGATAGATAGATAATTGCCTAATATAGAGGCTCCGAATTGAGAAGTCTGAAAACAACATTCACCAGCTGCTATGATACATGTCGTGTGCCCAGCTTACCTCTCATGTAATTAACCTTCATGGATCCGCATTTCAACTAAGCTAACTATAAGTGGACTGCCAATCGTTTTGGTAAAATAATACCACCAGCAAAAGATTAGCAAGGTAAATACAGTAATCAGGACGATTGCAGGTCACGTACCAAACCTGTTAACGTCGGCACGCAATAGCAGGTCTTTCATTACAACTCTATTTTCTTGTGTGCGATTCTTCTTTCTTGTTTGGAATCCAAGATGCTCAGTTGGCTAGTTCCAAGTTCGGTCAGATATGAAACACCAAGGCTGCATCATCTACCTATAAATTGAGATCACAAACTCTTCATGTATATTCAAATAAGATTTATCTTGATGCTGAAAATCCCGATGGTGTGCGACATACTACACAATCTAAGCTACATCGACCGAACCTGTGGGAGTCGTGGACGGACGACCAGGGTATCGACGGTGGCGAGACCCTGTCTTCGATCATGATGTGTTTCGGCGATGTTAGGCGCAGGAACAGATGGCGGCGGCTGGGCGTGTGGTCGCAGTCGTGCCTGCCGGCGGGGTAGCATAGGATGGATGACAACTGAGACTCTGAGAGACAGGGAATGGGACTACTGCCGTGGTTGTTAATAAGGTGTAGGGGAACGGACTGGAGTCCGGCCGGCAGGCGCCGGCGGTGTAGCAAGGCCTCTTCCTAGATGGAGCTGAATGTGTGGTGGCGGCATGCTTCGCCGGTAGAGAACGACATCGATTGCAATTTCGGATCAAATCGGTTGCTCGTGTACCCATGGAAATCAGACAGCCTTAATTGAGAGAGAACCGCGTCAGGGAAGACGTGCGTTAATTGAGAGACGTGCCTTAATTGAGAGAGAACCGCGTCCCTAATTTTGCTCAGGAAATACATGCGTTAATTGAGAGAGAACCGCGTCCCTAATTTTTCTCGGGTGTGTTAATGGGGAGAGGGGACTGCGTCCCGTGTTTTCCTCGGTAGCGGGGGCATCCGATGATTGACGAAGCGACGACGGAACACGATATTCTTTTTAGATAGTAGAGATTTGTTAGTGATTTTCAGTCTGCATATCCCCTCTTGATACCCAACTATCTCGCCAAATTCTTAACTTCTAGCCAATACTTATTTGTCGTATTATATATATTTTGGAAGCTCTAACCCATACATGATTCCTTACCAGGAGATTGGCTTTGAAAAAGCGTCGTACCCGTTAAGTCGCCTAAAGGGAAATATTTTGTTTCTAAATGGCTTAGACATAAGCTATCCTAGAAGACAACGAGTCTTCATGCTTGTCTACCAAGAGGATCTTGATTGAAGACATGGAGATCCCGGAAACCAATGCCTCCATGTCATTTTTTTCTCATGATCTTGTCCCAACACATCTAATGCAACTTTCTCCTATCATTCTCATCACCCCACCAGAAGTCTCTAATGTGTTTCGGGAGATTCTCACATAGACATGCGAAGAATTAAAGACACTCATAGAAAAAAAGATATAGAAAACACTAGAATAAAGTATAATACTTAAGAAAATAACCCTTTTTCAACTAACAGAAATTATATCTACAACATAATTAGGTTTTAACCGGCATGTGAGGAAAGGAGAGAGGCGATTGTGTGGTTGTGACCCTAAAACTCATCTAGGATTTCATCCCCATCACCGGCGATGTCGTCGGTCCGCTCCACCTTCTGTATCCTTGGGGCCTTTGAGGTGTGGCGGACCACGACCCCTCATCAGCAGCGGAGAAGGGGGCTCCTTTTTTGTGTAGGTCGTTTTTAGTGTCTTTTTTTCAGGATGATGAGACGATGGCTACATCTTCAAGTTGAATAAGGTCCACTCTACCCTATTTTCGCTCTGGTTGTGTGTCCAACACCGGGGAGGATGCGTGGAGTCGTGTGTACGAGGGATCTCTAGGATTCGCTCAATTTTTCGTGTTCGTTTTTGTGGTTTCGGGTCAATCTCTTTCTATCTACTATTGTCATCATTGGTGATGGTAGATAATCTGGTGCGCTGGTCCTTTTGAGTCTTAGCAAGGTGAATCTCATATGTATATTATAAAAATTTCTACTACGACATTGTCTGGCTCTTGTGATAGAGAGGTGAGTACGGTTGCGTGTTTTCAGCTCGTGCTAGTGTCTATAGTAATCGGTAGGTGGTCCAAAGACTTGTTTGTACTTTTTATTACTTTTGACACTTCTTATACTGCTTTTGATGATTATTAATTGATCATAAATATGTGCATTTTTAATGCGCACCTTGAGAAAAACTTGAAGAATCGTGGCAACTCTCTGTATTTAGCTAATCCTTTGATACATAATAAGTGGCGCTGATTTAGGACCAATTTTGTACTAAATCAGCGACAATTATTACGGATGCAGTAGAGATTAAGTTTCAAATAAATTCCATTGTTCTAGTTATTAATCAATATATTAAAAATAAAAACGCATACAACTATATCCAAATAAAAAATCGGTCGGAATTGCATTACCCTGGTAGATCACTTTTTACGAGAACCTAATTACGATGGGATTTGGTTAAACATTTTTGTTTTGATTCAAACCTATTGCCATTTTTTTTAAAAAAACAAATAGGTTAACCATTAGATTCTTAGGGTTATAAACGGTTAACCGTTGGTTATTAAGTTTCGAACCACATCAAAAAATTATGCAACTATGAAAAATACTCCAAGCGCTCGGCTTGCAAACTCGAACACTAGCTTGGAAAAAAGTGCCATGTTATTAGCTGAAAATCTCTACTGGAACTTCGCGTTCCGTCGTCGCCCGATACGTCGCTGGTTTCGTCCATCGCTTCGACGCACACTTCTCCGCGCCCCCACTAGCGCCCGAATGGGCCAAGCCCAACGAACATCGCTCCCACACTCCAATGAGATCCCCGTCTCCCTCCACCGCCCAGATCGTGCCCAATCCTAAGCGTCTCCTCCCCTCCGAGTCTCCAACGCCACCTCTTCGCCCCGCCATTACAGGTACACTCTCTTCGCCGCTCGCCATATCCCCGGGTATTCTGGGTTTCAGTCCGCACCGTGGTCGACGCGATTGGTCGATCTGTTTACGCATCAGAGGTTAGATCGGATTTGGCGTCGCATTGTGGGGATTTCTTGTCCGATTTGTTCAATCTGATATGGGGTGTTGCAGGTGATCGGGGAGAGCATGCTCCCGTGGTGGACTAGAGTGGGGTGAGTGGAGGAGTGTCGAGGAGGTTGGTTTCCGGTCGCCGGGTCTCCACAAGGTCCTTCCCACCGTCAATCAGCTGACTACAGCAGCGGTATGATGCAACTAGAGGGACGACCGCGTGCTGAGCATTCCCAGCGCATCCCCTTCCTATCTGGCTGCCAAGGTATGCGAGTGCCAGACTATTACGGCCTCCAAATCCTAAACCAGAGTTTCCGCTGCGCGCCCGCTTTCTTAATCCGTAGTCTAGCCATCAATGACTTTTCAATCGACTTTTGGAGAAAGAGACGATGCTGACACACTAGATCTTGTACTCTGATACTATTATATTATTGATGGTTAGCAATTGAGTGCAGTTTCTTGAAGTAGAAAACTAAGGAGCGTAGTTTCTTATAGAGAATTAGGGAGTAGAGCTTTGGTTACTTAATTACCCATGTTGTTTGCTGGGTATTAGATAATTTATGTGGCTAAATCCTAAAAGTCCCTGTTTTGAATTATCATACATCTACGCTTTCCATTAATTTAAACTGATTGACATCTTGCACGGGTATTTCCACTTGCACAAATATGCACGGTAGTGTATGTGTGGTGACTAGGGAAAAACTTTGATCACTAAAGAATAATTCAGTTTGATAGCGCTGGCACCTTCCAGATTTTGGTTGTTCCTCCTTGTTCAGTTTCCTTAATTCAGTCCTAGAAACATAAGATATGCTTTGCCTTCAAGTTCCCTGAGAGTGGATATGTAAAGGCTGTTTCATTGTGCAGATCGCGTCTACAGAACATTAAGAGGGCCAATGTAGCTTCCTTGTATGATAAAGGTAATGATGCATCCGCTACACAGGTTAGCTTCCTTGTATGATAAAGGTAATGATGCATCCGCTACACAGGTTGGCTTAGAAGAACCCTCTCCAACCAAGGATAAATAGTTTGTTACTGTCGGGATCGTTCTGTGATGTTGTTAGGTATGTTTTAGGTTTCGGTTTGATCTCCTGAAGTAGCAACCAAGTGATGATACATTACCGATAGAAGAAGCTTGTCGTGGCTGGTGGAGAGAGTGGCCGAAGCAGCTGCCGCGTCGAAGGCCACCATCTCGCCATGCTTGTCCTTCTCGAATCATTTTGGTGGATACAGTCTACCGCTGACTGATCCTATATCATTTTGGTGGATCTTCCTTGCAGATCAATCAGATGAACTAGGAGCCCCTCTGGATTTTGTAGATTTTGTAGAATGGCTGGCGGCAGAACATTCATGGGAGGTATGTTGGCGCCCTCATGGATTCGGCCACACTTGGCATCAGTAAAGTAAAAGGCGATTACAAGGCATAATATTAGTATGTAAAAGCTGGGGCAAGGAGTCTGGTGTACAGCTTACTTCTGATGATGATTTCTTCTCCGATCCAACACTTAAGAGTTACTACAAAGCTTTTGTTGGGGCAAATTTTGGCTTTGCCATGTCAAATAACCATAGAACTATGATTGCCAATATTTATGATGATGATTTCGTCCAGTGGAATTTATCATATTCAGTGCCATATGTCTAGCTGTATGAAATGTACCAGCAAACTGTTCCCTATAATTTTCTCTAATTTTATTCTGCTAGCCCCGAGCTTTGCATTCCTATTGTGCACATGGTTCCGTTGCTTAGGCTGTTCTCACAAGAATAAACATAATCACAAATGTGTTCTACAAAGATGATCTTATTATCCTTGCCCATGAGCTGATTAATGAGTCGTGCTGCCATTTAGATCCATCGGTCACTTTTATGTTTCATGTGTGTTTTACTACTGCAAATTTGATGACACTGGTTTCTTGTAGGCATGGATAGAAGAGATGGCATCTTACGTGAAGTCTATAGATCGAGGATACTATGGAATTTATTTTAGCACTCGTAATAGATCAACATGACCTAGAATTTATTTTAGCAGTCGTAATAGATCAACATGACCAGTGAGGAAACAACACCGTTAATCAAAACAAAGGTGGATTTGACTTGGTGTTTACAAGGTTAATCTTGGGTACATTGGAGTAGAAGTGTGTATTAGATACACTTCAAATTATGTCACTTTTGCTTTGGTGTCCCCCCTCCTCTTCAAACTTTGGCAAAAAAAAAAACTCGATACCAATCTGGTTTTGGAGACCATACAAACCCATCTAAAGCTCGTATCTCGTATGGTCTCTTATACGTGTACTCACCGTACATATATTCACATGCCTGAGGGAGGTAGAAGTCGGGAGGTATATAGCCACAACAACAAAATTTCAAAACATGACATGGAAAGACATAGATCGTGATAAGGGGAGGTGGGATCAGCCGATTGGTACATGGAGTATAACTAACTCGATCGAGTACACTTATTCAGAGGTATACAAGGCCTGTATATGGATTTCGACGGGTCAAAACAAAATTGCCACATGCAAACTTCAGTTTTAGGGGGGTGGACACGGAAGCACACCTTACAAAATCACTTCTGCATTATGTAAGGAGACATCAAAGCACACCTTACATAATCACTTTTCCATTATGTAATAATCTTAAATTGTAGACCTCCAGTATTCTCCTCCTTCAAATGGACTCACTTAATTTTTATGTGTCATGAAAATTCACAATGTAACAATATTTGTTTTGTTAGTGATCTTTCAATATAATACAAAAAAATATTATAGTGATTTTTTTTGTCAACTCATAAGTTTATGTGTGGTATTTTCATTACTTTGATATCCATGATATGTCAACATGTTGACTGAAAAATAAATTGCTTTTTTAGTTCTCTTTTCAAGTTGTTGTATAGACGTATTGGAGCATGTAAGAAGACAAAATAATAGGTATAGCACTATATGGACAATATATTTTTAAGGATGAATTTGATGTCACTGTCAACTTTTAAATTTGAAGACCCGTTGCAACGCACGGACACTTACCTAGTCTAGCAATAGACAAACATATTTAAAAGACCTAATAGTAGTAGTATTGACTTTCTCTTTAGAAGAAACCAAATTGTCCATTTTTTTTAATTAAAAAGCTGGATGGAAATCAGATGCAGAGGACACGAAACCCCTGCCACCAAATCGAAAGATAACGTGAACGTATCTGAGTGGACGCGGTGATCGGTGAAGCGCGTCGGTAGCGCTTGCGCTTTCCGAGCAGGTGCAGCTAGTCACTCCAACCCCCCTATACAATTGCTTTTCGAGTCGAGCGTGCCAAACGCCACAAAGACTGAGAACCAACCGCGCGTCCCGTCCCCGACACCTGCAAAGCTCCCTGGAGCTATCCACCGGCCTTGCCCAACGCCGGCGAGCATGGAGCCCTCCGCGCCCACGGCGACCTCCTCCTACCCTGTCGCGCGAGAACCGCCGCCGCGGCCACCGCCGCAGACGGCGCAGCTGGGCCAGGGCCCGGCTCAGCCCCGGTGGAAGAGCTGGGCGCTCGGCGCTTTCCTCACGGTGCTCCTCACGGGCGGCTTCGCGTGGGGCGTCTACCGCGCGCGCCACAGCCCGCGGAACCTCGCCTTCGTCATCACCACCTACTACCTCCTCGCGGTGCTCTACTGCTGCCTCACGAAGCTGGACGTCCTGCGCCGCGACGACCCGGCGCGGCGCCGGGTCAGGCTCGCCGTGTGGGCTGTCTCGGTGGCGCTGGCCACCACGATCGCGTGGCGCTTCGCCGACTCCATGCCTTACCTGGGGCTGAAGATCGCCGTGTGGGTGATCACGGCCGTCGCTGTGGGCCTCGCCTTCTACCATTTCTTTGGCCGCGGTGCCGACGGCGCTGGAGCCCGACCGGAGGTTGCTCTCCACGAGGTGTCCCCGGAGCAGAGGGTCTGAACCACTAGTAGGTGGAAGTAGTAGGCGTTGTTTATTTGTTTTTTTTTTTGTAAAGTTTGCTTTTAAAAGCTTATTTTTGGTGAGTTGCTCTGCTGTTGCCGGTTCACACCAAAATCAATGACCAATGCCCTGTCTTTCATGTAAAGTTTGACCGACGATGATTACTCCCTCGTTTCAAATTTTTCTTTTTAAAAGGAGCATATATTAATATGTCGATGATATCAATTACACCCGGTCTATGTAAGAACGCATCACCTTATTGGTATTAAGGATGTACACAGTTAAAAAAAAGTCCTGCTACAACGATAAGGTCCTTAGTAGCAGCTAACCCCACGAGAACAACACCAGAAGTCCAACGTCTCCAATAGCGACGCCTTCAAGAGCACAAGCACCGTCGTCGCCAGATCATATGTTTTCACCCTGGAGAAAGTCTCCGCTCACAAAACAATGTTGTCAACAAGGTCATTGTCAGGCACAACCAACTAAGGCCAGACCTTGGATTTTCACCCTGCAAGGTAAGACTGTAAACTCCTCATGTGCTGCCGCCCCTACCTTCCGATGTCGCTGCTACAATTCACGAATCACCAAGTCAATTCCTCATCGCCACCAAGATTCGATCCACCATAGCTAGTCCACAAATCTTGGCTTCCATGACATTCTCCGCACATTGACTTCACCATGGAACTAAAGACATGTTCCACGATGGCAACAGACTGTAGAGCTTCGCCTCGCTCCCTCTAAAACCAAACGGTCAGAAAAACACCGGTTGCGCGCAACCGAATCCCATCCGTTCCAGCAATATCCAGGCATGAATCGTCCATGGGAGTTCGTCGGCAGAGCCTTCTGGAACACGATACTGCCACCAGATCAATGAAAACAGGCTGAAGGTAGATCTTCGTCTTGGCGTGAGAGAAACCCTAGGATTGCGCCCCTGGCAGCAAATGTGACCCGCGCCGCCATCCGACGAGGGATAACCTCCATCAAAGCCCAAGGCCACCGCCTCAGCTTCCAGACCCTGCCGCCGTCAGATCGCCGTCGGGGCGACAACCTTCAAGCGTCCATGGGGCTCCCTACGGGGGAGAGGCCACCATGCGAGGAAGCAGCCCCGCTGCCACCGTCGGCCGGCCGGACTTTGCCTGCCGGTGTCCTCCGGTGGCAGCAGGGGTGAGGTGGGAGGAGGAGTCGAGGACGGCGGCGGATTAGGGTTCCGCCCGTGCCGCCTCCCCGAGAGGCAGCGCGTTCGTACGTACGTACCTCCCCTCGTTTCAAAATATAAAATGTTTTAAATTTATGAAGGTAATGTATCTACACATTTTTTTATTGTATAGATTCAGAGTGAACCTATACACTAAAAGACATCTAGATATATTATCTTCACAAAGCTAAAACATCTTATATTATGAAGCGGAGGGAGTATTTAATATCAATACTGACATTTGATCCATGATCAAATTTATCATCAAGCCAGGACGAACCCTGACCCTAGACCGACGCCGGGTGGACACCACCGATGCCTCCCGACCTCCCCCACAACATCCCCATCCCATCGCCGTCGGTGGCGTCGCTAGGAAAAGCCCGGGTGGCGCGGTGGCGGTGGATCCCTTAGGATGTCGGTCTGGTGGGTGAGGCAACGACGTTCGTTCAAGCCCTCTTCAATGACGATGGTACGGGTGGTGGCGACCACAACGCAGTTGCGATAGCCGGAGGAGGCAGCGTGGAGCAGTCAGGCTGATCTAGGCCTGGCTGGGCCGGGTGGGTTTCGGTCACTCTCATAACTGCCTGTGCTGCTGCTCCCTTGACGACAAGTGAAGGTGCTCCTGGGCTGCTCCCATAGCATGAGGTCGCCTGGAGCAGCATCCCTAGGCATGGCAATGGCAGCCTCCTTCTTCGCCGCAGGTAGTTGGCCATGGTTGGTTGTGGTGTTAATTTCACATCTAGTCTCGGGGACGAGTTGGGAAGGCGTGTCTGCTAGTGAAAACCGAGATCCGACTTCGACCATGGTGGACAATGGTGGCGTCTATGCGATGTTACCTTTTTTCTGGATAAAGGGCACTTTTATTATTTAAAGTTTAATTATTACACCCGACATCTGTATAGCTAAGATGCACACGTCCAAAAAATATGCACAACCATAAAAAAAAAGGCAAATTATGTATCATAATGAGAAATTGTAATAACGCATAATATGGTGGAGGGCTGATCCAAAGATTATGTTGTCCTATGTGTTGGGTAAACAATTCTCGCACCATAACCTCCAGACATGTACACACCTCCATAAAGCGATTGCGGAACTCCACACGATGTAAAGGTGACCATAAACATAGGATACCGGTATACAGGTAGATAACCCGTAAGAGATAAGAAATTTTATCATTAAATACTTTGGCATTTCTACATACCCATAGTGACCGTGATAATGATACACGTTGATACCTTGCTGAAGGCATTGACTTTGCAACCACGGTTCATCTGCTCATGCTACTCCTAGGAAAACCCTAAGATATGAGAATACTGGATCATACGATGGAGGCGATGCGGTGTTGCTGGACATCGTTATTGGAATCAGTTGTGTGGCGTAATGGAGTCTTGGTTACAGATGTGTCTTGGTGGACTCGCCCATGACAGAGGTGTTGTTTGTCGTCGTGCATGCGTCTACGGCGGTGTTTTTCGTCGTGCATGCGTCTACGTCGGTCTGGTGAGGGCTATAGATTTTAACCCTGAATATTTCTCGCCAGATCGACGACGGTGATGACTTATGTAGCGTATACATGAGGTGCTCACTAAGAGTCTGCGAGATTGGATGAGCGCTCTCTTTTTTGCCTAAAGGGTGTCTCGGGTTACGCGATATGTCTCCTGCTCATAGTTAGTGGGGATGTAGTGTTTTTAGGACATAGGACTCAGCTGGCATGATCTTTACCCATTGTCAGGTTTGTAGGTATTGCATGATAACTTTAGGTTTTTATGTATACTCTTTGTCAGACTTCTGTTGAATAATTCAATAAATAAGGTCATTTAGATGTGGAGGAATCATCCTTCATTCCAAAAAAAATTCTAATCAAGCTAGACCCGCTTTAAAATAAGGCATGTGCCTCCGTCTCCACGTATCTCTAACCCTCTTGTTTTCCTCCCCAATTCGTCTTTCAGCGTCTCTAGCAGATCTCTTCCTAAGCATGTAAAAGTCTGGCCCATATGATGTTTTAGGAAGTTTTTGTGACCTGACCAAAAACCGCAAATCGGCCCGGCTTGAAAAAAAACATGCATACCCACTATAAGCCGACCCCGCTCCTATACCAACAGGATGGAGGCCGATTTAGAGTTCCATTGGAGGAATTGCTCCACTGGTTCCCTACCTCCTCCACTGTAGTACCTCTCCTCATCCATCGCCACTTCACCACCTCCTCTTGCGTATAATCGTGTTCGCAATCCATGGTGCACGACTCTGACCCGACTGTGGGGTTCTTCGCCTCCAAGCCGTGGGGTTCCACCACCCACGGCAAGACATGGGCCTTCCTCTGATGATAAGGAAAAGGAACTGCGTCGGTGCGTGTGATTGGAGCCGCCCATAAACGTGGCCGTCACCCAATGACCAACTGGGAGGTCTTGCGTGAGGGCGTGGCACCCTTAATCGTGAAGAATCGTGCCCAATTTGATGTTGTCCACACACATAGGAGGTAGGGCTTGGTGCTCTCAGTGGGCGCGTAACCGTGGCGCCCTCTCCTAGAGCATTGGACATGTGGCAACATGGTTGGGTCGTCCATGGCTAGACAATCCTCTCGTCGGTCCTCCAGGAGGGTGGAGCCGAGAAGGCTCTCCTTGCCCGGAGCGAAAATATGGCGCCAATGTTTTTTCAAATTTGCAGTATCGCAATATCTACTTTGGCACATGAAATTTCATATTGCAGAACACATTTGAAGGTTACCCAAAATGAGTTGCGGTCACTACAGGAATGGATTGCTAATACGAGGGACAAAAGCCGTCGGTGTATGCCATAACGCCGACGGCTGCCCTCGGTATAGACTCCTCGACAAAGATCTCCCTTGGTGGAGCGCACAGAGGGGGTCGGCGTATCGAAAAGCCATCGGCGTATGATACGCCAACGGCTGCCCTCGGCATAGCGGTCGTCGGCATAGCCTAACGGCCAGTTGCAAAAGTAATTTCAAAAAAAGAATCTCAACTTTTTTTAATCTATGAATTGTTTGACTTGTTAATCTCTCACTTTGAACATTTTTCATATTAATTATACTTAATCTTTAATCAAATTGCAGTCTTGGTGAAACTTTCTAGTCGGTCAACCATCCTTACTACTCCACCATCTAGCATGCTTAACTTCCATGTTCCTTCAGAATCTGTTTCCGCAAAGCAATTTATATATTGTTGTCAATACTATGATATTAATCATATTAACTCTTATATCATCATGTCACATGTTTGTATTTTTTGAAATTACAAACAATTATTTAAGTAAACAACAATGAATAAATAAAAATATTATTGAATTCAAATAAATAATGATTTTATTTTTTGTATTTTTCTATTTAATATGGAATAATTAATATCTTTAAATCCGTAAATAGAATTTGACAAATAATATGTCTAAATTGATCAGAAAAATAATAGGAATTCAAATGTGATATCAATAACAACTTATCACAAACTATGCAGTGATTATAGCCATAATTTCATTTGCCCATTTAAAACGGCACGCTAAAGATTCTTAGCTCGGGGCTAAGACTCGCTAAACTTGAAGTGGATCTCTGATAAAATAACATATTATGAATCTAAAAATTATTTTTGTAAAAAAACATGAGCATCAGATCATGTACATGTAGTTCATATTTGACCCACTTCCTGCGATTCAGCAGGAATTTGTCTTTTTCACCAGGGATAGACGGAAAGGTTTGAGATCCCCCTGTTAATACATTGTCCATGTAAGGTGGTCTAGTATTTTTTGATAAATATGGCGATAGCATTTTGAATTATCCATTTGGTGGTTGCTTCACAGAACCACCTGTTTTTGCACTCGGAAATGGAAAATGGCTTTTTGGTGCGACGAAAATGAAAACTTCATCTTGCAACATTGTTCGGCATCCCATGATACACATGTATACACAATATGGACACATTATCATAAAATATGCCTTGATTCTAGTCATAACATTGGTCATTTGACCCGAAAGGCACGAAACCTTGAATGAGATAGGTCATTTTGTGAAGGTTTTTTTGAGACATAATAAATATATAAAGTTTAATATTTTCTTTCTAACTATGTCACATAATATAACACCATGCGAACGTTTCGCATTGTTTGGATCGTTTTTGAATTTCTTATGCCTGTTTTAAATTATTGTCAAACTTTATCGAACAGCGGACATTAAGATTCTTAGCTCGGGGCTAAGAATTAGTGCATCTCTGATGAAATAGCATATTGTGAACCTAAAAATGAATTTTATAAAAAATCATGACCATCAGATCATGTACATGTAGTTCATATCTGACCCACTTCCTGCCGATTCGAGAGAAATTTGTCTTTTTCAGCAGGGATAGACAAAAAGGTTTGAGATCCCCATGTTAGGACATTGTCCATGTAAGATGGTCTACTATTTTTTAAATGTGGTGGTATCATTTTGAATTATCCATTTGGTGGTTGCTTCACAAAACCTCCTTTTTTGCACTCGAAAATGGAAAATGTCTTCTTGGTGCGGTGAAAAGAAAAACTTCCCCCTGCAACATTATTCGCCATTCCATGATGCACATACATGCACAGTATAGACACATTATCACAAACTATGCTTGATTCAAGCTATAACATTGGTCATTTACCCGAAATCTAGGAAACCTCAAATGAGATAGGTCATTTTGTGAAGGTTTTTTTGAGACATAATCAATATACCAAGTTTGATATGTTTGCAATGATAATGAATCCAATATTTGGCATTCACGACTTTGTCATATTAACTTTGGTTGCATGATGCGGCTAAGCAATATGAGTTTAATTCTGAAATTTACCACTGTCAAAGGTTCTAAGTGCCAAGTTTGTGTGTAAGCAAAGCAACCCTGCAAGTCTCATACGGCTGCGGAACCGAGAAACTTAGCACCATTAAAACTTATACATTCAGATCTTTGTGAGATGAATGGTGTGTTAAAAAAAAGGTGGAAAAAGATACTTTATGACGTTGATTGATGACTCCACTAGATACTACTATGTTTATCTTCTGAAATCTAAAGATGAAGCTTTGAACTACTTCAAAATCTATAAAGCTGAAGTAGAAAACCAACTTGATCTTAAAGTCAAGCGACTAAGGTCGGATCGTGGTGGATAGTATTTTTCAAATTAAATTGATTTATTCTGTAGGGACCATGGTAATATCCATGAGAGGACGCCTCCGTATTCACCTCAGTCAAATGGGATGGCTGAAAGAAAGAACCACACTCTAACTGATTTGGTTAACGCCATGTTAGATATATCGAGTCTTTCCAAGGAATGGTGGGGGAGGTGCTAATGACTACGTGTCATGTCCTAAACCGTGTTCACGTGAAGGATAAAACCATGAATCCATTTGAGGAATGGTAGAAGAAAAGACTTAAACTCTCTTACTTATGAACTTGGGGTTGTTTAGCAAAAGTCAATATTCAAATACCTAAGAAGCGAAAGCTTGGACCAAAAACCATGGATTGTGTTTTTCTGGGATATGCTTTTCATAGCATTGGATATAGATTTCTGATAGTAAAATCTGAGGTATCCGACATGCATGTCGGTACAATTATGGAGTCAAATGATGTAACTTCTTTGAGGACATCTTTCCTATGAAAGGTATGTCTAGCTCATCAAATCAGGAGATGACTAGTTCATCTAGTCAGGAATTTGCTACAATTCCTGAACCCACTATGCCGATAGAACACTTTGATGATCCTATGGAGGACGAAAATAAAGCTCCCAAAAGGAGCAAGAGACAAAGGTCTGCAAAGTCATTTGGTGATGATTTCATTGTGTACCTTGTGGATTATACTCCCACTTCTATTTCAGAAGCCTATGCATCTCAAGATGCTGACTACTGGAAGGAAGCTGTCCGAAGAGATATGGACTCCATGTTAGCTAATGGTACTTGGGAAGTCATTGATCGTCCTTATGGATGCAAACCTATAGGATGTAAGTGGGTGTTCATGAAAAATCTTAGACCTGATGGTACTATTGAAAAGTATAAGACACATCTTGTGGCTAAGGGTTATACCCATGAAGAAGGTGAAGACTTCTTCGATACCTACTCACATGTAGCCAGATTGACCACTATTCGAGTACTACTATCCTTGGCTGCCTCACATAGTCTTCTCGTTCATCAAATGGACGTTAAGACAACTTTTCTAAATGGAGAGCTAGATGAGGAAATTTATATGGAGTAGCCTGGCAGATTTGTAGTAGATAGTCAATAAGGAAAGGTGTGTAAGTTAGTAAAGTCTTTGTATGGTCTTAAGCAAGTCCTAAGTAGTGGCACGAGAAGTTTGAAAGAACTTTAACCGCTGAAGGATTTGTTGTAAACGAAGCTGATAAGTGTGTGCACTATCGCCATGGTAGGGGCGAGGGAGTTATTATGTGTCTCTATGTCAATGACATATTGATATTCAGAACCAACCTCGCTGTTATTGAGGAGGTCAAAGAGTTACTATCTCCCTGCTTTGAGATAAATGACTTGGGAGTAGTTGATGTAATCTTAAACATCAAGATACTAAAGGATGACAATGGTGGGATTACACTGCTTCAGCCCCACTATGTGGAAAATATATTGAGTCGCTTCGGGTATAGCGACTGCAAGTCTTTTCCAACGCCTTATGATCCAAGTGTTCTACTTCAAAAGAATGGAAGGATGGCTAAAGATCAATTGAGATATTCTAAAATCATTGGCTCGCTCATGTATTTAGCTAGCGCTACTAGACCTGACATATCCTTTGCTGTAAGCAAACTGGGTCGATTTGTGTCAAATCCCGGAGATGATCATTGGCATGCTTTTGAGAGAGTTTTGCGCTATTTTAAAGGCACTGCGAGTTATGGTATTCACTATACTGGCTATCAACCGGGTACTTGAGGGTTATAGTGATTCAAAGGTGGATATCTGATGCTGATGAAATTAAGGCCACAAGTGGTTATTTGTTTATACTTGGTGGTGGTGTTGTTTCCTAGAAGTCTTGCAAGCAGGCTATCTTAACGAGGTCAACTATGGAAGCAGAACTTATAGCATTAGAAACAACCACTATTGAAGCATAGTGGCTTCATGAGCTCTTGATGGACTTACCTATGGTTGAAAAACCAATACTCATCCTCACGATGAACTGTGATGCTCAAACTGTGATCGTCAAAGTAAACAGTTCTAAGGATAATATGAAGTCATCAAGGCATGTGAAGAGGAGATTGAAATCTGTCAGAAAACTGAGGAACTCCGGAGTTATTAAGTTGTATTATATCCAAACATCTAAGAACCTAGCAGATCTCTTCACAAAGTGTTTATTACGTAATGTGATAGATAATGCATCGAGGGAGGTGAGTTTGAGATCCACACTATGAGTTGTTCGCAGTGTTAACCCTCTCTATGTGATTGGAGATCCTGTGAATTAAAGTTGGAAGACAAGCTATTGATCAACTAAGAGGAAAGTATCCCTATATTATATTTACGTCTTCATAAAGATGCAATACTCTCTTAATCTGCATGGCAGGTTGATATTTAACTTAATGTGTTCCAAGTGGATTTTATAAGAAGAGATGTTATCCTGCAGTACATCTCCTGAGGAACACACTTTTATGAGTCTGATTGTCAAACGTCGCAATCCGTGAGAGTTGGGTGCTCTCTAATAAACTCATGAAAGACCCTGGAGTATGACGCATAAGCTCCAAACCACGGGGAAGCCAACGACAGCCATGTACCGGTCTAGATTTTGTGTAAAACTAGTGTGTAGAAACCTTGTAGTTCAAGGCATAGTATACTATTCAAGTTTCTAGCTAGAATAGCATGAAGTTTAACGTGGAAGTTCAACTTAACAGTCTCCACTATGCACCGGTATATAAAATAATATTCTGGAATAAAATTATGTGATGTGCCAATGCGACTTTGTGGGGAATTATTGGAATTTGGTGAGTATTGGGCCATTGGCCCATTAGACAAATTTGAAATTCTCTTTGTCCCACTTATACATGGCAGCAATGGTAGTGGTGCTAAATTTTAGTCCTACAATGCTAGTTGAGTGAGAGTTACACCTCCATATATATTAGGCCGTTGTACCACTCACTAAGGTGTGAGAAGAAGAGAAGCTCCCGCGCACTCCTCCTTCGATGTTGCCTGCCTCGCCTTATCATGACACGCGCACTGTGGATTGTGGGAATCTCGCCGAGCCGAGCTTTATTTTTTTGTTTAGGAAAATTAATTATGGATTAATTACGAGTCATTAACGAACGCATTAATTAATCCGCCGTTTTTAGATTTTCTGGATCGTGGGCTGTTATTGACTCAGACGTGGGATGTGCCCCACGATCACCCTAACCTGCACTATATAACCGTCTGCGGTAAACCTAATCGGTACTAGTCACATGCACCTACCTCTAGAATCTTGCATCACCGTCTTCGTCTCCCTCATCCCGGCTTGTGGCGTGCACCGCAGATCGGGACAATAGGCCTTTGGAACCCCGCCTCTCATGAACCTATACGGGTGAGGGGCGATCAGGTTTTTAGGGAGCTCTCAATCGCGACTACTGGCTACCACGACGTTGATCGACGACGAGTTCCCGAACGACGACTTCTTTCCGGACATTACCGACCTCTTCGGCAACCTCAACATGGACGACAACTCTACTATTGCTGCCGCAGCACTGTATGTGATTTCAATCTATCTCTTTCAGAGTTTGCTAGCGTTCCTAGTTCTAGCGCTTGGTATAGATGTGATAGGTTTATCTTACATAGATATAATATGTTCATCTAATTTGTAGATCTGCATGATTGGTTTTAGTATTGTTTGTATGATCATGCTTTATCAGTTTATTATTTGAAATAAATCATATGAATTATTGCTTATATTTTCAACAGACGCCAAGGCCAAGGGGGAAGCGGAGGCTGCCAAGTGGCCATACAACTTCCCGGAGTCGCCAGATTTCCACAAGGCCGGCGAGAGAGGCTCCATCATCGGCAGCGACAACATGCCTGCGCGGGCAGCTTACTCGTCTCTTGGGTGACGGAGAGCAAGGGCTACCAGTTCTGGACTAGGGCGTCAGACACTTCCGGCGAGTTCAGCATCGACAACGTCCGGGCAGGAGAGTACAACCTCTACGCCTAGGTTCCTAGGGTTCTCGGAGACTACATGAACACCACACGTGTAACAGTGACACCCGGAGGTTAGTAGTGTTTCGGTTGATGCAAATCAACTCCTTCATTTCACAACAGGCCTAATCAATGAGACAATTTCTTGTACTAATATAATCGATGATCAGGCCGTGCTATCGGCGAGCTGTACCCGACAGAAGATCCTGTCTACACCATCGGCGAAAGCCATCACTCCAAGGACTGGTTCTTCGCGCACGTCACCAGGTACTCTATATATCCATGATCATTACCATGTCATGCCATTTACTGACGACACATGTAATAATGTTGTTGATCCGTTGTACAGAAAGATGGGTGACGATCGACATTCTACCAATGACGAGGCAGATACGGTTCCACCTTGACCGTGTAAAGCCAGGCGGTACCTACACCTTCCGTGTTGCTCTTGCAGCAGCTCACATGTCCAGATTACAGGTATTACTACTAATCAACCGCAAACAGCAAAATCTAATCAAGCGACGAGACATGGCGCACGAATCTTTGGAACGCCGACATTCGGCGATGGCAATGCGATCGCTAGACACGGCGACCACGGCACGCACTGGAGCTTCGACTTCCCGATCAGAGGGAGCCTGCTCCGGGAAGGCGACAACACCAACCACATCAAGCAAACGAGAGCGCTCAGCATCTTCTTCGGGGTCATGTACGACTACATACGGTTGGAGGGACCTCCCGGGGATGGTCATAGTTTGACCTCCTTGATCTAGCACTCTTTTAGTTCTCTGCTAGTATGAGTCCACATGTAAATCCACTTTCCTTTGGCCTGTTTGGGTCTTGCAATTTAACTTTGTTTTACTCCTCTTAATACTACAAAACAGTACTAGTAGGTCATAGCAATCAATTTCTGTCACATGATGTCTCAAACGCCAGTTTTGGTTTTGGTTGTCCAAAATTGTCTGTTCGTTCAGATGAAAATGACAAGTTGTAGATGTAGGTGTTACAAAATTTCTACCCCAACTCAACTCAAATCATCTTAGCCCACCTTCGAATCTCATTCCAAAATGTTAATCTTATTCCAAATTGATATCCGTCAGCTTTGCTAACTCTAAGGGCACTAGCACGGAACTCGCATTATCCGATGTGTGTGCCTCGTCGTCAACGGATCCAGACCATTCTCCGTTTGCGATGAAAGAAAAAAAAACTCAGCCGCTGTGAAAGAAAAACACTTTTACTCAGCTCAGTGAAGTCTCGCTGAAACAACTTGACGTGCCCAGCAAAAACAGGACTAAAGTGCCCTTTGCACGTTTCAATCCACATCTTTAGTTAAATATAAATAAACTCTTCTCGAATTACAGAAAGAAAGAGAGGATGACTTTCAGGATTCAAAGTACCCATCACAGCTTTTGATCACGTATTACCGTAAGCATCATCCGTAGGCTTTTATATCAAGTAAATAAAAGGTACATGAATGGTGGGTTTGTGTGCGTAGTACATATTATTCGTGCCCTTCTTCAGTTTTATATACAGTATTACCTTTACACATTGACGTAGATGAACACTACAATGCACGGACACCATGATGCAGCTAAGTGGCTCACAGAGATAGCGAAATGGCTCCGTTCCACCAGTCGTCACAAAGAATTCCACATCACATCACATCTCATCTCGAGGCTCTTTGGTGTGTGATGGCGACGAGCACTCCGCCTCAACAGCTAAATCCTTGAGGACTCCACCGCATGGATCACCAAATACATCATTCGAAACACTGATTGCACATTTGTTGTTGCCCACACATGCCTGGAAACGAGGTAAACATAATACTAGTATTATTATTATGATGACATCTAGTAAGTAGATTTTTTTACGCTTGCATCAAGTTGGTGAACCGAGTTCAAGCATTTGTTCCCTGTATCTAACAGTCAGAAACCTCAGAAATTAGCCCCTCCAAATCTTTCATTTTCTTCCTTGTTTAGAATTTTGCAAGCACTTTTTTGTATGATAGATGCACATGAGTATGGGAAATTAAAAGATGCTTTGAAATTAGTACTACAATAGAATCAAGAGACATTTACTTCATTTAGCAGGTTGATTGATACTTGTAATCTTACCTCTGACACCAAGTCAAGAGTACTCGAAGCATGGCACTTTCCTATGGAAAAGTTCTGGCAACCACCGGACGAAGTTCCATAACTCGCAAATTTAATCTGAGAGATCACATGCCCATCATCACACTGTAAGCGCAGTTCTGGTGCTACAGTATCCAACGAGGCATAGCCACTGGTAAGGCGTGACCAAGCAGAAAGGGGAGGATAATAATTTTCTGATATTCTTGAGCAGATTGTCTTTGTGTAATGCACCTCCAGTGATATCTTTGAAGGGTCACCCCCTGTTTCTTCAAACAGTACCAGAAGATTGTCTGACCCATGCAGCCATTCTCGTGGTATGTGGTACCTGATTGAAACAACAAGGTTACTAGTCTTGAGAAATCCCAAAAAATGGTTATGTCACGCTAAAAGGCTGGTTGTTTAGAGAAGTCAGACTTAAACAAACTAGCACAACCGAATGCATGCAACGATCGGTACATAGATCCGGCAGATGCTTCACGGGGTAGCTTATGAGAGGTGGAGAGTGGAGGAAGCTTAGCCATTCCCGGAACGAGATTGGGCACACAGAGTTTACCCAGGTTCGGCCCCTCTCGTTGGAGGTAAAGACTTACTCCTGCTTGAGATTGTATTGCACTAGATCGATCACAAGAGCGCCAGAGGCGGTGTGTCAACTAGGGCAATGTGGCGATTGCGCTATGGCGTGGAAAGTTATGTGTCCTCTAGGGTTCCTTGCGGAAGTTTATATAGGCACCTCGGCTAGGGTTTACAAGATATGATCCGAATCAGTTAGGAATCTGGAATCGTCTACTAGGCCGACTAGGCCGTAGCTTGCTCCTCAAGTTGACTAAGGCCTTCCGGAATCAGCTTGCTTCCCGTGGGCTTCGCCTGGCCCCAGTCTCTTCAGCGACTCCACGTGTTGGGCCCACCCTGTTGGGCATTCCCCCTTCATTAATCACATTTTATCAATAGGGGCTAACTGCAAGTCCTCAAGTGTGCGCCTTCTCAGCCTAAGAGCATCTCTAACAGCTGCCCTATTTTGGGGCAGCACTTTTGGGCGATGCGGCAGCTGGTTTGCTGGTTTTGCAGCAGCAAAACAGCGGCCGCTTTACCAGCTGCCGCAAAATGCAGCATCGGCTGCTCCAGCAGCTGCCGCATACAACGCGGGACTGAAGAACAGAAGTTTAATGATAAACAGTGCGAAATTAAGAGTTCAACATACAAACCGAAACCTGCGACTGCAAATTGAAACCTACGGAGCGAAATTAAAACAGATCATCTAAATCTAAATCGAAATGGGAGGTGTCCCAGAAGCTGCTGCTGAGCAAGTCGTCAGAGTCGTCGACGGGAATCGGTGGCAGCGGCACGGCATTCGACAGCTCAGCTCCGTCGACCTTCTTTTTCTTTCTGTCTGCAGCATCGTAGGCGAGCTGGGCCTGCACGAGCTTCGGATGCTCGCGGGCCAGCTGCGCCATGCGCAGGTCGTCGAGGGCAGATAGCTGCTGCTGCTTCGCAGCGCAGTTTCTTCTGCACGTCGGTGTTGACGAGCTGCAGCGGTGGCGACAGAAACTCAGACTCCGCCAACGACTCCACCTCGGGAAAGTTGAGGTCGCGCTGTCAAAGGTGCCCAGCCACCAGCGGATGCCGTCCTGGCTGATGTCGGCGGCGAAGCGACCGGAGGGCCGCATCCTCACGCCGAAGAAGCCCTTCGAGCAGCGGCGTGGTGGCATCGTCGATTCCAGCCGCTGCAGCTGCGATTGACCGGCGGCGGGGTCGATTAGAGCTACGGTGCAGCGATTTGGTGCGGACGAAGCTGTACGGCGGTGGATTGGGCGGCGGGAATCGAGGGCAGCTGCAGCAGGAAGGGGGAAGAAGGGGGAGAGCGACGGTTGGCATGCGCGCGCGTTGGGGAAGAAATATGCGGCAGCTGCATGGCTGCCGCAAATATGCGACACGCAGGGCTCCTGCCGCAAAAAATTTAGGGCACGAAAACGACTGCGGCAGCTGTTGGAGGCCTTTTTTTGCCCATAGCTGCCGCATCTGGCGGTTATTGGGCCTGCTGCCCCAAAATAGGGCTGGGGGCTGCAGCAGAGAACGAGCAGTCACCCAGGCTTCATCTTCCAGAAGAGAAAGTTTTAGGCGACCACTGCAGCTGGGGAGCAAGTTTCATGTTGAGCTCGCCAAACTTCCAGAAGAGATTTGAGTTTTGGGCGATTTTGGATGGCACATCAGGGGTTATGGATGTGTGAAGGACTTCAGCAGTCGTGCAAGGAGATATAGGAGGATTGACACTGCATTAAGCACTTGCTCTGCATGAGATCACTGGTCAATATTTACAAAACGGTTCAATAAACGAACATGATTTGTTCCAGACTTCAGGCTCAACACAGGGGCATTTAGGGCTTTTCACACTACCAAGCATTGGGACAAAGAAAGAAAACTAGGTAAGTGTCAAGGGAACGGGATAAAACTAAATGGTGCTTTGTTTCGATGTGATTCTTCTAAAGATGTGATAGAACTTTTTGTCCCAGAAACAGTACTTGGAGAAATGTACTAATTACACCATAGCTTAGATAACTGTATTTATTTTATATATTTTATGTATCTACACCGATTATGAAATTCCTAGACTACTCTCCTATGCTAGCTCCTATGTCAAGCTATTAACTAAAATATGTATATTTTGTATAATAGCTATAGAGATTCAAAGTCTATTAAGTATTTCCATAAGCTATGTAAAACAAAAATCATGACTTAGATCATTGTATTTATTTTGTATATTCATTCTATCGACAAGGATTATGAAATCCCTTGACTACTATGTCTGTGCATGTTGTGTCATCACGTTATGGTAAATTCTCAGACAAAATGAAAAGGAAATATTCCAATGTCTGGCTTATCAGCATGTAATGCTTACGTTATGGGTATAATAAATATAGATATAGGGAATAGAAGATAGAGAAGAGAACTCCGACCACCATGAAATGAATTATGCCAAAAATAATTTATTCTTAATACCAGCTCTGTGTAGGCATTCCACAGTTTGACTGGCATTTGCTTTCTTTATACGCTCCTGGGTAGTTGCATGAAGATGGGCACCCAGATTCTGGTGCTACTAGTGACCAGTAGCGCCCAATTAGATGCCCATTAACCCAAGCCTGGCCCTTCCCCATGCTCCCAAGATCGATGGCGACAGGTTCAGTACCTTTAGGGCTATCAAACATAGTCTGCATATAGAAAACACTATTTAAAGGACAACCAAGATACAGATTGGAAGATCAAGCGGCAAGCCTGGTAAGCTATTTTAAACAACAATCGACAATAGATAATTGTCCAGCTAAAAAAGATGCAGATTGGACGAGCTTGGAATAAATATGAAGATAAATTTGATAGATTAGATAAAGATTTGCTTGAGCTGAGTAAAGATATGTTCGGCTACTGCTAGAAGTAAGGAAATTGGAAAGCACCAAGGAACTAATACAATACCATCAGCACAACAAGAAGTAGAATATCGAGTTTATGGAGGTGGAAAGCCAACTTACCTTGTACCATGTGAAGGGTGACTGTATATTGTCAATCTGCATGCCACTCCACTTGGCACATCCCTGCTTCTCAGGAGCATACATCATAGAAAACTCACCTTTCAGCCCCACCTGCATTTTAAATATACATGTAACATGTGCATGATATGCTCAAATCAGGATCAAACGCTTCAAGTACATGGAAACCCCAGGTGTCTGTCTGGATCAAGACTAGGTGAAGAACACATGGTGAGAGATACTGTATTCAGCATTTCATTTGGCAGCGAACAAAACATGCTGTGCAGTTTAACTACCAAACTAATCTGTAAATATGTGCTCTGTATATTTTCAGTAGTTCGTCCATTAATTCAGTCTAATTAAATCTACGGTTTTAGACTACTGGCATGTTTTCTATAAAAAATACTAGTATAGTATTCTAGTACTCCGTATCTTTAACCATCTAATATAAAAGAGTAAAGTGCATAATAGGTCCACAAACTACTTTCAGTCTCATGTGGTCCTGAAATTGGAAGATCGTCATCTAGGCCCTGGGAAGTTCAATTAGTGACTCGTGCTAGGCTAATTATAGGTCATCAAACTATTCTGTTTTTTGACTGGTTTGAACCTAGCATGAGTCACTGATTACACTTCCGGGACCCAGATGATGATTTTACAAGTACCAAACCCTACTTGAGATCCAGAAACAGTTTGAGTACCTACACAATGCACTTTACTTAATGTAAAATCTGCACGACTGCCTCACAGGATGAATAAAGTGGAAGTAATCATGGCTGAAATTCCAAAGCTTTACCTGATATGTCCAAACGGAATGAGTCAGATCGATGTCCCCATTTGGAAATCCAGTGAGTTTTACTTGACCTCTAAATCCAGCTCCATCTTTCTCCAAGAAAGCACCATAATTCTGTGATTGTCCAACATGGTATGAACCATAGTCAGAAAGGAGACACCACAAATCCAAGAAGGCGTAAGCTTAGTTGCTGTGCTAAGTGCTAGCTAAGTGCCATGGTAGTTAACTTATTACAGGTGAATGCACAGATGTCTTGAGGCAATAACTACATACTCTGACCTCTCGAATGATATAGATACTACTATTTAGCTAAGAAAAGGCATAGAAAAATACAAAATACCTGCAAGCCAACAATTTCTGATAACAATGTCAACTCATTCAGACCTTGAGTGAGTTGAACCGGTTGTTTCAGTGACACCCAGTGACCAACTTGACTACCTTCATATTGAAAGATTCCATTATGAACTAATGTGCAAGGAAATATGCAACTTGTATTTCAATAAGGCCATAAGCCGCTATATATACACATACAGGTAAATATGCCAAAAAATCCTTATACAATGGTGACATTACATAAGTAAGACAAGGAAAGTATACACACACACACACACACACGTCTCACAGTGGATCAACAACACTGAGTTTGTAGAGGTAAAATTTGTGTTATGCCCTAGTCTGGGCGTTCATGAAGAAAATCCACCAACTGAAGCTCGAAGGCAATTAGGAGTTGAAGGCTATGATCCAGTGTAGGGTATTCATTTTCAGATAAAGAGGATGACAGCAAAAAATGAACAATCATTATTTTTATGCAGATTCCTAGTTCAAAATGAATACCTGCAAGCTTTCCATTTACAAATACACGAGCTACATCACGAATTTGATCTATTGTGAATACAGGAGAAACCCCTTTTGAACTCCAAAATGCAACATCGTCATCCGAAATGTTTATACTGTTGAATCCAAAAAAAAAAGTTAGATCCACTGATTATAGCGAGTGCATTATCAACAGAATGTGAAGGACATATGAAACTGCATAGTGATCAAGCATTCTGCAGGCACACAGATCTATAGTAACCCAATAGCAGGTGCAGGTGATCAAGCAAAACAGATCTGTACATGGGATGTACACTAGAATAGTGCTGTTGTAATGCAATGTAATCGGACCTAAGCCTCCTAGGAGGCGTGTACCCTCCCTACCTTTTCAATGAAATAAAACGCAAAGAGCTTTTTGCGTTTTCTCGAAAAAGAAAATCTACCAACATAAAATTTCCAAGAAATATATATATTAAGGTGGTTCTCAATTCGATCCAACTGCAAACAGATAACTCGGCGCAACCAGTCATTGGCTAACAAGAGAAGAGAATAATGATATATTGGTAGTTCGTCCTCTACAGAATCTAAGCCCACAATATAATAGTACATGCTTTAACAGCTTATGGATCAACATTCACCTGGTAGTATACCACAGGTAGTCAGATATGTCCTTTGTTACATTTAAGTGCTCTAATATTCCCTGAGTAGCAAAGCTTTCACCGCCCCATGTACCAATGGCCTCTTTAGAAGTCCACCAAGTACTCGAGAGATAGGACCAGCCGACCTCAGGTAATAAAATACTAGGCTTAGGTCGACTTGAATGACTTGGGGACCCAGATTCAAAGGTAAAAACTGAAGTTTGTGCACCAACCTGAAAGATAACGAGTAAACAATTAACAATAATCATAAATGTCCAAAACAATTCAGTAAGATTTACCCAAGGTGTCTTTTTTTAGTTTTCCTGTTTGCTTTGTTTCATAGTTTGGCTCCTGTATTTCCTTTTAAGCATTTGTTTTGGTGTCTTGTACATGTTATATTTCCATCTATTTGGGAGTCTTCTAATACAATATGACATGTGCTTACATGCATGCTCGAAAAAAAAAAAATTCTACTTCAATCTGGAGGACCGCAAACATGTACTCCCTCCGTTTAGAAATATAAGATGTTTTAGGTTTGTGAAGAAGATGTATCCAGACACGTTTTAGATACATCTCCTTCACAAACCTAAAACATCTTATATTTCCAAACGGAGGGAGTATTTAAAACCAGAACTGCCCTGGAAGATATTAGAATCCTTGGATAAAGGGGCTCTTCTGTGACCTGGAGGTTCTTAAGGGTCAACAAGATGTCGGACAATATTAACTGGTAGCTTCTCTGTTGGCTGGCGAGCATGGTTTTTGAGTCGCGACTCAAAAGTGAGTCGCAAACCCCTGTGACTCAGTGATAGTCGACAAAAATCACTGTACAGTCACCATAAGTCGCTGTATAATCGCGAGTCGCCGTGATTTTTGGAAAACGACTTGGCGATTAGTCGGCGACTATTCAGCGACTCAAAAACCATGCTGGCGAGTAGGGGATTAATAGGCTAGTCGGCCAGTTAATCAGTTAATTGGCCGATTTATCAATTAATCGGCTACTCAGTGACCCTCTGACCAGGGATTAAACGGGTTAAGTGGCTGATTTCCTGAACACTGGTTGGTGGTAGCAAGGGTTAGAGTACATAGAATAGGGATTAGAAAAACAGAGTTCTAATCTAGAGTTGATTGGTTGATTTTGAATCCCTACTCCACCTTCTGTTTATATACTAGAGATTAGCATCTATTCAAGGGAAACCTTATCAGATACGACACTATCCATGAGCTGGATACAACCGACGAACAGTGAACCTATCCTGATTGGATTATTTTTTTAGCTTGACGGAAGGACCTAGAGGACCTGCATCTCAAGCCGAACCTTACATCTGGGTTAGGATAAACATTTTTTTCGAAATGGGGATGCCCTGGCCTCGGCATCAACCGATGCATACGGCCTTTTATTAAAAAGATTATTCAAAGTATTACAAAAGTTGTAAAAAATGGAATGTGCAGTAATTATTACAAATCCATCATCGATCGGAGAGCATTGAGACATGGATAAGCCATCTAAAAAGTTGAAATAACATGCCCCGCCTTGGCATCAACTCGTTAATCTTCTATCAAACCGCCAACCATATTGGTTGTACAAATCCCGTTCTACCATTGCCAAACGAGTTAGGATAAGCATGGATTGGATTGCCCACTTTTTAGAAAGAGCAGCAGCGGGGGAAGTTCCATTGAAAACTAGTCATAACTAGCCAGTTACTGCACGTTTTATGAACAGTATATAAACTTTGGTCTGTCCTATGTTATGTACATTGCAACCTAACCTCTGCTTTTGCATCTGCATGGAACTAACTAAAAAGCAAACATCTGTTTCATGCTCATACATCCATAGGAAGAGAAGTATTATGTTCAGTTAGAGATCACTCACTCGTGCAGTATTGAAAGCCACGTTCTCACAATCTGGTAGTATGCTCACAGACCAAGGTGGTAGATTATAAGATCTGCCAAAGATCCAGACTGATACATATTTGTGCTCATCAATATTTGCAAGGAAAGCAGAGCAAATCTGTGCATTTCCTGCCATGCTTCCGTTTCTATAAACTTTTCCACTGGAATATACATGTGCCTGAATCAAACAAGAGTGTATGCAAAGTATTAATATTCACAATCCAATGTGTGCACAGAATGATCACATTCAAAACAAAACTCTTGGTCTAGCTTATATTGACCTAAGTGACTGTTAACCTCTATTTTAAGAGGTAAATTTTGAGCACAAGTGGCCTACCATACAGATACGAACTCAACTACTCCCTCCGTCCGGAAAACGATGTCGCAGATTTGTCTAGATTCGCATGTATCTAGACGTGTTTTAGTGTATAGATACATGCAAATCTAGACAGATCTTTGACATCCTTTTCCTGGTGGAGGGAGTAGTAAATATTTAATAAATAAGGTATGATTAGTATGTTTTTCCTGCATTCTTGTTAGCAAGAGAAATGTAACATAACAAGCTATGTAAGATGTAACACAGGAGTAATGTTGTGCATAATGAGCATATCATTAGCATCATGTTTAAATTCCAAGTAAGCTGAAAAGGAGAGGAATTTAAAACTTATGTTTTTGTTGGAAATACAATAGTTTCACTGCCCTGTTCATACCGACTGCTCATTATGTTTTCACAAAAAAAAGTACAAAAAACAAAATGAGCACATCAGAGAGTAGAGGGAAAAAGGTGGCATGTTGCTGTAAAAATATCGTAGAAGGTTTGAACATAGTTTAAGAAACGAAAAAGTAAGAAACTGGCAGCAAACCTCTTGCATTGATCCTAACTTTACATACTGAGGTGAGCCATCCACTGCAATAAGAGCTGGTTCACAAAGTTTGATAGCTGCGTGTAGATCTTTCAGATGTCCCCACTTAGGCTGCCTTAAGATACCTGAAAATAACATAATATGGATTCTGGATAGTATCTCTTATTTCTTATATAGGTGTAAACTAAGTTATAACTCCATGCCTACTTTTAAATCACTTGATGATATAGGCATGTGCTAAGTTGTATATGGATTCTGGATAGTATCTCTTACTCCTTATATAGGTGTAAACTAAGTTATAACTCTATGCCTACTCTTAAATCACTTGATATAGGCATGTGCTAGGTTGCTATAATAAAGCACCCACATGCTATCATGTATTAATAGTCTGGATGAGTAATGCTGAAATTGTAACAGATTACCATAATCATGCTTTTAACAAAGTGATGACTACATGCTACTATTAGAAGGACAAAATGAGTAAGATGAGTTACCTACTTGTATAGATTAGTCCTAGTCCTCTTATTTTTTTAAACAATAATTACATTAATAAAAGCTTTATAGTTCTCAAGCCTAGGTCTAGCACTTGCAAAGAAATTTACATACCGTACTCGTTAACTGGAGCATCATAATCATAGCTTGTTATTTGAAGTGGACCACCTGCAGTCCGGGCAAAATTTGTTCCACCAAAATACTGGAAAAAAATTACTCTTAGATCTAAATATTAGAACTGTCGTACTCACGATAAAAATATTTTCATGATATTTTAACGAGAAAATGAAGACAGTTTTAGAAGTACCAGGACTGAGTGAAGCCAATAAAAACTATGCGATCTAACTTTTGAGATCAAGCTGGAATGAATATTTCTCCCACATCTAAGGGAATGTGAACCAAGATTAAAATGTTGCTCGAAAAATGTGTTCTGAAACTCGAAATATGCCTAGAACTTAATTCGCCTCCAAGAAAGCTCTAAAGCAGGTAATCAAGATCCTACGCGGTTTTCCCTGGGTCAGTAGGTCAGATGCCAACGGTGGTCACTGCCATGTCAACTGGGACAAGATCAGTAGGCCGCTACATTTCCGAGGCTTTGGCATTCCCGACCTGGCCCACACAGCGACCAGCCTTAGGGTCCGGTAGCTTTGGAGGATGCGGACGGACCCCTTGTGACTTTGGCGCGGGCTCGATATGCACTTCTCCAATGAGGAGCGCCACGCGTCCACTAGGATGATGCTAGGTGATGGAACTCCACACTCTTCTGGGAGGATAGGTGGCTTAATGGTGAGTCCATTGGGGAGTTAGCGCCAGACCTATTGGCACTAATCCCAAGACAACCTAGGAAGCACCGGACAGTGCAGCAAGCGCTGGTGGAGCGCAGATGGATTACCGACATCTCTAGAGTGCTGAGCCTGCTTGCACTCGGGCAATACGTACAACTGTGGGCCCGGCTGAGAGATGTGCAGCTTGCTGAGGAACCAGATTGGTTGGTCTGGCGCTGGACGACTGACGGCCAGTACTCTTCATGATCCTGCTATGAGATCCTATTCTTGGGATCATGCTAACGGATTCATGGAAGTTGATCTGGAAGACTTGGGCGCCTCCCAGAGTGAAGCTTGCCAAGACAGATGTTGGACGGTGAGAGGCTCGCGCGATGTCATCTTCTGCATCCGCCGCGGTGCCTACTGTGCGACCAGTCCGAGGAGACTATGGCGCACATCCTTACCGGATGCTCTTTCTCTAGGGCGGTCTGGTACGAGGTGCTATCGTGGATACGATCCACTGCAGCCCCTCCGGTTGCTGAAGGTGCTTTCGCGGACTGGTGGTTTCTGGTGTTGCAAACCACCCCTCGCCAGATGCGCAAAGGGACCTCGTCGCTTATCACGCCCACGGCTTGGTGGCTATGAAAGCACAGGAACGCGGCTCAAGTGAGATGGGTCAGACTAAGAAGCCTGGGTACAAAATATCGAGATTCCCAGCCAGCTCAAAGCGCATGTACACCTGTGGCATGGAGCTTTAGAGTTTAGAAGTGCAGGCTGAAAAGTTTTTATTTTTGCTCCAAACTGGGCATAAAGTAGGTGTTTCAATTTTCTGTTGGAAAAACATCCTATAAACCTCCCCATCTTAATGTTTTTTGGAGGAACATCCTACCATATAATAATTCTGTAAACTTCCGCCACGTTGGTAGAAACGAGCAACAGCGAAAGCACTGTCTTCGGCAGGCCTATGAGGCAACGGTCCACCCCAGTCAGCATACCTGCACAATACATCAGGACACTAAGAAATAATCCAAATCAAAACCAATAAAGAACATAGCAAGATGTTGCACTTTTCAAGAGAATAGCGAAACTATGAAGGTAGTTCAATTTCCTGCTTCTTGAAGAAATATAAGCGAATGGTAGTGGCATTTGGAATAGGTACATCATTCATTTGGACAAACATGAGACATTATTCATCCATGTGCATATATTTACGTAGATCTATTACTACAGCAAAACATATAAGTCTACCTTTTTCTATTATTAGCTTTAAAGCCAAATAATACATAAAAGAGAAGTCGATCATACACATGCATACAAGAAGTAAAAAACTTCATCCAAGAATGTAAGTCATATTTTGATTTGTTAAGGATTTGACAAACAACTATTTTGTTAATATGTAGTTTATGTGCAAAACATGTTGGATCTATGCAACTAGCTCCCACCCAGGAATCCCTCTCTTTCTGAAGATATAAGATTCACAAGCACAGCTCTCCCTTGATGTGCTTCTAGTATAGAACATTCCTAATTCTAGAGTTCTCCTACATAACCTAGATACTTCATGAGTAAGCTAGCTCCCTCTGCCAGCCAACTACATTGACAAGATTACTCCTAACAATCTCCCCCTTAATCTTGTCATATCGACTATATCCCCTAATCCAGATCACCTGGACCATGCACTTCATCTTCTGACGGCCTCACACTGCCTCAGGTCGAGCAACAACATCACACCCTGCTTGTCAACCTCACACTGACTCCTATAGGATGGCATCACACCACTGATTTGGTTTCACACCGACCTTCCGTGTGCCACTGACATCACACCACAGTCTCGGCCTCACACCAACTCTTCACTTGACAATGGCATCACACCATCATTGGCTCCACACCAACCTTTCTAGTGACAACAGCATCACACCATAGTGGTCGACCTCACACCGACACCCTCTACGACGATGGTATCACACCATCGCTTGTGCACACTCTCCAACAGTATCACACTGTTGGGCCTGCACTTTCACCAACCCTCTCACAGGAGTGCAAAGTAGTTGCTCTTTGTGAGCATAGGGTATCAAATGGAAACAATCTCTTCATCCTTCTCCATGTCACACTCTAGCTAACATAACCTGGCTCTGATACCAATAGTTGGATCTATGCTACTAGCTCCCACCCAGGAATCCCTCTCTAAAGATATAAGCTTCACACTCACAGCTCTCTCTTGATGTGCTTCACACATGTACACACACAGGGCTTCTACTAGCAGGAAGCTTTATTAGATATCCCAAGTGATACAAGCTTGGTTACATGGGAGGGGTGGTACCCCTATTTATACTTGTACATGGTCATTTAGAGTGTTGGCATGTGGCAAAATCCAGACCCTACACCATACTTGGCTTTACCAAAGCCTTTGACATGATCGAGCATGGCACTATCCTATCCATGTTGAACCACTACAGCTTTGATGATCGTTTCATCGGATGGATAAAGGCTATTCTATCTTCTGGTACTTCTTCGGTCCTCCTCAATGGTTTTCTACTTCGGTCCTCCTCAATGGTGTTCTTCTTCGGTCCTCCTCAATGGTTTTCTACTTCGGTCCTCCTCAATTGTGTTCTTCTTCGGTCCTCCTCAATGGTGTTCCAGGAAAAACTTTCCATTGTCGAACGGGTTTGAGACAAGGTAACCCCTATCACCTCTTCTTTATGTTTCTACAGCCGATTTTCTTCAAATTGTCATCTATAAGGCTTGCCAAATCAATTTGCTGCATCACCCCATCCCGCCGATTAACGGTGATTTCCCAATAATTCAATACGCTGATGACACTCTTCTTATTATGCAAGCATGCCCTTGCCAACTCATCTGCCTTAAATGCATCCTTGAAATCTTTCCCCAATCCATGGGTCCTAGGGTAAATTTTGCAAAGTCATGCCTACTCCCAATTAATCTTGCAAACAAGAAAGTGTCTCTTTGGGTGCAAGCTGGAATCCTTCCGCTTTACCTACTTTGCCTCCCATTTTGCCTTAGCAGACCGTGCATTCGTGATCTTGGCCCTCTATATTCCAGAATCAACCACCGGCTTGCAGCCACTGCCTCCTTCCTCTCTCTTGATGGAAGAATCATGGTGACCAAGGCTATTCTCAGCTCTCTACCCACTTTCTACCTATGCACATTTAAACTTGTGGATGGAGCCATCGACATCGTGGATAAGGGTAGAAGAACTGGATTATGGGGTAAGTTAGAAAATTCTAGCAGGCCCAAATCCTTGGCAGCGTGGGATTTAGTTTGCAGACCGAAATCCAAAGGCGGTCTGGGCATCACTAATCTCGCTGCCCACAATGAGGCCTTTCTTATGAAGTTCTTGCATAAATTTTCAACAAGGAGAATATCCCATGGGTCCATCTAATTTGGAGAAGTTACAATAATTCTACCCCCACAAACCACCAATATCTCGAGTTCCTTTTGGTGGAGAGATATTGTCAAATTATGCTTAAAGTTCAAAAGCATTGCTTCCTGCTCGATTGCTTCTGGTGATACCGCCCTCTTTTGGAGTGACAATTGGGCTACAGATCTCCCCATGATTAAATTCCCCAAGGTTCACTCTTTCGCTATCGACAAGTTAGCCTCGGTGAAAAATATCATCAACCTCGAAGACCCCATTGATGCTTTTCATCTTCCTTCGTCAGCCCAAGCATTCGAGAAATTCAGGAATTCAACCACCTTGTATGCCAAACCAGATCCACCCGAAATGTCGAGGAAAATGATGTGTGGTCATATAGTTGGGGCACTCGTTTCTCTGCCAACAAGATCTACAAGATGAACTTTGATCACATTCAGGCCCCCATTGTTTCTTCTTGGCTTTGGAAATCAAAATGCACACCCAAGATCAAATCTTTTTTCTGGCTCCTCGCTAACGACCGCCTAACCACTAATGATATGCTCATAAGGAAAAACTTTACTCTCAATGACAACGGCCTCTGCTGCCACTGTGATGGCGGTTTGCTAGAAACGAAGGATTATCTTTTGGGGGGCTGCAGTTTCAGTAGGCAATGTTGGCAATCCATCAACATCACGCTCGAAGACAATCTTGAACTCCTGCAGATGATTGCCACGGCCAAGCACAACTTCGGAAGGCCTTTCTTTTTTAAGCTTTTGCTACTGCATCTTGGAACATTTGGAAGCAAAGGAATGCTCTCATTTTTTATAATGTTACCCCTACTGCTAGGGCTTGGTCCTTTTCCTTTAAAAGAGACATCTTCCTTCTTTCTTACAGAATGAAGGATGATCTGAAATTCCCTCTTATAGCCTGGCTAGACGCTCTGCAGTTCTCTTGGGCTATGCCCTGGGCTAGGCCCTTTTGTATATTCCCTCCTCCCTTTTTAATCTTGTACATATTTTTTCTTTTAATAAAAAAATACTGTCAAGGCCTCCCCTACAGTTTTGAGCTCAAACAAGAATACTCTACAAACTCTAGATATTTCATACTACTCCTAAACATCTTACTCTAGAACATTCCTAATTCTAGAGTTCTCCTACATACCCTGGATACTTCATGACTAAGCTAGCTCCTTCAACCAGCCAATTACATTGACAAGATTACTCCTAACAAAACAGACCATCTGATCAGCCAGGCATGCTTGAAATAGCAGTAGACCTATACAGTTTAGCCCTGCAGCTGTGCTTTTTGATCTTTAGTTTTCATAGCTTCCTCTTGCCTTTGTTTTTTCATTTCTGTTGTTTTTTTTATGTTTGCAGTTGGGCTGTACATTTGGTGTCATCTTGATATTTCTTCTACTAATACTAAATGACACGCATTTTTTGGTGCGCGTATGAAAGAAAATATTAGTTCATGTAACATAAATTTATATCACTAGATTTGTAAACAAAACTACTTATGACTGTAATTTTGTACCACGTGTTAATCAAGTAATTGTTGGTCAAATCGTTGTCTTAATGAATCTACGCCTTACATTTCTGGAACGGAGGGAGTATACCACACAAATGCAGTAATATGTTTTATAAATCTGCTCAAAAGGATGCCTACCATGCAGATCATGCAAGGAGAAACAGGAAATTCAAGAGCTTCCAATAGTGTGAAAAAAACACATTTACAACCACAGCCCTTGCCAGTAAGGTGCTTTTAAAACTTAGAAATGTTGCCTTTATTGTGGTATGTTGCCATGGTGGGAAAAGGGCATCCTACTAATTTTTGATAGTGATAACCAAAAATTAAGTCTTCTTTTGGATGGTTCTTCAAAAAAATTGGCATGCCAATGTCTCTTAGCCCATCTCTCTATTTTCGCATGTCTTAACTCCTCAAACGGACTCCTTTTGTGCAACTTCCATTTGCATATTTCACCGTGAGCCATCACCAACCATATAGCATAATTTTTCTAATGAGATAATGCAGCAGAATTTTCCTTATGCCACCTCATACATTAGTTTATGGCAATTGGATTAAGTAGAAATTTTCAGTCGCACATCTGAGAACAGAAGCCTACACTCAGCAGTCACATCCGTGTAGCAGTGCAAACCTTAACTCCTGAAATGGCATCCTTTTATCCAACTGCAATTTTCATACTTCACCATCGTCTGTCATCAACCATCTAGCATAACTTTCCAAATGAGATAACTCGCAAACTGCCATCATGAGTGTTAACGTCTTAACGGTGAGAAAAAAAATTATGTTCTCCTGCCCTTTGACTATATCAAAAGGAAAGCCGATGTATTAATGCTCTGTTCATCTTGGGTAGATTAAACACATGGGTCCAAATTCCCAATCATCACAGTTCACACAATGAAACACATGATTATACCAGTAATGTTATGATAATAATGGTCAAAGGAAACCAGGAAGAAATTCACATACCATCCATCCCAATCCTCAGTCCATATTGTTGGCTTATTGTCAGAATTTGGCTTAAACCCATCGCAGTAAAATGCATTGCAAGTATCAAGCTACCAAAAAGGCAGAGTCAGAACTCCCCTACTATAACAAAACTCGTAGAATTAATAAGTAATTAAAAAATAACCCCGCAAGGTTGTGAGATCACCTACAATTTGTTCTGGAGCGTCAGTTTGCCGGCACATTACCCAAGGAATGCCAGTATCAAGGCCAAGTGCCATCTGAGCTGCCCACTGCATATATCTTTTGCCTGCTTGACCGTACTTGCCTTGAACATTCCCATATTCGTTCTCAATCTGTCAAACAATCTCCAGAGATACCCAATAAAAAGACAAGACATGTGCTCATGTTTGCTTCTAATGCAGACAACAGAATTAACATATAGCATCAACCATCCTCGTCAGCTTGATATAAGCTTGCTGCACATATCTTTTGTTTTAATATACTAAATGACAATCATTGCTTAATGAGATGTTATATGAGTTTCAAGAACAATAGGAAGTTTCATAGGATGTTATACGATAATCCCTGAGTTTTGCATCAACTCGTCTGAGATGGTATATGAGTTTCAAGAACAGGAGGTTTCATAGTAACAGATTTGGTACCATGACATATATTATAATCCCTGAGTTTTGCATCAACTCATCTAGGATCTGCTGACACAAATCCCTCGTAAATGGATACTGTCCCATGTTTTATTATTGAGCTGAAAACTGTAGGGGAGGCCCCGACAGTAAAATTTTATAAAAAAGGAACAAATATGTACAAGGTGAAAAGGAAGGAGGAATATACGAAGCGTGTCTCATGGCGGCACGAAGGCTATCAGACAAATGGGGATTTCAACAAAAAAAAATTCAACAACTGAAGTTTAAGAATGTTTCAGACCTGCTGCAATATAATGGGACCGCCTTGCCAAGAATAAAGCTTCTCGTCTTTCATCATGTCTACAATTTTTGTCACGAAAGTCTGCATTTCAGCCTGTTGAAACATTTATACAGATTAGTTGTTACAGAAGTGCTTCAGCGTGCTCCTCCAAACAAAATTAGTGTTGTAATTGTAATTTGTTGCCACACATAAAAATGCAGGAATCGTGCAACTCCACGCAGACTAGAATTATTACAAGATGAAAAATCTATGCCCTGAAGGCCATTGATCAAACAATGAAATATCTTATTACCTTGTATGGCTCATTGTCAGTACGAAATTCTATGCCAGGGATATCACGTAACCAAACTGGGAAACCACTGCACAAGTGCATGACAAAAGGACAGATTAATAAAAAGCATGAATAATACTATTTTCATATTTCTGAATAGCACAAATGTGATCAAAGGAGAACTGCATAAAGCTGTAAGCATGGAAGTACTCAGATTATTTATATTTATACAGGAACTACTAACATTATGTTTAATTTAGAGGGAGGAGAAAAATAAGAAATGAACGATCAAAAGCTCAATTGCATGAGGAAGAAATTGGTTTGAGAAAGTATGGAATAGAATAACTGGCAGCTATTATGTGTAGCTCATAATGTGTTTAAATTAGCTGTTTGAGTGATGGTGTCACGCTCCCTCTACCACCTATCCTCTCCCAGAATTAGGGGTGCTGACATGTGGGCCTTGTAATCTCATGTGAATAAAATTAAATAACTTTATACGAATCTAATTCCATAAGACCGTAACAATCTGAACATCATAAATAACTATGGTGGTCTCAACACTCAAGTTTTCCTAGTCCTTCATACCTTCAACACCGTAATGAACTCCCAAGCCGAAGTTTGATTTATACCCTTTTTCTCTTTCTTTGATTAATGCCTGACCATCTTTGTAATGAGTATGACAATCGAAAAGTACATGGAATTGATCACTGAAACATTATTTTATTTGCTGACAAGGATGGTTCATTTAGATCCATGGGAACTGGAGAAAGAGCGCATGCGACAATAGAGCGACACGAAATGGAGAGGAATGATGCTAGAGTGGAAGTGATATATGATAGCGGATCGAGAAGGAAGGAAGAGAAGATAAAGGTGTTGCTTTATCCTCAGGCATCAATGGTAGATAAGGAGATGGATTGCGGAGAGGAAGAGAACCGGTTGGGTGAATGGTGCTTGCCCAAGAGAGACAATGTGACAGAAAGACACCAGAGATCGTTGGATGCAACCAGAAAAACCATGTGCATCGTGTTTGACAGATATGAAACATTGGTCAATGCCTTCATCAATCTCGTTTTATTCTGTAGCAAAGTACAAGAACCTTACCGCCAGTGAGTATAACTGTGCAAGTTTGATTAACTAGCTGCTTGGAAGAAAAATAAGAAGGCATAGCAATTATATAATTACGCTTTTTCTGCACCCGTGTTATATTAGTAGAAAGTTTGAACCGATTAATAAATTTATACATAACCAAACCACATATATATAGAAAACGGTTGATAACATGTGATCCTTCCAATCCTGTATAGATGCCATTGTAGAACTAAAATTTTGTTCCCAAACAGATAATGTTCTACGATTTGAAGAGCTTCACCATTTCCCCCTTTCTATGGCCCTCCACTACTATGGAATAGTGATCTAATGAAGGAGGGGCAATATCCATGCCTTGGTTGTTGCACAAAATATGCCTCCTCATAAAGTCCTGTGGGATGTGAATGAGTCATCCACAAGTAAACAACGGAAATCATGTGTACTTGGCCCATTTAAGATCAAATGGTTGTGGGTTCGGGTAGCCATTGTAAACATTACCAAACAGTGATTGACTTGAGGCTACAGAGCCTCCCGCAAAAAAAAAAAGAACTGGGGCTGATAGAGACAAGCTAAAAGGGATAATAGTAGTTGCACAAGGATGTGTAGTTGCATGAACACAACACACGCATCTGCATGTATACCATCAAGTATAGAACAAGAAAAGGAACTTATCACAGAACTGAATGCTCTAGTAATTAGTATGGATGTGCTCAAATGTCAAGATAATAAACAGACCCGAAATTCCATTCAGCACAAGCATATGGGCCGATGCGGAGGAAGAGAAATAGACCTTCAGCAGCAACCAGCTTCACAAATCTCACGAGATCAAATCTTTCTTCGAAGTAATACTGGGAAAAAATGGAAGGTGCATAAGTTATTACTATTCAATGAAAAAATGTGTAGCGTCTAAAAGTAAGGGAGTGCCTAGATCTCAGGCGCCTGAGAACTTCTTAGATCTAAGTCGCTGACGTCATCCTAATATTTGTGCTAATTCTCAGTTGCAACCTAGTTGCAACTCATAAGATTTGTACTAATTTTCAGTTACAACCTAGTTGCAACTCGTTAAATTCTCAGTTACACCCTAGTTGCAACTCATGTGGAATTTCCACTTTGCACGAATCACGAGGTAAATCGAACGGTGAAAGAGGCGACTGAGACCTAAGAAGTTCTCAGGCGCCTGAGAACTAGCAAATAGAAGGGCAACTGCATTACCTTACCTCTGGCCGGTTCATGCCCATTCCAGAAGACATACGTCTCAATCACATCTGCACCGCCTTCCTTGCACTTTGCAATTATACTAGGCCACATCTGGCACAATTTGCAAGAGTTGTGTGAGAGCGGCTAGATAGAAGCAATAGAAACACCGTAATCTTGGACTGGACAGACAACAACGATGCCAAATGCAACCATCTTATTTCAGTGAATCCCAATCGCTCAGCAGCTAAGGATGGTTACCATCAGAGACGAAAATGCCATTCATTCGGCACCCAGTCAGCTATTCATCGAAGACCAAGAAAACAACCTCAAGTCTGGTGTCCATACTCACCAAAGGGGATATAACTATAACTAAACGCCTGGGCGAGAGCTAATGTGAATATCCACTATGAAGACAAGCCAGTAGATCTAGAAAGTGACTGCTAGCCAGTGATTAACGAGATCAAGGCAGGCAATGCCAGCAGATCAAACAGTCAGTGGCATTATTAGAGAAACCAGAATTTCCAGGTTTTGAAGTGAGCAAAATCAGCAGATCTTGCAACAAGACTGCTCATGCCCGCGGAGGCTGGGCCCTGGCCACCCACGTCCACGCTGCGCAAACCGCGGAGGCCGCCGGCCGGAGTACCGGTTTCGCCGGCCGGCCTCAAGCGGCTGCCACCAACTCCCCCCAAAGGCCCAAACGCTCCCCTTTCACAAGCTGCAGAGGGCATCATCCTCACCTCGGGTGTGGCGCGGGGGTAGTGTACTCCCGCGGAGACGAGCATCCTCCGCTGCCCGCCGATGCGCACAGCACGATGGTCGTAGGTCACGTTAAACGGCTCGAAGAAGGGCCCATCCGTCCCCCTCCCAACCACCTGCCTCAGCTCCGACGCTGCTGATACTGAGGCTGCGACGAGGAGTAGGAGGAACGGGAGGGTCCGAAACCGCGAGGGCGACGGCGACGGCGAGGGGGCCATCGCCTGAAGCAGAGCAGAAGCAGAGGAATGTGGTGCCCGGAGAAAAACAATAGAGCGGCGGATGAAGCCAGGGTTTTCCTAGTAGAGTAGTACTACTCCGTATTTGATTTTTGAAGTGGACAAACAAATTCAGATTGGGACGGGGGCACTCTCCAACCGGATAGGGATGGCGTACTCGAAACCGGTCGAAGGAGTACACGCAACGCATTATTGATTGCACTTCTTTGGGGGGAATCAGCTTATCATAAGGAGAGCCCTACGCGTCTCTCTACGTGGTTTTTATCCCCCGGGTCTCCAGCCAACCACGTGTCCTTCTTTTGGATTCAAAATCCCGCTTTTGCTATATTTGCCATGTTTTTGCGCTTTTGCTATATTGTAGCAAAAAACGGTTCAGTTCAGGAAATAAAAAAAACAGACTGGACCTCGCGGAAGATCTCGCCGGAGACCGTGTAGCAAAAAAGTTGAGCTAATGTAGCAAACCCAACCTCACCGGAGACTCGCCGGAGGCTTTCGCCGGTAGACCTCACCGGAGACCGTGTAGCAAAAACGTTACGCTATTATAGCAAGAACCAAAACGGTGGTAGCAAAAAAGTTGTGCTAATGTAGCAGATCTGATCTCGCCGGAGATCGTGTAGCAAACACTCAACGCTATGAGTCTGTAGCAAAATTAGCCCTCACTTCGCCCAAGGTAGCAATATAATGCACTCATAGTAGCAACATCGCAGACCCAAGGTAGCAGAGCCGTATGCCGTCGGTAGCAACGGTTATACCCAGGGTAGCAAAAGCCACCAGCCATGGGTAGCAACCCATGCCAACTAGAGTAGCAACACCGTCCAACATTGGTAGCAACCCATGCCAACTAGAGTAGCAAACACTGGAGATTGTAGTAGCAACCCGAATGCCTTAGGTAGCACCTCGTCGCTGAAGGCCATGGCTGCAGTACTACCGTAGCAAAAAGCTAGCAGAGAAGGTAGGATCGCCGAGACAGCTGGTAGAAACGTCGGGGATGGAGCTCGAGGGGCACGGGGGTAGAGCCTGATAGTAGCATGGGAAGCGCCGGCGGTGACTCATGGCCTAAGATCTCGAGCTCTCCATGGCTACGACGGGAGCATGCGGAGTAGAGTTGGGCAGGGCCGGAGCCGGAGATGGAGAATCAGGGCCGGCGCCACAACTTTCCTCTTGTACGGGCGTTGGAGAGAGATCATGAGCCATGGTGGTGCGGGAATAGGGACATGGCTCGGCTAGCAGAGGGAGGACCGGCGTGGAGCCAGCAAGAAACGTGGGGCTGCGGTCGCCGTGGAGGAATCAGTTGGAAGGATTTGGGACATGAGGAGCAGGGCAGGCCACGATTTCTCTCGGGAAGAGAAGGGGATAGGAAGAAACCAAGAAGATACCGTGCGGAAGATACGGTGGTGGGGCCATAGCGTTGGACACACGTTGCTGGACACGCGGCGCTCGGGCAAGCCGGGGGACGCGTCACGTGCGATCCCCCGGGTTAAGCGTATCATTTTCCTTATCATAACCAGTATGCATGTCATATTGGCCGTGGCATAACAATTAATAAAAAAAAGAGATGGTTAAAGTATCATAGATAGATACCATATCATAGCACATAAAATTAAAAAATCCTTATACAAATAAATCTTGTACACAATTTTGTATTGAGATTTTACAAATCATTAAATATAGTACTGGTATGATACTACTACCTCTGTCTCAAATTATTTTGCGTTTTAGGTTTAGTCAAAGTCAAACTTTATAAACTTTGACTACGAATATAAGAAAAAATATCAATATCTAAAATATATAAAAAAATATAGTTAGACTCGCCATAAAACATACTTTTATATTGTATATAATTAATATTATAAATGTTATTATTCTGTTGAAAATGTTTAGTCAAGTTTTAACATGTTTGACTTTGACCAAACCTAAAACACAGAGTAATTTGGGACGAAGAGGGTATCATATGATACCATGCATTATAAAGATAATATCATACACTAGTATCATATGCATGATATTAGTAATATGATACTACCACTAGAATCAGCCTTATCTATATTTAGGCTGGTCATAGTGAAGGTATTATATTACTAGTATCAAGCATATGGTACTAGCTTATGATACTATCATCATAATACTTAGTATCATCTAGTTGTATCATAATATCATGACATTTAATTATTTGTATAATCTTAATGCAATTTGATGTACAAGATTGATATTAAATTTTGTTGTTACATATGTTATGATGACGTATCATATTATGATACTACTAGCACCTCGCTCTTCATTAATTGTTGTGCCACATTATCATTTTGCCAAGGTGACATTCATGATACACCTTATGATATTACTCCCTATATTAGGGATTGCAAGGCCTATGGGATACTTTGCTAGGATTAAGAAAGGCAATAACTACTCCTCTTAATTACTTCATACACTGATAGTTACACATGCATGAGAGAAGATAGAGAAAAAGGAGAACATGTATTGAAGAAGAGAGACTAATAAATATGAGAGGACTTACAATTTTTAACATTTTTAAAAAACTCCTGGGTCTTGTAATCCCTAACGGAGGGAGTACCACTAGGACCAGCCTTAGTCTGATCATAGTGGGAGTATCATAATACTAGTATTATGCATATGATACTAGTGTATAATACTATGTCTCTAGTGCATTGTATCATATAATAGTATCATAGTAGTGGTATATTAATTGATTTATAAAATCTCTATGTAAAATGTATATGTAAGATTTACTTGCCATTATGATTTTTTGTTTTAATTGATATGTATCTACCTATGATACTCTAACCACCTCTCTTTTTATTAATTGTGATGCCACATCAGATTTTTGTAAGTTAGCATGCATGATACACCTTATGATACTGGCACTAGAACCAGCCTTACAGTACACATGCTAGCATAACTAGATATAGGGGTGCGTCTTGGCAAAATGGAATTTAACTTTCAGATATAGGGGCGCACCATCAAGTGTATGCGGGTAAAATATTGAGCTATGAATGGTATAAGATCATCTCCGGCAGGCGCACTATAGCAAGCGCGTTATATTTGGATTTACGGCGCACGCGGATGGAGCGTGTGGCGCCGATGAGAGCTTCACCGGATGCTGTAAACCGCCGTGCCAAAATGCAACGCTAATCGGTCCTTTTGCAGATGCGCTAAAATGCAGTCTAAAACTATATTTTCACACAATTGCATATATAAATAGATCAGACAAAATGTAAAAATAGACTACAAATATTAATATATTACATAGTTTAACACGCAATTCGTACAACCGAATTTAAAACTAGACTAAATAACTAGAACTAATCGGACTCCCAGTCGGAGGAGTCAAATGTTGTGGACGACACCGGAGTCGACGACCACTCTTACTCCGAGGAGGAAGAGTCGACGGTGATGGTCGACGGATCGACGCCATTCTTCTTCCCATCCTTCTTCCCCGCGGCCTTCTCCTTCTTCCTGGCCTCCTTCTTGGCCCTCCTTGCCTCCCGATCTTGCTTGTTCGCCGCCTTTTGCGCCTCCTTCTCTTCTTTCTTGTCGGCATAGAAGGCGACCTCCACGGCCACGTCCTCTGGGAAGCGCCGCGCCCACTCGAGGCGCATGTGCTCGCCCTGCTCGGCGACGATGAGGTGCTGCTCGAGCTCGCGCTGCCGCTGCCTCGCCTCCGCGTGACGACCGGCGGCGGCGCGAGGTCTTACACCTACTGGCGCGTCCAGACGTCCGTGAAGTTCATGGAGCGCCAAGGACGGCTGAGGCGCCAGGCGACCACGTCGTACGCGCGCGCCGCCTCGTGCGCCGTCTCAAACGTGTCGAGCCCGATGCGCTCGTCGCCGCTCCGGATCTCGGCGTAGAACGTCTCGTTAGGACGCGTGCGCACGCCGCGGTAGCCGGAGTTCGAGCGGCGGCGGGGAGGAATGGCGCAGGCGGAGCGAGGCGCGGCGAGGTCGAGGCAGAGGGGTCGGGATGGCGGCGGTGCAACATACGGCGAGGCCGAGGCGGAGGGCGGAGGCGGAGCGACATGCGGCGAGGTCGAGGTGGAGGCGGTGGCAAGGGGGTGACGCGCGGCAGTTTTCTCGAGGGGACGCATGGGGGCTGATGAATGTTTCGGGCGGTTGGGTGTCCGCGGGCGGCTCGCTTTATTACGCGCGCTAAAAGCGACGCGCCAGATTTCCCGCGTAAGATGCCGCAGAAGCCCGCGCGCGGTAAAAAAATTAGCGCGCGCCGCATTTTCGCCGCCTGCTGGAGATACGCGCGCCTGCTAAAGATGCTCTAATATTACAGAGATTATTCTCATAGACCTCGTAGGAAGAAGACGTCAATGATATTGCAAAAATGCCAGACACAATACATTAAGAAATATAGCAGGCATAAGATTGTGGTAGATAGATAATCCATATGGAAGCGGCCATCACTATGGTAGACAAAGTCTTCACCGGCAGTCTACATGATAATGTTTCACAAAGGTGAATATTATGTCTTAACACGGAGTAGCACATTACATGATAAAATCGATTAATTTACACCATGATAGAGCAAAAGAAGCAGCCACAAGATAAGGTATCTAACTGAACTACAGGATGTTCTTTGCAGCGGAAATTGTCACATAGCAGAGTAACATCATTTGCACCGCAATTTCTTTAGCTTCTTCGTGCCATTTTTCAAATGTCTGCCTGCATGTCCAAGATCAACCGCCACCCCTTAAAACATTTGGACCAGTTCGTGCATACTTCCTCTGTCTCAAATTACTTTGTGTTTTAAGTTTAGTCAAAGTCAAAATTTATAAACTTTGACTACGTATATAAAAAAAAATCAAAATCTAAAATATGTAAGAAAATATAATTAGATTCATCATAAAACATAATTTTATATTGTATAAAATTGATATTATAAATGCTAGTATTTTATTGAATATGCTTGATGAAGTTTTAAAATATTTGACTTTGACTAAATCTAGAACGCTAATTAATTTGAGACAAAGGGAGTATCTTCTTCTGTAGCAGCCTGGCCTAGGGGAAAGTGATTTCTTGCGATGCCATGGATCTGATCAGAAAATCTGGCCATTCTACTTGCTGCAAGACATAAACCTCTTTGTAAACCATCTTTATCCTCCTCTACTGATTTGTAACTTCTTTATAAGATCCTTTCGCATTGCCTCTACATATTTCAGCTCACCGAAATGCAGGTCTTCAACCTCTATATCCGAAATGCAGGTCTTCAACCTCTATATTTTCACATGATTCAACAAACCTAATAGCCTCCTTAGCAGCAGATTCTGGTGTTATCTCAGCATCAATAGCTTCGGCACCGCCCATCTTCACAGGACGAGTCAAGTTTGTGGGCAAATCTGTGATGTATAGAATGTCACAACAGCAGAAACTCGGCTACAGTGATCCACATGAAAGTCATATCTTGCTTTGGGAAGAGAAAGTTCTTCCAGAATAAAATCCAAAATTATCTTGGAAGGGATCTTCACCACAGTTGGAGCAGGACAGCATAATAACTTCTCATGCTGGAGGCAAGAGGGGAAAAAAAGGTAAGAATCTAGTTTAGTAGCACACCTGTTAGAAGTGTCAATCTAGAAACCCAAACAATCTATCCGATTATCAAAAACAAGTGAAGAGAAACAAACTAACGTGTAGAGGCAGATGTTGGTCTTTACTAACCAGCGATGTTAGTCCTAGCATCCTCTGGTTGCATAATTGTCCAGTATAGTTAACCGATGCAGCTTCCGGCCCCTTTCTTAAGTCTCTGAAAACAACAAACATTACTCTGTATGAACCGAAAGTATGGATGAAACGACAAAAATATTATACGAGTTCTATATATCTTGTGATGTTCGATTGATCGAGAGTCACAGGAAAATTAAAATCATGCGCAGGATCAACAGCATAACTAAACTGGGCCACGCAGTTAGAAACAACAGCAGATAACGTAGGCATTACGAAGCGTAAGAAAAAATTATTTGGAGCACAGAATTGAACTGAGCTGGCCACGGAGCGTGTAGAGACGAACGTACTTTAAACGGCAGTTCTTGTATATTCCATCAGCAGACATTGCCGTCGAATCCTCCATCCATCCTTCTAACCCTGCACCACATCGCGATCATTGTTCGAAGCCACCAATGCCTGTGAAATCTAATAAAACGTAAGGCCTTTTTACCAATGTTCTAAAACCACGAATGCTTGGGCATGGATCCCACGTTGGGAATAGCACGGATAAATACTAAAATGCCACATTTACCATTTATTATCTTAGCTACAGTAAGAATGCTTGAATGCTTGAGAGATTAAGGCATTCGATTCCCAACAATGTGCAAAGAGTATATATAATTACAGTAAGCCAAGGTTTTGTTCCCATCGTTCGAGATGTTAATAGTAAAAATAGATTGAAGGAAAGAGTGTTCTAACCACACCTAATAAATCAATCATGCCAACTAATACTATGAATCAGCTGAAATTAAAGCTATTTTTTTTTAAATAATACATTTTTTATTCAATTTCACAAATAATACACGGAACGAGGAATTTGCGAAACTAACGGGTCGTCTTCTTTTCAAAAGACAACCGGAGCCCTTCTTTTGAAAAGACGACGGGCGTCTTCTTTAATTGAAAAGACGACCAGGATCTGGTATTTATTCTAGAGGACGACCGGCGCCGTCGTTTTTTAAACAGACGACCAGGATCATGCATGGTACGTGTTGTGCTAAAGAAGCTCCTAGGCCTCGTCTTTTCAATTAAAGAAGCTCGCGTCTTCTTTTCAATTAAAGAAGCTCCTAGTCGTCTTCTCAAATGAAGACCAGGTTCGGTCGTCTTCCCAAAGAACGACGGCCCTTTAGTTTCGCAAATTACTCGATCCGTGTATTATTTGTGAAATTAATTAAAAAATGTATTATTAAAAAAATTAGCGAAATTAAAAATAGCTGCTGAAACAAGGACAAAATAAGTATCTGGAGTCCTAGAGATGGGGTGGTAATATTTCACAACCTTAATCAGTCCTCCACAAACTAATTAATCAGGTCAAGGAAAGAGCCCGTCAAAGATTCCTTGTTAAAACACGGATTCTAATAGTAGAACATTCCTTGTTAAAACACTATGTATGCTAATCCACCAGTTCAAATGACCATAGCCTAACTCTAAATTGTTTCCAGATAAGGCAATTATGGTGAACAAAAAACAGTAAGGAACAAACCTAACAGATCTTTCATTATCCCCCAGTACCAAAGGATTTAGTTTACAACCATTAATTTATGTGTGTAGTAAAATTCGGTAACCACATCCCTTTGCACAATATATATGTAACTATATAAGAACGGGATTTCTATTCCTATAACAGTATGAATATTGCCAAACTCGGCGGGCGGGCGCCCTCCGGCCTTTCGATCGCTAGAATACGTCACGAGCCGTCCATCTCCATCCTCTCCTCTTGCGTTGCCTGCTTGTCCAACGCCTCAGCCGGTTGGACCTGCGTCCTCGCCGCTGCCCCGTCTGTTCGCACGCTCGAATTTCGATGCCTTGTCGCCCACGCCGCTCACCGCCGGGGTGCTCTCCAAGATTGACGACGACCTCTGCAACCTCTTCTCGCCTCGTTGCCGCTCCAAATGAGCACTTCGCTTCTTAGGTCGCCACAACGCACGAGCGGTCGATGCCTAGGTCGCCTAGAAGATGACCTCTACTCAATCCAGCTTGCCCCCTGACGAGGTCGTTGTCCAGCTTGCTATTCCGCCCTCTACTCCCTGCGTCATGGACGAGCTTCTATTCCAGGTCGCTGGCATGGATCTCCACCCTAAGAGCGCATCCACCGAATTTTGGGTATCTGCCGCCGACCATTCAAGGGATAGAAATCCCCAAAATAAATTTTACACACAATCATCCTGAAGCACTGGATCCAACAGGAACTAGAAACAATGGGATAAAAATTGTTGAGAGGAACAATGTGCAAAGAGGAAATGGGAGATATTAACGCATTCGATGAAACTATATATATATATATATATATATATATATATATATATATATATATATATGTATATATATAACGCGGATTTGCTATCTAGGATGCTACCAATGCATGCAAGCGTTGATGTTGGATACAGGGAGCACGTGAACTAGCTGTCAAGATGAGAGAGAGCCAATATCTTGCATGCAGTTAACGGTGTTATTTGCCGTTTATAGAATGTCAAGACCAGCTTTTATTATAAGGTACCAAACCGCCTCTATTGTTGCAAAAAAAATTATAAAATGCATGTGGTATGCTAGTAGTACTTGCTTGCACTAGACATGACTAGCTATACTAGTTGATGGGGATATGTGCATGTTAGTATCAATCTGGGCATGAAAACATGCAAAAATTTCTGTAATAAATTCAACCATGAGAGTAGACTAATATATCAAGCAAGTTAGCATGCGTTCTGGGTTGCATGAATTTCGGCCAATTTTTTCGCGCGTAGCTTTCGTTTTAGCGCGGGAGTGCTTCCAGCGTCCGTTCCCGCTAGATTTTTTTTTGTACAAAAGCAAAACTTGTTTTTTTTAAGTCATGCGGCAACTGGTTTTTAATCATCCATATGATGTAACCCAAGTTAAAATCAACAACAAGAGGAAGTTTGCTCTAGTTGAGCGGTTGACTCGGTAAGCAAAAAATAACTTACAAGTGTTAGCCGAAACTAGTACTATTCGATTTCGAGGATATGTGCTTTTCTTATTCAATTTTCTGCGTCTAGATGATAAGTAGTACTATGCTCTATATGAACCGCCGTGTGCTTTGATTGGGTTGCTCAAATATTGGTCTACTCATTGGTCTACGTGTAGTGCTAACTTATATGCTCAAAAATTGGTCTGTTCAATGGTCTACATGTAGTGCGAGAATGCATGCTGAAATTTTTGCCGGATCAACAGTCTGAATTATTGCTAGCTTTCATGCTTAAATTTTAGCTGGTTCAATGGTCTCCTAGTATTGCTAGCTCATATGCATGTGTGAGCTGTTGCTAGTTTCCATGCATATGCTAGCTTGCATGTGGTACTTGCATGTACTAGCAAGTGCATACAAAAAATGCTCTTGATGGGTGATGTTTTCCGTTAGATATTTTGTGCTTTTGATCCTCAACTTCATGCTCTCTATAGAATATCCAATGGTTGGATTAATATGTAGAGGTAGCATCCTAGATAGCCCACTATTTCCTATATGTTAGATATGTTTCGATGAATTTTTTTCGGACAAAAAAATAACCAAAAAGATCGTATGTCTTTATTCACTACTTGACGAGGTTTAATCTCGTCAATGCCCATTGTTATGGACTTAGGTTTTGGAGAAGATGGGGATGCTAGAGATCGTGGCACGGTTAATAGACAAGTAACCAGGGGACACGAGATTTACCCAGATTCAGGCCCCCAGAGGAAAAACCCTACTCCTGCTTGTCTGCTCTTGATTACGGCGGAACCGAAGGTTACAAGGTGCGCAGATTCGATCTGGCGTGGATGCGTGTGCGAAAGTATGAGTCGAGAGATCTAGAACGTGCCCTCCTGGCCTTTATATAGACTTAGGCAGGTCCCGGGCATAGTCCTAGTCGGTTACAAGTTCTAGGGTTTTACCCCTTTGAATTTCCTATCTCCGCTAGTCTTGTTCTCTAAGGATCCGAAGGCGTCATGGGCCTTGGCCACCCGAAAATCTTCATGGGCCAGTGTATATCTACTATGGGCCTTCCCTGGGCTGGACCAGGTATCCTGAAGTCACGTACCCGTAGGGTATAACCATGTCAGTAGCCCCCGAGTGATCAGTCGAATCGTAGATTCGGCTGAGGACTCTTCCATCTTTCGGGTGCAGCTATATATTAATAGTATATGTGTGTAGGGATTGTTGATGCGTGTGCCTGACTCACCCGACGGATCAGGGTCAGTTAACTGTCTTAGGACGAAACGACACGATCTTCTTCAGGTTCGGGTCCCTCAACCCGGACCTGGAACATATGCTAGCGTAATTCGACTCAGGCCGTGGAGGACTTACAGGAGTGGAATTCCAGTGGTTTTAATCGGTGTACCCAACGCGTCCGTCGGGATTTTTCATCGCGCCTGTTGGCACGGATTTTTACTAGCAGAGCGCAGTCGTGTGCGTTACCAGGCCATCAGATGGTATCTGTAGGTCTTATCTTTGCGTCGCAGACGCAGCATCCGAATGTTTATCACCGCGGAGGTGTTTCGGGTGGCCAAGGAGGACGTTGCTCACTTAGCGTTAATTAGGGCAGAGTTGCCGAAAAGTTTTGCATGCTGATCTGAAGGATCGCACTCGAAGAATTCATAGGGTGCGCGGCCAGCGCTCCCTATGGGAGTAGCCCCCAAGTGTCTGTTCGAGTCGTAGACTCGAGCAGAGACTTTTGTTCAAGCGTTGTTTCAGTCGTTAAGTCCAAAGGACTCGAAAATTTTCGGATTCTTAAATCCATCCTCCCTATGGGAGTGGCCCCCGAGTCCGTAGTGGAGTCGTAGACTCGACGTAGGACTCAGAGAAGTAATTTTGTCCTCATTTGTCTGTCGGGTGCGCGGCCAGCGCTCCTGATAGGAGTAGCCCCCGAGTATTTAGTCGAATCGTAGATTCGAGTGAGTACTCTTAGCTGTGGAGCCGAAGTTGGTGCTAGTAAAGCTTCTGATGACGTCAGTGCTGACGATTGATGACCTCAAGCGTCTGCTACGCCAGAGATGACTTGACTGGATGAAGCGTGGGTCCCATTTTCTGACTTTGAATTGACCAGTCACGCGCGGCGTGGAGATGATTACGGCGTCTCCTCGATTTCTGCGCGTAGTGGACGGCGTGGTAACGACGGTTTGTTGTGGTGTTGACACGTGTACGGCCAGATCTACCGTTGGCGTTAGGTCTTCTCGATGGACGGCCAGCGTGTGTCGTCTTCGCTGTTATAATCCTTGGTGAAATCGTGGTTTGTTTTTCACCGCACCAGTTCATCTGTTCACTGCCTCCTTGTTCTTGAGCGATTCTTGCTTCACGCTAAGCTTTCCTTCCACATTTCCTTCGTTCTTTCTGCGTTGGCATCGCCACCACCGCCGTAGCGCCATGGGGAAAACAAAGAAGTCCTCATCTGCGGTTGGGACCAGCGCCGCCGGAGGCAAGAAGGGCACCGCCGCTGCTCGCGTCACCGATGGTGGCTGGCGGCGATCAGAGACGCGGGAGAGCGATCTCCGCAAACTGCGCGAGCGGGGCCTGATCCCGCAGGATACGACGGCCGTCAAACTCCCCGACAATGAGGTAATCCCCCGTCCCCCATCTGGGTACCGGGTTATGTTTCTCGCCTTCGTCTTGCGTGGGTTTTCGCACCCAGTCCATGACTTCCTTCGTGGACTGCTCTTCTTCTATGGCGTTCAGTTGCATCATCTGTCTCCCAATTCTCTTCTCCACATTGCTTGTTTTATCACTTTTTGCGAGTGCTGGCTTGGCATTGAGCCGCACTTTGGCCTCTTCCGGAAGCTCTATTCCGTGAAGAGGCAATCTGGTTCGGATGGTGTGTATCCCATTGGGGGTTTCATCATCTCCCTCAGTCCCAATCTGCAATTCTTTTCCTTTTCCATGTCCGAATCTGTCCAGTACTGGCGGAGGCGGTGGTTTTACATCCGTGACTCCGTAATGCCCGGGCAATATTTTGGTCTTGTTCCCTTTGACCCCTCCCAAATGATTGAGAAGAAAAGGTCTTGGAAAAACCAAATCTTAGATGGTGAGGTGGCGGAGATAGAGGCCCTGTATCGTCGGGTGGAGGATCTCCAACTGATTCCTGAGAAGGAGGTGAACGGTGTCGACATCATCCGAACGTTTATTGAGCGTCGGGTGCAGCCTCTCCAAGCGAGGGCGCACCCGATGTTTCTTTATTCTGGGCGCCGTGATCCGACGAGGGTTTCGAGTGAGAAAATATCCGAGGTGGAACTTGACAAGGCTCTTCGCGCGCTGTTGAAGTTCAAGGCTGACGAAAAAATCCCGGGGAAGTCGCTGACTCCTCCCTTTTCTTCGGCGTTGGTCGTATCGAAGGTGTAGATTTGCGCACGTAGTGCTCCCCTTTTGTTTTTGTCGACTGTGTATTTGTTTCCTTTGTTTGCTAACAAAGTTCCTTCTCATCTTGCAGAGCTTCAAAGTGTCGGGCATGGTACCACCGTTGCCCAAAAGGTATCCGAATGCCCCGGATAATGAAGTGGTGGACTCCGTGTCCGAGCTACCGTCAGCGCGATCTCCAGCGGAGGATGCCGATGAGTCGAGTGAGGACCATTCGCGCAAGCGATCACGGAGCTCCAGCGAGTCTTCGGATGCCTCGACTCCTCCGACTCCCTGTTGGAGATATGCCCAAGAGGCAATAATAAAGTGGTTATTATCATATCTTCACACTTATGATAAATGTTTACATACCATGCTATAATTGTATTAACCGGAAACATTAATACTTGTGTGATTTGTAAACTAAAATAAGAGTCCCTAGTAAAGCCTCTTGTTAAACTAGCTTGTTGGTTAATATATGATCATGGTTTCCTGATCATGAACATTGAGATGTTATTAACAACAAGATCATATCGTTAGGAGAATGATATGGTGGACATACTCCTATAGATAAGTGTAGCATAAAGATCAAGTCATTTCAATAGTTCAATTGCTATATGCTTTATGATACATAGTAACCTAATTCCTTCGACCATGAGATCATGCATATCACCTTTACCGGATGGATGCTTTGATGACATCAAACACCACACCGTAACAGGGTGGCTATAAAGGTGGCATTGAGTGTTTGGAAAGTATTGGTTGAAACACATGGATCAAGAGTGGGATTTGTCCATCCATATGACGGATAGATATACTCTGGGCCCTCTCGGTGGAATGTCATCCAATTAGCTTGCAAGCATGTGACTGGCTCACAAGGGATCACATACCACGGGAACGAGAAAAGAGTACTTATTAGTAACGAGGTTGAACTAGGTATGCAGAGATACCGACGATCATAACCTCGGATAAGTAAAATATCGTGAGACAAAGGGAAATTGGTATCGTATGTAAGTGGTTCATTCGATCGCAAAGTAATCGTAGAAATATGTGGGAGCCATATGAATTTCCAGATTCCTCTATTGGTTATTGTTCGGAGAAGTGTCTCAATCATGTCCGCATAATTCACGAACCGTAGGGAGACACACTTAAGGATTCGACGTTGTTTGAGTAGTTATGGTATTATGAGAAAGAGACCGAATGTTGTTCGGAGTCTCGGATGGGATTCGGGATATCACGAGGAGATCCGGAATAGTCCAGAGAATAAGATTCATATAAGGAAACTCCCGTTTCGGAGTTGGTGAATGATTCCAGTGTTTTCATCGGGAACATTCTAGAAGGTTTCGGAATGTCCGGCACTCCGGGGGGGAAGGGGTACATGAATGTGTCATTACATATTGGAATGATTGCATCATGTACTAAGTGTTCTCGCTGTTCCAAATAAAGGATTAAATTGAATCCTAAAACTGAAAAGTCAAATGGCCAGTTTGAAAGTCAAACGGCTAAAACAGGAAACTGTGGGAAACAAGCAAGAGGAGGTTGAAACCGACTTGGGGGAGGAGTCCCTCCTCTCCAAGCCGGCGCACCACCTAGGCCGAGTTGGGGAGGGACTCCCCTCCCTCCCCTTGGCCGCCGGCCCTCTCCACCCATAAAAGGAGGGGCAGGGCCTCCTCCTCTAGACACAAGTTCCTATCCTCTAATCTAAACCCTAGCCAAAGTCTCCGGTTTAGAGCCGTTTTGGTTTAGAGCTTCTAATTTCCCTAGCCTTCGGTTTAGAGCCTTCTAATTGGTGTGTCTAATCCCTAGACCACTAAAGCCTCTCTCATACTCCACCATACTCGCTCCGGCTTAAGGCAAAGCCCTGCAAGATCTCCCCTCTACTTCCGGTACCACGCCGTTGTGCTGCCGGAATCGCGAGGAGAGTGCTACAACCTCCGCTGCCTGCTGGAACAAGGGAGAGGAAGGTCTTCGTCGAGTACCGAACGTGTGACCGACTGCGGGAGCGCTGCCGGAACGCAGCGCCGGAAGGATCGTCTACGCGATCTTGAGATCGGCAAGTGTACGACTACATCACCCACGAGAATCTGCTCTCGTTAACCGCTTTGGAATCTTCGAGGGTGAGTTTCTCTATCGACTCGTTGCTACAATCTAGTAGATAGATCTTGGCTTGTTTGTTTGTATGCGATAGAAAATTTTTGTTTTCCATGCTACGAACCCCTACAGTGGTATCAGAGCCGTGTCTATATGTAGATCTGTTGCACGAGTAGAACACAATGGTCATTGTGGGCGTTGATGCTTTTATTGTCGATTGCTTCTTGTGTACTTTGCATCTTGCGGTATGTTGGGATGAAGCGGCCCGGGCTAACCTTACATGACATTGTTCATGAGACTTGCTCCACGCTTGACATGCAACTTGTATTGCATAAGTGGCTTTGCGGGTGCCTGTTTCTCCTAGCATAGTTAAGATCCAATTTACAACGGGTGATTGACAATACTAGTATCAATGTTGTGGTTCTTGTTCGTAAGTTAGAACGATACTTATTGAAAGCCCCAAACCACGTAAAACATGCAAAGAAAATTAGAAGCGTCTAACTTTGTTTTGCAGGGGTGTGCAGTGATGTGATATGGCCATGGTTGCGATTATATTTGATGTATGCAATGTACCTTATTGTAAGTAGGCAACCGGCAGGAGCCATATGGTTGTCTTTAATTTTTGTTAAGACCCGCGTGTCTATTCAAAGTAGTTGTAATAGTTGAAGCCGGTGGACGACAACCATGGAGAGGCGTCATTGACCTTGATGCAATGCCGGTGATGATGGAGATCATGTTCGTGCTGGAAGATGGAGATCGGAAGCACAAAGAAGAAAGGCCATATCATATCACATATTATGAATTGCATGTGATGTTAATCCTTTATGCATCTTGTATTGCTTAGTAGACGACGGTAGCATTATAAGATGATCCCTCATGCACATGAATTTCAAGTCATAAAGTGTTCACCCTTAGTTAGCACCGTTGCTAAAGCTTGTTGTTTCGAAGCACCACGTGATGATCGGGTGTGTTAGATTCTGCAAGTGTATACAATGTGAGCAAGCCAGATTTGCTCATGCAGAAACTAAGGTTTGATCTTGACGAGCCTAGCATGTACAGACATGGTCTCAGAACACGGATTACCGAAAGGTAGAGCATGAGTCATATAGTAGATATGATGAACATGTTGATTGTTCGCCATTGAAGCTACATCAACTCTCGTGATGATCGGTTTTGATGTGGTGGATTTGGTTCGTGTGATCACTAAAACAATGTGAGGGATATTGTTTTGAGTGGGAGTTCACCTAGATTAATTTAATTATTAATTAGAACTCAATTTATCATAAACTAAATCAAAGTGAATTTGCATAGTTGTTGTAGTCATTGGCATCCGTTTACCACCTTGCGCTTAGTTATGATTGAGACGATAGAACTATAGAATTCTGGTTAGTTACTTTACGAACTGGTATCGTATTGTTTTGAAGTGTTAATCTAAAGTTTAAAAAGTCCTATTGCAAACTTTCAGTAAGTTCCGGTTACTCCATGAAGTTTAATAATTAGTATTAAAACAAGAGTGACAATTCCAAGTGTTAGTGTATGAGTATCATGTTTGTCTCCATGATTCTTGATATTCAAAGGATTGTCTTAATATCAAGGTTATCTAGGATCTGAAAGAGTTGTTTCAGAAACCATGATGTGTGGAAGATATTGTGATATCTGAAACGAAGTTTTGGTTGCAACATGATAGAGTATAATATGGCAAAAGTCATGTTCTCATATTTGATGAGAATTTGCAAAAGGTTGGAGACACTAGTTGTCCTAATCCTCCGAAAGGTTTTGGAGAGCAACATTATACTCACGATTCACCGTTACAAGCTAAAAGTAGCTTGATCATGGATAATTCCATGGTAAGGGTGAATATTTGATGTAGGTAAAAAATTTACTACAACAAGAGATTACTAAAGAAAGGAATTTGAAAGAACACCAAACATTTGATGATAGGTGATCTACTTCAAAGTGCAAGTCCAAAGACATTGGTATTTAATTATACACGCTTTGGATTATGTGTCATATGTATGACTACACTATTGATGTTGATAGATTCTTTCAAACAGAAAAGGAAATACTGAAAGAGAATCTCATAAATATATGGCAGAAAAGAAAAGACTAGAATTGTTCAGTTTAAGTATATAGATGATATACATGTTATGGCTATATTCTTTGCTTATTAAACAATGTGGTTCTTAAATATTTGATACTGAATTTGTTGGTATGAATCGTCATACGAAACAACACAATTCATGAACTACAATGGCCTAAGTAACTAGCAAAAGAATATGTGATGATGTTTATCGAGAACAAATAAAGGGTTATTGTGTTGCTCGTTAAACATCAAAGCTTGCCTTCAGGATTTGTTTTATCAGGTATTATGAGAACAAAAGGGTTGTTCAAATAATTTCCGTAATCCATAAAAGATGGATGATTCACAAATCTCGTTGGAGAAATCACATCCATAAAACTAGTGCTAAAAATGTCGAAAGACAAATTGATTGAAAGATCACTTCGGAAGTGACATCGCCGTTTAAATTATATTGGAAAGAAAACATGAAGAAACTCCATGTGGATGGAATTTTGGAGTCTTTTGATTTTTGATCACATGACGCTTGTGAAACTTTCCTAGAGATAATTAAAACTTCGTTCATAGGCCAAAAAGGGAACGGAAGACTAGCTTATTGGAAATTATACATATTGTTGTACGAAGTCCATTATGTGTAGTCAAGAGCGATGGATTTCAACTTCATATGCTTTATCCGAAAATTTGAGTGAATATATGAATATTTACTTAATAAGGATGAAGTGTGAAATATTTGAAAAGTTCAAAGACTTTCAAGATGAAGTGCAAAATCATTGTAACAAGAATATAAATAGTTTATGATAAGATCATAAAGGAAGATATTTGAGTTACAAGTTTAGCATAATACCTAAGATTTAAGGAATCGTTCCGTGGATTTGCATTTTCCCGAAACACCATAAGAGTATGGAGCATTCGAGATATGTAATTAAACCTTGTTTGACATGGTAAGATCAAAGGTATAATTCATAAAACTGCCATTATATTTTTAAGATTAAAAGCTTTAGAGACTACCGTTTTTCCACTGAAAAGAGCTCCATCATAATCCGTTGAAATGACACCATATAAAGTTATGGTTTGGGATAAAACCCAAGTTGTCCTTTCTTAAACATTGGTATGCTATGCATAAGAAAGATGTGTGCAACCAAAGTCGGATGAACCTGTCTTTGTATAAATGTTAAGTATTCCTCCATAAACACCGGAGACGAAAGTGTTTGTCGCTTAGAACGTCAAGTTTCTTTGAGAAGGAATTTTTCATGAAAAGTTAAGTGGGAGGACAATAGAACTTTGATAAGGTTAAAAGAACCTTAGCTATATGTGCAAAGTTGCGCAGCGCCGAAAAGTGTTCCGGAGTTAGCAACAATGCTCATGGCTCGCGTACCTCAAAGGTTGTGGTCGCGGAGATCTAAGTTCCTATTGAAACAAGTAGGTCGGGTAAACAATCAAATACCAAAATTTGAGGGTTGAATCATTATTTGAGAATAATAAACCGACTACATGCAAAGAAGCGATGATGGACCCTGACTCTGTAAAATGGCATGAAGCCATAAAATCCGTGATAGTTCCATACACGAGAAATCAAGTTTTGAACTTGAAGGACCCTCGAGAAAGGTGTAAGACCTTACAGTTGTGTTTGGATCTATAAAAGAAATAGACATGGATGTTTCACATCTATGAAATAGTCGACATGTTGGGAAAGAGTTCACACCAATGATCAAAGGTTGACTATGACAAGATCTAATCTTTCATAGCGATATTTAGTCTAGACGGATTAATGTAGCAGCCACTACATATAATTTTGTTATGTGGTAGTTGAATAAACAAAACAAGTTCTTCTAATAGAATTGTTACCTAGGACGTGTGCATGACACGGTCCATAGGGTTTTGTTAATTCGAAGGATGCTAAATGCATATGCAAACTTCAATGGTTGAAGTAAGCATAGCGGAGTTGGGATCTTCACTATGATGAAACTGTTAAAGGAGTTTAAAAGTTCATTAGAGACGATGAAGATGCTTGCATTTGCAAGAAATTAAGTGGGAGTGCTAAGACATGTTTCTAATACATTATGTGGAAGACATATTGTTGATTGGAAATCATGTATCTTTTATTAACACATATTAAGAATTTCATCCTGATGAAAGACTTAGGCAAAACCCAAATATTTGGCATCAATAGACGCTAATATGGTTGTGCCAGAAGTACATAGACGAGATATTGAATGAAGTTCAATATAGAAACTACAAGAGAGGTTCTTGTCGCACAGAAAGGATTGAATGAGTTCAATGTTGATGATATATTCAAGTGTATTGACATTTGGTAAAGTGAAACAAATAATCAAGTATAGATTGATACTTGATGTATGAAATCACAAAGAGTATTTATATCAATCATGCTGTGATATGTACAAATCCAGATATGTCCTATGCTCTAAATGTTGTGAGCATATACCAGAATGATTCATAAGATGATCATTGGACAATAGTAAGGATATTCTTATGATCTTTTGGAAGAACTAAGAGTATATTATTTGTAGAAGTGACAAATAGATGGTTAGTTCATTGTAAAAGTATTACATTGATACTAGTTTTGTCACAAAGTACAAATTAAGTTTATCTCAATCTAAACTAAGGGTGGCACAATATAATGGAAAGTGAGTTCCATAATGGATTTGGATGAGTTCCAAAGTTAAGACATTGTGACAGATACTACAACAAAAGGCTAAGTATATGACTGCTACTATAGCAACTAAAGAGGGCATTTGAGTCAAGTAGTTTGTTATCAAACTAGGTGTAGTTCACAGCGGGATAATACTATGAAGATATATTGTGCGATAATATTATCAACATGTTTTAACCCCAAAGAACTAAAGGTCTCACCAAAGGACCAAATTTATACAAAGTCATCTCATTAGAGAATGAGTGATGCGTAGAGACGCAAATACATGCAATTACACACGGACCTGGAAGTGTCAGATCCGGAGATCAGTTGACCACTAGCAATCGTGTACATACGACACCGGAAAGCCATAGGTGTTGAATGCACAAAGGTTTGAAACTAGATTATTGACTCTAGTGCAAGTGGAAGACTGTTGGAGATATGCCCAAGAGGCAAAAATAAAGTGGTTATTATCATATCTTCACACTTATGATAAATGTTTACATACCATGCTATAATTGTATTAACCGGAAACATTAATACTTGTGTGATTTATAAACTAAAATAATAGTCCCTAGTAAAGCCTCTTGTTAAACTAGCTTGTTGGTTAATATATGATCATGGTTTCCTGATCATGAACATTGAGATGTTATTAACAACAAGATCATATCGTTAGGAGAATGATATGGTGGACATACTCCTATAGATAAGCATAGCATAAAGATCAAGTCATTTCAATAGTTCAATTGCTATATGCTTTATGATACATAGTAACCTAATTCCTTCGACCATGAGATCATGCATATCACCTTTACCGGATGGATGCTTTGATGACATCAAACACCACACCGTAATAGGGTGGCTATAAAGGTGGCATTGAGTGTTTGGAAAGTATTGGTTGAAACACATGGATCAAGAGTGGGATTTGTCCATCCATATGACGGATAGATATACTCTGGGCCCTCTCGGTGGAATGTCATCCAATTAGCTTGCAAGCATGTGACTGGCTCACAAGGGATCACATACCACAGGAACGAGAAAAGAGTACTTATTAGTAACGAGGTTGAACTAGGTATGCAGAGATACCGACGATCATAACCTCGGATAAGTAAACTATCGTGAGACAAAGGGAAATTGGTATCGTATGTAAGTGGTTCATTCGATCGCAAAGTAATCGTAGAAATATGTGGGAGCCATATGAATTTCCAGATTCCTCTATTGGTTATTGTTCGGAGAAGTGTCTCGATCATGTCCGCATAATTCACGAACCGTAGGGAGACACACTTAAGGATTCGACGTTGTTTGAGTAGTTATGGTATTATGCGAAAGAGACCGAATGTTGTTCGGAGTCTCAGATGGGATTCGGGATATCACGAGGAGATCCGGAATAGTCCGGAGAATAAGATTCATATAAGGAAATCCCGTTTCGGAGTTGGGGAATGATTCCGGTGTTTTCATCGGGAACATTCTAGAAGGTTCCGGAATGTCCGGCACTCCGAGAGGGAAGGGGTACATGAATGTGTCATTACATATTGGAATGATTGCATCATGTACTAAGTGTTTTCGCTGTTCCAAATAAAGGATTAATTGAATCCTAAAACTGAAAAGTCAAATGGCCAGTTTGAAAGTCAAACGGCTAAAACAGGAAACTGTGGGAAACAAGCAAGAGGAGGTTGAAACCGACTTGGGGGAGGAGTCCCTCCTCTCCAAGTCGGCGCACCACCTAGGCCGAGTTGGGGAGGGACTCCCCTCCCTCCCCTTGGCCGCCGGACCTCTCCACCCATAAAAGGAGGGGCAGGGCCTCCTCCTCTAGACACAAGTTCCTATCCTCTAATCTAAACCCTAGCCAAAGTCTCCGGTTTAGAGCCGTTTTGGTTTAGAGCTTCTAATTGCCCTAGCCTTCGGTTTAGAGCCTTCTAATTGGTGTGTCTAATCCCTAGACCACTAAAGCCTCTCTCATACTCCACCATACTCGCTCCGGCTTAAGGCGAAGCCCTGCGAGATCTCCCCTCTACTTCCGGTACCACGCCGTTGTGCTGCCGGAATCACGAGGAGAGTGCTACAACCTCCGTTGCCTGCTGGAACAAGGGAGAGGAAGGTCTTCGTCGAGTACCGAACGTGTGACCGACTGCGGGAGCGCTGCCGGAACGCAGCGCTAGAAGGATCGTCTACGCGATCTTGAGATCGGCAAGTGTACGACTACATCACCCACGAGAATCTGCTCTCGTTAACCGCTTTGGAATCTTCGAGGGTGAGTTTCTCTATCGACTCGTTGCTACAATCTAGTAGATAGATCTTGGCTTGTTTGTTTGTATGCGATAGAAATTTTTTGTTTTCCATGCTACGAACCCCTACACTCCTAGGAATCCTCTGGGCCTTGAGCGTCATGATGATGTTCATGGGGGTTCTTCCTCTCCCCTTCCTGCCGTTCCTGTGCGGGCTGTCGCGCCGCACCCGCCAGCAAAGCGGAAGAAGGAAGAAAAGAAGGAGGAGAAGAAGGAAGAGAAGAAAGAGGAGAAGAGGGCCCGAAGGGCTTCTCCCATCTTCGACCTGAGCGCACTGGGCTCGTAAGTTTTCTTGTTGTACTGTTACCCTTTTTCCTTGATGGTGTTTGCACCTGTGTTGATTGGCTTCGTATGCAGGCAATCCTCCGACGGTTCTAGTGATGGTGGGCGGGAGATGATGGGGGAGTCGAACATTGCGTCGCCTCCTCCTCAGACGGTGGCGACTTCGGGTGACGCCGCTCCAGTTCCTCCTGTGCGGGAGGGGCTAGTGGTTGCGCCTCAGAATTTCGCAGGCGGACCTTCGGCGTCGCCATCGGAGCATGTAAGTTTTTCTGCTTCATGTCACGGGGGGAGCCCCCGAGTGTCTTCGTGTGCTGATGTTGTTTTTGCTTCTTTGTGTTGGGCGTAGCCCCCAAGTCCTATTCTTACTGCTATTGCTTTTTCTGCAGCCTTTTGTCCAAGAGGCCAAGCGGTTGGTGGAGGAGCGCCTGACGCTGGAGGCGAAGCTGCGGCAGCTCCAAGGTATCCGTCTGCCTTTTAGTACCTCTCTTGTTTATCCTGGTCCTGTTCTTTCACGCTTGCTTGTCTTAAATGTAGAGGATCATAACGACTCTCTCCGTGATGTCGACGCTCTTAAAAAGAGCCTTGTCCAATCGGAGCAGAAGGCCGAAGCCGCCGCTGGTGCGAAAGAACGCCTTGAGCTGGAGCTGACGAAAGCAGCCGAAGCGAAGGAGCGTCTGCAGCAGGAGGCCGCAGATCGTGAGGAGCAGCTGGCCACCGTTGCGGCTGCTCGTGAAAGAGGGGTGGCGTCGATGTTGGAGATATGCCCAAGAGGCAATAATAAAGTGGGTTATTATCATATCTTCATACTTATGATAAATGTTTACATACCATGCTATAATTGTATTAACAGGAAACATTAATACTTGTGTGATTTGTAAACATAAAAGAGTCCCTAGTAAAGCCTCTTGTTAAACTAGCTTGTTGGTTAATATATGATCATGGTTTCCTGATCATGAACATAGAGATGTTATTAACAACAGGGTCATATCATTAGGAGAATGATGTGATGGACATACTCCTATAGATAAGCGTAGCATAAAGATCAAGTCATTTTAATAGTTCAATTGCTATATGCTTTCTGATACATAGTAACCTAATTCCTTCGACCATGAGATCATGCATATCACCTTTACCGGATGGATGCTTTGATGACATCAAACACCACACCGTAACTGGGTGGCTATAAAGGTGGCATTGAGTGTTCGGAAAGTATTGGTTGAGACACATGGATCAAGAATGGGATTTGTCCATCCATATGACGGATAGATATACTCTGGGCCCTCTCGGTGTAATGTCATCCAATTAGCTTGCAAGCATGTGACTGGCTCACAAGGGATCACATATCACGGGAACGAGAAAAGAGTACTTATCGGTAACGAGGTTGAACTAGGTATGCAGAGATACCGATGATCAAAACCTCGGATAAGTAAACTATCGTGAGATAAAGGGAAATTGGTATCGTATGTAAGTGGTTCATTCGATCGCAAAGTAATCGTAGAAATATGTGGGAGCCATATGAATTTCTAGATTCCTCTATTGGTTATTGATCGGAGAAGAGTCTCGATCATGTCCGCATAATTCACGAACCGTAGGGAGACACACTTAAGGATTCGATGTTGTTGAGTAGTTATGGAATGATGAGTAAGAGACCGAATGTTGTTCGGAGTCTCGGATGGGATCCAGGATATCATGAGGAGATCCGGAATGGTCCGGAGAATAAGATTCATATAAGGAAAGTCCTGTTTCGGGGTTGGAGAATGGTTCCGGTGTTTTCATCGGGAATGTTCTAGAAGGTTCCGGAATGTCCGGCACTCCGGAGGGGAAGGGTACATGAATGTGTCATACCAAGTTGGAATGATTGAATCATGTACTAGGTGTCATTGCTGAACAAAATAAAGGGTTTAATCAAATCCTAGTTTGAAAAGTCAAACGCCAAATTGAAAAGTCAGACGGCTATTTTGGAAAGGTGGAGGGGAAGTAGGAAACCTACTTGGGGGAGAGTTCCTCCCCTCCAACGCCGGCTCACTTGGAGGCCGAGTTGGGGAGGGACTCCCCTACCCTTGCACGCCTCCCTCCACCTATATAAGGAGGGGCAGGGCTCCCCTCCTAGACACACAAGTTGCCTCCCTCTAAACCTAAACCCTAGCCACAGTCTAGGGATTTCTCCCAAGCCGCCGAGTTGGGGCTTCTAATTTCCCTAGCCGCCGGCCTAGCCCCTTCTAATTGGTGTGTCTAAACTCTAGATCATCAAGGCTCTCTCATAGCCGCCGAGTTGGGGCTTCTAATTATGCAACCAACTCTCGGAATTCAGATTGTAGATCTCGACAAGCGAGGTTCGGAAACAAAGGAGTGATGCAGACTCTGCATCGGATCTGGCGTAGATGATGTCGTCGCGTCGGAAAACACCGGAAGGCACAAACAAGGAAACAAGAATGGTACCACAGTAGACGGATTCCTCAGTCAGCATGAACACCGGATGGTAGAACACCGTTATCAAAGGAGGAAGCGAAACCCTGAAGGTACGACGGAACCCAACCACGAGAAATCCTGGACTCGAAGAGAGAGAAGAGAGCGGATTCAAAACACGCAGAGGTGAGAGGAGAGCAGCAGAGGGGTAAGGAGTAAAATCAGACCTAATCAGAACTATCCAACCGATTTTTCAAAAATAGTTTTGACACTCTACTTCGGCCGTTAGCTAGGTTATCCTACAGGCTGGACTTGTGGGGTATCGCAACTGCTGAGCTCTGATACCACTCTGTAACAACCTCAGAATCGGCCCTATGCAAGTTTCAGCGCTTCCCGCCAAACCCGCATAGAAACGATTCAAAGGTGCCCACCAGGCACTTGCGTGCGGGTGGAAAACAAAGTAATAACATTACACAACAGTCCTCGATGGGACCCACAGAACAGATATATATTCAACACGACTGCATGAGTCAAGAATACAGATATACAGAACAAAGATCCAAATCACCTTGAAAATGATAGAGCGTCCAGCTACGGACAAGATGCAAATGGGGCTAAGAGCCCTGAAGAATAACCAATGGCGTCCATAACCCTGCCCAGGCCAAGCCGGAAGGGTAACCCTGCTAACGACGTCGATCTCAAAACCTGCTTAAACAAAAGGGGTGCCGACAAAGGTCAAAGGAAAAAGAGAGAGCGGTCAGTACTGAGGCCAGTACACGGCGAGGCTAGAATTCGGCGGTCCTCGCCTACATAGGTATGGTGGACGGAAGCGGCAGCGCAGCATGCACTAAACACCCTATAGAGACTCGATACAACTGTCGGCTATCAGAGAGGGATAAGAAAGACCTATTCGGAACCAACCTGATGCTACCATCAGACAAACCCATCCTGGTGTTTCCCCCTCGAGACCAAACGAGGAAGTCAACCGAGGAACTCACACCGTTGGCAGTTTTATTTATTCGGTTATCGTCGCAGCAATTACTAGTCAGGTATAGATAGTCATCCTGATATAATAAGCAGTGGGCACTTTTAGTTAACCATTCCATTGTAGTTGCGACACTTACTAGTCAGATACAATTAGCATGAGATATCCCAAAACCCAGCAGTTGTTGGTACTTTTATTTAGCCATTCCGTTATAGTTGCAATACTTACTAGTTAGATACAATGGCAGCAAGCGTCAATCCAAACAAGCAGTTGTTGGCAATTTTATTTAGCCATTCCATTATAGTGAAGCTGATTACTAGTCATTATAAAGTCAAATTTATAACACTACTTTAGTTATAGTTGTCTATGATCGAGATACTGTGCTCCAAGTCGTCCATAACCACGGACACGGCTTTCAGAAAGTTTTACCCTGCAGGGGTGCACAAATAGCAACACACACTCGATCAACCTCGGAAAAACCAAATCAACACCCAACGAGGCCTTCACGACAAAGCAATCACAAGATTCAGAAATATTTCAGGGGGCCACCCCATTAAGCTACCCGCAACGAAGTTAGCTGACTTCGAGACGGACTCAAGGTTTGCGTCAGTGGCTGTAAACGACTGGGAACCCGAAAATGTGACTAGGCTTGTCGATACCGCGAAAACACTCCGCTTACCTAAACAGTACAGGTGCTCCTCGCACAATCGTAAATTAAGCAGTAAAGCATGGCATAAGTACAGGATAGTAAATAAAACCTCAAACTAGTTTGTGGCCCCAAGAAATAAGAATGAATCAAGCTCTGGCTCAGGGGGGTCCCATAATCCTTCCGGATGTGGATAGCGCGAATATTCAAGGAACAGGTATCAAGTACTCGGGGTCCTACTGGACACAAGTGGACGGTTAACAACCAAATAACATCTATTGCCCACATGTGCCTCTGCATTACCTACTTCAATTTTAGTTATTAAACAATAAATGAATTAAACGATAATTAAAGCCATGATCATCTCCAACATTAAACATACGGCAAGGCTCCAACAACTATGGTACTTGACGACACGCAACAGCACTTGAGCAAGCGACTACGACGCGCAGGTCCAGCTATCTACCAAACATCAGGTAATAGGAGGTGTCCAAGGCAATATAAGGCTGCAAGGGATATCACGGGTACGAAAACTAGGGCATCGCAACACAGATAACAATAGATCAACAGGAGGTAATAAATACTATAAAAGTAAGATAGGTAGAAAGGGGGAGATGCTCGCCTGAAAACATTGTTGAAGGTTCATCCGAAGATCGGGTCGACACTCGCATCAACCCAACGGCCTTATCCGCGAAGAAGCAAAACACTAGAATGAACACCGGATGCAATATTTAAGATTACGGCAGAAGATCGGGCATGATGCATGTATGATGTATGGCATGGCAAAGATGCGTTGCAATAGGCAATGTTAAACGGAACCGGGGTCCCGACAATTAAATATATGGTTCTAGTTGTTTAGATACCCCGCATTTTAAATGTTGTCTTAACAAGGCAAAATTATATCAACGGTTCGCTACACAAATTTAAATGGGACCAATATAAGACTAGATTTGCTCGCATATGGGCCCCATATTTAATTTAGGTGAATCGGCATAAGGCCCCCAAACCACACAAATATGTATGCGACATGAATGATTTAATGCAACAAGTTTAATATTACATTTATAAAAAAATAGGGTTCGAGAAAGGGGTCACACATTAGGGTTCGGCGATCTTGGTTTCGGGGGTTCGGGGTTGGGTCTCGGGGTTCAACAGGGATCGAGGTTCAGATTCAAGATGGAGAACTTGTCGTTGCGGAGATCTTGTCGGGTCCGCGCCATCGAGTCGGTCTTGGCATTCAGGGTGAAGAACTTGGCGGGCCGTGGCGAAGTGCTTGGCGTATCCGTGTCGACGACCTTGGTGTCCTTGATGGAGAACTCGGTGTATCCGTGTCGGCGACCTTGGCGGTTATCGGGTTCGGCCTTTGGTTCCATGACGGAGATCTTGAGGGTCCATGCCGGCACACTCGGCGCCTTCAGATCCGAAGATCGGGTCTCATGTCCGTGATTCTTCGAGCACCTTCGGGGTACGGGGATTTTGATGGCGTCGAAGGGATGTAGTCCGAGGTCCTGGAATGTGAGCGTAGTTCTTGGGCACTGCTTTGTTACAACAACACACAGGCACCAACAGATACATGCGCAGACACCCGCGTGCGTCACCTGGCCTCCGTGGACCTGCGAGCGAGGCAGCGTACGAAGGAGATTCCCGGCGAGGTTGTCTTGCAGCCGGGCAGGAGGCAGGGCCTGCGGGGCCGACGACCACGGGCGGCCTAGCGAGGTCAGGGCAGCGGGACGGACGGTGAGCGCCTGCGGCAGAGCCGCGCGGGGCGGAGGCAAGGGAGGCGGCCACGGGCCCGCTGGCGGCGGCGGTCGCGAGGAAGAGTAGGGCTCGGAAGAGGGCTCGCAGGAGGGCGCCGGGGAAGCTCGGGACCGGTGAGGCGGCGGCCGGAGGAGGTCGAAGGAGAGACCGGCGGCGGCGCCATGCGGGCCGGCCTCGACGGCAGAGGGAGGTTCGGACGAGGAGGCAGCGAGGAGGACGCGTCAGAGGCGGCGGTGGAGCTTGGCGACGGAGGGCCGGCGAGGGGAGCGGCATGGGGCCGAGGAGGGGATTCCGCGAGGTGGAGGAGGGCGGCCGGCGGGGGCGACGCAGGGTCGGCGGCGTCGGGAGGAAGCCGGGCGAGGCAGAGAGCGGCGGGGAGGAGGCGCGGCCGGAGGCGGGGCTCCTGGGCGGCGGCAGGCGCTGGCGAGCGCGGAGGCGAGAGGGCGAGAGGGGGACGCCGAGGCGGTGGCGGGCGCCGGAGAGGCGGGGTGAGGTGGCGGGGTTGGTGGGGAACGGAGCTGAGGGAGAGAGGGGGAGCGGGGCGACGGGGCGAGGTCGCGGGGCGCGGTTGGGGAAGATAGAGAGGAAGGAGAGAGCGGGGAGCGAGGTGTGACTGGGGTGGGTCCGCGGGTGGTGGGGCCAGAGGGGGAAGCGGGGCCTGGGGGTGTGGCGTGGGGGACGCGGGGCAGGTGGGTGGTGGGCCTGAGAGGGTGGGTCCAGGCTGTCGGGGAGAGAGAGAGGGGGTAGGTGGGGGGCTGTGTGTGTTGGGTGTGGGGCTGTGGGGAGAGGGAGGGAGTGGGGATGAGGTGGCAGCGTGTGATAGGTTGGGAGGGAGATGAGAGATGAGGTGGCGAGAGGGCATTGGTCAGGGTGATGTGGCTGGGGACTGGGTAGGTTAGGTGTAGGTAGGATTAGGAATTAGACCGGCTGATTGTACTGGGGGTGGCCGACTGGGTCGGATCGGCCCGGTTGGCTGCCCCCTAAAAATAATTAAATATTTTATTCAATTAAAACCGGGCTTTTGCAAACCGTTGGCAGACAAAACGAAATAATCCGGAGACCCGGGTTTTGTGTTTGAACAAGGACGGGGCGTTAGAAAACAAAAATAGGTTTTTCCGCAAATAGTTTTATGCAAGCAAATGCAAGATGATGACGATGCTCAAATGCAATGTGGCATGATGACATGAGCATGCGGTCATGATGATGCAATGCACAAAAACACCGCGATTTTCTAGTAGTGGATTTTGCGGGGATGCCACAATTCGACACCACTAACAATGGATCTCGCCCTCGAGATCCGCCTCATGGTACAGGGAAGAAGGTCGGTGATCTGCGTCTTCTCGCTCCGTGTAGATCCTCGCGACACCGCTAACAAGGGTTCTTGCTCAGCTTGAAGATGGCGACACCACCAACAAGGATTGTTCCCCATTCGTCGAGAGAACACTCCGGAGAAACAAAGATGAAGGTAAAGGTCTCAAAAGATAAGGCCACCTCTAACTTTCGCGGAAGGAGTATAACTGCAATGATTCACCATTCAATGTGCAAGAGCGAATGATAAGAGTAGTCGGATGGTGATCAGTCCATCGCGCACCCAAAGCATTACTCTGCTCGTGAATAGGAAATTATGCAACCAACTCTCGGAATTCAGATTGTAGATCTCGACAAGCGAGGTTCGGAAACAAAGGAGTGATGCAGACTCTGCATCGGATCTGGCGTAGATGATGTCGTCGCGTCGGAAAACACCGGAAGGCACAAACAAGGAAACAAGAATGGTACCACAGTAGACGGATTCCTCAGTCAGCATGAACACCGGATGGTAGAACACCGTTATCAAAGGAGGAAGCGAAACCCTGAAGGTACGACGGAACCCAACCACGAGAAATCCTGGACTCGAAGAGAGAGAAGAGAGCGGATTCAAAACACGCAGAGGTGAGAGGAGAGCAGCAGAGGGGTAAGGAGTAAAATCAGACCTAATCAGAACTATCCAACCGATTTTTCAAAAATAGTTTTGACACTCTACTTCGGCCGTTAGCTAGGTTATCCTACAGGCTGGACTTGTGGGGTATCGCAACTGCTGAGCTCTGATACCACTCTGTAACAACCTCAGAATCAGCCCTATGCAAGTTTCAGCGCTTCCCGCCAAACCCGCATAGAAACGATTCAAAGGTGCCCACCAGGCACTTGCGTGCGGGTGGAAAACAAAGTAATAACATTACACAACAGTCCTCGATGGGACCCACAGAACAGATATATATTCAACACGACTGCATGAGTCAAGAATACAGATATACAGAACAAAGATCCAAATCACCTTGAAAATGATAGAGCGTCCAGCTACGGACAAGATGCAAATGGGGCTAAGAGCCCTGAAGAATAACCAATGGCGTCCATAACCCTGCCCAGGCCAAGCCGGAAGGGTAACCCTGCTAACGACGTCGATCTCAAAACCTGCTTAAACAAAAGGGGTGCCGACAAAGGTCAAAGGAAAAAGAGAGAGCGGTCAGTACTGAGGCCAGTACACGGCGAGGCTAGAATTCGGCGGTCCTCGCCTACATAGGTATGGTGGACGGAAGCGGCAGCGCAGCATGCACTAAACACCCTATAGAGACTCGATACAACTGTCGGCTATCAGAGAGGGATAAGAAAGACCTATTCGGAACCAACCTGATGCTACCATCAGACAAACCCATCCTGGTGTTTCCCCCTCGAGACCAAACGAGGAAGTCAACCGAGGAACTCACACCGTTGGCAGTTTTATTTATTCGGTTATCGTCGCAGCAATTACTAGTCAGGTATAGATAGTCATCCTGATATAATAAGCAGTGGGCACTTTTAGTTAACCATTCCATTGTAGTTGCGACACTTACTAGTCAGATACAATTAGCATGAGATATCCCAAAACCCAGCAGTTGTTGGTACTTTTATTTAGCCATTCCGTTATAGTTGCAATACTTACTAGTTAGATACAATGGCAGCAAGCGTCAATCCAAACAAGCAGTTGTTGGCAATTTTATTTAGCCATTCCATTATAGTGAAGCTGATTACTAGTCATTATAAAGTCAAATTTATAGCACTACTTTAGTTATAGTTGTCTATGATCGAGATACTGTGCTCCAAGTCGTCCATAACCGTGGACACGGCTTTCAGAAAGTTTTACCCTGCAGGGGTGCACAAATAGCAACACACGCTCGATCAACCTCGGAAAAACCAAATCAAAACCCAACGAGGCCTTCACGACAAAGCAATCACAAGATTCAGAAATATTTCAGGGGGCCACCCCATTAAGCTACCCGCAACGAAGTTAGCTGACTTCGAGACGGACTCAAGGTTTGCGTCGGTGGCTGTAAACGACTGGGAACCCGAAAATGTGACTAGGCTTGTCGATACCGCGAAAACACTCCGCTTACCTAAACAGTACAGGTGCTCCTCGCACAATCCTAAATTAAGCAGTAAAGCATGGCATAAGTACATGATAGTAAATAAAACCTCAAACTAGTTTGTGGCCCCAAGAAATAAGAATGAATCAAGCTCTGGCTCAGGGGGGTCCCATAATCCTCCCGGATGTGGATAGCGCGAATATTCAAGGAACAGGTATCAAGTACTCGGGGTCCTACGGGACACAAGTGGACGGTTAACAACCAAATAACATCTATTGCCCACCTGTGCCTCTGCATTACCTACTTCAATTTTAGTTATTAATGAATTAAACGATAATTAAAGCCATGATCATCTCCAACATTAAACATACAGCAAGGCTCCAACAACTGTGGTACTTGACGACACGCAACAGCACTTGAGCAAGCGACTACGACGCGCAGGTCCAACTATCTACCAAACATCAGGTAATAGGAGATGTCCAAGGCAATATAAGGATGCAAGGGATATCACGGGTACGAAAACTAGGGCATCGCAACACAGATAGCAATAGATCAACAGGAGGGAATAAATACTATAAAAGTAAGATAGGTAGAAAGGGGGAGATGCTCGCCTGAAAACATTGTTGAAGGTTCATCCGAAGATCGGGTCGACACTCGCATCAACCCAACGGCCTTATCCGCGAAGAAGCAAAACACTAGAATGAACACCGGATGCAATATTTAAGATTACGGCAGAAGATCGGGCATGATGCATGTATGATGTATGGCATGGCAAAGATGCGTTGCAATAGGCAATGTTAAACGGAACCGGGGTCCCGACAATTAAATATATGGTTCTAGTTGTTTAGATACCCCGCATTTTAAATGTTGTCTTAACAAGGCAAAATTATATCAACGGTTCGCTACACAAATTTAAATGGGACCAATATAAGACTAGATTTGCTAGCATATGGGCCCCATATTTAATTTAGGTGAATCGGCATAAGGCCCCCAAACCACACAAATATGTATGCGACATGAATGATTTAATGCAACAAGTTTAATATTACATTTATTAAAAAAATAGGGTTCGAGAAAGGGGTCACACGTTAGGGTTCGGCGATCTTGGTTTCGGGGGTTCGGGGTCGGGTCTCGGGGTTCAACAGGGATCGAGGTTCAGATTCAAGATGGAGAACTTGTCGTTGCGGAGATCTTGTCGGGTCCGCGCCATCGAGTCGGTCTTGGCATTCAGGGTGAAGAACTTGGTGGGCCGCGGCGAAGTGCTTGGCGTATCCGTGTCGACGACCTTGGTGTCCTTGATGGAGAACTCGGTGTATCCGTGTCGGCGACCTTGGCGGTTATCGGGTTTGGCCTTCGGTTCCATGACGGAGATCTTGAGGGTCCATGCCGGCACACTCGGCGCCTTCAGATCCGAAGATCGGGTCTCATGTCCGTGATTCTTCGAGCACCTTTGGGGTACGGGGATTTTGATGGCGTCGAAGGGATCTAGTCCGAGGTCCTGGAATGTGAGCGTAGTTCTTGGGCACTGCTTTGTTACAACAACACACATGCACCAACAGATACATGCGCAGACACCCGTGTGCGTCACCTGGCCTCCGTGGACCTGCGAGCGAGGCAGCGTACAAAGGAGATTCCCGGCGAGGTTGTCTTGCAGCCGGGCAGGAGGCAGGGCCTGCGGGGCCTACGACCACGGGCGGCCTAGCGAGGTCAGGGCAGCGGGACGGACGGTGAGCGCCTACGGCAGAGCCGCGCGGGGCGGAGGCAAGGGAGGCGGCCACGGGCCCGCTGGCGGCGGCGGTCACGAGGAAGAGGAGGGCTCGGAAGAGGGCTCGCAGGAGGGCGCCGGGGAACCTCGGGACCGGTGAGGCGGCGGCCGGAGGAGGTCGAAGGAGAGACCGGCGGCGGCGCCATGCGGGCCGGCCTCGATGGCAGAGGGAGGTTCGGACGAGGAGGCGGCGAGGAGGACGCGTCGGAGGCGGCAGTGGAGCTTGGCGACGGAGGGCCGGCGAGGGGAGCGGCGCGGGGCCGAGGAGGGGATTCCGCGAGGTGGAGGAGGGCGGCCGGCGGGGGCGACGCAGGGTCGGCGGCTTCGGGAGGAAGCCGGGCGAGGCAGAGAGCGGCGGGGAGGAGACGCGGAGGAGGCGCGGCCGGAGGCAGGGCTCCTGGGCGGCAGCAGGCGCTGGCGAGCGTGGAGGCGAGAGGGCGAGAGGGGGACGCCGAGGCGGTGGCGGGCGCCGGAGAGGCGGGGTGAGGTGGCGGGGTTGGTGGGGAACGGAGCTGAGGGAGAGAGGGGGAGCGGGGCGACGGGGCGAGGTCGCGGGGCGCGGTTGGGGAAGATAGAGAGGAAGGAGAGAGCGGGGAGCGAGGTGTGACTGGGGGTGGGTCCGCGGGTGGTGGGGCCAGAGGGGGAAGCGGGGCCTGGGGGTGTGGCGTGGGGGACGCGGGGCAGGTGGGTGGTGGGCCTGAGAGGGTGGGTCCAGGCTGTCGGGGAGAGAGAGAGAGGGGGTAGGTGTGGGGCTGTGTGTGTTGGGTGTGGGGCTGTGGGGAGAGGGAGGGAGTGGGGATGAGGTGGCAGCGTGTGATAGGTTGGGAGGGAGATGAGAGATGAGGTGGCGAGAGGGCATTGGTCAGGGTGATGTGGCTGGGGACTGGGTAGGTTAGGTGTAGGTAGGATTAGGAATTAGACCGGCTGATTGTACTGGGGGTGGCCGACTGGGTCGGATCGGCCCGGTTGGCTGCCCCCTAAAAATAATTAAATATTTTATTCAATTAAAACCGGGCTTTTGCAAACCGTTGGCAGACAAAACGAAATAATCCGGAGACCCGGGTTTTGTGTTTGAACAAGGATGGGGCGTTAGAAAACAAAAATAGGTTTTTCCGCAAATAGTTTTATGCAAGCAAATGCAAGATGATGACGATGCTCAAATGCAATGTGGCATGATGACATGAGCATGCGGTCATGATGATGCAATACACAAAAACACCGCGATTTTCTAGTAGTGGATTTTGCGGGATGCCACAGATTCAATTTACAACGGGTGATTGACAATACTAGTATCAATGTTGTGGTTCTTGTTCATTAGTTAGAACGACACTTATTGAAAGCCCCAAACCACGTAAAACATGCAAAGAAAATTAGAGGCGTCTAAGTTTGTTTTGCAGGGGTGTGCTGTGATGTGATATGGCCATGATTGTGATTATATTTGATGTATGCAATGTTCCTTATTGTAAGTTGGCAACCGGCAGGAGCCATATGGTTGTCTTTAAATTCTGTTAAGACCCACGTGTCTATTCAAAGTAGTTGTAATAGTTGAAGCTGGTGGATGACAACCATGGAGAAGCGTCATTGACCTTGATGCAATGCCGGTGATGATGGAGATCATGTTCGTGCTTGAAGATGGAGATCGGAAGCACAAAGAAGAAAGGCCATATCATATCACATATTATGAATTGCATGTGATGTTAATCCTTTTATGCATCTTGTATTGCTTAGTTTACGACGGTAGCATTATAAGATGATCCCTCAAGCACACAATTTCAAGTTTTAAAGTGTTCATCCTTAGTAAGCACCGTTGCTAAAGCTCGTTGTTTCGAAGCACCACGTGATGATCGGGTGTGTTAGATTCTGCGAGTGTATACAACGTGAGCAAGCCAGATTTTCTCATGCAGAAGCTAAGGTTTGATCTTGACGAGCCTAGCATGTACAGACATGGTCTCGGAACACGGATCACCGAAAGGTAAAGCATGAGTCATATAGTAGCTATGATGAACATGTTGATTGTTCGCCATTGAAGCTACATCAACTCTCGTGATGATCGGTTTTGATGTGGTGGATTTGGTTCGTGTGATCACTAAAACAATGTGAGGGATATTGTTTTGAGTGGGAGTTCAACGGCAATATGATTAAAAGTTGAACACTATTTATCATAAATTAAATCAAAGTGAATTTGCATAGTTGTTGTAGTCATTGGCATCCGTTTACCACCTTGCACTTAGTTATAATTGAGATGATAGAACTATAGAATTCTGGTTAGTTAATTTAGGAACTGGTATCGTATTGTTTTGAAGTGTTAATCTAAAGTTTAAAAGTCCTATTGCAAACTTTCAGTAAAGTTCCGGTTACTCCATGAAGTTTAATAATTGGTATTAAAACAAGAGTGAAAATTCCAAGTGTTAGTGTATAAGTATCATGTTTGTCTCCATGATTCTTGATATTCAAAGGATTGTCTTAATATCAAGGTTATCTAGGATCTGAAAGAGTTGTTTCAGAAACCATGATGTGTGGAAGATATTGTGATATCTGAAACGAAGTTTTGGTTGCAACATGACAGAGTATAATATGGCAAAAGTCATGTTCTCATATTTGATGAGAATCTGCAAAGGGTTGGAGACACTAGTTGTCCTAATCCACCAAAAGGTTTTGGATAGCAACATTATACTCACGATTCATCTTTATAAGCTAAAAGTTGCTTGATCATGGATAATTCCATGATAAGGGTGAATATTTGATGTAGGTAAAATATTTACTACACCAAGAGATTACTAAAGAAAGGAATTTGAAAGAACACCAAACATTTGATGATGGTGATCTACTTCAAAGTGCAAGTCCAAAGACATTGGTATTTAACTATACACGCTTTGGACTATGTGTCATATGTATGAATCCACTATTGATGTTGATAGATTCTTTCAAACAGAAAATAAATACTGTAAGAGAATCTCATAAATATATGGCAGAAAAGAAAAGACTAGAATTGTTCAGTTTAAGTATATAGATGATATACATGTTATGGCTATATTCTTTGCTTATTAAACAATGTGGTTCTTAAGTATTTGATACTGAATTTGTTGGTGTGAATCGTCATACGAAACAACACAATTCATGAACTACAATGGCCTAAGTAACTAGCAAAAGAATATGTGATGATGTTCATCGAGAACAAATAAAGGGTTATTGTGTTGCTCGTTAAACATCAAAGCTTGCCTTCAAGATTTGTTTTATCATGTATTATGAGAACAAAAGGGTTGTTCAAATAATTGCCGTAATCCATAAAAGATGGATGATTCACAAATCTCGTTGGAGAAATCACATCCATAAAACTAGTGCTAAAAATGTCGAAAGACAAATTGATTGATAGATCACTTAGGAAGTGACATCGCCGTTTAAATTATATTTGAAAGAAAACATGAAGAAACTCCATGTGGATGGAATTTTGGAGTCTTTTGATTTTTGATCACATGACGCTTGTGAAACTTTCCTAGAGATAATTAAAACTTCGTTCATAGGCCAAAAGGGAACGAATGACTATCTTATTGGAACTTGTACATATTGTTGTACGAAGTCCATTATGTGTAGTAAAGAGCGATGGATTTCAACTTCATATGCTTTCTCCGAAAATTTGAGTGAATATATGGATATTTACTTAATAAGGATGAAGTATGAAACATTTGAAAAGTTCAAAGACTTTCAAGATGAAGTGCAAGATCATTGTAACAAGAATATAAATAGTTTATGATAAAATCATAAAGGAAGATATTTGAGTTACAAGTTTAGCATGATACCTAAGATTTAAGGAATCGTTCCGTGGATTTGCATGTCTCGAAACACCATAAGAGTATGGAGCATTCGAGATATGTAATTAAACCTTGTTTGACATGGTGAGATCAAAGGTGTAATTCATAAAATGCCATTATATTTTAAAGATTAAAAGCTTGAGAGACTACCGTTTTTCCACTGAAAAGAGCTTCATCATAATCCGTTGAAATGACACCATATAAAGTTATGGTTTGGGATAAAACCCAAGTTGTCCTTTCTTAAAACATTGGTATGCTTTGCATAAGAAAGATGTTTGCAACCAAAGTCGGATGAACCTGTCTTTGTATGTTATTTCGAATAACTGTTAAGTATTCCTCCATAACACCAGAGACAAAAGTGTTTGTCGCTTAGAATGTCAAGTTTCCTTGAGAAGGAATTTTTCGTGAAAAGTAAAGCGGGAGGACAATAGAACTTTGATAAGTTTAAAAGAACCTTAGCTATATGCAGAGTTGCGCAGCGCCGAAAAGTGTTCCGGAGGCAGCAACAATGCTCATGGCTCACGTGCCTCAAAGGTTGTGGTCACGGAGATCTAAGTTCCTAATGAAACAAGTAGGTCGGGTAAACAATCAAATACCAAGATTTGAGGGTTGAATCATTATTTGAGAATAATGAACCGACTACATGCAAAGAAGCGATGATGGGCCCTGACTCCGTCAAATGGCTTGAAGCCATAAAATTCGTGTTAGTTCCATACACGAGAAATCAAGTTTTGAACTTGAAGGACCCTCGAGAAAGGTGTAAGACCATACAGTTGTGTTTGGATCTATAAAGAAATAGACATGGATGTTTCACATCTATGAAATGGTCGACATGTTGGGAAAGAGTTCACAACAATGTTCAAGGGTTGACTATGACAAGATTTGATCTTTCATAGCGATATTTAGTCTAGACGGATTAATGTAGCAACCATGACATATAATTTTGTTATGTGTTGGATAAACAAAACAAGTTCTTCTAATAGAAGGGTTATCTAGGATGTGTGCATGACACGGTACAAAGGGTTTTGTTAGTTCAAAGGATGCTAAATGCATATGCAAACTTCAATGGTTGAAGTAAGCATTACGGAGTTGGAATCTTCACTATGATGAAACTGTTAAAAGAGTTTAAATTCGTCGGAGATGATGAAGATGCTTGCATTTGCAAGAAATTAAGTGGGAGCGCTAAGACATGTTTCTAATACATTATGTGGAAGACATATTGTTGATTGGAAATAATGTATCTTTTATTAACACAAGATAAGAATTTCATCTCGATGAAAGGCTTAGGCAAAACCCAAATATTTAGCATCAATAGACACTAATATGGTTGTGCCGAAAGTACATAGATGATGTATTGAATGAGTTCAATATAGAAACTACAAGAAAGGTTCTTGTCGCACAGAAAGGATTGAATGAGTTCAATATTAATGATATATTCAAGTGTATTGACACTTGGTAAGTGAAACAAAGATTCAAGTATAGATTGATGCTTGATGTATGAAATCACAAAGAGTATTTATATCAATTATGTTGTGATATGTACAAATCCAGATATGTCCTATGCTCTAAATGATGTGAGCATATACCAGAATGATTCATAAGATGATCATTGGACAATAGTAAGGATATTCTTACGATCTTTTGGAAGAACTAAGAATATATTGTTTATAGAAGTGACAAATAGATGGTTAGTTCATTGTAAAAGTACTACATTGATACTAGTTTTGTCACAAAGTACAAATTAAGTTTATCTCAATCTAAACTAAGGGTGGCACAATAAAATGGAAAGTAAGTTCCATAATGGATTTGGATGAGTTCCAAAGTTAAGACATTGTGACAGATACTTCAACAAAAGGCTAAGTATATGACTGCTATTATAGCAGCTAAAGAGGGCATTTGGGTCAAGTAGCTTGTTATCAAACTAGGTGTAGTTCATAGCGGGATAATACTATGAAGATATATTGTACGACAATATTATCAACATGTTTTAACCCTAAAGAACTAAAGGTCTCACCAAAGGACCAAATTTATACAAAGACATCTCATTAGAGAATGAGTGATGCGTAGAGACGCAAATACATGCAATTACACACGGACCTGGAAGTGTCAGATCCGGAGATCAGTTGACCACTAGCAAACGTGTACTTACAACACCGGAAAGCCATAGGTGTTGAATACACAAAGGTTTGAAACTATATTATTGACTCTAGTGCAAGTGGGAGACTAATGGAGATATGCCCACGAGGCAATAATAAAGTGGGTTATTATCATATCTTCATACTTATGATAAATGTTTACATACCATGCTATAATTGTATAAACATGAAACATTAATACTTGTGTGATTTGTAAACATAAAAGAGTCCCTAGTAAAGCCTCTTGTTAAACTAGCTTGTTGGTTAATATATGATCATGGTTTCCTGATCATGAACATAGAGATGTTATTAACAACAGGGTCATATCATTAGGAGAATGATGTGATGGACATACTCCTATAGATAAGCGTAGCATAAAGATCAAGTCATTTTAATAGTTCAATTGCTATATGCTTTCTGATACATAGTAACCTAATTCCTTCGACCATGAGATCATGCATATCACCTTTACCGGATGGATGCTTTGATGACATCAAACACCACACCGTAACTGGGTGGCTATAAAGGTGGCATTGAGTGTTCGGAAAGTATTGGTTGAGACACATGGATCAAGAATGGGATTTGTCCATCCATATGACGGATAGATATACTCTGGGCCCTCTCGGTGTAATGTCATCCAATTAGCTTGCAAGCATGTGACTGGCTCACAAGGGATCACATATCACGGGAACGAGAAAAGAGTACTTATCGGTAACGAGGTTGAACTAGGTATGCAGAGATACCGACGATCAAAACCTCGGATAAGTAAACTATCATGAGATAAAGGGAAATTGGTATCGTATGTAAGTGGTTCATTTGATCGCAAAGTAATCGTAGAAATATGTGGGAGCCATATGAATTTCCAGATTCCTCTATTGGTTATTGATCGGAGAAGAGTCTCGATCATGTCCGCATAATTCACGAACCGTAGGGAGACACACTTAAGGATTCGATGTTGTTGAGTAGTTATGGAATGATGAGTAAGAGACCGAATGTTGTTCGGAGTCTCGGATGGGATCCGGGATATCACGAGGAGATCCGGAATGGTCCGGAGAATAATATTCATATAAGGAAAGTCATGTTTCGGGGTTGGAGAATGGTTCCGGTGTTTTCATCGGGAATGTTCTAGAAGGTTCCGGAATGTCCGACACTCCGGAGGGGAAGGGTACATGAATGTGTCATACCAAGTTGGAATGATTGCATCATGTACTAGGTGTCATCGCTGAACAAAATAAAGGGTTTAATCAAATCCTAGTTTGAAAAGTCAAACGCCAAATTGAAAAGTCAAACGACTATTTTGGAAAGGTGGAGGGGAAGTAGGAAACCTACTTGGGGGAGAGTTCCTCCCCTCCACCGTCGGCTCACTTGGAGGCCGAGTTGGGGAGGGACTCCCCTCCCCTTGCACGCCTCCCTCCACCTATATAAGGAGGGGCAGGGCTCCCCTCCTAGACACACAAGTTGCCTCCCTCTAAACCTAAACCCTAGCCACAGTCTAGGGATTTCTCCCAAGCCGCCGAGTTGGGGCTTCTAATTGCCCTAGCCGCCGGCCTAGCCCCTTCTAATTGGTGTGTCTAAACCCTAGATCACCAAGGCTCTCTCATAGTCCACCATACTCGCTTCGGCTTAAGGCGAAGCCCTGCGAGATCTCCCCTCTACTTCCGGTACCACGCCGTCGTGCTGCCGGAATCGCGAGGAGAGTGCTACAACCTCCGCTGCCTGCTGGAACAAGGGAGAGGAAGGTCTTCGTCGAGTACCGAACGTGTGACCGACTGCGGGAGTGCTGCCGGAACGCAGCGCCGGAAGGATCGTCTACGCGATCTTGAGATCGGCAAGAGTACGACTACATCACCCACGAGAATCTGCTCTCGTTAACCGCTTTGGAATCTTCGAGGGTGAGTTCCTCTATCGACTCGTTGCTACAATCTAGTAGATAGATCTTGGCTTGTTTGTTTGCATGCGGTAGAAATTTTTTGTTTTCCATGCTACGAACCCCTACAGTCGAAGCTCATGGCTGCTGCCATGGCTATTTCGGGTGAGTGCTAATTTTTTCACTTGTTTTTGTTTCTACGAGTCTTTTTCGATGCTGCCTTTCTTCATGTTTTTCTTCATTTTTGTCTCAGATGTTGCAGGCATCGAGTTTGACCGCGGTGCTCTGGAGCACGGCAGTGCTCTAGATGATGCCACTGTGGCAGTCGAAGACCGCTGCGGCACCGTCGTCAACTCCCTTGCCAAGGCAAAAGAGGTCCTTGGTCGCTTCTACCAGGAGCTCTTCCCGAAGGGCGTAGCCCTTGAAGATGTGGATAAGCGCCTGCGGCGTACAAGCGCAAGCAGAAGGGCATCGGCGCGTCCGTCGGGCTGGCGATGGCCATGGCGGCTGGGGCGGAGCTGGACTTGCCCTAGATCACTTCTCGGATGCCGACGGCTGCGGATGGATCCGAGGTAGCCTTCGATGCCTACTCCGCTCGCTGCAGATGATATGGGCCCAAGCTCATTGACTTGCTGTCTGAGTACGCACTGCGGCAGCAGAGCGAGGCCAAAGCTAGCCAGTCTGGCTCTGAGGTGACTCAGTGTCCTGCACCTTAGGCATAGTAGACGTAGGGTAGTATGTAGTCTACTTTTGTTGTATATATCTTTTGTAGTACCATCCTTGTGCCACGTAGTGGCCTGATATATTTAATGAATTCCTCCGAGTTGTTCTCTATTCTTGGCTGAAATGTCTGTGTGCCTTCTTTTTTTCTGTTGCTTATAGGTTCCTTCGGGTGCTGATCCAGTTAACCCCTCATCCGCAAGGCCCTTGCGACCATCGTTGGATGACTCCTCGCAGCTCGCTTTCCTTCGAGATCGCGTGCGTAGCTTGGAGAGGGAATTGCTCGGGTTGCGTGGTCGCGCCAACGTTTGGAAATCCAAGGCAGATCGTGGTGCAGCCAGAGAGGAGTACTTGATGGCGGAGCTGGGTCGCCTGTTCGAGCAGCTGCAATGTAAGTTGATCCTTGTTTCGGGCTGTAGCTCAGTTCTTCGGGTGAGCCTGCTAGACTTATTCTTGTTTTGTGCGATTGTCGCAGGCGCCAATCTTGCTCCGAGGGAAGAAAAGGAGCGTGTCGCTGTTCGGGTCAATTGCTTGACTCAACAGTACATGGAGGCCGGCGACTTCTTCTGGATGGACCGCGATTGCGCCATGGTTCTGGCGACGGTGCAGGATCGTGTTTATCAAGTTTCGCGGGTGCTCCGCCAGGTGCAGACATCACTATCCTCGGTGCTGCACGTCATGTTTCCTTTGGATGCCGTGCCGACAACCCTTGCAAGTCTTCTGTCGAAGTTTCGGAGTGCCAGCAATGTCAAGGAGCTGGTGCGGCAGCAGCTCGTGGCAGGAGTGAAGGCTGCCTTGTCTCTTGTGAGGGTGCACCGCCCTGACGTAGATTTGGCTGCTGTGGCATCTGGGCCGCCTCTTCGTCCGGATGGTGGCAAGTGGAACATGCGTCCGCATTACGCGGCTATAAGGCAGTATGCCGAACAGATTGTAGATTTGTTTGAGCAGCATGCTCAGGTTATTCTTCAGAATAGGTAGGACCTAAAAATGAACAGATAGATGTAAAATTTGTATATTTCGGCTGGGCGTATTTGTGCCCTTTGTTGTAAAAGTTTTCTTGTTTGTGAGCATGCAGTGCTCTGATTGAGTACGTGTCCTTTTCGTTTGCCTGACGTGGTCAGCTACTCAGGTGTACACGTTTGGTCCTCAGTCGATGAAATCGTGAGGTGGGGGGAGCCCCCGAGTGCGTTTGTAGCATGTAGTAAAGTTGCAGAAAAATAGTCAACCGAAGGTTGGGGGCGAAACACTTAGCTTTATTTATATCGTAATGGAGGAGGTACATGGTTCGGCTGAGTAGCCTTGGCTGAAAGCCTTATTAAAAGTAAAAGGGGGGTAGGTTGCTACGGGTAGAATCGTCACAGGTGCGAGATGTTCCATGGGTTGGAGTATGCGACTCCAGACTCCACGTGCCTGAGGTGATAGGCGCCACCTGGGATGACTTCGGTGATGACATAGGGTCCTTCCCATGGTGACTCGAATTTATTCGGTCGCTTATGCTTGAGTCGTAAGACGAGGTCTCCTTCGACGAAGGACCTTGGGCGCAGCCGACAGCTGTGGTAGTTGCGGAGACTTTGCTGGTACACCACTGATCTAGCTGCTGCTATATCCCGTGCTTCGTCGAGCGTGTCGATGGCATCTTCGAGTGCAGCCCTGGATTCGGCTTCGCTGTAAGCGACGACTCGTGGAGCCTGGTGGCGTACTTCGGCTGGTAGCGCGTGAAGGGAATATGCCCTGAGAGGCAATAATAAAGTGTTTATTATGTGTATTCCAAGTATATGATAGATGTTTATTTTGCATGCTATAATTGTATTAATACGGAAACGTTAATACATGTGTGTTTAATAAACAAACAGAAAGTTCCTAGTTATGCCTCTCTCATAAACTAGCTCGTTGATTAACAAGATGATCAAGGTTTCCTGATCATGGACATTGGATGTTGTTAATAACGGGATCACAACATTAGTGTAATGGTGTGATGAACATTCATCCGAAGTATAGCATTACGATCAAAGTCATTGAGTTTATATTGCTATAACAACTTACGAAGTGATCCTAATCCTTGGACCATGAGATCATGTCAATCACTAACACCGAAAGAGTTTCTTGATAACATCAAACGTCACACCGTAACAAGGTGATTATAAAGATGGATTCAGAACTAATAAAATGTTATGTTGAGGCTCATGGATCGAGAGTGGAATTTGTTCATATTGATTAGCTTGCAAGCAAGTGATTTGATCACTAGAATGTTATATCACAGGAACGAGAAAAGAGTGCATGTCGGTAACGAGATCAAACTTGGTATGGAGATACCGATGATCGAATCTCGGACATGTAATATATCGTGAAACAAAGGGATTAAGATACTAGTGTAAAAGGTTCCGACGATCACAAGAAAGTCACCGTTGAATGTGTGGGAGTCAGTATGGGTCTCCAGATCCCGCTTCTGATTATTGATCCGAGAGGGGTCTCGATCATGTCCGCATTATTCACGAACCGTAGGGTGACACACTTAAGAGACACCGACATCCAATTGGAGCAAATGTTTCATGCCAAAAGAATGAACAAGCGCAGGAATTTATTTCACTAGATACCGAAACAGGTTTTCGGGTGAAATTGCATAAAGTGGTTATGCATGTGAAATAGAATTATAGCAAGGGGTTATTTGTGAATGTTTGTCATTAAAGTAATTGACAAAATTCTGAATAAAATAAGAGAGTTTTATTTAATGAGAGTTTGCATTAAATTTGGAGGAAATTTAATGGGAATTTGAGTGGACTTTTGAGTGGAGGGAATTTAAAGGAGATTTGTGAGTGGAGTGTCCACCCACATGAAGAGGGGAGGGCAAGGGGGCAGCCCCATGCGCCGGCCACCCCCTTGGGGTTCCCCCCCTCCTATAAAAGGAGCCCCCCTCCTCACTTGTCTCTCACACCTCCTCGTGAAGGATCTCTCTCCCCCTCTAGAATTTATCCCCCATGGTCTCGGACTAGCGAGATACATGTTCCCGGTGGCTATTCGGCAAGAAAGAGTTGTGCTTCCGCTGCATCGCTGGAGCGAGGAGGCGGAGGTTGCTCGGTGCCTCGAACGTGTGTGCGAGCACGGATGCGCTGCTGATTTGCGGCGCTAGGACTTCCTCTCGATCTTGAGATCGGCAAGAGATCGTCTACATCAACCACGAGTTGAACTCGTTAAGCTTTGTCGGTCTTCAAGGGTATGTTCTCTACGGATATACATCCGCCCGTTGTTTGTATCTAGTAGATAGATCTTGGTATATAGTTCACATCGTAGGAAAATTTTTGTTTTCTATGCTGCGAACCCTAGTGGTATCAGAGCCGGATCTATGCGTAGATACTTTACACGGGTAGTACACATATGAGTATGTGGGCGATGATGATCATGTTGTTGCTCCTTTGTTGTAATTTTGGATATTGGTGGCATAGTGGGATGAAGCGGCCCGGACAAACTTTACATGTCCTCGCACATGAGACCTGTTCCACGCTTGACATGCAACTAGTTTGCATAAGTGGCTAGCGGGTGTCTGTCTCTCCTACTATAGTCAATATCTATTTTGCAAGCGAGTTGTCAACAATTTGATTATCCTCGTTGTGGTTCATGTTCGTAGGTAAGAACGGTTCTATCTCGAAAGCCCTAAGCCACATAAAACTTGCAATGGATAAATTAGAGGCGTCTAGTTTAGATTGTTGCTGGGCTAGTGTTATGATATGGTAGTGTTGTAAGTAGAAGTATGAGATGATACTCTTACAACACACATAGCGTGTAAAATCCATAGACCTTGGATTTACACATATAGGTATGATAGTGATCATACCACGATGCACATGATAGAGATCATCTACGGGAACCATATAATTTCACTAATAAACATATGATGTTTGATTGCATCTTATATTGCTTGTTTAGCGCTTTGTTAGCATAATAAGATGATCCCTCATTTAAATATCAAGATAAGAGTGTGTTCTTCCTTTAGTATGCGCCGATTATGTTTTCGTCGCTCCAAGACATCACGTGATGATCGGGTGTTCTTGGATCCACGACCATATTTCGGGTGTAAAACAGTTACACACGCGAATACTAAGGTTCTAACTTGGCGAGCCTAGCATGTACAGACATGGCCTCAGAACACGGACCGAAAGGTTAAGCATGAGTCATATAGTTGATATGTTGCCCATTTGATGCTCGCCTTTGAAGCTATACCGACTCACGTGATGATCGGACTTGGTGTAGTGGATTTGGTTCATGTAATCACCAAAAAGGCACGAGGGATGTCGTTTTTGAGTGGGAGTTCATTCGATTAGTTGAACTCAATCTATCATACACTTAGTCTAAACTTTACAAATTCTGTTGTAGATGGCACCACCTGCTTTTAATTTCAATGTGTTCATGGAGAAAGAGAAACTAGCAACGAACGGTAGCAACTTTACCGAATGGGCCATGAATTTGAGGATTCTCCTCTCAGCTGCACAAAAGCAATATGTGCTAGAAGCGCCGTTAGGCCCCCCACCTTTTGATGATGCCCCTGACAAGGAGAAGAATGTCTATCAGACTCATCAGGAGGACCACAACTTAGTTCATTGCGGCATATTGTATGGGCTAGAGCCGGAACTTCGAAAGCGTTTCGAAAACGGCAATGCATTTGATACAATGGGTGAGTTGAAAATGATTTTCGACACACATGCTGCTGTAGAGAGCTACAACGCTTCAGAAAAGTTCTTTAGCTGCATGATGGAAGAGCACAGCTCCGTTAGTGAGCATGTACTCAAGATGTCGGGTTACGCCGATAAGCTTGTGTCCTTGGGAATATCGATTCCCATTGACTTAGGCATCCATCGTGTTCTGCAGTCTCTGCCACCTAGCTATAAGAGCTTCGTGATGAACTATAATATGCAAGGCATGAAGAAGTCTCTCCCCGAGCTTCTGTCAATGCTTAAAACTGCAGAAGTGGAGATCAAAAAGGAACATCAAGTGTTGATGATCAATAGGAACACTGGTTTCAAGAAATACAAGAAGGGAAAACGGAAGGGAAGTAAGGGCGGCAAGCCTCTTGCCGCGCCTGAAAAGAAACCCCGAGTTGGACCTAAGTCTGATTCCGAGTGCTACTATTGTAAGGGGACTGGCCACTGGAAGCGCAACTGCCCCAAGTATCTGGCAGACAAGAAGGCCGGCAAGGCAAACAAAGGTATATATGATATACATGTTATTGATGTGTACTTGACTAGTGCTCACAGTAGCACCTGGGTATTTGATACCGGTTCAGTTGCTAATATTTGTAACTCGAATCAGGGGCTGCGGAACAAGCGACCGCTAGCAAGGGGTGAGGTCAAGATGCGTGTCGGCAATGGATCAAGCGTTGATGTGATCGCCGTCGGAACGCTGCCTCTCCACTTGCCGTCGGGATTAGTTATAAACTTGAATAAATGTTATCTGGTGCCTGCACTGAGCATGAACATTGTATCTGGATCATGTTTGATGCGAAGTGGTTATTCATTTAAATCCGAGAACAATGGTTGTTCCATTTATATGAATGAAATATTTTATGGTCATGCACCGATGATGAATGGTTTATTTCTATTAGATCTCGATGATAATGTTACACATATTCATAATGTTGATGCTAAAAGGATTAAACTTAATGATGATATATCCGCATATATGTGGCACTACCGTCTAGGTCATATTGGCGTTAAACGCATGAAGAAGCTCCATTCGGATGGACTTTTGGAATCACTTGATTATGAATCATTTGATACATGTGAGCCATGCCTTATGGGCAAGATGACTAGAACGCCGTTTTCCGGTTCAATGGAACGGGCGACAGATTTATTGAAATCATACATTCTGATGTATGTGGTCCAATGAGTGTGTCGGCGCGAGGTGGATATCGTTATTTTGTTACTTTCACGGATGATTTGAGTAGATACGGTTATATCTACTTGATGAAACACAAGTCTGAAACCTTTGAAAAGTTCAAGGAATTTCAGAATGAAGTGGAAAATCATCGTAATAGAAAGATCAAATTTCTACGGTCCGACCGTGGAGGTGAGTATCTAAGTTACGATTTTAGCACTCACATGAAAGAGTGTGGAATTGTTTCACAACTCACACCTGCCGGAACACCACAGCGAAATGGTGTGTCGGAACGTCGTAATCGTACTTTATTAGATATGGTTCGATCTATGATGTCTCTGACGGACTTGCCGTTGTCATTTTGGGGTTATGCACTAGAAACTGCTGCATTCACTTTAAATCGGGCACCATCTAAATCCGTTGAAAAGACACCGTATGAATTATGGTTTGGAAACAAACCTAAGCTGTCATTTCTTAAAGTTTGGGGATGCGATGTTTATGTGAAGAAACTTCAACCGGATAAACTCGAACCCAAAGCGGAAAAATGCGTCTTCATAGGATACCCTAAAGAAACTATTGGGTATTCCTTCTATCACAGATCCGAGGGCAAGGTTTTTGTTGCCAAGAATGGATCCTTTCTAGAGAAAGAGTTTCTCGCGAAAGGTGTGAGTAGTCGGAAGGTAGAACTCGAAGAGGTTGTGGAACGTTCTCTTCAAAGTATGGCGAGTAGCGCAGCTCCGGAAGTTGTTCCGGAGTTGGCTCCACCTGTTGAAGAGAGAACTAATGATAATGATCATGAAACTCCGAAAGAGAGTACTACTGAACCTCGCAGGTCAAACAGGACGCGTGCAGCTCCCGAGCTGTATGGAAATCCTGTCATGAATTTCATGGTTGATGAAAATGATGACCCTGCGACGTATGAAGAAGCGATGATGAGCCCGGATTCCAACAAATGGTTAGAAGCCATGAAATCCGAGATGGAATCCATGTATGAAAATCAAGTTTGGAACTTGGTGGAATTACCTCACGACCGAAAGGCCGTGGAGAACAAATGGATTTTCAGAAGGAAAACTGATGTTGATGGTAATGTGACCGTCTATAAAGCTCGACTTGTCGCAAAGGGGTTTCGACAAATTCAAGGAGTTGACTACGATGAGACTTTCTCTCCCGTAGCGATGCTAAAGTCAGTTAGGATTATGTTAGCAATTGCTGCATATTTCGATTATGAGATATGGCAGATGGATGTCAAAACCGCGTTTCTCAATGGTAATATTGAAGAAGAGTTGTATATGATACAACCAAAGGGTTTTGTCGATCCTAAGGATGCTAACAAGGTGTGCAAGCTTCAGCAATCCATCTATGGATTGAAGCAAGCATCACGAAGTTGGAATCTCCGCTTTGATGAGGTGATCAAAGAGTTTGGATTTGTCCAAACTTATGGAGAATCTTGTATTTACAAGAAAGTGAGTGGGAGCAATGTGGCATTTCTGATATTATATGTGGATGACATATTATTGATCGGAAATGATATAGATCTTTTAAACAGTGTTAAAAGTTATCTAAACAGCAAATTTTCAATGAAGGACCTAGGTGAAGTGTCATACATATTAGGCATAAAGATCTATAGAGATAGATCTAGGCGCCTAATAGGGCTATCGCAAAGTACATACCTTGATAAGATTTTAAAGAAGTTTAAAATGGACGGAAGTAAGAAGGGGTTCTTACCTATGTTGCAAGGCAAGACATTGAGTAAGACTCAAAGTCCGGCTTTGGCGGAAGAAAGAGAGATAATGGACAAAGTCCCCTATGCTTCAGCCATAGGCTCTATAATGTACGCCATGCTATGTACAAGACCGGATGTGGCACATGCTATTAGTTTGACTAGTAGGTACCAACCGGATCCAGGTTCGGAACACTGGATAGCGGTCAAGAATATCCTTAAGTACTTACGAATAACTAAGGATATGTTTCTTGTATACGGAGGTGAAGAAGAGCTCGTCGCTAAGTGTTATGTCGACGCTAGCTTTGACACCGATCCGGATGACTCTAAGTCTCAATCCGGATACGTATTTCTCATGAATAGCGGAGCGGTTAGTTGGAGGAGCTCCAAACAACCTGTGGTAGCGGGATCAACAACGGAGGCTGAATATGTTGCTGCTTCAGAAGCGGCTCAGGAAGCAGTTTGGATGAAGGAGTTCATATCCGAACTAGGAGTAGTGGCAAACGCGTTGGACCCAATGGTGATCTATTGTGACAACAATGGTGCCATTGCCAATGCCAAAGAGCCAAGGTCTCACAAGCATTCCAAGCATATTAAGCGCCAGTTTCACTCCATCCGCGAGCATGTCAAGGATGGAGATATAAAGATTTGTAAAGTACATACGGATCTCAATGTAGCAGATCTGTTGACTAAAACTCTCCCTAGAGCAAAACATGATCAACACCAGAACTCAATGGGTGTTAGATTTATCACTATGTAACTAGATTATTGTCTCTAGTGCAAGTGGGAGACTGAAGGGAATATGCCCTGAGAGGCAATAATAAAGTGTTTATTATGTGTATTCCAAGTATATGATAGATGTTTATTTTGCATGCTATAATTGTATTAATACGGAAACATTAATACATGTGTGTTTAATAAACAAACAGAAAGTTCCTAGTTATGCCTCTCTCATAAACTAGCTCGTTGATTAACAAGATGATCAAGGTTTCCTGATCATGGACATTGGATGTTGTTAATAACGGGATCACAACATTAGTGTAATGGTGTGATGAACATTCATCCGAAGTATAGCATTACGATCAAAGTCATTGAGTTTATATTGCTATAACAACTTACGAAGTGATCCTAATCCTTAGACCATGAGATCATGTCAATCACTAACACCGGAAGAGTTTCTTGATAACATCAAACGTCACACCGTAACAGGGTGATTATAAAGATGGATTCAGAACTAATAAAGTGTTATGTTGAGGCTATCGAGAGTGGAATTTGTTCATCCGGATGACGGATAGATATACTCTGGGCCCTCTCGGTGATATCACATTGATTAGCTTGCAAGCAAGTGATTTGATCACTAGAATGTTATATCACAGGAACGAGAAAAGAGTGCACGTCGGTAACGAGATCAAACTAGGTATGGAGATACCGATGATCGAATCTCGGACATGTAATATATCGTGAAACAAAGGGATTAAGATACTAGCGTAAAAGGTTCTGACGATCACAAGAAAGTCACCGTTGAATGTGTGGGAGTCAGTATGAGTCTCCAGATCCCGCTTCTGATTATTGATCCGAGAGGGGTCTCGATCATGTCCGCATTATTCACGAACCATAGGGTGGCACACTTAAGAGACACCGACATCCAATTGGAGCAAATGTTTCATGCCGAAAGAATGAACAAGCGCAGGAATTTATTTCACTAGATACCGAAACAGGTTTTCGGGTGAAATTGCATAAAGTGGTTATGCATGTGAAATAGAATTCTAGCAAGGGGTTATTTGTGAATGTTTGTCATTAAAGTAATTGACAAAATTCTGAATAAAATAAAAGAGTTTTATTTAATGAGAGTTTGCATTAAATTTGGTGGAAATTTAATGGGAATTTGAGTGGACTTTTGAGTGGAGGGAATTTAAAGGAGATTTGTGAGTGGAGTGTCCACCCACATGAAGAGGGGAGGGCAAGGGGGCAGCCCCATGCGCTGGCCACCCCCTTGGGGTTCCCCCCTCCTCCTATAAAAGGAGCCCCCCTCCTCACTTGTCTCTCACACCTCCTCGTGAAGGATCTCTCTCCCCCTCTAGAATTTATCCCCCATGGTCTCGGACTAGCAAGATACATGTTCCCGGTGGCTATTCGGCAAGAAAGAGTTGTGCTTCTGCTACATCGCTGGAGCGAGGAGGCGGAGGTTGCTCGGTGCCTCGAACGTGTGTGCGAGCACGGATGCGCTGCTGATTTGCGGCGCTAGGACTTCCTCTCGATCTTGAGATCGGCAAGAGATCGTCTACATCAACCACGAGTTGAACTCGTTAAGCTTTGTCGGTCTTTAAGTGTATGTTCTCTATGGATATACATCCGCCCGTTGTTTGTATCTAGTACATAGATCTTGGTATATAGTTCACATTGTCGGAAAATTTTTGTTTTCTATGCTGCGAACCCTACAGCGCGGCCTCAGCTCCGTGCACCATGAAGAACGGTGTGTAGCCGGTGGAGCTGTTTGGCGTAGTCCGTAAGCTCCACAAGACAGATGATAGCTCTTTCGTCTAGTTTCCAGCTTTGTGCTCGAGTGAGCTCATGAGGCGCTTCTTGATGCCGGCGCCGATTAGGCCGTTGGCCTTTTCCACTTGCCCGTTTGTTTGCGGGTGTGCCACTAAGGCATACGTGATATTGATCCCGAGGCCTTCGCAGAAGTCCTGGAATTCTTTGGAGATGAAGTTCGATCCGTTGTCGGTGATGATGCTGTGCGGTACGCCGAACCTGTAGACGATGGATTCGAAGAATTTGACGGCGGTTTTGCCCTTATGGTTGGTGACTGGCATGGCCTCGATCCACTCGGTGCATTTGTCGACTGCGACCAGGAGGAAGACGTTTCCCCCTTTCGAGGACTTTGGCAGTTTGCCGATCATGTCGAGGCCCCATTGGGCAAAAGGCCAAGCTATGGGTATGGGTCTAAGTTCGGACCCAGGTGCGTGCGGTTTGTCGGCGAACCGTTGGCACCCGTTGCATCTTCGGACGATGTCCTTCGCGTCGCTCATGGCCGTTGTCCAGTAGAATCCTGCTCGCAGAGCTTTGGTGACGAGGGAGCGACTGCCTGCGTGGTGGCCGCAGATGCCCTCGTGAATGTCTTGGAGTATGGCTTTTCCATCGTCAATGGTGACGCACCGTTGTAGTACACCCGTGATGCTGCGTTTGTACAGTTCGCCGTTGATGATGGTGAAGGCTTTTGACCGACGAGATATGCGTCGGGCATCTGTCGGGCTGTCAGGCAATTCTCCGTTTATCAGGAACTGGAGGTATGGACGTGTCCAAGTTTCTTCGACTGCCATGACCTGCATCAGGTTGACCATGGCAACTTTGGTATCCAACTTTTCGGGTCCTTCATGACCTTCGGGTAGCATAGCCCCCGAGTGTTCTGCTTCTTCGGGTGATCCCTTGAGGAATTTCCGCTTGATGGATGGCACGCAGATCTGTTCGAGGAACACACCTGGTGGTACCTTTGCACAAGTGGAGCCGATGCTGGCGAGTCTATCGGCCTCCTCGTTGCTATCTCTTCCAACATGCCGAAGTTCGCAGCCGTCGAATTCTCCTTCGAGTGCGTTGTATAGCGCGCGGTACGCGATCATGTTTTCGGCGTGTGTGTCACACTCATTCATCGTCTGCTGTACGACAAGGTTGGAGTCACCGTAGATGACCAGGCGCGTTGCGCCGCATATTTTTGCCATCTTCATGCCATGGATGAGGGCTTCGTATTCGGCCTCGTTGTTGGAGGCTCTGAATTTCATCCGAAGAACGTACTTCATCTTGTCACCTTGTGGGGAGGTCAGTATGACTCCTGCCCCTGCTCCGGCTTCACGCTTGGAGCCGTCGAAATGCATTGTCCAGGACTGCGACATGTCTGGAGTGTCAGGCAGCTGCAGCTCCATCCAGTGTACCAGGAAGTCTGGAAGGACTTGAGATTTGATTGCGTGTCGCTTCTCGTAGACGATGTCCAAGGGTGATAGTTCAATGCCCCACAGGGCCACACGTCCTGTGGCCTCTGGGTTATTCAGGATGCTGTTCAGGGGTGCCTCGTTGACGACCATCACCTGATGCTCCTGAAAGTAGTGGCTCAGTCGTCGAGCCGTCATGAACACGCCGTAGGCTAGCTTCTGGTAGTGCGGGTACCGCTGTTTTGTTGGAGTGAGTACCTCGCTGAGGTAGTAAATTGGGCGCTGGACCCCGTGGGTCTTGCCTTCTTCGGGTCGTTCGACCACGAGTACGGTGCTGACCACCTGGTGTGTGGCTGCTATGTACAGCAGCAGGGGCTCGCGCTCCTTTGGCGTGACCAAAACGGGCGAGGTGGAGAGGAGCCGCTTGAGGCTTTCGAATGCGTCGTTGGCTTCTGGTGACCATTCGAACTTGTCTGCCTTGCGCAGCAGCTGGTAGAATGGTAGGGCCTTCTCGCCCATGCGGCTGATGAACCTGCTTAGTGCCGCTACTCTCCCTGCGAGCTGCTGAACGCCCTTGAGGTTTTTCGGCTTCTCCATTGTCTTTTCTTCGGGTTCGCCTCGATCCCTCGTTGAGAGATGAAGTACCCGAGTAGCTGACCCGAGGGGACGCCAAAGGCGCACTTTTCTGGATTGAGCTTGATCCTGTAGCGATCAAGGTTGTCAAACGTCTCGCGGAGATCGTCGATAAGTGTCCTTGCCTCCTTGGTTATTATTACTATGTCGTCGACATAGACTTGGACGTTGCGACCGATCTGGTCCTTGAGGCAGGCCTGCATGCATCGCTGGTACGTGGCACCCGCGTTCTTTAGCCCGAAGGGCATTGTGTTGTAGCAGTATACTCCGAACGGTGTGATGAACGCCGTTTTCTCTTGATCTTCGACCTTGAGTCGAATCTGGTTATAGCCTGAGTAGGCGTCGAGGAAGGAGAGTTTCTCACAACCTGCAGTCGAATCGATGATCTGGTCGATCTGAGGAAGAGGGAAGTGGTCCTTTGGGCAGTGTTTGTTTAGTGACGTGAAGTCTACGCACATCCGCAGGATGTCCGTGTCCTTTTTCGGGACCATCACCGTGTTTGCCAGCCACTCGCTTTCTTTGATTTCCCTGATGAAGTCTGCAGCGAGCAGTCTATTGATTTCCTTGCCGATAGCTTCGGCTCGTGGCTCTGACAGTCTTCGGATGGACTGCTTGACTGGCTTGGTGTCTGGAAAGACATTGAGTGTGTGCTCGGCGAATTCCCTAGGAACTCCTGGCATGTCCGCAAGACACCAGGCGAAGATTTCCCAGCGCTCACGGAGGAATTCGACGAGCGTGCCTTCCTATGCGGTGCTGAGGTCATTAGCGATCAGCGCCGTCTTGGAGGCGTCCGTCGGATGGACCTGCACTTTCTTGGTGTTGATGGTGGAGTCGAAGGACATGTCAGGTGCGTTTTGCCTTGTGACTAGGGGTAGCCCATTGTCTGTCACCTCGTGGAGCCTTACAAGCTCGTCTTGCATGCCGAAAGACTGGGAGATTTTGTTGAAATCCCTGTCACATTGGTCCGATCGGGTGAAGCTCCCGTGGATTGTGATGACGCCCCTTGGTCCTGGCATCTTGAGTAGTAGGTATGCGTAGTGTGGGACGGCCAGGAATCTTGCGAATGCTACACGCCCCAGGATGGCGTGGTATTGCGACGGCCAGTCCACCACTTCGAATTCTAGGCGCTCCTGCCGAAAGTTGTCCGGCTTCCCGAAGATGACGTCGAGCCCTATTTTGCCCAGGGGGAATATGCCCTTCCCTGGGACAATGCCGTGGAACGTTGTGTCTGATTGTTCCAGGCTGCATTGTGGGATCCGCATAGCCGCTAGGGTGCTTGCGAACATTAGGTTGATGCCGCTGTCGCCGTCCATGAAGACGCGACTCATCTCGAAGCCTCCGATCTGCGCCTCCAGCACCAGGGCAACATGACCTGGGCGAGGGATCTGGCAAGGGTGATCCGCGCGAGGGATCTGGTACTCAGGGATTGCGGGTGGAGTTGCCACAGCCAAGTTGATTTGTCGAGTGATTTTCTTCTGCACCCTGTTTGTGGGGCGTCCCTTCTGGATCATATTTAGTGCTCCCTTTGGTGGTGGGTATGGGACCCCGGCGTTGTTTTGCGCTGGTGCGACTGGTTGATTTGGGCCTCCAATAGGCGGCGGTGGAGGAGCTCCGTGTGCTATTTCACCTGGCGCAGGTGCGTTTCCGAACGCAGGAATTGGAGCTTGTTGCCTCATCTGCACCATGCCTTCGCTGAGTTTCTGAAACTCGCGGCAGTCCTTGACACTACTGCAGAAAAGCTTATAGCCTCCAAGTGATTAGTGACAGGCAAAACCATGCTTGTCACTAGTAAGTATTACCAGTGACAGCAAAAATAAGCCTGTAACTAGTAGAAAACACTAGTGACAGGCGTATAAAAGTAACTGTCACTAGTATTTTTTATGGAGACCAACTGAATGAAAAATTTACTTAGTGACAGACACCTATAAATGTCTGTCACTAGTAATGCTATGATCAGTGAGAGACTCAAAATGTGTCAGTCACTAGCATTTTGCATGCTCATACATGCCGCTTTAAATGAACTTTTCTCAAACAAATGAACACGTTTTGAATCTCGTGAAAGTAATTTTTAACCGGTAAATTTCTTCTAAATCAGGTAAAAGCTGTATTTTTTAACTACTAAGATGTTTTAGTTTTTATAAAATAAATGTATCCGTATCCAACCTTCTTTTAGTATGTAAGTTCACTCTAAATCTACACGTTAAAATATTTCTAAATTTATTCATTTTACAAAATATAAAATATATTATATTTTAAAATGGAGTAAGTACTACCTAATCTAAAAAGACCAAGAGGATGCGATAGAATTATCTCCCGATCTTATAACCGTATAAGTAATATATCCACCGGGTCAGGTCTCCTCTGTTTAACTATTCATCATAGTCTATTCTCCTGTCCGTTCAGAGATATACTGTAAGTAATTACCTACCAGGACATCGGTAAGTCAAGCAATCAAGTCAGAAAATGCTCCAAGCGCCTGGTTCCGAGAGGAAAGGAAAAAAACTGCTCAGGATTCCTTCCCCCACCTCCCGATAAAAACGGCAGACGCCACCACGAGACGGACTACGCCCCTACCCCTCGTGCCGCCGACGGGCGCCGCCGCCGCACACACTCCTCTTATGACCGGCGCGCCCCTCCCGCCACTCCTTCCAACGACGACCGCTGCCCCTGCGCACCCTCCGACGATGACCGACGCGGCCACCGCATTCATTCCCTCCAGCGACCGGAGTGGCCTCCGCGCACCTTCCTCGCCGACCGGCGCATCCCCGCACACCTTCCTCCGGTGATCGACGCAGCCCCGCAGACCCTCCTTTAGGTGATAGGAGGGTGGAGGTTCCTCTGCCCAGATCGGGATCCCGTCGCTGCCCCGTGCCCCCGCCACCTCCCACCACCGATGTAAGCCCTCCTCGCACCTCTGGAGCCGAGATGCGATGCGTGAAGCCTGGATGGAGGATCGAGTAGTGGCCCCTGTTGCGTCGGCTAACCACCGACCGAGTAGGCCCGAGCGTGCTTCTCCCGGGCGATGGTGGGGCATGCAGGTGAGAAGGTCCGCCGCGGAGGGCAGGGGAGCCATGTGGTGGCGGGGACATGGGAGTTTGCTTGCCGGCAGAGGGGGCGGGCGCGCAGGAACCTACCGGCGGAGACTCCTTGCTTTGGATCAGTAGCGACGAGCAACTGTCAGTCCACTGCCCTCCGATGATGCTACGTGGTTTCTTAGCTTACCTGCAGTCTGAATTGTTCTACGGCTCCTCATTTGCGATTTTGCAGGACGTAAAACACGCCAGGAGGGTAGTATGGAAGGCATCGATGGTGTTTGCCAAATTCTTTGGTAATGTCCTATAGTTGTGAACTCTACTTTTCAGTTCTGCAGTTTGGAAGCCTAATTTGTAGCAGAAACTTTTGTTAGAATACTTAGTAGTCATGCATCTAAATTTTCATGTGTTCTTTTGATGGAATATTGTCACCACACAGTATTCTTTATTCGGTTATAGTTGTTTTTCCATCACCCCATGTTTATACAAGGATTTCTTTCTTATAAATCTATACTAAATCTTGGGTTATCTGCATAGTATGTCTCTCAACATTAAGCAAAGGTACGATCCCTAGACTTTGAAATATTCTCCTATACATTTGTTAGTTAACTTCTACCAACTTTGCAAATTTTCCAATATAGTTTATAGTAGGGCATATAATTAGTGCTTAATTTATCTTCTAATCATTTAATACTGTTGGCAATGCAAAATTTAAGCGAGCCGTGTCAGTGTGACATACTTGAGCTTTACAAGTTGAATATGTTGTATGTCTGAATGGCTTCAAGAATGTCTAAATATAAACCAAAGGATTCACATGACATTTTACTCCAATTGTAATTATGGGTGGAATAAATAATCCAAGAGCATGTATATTTTAGTATGTACTATTTATTTGTATTGTGGTGAAATGCAGACATTGTGATGTGTGTGAGAATATTTTCTTAGGAATTTTAAGTTGATGCAGACCATATTAGTTCTAATATAAAGATCTATTTTCCAAAGAACTTCTGATAATCCTTTAATTTCTAACTTTCAATTGATTTAGCAATCTTGGTGTAGACTGAGTCTGCCATTGACTATTTGACTAGACCTATATATCACTCAGTTCTAACTTTGCAGCTGCACCGAGAATATATATATGTATATACTGTATATCATTATGTGAGGATATCATATCAATTTCTTCCTAGGAGCTCCGTTGGGGTTAAGAGAATTCATATCCATTTATTCTGTTTTATAAATGTACATGATGTCTAGAATATTTGATGACCATTCAAATATAAGGACATTCTAAATTATTGTTTTTAGTGAAGATTTGGTGCACTGTCTCATTGGCAAGGTAAATTATTTATAATTTCATGTATGGACAGTAGCGATATGAAGATTTAATTTGTTTTGTCTTTTCCTAATCAGGATTTGTGAAGCTACAAAATTTACATGTTTTTATTATGTCCTAAGAGACTTGTGCAGTTTGTATGATCGAGGTAATTTAGGTCAAACCAAGAATGATTATGTTGTCGTACATTTTGTAGGTTTGATGGAAGAGCCGGTGATATGCTAGCTAGTTTAGTCAAGGTGGTTTGATCTAAACACCAAATTCTGCAGGTATGAACCTTAAAATCATTTTCCTGTGATCGCATAACTCACACACAAAAACAAAATGAACTAGTAAACATTTTAGAACTTCCATCTTAAATATATGAACCTGTATAGACTATCTCCATTCCTTGATGTCGTTCGTTATTCTATGTTTTCTTAAAAATATCTTTGTACTCTTACCTACATACCTTTGCATGATTTACCTCCTTGTTTCTAAGTCCACTCTTCTAAATTTAGGGACAAGGATAATAGAGAAAGTTGGTTTTTATACTCCCTCTGAACCATATTAGTTGATTCAAATTTGTCTAGATTCGGATGTAAATAGCCCTAAAACATGTCTACATACATATGAATCTAGACCAATTCAAGTCAACTAATATGGGTCGAGGGAGTACCACTATTTGATTTTTTATATAGAATATCTTTATTCTCCAACATGTGTTTATCCACGTGGTGTAATTGCTCACAATTATATACATTTATATGCTCATTTCTTTATTTGTACAGGTTAAGCATGTTATCAATATCTGCGCCATTCAGGCACATACAAAGACGATGTAATGAAAGAATTTACACCTCAACAAGATGATGAAAATGTAGAACAGTGAAAGAAACTTGCAGCTATGTATATGACCATAATACATATATTGTGGTGGTGCTATTCTTTGGATTTCGAACTGCTTGCTAGATAGCGAATGAAGAAACTATGCATCATTAGTCTATGATAGATTAAAGGTTCTTATGCTAGTGTGTTATCTAGTGTGTCATCTATGCAAATATTATGTCATATTGGGTTATGTGAATGTATTATTTGTGGAACATATTATTTTTCTATCTAAAATATTCATGGAAAATGTATTTAATCTTTTATAACATTCTATTGTGATATCTGGAATATTTGTGAAAAAAATATTTTTTATTACCTAAATTCAAACCAGTGACAGGCATGATAATAGGTTTGTCACTATGAAACCCAACAATGCTACAGCTTCGATCGCAACCAGCGACATGCATCTCTTTTGGCTGTCATTACTATACATATACTAGTGACAAGCACACGTAATTGCTTGTCACTAGTATACTTACTAGTGACAGGCACTTGCCTGTCACTAGTAACCTCATACCAGCGACTAGTTATTAGTGACATGCGCTTTGTCTGTCACTAATGGGCATTTTAAGCCAGTCACTGATAGCCTATTCTGCAGTAAAGCCAGTCGATGGCCCTCTCTTTGGACTTTACTGCAGAATAGGCTATCAGTGACTGGCTTAAAATGCTCATTAGTGACAGACAAAGCGCCTGTCACTAATAACTAGTCGCTGGTATGAGGTTACTAGTGACAGGCAAGTGCCTGTCACTAGTAAGTATACTAGTGACAAGCAATTACGTGTGCTTGTCACTAGTATATGTATACTAATGACAGCCAAAAGAGATGCATGTCGCTGGTTGCGATCGAAGCTGTAGCATTGTTGGGTTTCATAGTGACAAACCTATTATCATGCCTGTCACTGGTTTGAATTTAGGTAATAAAAAATATTTTTTTCACAAATATTCCAGATAGCACAATAGAATGTTATAAAAGATTAAATACATTTTCCATGAATATTTTAGATAGAAAAATAATATGTTCCACAAATAATACATTCACATAACCCAATATGACATAATATTTGCATAGATGACACACTAGATAACACACTAGCATAAGAACCTGTAATCTATCATAGACTAATGATGCATAGTTTCTTCATTCGCTATCTAGCAAGCAGTTCGAAATCCAAAGAATAGCACCACCACAATATATGTATTATGGTCATATACATAGCTGCAAGTTTCTTTCACTGTTCTACATTTTCATCATCTTGTTGAGGTGTAAATTCTTTCATTACATCGTCTTTGTATGTGCCTGAATGGCGCAGATATTGATAACATGCTTAACCTGTACAAATAAAGAAATGAGCATATAAATGTATATAATTATGAGCAATTACACCACGTGGATAAACACATGTTGGAGAATAAAGATATTCTATATAAAAAATCAAATAGTGGTACTCCCTCGACCCATATTAGTTGACTTGAATTGGTCTAGATTCATATGTATGTAGACATGTTTTAGGGCTATTTACATCCGAATCTAGACAAATTTGAATCAACTAATATGGTTCAGAGGGAGTATAAAAACCAACTTTCTCTATTATCCTTGTCCCTAAATTTAGAAGAGTGGACTTAGAAACAAGGAGGTAAATCATGCAAAGGTATGTAGGTAAGAGTACAAAAATATTTTTAAGAAAACATAGAATAACGAACGACATCAAGGAATGGAGATAGTCTATACAGGTTCATATATTTAAGATGGAAGTTCTAAAATGTTTACTAGTTCATTTTGTTTTTGTGTGTGAGTTATGCGATCACAGGAAAATGATTTTAAGGTTCATACCTGCAGAATTTGGTGTTTAGATCAAACCACCTTGACTAAACTAGCTAGCAGATCACCGGCTCTTCCATCAAACCTACAAAATGTACGACAACATAATCATTCTTGGTTTGACCTAAATTACCTCGATCATACAAACTGCACAAGTCTCTTAGGACATAATAAAAACATGTAAATTTTGTAGCTTCACAAATCCTGATTAGGAAAAGACAAAACAAATTAAATCTTCATATCGCTACTGTCCATACATGAAATTATAAATAATTTACCTTGCCAATGAGACAGTGCACCAAATCTTCACTAAAAACAATAATTTAGAATGTCCTTATATTTGAATGGTCATCAAATATTCTAGACATCATGTACATTTATAAAACAGAATAAATGGATATGAATTCTCTTAACCCCAACGGAGCTCCTAGGAAGAAATTGATATGATATCCTCACATAATGATATACAGTATATACATATATATATTCTCGGTGCAGCTGCAAAGTTAGAACTGCGTGATATATAGGTCTAGTCAAATAGTCAATGGCAGACTCAGTCTACACCAAGATTGCTAAATCAATTGAAAGTTAGAAATTAAAGGATTATCAGAAGTTCTTTGGAAAATAGATCTTTATATTAGAACTAATATGGTCTGCATCAACTTAAAATTCCTAAGAAAATATTCTCACACACATCACAATGTCTGCATTTCACCACAATACAAATAAATAGTACATACTAAAATATACATGGCTCTTGGATTATTTATTCCACCCATAATTACAATTGGAGTAAAATGTCATGTGAATCCTTTGGTTTATATTTAGACATTCTTGAAGCCATTCAGACATACAACATATTCAACTTGTAAAGCTCAAGTATGTCACACTGACACGGCTCGCTTAAATTTTGCATTGCCAACAGTATTAAATGATTAGAAGATAAATTAAGCACTAATTATATGCCCTACTATAAACTATATTGGAAAATTTGCAAAGTTGGTAGAAGTTAACTAACAAATGTATAGGAGAATATTTCAAAGTCTAGGGATCGTACCTTTGCTTAATGTTGAGAGACATACTATGCAGATAACCCAAGATTTAGTATAGATTTATAAGAAAGAAATCCTTGTATAAACATGGGGTGATGGAAAAACAACTATAACCGAATAAAGAATACTGTGTGGTGACAATATTCCATCAAAAGAACACATGAAAATTTAGATGCATGACTACTAAGTATTTTAACAAAAGTTTCTGCTACAAATTAGGCTTCCAAACTGCAGAACTGAAAAGTAGAGTTCACAACTATAGGACATTACCAAAGAATTTGGCAAACACCATCGATGCCTTCCATACTACCCTCCTGGCGTGTTTTACGTCCTGCAAAATCGCAAATGAGGAGCCGTAGAACAATTCAGACTGCAGGTAAGCTAAGAAACCACGTAGCATCATCGGAGGGTAGTGGACTGACAGTTGCTCGTCGCTACTGATCCAAAGCAAGGAGTCTCCGCCGGTAGGTTCCTGCGCGCCCGCCCCCCTGCCGGCAAGCAAACTCCCATGTCCCCGCCACCACATGGCTCCCCTGCCCTCCGCGGCGGACCTTCTCACCTGCATGCCCCACCATCGCCCGGGAGAAGCACGCCCGGGCCTACTCGGTCGGTGGTTAGCCGACGCAACAGGGGCCACTACTCGATCCTCCATCCAGGCTTCACGCATCGCATCTCGTCTCCAGAGGTGCGAGGAGGGCTTACATCGGTGGTGGGAGGTGGCGGGGGCACGGGGCAGCGACGGGATCCCGATCTGGGCAGAGGAACCTCCACCCTCCTATCACCTAAAGGAGGGTCTGCGGGGCTGCGTCGATCACCGGAGGAAGGTGTGCGGGGATGCGCCGGTCGGCGAGGAAGGTGCGCGGAGGCCACTCCGGTCGCTGGAGGGAATGAATGCGGTGGCCGCGTCGGTCATCGTCGGAGGGTGCGCAGGGGCAGCGGTCGTCGTTGGAAGGAGTGGCGGGAGGGGCGCGCCGGTCATAAGAGGAGTGTGTGCGGAGGCGGCGCCCGTCGCCGGCACGAGGGGTAGGGGCGTAGTCCGTCTCGTGGTGGCGTCTGCCGTTTTTATCGGGAGGTGGGGGAAGGAATCCCGAGCAGTTTTTTTTCCTTTCCTCTCGGAACCAGGCGCTTGGAGCATTTTCTGATTTGATTGCTTGACTTACCGATGTCCTGGTAGGTAATTACTTACAGTATATCTCTGAACGGACAGGAGAATAGACTATGATGAATAGTTAAACAGAGGAGACCTGACCCGGTGGATATATTACTTATACGGTTATAAGATCGGGAGATAATTCTATCGCATCCTCTTGGTCTTTTTAGATTAGGTAGTACTTACTCCATTTTAAAATATAATATATTTTATATTTTGTAAAATGAATAAATTTAGAAATATTTTAACGTGTAGATTTAGAGTGAACTTACATACTAAAAGAAGGTTGGATACGGATACATTTATTTTATAAAAACTAAAACATCTTAGTAGTTAAAAAATACAGCTTTTACCTGATTTAGAAGAAATTTACCGGTTAAAAATTACTTTCACGAGATTCAAAACGTGTTCATTTGTTTGAGAAAAGTTCATTTAAAGCGGCATGTATGAGCATGCAAAATGCTAGTGACTGACACATTTTGAGTCTCTCACTGATCATAGCATTACTAGTGACAGACATTTATAGGTGTCTGTCACTAAGTAAATTTTTCATTCAGTTGGTCTCCATAAAAAATACTAGTGACAGTTACTTTTATACGCCTGTCACTAGTGTTTTCTACTAGTGACAGGCTTATTTTTGCTGTCACTGGTAATACTTACTAGTGACAAGCATGGTTTTGCCTGTCACTAATCACTTGGAGGCTATAAGCGTTTCTGCAGTAGTGTGAAGCTGTAAGCAAGCTCCTCCCAGCTTCGGATGGATCCTGATGATAGGCTGCTGAGCCAGACTCGCGCCGCGCCTGTCAGCTGCAGCTGAAGGCATTGCATGGCGGTTTCTTTGTTGCCTCCGTGAAGCTTGACGGATGACAGATGGTCACTGAGCCAGGATTTTGGATCTTGCGTGCCGTTGAACTTCGGAGTATCCGAAGGAAGCTTGAAGTTGCGTGGCATCTGTGTTCGCCGAACGGATCTGCTAAAGCATCGAGCTCCGCAGAGTTCTCCTTCGTCTTCATCCATCTCAGATTCGGACGAGCATGCGCGTTTAGCGCGTGCTTTGTCGATCTTGCGCTGTGTAAGCTTGTCTCTGGTGTCGTAGTCGCGTTTATGGCGGTGCGAGCTCTTCTTCCTTCGAGGAAGATCGTGCTCCTCTTCCTCTTCGGATGAGGGCGTGGGGCTCCGGTCGCGCCTGGCCGGAGCTTTCTTCTTCGGCTCCGCAGGAGCGTCTTCGTGGAGCGCATCTCCGATTAGTCCTAGTCCGGTAAGTGCGGACCTATGCATGGCCTTTTTCGGGTCCCCTTCCGGAGGTGGGTGAGCCGCAAGATACGCAGTGGCTGCCATGATCGCAGCTTGTGGCGTCTTTGGGATGATGTTGCCGTCGGCATCCATATCCATGAACGATGTGTGGAGAGTTTGGGTCACATCACGCCGCTCCTTGGGATCCATGTTTTCCACCTGAGAGCGGTGCTTATTTCCCTGGTTTCCGTTTTTGCTAGAGCCGGGTGCCATGGCGGAGAGCGCAGCTCGTCGCGCGCTGGACTCAGAGGCTGCTTGCTTGCATTTGTCGAGCGTCTCCTGCATCTTGACTTGTTTCTTGTGCTCCTCGATGAGGAGGTAGTGGTATGCCATCAGTAGGTCACGTGAGGCGTCTGCAGGTAAGACGATGTCGCCTGCGACGGCACGGCGAGCCTGGACCCATCCTTCTTTGCTAAGTTGGATGACGTGGCCGTTGCTTTCCCTGTTGGGTGGGGGGGACTGGCTTCTTCTGTTTTCGCTGTTTTCGCCGTTTCGATTGGGCGGCGGGTTAGGCGTTTCCTCGTCGGTTTGGACGACTGCGGCGCACAGATAGCGCTTGCATATTGGTCGGCTGCTGCCGCAGCTTTCGGATTCGGAACCGTAGGTCCCTTCATCCGAAGGTGGATCGCACAGATCGGAGTTGCAGCTGCTGCTGTAGAACTCATCTGTCGATGGTGACGTGCGTAGCACGGGGTGTGGAGCCCACGAAGCGGGCCTGATTGACGGCACGGGCACCCGCTCAGGGAGGCGGAGGGTGCCAGTTTGTCCCACCTGGAAGCAGAAGCTCCCGAACAAAATTTCGAGCCCGTCGCCTACGGGCTCGAAATCCTTCATGGTGGCCGGCAAGTGGGCGGTGAAGTCGAAAGCGCCGAAGAGGAGGTGATTCTCCGTTGCCGCGGAGTTGTAGATCGATCGGGTCGGAACCATTGCGACCGCACAATCAGCAGCCCCAATTCCCACAGACGGCGCAAATTGACGAGGTTTAATCTCGTCAATGCCCATTGTTATGGACTTGGGTTTTGGAGAAGATGGGGATGCTGGAGATCGTGGCACGGTTAACAGACAAGTAACCAGGGGACACGAGATTTACCCAGGTTCAGGCGCCCAGAGGAAAAACCCTACTCCTGCTTGTCTGCTCTTGATTACGGCGGAACCGAAGGTTACAGGGTGCGCAGATTCGATCTGGCGTGGATGCGTGTGCGAAAGTATGAGTCGAGAGATCTAGGACGTGCCCTCCTGGCCTTTATATAGACTTAGGCAGGTTCCGGGCATAGTCCTAGTCGGTTACAAGTTCTAGGGTTTTACCCCTTTGAATTTCCTATCTCCGCTAGTCTTGTTCTCCAAGGATCCGAAGGCGTCATGGGTCTTGACCACCCGAAAATCTTCATGGGCCAGTGTATATCTACTGTGGGCCTTCCCTGGGCTGGACCAGGTATCCTGAAGTCACGTACCCGTAGGATATAACCATGTCACTACTATTTAGGGTGATAGGTGATAGGGCATAAGACCTTTTTTATTAAAACATATGCAAAAAAAGTTTAGATTTTTTTAAAAAATTAGGCTTGATGTTTGACGTGGTAGCCTTTTAAGGTATGCCGCGAGAGCGATGACGTGCGACGAAGTCTAGCCGCTAGAATAATATTTAAATTCTATCTGTGGTTAATTTTTATATAATTTTGCTAAAAATCAGGCGCATGATTTTAAGCTAAGTCTCGGTGGTCGCCTCTCTCACCATTGGATATACTTCGCGTCTCATGTAATGTGGGTTAAATATGAGTTGTAACAGAAAAATTAATGAGTTACAACTAGGTTATAACCAAAAATTAGTATAAATTTTGTAACCGAGAAGTTAATGAGTTGCAACTAGGTTGTAACAGTGTGGATATACTTTAAATCTAGACAAATTTGAGTCAACTAATATTGCCAGAAAAAGTTATATTAATAGAAAAAGACAAATATATTCTTAGAAAAATGAAGACAAAAAAATAAACTATTTCTTCCTTACCGTAGCTGGCCGCGCGTGGCTGGCCAGCCGCGTAGTTCTGTATCAATACATTCTAGTCTTATATTAGAGCAGAATGAAATTGCACCTGTCAATGTTAATCACTACTAGCAACGAAGATTGCCAGGGGGGTAGCAAGAATGGGCCCTCTAGGTGGATGGGCCCTTGGCCGTTGCCATGTTTGCTATGGGTCAGAGTCAGGCCTGTCGGCTTGGCCCTGGCGTTCTACTTGTTGTTTGCCGCCCGTCGCGACTACTCCCGTACGGACTACGCCAGACGCTGGCCGGAGAAGGATAGCCACGAGCAAAAAAATTTATATAGGGGCAAAAATCATATTTTTATATTAGAAATTTATCTTCTTGTATTTCCTAAAGTATAACATGTTTTTTCTGAAATTTCTACCGTACCTTCAGAATGTGTATGTGGTAGCGCCTAATTGTTTTCATATTTTTTAGATTTTTGGATATAGGCTTTTCAATTATTTAAAGAAAAAGATACCATGGTGCCCGGGTGCTACTATGAGTTTTCGTGTGATACCTAGGATTTACTAGTCCCTCCGTCTTAAAATGTATGTCATGGGTTTATTAAAATTTGGAGGAATCTATATATACTAATAGTGTCTAGATTCATTTAAATTTTAATAAATCTGCGACATCTATTAGGGGGGAGATAGCATAATCGTGCGAAAATTGCTATTGGATCATGAGCTTCATGGGGCCATTTTTTTAAAACCACATTTGAATCTCAAAGAAATTTGAAATAACATATGAGTACATCTACTACACATTTAATATGTATGACTAAATTTTCAACCAAATGTGTTATTATTTATGATCTACACAAAAAAAATACTAATATGATGAAAAAACAAGTTTTTTTACATGTTTAGAGCCATAATTTTGTAAATATGATCGACACGAAAATTACAAATCTATAGATAATGTAAATATGTATACACGTATCCAAAACCATATTTTTTTAAAACATCTAAGTACCATTTTTTACATTTTTTCTAAATACCGGGCTCCATGGCCCAGGCTCCGAAACGACTCTGTGATCATGTTTATTTTTTCGAATGTTTATAAAAAAAGCACTAAAGCCAAAACCTATCACGCACGCAGAGGGTAATCAGTTTTGGAAGTGAAGCGTATATTGTACTAATTAAGTTGCCCACGATGAGTTTTTGTAGAATAATTAGCGCCAGATAAATAAAGCTGTCGGTGGGACGCGGTGTGTGTGGTGTACAGTGGCAGCTGCAGTGTCGTGGGCCAAATCAAACTGATCCATTCATGTTCCGTTCACAAATTATGTCCCAGACAGATAGGCACCACTGTTCATACCATTGTAAACCTGGCCCTATTTCCTGAGGGGTCTGCCAGGCCGCATCCCAAAGCCTATCCTAGCGATGGGATAACGAGCTACGTGTAGCTTGTCTGCCAAATCCGCACTCTGCATTTTCCTACTATTTTGTTCTAAAAAAAATTTGGGTGATCTGATTTGCCGTCGTTGTCACCAAAATTGGTGACCAATCCTGGTGTACCATTTCTGTGTACCAGCAAAATTGCTCGTGCGTTGCTACGGGTTTATTTTATATAGAATATTTTTTTTTTTTATTATGTTTTAGTTAAAATCAAATAAGGTTTTGGACGAGTCTGTACCATATGAACGAGGAAAAGGAATAAGAAAGCTTATACTCCGTTTAGTTACTCTTTATGCCGACAACAACCTCCTATATACGCCGCTCGTTGATGAAGTGGAGTGGTCCTTGTTGTGCTTGTGGTCGTGTAACGTCTGTGACCTTGTCGTGTGGTCGCCGAACACGGTGTGATTCTGCGTCCATGATCTCGATCAAAACAGTGGATGCGGCAATTTACGAGTAACAGAACAAGAACGACCCGTCGACAAAGATGACAATGAATTCTGCACTATAAATTAAAAAAAAATGACTTTTAGCAAATTAAACATCAGCTAGATTTTGCTAGAAACATAATAGTTTGGCAAACACACAAAGCGACGCCTGCTAGTAGCTGTCTTTGGTAAAAAAAATGACAACGCGCATAGTACTAATTAAGCACGTCCACTCATATCCAAATAAGAAGGGAAAAAAAGACGGCACATGTAGGAAACAGCCAGGAGGAACAGACACGCCAAGTTGGAAGCAAGAGTTTGATGTTGGGTTATATTTTCTCATGATCCGTTTGATTTCAGAGACGAAACAGCATTGTTGCTGCTTTGTTGATTCCCAAGTCACTTTGTTGACATATGTTGTTTCTGCTTTGTTGATTCCCAAGTCACTTTGTTGACATTCCAAGACAACTACGAACGTATATGAACTGGTGCAACTCGGGTTAAAAAATCGAGGTGAGACTAAACAAGCTACGTACCGGGTGAATTTGCACCATGCCTGCTAGACGTATACATGTGGCCTGGCCCATGTCACAATAGCAACTATCGATCAGGCCCAAGCTCTGGCCGTCTGGTTTGCTTGTTTTCACTTAACGGATGTTATTATGGTAAATTCGGTTAAGTGGAAGGATAAAACGGTTTAAAAAAGTGTTGGACCGGAAGAAACACTTCATCCTTTATTATTACTAGCAAAAATGTCCGTGCGTTGCAGCGGAAGGGAAACAATAAGCTTATATATATTTTCTCTAAGTAAATGTATATCCGCCGCAGGACAAAGAGACCTAAAAATATGTGGAAGATCGAGACCGTACTAAGGGTGTGTTTGGTTGAGCTGTAGATTTTTGAAAATCAGCTGTGAAAAATCTGCTGTGTAAAAGCTGTTGTGAGCTGGTAACTGCGGGAAAGCTGAAAGTTGTTTGGCTGCAGCAACTGCGAACTAAGGATTTGATAAAAAAACATCTGTAATTCCACCGAGGTCCTGAAAGATTATTTACACGCTAACAAATTGCAGAACAACAATTCGTACAAAGATATACATGCAAACGACCATTTTGGAATGAAAATTTTCATTTATTGTAAAGAGTGAAATTGTTGGGCAACCGGATAGTGACACTGACAGGAAGCTGCATTTTCTTTGCCTCCTTTCAAATGGATCCGTTCAAAGTACAAAACACAAAACGTTTTTTTTTGTTATATTTGAAAGGACGGAACATAATGAAATGATTTTTGAGTCACGTGACAAGATTCAAGTTTCTCTTAATTCATCCACTTGCTCCAAGCATTAGACAAAGCTGGACTGCTCTTGCATGCAACCTTGGCTGAGGAAGAGGAGCGGAGAAAAAGAACCCCAGGACCCAGGAGGCACAATCCATCTCTGGCCGGCCGGCGTCAGGCGTTTAGGTAGTGGCACGACGAACCGAGCTATGGACGTAGCGGCAGGCTAGGAGCTGGCGCTTGGTGTCCAGTTGACTGTCCGAGACAATAGAGAAATTGGAGCAGCGGGCTTGGGGATTCGATTCCCGACCGTATGCCGCCGAAACAGGCCGGCGGCGAGGGAACCCGCCTGGCTCTTTTCTTCCCGTGTCAGTCATGGCGAAAAGGGGAACCTACGGGAGGAGGGAGAGAGGATGGGTTGGAGGAGAAAATAAAGGAAGCTAACCGGCCAGTTCCACTTACCGGTGGCATGCGGGTAATTTTAAGATATTTGGCTCGATGCAACGCAGTAGAATCTGGGGTCAAACCAGATTTTCGTTCGCACTATCAAAATCTGGCGCGTTACAAGAATCACGGTCCTGACTTTTCTCGTTTGGTTGGGATTCTAGATTTATAAACGTGAATCTGGCCCCAAAAGCTGAACCAAACACAGCCTAACATATCTATGTCGCGATGTTAGGCACGCACGCACGCACTGGTCACGTGCACGGCCTCGGCCCCAATGCATCTCACACGCACACGAACCACACGGAATACTAACCCTCCTCGTTCGATCTCGTGCCCAGGCCTCGCCTCTCCCTGTCGGCCCTCCTCCCGGAGCTCCTACGCCGACAACCTACAGAGCACTGCCATCGGACGACGCCCTCCGCTGCCGACCGCAGGCTCCGACCAAGGACCCTAATGATAGTTCATCGTTTTTTCATTTTATTTCCCAATTGAACGATGCAACATAAAAGAAAATATATTTTAGACATTGATCGATTAGCAAGTTCCCAATATTCATTGACTTCTGCTTTTTAGCAAGCAGCACGTTTACTTACTTTTCTTATCTTATATAACCCTTCTTACTTGTCTTGCTCGTCACCTTTGCGTGTCTCGTTCTTCTCAAGTATTTTTCACTGTGCACGACAGGGTTCGGTCTTATTCTCTTATTTTATAGCTCACGTGGCTCAGTCTCCCTTGCATCCAGTTTAGCTTATTGTTACGTTCCCAGTTCATACAACCACTCAAGGTGAAGGGTTGACGAAATTCTAGATATCTGGAGCTAGTAGGAGAGACATGGGGTACACAAGGACAGAGAAATAGGGAGGAAGAAGGAGTCCGCCGCCCTTGCCAGGGTTCTCCAGTTCACGTTCTAGTTCCTCGATGCCCATCCTGTCGCCCTTGATCCCCTTTAAGCATAGCCCGTTGCCTTGTTCTGTTATCACGCCTTGGGCCTTTAGTCCCGACCGGTACATCGGCCCACACGGTCCATGACATTCTCCCCTCCTTAACATCCGGCTTGCCCTCAAGCCGCTATCATCAAAAACCCGAGCAGCATGACCACCAGGATCCCACGGAGCATACAATTCCTTGCCAAGAACCATCATATAGGAAGTATCAACCTTATCAATAGCTCCACTCACAAGACATAGAGTGACGTAGGGTCGGCTTGCACGTAAGACATGGTGAACAAGAACACCACCTGGGTCCCATGGTGAAGAGAAAAGGGTGTAGTCCAATGTGCTATGCCTATTGCACACCACCGATGACCAGGTTGATGAATTCCTCTGCATCCTGGTACTCCATCTCACACCACTATCCTTCCGGCACTGAATCAGTTTTAAAGCACTGTGTGGAATATTTTGTAGAACAAAGAACCTCTTCTTGGATTTGAAGGCAAACAAATGCATCCCCTCTCTTACTTGTTCCACCACCCAAATAAGTCCGGTGTTTATCTCGTAACTCATATATGTGTAGTGCTCCATCCTATAAGAAAACCAGTAGATAAGCTGCAGCTGCTTGCTCTCCCAGAATAAATCATCACGTACACTAGAGAGGCTAGAACAACCTCGGCCCATACAGGCAGGATACACGAGAAGTGTCGCAGGGCACTGTAACTGGTCCCGATGCAGCTTGACGGATACACTGCTAGTAGCAGCACCTTGTGACCTCCATGTAACCTTTAACTGACATCCATTCTCAAGTAAAGCAGCAACCAATCTCTTGTGACGAACCAGAAGGTTTGTTTCTAGCAGCGGCCAAGGCGGTAGTAACAGTTGGGTACTCCAAACTTTCTTGCCATGCTTGGGTCTCACGTGTCGATACCAAACTACCTGAATCAGCTGAGCTCTCATCCGATAGCAACTGAACGAGGGCCATGGTATAGGCCGTAACTCATCTCTGTTGCCCATGTCCTCTACTTCCATGTACGACACCAACCTCCTCTGCACACTTGTGACACAGGCTTCACCAAACAATTCATCCCAGGGCACTAGAACAGCCATGCACGTGGTCTTTAGACGCAGAGATGTGATTGCGACCTCATCTTCGAAAGCGTCAACACCGCAGCCAGCTTTCGAACCCCTGATTGGCATCATCAGGCCATGCCAACGGACACCCAATGGTCGTAGCACAGGGACGGGCACAGCCTCCTCTGCGGCTGGAACAAACTGGAGCATGTCCCTCGAAGTTGGAGCTGCGGCCATGGCATGGGTACTATCATTGATGATGTGTTTGTCATCGAGGTCATCCTTTGAACACTTACCGAGTGACTGCTGTTCCAACTCAGGGACAACAGACGCAGACAAACTGTCGGCAGGCAAGGCATCAGCTGCTGCCGGCACGACCTGCGACTCTTCTTCCACAACCATGGGCTCTTTGTGAGAAACAACAACTGTTGCTGCAGAGCGAAGAATAGTCGAGGTCGGAGGCGGTGGAGGAACCTTAGTCTTGGCGAGCATGCTGTCAAGAGTCGCCTTGATTTCAGCCAATATTTCACTGACCGTCTTCTCCTCCTTTTTGGTAGTTGTTGAAGTAGAGGAGTCGACCACCACAGGACCATCGAGCATGTTGGAGATATGCCCTAGAGGCAATAATAAATATGGTTATTATTATATCTTTGTGTTTATGATAAATGTTTATATTCATGCTATAATAGTATTAACAAGGAAACATTAATACTTGTGTGAATTGTAAACTTAATTTGAAGTCCCTAGTATAGCCTCTATACTTCACTAGCTTGTTGATTGATTAATGATTGTGGTTTCCCTATCATGAACATTGAGATGTTATCAACAACAAGATCATATCGTTAGGAGAATGATATGGTGGACATACTCATATTGATAAGCGTAGCATAAAGATCAAGTCATTTCAATAGTTCAATTGCTATATGCTTTCTGATACATAGTAACCTAATTCCTTTGACCATGAGATCATGCATATCACCTTTACCGGAAGGATGCTTTGATGACATCAAACACCACACCGTAACTGGGTGGCTATAAAGGTGGCATTAAGTGTTCGGAAAGTATTGGTTGAAACACATGGATCAAGAGTGGGATTTGTCCATCCACATGACGGATAGATATACTCTGGGCCCTCTCGGTGGAATGTCATCCAATTAGCTTGCAAGCATGTGACTTGGTCACAAGGGATCACATATCACGGGAACGAGAAAAGAGTACTTATCAGTAACGAGGTTGAACTAGGTATGCGGAGATACCGACGATCATAACCTCGGATAAGTAACATATCGTGAGACAAAGGGAAATTGGTATCGTATGTAAGTGGTTCATTCGATCGCGAAGTAATCGTAGAAATATGTGGGAGCCATATGAATTTCCAGATTCCTCTATTGGTTATTGTTTGGAGAAGTGTCTCGATCATGTCCGCATAATTCACGAACCGTAGGGAGACACACTTAAGGATTCGACGTTGTTTTGAGTAGTTATGGTATTATGAGAAAGAGACCGAATGTTGTTCGGAGTCTCGGATGGGATCCGGGATATCACGAGGTGATCCGGAATGGTCCGGAGAATAAGATTCATATAAGGAAAGACCCGTTTCGGAGTTCGGGAATGATTCCGGTGTTTTCATCGGGGATATTCTAGAAGGTTCCGGATTGTCCGGCACTCCGGGGGGGGGAAGGGGTACATGAATGTGTCATTACATATTGGAATGATTGCATCATGTACTAAGTGTTCTTGCTGTCCCAAATATAGGATTAAATTGAATCCTAAAACAGAAAAGTCAAATGTCCAGTTTGAAAGTCAAACTGCCAAAACAAGAAACTGTGGGAAACAAGCAAGAGGAGTTGGAACCAACTTGGAGGAGGAGTCCCACTCCTCCAAGCCGGCGCCAGCCCTAGGCCGAGTTGGGGAGGGACTCCCTCCCTCCCCTGGCGCGCCACCCCCTCCCATCTATATAAGGAGGGGCAGGGCTCCCCTCCTAGACACAAGTTTCCACCTCTAAATTTCAGGTTTAGAGCCGTTTTGGTTTAGAGCTTCTAATTGCTTTAGCCAGCGGTTTAGAGCCTTCTAATTGGTGTGTCTAATTACTAGACCACTAATAGCCTCTCTCATAAGCTCCACCATACTCGCACCGGCTTAAGGCGAAGCCCTGCGGGATTTCCCCTCTACTTCCGGTACCACGCCGTTGTGCTGCCGGAATCGCGAGGAGAGTGCTACAACCTCCGCTGCCTGCTGGAACAAGGGAGAGGAAGGTCTTCGTCGAGTACCGAACGTGTGACCGACTGCGGGAGCGCTGCCGGAACGTGGCGCTGGAAGGATCGTCTACACGATCTTGAGATCGGGAAGAGTACGACTACATCACCCACGAGAATCTGCTCTCGTTAACCGCTTTGGAATCTTCGAGGGTGAGTTCCTCTATCGACTAGATGCTACAATCTAGTAGATAGATCTTGGCTTGTTTGTTTGTATGCGATAGAAAATTTTTGTTTTCCATGCTACGAACCCCTACAGTGGTATCAGAGCCGTGTCTATATGTAGATCTGTTGCACGAGTAGAACACAATGATCATTGTGGGCGTTGATACTTTTATTGTTGATTGCTTCTTGTGTACTTTGCATCTTGCGGTATGTTGGGATGAAGCGGCCCGGGCTAACCTTACATGACATCGTTCATGAGACTTGCTCCACGCTTGACATGCAACTTGTATTGCATAAGTGGCTTTGCGGGTGCCTGTTTCTCCTAGCATAGTATATATCCAATTCACAACGGGTGATTAACAATACTTGTGTCAACGTTGTGGTTCATGTTCGTAAGTTAGAACGACACTTATTGAAAGCCCCAAACCACGTAAAACATGCAAAGAAAGTAGAGGCGTCAAACTTTGTTTTGCAGGGGTGTGCTGTGATGTGATATGGCCATGATTGTGATTATATATGATGTATGCAATGTTCCTTATTGTAAGTTGGCAACCGGCAGGAGCCATATGGTTGTCTTTAATTTCTGTTAAGACCCGCGTGTCTATTCAAAGTAGTTGTAATAGTTGAAGCCGGTGGACGACAACCATGGTGAAGCGTCATTGACCTTGATGCAATGCCGGTGATGATGGAGATCATGTTCGTGTTTGAAGATGGAGATCGGAAGCACAAAGAAGAAAGGCCATATCATATCACATATTATGAATTGCATGTGATGTTAATCCTTTATGCATCTTGTATTGCTTAGTAGACGACGGTAGCATTATAAGATGATCCCTCATGCACATGAATTTCAAATCATAAAGTGTTCGCCCTTAGCTAGCACCGTTGCTAAAGCTTGTTGTTTCGAAGCACCACGTGATGATCGGGTGTGTTAGATTCCGCAAGTGTATACAACGTAAGCAAGCCAGATTTGCTTATGCGGTGGCTAAGGTTTGATCTTGACGAGCCTAGCATGTACAGACATGGTCTCAGGAACACGGATTACCGAAAGGTAAAGCATGAGTCATATAGTAGATATGATGAACATGATGATTGTTCGCCATTGAAACTATATCAACTCTCGTGATGATCGATGTTGATGTAGTGGATTTGGTTCGTGTGATCACTAAAACAATGTGAGGGATGTTGTTTTGAGTGGGAGTTCACCTAGTTTAATTTCATTAATTAATTTGAACTCAATTTGTCATAAACTTAGTCTAAACTATTGCAAATATGTTGTAGATCAATGGCAGCCCCTACCATCAATTTTAATGCGTTCCTAGAGAAAGAAAAGTTGAAAAACAATGGAAGCAACTTCGCGGATTGGTTCCGCAATTTGAGGATTGTCCTCACAGCTGGTAATTTGACCTATGTGCTGGATGCACCGCTGGGTGACCCACCTGCAGCTGATGCTCCCGATGAAGTAAAGAATGTTTACCTCGCTCGGAAGAATCAGTACTCCATAGTTCAGTGTGCTATCTTGTATGGTTTAGAATCGGAGCTTCAGAAAAGGTTTGAAGAGTCAGACCCATATGATATTGTCGAGGATCTCAAATTAATTTTTGAGACTCATGCGGCAATTGAAAGTTATGAAGCTTCTGAAAAGTTCTTTAACTGCAAGATGGAAGAGGGCAGCTCCGTTAGTGAGCATGTGCTTAAGATGTCTGGGCACGCAAACAAACTTCAAAGCTTGGGTATAGTGATTCCTAATGCTTTGGGGGTTTACCGCGTCCTCCAGTCATTGCCACCAAGTTACAGGAACTTTATGATGAACTACAACATGCAGAACATGAACAAAGAGTTGCCAGAACTATTTGCTATGTTAAAATCTGCAGAAGTGGAGATCAAGAAAGAGCACCAAGTGTTGATGGTCAATAAGACCACCAAATTCAAGAAGGGCAAGTCTAAGCAAAAGGGACACTTCAAGAAGGGTGGTAAGAAAGTTACCACGCCGACGAAGAAAACCAAGGCTGGACCAAAGCCTGAAACTGAGTGCTTTTACTGCAAGGGAGTAGGTCACTGGAAGCGGAATTGCCCAAAGTACTTGGCGGATTTGAAGAACGGCAACATCAAGAAGAAAGGTATATCTGATATACATGTTATTGATGTGTATCTCACTAGTATTCGTAGTAGTGCCTGGGTATTTGATACTGGTTCGGTTGCTCATATTTGTAACTCGAAACAGGTGCTGCAGAATAAACGGAAGCTAGCGAAGAACGAGGTGACGATGCGCGTGGGAAACGAATCAAAAGTTGATGTGATCGCGGTCGGCACGCTACCTCTTCATCTACCATCGGGATTAGTTTTATACTTAAATAATTGTTATTTGGTGCCTGCGTTAAGCATGAACATTATCTCAGGATCTTGTTTATTGCGAGACGGTTACTTGTTTAAATCAGAGAATAATGGTTGTTCGATTTATATGAGTAATATGTTTTATGCACATGCACCTTTGATAGATGGTCTATTCTTATTGAATCTCGATAGTGGAAATACACATATCAACAATATTGAAGCTAAACGTTTGAAATCAAGCGATAATTCGACCTATATGTGGCACTGTCGTCTTGGTCACATCGGAGTGAAACGTATGAAGAAACTCCATTCCGATGGACTTCTTGAATCACTTGATTTTGAATCACTTGAAAGATGCGAAGCATGTCTGATGGGTAAAATGACTAAGACTCCATTTTCTGGTATGATGGAGCGAGCTACGGACTTATTGGAAATCATACATACCGATGTGTGTGGTCCAATGAGTGTAGCATCGCGCGGTGGTTATCGTTATGTTCTTACCTTCACGGATGACTTGAGTAGATATGGGTATATCTATTTCATGAAACATAAATCTGAAACTTTCGAGAAGTTTAAGGAGTTTCAAAGTGAGGTAGAAAATCAACGTAACAAGAAGATTAAATATCTACGTTCTGATCGTGGAAGTGAATATCTAAGTTACGAGTTTGGCGAGCATTTAAAGAAGTGCGGAATACTTTCACAATTGACACCGCCGGGAACACCACAGCGTAATGGTGTGTCCGAACGTCGTAATCGAACTCTCTTAGATATGGTTCGTTCTATGATGTCACTTACAGATTTACCGCTATCATTTTGGGGTTATGCATTAGAAACAGCTGCATTCACTTTAAATAGGGCACCGTCTAAATCCGTTGAAACGACACCGTATGAATTATGGTTTGGGAAGAAACCTAAATTGTCGTTCCTTAAAATTTGGGGATGCGAAGCCTATGTAAAGAAGTTACAGCCGGACAAGCTTGAACCCAAAGCGGAAAAATGCGTCTTCATAGGATACCCGAAGGAAACTATTGGGTATACCTTCTATCATAGATCCGAAGGCAAAATCTTCGTTGCCAAGAATGGATCCTTTCTAGAGAAGGAATTTCTCTCGAAAGAAGTGACTGGAAGGAAAGTAGAACTCGACGAAGTTGTCGAACCTTCTCTCGAAATTGCGAGTAGCGCAGCACCGGAAGAAGTTCCTGTGGTGCCTGCACCAATAAGAGAGGAAGCTAATGATGGTGATCATGAAACTTCGGTTGAAGTTACTACAGAGCCTCGGAGGTCAACGAGAACTCGTACCACTCCAGATTGGTATGATTCCGTTATGAATGTCATGGTGGTGGACAACACCGATGACCCCGAGACATATGAGGAAGCGATGATGAGCCCAGATTCCAATAAATGGCAAGAAGCCATGAAATCCGAGATTGGATCCATGTACGAAAACCAAGTATGGACTTTGGTGGACTTACCGGATGGCCGGAAGGCTGTCGAGAACAAATGGATTTTCAAGAAGAAAACAGATGCTGATGGTAATGTTACTGTCTATAAAGCTCGACTTGTCGCAAAAGGGTTTCGACAAATTCAAGGAATTGACTACGATGAGACTTTCTCACCTGTAGCGAAGCTAAAGTCTGTGAGGATTATGTTAGCAATCGCTGCATATTATGATTATGAGATATGGCAGATGGATGTCAAAACAGCATTCCTCAATGGAGACATTGATGAAGAGTTGTATATGATGCAACCCAAAGGTTTTGTCGATCCTAAAGATGCTAACAAGGTATGCAAACTTCAACGGTCCATCTATGGATTGAAGCAAGCATCCCGAAGTTGGAATCAACGTTTTGATAAAGTAATCAAAAGTTTTGGTTTTATACAAACTTATGGAGAAGCTTGTATTTACAAGAAAGTGAGTGGGAGCTCTGTAGCATTCTTAATACTGTATGTGGATGACATATTGTTGATTGGGAATGATGTAGACCTTCTTAATAGTGTCAAGGAATATTTGAATAATAGTTTTTCAATGAAAGATCTTGGCGAAGCAGCTTACATATTAGGCATAAAGATTTATAGAGATAGATCGAAACGCCAAATATCATTGTCACAGAGTACATATTTGGACAAAGTTCTAAAGAAGTTTGGAATGGAAGAAAGCAAGAAAGGGTTCTTGCCCATGTTGCCCAATACGACCTTGAGTAAAACTCAAAGTCCAACATCGGCAGAAGATAGAGAAAGGATGAATAAGACTCCCTATGCCTCAGCCATAGGATCTCTAATGTATGCCATGCTATGTACTAGACCCGACATTGCATATGCTGTTAGTTTAACTAGCAGATATCAAAGTGATCCAGGAGTGGATCATTGGACAGCGGTCAAAAACATCCTTAAGTACTTGAGAAGAACTCAGGATATGGTTCTTTCTTATGGAGGTGATGAACAGCTCGTTGTTAATGGTTACACCGATGCTAGTTGGAACACCGATCCAGATGATTCTAAATCACAATCTGGGTACGTATTTATTTTGAATGGTGCAGCAGTTAGCTGGAGGAGTGCAAAGCAAAGCGTTGTGGCGAGATCTTCAACTGAATCAGAATACATGGCTGCTTCAGAGGCTTCACAAGAAGCGATATGGATGAAAGAGTTCATTACAGAGCTGGGTGTGGTTCCAAGTGCGCTGGACCCAATGTCTATCTACTGTGATAACATGGACGCCATAGCCAATGCGCAAGAACCAAGGTCACACAAGAAGCTGAAGCATATCAAGCTACGTTTTCATGCTATTCGAGAACATATCCAGGATGGGGATATAAAGATTTGCAAAGTACACACAGATCTGAATGTGGCGGATCCGTTGACTAAACCTCTCCCGAGGGCAAAACATGACCAACACCAAACTGCCATGGGTGTTCGGTATATTACCATGTAATCTAGATTAGATGACTCTAGTGCAAGTGGGAGACTGTTGGAGATATGCCCTAGAGGCAATAATAAATATGGTTATTATTATATCTTTGTGTTTATGATAAATGTTTATATTCATGCTATAATAGTATTAACAAGGAAACATTAATACTTGTGTGAATTGTAAACTTAATTTGAAGTCCCTAGTATAGCCTCTATACTTCACTAGCTTGTTGATTGATTAATGATTGTGGTTTCCCTATCATGAACATTGAGATGTTATCAACAACAAGATCATATCGTTAGGAGAATGATATGGTGGACATACTCCTATTGATAAGCGTAGCATAAAGATCAAGTCATTTCAATAGTTCAATTGCTATATGCTTTCTGATACATAGTAACCTAATTCCTTTGACCATGAGATCATGCATATCACCTTTACCGGAAGGATGCTTTGATGACATCAAACACCACACCGTAACTGGGTGGCTATAAAGGTGGCATTAAGTGTTCGGAAAGTATTGGTTGAAACACATGGATCAAGAGTGGGATTTGTCCATCCACATGACGGATAGATATACTCTGGGCCCTCTCGGTGGAATGTCATCCAATTAGCTTGCAAGCATGTGACTTGGTCACAAGGGATCACATATCACGGGAACGAGAAAAGAGTACTTATCAGTAACGGGGTTGAACTAGGTATGCGGAGATACCGACGATCATAACCTCGGATAAGTAACATATCGTGAGACAAAGGGAAATTGGTATCGTATGTAAGTGGTTCATTCGATCGCAAAGTAATCGTAGAAATATGTGGGAGCCATATGAATTTCCAGATTCCTCTATTGGTTATTGTTTGGAGAAGTGTCTCGATCATGTCCGCATAATTCACGAACCGTAGGGAGACACACTTAAGGATTCGACGTTGTTTTGAGTAGTTATGGTATTATGAGAAAGAGACCGAATGTTGTTCGGAGTCTCGGATGGGATCCGGGATATCACGAGGTGATCCGGAATGGTCCGGAGAATAAGATTCATATAAGGAAAGACCCGTTTCGGAGTTCGGGAATGATTCCGGTGTTTTCATCGGGGATATTCTAGAAGGTTCCGGATTGTCCGGCACTCCGGGGGGGGAAGGGGTACATGAATGTGTCATTACATATTGGAATGATTGCATCATGTACTAAGTGTTCTTGCTGTCCCAAATATAGGATTAAATTGAATCCTAAAACAGAAAAGTCAAATGTCCAGTTTGAAAGTCAAACTGCCAAAACAAGAAACTGTGGGAAACAAGCAAGAGGAGTTGGAACCAACTTGGAGGAGGAGTCCCACTCCTCCAAGCCGGCGCCAGCCCTAGGCCGAGTTGGGGAGGGACTCCCTCCCTCCCCTGGCGCGCCACCCCCTCCCATCTATATAAGGAGGGGCAGGGCTCCCCTCCTAGACACAAGTTTCCACCTCTAAATTTCAGGTTTAGAGCCGTTTTGGTTTAGAGCCTTCTAATTGGTTTAGAGCCTTCTAATTGGTGTGTCTAATTACTAGACCACTAATAGCCTCTCTCATAAGCTCCACCATACTCGCACCGGCTTAAGGCGAAGCCCTGCGGGATTTCCCCTCTACTTCCGGTACCACGCCGTTGTGCTGCCGGAATCGCGAGGAGAGTGCTACAACCTCCGCTGCCTGCTGGAACAAGGGAGAGGAAGGTCTTCGTCGAGTACCGAACGTGTGACCGACTGCGGGAGCGCTGCCGGAACGTGGCGCTGGAAGGATCGTCTACACGATCTTGAGATCGGGAAGAGTACGACTACATCACCCACGAGAATCTGCTCTCGTTAACCGCTTTGGAATCTTCGAGGGTGAGTTCCTCTATCGACTCGTTGCTACAATCTAGTAGATAGATCTTGGCTTGTTTGTTTGTATGCGATAGAAAATTTTTGTTTTCCATGCTACGAACCCCTACAGAGCATGCAATAAGAGGCAAGCGCAACAGACACCACCTCTTGGCTCGCTGTCTGGGTGAGATCAGGCTTGGGGGCGACTGCGAGCATGTTGTTCGGGGTGGGCTCCATGTCGTGGCACTCGACCGTGGTGACTGCTGCAGACCAAGCACTGTATGGTGTGTCGTTGTAGAAGTAGGCCGGGACCAACCCGTCGGGCGTTGTGATGTTGGTGTAGATTGGAGGCAGGTGCTCCACCGTGAGGAAGCAACAACCGTTGTACAAAGCTCGGCCATCCAGTGCATCGCGAGCTTGAGCTGCCTCCCACTTGAAACGGAACTGGACATAGACCTCCACCCCATAACTCCCGTCAGCCACCATCTCGTATGCACACAACACACACCAAGCATGATGACGATAGAACACTTGGCGCAGTGATTCCATGGTTAACTGCTGGTGCACGTGGCTCACCCTGGCATGAAGAACACCTTCTGGGCACAACAACTTGTGGGTCGGCATTTTGTCGAGTAGGTTGCAGGCAGAGCGGTTCGTGGTTGGCGAGAGGGAAAAAAATTCTAGCCAGATTTGAGGTGGAACGAGAGAAGATCGAATCGATTTGGGGGATGAATAAGTAGGGCAAGGTGGTGGAGATTGGGAAAAACAAATATGACTGGATTTGGTGGAGTGTATCAAATCAAGACTGATTGAGAACGAACTAATGGATTTTTTTTTTGCGGGATTGGCTCTGATACCAGATTGTTACGTTCCCAGTTCATACAACCACTCAAGGTGAAGGATTGACGAAATTCTAGATATCTGGAGCTAGTAGGAGAGACATGGGGTACACAAGGACAGAGAAATAGGGAGGAAGAAGGAGTCCGCCGCCCTTGCCAGGGTTCTCCAGTTCACGTTCTAGTTCCTCGATGCCCATCCTGTCGCCCTTGATCCCCTTTAAGCATAGCCCGTTGCCTTGTTCTGTTATCACGCCTTGGGCCTTTAGTCCCGACCGGTACATCGGCCCACATGGTCCATGACACTTATGTCCCCGGCTGGCTCTCCATAATTCCCCTCGGCCTTCTCTTACTTCTTAGCTCACGTCCCGGCTCTCCATAATCCCCCCCTTGGCATTCTCTTATTTCTTAGCTCACTCCCTTGCATCCAGTTTAGCTCACGTCCCGGCTCTCTATAATCCCCTTTGGCCAAGGCAGCCATCACAACACACTGGGAATTCAATTCCTTTGAGTCGACTTGCTGATACTCCAGTACCTTGCGAAGGTATATAAATCGGTATAGGTCAATCTAAGGGACCGAGGTGGGACAAAACGTGAGTGCTATTGTGCACCATGGTCAAACTTAATTAACTGAGCCGTCCTACACCTATGGATTGACATGGCAAGCACACGACCTACAAGCCCAGGCCGAGCTATATAGATATATAGAGGGTAGGTGGACGTTTTTTTCTGTGGAAACCTTTTTTTTACCGGTGGTACTTGGCTAGCGTTTTTTTTCTTTTGACATGTACGAGCAAGGGTGGCATGGTGGATATTAGTGGAAGGGCAATTTGGTTGTGATTCTTTGTTGAAACTTTTTTTTTGCTTAGGGGTGGCAGGGTGGGTAATATGTAATTTAGTGGGAGGGTAAATCGGTCTAAAAATGTGTTGCACCGAGAGAAACACTTCGTGCTTTATTATTAGATATAGATAGATAGATATAGATATAGATTAGATTAGATTAGATTAGAAATAGATAGTTCGGTTGATATCTGTAAGACTACTGGATATTTACGGCTACCGGTTTTGTCCCATATTCATGTGTCTTTTTCACGGTCCGGCATATCCCACAGTACCAGAGCAAAACCGTAAATTCAAGATGGAAAGCATATTGAAAGAAAACGATGTGGCCAAATCAGTATCTTTTGCCTTGTATATTTAGGAATTTCATCGGGAATGGTGAGTTCTAGAAAACCATATCAGCCGTCTCCAAATAATTGTTATAACGTTTATGACACCTTTTCTTGTGGAAGTGTTTGTTAGAGTACGTATATATGTGTAGGCTACGTGTATATGCATATGCTAGAGATAGACTAGGACTCTATATCTTGTACTCCAAGTCTTCGTCTACCCATGTACGTCTATATATATACTTCCCATAAGGTTCAAATCAATACACCAAAATATTAGGGATTCAATATTTTCCACATGGTATCAGAGCGGTTTGCCTCACGACGCCGATCCTAGGTTCTTCCACCACTTCCGCAACGCGCCGCCTCCGGGGAAATTACCCCTCGGGGACGCGGCACCCGGTCTTGATCAAAAATCGAATCGGTTCTTTAGATTAGATTATATCCAAATTTTCGAGATTCCCAATTCCATAGATTAGATCCAATTAAAAATTTCCTAGTTCTATAGATTAGATCCAATTATATCAATAAATCCCTATATCCAATATTCGGATCATCCGGCAAAGCACAAAATCATCTAAAGACGGTGTTGTCTCGATACGATCTGTTGCCATATCCCGGTGGCCGACGTTTCCGGCTGTGCGGACACCAAAGCAGCAGATGCGCATGACACATGAGCCTACACGCATGCAGCTCAACTGCCTATGCAAGGAGCTCCACTTTCGCATGTGGATGCACATGAGACTCTAAGATCCATGTCTACACTGATGCATGTGGATGCACAGGAGACTCCAAGATCCATATCTACACTGCTTTGTTTGCAAGGACTATTGCAAGGACTATGCGATCTGCTTCGACTCTCGCACGCCAGCTACATCAACACCGATACCAAGATCTGCACTGCTTCGACACGCGACTACACCGATATCAAGATCTACACTTTTTCGAGACACGACTACATCGACACCAAGATCTGCAGTGCATCAAACCGGACACATCGACCCGAACATCTACGTCAAGCTGTACGACTACGCTAGGCTACAAGCCAAGATCTTCGTCGAACACATCCACGGAGAAGCGACATTGACATCATCCACACGCCAGGCCGGTGTGGAACACTACTACGCCGACTTCTCCAACATCAAGACTTCGACATAATCGTCGTCACAAGGGACGCCTTCGAGCGGCGATCATCGCCGACACGCCTACTCCATCATCGCCGACACATCAACGCCAAGGTCGACATCCATGTGGTCTTCATCAACATCTTCGTCGACAAAATCGCCGCCGCCGCTATACCCGTCCACACGATGGACATACAACTACGACGCCCTCTAACAATACAACTGCAAGGCATGACGACGGCATCACCGCGTCCACGACCCCGACGACTGCAACAACAAACCGACATCACAATTGTGACGCCCCTACGGCCGCACATATGGTTCTGGCAAAACCTTGTGTGCTTGGTGACTTCCTCCAGTCCTGGCAAAACTGGTGGTCTCACTTATGACCGCGTCCAAGAGACGCCCCGACGGTACCTCTATAAGGTGCAAAACATCCACAACTGCAGCTTCGTTAACAACAACCAAAAAACGCAATTTTTTGCGCCTCCGGCACTGGCGGTCACATCACTACGACGACTACGACATCGACCATAGCTACATCACGATTGGCTACCTCGACATCGACATCAAGAACAACGTCTACAACAACTCAAGAACTCCAATCAACAGTGTCCGCCTCGTCACTTGCGTCCACGCCACTCCCGCTATGACTGCGTGAGGGAAGAAATGCACTAGAAGGGGACGCAGTCACTGCCCCTAGGTGCCAGCCATGATCATGTTCATGCATGTGATGATGACAAGGAGGTGAAGACGACGGAACCGCAAGACTTCAAATTCAGTCGCAAGCGTCCGCTTCACTCCCGCTCCGACCGAGGGAGAATGTTAGAGTACGTATACGCGTATAGACTAGAGATAGACTAGGACTCTACATCTTGTACTCCAAGTCTCCGTCTACCCCGTGTACGTCTATATATACTCTCCATTAGAGTCAAATCAATACATCAAAATATTAGGAATTCAATATTTTCCACAGTGTTAACCACGAAATTTCATGTATATATGCTCCCACAGAGAGAGTATCTAATTATGACACATGAATAGAACATGTGTTTTGTGGGACATAAAGGACATGAACAACAATGTCTAGTTACAAATGTATTATTCACTCGCGGTTGTACTCAAACAAGGACACTTACTATGGACTAGAGGGGTATACCATATTATGGTACTAATCCTATTTGGAACACAAGTTTAAACGACTTGAACACTTCTTCGTAGACAACCGAAGACAAAAATTTGGACGATCTCTAGTCTCAGTATGCATTATGACCGGCACCACCGATAAGTCGAGGAATAGAAAGTAGACCAAACCCCAATTTCTTACAATTATACCATCTCAAATATTTAAAGAGAAAATGATACAACTTAAACAAGAGGTATAGAGAGAAGTTCACTCAATTTTTTTTTTGCGGGAAGTACACTCAAAATATAACAATAAACCTATTCGTAGAAATATGCGGATTGTGAGATCAAGCTGTCGCATACAATAATTATTGAGACTATTTTATTTCCCAGCAGATATATGCTTTTTCAGTCACGTCACGTATGACAGTGTCCAAGCCGAGCTGGCCTGATCAGTTGTTTGACGCCGCAGCTGCAGCGGCAGCCATCTTTGCCTGCCTCATCTTGACGAACTCCACCATCCTGTCCACCTCCGGCAAGGCCGCTTTCGCAGCGTCGAGCTCGCCGAAGCGCGCCGCCCACGCGGCGAGGAGCGGGGTCTTGTCACCGCCCAAGAATTCCTCTCCGGACATCACCTCCGCCGCCTTCAGCCACGAGAGCTGGCTCCCCAGCGCCATGTCCACGAGCCCGACGCTGTCCCTGCCGAAGAAGCCCTTCCCGTCGGAGCACTTCGCGAGGGCGCCCTCCATGGTCGCCAGTGCCACGAATAGCGCCTTCTTCCCTTCCGATTTCTCCTCCTCCGTCTTGCCCCTGAACAGCATCGTGGTCCACGACGACAACACCTGCGCACCGCCCGCACATCATAGTCATCAGAATTCAGAAATTTCCCGATGCGGTGACAGAAATGACATTCAAGTGTCAAAAGCTAGTGAGCAAAAGAAGGAAAAGTATACCTTGTCGTCCGCGTAGGCGGCCCAGAAGCGAGCAGTGGCTCGTTCATACGGGTCGGCGGGGAGGATGGCCAGGCCGGCGAACGCCTCGTCGAGGTACTCCACGATGAGGTTGGACTCGCAGACGGGCACGCCGTTGTGGATGAGCACCGGTATCTTCTTGTGCACCGGGTTGGAGCTCAGCAGGAGCTCGCTCTTGCTGGCGAGGTCCTCCTCGGCGTACTCGTAGCTCAGACCCTTGAGGGCGAGCGCGAGCTTCACCTTGATGGCGAACGGGCTTGGCCATGTGCCGAGCAGCTTCAGGTCGTCTCCAACCGCCATGGTGCAAGATCGTGATCTGTGTGTACTGTGAAGGCTGAGATCGTTTCTTTCAGATTGTCTTGCGCTGGGTGCTTGTGGAGTTGATCTCACGGCAGGAGGAATTATATAGGGACTCGTGTTTCGCACATGGAAGGAAAACATCGTGCGTCACCCGTGATGCTGATTGGAGGCGAGCGTCAGCCGTGATGGAGAAGAAGCCTACTAAACTAGTAGGTGTGTAGTAAGTTCGCTTTGATTTGGACTCCTCTATCGGTCTCAACCTCATACCTATGCAGGTAGCATATAATGGAATAAAGAGGGTGTCAAGTGGGAATGTGGGATGGATGTCGACTTCAACAGATGTACTCCCTCCATATCTCAAAATATAAGTCATCTAAGAAGTAGTGAAAAGTTATTATCTTTGACCAAATATTTTAAAAAAGTATCTATATATACAATATTAAATGGACACATTAGTGATATACTATACTTTATGATGAATCTATTGATATAGATTTGGTATTATAAATATTTATACTTTTATGTATAAATTTTGTTAAACTTAAGAAATGTTGACTTTTGACTGATCCTTAAGCATCTTATATTTTGGAAAGGAGAGAGTATTATGCTGTTTGGAGACGAGCGCCGTGACGGAGAAGAAGCCTACTGAACTAGTAGGTGTGTAGTAAGTTCCCTTTAATTTGGACTCCTGTATCATTGTATCAGTCTCAACCTCTCATACATGCGTGATCCAAACTAATACATTCAGATTTGTCTATCTAGAAAATCTGAGTCTATATAGTTTGGATCAGAGAAAGTAACACATAATAGATGTCGACTTTCTAAAAGAGTTGTACTTCTTAAATTAAAGGAAACCACCCGCGCGCCAACGTGAGAAAATCAGGTAAGAGACGGCGATGTGGGTTTTGAAAAAAAACCATGAAAAGTAGAAGTTGATAAGGCCCACAAGTAATTACACTAGCAACTTATCTTTCCGCCAAGGTAACCCCTTCCAATATAATTTTCGAAAATAGTTAAGCCACTTTTTAGAGGAACATGAGTCTGAATGATGAAGTAGGTTTATGCATTTGATGACTTCAAAATATTTAAGAGAAATTCCTATATTTAGCTAGCTTGTGGTTATTGCTTCTCTTTTTAATAGGGATGGGTCCCGAAGGACGTACAAGATCCTTTATATTACTACTAATCATGCACGTGCCATACACATGTAACCTCACGAACATATATTCTTTTATCCTAGGTGAAATCATAAATAGACAATGAAACAATTTGAGGCTTGCGATCATATAAGTGGTGTAATGAACTACATAACATCAGAGTCTCGCATATATATCGACTAATAAATACATTTACTACTAGAACAACATTTTACTAAATCACGTTGATCATAGTATCCATGATCACAAAAAATTACGGTTCATCCTAATTCAGAAAATATCATATGAAAATTATACAAAAATATAGGAATGCATACTCAACCTGAACAAATACTTTTATTCTTTACAAATAATATACCCGTTAACCGTGCATACACTATTCTCAAAGTTCTTGCCTCCACCAAAGTCACACAACTCTGAAATCTTCCATCGTCGAGATCTTAGCAATATATTTACTCAGCATTAGAGTTTACATTGTCATTTACACCATTGTCTCCATGAAGACACCCAAGGTAATTCTAGAGAAACAACCGGCCTTCATAAAGATTGTCCCCTTGCTATAGACGACATCACAAGTGAGTTTATAGCATAAAACTACCAGTTTGCTATCCAAACTTATCGTATCATACCTTTTTATGTTTTCAGGACACGAAACTATCAGATTTTGGTCCGTTCTTTACAATTCACTTTAAACTGCATTTCACAGCGTCTTGACACGATTTCTGACCACGTGACCCCACCTGTCAGTATGACGTGGCTAGCCGCAGACGACTCTCGGTCACGGCCGTTAGCTCGATGTCTAAATAGGAGGAAACCGGCCGGCTAGGTCTTAGCCCCTCCCCCTCCCCCGCGCATCTGCATCCCCCTCGCGTCCTGAACCACTCCCCGACGATAGCGGCGTTGAATCCTGGCAGCGGCGCACATGACCCCAGCAGCGACGCACACGACCCCGACTTGGATCCATTTACTGGCGGCGTATACGGCTCCTCCAGTTCTCCTCCTCATCCTAACAAGCCGGTGGCGGCGGCAGCGTTAGCCTCGCCGGATCTCAGAGCGGCGACTGCCCTCTCCAAGGCCGTCCTCACATCGCCGTCTCCGAATAGCCACTGGCGGGGATCATCTTTGGGCGGTGTTGAGTAAGTATTCCTTCCTCTCTGCTCCCTATAAATTTCCTTGTCCTAGCTAGATCTGAATTAGAGGTACGTAGTTAATATAGAAGTGTATAATACCGTTTTTTTTGTAGTTTGGATGATGAAATTTGGGAGGTTTGGTTCAATTTTCCTAGTGTGGATAATCTGGAAAGAATAATAAGCAGGTCAGATATAAATGTACTGAACCTGTATGCACTGATAGAAGGACATGGGTGTAGTTTTAGAGATTACATTAGAGGGGGGATGAAAAGGCAAGGAAGGGATGGAGTTAGTAGACAACATGGAAAAGTTTGTGAATATGCTTGAACAATATGAGAACGCGCAGGTTCTTAAATTGTAAAGAGAGGTCAACTAGCTAGACAATAATCAAGGACAAATTAAATATGCATGGCTAGTTGGACTGAACAGTGTAGAAGTAGAAGCTCATTCTCAAATTGAAGAACCAGTTATGTTCTCAGTGGACACTAATGGAGTCACCTTCATTTCAGAAGAAGATTTTGGAGAGGAAGAAACTGTTTTTCCTTTGGCTGTTGACCTCTCTGAAGTGTTGTATCTTGGCACACAGTAGAGCTGCAACATGAAGAAGGGAAAAGAAATAATTCCCATTGAGGAAAATTCTGGTGATGAAGATTTCTTTTATCCTTGTCAATTTAATCCTGAAGATCATGACAGATATGTAGCAAGAGAACTGGAGTACATGCATGAGTTGAAGAATAAGAAGAAGAAGAAAAGAAGGGAACATATGATGATCCAAAGAGACTTGCACTACTGGAGAAGCTGAAGCAGTTGAAGAAGCAAAGAGAGGATCCTTTTATGCACATAGAAGGAGACTCGATAGTTCCACAAGAACCAGGGCAATCTTCTTCTACTAGGACATCAGTTGGGCCTTCTGCATCAAATCCCCCTACAACACCAAGAGCAACTAGGCCTTCTGCATCAGCTCCTCCAATAACACCTAGAGCAACGGGATCATCTACAAGGCCAAGAGCAGTAGGCCAATCTGCATCAACTCCATCTGCTGCCAGGAAAGGGGCAAGGGAAGGTTTTATTGCACCAAGAACGGCTGCTCTAGGAACTTCTAGGCCACCAAGATCAATCAAGCCCACTCGTAAGGTGAGATAATACCTAAGTGCCCGTGGGATTAACAACATGAAAATTGAAGACCCGAAGAAGATTATGTGATGTTGGCTTTGTCTTATGTTGCTATTTGTGTTGCTCCGAAGACTTGCTACTTATGTTGTTATTTGTGTTGAACTATGTCCTCCAAAACCTAGAAGATGCTTGTGATAAACCTATGTTTGTGGTAAACTATTGTGTGATGAACCATGTGCATTAATCATATGGGATGTTGAACTATGTTATGATGCTCTAGATAATGTTGGTTTGTTTTTGAAATATACTTTTAGTGGTTACACTATGCTCTAGATGACAAACCTAGAGATCCAGTTAATAGTGGTTACAATCCAACACATGGACACATTTTAACTGGTCAAACATTACAAGAAAATGGTTCATAACATAATGGTTTAACATTACAACACATAGTTCAAATGGTCAAACATTACAAGCATATGGTTCAAATGGTTCAACATTACAAGCATAATGGTTCAACATTACAAGCATATGGTTTAACATTACAACACATCACAAGCACTACCACACCAAGCACAATGGTTCAATACATCACATAAAAACATGGTTCAAATTAAGAAACACATAATAACACTACACATTTCATGGCTCATCACATATGGCCTTAATCATGTTGAGCTTATCCTTGGTCACAATATTGGCTTTGAAAAGATCATGAAGAGCATACTCTAACCTTTTCTTCTCCTCCTTCAAAATGCCTTTCTCATCTTCCCAACTCTTTTGCCGACTTTTCATAATCTCGGCTTGTGTGTTCTTAACATTCTTCAACTCTTCCAATTCATTCTTAAGAAACTCTACTTTTTTCTTCAGCATATACCTTTCCTTCACCACCAATCCAAAATCATTCTGATAGTTTTTATTCTCCTTGTTCATGGCCTTCAGGTTTTGATCCAACACCTTAGCCACGGTATCATCCATAAATTTTTTGACATCAGCTAACAGAGTTGAATGTTTCTTCTCAAGCTTATCCTTCTCTTCAGCCATTTCTTTTCACATCATTGTATTGTCATACCTCTCATCAATTCTTGCCGATTTACACTTGGTAGAAGTACACATATTTGCAAACGAAGAAATCATAAATATTTCCTTTCAAAAACATAAGGTCATTAAACGGATAAACCCATTTCATTCCTTTATTTCGTGTATCAATTTTGAGTACCCGACTTAGGTATGAAGCAACTCTTTAGGTTGAGACTATGATTATACCTGCACACGATATGGCTCGGGCTGGCTCGAGCCGAGCCAGAGAAAAGCTTGGGCTGGAGCTGGCGAGCTCGAGCCAGCTCGGCAGTGAGCGCAAGCTGCCTCAGTGGGCTCGGCTCGAGCCAGGCACGAGCTCGAGCCAGCTCGGGCAGGCTCGCGAGCTGGCGACGCCCAGGTCTAGGAAATCGAACCCAGGTCCGAGGAAAGCCTACTGTATGTGTTTTCTTTCAGTTTTTTTTTGCACATTTAGGCACTAAAATTGAAGATCCAATGATGCAAACAAAATTCTACGAAAGGAGATTACATAAATTCAAATATAGATGAATCCATTTCAACAATAAAACTGGAAAATAACAACAAGCAAGAAATTGACAATCAGGTTGCATCCTTACATTAACTTTTCAACATATAGCAACAACAAAGAAATTGACAACCATGGTGCATATTAGTTGCTAGTCACCACATCAACATTCAAGTTCCGAGTTCCATTCTCCAAACACAAACTCAAAAGGATAAGTTCCAACTTCTCCAACTTCCATTCTCCAATACCAACATCAACATGAGTCTACAAGAAAGAAATAGTTTAGTAGATGCTTTTCTCACCTCTCAAATGTCAAGGATTTTTGTAATTACCATTAGTTTCTAGTCACCACACTTATATGCAACTTGATGCTCTCCACATCCTCCTCCTCATCATCCATGCTTACCTCCTAAATATTAGAAAGTTAGCAATGCATATTACATTATATGACAATGAAACAAGATAGTAGAGAATGTGAGAGAGAGATGAGAATCATACTATCACATTCAAGTCTTTATGGGCACCCTTAATGTAGCTTCCACCACAAACCAAAGCTTCCACCATATAAGGTTTTAGAGAACTTCTATAGTCATCCAACACCCTTCCACCGGTGCTAAAAGTTGATTCCGAAGACACGGAACTAGCCGGAATAGTCAAGAAACGCCTTGCCATCTTTGCCAACACCGGATATCTAAGTGAATTCACTTTCCACCAATTAAGAAAGTCAAAGTTGGGAGCATTTTCCTCACCGACATCTTCTAGGTAGTTTCTCAATTCACTCTTTGATGATTTTGTGGAGGTGTTGGCACGCCAATTATGGAAGTCACTATCCGATGCCGGCATTGAACTACTAATTATAGGAGGCTTGGATGATGATGGGCCAACTTTTTTGGCTTGCTTATTTTCATTTTCATACTTCTCAAACAAGGTGAACAACTCATTTTCAACGAGATCCAACTCCGTTTCAGCCGTGAGCTCATCATAGAGCTCATTAAAGGCCCACCTTATGTACAACAACTTGTACCTTGGATCTAGGATAGTTGCAAGCACCATGACATTGATCTTTTCTTCCCAATACTTGTTGAACTTTTCCATCATCGCTTCTCCCATCTTCTTGTAGGTTGCATTCTTGTGTTTCATTGCTTTCACCAATGCAATCTTAATACTCACAATGTGGGGGTAGAATATGTTTGCCATGGGATATGTTTGGGCTGAAAATGCCGTAGTCACTTGAGATAAAGATAAAAGCATTGGCTCAATAAGATCAAACAATTTCCATTCTTTCTTATAGGCTCCCACTTGTAGTTGAGATCGGAAACGACATAATCTTTAAGTGCCTCTTTGTATGGAAGCCCCGTAGATATCATCTTGTAAGTTGAACTCCACCTTGTAGAGACATCTAGTGACAAGTGAGCACCAATTGTGAGATTTAAACCTCGACAAATCTCAACAAACTTGTGCATGCGAGGAACATATTTTTTGAAGTACTTCACGGTCTCTCTTAAGTTGTATGACAAAGGGTTCATACACGCTGTCCCATCTTGCACAACCAAATTGATGATGTGTGCACAACACCGAACATGAAAATAGATATCTTGAAACTTTGTACCTCTCTGAAACTTAAACTTTGCCTTCAAATCCTTGACATCAACATCATTGTTGGAAGCATTGTCTAATGTGAGGATATTACCTTGTTCTCTATTTTCCATTCAGTCACACACTCCCAAAGAGCATCGGCAATGACATGTCCACTATGAGGTGGGTCCAACTCCATGAAAGCTAGCACATGGGTTTGCATGATCCAATTGGCATCTATATAGTGTGCCACCACACACATATAAGATAAGGTTTGATTGCTTGTCCACAAATCCGTAGTGAGACTAACGTACTCCACATCCTTGAGTGCATCTCTAAGCACATCCTTTGCTTTCTTGTAGACCCTTAAGCCCTCGGCTCTAATTGCCTTTCGGCCAATGGATTGATAGAGTGGATTCAAATACCCCATCACAATGTTGAACCACTCATGTTCAACCATCATAAATGAGTAGTTATGGACCATTATCATCTTAGCAATGAGCTCCTTAACAATTGCTTGGTCAAACCCAACATCTCCCATAGAACTTTTTGCACTAGCATTGGTTGGCTTGAACCCAATACGCTTTTGGATCTTGACTCTCTCAAGATTTCTTAGGCGGTGCTTGCAAGCTTTCCAATGCCTATTGAGTGTTGATGTGCTTGAATCTTGGACATATGCATATAGTTTATTGCAATGGTTGCACTTTGCCTTCAACACTTGAGGCTTCACATGATTCGGATCATCGTCGGTGTGCACCATCACCTTCTCAAAATGATCCCAAGCCGGAGAATTCTCTATGACTTCTTTGCCTTGCTTTCTTTTCTTCTTTGGTTTGACACTTTCTTTATCTTCTCCCGAAGTAATATCCAATGGTTCTTGCTCTATTTCATCACCTTCTCCTAGAACCCCATCCACGGACATGGTGTCATTATGATCAAAAGAGTTGTCATCGTCTTCATCTTCATCATTGGGAGAATACGTTTCCTCTTCCACATCGGCATCTTTGTCACTATGTTGCTCCTCTTCCTCATGAACATCCATCTCCTCTTCCTATTAAAACAATTCAAAAAAAATTGCCATCAACAATCATGAACCATAAATTAGCATACAAATGATTTATATATTGACAAGTTACTCACCATCGATTCCGATGGTGATGCATGAGAGGTCTTCCGAACAACCGCGGGTTTCTTGAAATGTGCGATAGGAAGACGACGGGGCGGAGGAGGGTGTTTTAATAATTTTGCGAGAGGAATATCACTCGGATCAATCAGCTCGATGCTTGGGATCGCCTTAGACCGGGGCTTGCTGCCCTTGCCAGCCTTTCCTTTCATCTTACTCGACGTTGAGACTCCACCATAAAGCAAGGAGAGTGTCCTCTCCTTCGGTTGTTTCGGGTCCACGCGTGCTCACTACAAGCACATATTAGTACACAAATCAGTGCACAAATCACCACATAAACTAGAGTACAGATTATTATAACTACATGACAGTACCTATTGGCCACATACACATTTTAGTTGTACAAATCGACATAAATACTAGGTAGTAGCTATTTCATTGATACAAATCGGTATAAATATGTCCACAAAAAAACCATACGTGATGGTTGCTTCTCTCTACATGTCCTATATAAATCCTATTGCATCAAAAGAGAGAGAGAAAGGGGACGTCGGAGAGGGGCATACCTTGTTGTCACTGGCTGCTCGATCTGCCGGTTGCTCGCCTGGCGCTGCTGGGCGCGGCGGAGAGGGGCGAGCCAGAGAGGGGAGAGCCGGAGAGGGGCGCGGAGGAGAGGGGCGTGGCGGAGAGGGGCGACCAGTTCATCCGCCAGCCTTCGACATCTCATGGGCGCAGCGGCGACGACGCCTCCTAGTGACCTTCCTCGACCTAAACGAGACTGGATACGACCGCGACCTGTGTCTATCAATCTAGCAGGCCCATATTTTCTAGCCCAATCAATCTATATCTAGCATGCCCTCTTCTATTTGAAAAAAGAACAGCGAGCCAGACGAGCCGGACCGGGCCGAGCCTGAGCCAGCCCGAGCTGGCCGCGGTCCACGTTTCCAGACTTGGCTCGGTCCAGCGTCTCCAGCGGGCCGAGTCCAACTCGCGCCGGGCCGCCAAAGCTCGGGCCGAGCCCGCCAGACCGAGTGCAGTGTCCAGATATTAACTATGATATTAACTACACACCTACTAGTTTAGTAGGCTTCTTCTCCATCACGGCTGACGCTCGCCTCCAATCAGCATCACGGGTGACGCACGATGTTTTCCTTCCATGTGCGAAACACGAGTCCCTATATAATTCCTCCTGCCGTGAGATCAACTCCACAAGCACCCAGCGCAAGACAATCTGAAAGAAACGATCTCAGCCTTCACAGTACACACAGATCACGATCTTGCACCATGGCGGTTGGAGACGACCTGAAGCTGCTCGGCACATGGCCAAGCCCGTTCGCCATCAAGGTGAAGCTCGCGCTCGCCCTCAAGGGTCTGAGCTACGAGTACGCCGAGGAGGACCTCGCCAGCAAGAGCGAGCTCCTGCTGAGCTCCAACCCGGTGCACAAGAAGATACCGGTGCTCATCCACAACGGCGTGCCCGTCTGCGAGTCCAACCTCATCGTGGAGTACCTCGACGAGGCGTTCGCCGGCCTGGCCATCCTCCCCGCCGACCCGTATGAACGAGCCACTGCTCGCTTCTGGGCCGCCTACGCGGACGACAAGGTATACTTTTCCTTCTTTTGCTCACTAGCTTTTGACACTTCAATGTCATTTCTGTCACTGCATCGGGAAATTTCTGAATTCTGATGACTATGCTGTGCGGGTGGTGCGCAGGTTTTGGCCTCATGGGCCACGATGCTGTTCAGGGGCAAGACAGAGGAGGAGAAATCGGAAGGGAAGAAGGCGCTGTTCGCGGCACTGGAGACCATGGAGGGCGCTCTCGCGAAGTGCTCCGGCGTGAAGGGCTTCTTCGGCGGGACCAGCGTCGGGCTGGTGGACTTGGCGCTGGGGAGCCAGCTCTCGTGGCTGAAGGCGGCGGAGGTGATGTCCGGAGAGAAATTCTTTGGCGATGACAAGACCCCGCTCCTCGCCGCGTGGGCGGCGCGCTTCACCGAGCTCGATGTTGCCAAGGCGGCCCTGCCGGACGTCGAAAGGGTGGTTGAGTTCGCCAAGATGAGGCAGGCGAAGATGGCTGCCGCTGCAGCTGCGGCGTCAAACAACTGATCAGCCCAGCTCGGCTTGGACACTGTCGTACGAGTGACTGAAAAAGCCTATTTGTTGTGAAATAAAATAGTCTAAAAAATAATTGTCTGCCACAGCTTGATTTAACCAAGAGAAATCTTGAGGGACATTGTAGGGAATGAAAAGGTTATCGCTGCGTTAAAATCCATATTTAACACACATCACTCTTTCTCAAAGCTCCATTAATTACAAGAATTAAAATAAGCCAATCCATATTTCACACACATCACAATCTTATTGGTAGTTATCAAACCAGGTATGCATCAGGATATTTGTTATAACAAGGGAAAATTCCAGTAGGTCATCTAGACTAATATATGGAAGCAAAAAAGAGTAGATTTCTGAACAAATGAGTAAAGTGATTGACCAAACCTGGATGTTGCAGATATTTATAGCCATCAAGTTCAGATCTGAACACTGCAAAGGAACAAAATACAACACTAATGCGACAGTCAAACTTCCTCGTACTCGTCTTCACCTTGTTTCTCCAGTAAATTGCGTCCATCCTTGTCAACACCGACCGCGACCGAGCAATCATGAAAAACATACCACCCAAACTTGCATCCTCTTCACAATCGACATCTTCCCCCACAACAACACCGCCAGTCCTGCCACTACAGGAAAGAATCAAGGTGCCGACTGCCGGCCGGCTACGCCAACGGCCAAATGTCGGGACCGTCGGCGTAGCTACCTTCCTGGCCAGCTGACCAGCCTGGCCGTCGGCGTAGGGACGGCCGTCGGCGTAGGTGACGGTGCCGAGGGTAGCCGTCGGCGTAGCGTGGCCGTCGGCATAGTACAGAGGGCTGTGCCGACGGTGGCCCTCAGCATAGGTACAGCCTTCGGCGTAGCCCCAGTTTAGACACGGCGATGGAAACGGCGTTAGGCAGACAGGCTGTGCCGATGTCCTGGCCGTCGGCACAGCTCTTTGAAATTTTTTGTTTGGTCTGTGCCGCTAGGCCGTCGGCGTAGGTTTTCAGATTTTTTTCCTTTTATCTCATTATTTTTTGAAAAATCATAACTAAATCATTCTAATTCAGAAAAATACAAATAATATATCAAAATTTACAGAAAAAAGACCTTACACATTTATAAAAAAAATAAGTGAAACATAAAATATTATATATAATTTAAAACGGGTATTATAAATTCAAAAACGATCCAAACAACGTGAAACCTTCGTGTGGTGTCATATTATGTGACATAGTTAGAAGAAAAAATATCAAACTTGGTATATTGATTATGTCTCAAAAAAAACTTCACAAAATGACATATCTCGTTCGAGGTTTCTTGGCTTTCGGGTCAAATGAGCAATGTTATGGCTAGAATGAAGGCATAGTTTGTGATAATATGTCCATATTATGCATAAGTATGCATCATGGGATGACGAACAATATTTCAGGAGAATGTTTTCCTTTTCGTCGCACCAAAAAGTCGTTTTCCATTTACCGAGTGCAAAATACGGACGGTTTTGTGAAGCAACTACCAAATGGCTAATTCAAAATACTACCGTCACATTTTTCAAAAATACTAGACCACCTTACATGAATAATTTCATAACACGGGGATCTTAAACATTTCCGTCTATCCTTGGTGAAAAAGACAAATTCATGCCGAATCAGTAGGAAGTGGGTCAGATATGAACTACATGTACATGATCGGATGCTTATGATTTTTTACAAAAATCATTTTTAGGTTCAAAATATGTTGTTTCATCATAGATCCACTTCAAGTTTAGCGAGTCTTAGCACCGAGATAAGAATCTTCATGTCCGCCCTTCGACAAAGTTTAACGATATTTTAAAACGGACATCATAAATTCAAAAACGATCCAAACAACGTGAAACCTTCGCGTGGTGTCATATTATATGACATAGTTAGAAGGAAAAATATAAAACTTGGTATATTTATTATGTCTCAAAAAAACCATCACAAAATGACCTATCTCGTTCGAGGTTTCTTGACTTTCGGGTCAAATGACCAATGTTATGGCTAGAATGAAGGCATAGTTTGTGATAATGTGTCTATATTATGCATAAGTATGCATCATGGGATGGCGAACAATGTTGCAGGAGAAAGTTTTCCTTTTCGTCGCACCAAAAAGCCGTTTTGCATTTACCGAGTGCAAAAAATGGACGGTTTTCTGAAGCAACTACCAAATGGCTAATTCAAAATACTACCGTCACATTTTTCAAAAATACTAGACCACCTTACATGGATAATTTCATAACACGGGGATCTTAAACATTTCCATCTATCCCTGGTGAAAAAGATAAATTCCTGCCGAATCGGTAGGAAGTGGGTCAGATATGAACTACAGTTACATGACCGGATGCTCATGATTTTTTATAAAAATCATTTTTAGGTTCAAAATATGTTGTTTCATCATAGATCCACTTCAAGTTTAGCGAGACTTAGCCCCGAGATAAGAATCTTCATGTCCACCCTTCGACAAAGTTTAACGATATTTTAAAACGAGCATCATAAATTCAAAAACGATCCAAACAACGTGAAACCTTCGCGTGGTGTCATATTATATGATATAGTTAGAAGGAAAAATATCAAACTTGGTATATTGATTATGTCTCAAAAAAACCATCACAAAATGACCTATCTCGTTCGAGGTTTCTTGACTTTCGGGTCAAATGACCAATGTTATGGCTAGAATGAAGGCATAGTTTGTGATAATGTGTCCATATTATGCATAAGTATGCATCATGGGATGGCGAACAATGTTTCAGGAGAAAATTTTCCTTTTCGTCGCACCAAAAAGCCGTTTTCCATTTATCGAGTGCAAAAAACGGACGATTTTGTGAAGCAACTACCAAATGGCTAATTCAAAATACTACCGTCACATTTTTCAAAAATACTATACCACCTTACATGGATAATTTCATAACACGGGGATCTTAAACATTTCGTCTATCCCTGGTGAAAAAGACAAATTCCTGCCGAATCGGTAGGAAGTGGGTCAGATATGAACTACAGTTACATGATCGGATGCTCATGATTTTTTACAAAAATCATTTTTAGGTTAAAAATATGTTGTTTCATCATAGATACACTTCAAGTTTAGCGAGTCTTAGCCCCGAGATAAGAATCTTCATGTCCACCCTTCGACAAAGTTTAACGATATTTTAAAACGGGCATCATAAATTCAAAAACAATCCAAACAACGTGAAACCTTCTAACTATGTCATATTATATGACATAGTTAGAAGGAAAAATATGAAACTTGGTATATTGATTATGTCTCAAAAAACCCTTCACAAAATGACCTATCTCATTCGAGATTTCTTGGCTTTCGGGTCAAATGACCAATGTTATGGATAGAATGAAGGCATAGTTTTTGATAATGTGTCCATATTATGCATAAGTATGCATCATGGGATGGCGAACAATGTTTCAGGAGAAAGTTTTCCTTTTCGTCGCACCAAAAAGCCGTTTTCCATTTACCGAGTGCAAAAAACGGACGGTTTTGTGAAGCAACTACCAAATGGCTAATTCAAAATACTACCGTCACATTTTTCAAAAATACTAGACCATCTTACATGGATAATTTCATAACACGGGGATCTTAAACATTTCCGTCTATCCCTGGTGAAAAAGACAAATTCCTGCCGAATCGGCAGGAAGTGGGTCAGATATGAACTACATGTACATGATCGGATGCTCATGATTTTTTATAAAAATCATTTTTAGGTTTAAAATATGTTGTTTCATCATAGATCCACTTCAAGTTTAGCGAGTCTTAGTCCCGAGATAAGAATCTTCATGCGTGCCGTTTTAAACGGGCAAATGAAATTATGATAAGAATCATGACATAGTTTTTGATAAGTTGATATTGATATCATATTTGGATTCCTCTCATTTTTCTAATCAATTTAGACATATTATTTGCCGAATTACGATTTACAGATTTAAAGATATTAATTATTCCATATTAAATAAAAAATACAAAAAAATAAAATCATTATATTTTTATTTGAATTCAATAATATTTTTATTTATTCATTGTTGTTTACTTAAATAATTGCTTGTAATTTTAAAAAATACAACCATATGACACGATGATATAAGAGTTAATAGGAATGATATCATAGTATTGACAACAATGAGTAAATTGCTTTGCGGGAAGAGATTCTGAAGGAACGAGGAAGTTAAGCGTGCTAGAGCTAGAGTAGTGCTAGGATGGGTGACCGAACGGGAACTTTGTCTAAGACTGCAATTTAATCAATTATTAACTATAAATAGTATTAAAATGATTAAATCGGAAGATTAAGGAGTCAAATAATTCAAAGATTTAAAAAAATAAAAAAATAAAAAAAATTAAAAAAATACTTTAGGCTATGCCGACTGCCTGTCCGTCGGCGTAGCTCCAGGCTGAACCGTTAGCCAAGACGGTCGTTGACTGACACGCGGGGCCCACTGAAAGACGCTATGCCGAGGGGGGAGGGATGTGCCGACGGCCACGAAGCTGTGCCGACGAGGACGTATGCCCAGGGAGCTACGCCGACGGCCACCGTCGGCACAGCCTGTGCCGACGGCAGCCGGCCGTCAGCGTAGCAAATCTTTCATGTAGTGTGCTGCCCCGCGCCACGCTCAAAACACGGCCAAGAACGATATCCTCTTCACGACCAACGGCATGCTCTCGTCCTCCCTGTTATCAAACAACTTTGTTGGCAATTCCTTCATGTAAACCAGTAAACAGAAATAATTTGCATGTTCATACAGAAAGGTGCTCCAAAAAAACATCAACTGAAAAACTTACATAAAGGCGGTCCATGAAGCAGATTCTCACCTACAATTATCATACTAGGATGGTATTTTTACTATTGAAAAATTTACAGTCCATGTAGTAATGTTTGCTAATGTTCTTGACATTCAAAAACACCACTTTCAACTCGCTGAACCAGACCAGTTTTCAAGTCATTATAGTGCAAGATGCTTGTGCCGGAGTTGTGAAAATAAACAATAAGTACCTCCAAAAGGAATGTAGATATTCTTCTCACACATCAATATCTGGTTGCACACCAGAGCTGGTACATCCATAGCTCTATTAAATGGAGTTACAAGACTTAGCGATGCGAAAATATATATCAAAGGCTATTAAGATGCGTAATAATAGTGTTCTTAAGAAAACCTGGATGTCTACACCTTTGTTAATATTAAGGACCTTCAGACCAGCGAGAATCAGTCAACGATCTAAGTTTTCAGTATCACATGCTGATAGCAATACAAACAAAATATGATGTACATGTAACTGATATTTAACGGTATATATGATATGCTCTGAGTTACCTGTTTTTAGGATGCACCTAAAGGAAAGCATACAAAAACCGAAGCCTTGTATGATTAAAAAGGTAACAAAACTTTGGGTATTTTAGCACGTATGTGAAATTGACATGAATTTTGAAACACCAGTTGGGAAGTTGAACTCACACGTGCAATCAGAACATCAGGTCTTGGGATAGTAAGTATAGCAATATTCTGTTTTTACTTCATGAATATATTGTCTTAGAGTAATTGTGTTGGGACAGAAAGTTTGTTAAATGAGCTTCTGTGTAGCCCATGCAAACAATAAGAGAACAGTTTCTTCACCAGTGAATGACCACAAATCGGGAAACCAATGCCCAAACCTTAGAGCCACACGAAGGAAAGGACAAGATAAACCGGCAGAAAGAGAACACTTTCCTAACCACTGGATGACCACAAATCGGAAGGGTTTTAATTTGCGGCCCGAAAGTTGAGGCGTCAAGGCATAGCGGGGTTGAGTTGCTTGTTATTGGATCGAGCTACCCATAGTTGGGTTGCCAATTTCCTAAAGGGTCCTTTTGGCACGAATTCAACATAATTTTTGAACTTGAAATGTCACGCTAACGCTTGTCAAGTTGCCCCTCCCCCTTGTCAGTTTTGATTGTTATGTCGCTGCCATCGTGACTTCCATGTAGACTTGCAGCGTTTACGCCCTCATACATTCCCCGTTTTTCTTGATGTCGCCTTCTTCTTCTCTAGAGCGGTGATCTGTGGTCGCGGCCATGGCACGGAGCTGGGAGGCCAATTCCTTCAGGGACGAGATCTGGCACCCGACCGAACCTACTCGGCCTCGCCCTCCTCCCCCAAACCGGAGCTCGCCCTCTCTATGGCCGCACCCATGGAACGGCGCCGGCAAGATTTCATTCCCGAAGGAGATATGTCACCATGCCAAACCTTCTCGGTCCCGTTGTCCTCCTCCTGAATCGGACCTTGATGTCGTCATGGTCGCAAACGCGCAAGCCACCGCGTCTTCCTCTCTGAACCCCGAGGCCAAATGTATTGTGTTTGGCACAACGCCAACAAGGTGAATTTCCATCCACTTCTCTTCTTGTGGTTGGGGTAGAATAACATGTACAAAGATGTTGTTTACTAGATTTTCCTTTGAGATTAGTACCTTCGTGATGAAGAAACAAAGAGAACTTAAATGGAATGATGATAAAGACCATGCTCTGTACTTTGCATTGCATCACCAAGGGCTCATGGACGAAGCTTGTTACCAAGAGAGTGGAGTTCAACATCCATTGCCAAAAAATGGGAACAAATCCATGAGCGATTTAATGCAAATTCAAGAAGAGAAGCTAGATCCATGTCATCAATCATGAATAGGTTCCACACCTCTAGTGATGCGTTCAAATGCAAACACCATGTATCATTCATAACCATAGCACTTTCGGCAATGTTGCTAGCTATTTGTATGAGCTATCCATTTTATATGCCGGTGACACCTTGATTTTCCTAGATAGTAATCTTGAAGCTGTAATTAACTTGAAGTGGTTGTTGTCTTGTTTTGAGAAAAATGTCTGGTATGTGCATTACCTTTGTCTGTTCTATGCTGCAATTCGGTTGTTCGGCACAGGAAAATAAAAGTTGGGCACATTAATTAGTGACCAAGCTAGAGTCGCACACAAATATAGCCTTTATTGAATATTACACAGATAGGCCTAACTTTCTTGCATAAATAGTCTCTTAACTTATTCTTACACAAATAAGCAAAACTTAGTCTTACACAAATAATTGTATTTAAGTCTTGACCAAAGAAGCATTATTTTGTACAACTAAGGGGGAAACTAAAGATAAAGATAAATGGTTCTTCGAATCTACTAGTTGAGTACTAGTTCCCGAGTGCTGGTGGCACCGTCGGAACGAACCAGAACACTGCGTTTGGCCGTGAATCATGTCCAAAGTAATACAACCCCACTGATAAGCCAATGCCAGGCCCCTTGATGTGCATTTGGCTCTAGGTCGAATCTGGAGGGACAACATGATATGTGTGCGAGTGTGTAGCAAACACACAGTTTGCTTTGAACACTAGAAGTGTTGGCACCTCAGCAATGATACCAATATGTTCCTCTTGGACTCCAACAACAACCTTAGATTGTTCGCCGTCGACACCAACATCAGCATGAGAAAGTACTTCGTTAGCTCCACCACCACCGCCAGCTACAACAACAGCAACATTACCTAGTTCTTCGTCAACTCCACCACCACCAGCAATAGCGGGACCTAGGGCTGCGTGAGCAATTACTGGTTCAACAACTCCAGGGGCTCGGAGGAAGAAAGGATAGTTGATCCCAAGAAGCGCAGGTTGTCCCTTTAGATTCTAAATTCTGCTCTATACTTGTTCTACCGGGTCTTTGTATGGACATGCATACCTCGATAAAATGTGACACCTCAGCGATGGGTATGAAGAAAGTAGTATTCCCATATGGTCTATTGTATCACCAACGATGTTTGGTGCTCTCCTGTATGAATCCACATGAGTTCATCATCCTGTTTTGCGTCGCCTCTGAGAGGTTCTAGGAACTAGCATCGTGATCTAAGATCAGCATGTACTACTACATCTTAGATCATTAGACCTTGAATGACACGCGGGGCTGCGTGTGTACATGCGTGTTACTTATAGTCAATATGATGGTTGCTAACAAAGCTTGAAGTGGAATTTTGAATGATATTTTACATGCTATATGACAACATGACTCACCCCAGGTGAACGACTCCCAAACTCATACGTCATCACTAGGTTCAATGACCGAGTAAATGTGATGTGGTGTGTGATGACTACAAGTGCACAGGTCAATTGAAGCTAATTTCAAAGTAAAAGTATCGAATCCATAGAGAGATATTGGTAAAAGTCTTTATGTACCTCGTTACTATCTACCAAAGGATACTTATAAGCTGACTTTGATCTCAAGTAAGGGTGTTTGAAAGTTTTTTGATTGTTTGCAGAAAATTAATTAAAATGAGTAAAAGAAAGCAAGTAACAAGGTCATATGAAAGCATGGTTGAATTCAGTAGGGCTAAAATGTTTTTGGGGATGTAGGATACACCACTAGTAGGATATTATTATTATTAATTAAGATAATATACTTCTTGTGTCATGAGATATGTGAAGAGAGTTCCATAATAAGATGTTCACTACAAGGCTCGTAGGAAGCCACTTTGTTGAGCCAAGAGCGAGGTCACCTCTAAATAACCACTGCGATGTCTGAGAGCAATCACCCATATAAACCACCGCAATTAAGGGTTTCCCGTGGAAATCATAATTAGCTTAGGGACTCTCTCTATATCCTCCTTTGACCGTGTAGGTTATTAGCCGGCACCAATTGTCATGAAGCTATTCCATGCACGATCCCAAACACGTCCAAAGGATTTATACCTCCCTTTAGTTCCGAGGGCAAATGATATGTGGCTGACTACACATACCATCTAAACAGAGAGATAAAACACAAATCATAAATCTATCATAGACCGGTCAGTCATATGGACACAAGAATAGACCATCTTTATTGCAAGTTCATAATAGTGCTAGGGTTTCTCCATCTCCCCAAGAACAAACAAACTACTCACACATGGAATCAATCAACAACATCATCCTAATCAAATGGATGGATAAAAGTACGGAGGTAGATCTAATGCAAAACACAATTGAATTTGGAATTGCAACAAGATCTAATAGATGAGATATGGGGGTAGCGATGGTGATGAAGATGCAGCGGTTGATGGTGAAGGGGATGATGCGATGTCCTCCAATGATCCATGAAGCGACAAGGATTTTCCCCTAGCCAAGTTCCTCCTTCAGATCCCTCTCAGATGAGGTTTTTCGTGGTTTCCGGTGGCTATGTATGTCGGATCTCTCTCTAGTATTTGCTAGGAGGAAGTATTTGACAAGGCGGACACGCTGACACGCAGTAAGGGCATACGGTATGGGCGGGTTCCGCTCGTACCACTGGTTTTTATCGGTGTTGATGACTTCCCCTCGTTTGGTGTTCTCCCGTGTGCGAAGGTAAATCCATAAAATGACTTTTATATCACTTAAAAATATCATATTATAGTGTAATATGACAGTTCCAATTGATATGTTCATATATGAATTAATGATTTGACATCATGTTGAAACAAGGACAAAAAGGTGCATGCAAACATAGTGAAATACAAAGATCCCTACTCTGTTTATGCAAAAACAAAAGGTAAATATGCTTCAATTTTGGACTCATCAACTCCCCCAATCTAGGTTCTTGCTCGTCCCCGAGCAAGATGGTGGCTTATGGACAAGATCATCATGTTCATGAGGCACGAGTCATTATAATAAATTAGATAGAAATTGAAATAGGAATACAACATCAGATGTATAGATACTTCGAGGGTATTATCATACCCTTACACATCACATACTTAGAGGCCTCCACACCCTTTTAGTATTAATGAAATTATAAGAAGCTTCTAATGATTTAACATATCACATAATCATAAAGTTTAAAATAATTGAGCACTATATTCAGTAATGAAGATTCATGGGACATGGAGATTTGGCTCCCAGAGCTAAATGCACCTATTATGAAAAATGCATTTTATATAAATTTTAAGATATTGAAAAATTTTGAAAAAAAAATCTCGGGTGTGTGTCCGGACATTCTGTGTCCTCACAAAATTTTGAAGTGAGAAGACATTTTTTGAGGTCTGTACAAAAATACAAAAAATGTCTTGTGAAAAACTATTTTGCAACACCAAATATTGTCTTTTTTTACACAATCCACATAATTTTTTTTTTTGTGAAACTTGGTGTACGAACATAGAATGTCAACATGTATAGACGAATATTTTTTTGAAATTTTCAAAAATTTGAAAAATATCTTTTTGGCAGTGGGTGCATCTACACCTATGAGCCAAAGTGGATTTCCGAGATTCATGATCATTCTTTTCCTTTCATCTTTTCTTTCAACCTGTTGATTCTTTTGGTAGCTGTGCTCTCTCTTATTTCTTCCTTTCTCATCTTTTCTCTCTCTCTCTCTCTCTCTCTATATATATATATATATATATAGCTATTTGATCATGCTCACTACTTTTATGGATTTCAAAACTCATGATTATAATATTATACCAAAATTCTTCTTCTCATAGACTAATCAATACTTCTATTGGTGTGGAAGTCCCTAAAATCATGACAATTGTACAAGTATTATAACACTCAACCTAGTTCAATCATATAATATAATAATCATGAATCAAAAGACAACTTCAAATACCATAAAGTCTTGTAATTCAACGGATATAAATCTTCTCTTTAACAAAAGGAGCTCGAAGTTGATGCAACTAATGCAAATTATGGAATTAAAATCTAACATGCGTGCAGGAAAGTAAACATGCTAAGAACTATAAGATAGATTACAAGGTTCTCACAGATCCCCCAAGCTTGGAATCAAACTAGGTGGAATAAATAATTCCTTGCAGTTACTTACTCCTTCTTGGGCGTGAAAAATTCATCATATGCCTCTTCTTCATCCGCCTTGAGGCTGCAAGCATGAGCAATACATGCAAATCGGGTGGACATCTCTATGATGCCGACATGCAATTCAGTAATTATTTTTCTCAGCGTCTTCCTGTCATCGGTCATCTCCATAATAATCTTGGTCAGAAGTTGCACTCTACCATCAATGTCATCGACCCTCTTTTCTAGGTCTTTACCCATCATCATGTAAGAGTCCACTCCTTCCCCAATAGTTTGGACACAAGATTTGGAAATCTTCTCAAGGTTCTCGATCTTTTCTCAAATCTCATCGTGTTTTCCTTCTTTTCGAGAAGAGGATCTAGGAGGATATTTAAGAGAAGATCCATGAAGGTTATACATGTAAGGGTTGAGTGGAGACTCTCCCTTGATATTCCATTGTTCCACGTGCCTGAGCATCTCCAACTTGTGCGGAAACATATCTTCCCAGTTGGGGAGTGGAACCACTTGCGAGGGCTTGTGAGACGAGGAGGATGAAATATCCCTCCCGAATCCCTTCATCTTGGCTTGCACTTCGGAAACATCCTCCTTCTTGGTCCAAATCTGCTTGACATGAAAAGGCTGCATAGTACTTAAGTAATCAAGTGATATCTGATGTTTCATTGTAAAAGGGAAGAAATAAAACTCGAGATCTGAGATATAATGGTGAAAGACAAAACAAATAAAAGAGAACCTTGGATAAAAGGGGCATAGTTGGTCACAGGTAACGGTACGGGCGGGTCCCGTCCGTACTAACGACTTACCGACTTACTTCTATTTTTTTGACACAAGAATACAAAGTCTAAACGAGGAGGAAAACAGATCCGATGATGACCTATGGTATGGGCTCATATGCACGTACTGTCCGGTCATACCGAAAGGCGAAAAAGAGTATGCAGGGACCTGAACCTTTAACGACCACTGGTTTGGGCGCGTCTGCCCGTACAACCCACCTGTACTAGGTCAAAAAATAGTTAAAATAAATCATAAAAATAAAAGATAAGCAAAGAACGAGGCGAAACATGCTGAAAAGATTCCAAACCAGCAAAGAAAAATGCATCAACTTAAAATTTTGTTACCTCACTTTATTATATTACTCGTCTGAAATTTAGGAGATTAGCTTAAGCGTGTTAACTTTTCCAACTCTATAATGTTTTAAACTTTGCCCATTAACGATCCAGGATGAAGAAGAGGGTGTACTATTTTTTAACCTTACTGCTCCCGAAGGGTATGATTCTTCGACTTCATAAGGTCCTTTCCACCTGGATTTTAATTTACCTGTAAAAATCTTAAGCCTATAATTGTAGAGAAAAACTTTATATTCAGATTTAAATTCTTTGTCCTCTAATTTTTTATCATGCCATTTCTTTACCTTTTCTTTGAATATCCTAGCACTTTTATAGGCCTCATTTCTGAGTTCATCCAAAGCATGAATATCTAAGAGTCATTTTTTTCCAGCAGTTTTAAAATCAAAATTCATAGTTTTGATGGCCCAGTGAGCCTTATGCTCAAGTTTTAATGGAAGGTGACAAGTTTTACCATAAACCATTTTGTATGGTGTCATTCCATAGGATTTTTGAAAGCTGTACGATACGCCCACATCGCATCATTAAGCTTCAGAGCCCAGTCCTCTCTTGACCTGTTCACCATATTCTGAAGTATGACTTTGATTTCCCGGTTAGATAAATCCACTTGTCCACTAGTTTGAGGATGGTAAGGTTAAGCCACGCGGTGGTCGACTCCATACCTCTGAAGTATCTTTCTAAGAGTACCTTTCATAGAATGAGTTCCACCATCAGTAATTAAAAACCGAGGTACTCCAAACTTGGGAAAGATGATGTCCTTGATCATCTTAATGGAAGTAGCTGCATCTGCATGAGAAGTGGATATAGATTCTATCCATTTAGTAAAATAGTAAACAACAAGAAGAATATGAGTATAACCATTAGAGGGGACAGATGATCCCATAGATCCATTCCCAAACATCAAATGCCTCTATTACTAGGTTATATTTCATAGACATTTCCTGTCTTTTTCCAATATTAATCATACATTGCCAAGCATCAAAATTCCTAACATATTAATGAGCATATTTAACTAGGGTGGGATAGAAGAATCCTGATTGCAAGACCTTAGTTGCAGTATGATCACCAGCGTGATGTACTCCATAAGGACTATCATGATAAGCTTTGAGAATGGCTCTTACCTTGTGCTCGGGTACACATTTCCTGATTATCATGTCTATACCATGCCTGTATAAGTAAAGATCGTCCCAAAAGTAATGTTTTAAATCATTAAAGAATCTCTTTCTTTGATTGTAATCCATCCCTTTTGATACAAACTTACCTACAAGGAAATTAACATAATCTGCAAACCAAGGGTCATGAGGCTCTATAACTGCAATATATTCTCATGGCAAAGATTCGTTAATAGGAACGAGGTCCTCTATGATACCTTCCATTCGCGATAGATAATCGACAACGGGATTATCCTTACCTCTCCTATCCAATATTTGTATGTCAAATTCTTGTAGTAACAAGACCCATTTAATTAGACGGGGTTCGTCATCTTTCTTAGCTAGAAGGTGTCTCAAAGCCTAATGATCTATATGAACTATTACTTTTGAATTGGTAATATAATGTCTAAATTTCACAAGGAAAAATGACAGCTAAAAATTCTTTTTCAGTTGTTGCATAGTTTCTTTGATGCTCATTGAAATCTCGACTAGCATATTGAATAATGTTAAGGTTCGATCCATCTCTTTGTCCTAAGACAACCCCTATAGCATAGTCACTAGCATCACACATAATTTCAAATGGCTCATCCCAATTTGGTGGTTGGATAACTAGTACAGAAATTAGTGCTTTTTTAACTGTTCGAAGGAATCAATGCAATTTCTATCAAAGGAAAAAATAGTATCTTTATCTAAGATATGGTCTAGAGGAGCAGCTATCTTAGTGAAATCTTTAATAAAGCGCTTATAGAAACCAGCATGCCCAAGGAAATTCTTTACCCCCTTTATGTCTTGCGGAATCGGCGGTTTCTCTAAGGTGACCAAGTTTGAACTGTCAATCTCAATCCCTTTTTCAGAAATTTTATGCTTGAAAACTATACCTTCCCTTACCATGAATCGGCAGTGCTCCCAATTGAGGACCATCTTGGTTTGTCTGCATCGCAGCAAAACTCTATTAAGATTGTAGAGGCATTGCTCAAAAGTAGTTCCATAAACAACAAAGTTGTCCATAAGTAATTCCATGGAACTCTCCACAAAACCGTCGAATATTTTCAAAACACTCTTGAAAAGTAGCAGCCGCGTTACACAAACCAAAATGCATTAGTCGATAGGCATAGGTTCCATAAGGACAGGTAAAAGTGGTCTTTTCTTGGTCTTTAGGCTGGATAGCTATTTGAGAATATCCGGAATATCTATCAAGAAAAAGTAAGAATTAGCAGAAATCATTTCCATAATGCTATTAATGAGAGGTATTTGTTTATGAATTTTTACAATTTCCTTGTTCAACTTCCTGAAGTCTATACACATTCTATAACCTGCTATTGTTCTAGCAGGAATTAATTCATCCTTATCATTATTAATTATGGTTATATATATCCTTCCCTAGGTTTGTAATGATTTGGGCTCACCCACTTACTATCTGAAATTGGATAGATAATACCATTGTCCAACATACATATAACTTCCTTTCTTACTACCTCAATCTTTTTTTGGCTATCAACACATGGTTTAGCATCTTCAATCATAGGTATCTTGTGAGTTACTATGGAGGGATCTATCCCTTTTATGTCATTAAGAGTGTATCTAAAAGCTTCACGCTGTTTGACAAGTACTTCTAACAATTTCTTATTTTCTTCAAGAGAAAGTTTATCATCTAAAATTACTAGGCATTTACCTTCCTTATCCAAGAATTCATACCTGAGGCCTGGAGGAATAGGTTTTAAAACAAGGGGTGGAGGATCCTCATTCCCCTTTCTTTCAAGTTCTTCAAATTCGTCCCTAAGGTGATTCTCAACCTCCGGTGTAGAATTGAGGATTTCATCCAAATCTTATTTTGTAGAGTCGTTCGAAAGCAAATCATCGCTCGTCAAACTTCTCTCAAACTCGGACTGTGGAGTGAAAAAATAGATTGCTGCCAATTATTCAATAGACCTCTCCTCTTTAATTTCAATTTTATTTTCATAAGGCAACCTAGTGAATTGGCTGCAATTTATTTCTAAAACTTCTTCCCCAAACTGCAAAGACAAAGCTTGTCTTTTGTTATCGATATCAATGTTTATAGATTTGTAAAAAACAGTTACTGATGACCCACAAGTATAGGGGGTGTATCGTAGTACTTTTGATAAATAGGAGTGTCGATCCCAACGAGGAGCAGAAGGTGCTGAACAGTGGTATGGAGCAGGAAATCCCTGTGAATACTTAGCAAACAGATTTTTAGTGGTTTTCTGACAAGGCAACAAAACAAAGAGCAAGTAACAGAAGTAACGAACAAACGGAGCAAGTGGCCCAATCCTTTCTTAGCAAAGGACAAGCCGGTGGAAATACTTATAAGAACCAAACGTTCTCGAGGACACATGGGAATTCTGTCAAGTGCCTTCGCTTCAAATAGCTGAGTACTCTTCTCTGGTGTTCGTAAGTGTTGTGTGGGTGAACCTGTGCTAACATACCGCCCTTCCTAGGACTAATACATACTTGTGATTAAACCCCCTGCAAACATCCATAACTACAGGAAAGTAATTAAGATATAAATCTAACCACAACCTTAAACTCTGAGATCCTATGCTCTCTTGTGCAAAGGTGTCCTAACGGGGGTTTAGGTTTCTCTCACTTCGACAACCCCACGATTAGTAGCCAAATACAATGCATTCCCCTAGGCCCATAAATGGTGAAGTATCATGTAGTCGACGTTCACATGACACCACTAGAATAATAGCACCACAACTTAAATATTAAACCATTGAATAATAACTCATCACAAATTTACTACTAACAACATGACTTCTCCCATGTCCTCAAGAACTAAACGAACTACTCACAAGACATCATATGTATCAAGATCAAAGATGACATGATAATGGATAATAATCTGAACATAAACAATAATCCAGTGGTTCCACTCACAAGCATCAACTACAATAGTAATCAACACCGGGAAAGTTTCCCCTAACAACTAAAGCAATATCCAACACACTTGTTACAGCAGGACGGATGTTAGCACAGCCCCTGCCGCCGAGTACTTTCCGACGACACCGACGAGGAAATTCCGACGAGACGACACGCACGTATCCGATAACTTCCGCCGAGATGCACGTGCTGCTAGCCGATCGATTCTTTTGATCCAACTAGTACACTCACGCACGCACACGCAAAACAACTTTGATCGCCAAAGGCTCTTGTCGAGCCTTGCTTTTTCTCTATTGCTTCTCAACTCACACGGTCTGTCTTTACACGGGCCTTACACACGTATATATAGCAGATTTTGTATAGCTAACCTAGTAGGATTAGGACATCTAATTCCTACTCTATTCGGCTACCCTTGTCTACTCGGATACGTACGCCCGTACCGCACACGGTGCCGCTTCGGTGTCCGTCGTGCTTATTCCTAACAATCACCCCCTAAGCACGACGTGCTCTCTTCTACACCGACCTGGATTCCAAATACTGTTGGCTTTACTTTCGCCACTTCAACCATCATTTTCGACAGTGCTTTCGTCGTCTCTTGTGGCACCCATGTCGCCGTCTTTGCTCTTGTCGGCTTCTCCATGGCTTCACGCCGACAGTCCTTTTTGTCCGCGCCCTTCTCCATGCCTTCACGCCGACTGTCCTTTTGTCCACGCCTTGAGACATTATACTTGGTTTGATGAAGTACTTTCTCATCGATGCCTCGCATATTTGATCTACTACTTGCCGGTGCTCTTGGATGCAATAGAACAAATAAGTAGGAGGTAACTCAAATTGGTTTTCTTCTAGCTTCTCTATACCACGTGAAAAGCCTCTCGATGGATCTGCACCCCCTATTGTTGGTTCTCCTTTATCTATCTGGCCACCGGTCCACACTCTTAGACCATCGCCTTCTGGCCTTGCTGGCCTGTTTGCTGGGCTCACTTCAGCTCCCCCTCCTCCTCTAATTTTTGGGCAAACAAGTGCAGGTATCGCTGCGCATGAATCTGTACACCCTTCCAGTTCCGTATCTTCTGGCCACAGACTAGCCTTTTCTTCAAACTCTTTGTCTTCTGGGAGAATCCCTAGTGCTTCTGGCCTGGTGTCCACGCTTGGAGCTGCCCCTAGGCCTTCAATGTCTTCTGGGCCCGAACTTGCTGACAAGGATAAGATCGATTGATCCATATTTTCTTCATACTCAAGATCCCACGTGACGTGAAAAGTTGAATATTCCGGTTCGTTGTAGCCCCAATTCCATGACTTGCCTTCCTCAAAGATTACGTCTCCCTTGAAAACCACCTTATTGGTATAAGGATTGCACAAGCGGTATGCCTTTGAGCCTTCATAGCCTGTCATGATCATCGGAATACGTTGCTCCGCCAATTCCGCCTTTACATGCGCCACACATCCAAAAGTACGAAGATGATCAACCGAGGGCTTCCATCCATACCATGCTTCGTACGGTGTTGTACCAACTCCACTCTCAGTAGATTCCATGTTCAGCAAATACACAACCGTATTGACTGCCTCACCCCAGAATTTTCCTGGCAAGCCTTTACTCTTCATCATGCTCTGTGCCATGGTCAACACAGTTTGATGCAGCTCACCCCCCTCATCAATGCGTAGGGCTCTTATCTTTGCCTCCACCTTGAACTCTTCGGCTTCTTTGATCCTCTCGAATGCTTGTTGAGCTTGATCCTTACTTTTCAGCAACACAATCCACATGTATTTACTATGATCATCCACCACAAGCATGAAGAACTTATTGCCAGACGGAGTTGCAGGTGAGATTCCAACGCATAGATCGCCATGAACAAGTTCCGAGGCTTCACTTGCCTCAAACGTGGCTTCACATGGGAACGGGGCACTTTGTTCCTCATGATGCACACACGGTAGATCGTGATCCACTTGCACCACAATCTCCATAGCCGGTGATGGAGGATCCTCCTCATCCTTTAACTCAGTTACTTCGAGCATCAACATCATCGGTCCATCATCTCCTTCCTGGGCGATGAGAGCCCTCTCCTTTTCCTTTGGTGCTTTCCGGCAATCAGCCTTGAAGTGACCGAGCTCGCCGCAGTTATGACACCTTACTTTCTTTATGTCAAACTTCCTCCGCGGCGGGGCGTCATCTTCGTCCTCCTGTCCTGCGATGTACTTTTTCGCTGGACGTTGCTTCTCCTTGCCGCTCGTGGAGCCTCCTTGCTTTTCTTTTGAAAGAGTCATCCACTGCTGCTTTGTGAGCATCAGGTGCTCAACCTGTTCTGGATCACCGAAGCTGATCCGGATTCTCTCATCGTGTGCCTTGAATCTTCCGACGAGATCCTCAACCGTCAATGTATTCAGGTCGAGACATTGTTCGATCGATGTGACGATCTGCATGTAGCGCGCCGGCGCCGCACGCAGGAACCTTCTGACGTTCTTGATCTCATCCAATTTCTCGCCATATCCCCTGATTGCGTTGACAAGGGTAACGAAACGGGCGGCAAACTGATCAACCGTCTCGCTCTCCTCCATCTTCAGATCTTCATAGCTTTTTGTCAAAGTTTGAAGATGCGCTTCCTTCACGCGGGCATGACCTTGGTGCAAGATCTTGATCGTCTCCCATGCATCCTTTGCCGATTTCTTTCCGACGAGGTGCTGCATCACGTCCTTCGGCACGACGGAGTGGAGCGCCGTTAACGCTTGGCGATCCTTCCGGTACTTCGCGCCTCCCTGGACGTACTCGTTGCCTCCTGGATCGACGGCCTCCCAAACCTCTTAAGCCTCCATGGCCACCTCCATGTTGAGTGCCCATAGCCCGTAGTCCTTGCGATCGAGGCGCGGATACAAAGCCGCCCCCACCGTCTCTGTCACCGGTGCCGATGCCGAGCTGTCGCCAAACTTCACCATCGCCATGACCTCCTAGTACTTTCAGCAAATCACGGACGACGACCTTGGCTCTGATACCAATTGTTAGCACAGCCCCTGCCGCCGAGTACTTTCCGACGACACCGACGATGAAATTCCGACGAGACGACACGCATGTATCCGATGACTTCCGCCGAGATGCACGTGCTGCTAGCCGATCGATTCTTTTGATCCAACTAGTACACTCACGCACGCACACGCAAAACAACTTTGATCGCCAAAGGCTCTTGTCGAGCCTTGCTTTTTCTCTATTGCTTCTCAACTCACACGGTCTGTCTTTACACGGGCCTTACACACGTATATATAGCAGATTTTGTATAGCTAACCTAGTAGGATTAGGACATCTAATTCCTACTCTATTCGGCTACCCTTGTCTACTCGGATACGTACGCCCGTACCGCACACGGTGCCGCTTCGGTGTCCGTCGTGCTTATTCCTAACAACGGAGTGGTGATGATGGTGCTAGTGGAGATGATGGCGTGGATGATGATGATGATGATCCTGATGAAGCCTAGCTTGATGACGGTGTTGATGGCGATGGTCTCCCCTCTCCGGGAAGGAATTCCCCCGGCAGAAATCTGTCTGCCGGAGAGATCTTTCTCTCTCGGTGTTTTCCGCGCCCGAGAGGCGGCGGAAATCTATCTGTGGTTGCTCCCCTGGGATTAGGGTTCCGAAGGGAAGATACAGGCGAAGGGGCGGATTCGGAGGCAGGGCAGGTGGGCCACACCTGTTCTAGGCGCGAGGTTAGGTGGGCCCGCGCCTAGGGGGTGTGGGGCCCCTGAGGCTCAACTCCGTCCCTCCTTGTGGCTTCCTTCGTCTTCTGGTAAAATAATATGTTTCCATATTTTTCTGGTATTTTTCTGATCTTCGTGAAATTGCACCGAAACGCCTTCTTTTACATCAGAATCCAGACTACGGCAGTCTATCCTCCAGGAATCATCCAACATGCATAAACATATGAAAAGCCATAAGGAATACCTCATAATAAGACAAATATCAATGAATAGAGGTAAATTATGATATAGAATGGTGATGCAAATTGGGCGTATCAACTCCCCCAAGCTTAGACTTCGCTTGTCCCCAAGCGAATACTGAGCTCAGTAAACATGTCCACATGTTTATGGAGTGAAGTGTTGATAAAAGAATACGAACAAGAAGCATGACACTTACCATTGCACAACTCATAGAAGAAAGCAACTCACCATTATATAACTTAGCTTGCAAACAAGTACAATAGTCACAATAGAGATGCATAAATATAAATCATAATTGGAATTGGCAAACTTGTTCTTGGTCAGAGAACACCTGGCAAACAGTTTCATAAAAGCTTTTTGTAGAAGTTTCAACACAGGGACACTCTTTGCTTAAAAAGGTTTTTCACAAGTGAAGGCTTTAAAAGTAATACTCAATAGATAAGAGTGTTTGTGCAAACAAGGAAGATAAAGAACATGATTGAATAAATCACCATATGAATGCTTGAAACACAACAACTCAAAAGCTTGCTGGAGATGGAGAGGAAGTAGGTTTACTGACTCAACTTTGGAAGTGGAAGAAAGGTCCCTTCTTAGAGGGTAGCAGGGATTACAAGTCATAAAGAGCTTCCAAAAGATTATGGTACTTACTAGCTTTGAGCCCTCATTGCCCCTATCATAAGCATCTTGAGATGATTAAGGTTAAAGTGAACAAATATGGAGTATATGCTTGACGAAATATAAGTTGGCAATCTCATGTCCCTTGAATATGATGGCCACTCCTCATGCATACTCAACTTTGGGTCCAGGTAAGTTCTTGTCATTGTAAGTATTTGCATATCATTGAGAACCGCCAACGGGGTACCCCTTGCACATGGTACATGAGCTTTCCCATAACCAAAATGACAAGGTAAGCAGACAATGAGCATCTCAGCAATCTTTTTATTTACTATGCATATAGCTTTTTATTGAGGATGTTTCATAGATGACTCACTATAGTGATTCTGCAAGTTTCCACCATGATTAAGAATGGCTTAGGCTAGCGGCCCAGGCGTTTCTCTAACACAGAATACAAACTCCATAGACTTACAAGTTCCCTCTTTATTTCAGACCGTTGACATCCATAGACAAAAGAGCATGATATCAACTATGTACAAAGTACAAGTGCAATGTGGAAAACGTTCCCCGTGACAGCACGGTTCTGCTAATTCTAACGTATAGATGCAAGCATATACAACTTCAATGTTCACAATGGTTCAAGTTTATTAGGGGAGAAGGGGCAGAGTCGGAGGCCGGGCAGGTGGGCCACACCTACCCTAGGCGTGGGGTTAGGTGGGCCCATGCCTAGGGGGTGTGGGCCCCCTGAGGCCCAACTCCGTCCCTCCTTCTGGCTTCCTTCGTCTTCTGGTAAAATAATAGGTTTCCATATTTTCTGGTATTTTTCCGATCTTCGCGAAATTGCACCAAAACGCCTTATTTTCCATTAGAATCCAGACTCCGGCAGTCCATCCTCCAGGAATCATCCAACATGCATAAGCATATGAAAAGCCATACGTAATACCGCATAATAAGACAAATATCAATGAATAGAGGTAAATTATGATATAGAATGGTGATGCAAATTGGGCGTATCAGTTACCCAAAATAACCGGGCAGAAGGAGTTAAAAGGTATTTCAATAATATGAAAATCAAGTGGGTACACAAAAGATCCCACACAAACAGAGACATTGCAAAGTATCCCATGAGTATGTTGCAAAGTTTGGTTAAAAAGCATAAAAGTAACTTCTCATGGCTCAAGGTAAGGTTCATAGAGATGATAATGTATCTATTCATAGATGCCATAAGGCATGATATTAATGGAAGAACTTAACTCACGAAACCCTAAATACGTAGTTCCTCATAAACAAAAAGGAATTTTCTACTGACTTCTATTTTTACCATCAAACTTGCCTCCTATAATTTCGGAGGATTCTTTCCTGAAGCTAGAAATCTTCTCAAACAATTGTACTCTATAGGATATTCTTTATTAAGCTCAGCCCCGCAATAAACTTTTGCTATCCTATTCACCGTGTCTAGCAAATTGAAGGCTATATCAACACTAAATTCAGTGAATGACCCATTGGTAAGGGAGTCGAGTTCATTTCTATTATCATTATTCAAAACTGCATATAAGGTATGTGTCACTAACCAAGGCAGGAAGTTGTGATGGGGGAAGCGATCAAGCAATCCCCGAAACCTTGTATATCCTTCATGCAAGATTTCTTCAGGTTTTCCTTTGAAATTTGTGATCATGCGTCTTGCTCCAAGAGTTTTTGTCCTGGGAAAGAAATCAACTAAAAATAAAGAGGCTAAGCTCTCCCAGGAATTAGTAATATTTGTAGAACTTTGAGTGGACCAAGAAAGGGCTTGATCAATAAGGGTTTGAACAAAAAAATCAGATTTAACCTCATCCTCGGTTAGTATATTAATATGGAAATTCCCACAAATATATTCAAAGAACCCTACATGCTCGTACGGATCCTCGTACCATACCCTGCAAAAAAATTTGCATGCAAAAGATCCAAAAGCATGGGGTTAATATCATACCCTCTCGGGTTATTGGATTTTAAATAGGCGTCCATGGGCGGACCGGAATTCTTTATAGCCTCCAACTGTATTATATGTTGGTACTCTCTCATTATGTTTACCCAAAACTAATAAGAAACTTTAGTAAAACAATTATTAAAATAAGCAACTAAGAACAAAGACCAAAAGCGCTTAGCTCCCCGGTAACGGCACCAGAAAATAGCTTGATGACTGCAAGTACACAGATCAATTGTAGCTACTTTCGAAGTAAAAGTATAGAACCCACAAAGAGCTATTGGTAAAGGTCTTTATGCCCCTCGTTACTATCTACCAAAGGATACTTATAAGATGTATTTGATCTCAAAGTAAGGGTGTGATACGTCCATTTTGCATCACTATTCTATATCATAATTTACTGCTACTCATTGATATATTTCATATTAAGAGGTGATACTTATGTTGTTTCATCTATTTTTGCATGTTGGATGACTTTTGGAGGATGAACTGTCGGAGCCAAGATTCTGATGAAAAAAGCGGTGATTAGATGCAATTTTCGCGATGATCAGAAAATTCTAGAAAATACACAGAAAATTCTCTTTTTCCAGAAGACAAAGGATGTCAGAAGGGGAGGACGAGATGGGCCACAAGGGGCCCACACCCCCCTATGTGGGTCACCCTGGGCCGTGCCACTAAGGGTGTGGCCACCCTGTCCCACCTTCTGCTTTGCCTTTTCGCCTATATATTCTCCTCGAAACCCTAATATCGAGGGGGCGACCACAGAAAGATTCCACCGACTCTGCGGGGCGGAAACTACAGAGAGAGAAAGAGATCTCCGGCAGGCAGATTTCTGCGGGGGAAATTCCTTCCTGGAGAGGGTAGATCATCGCCATCAACACCATCATCAAGCTAGACTCCATCGATATCATCATCATCATCATCCTCACCACCATCTCCACCAGCACCATCATCACCACTCCATCCCGCTATAACAATTGTGTTGAATCTTGCATAGTTCTTAGGGGAAACTTTCCCGGTGTTAATTACTTTTGTAGTTGATGCTTGTGAGTGGAACCATTGAATTATTGTTTATGTTCAAATTGTTATTCATCATTATATCATCTCTGATCTTGATCCATATGATGTCTCGTGAGTAGTTCGTTTAGTTCTTAAGGACATGGGAGAATTCATGTTGTTAGTAGTGGAATTGTGTTGAAGTAATATTCAATGGTTTGATATTTAAGTTGTGGTGCTATTCTTCTAGTGGTGTCATGTGAACATAGACTACATGATACTTCACCATTTATGGGCCTAGAGGAATGCATTGTGTATTTGGCTACTAATTGTGGGGTTCCGGAGTGACAGGAACCTGAACCCCTACTAGGAAACCTTTGCACAAGGGAGTGTAGGTTCTCAGAGTGTAGGTTAGGTTTTTATCTTAATTACTTTCTTGTAGTTGCAGATGTTTGCAAGGGGTTTAATCACAAGTATGTATTAGTCCAAGTAAGGTCGGTACATTAGCATAGATTCACCTACGAAACACTTACCAAACCAAAGAAGATTAATCAACTATATAAAGCGAAAGCACTTGACAGTATTCCCATGTGTCCTCGAGAACGTTTGGGCGTCTTAAGTAATACAACCGGCTTGTCCTTTGCTTAAAAAGGATTGGGCCACTTGTTGCAATTATTTGTTCCTTTATTTACTTGCACTTTATTTCTTTGCTTTATCAAAAAAAACTAAAATCCGTTTGCTAAGTATTTACAGAGAATGCTTGCTCCAAACCACTAGTCAAAACCTTCTGCTCCTCGTTGGGATCGACACTCCTATTTATCAAAAGTACTACGATACACCCCCTAGTGGGTCATCAGGGTGTTTGAAAGGTTTTTGATTGTTTGCATAAAAGTAATTAAAACGAGTAAATGAAAGCAAGTAACAAGGTCGTGTGAAAGCGTGGTTGAATTCAGTAGAGCTAAAATGTTCTCGGGGCTGTATGATACACCACTAGCATGATATTATTATTATTAATTAAGATAATATACTTCTTGTGTCATGATATGTGTGGAGAAAGCTCCATAATAAGATGTTCCCTACAAGGCTCGTATCAAGCCACTTTGTTGATCCAAGAGTGAGCTCACCTATAAATAACCAATGCGATGTCTAAGAGCAATCACCCATACAAACCACCGCAATTAAGGGTTTCTCCGTGAATATCATAATTAGCTTAGGGAGTCTCTTTTTATCCTCCTTTTACCATGTAGGTTATGAGCCAACGCCAATTGTCACAAATCTATTCCGCGCACGATCCCAAACACGTCCAAAGGATTTCTCCCTCCCTTTAGTCCCGAGGGCAAATGATATGTGGCCGATTACACATACAATCTAAAGAGAGAGATCAAACACAAATCATAAATCTATCATAGATCGACCAGTCATACAAACATAAGAATAGATCATCTTTATTGCAAGTTTATAATAGTGCTAGTGTTTCTGTATCTCCCCAAGAACAAAGGAACTACTCACACATGGAAGCAATCAACAACATCATCATAATCAAATGATGGATAAAAGTACGGAGGTAGATCTAATGCAAACCACAATTGAAGCTAGAATTACAACAAGATCTAATAGATGAGAGATGGGGTTAGCGAAGGTGATGGAGATGCAGCGGTTGATGGTGAAGGGGATGATGCGATGTCCTCCAATGATCCATGAAGCAGCAGAGATTTTCCCCTAGCCAAGTTCCTCCTTCAGATCCCTCTCATATGTGGTTTTTCATGGTTTCTAGTGGGTGTGAATGTCCGATCTCCCTCTTGTCTTTGCCAGGAGAAAGTATTTGACGAGGCAAACACGCTGACACGCAGTACGGGCAGACATTACGGGCGGGATCCGCTTGTACCACTTGTCGTTATCGGTGCTGATGACTTCCCCTTGTTTGGTGTTCTCCTAGGTGCGAAGGTAAATCCATAAAATAACTTTTATCACTTAAAAATCATGTTATAGCATAATATGGCAGTTCAAATTGATATGTTCATATAAGACTTAATGATTTGGGATCATGTTGAAATAAGGACAAAAAGGTGCGTGCAAACGCAGTGAAATACAACGATCGCTACTCTATTTATGCAAAAACAAAAGGTACATATGCTTCAATTTTGGACTCATCAGTGTGTCAGGCTTATAGCTGCCACAGGTGAAGATGGCGTTGACATACTTCTCCGGCCACAAGTAGTCGTCGCGCAAGATTATTCATTCCTTGTCATTAGGGCATCTAATGAATGTGATTACCTTGTCGAACACTGCTATGACATCCTAATGCCATTTCCCATACACCAGGCGGGGCCTCCGTGGAAGCTGTACCTTCAAGAGCTCTAGGTCTGCCAGGTTTTACATGTAAGCGAATTCGGAGCTGGGCGGCCACTGGGGCGTGGGTATAGTAATGCTAACACCCTCTAAAGATGGAAGTGCAAATCTCATCGATATGTACACATTTTTGAGAGTCTAGGTTCTTTGGTCAGTGGATACAAGGAAAATCCACTCGCCTTTGCCACCCACCCAATTTTGTTCATCTCCCATTTCCGTCGCGTCTTCCTCCTTGATATTCATTACTATTGGTGTCGACCCCTTATCAAGCAGCATCAGTTTTTCATGAACATTCTACAAAGTTTGTTGCAAGTTGGTAAAATCTCTTAGCATGGATGTGTCACAACAAAAATACCAAAACCTTGACCCGTAGATTATAGTGTTTATTATGACTATCTCCTCAGTGCTAGCATAAATTATGACCGTGTCACTATGAAAATATTTAAATATCAAGTACGAGCATAGCTTTAGATGTACATAATAGTATTAAGTGGTTCAATTTGTTCAAAATGCGAGTGCACACAACACGTTTGATGGTGAACAGAGGATTTCGGAGAAATTTCAGAACATATGTATCAACATATGACTGAAGCAATCATCAAGAGATTGGAACTTACGTAGCCATCGCGGTCGTTTGTCCATGAGCTATTATCGGGGTAAAGAAGGCATGACATTCCTAACAGGAGGTTCGGGTCGCCCCGCAATGTCGTGGTAGTCAGGGACGCTGCGAGCGATGCGATCGACGGAGATGATGTCGAGCCCTGCGGCGATTTTCTCCATGTTCGCAGCATAGAAGTTCCCATATCATTAATATATTATTTAATGGTCATGATTAGGTGTCCATAATATTTACCATTATTAACTAATAATAGGATTCTTCTACCTTGCATGAATTCTCTTTATCAGATTACACCACTAACACTTTGTAGAATATCCCTAACTTAACCATACTCTACTTTGATGAATTGACTCACTCAAGACATCATAATGGTGCTATACCTACTTAGGAAGACACTAAAGTAGTACTTTACCAAGATAAGATACATGACTACTAAGAAAAATTACCAAGGCATCTTATCTAGGTGTGACAAGATTATCGTCATGTGGATATCCATCACAAATGAATAAAACATTTGGTTTAGATAAGATGGCTTCCTATAGTCACTATCCAACCTACATATCTCCTAAAAGGGTTTTAGTCCTAAGATCAAAGTGTATGCTCTGATACCAACCGTGGTGACCCATCATACCGTTGCATGATTGATGGGGATATGCCTACCGGGGTATACCCAGCAGGACGTTTCCGACTGGCCCGTGAGCTGGCGAGTGGGCCTGCAGAACGACGAGTGGATTGAAGCCCAGCAAGGCACCGAGCGACTGGAAGCTGAAGGCCCAGGCGAGTAGATAGGCCCAGTCGGATTAGGTTAAACGACTACCGAAGCTTTAACTGAATCGGTTGAGATATGTAAACCCTAGGGGAGGTGAGCCTATATAAACCTCCCTATAGGGCGAGTAGACGTACGTTCCCTCATACACCCAAGCGACTCGCTGCCTAGCCGCCGAGCTCGCCCATTGTAAACACCTCCATAATACAATCTAGCAGGAGTAGGTCTTTACCCTCCGGGGGGCCGAACCTGGGTAAAACCTTGTGTCTTTGCCCTCATCTCGCACCGCAGATGGCTGGCCGCCCTTGCCCCTCGTTCTACTACTCGCTGCCGATTGCAGCATCTGCCGTGACTATTCCCACGACAGTGGCGCCCACCGTGGGGCCTGGCCGGTCCGGCCGGTGTTCTGCGGCGAGATCCAATCTGCCCATCAACGAGACGGTCGCCACCGGCCGCATGATAGCGATCGGCGAGATGCTCCAAATCTTGCCGAGCAGCTACGTCCCGGCGGCGCGACCCGTCACGCACAGCGTGATCCTGCCGATCGGCACGATCAGCCTCTTCGTCGGTCTCACCGACGTCATCGCCTCGGAGGATTCGGCTCGCATCCGCGAGTCGCCGCCACGCGATCGGCTCTCCGAGAGCCAGATCCGCACGATCCATCGCCTCGCCTCCGAGTACAACTCGGCCCACAGCAACGTGGCCGGGAATTCAGCGGCCGCAGAGGATGCGTCCCTCACCAACGACGCCGACTCGGCGACACCGGCGTCACTCGCCGGATCCATCACCGCGGCTTCGTCCGCGGGCTCCATCGCCCAGGTCTCCAACGCGGGAGACTTCGAGGATCCCTCCATCCTCGGGATCTTCGAGTTCGATTCCGGGTCGGAGAACTCCGGCGACCCCCGCGACGCAACCGGCCGCCACACCTTGACCTACATGGCGACCGACACCGATCCGCCGGAGGATCCGTTCTCCACCCCAATCCCTCCTAACGCCACGGCAACGGAGGTCGAGGAACTCCATCTGAAACTGGCGGAGGCGATACGCAAAGAGCAAGCCGAGCGCGAAAAATTTCGCCTCGAGCAGGTGACGGCGTAGGAGTTATCATGCTACCACCAGCAGCGGATCAGGTCACGCCTGAACCCCACCGTTCAGGGGCGTGCCCTGAACTTCGACGACGAAAACGACCCGGCCCGCGTGGCCGAGCGCGCGATCTGCGAGAACGCGCCACCAGGAGGAAGCGCCCGGCCCCGCCAGGATCAACTGCAATGGGCGCCCCACCACCACCCAACCGCACCCCTCCCAGGGACCAACCGCGGATAGTAGTCTCCTCACGGGAGCGGGACGCAAACGGCCTTCCACTGTTCTCCACCCCGATGGACAACCTCGTGGTAGGCCGAGCAGCAGCCGACAGCATCACGGCCACCGGCAACGGCGCCCTACAGATCGAATACGTCAAGGCCCTGCTCGCGAAGGCCGTCGAGCAGCAAAGAGCGGGTGCCGACTCGCAAGGTCGAGTATACTCGCGTTCCTCGGGAAGCAGAGCGGCCTCCAGCGGCCGCCCAGCGGCGGCAAACACCCTCAACTGCCCGCCACCAGAGCCACTGCAGCTCCAACACCGACCCGCGAACGCGACACTCTCCACCAACGACCCCAGGCCGGCAACCAACCTTGTCGCCGCCAACGGGCAACCCATCGACGCCCGCACCCACATCATCAACAATCAAAGTTGGCACGCACGCCAGCCCGACGACCTGCGACATACCCTAACCAATCGCCGCGACGGCGAGCCCATGGGGTCGCTCAGTCGACTCGGACCCAAGTGCTTCGGACCAATGATCCGAGGCGAGAAGTATCCGCCAAACTTCAAGGCGCCAAAGGAGATAGAAAAGTACGATTCCTCGTACGACCCCGCCGTCTGGCTCGACACATACCTCATGGCGATGGGGATCGCAGGCCACACTGACCTGTTAGCCGCCCGTTACCTCCCCCTGATGATGGACGGGACGTGCAGGCAGTGGATCAATACCCTCCCTCAGGACAGTATCGACTCCTGGGAGGAGATGCGCGACGCCTTCATCAGGCACTTCGAGTGCTCCTACACCCGCGCCACCACTATCGAGGACCTGGAGCGGTGCGTCCAGGGACCCCGCGAGTCGACCCGCAACTGGGTCCAACGGTGGCAAGAACTGTGGTACAACGCGGTCGGCATTCACCCGGACACCGCCATCCATTGCTTCAAGACCTCGTGCCGCTACGATCCCCTGGTCGCCAAGCTCAAGCGACACTCCCGCACACTCGACAACATCCCCGACCTCCTCGAGATCGCCAAACGGTACGCCGAGGAAGACCCAAACCAGGAAACTGACGACGAGTCAGGAGGTCAACGCCGCACGGGCGGCAACGACGGCAGACGCCGATCCGACCTACACTACAGCGGCACTCGCCTCACCGGCAAGCGCCGCAGTGACGGGCGAGTCGACTTCGTCGCCAACGCCGGGCACGCGCAGCGCGAGCCCAAGAGCTTCCGCCGCGACGGAGGACAACGCCGCGACGGCGGCAACTACAAGAACAAGCCAAGGTTCGACCCCGCGGCCCTCCTTAACCAACCATGTGCGTTCCATAGCAGGGAAGGGAAGCCCGCAACGCACACCACCGCCGACTGCCACACCCTCAGGGAAATCGAGAAGGCACGGCGAGCGCGGGAGGACCCCGACAACGACCCGCCAAACGGCGGCAAATTCGGCAAAGTGGCCGGCTCGCTCCACACCTTCACAGGCTTCAACACGAAGCGCGAGAAGAAGGTCATCGCCCGCGCTGTCGCCGTCAACGCGGTGGCCCAGGTGGACGTTCCCCAGTTCCTAAACTGGTCAGAGCAGCCCATCACCTAGAGCCGCCAAGACCACTCGCCACGCATCGAGTACCCAGGACGAGTCGCCCTGGTGGTCGAGCCCAAGGTCGGCGACTACTGGCTCCCCAAGACATTGATGGACGGCGGCAGCTCCATCAACATCCTATACCTCGACACCTTCAGGCGGCTGCGGCTCCCGCAGTCGATGATCGAGATGACCCACACCACATTCCACGGCATCGTCCCCGGTCGGAAGGCGTACCCGATCGGCAAGGTCACGCTGCCAGTAACCTTCGGCACACCGGCAAACTTCCGCACCGAGCGGATCGTCTTCGAGCTGGTGCCCTTCGACAGCCCCTACCACTGCGTCCTGGGGCGCCAGGCGTTCGCTAAATTCATGGCAGCGCCCACTACGCGTACAACGCGATGAAGCTCCCCGGGCCGTGTGGCGTCATCACTATCCACGGCGACCCCGACATGGCCGCCGAGTGCGAGGCTAAAGGAGCCGAGCTCGCCGACGCCGTCATCGCGGCGGAGACCAACCACGCCGATGAGCTCGCCAAGTACGCGAGCGGGGTCAACAACGACGACCCCACCATACTCAAGAAGCCCAACTTAGAGGGCACAAACACCTCAACCTTCGAGGCCACGACGCACACCCGCACCGTCGAGCTGGTACCAGGTGACTCCAGCCAGACGGTGACGATCGGGACGGGCATGAGCCCAGCGTAGGAAGGAGCGCTCATCGAGTTCCTCCGTGAGAACAGGGACATCTTCGCATGGAAATCCTCCGAAATGCCCGGTGTCCCTAGGGAGCTCGTTGAGCACAAGCTAAACGTCGACCCCAAAGTGCGACCTGTCAAGCAGTCGCTGCGGCCCTTCAATGAAGAACGCCGCCGAGCAATCGCCGAGGAGGTGCAGCGTTTACTCGCCGCCGGCTTCATCCGGCCAATCAAGTACTCCAAGTGGCTGGCAAACCCAGTCCTGGTCGAGAAAAAGAACGGGACCTGAATGTGCATCGACTACACAAACCTGAACGGTGCCTGCCCAAAGGAGCAGTTCGTCCTCCCGCGGATCGACCAGATAATCGATTCAACCGCGGGCTCGGAGTCGCTCTGTTTTCTCGACGCCTACTCTGGGTACAACCAGATCAAAATGGCTGTCGAAGACGAGGAGAAGACGGCGTTCATCATGCCATTCGGAGCCTTCTGCTACACCGCCATGACCTTCGGCCTCAAGAACGCCGGGGCGACCTACCAGCGGTGCATGCAAGAATGCCTCGCGAGCCAAATTGGCCGCAACATCCACGTCTACATCGACGACGTGGTCGTGAAATCCGCTCGCCAAGGCGACCTACTCGCCGACCTGGCGGAAACATTCGCCAACTTGCGAAGGTATAAGATAAAGCTCAACCCAGGCAAATGCACCTTCGGTGTACCCGCCGGACAATTACTGGGGTACGTCGTCTCCAAACGAGGGATTGAGGCGAACCCCACGAAGATCGACACGATCGCCCGGCTCGGCAAACCCGAGTGCCTGCGCGACGTCCAGAAGCTGGCCGGGCGAGTAGCGGCTCTCAGTCGCTTCATCCCCCGCCTGGGCGAAAAGGCGATGCCCCTATACCGCCTGATGCGCAAAAACCCCACCTTCCAGTGGGACAAGGAGGCGGACGACGCGCTCCGCGACCTCAAAAATGTGCTACTCGCCGCACCACTCCTCGCCGCCCCCGCCGACAAAGAACCCATGCTAGTTTACGTCGCAGCGTCCGAGCGCGTCGTCAGCGCCGTGATGGTCGTCGAGCGACCAGAGGACGGAAAGGAGCGCCCAGTCCAGCGGCCGGTGTACTACATCAGCGAGGTCCTCACCGAGTCGCGCCAGCGGTACCCACAATACCAAAAGCTAGTATACGCGGTCTTCAGAGCTCAGCGGCGCCTGCCGCACTACTTCCAGGAGCACCCGATCACGGTCGTCTCCTCAGCACCACTGCAAGACATCATCCGCAATCCCGAGGCGACCGGGCGGGTCGCCAAGTGGGCCGTCGAGATCGGCGTCCACAACATCAAATACGAGCCACGAAAGGCGATCAAGTCGCAGGCACTGGCAGACTTCATCGCCGACTGGGAAGAGGCCCAGCAACCAGAGAAGCTGCCGTACCTCCATTACTGGAGCCTGCACTTCGACGGCTCCAAGAACGCGGACGGTGCAGGCGCAGGGATAGTGCTGACTTCACCAAAGGGCGACAAGCTCCATTACATCCTCTGCCTCGACTTCACGCCCTGTACCAACAACATGGCTGAGTACGAGGCCCTACTCCACGGCATGCGAGCCGCCAAGGAGATGAACGTCAATCGCCTCCGCTGCTACGGAGATTCTGACCTTGTCGCGGGGCAAGTCGCTGGCACCTGCGACACCGTCTCCCCTACCATGGCGGCATACCGCCAAGCAGTGGACAAGCTGGGCGGACATTTCACCGGCTACTCCGTCGAGTGGATCGACAGACGGAAAAACGAGGAGGCCGACGCACTCTCTCGCATCGGGTCGGCTCGACTCGCACCACCAGCCGGCGTTTTCCTCGACACGATCACCAAGCCATCAGTCTCTCCCCCGAGGGAGATCGACATCGGAGTCCCACTCCAACCAGAGGCAGCCATGGTCGCACTCGTCAACGAGCCAGACGACTGGACCAAGCCCTACATCGCCTACCTGGAAGACGACACCCTGCCGGCAGACGAGACAGACGCTCGAATGATCGCTCGTCGATGCAAGTCCTACACCATCATCGACGGCGAGCGCCACAAGCGCAGCGTCGCAGGCGTGTTCCAACGCTGCGTCCAACCAGCTGAAGGACGCAAAATCCTCCACGACATTCACTCCGGTGACTGCGGCCACCACGCCGCCGCTTGCTCTCTGGTCGCCAAGGCTATGCGACATGGCTTCTACTGGCCCACCGCACACGCCGATGCTGTCGATATCGTCCAGCGGTGCGCCGGGTGCCAGAAGTACGCCATCCAGACGCACGTGCCGAGCTCAGCGCTCAAAACAATCCCCATCACCTGGCCATTCGCTGTGTGGGGCATGGATATGGTAGGCCCCTTCAAGAAGGCCCCCTCCGGCTACACCCACCTGCTAGTTGCCGTCGACAAATTCACGAAATGGGTGGAGGCCAAGCCAGTCCGGAAATGCGACGGGAAGACCGCCACGAAATTCCTACGCGAGCTCATATATCGCTATGGGTTCCCAAACAGCATCATTACGGACAACGGCACCAATTTCGCCAAGGGAGCCATGGCCGAATTCTGCGAAGAGCACCACATCCGGCTCGACCTCGCGTCAGTCGCCCACCCGGAATCCAACGGCCAGGCGGAACGAGCCAACCAAAGCATCCTCCACGGCCTGAAGCCGCGACTCCAGGTACCACTTGAGCGCACCGCTGGGTGCTGGGTCGAGGAGTTGCCCTCTGTGATCTGGGGGATCCGCACCACAGTCAATAGATCGACAGGATTCATTCCCTTCTTCATGGTCTATGGCGCCGAGGCAATCATGCCCACCGACCTCGAACACGACTCGCCGCGGGTCGTCCACTATACGGAGGCTGCAAACGAGCTCGCTCGCCAAGACGGGATCGACCAACTCGATGAAGCACGTGACCTCGCTAGGTCACGCACTGCCATCTACCAGCAAGGACTCCGCCGCTACCACAGCCGGCGGGTGAAAGCTCGCACCTTCCAGGAAGGCGACCTGGTGTTACGCCTCATCCAGGACAAGAAGGGAATGCACAAGCTCTCCCCTCCGTGGGAAGGCCCATTCGCTATCGGGCGCGTACTCGGCAACGATGCCTACTACCTCATCGACGTCCGCGGGGACGACGAACTCGACGTCAAGCGACCATGGAATGTAAACCTCCTACGGAAGTTCTATTCCTAGAACCCCACACATGTACTCTCCAGTCGCTATGAAATAAAAAAGAAACGGTTACCGCAAATTGCGCCTACTCTCCATGACTTGTGCCACTCGCACTCGTAATAACAGCGTTACGCTAACCGCAGAAGTCAACCTTTGGTACAGCGATCGGCATGGCTAAGTAGTGCGGTGTAAGAGCATTGAATCACCTCAGGTCTTGCATCGTCCATGAAAAACGCCCACCCAGAGCCCCATTGGAGTCGCCTAGCTCGACTGGTTCTACGAGCCAAGACAACTGCCCTCGCTTCTCACAGCGACCTCGGTCCTCCGCATCCTCAGCATAGCGACTCGAACGGCTAGGTACCACGCTCGGGGACTGCAGACCAGTTCATCGCGAGCGGTCAGGGAAAGCGCCAAGTAAGAGAGCATGCCCAGGACTCGCCACGCGGCTGACCCCACGGGCCAGGCAGGAGTGACGCGCTGAAACAAACGCGCTAAGTCCTCAACCACCCTCGAGTCGCGCCTAGAACAACCAAGTACCACGCTCGGGGACTCGGCCACCCGACCTCGTTCGCGCAAGGGAAAACGGTAAAGTACAGAGCACTCCAGGGAGTCGCCTAGCGACTGGCTCTTCGAGCTCGGGCGAGTCGACCAAAAACAACAAAACACATGACAACAACACATACATCATATACGAGGTAAACCCCACAAAAAGGGCGGACGCGCTCGGGGACTCGCTCAAAAATCAATCACAAACACACAACAAATACAAAAATAGACACGATGTCTCATTCAATTGCATATCGCATTGTTTCATGCTAAAAAATATGCCCACACGGCAGACCTGCTACTAATGCCACAAGGAAAATTATCCTACTCTGCAGGCTTTGACGACGACTCGCCAACATCCCGGCGATTGCGGATGAACGGCATGTACGGGTTCGACGGATACGTTGTCAGTTCACCCGCCATTGCTGCCCGAAAAGGTTGCTCGACCTTGAAGTCACGATGTGGCGGCTCGGGGTCGTTCGGCGCGACGACCGTCTCCTGGTACGGAAGGAGGTCGCCCATTGCCCAGACACGCTCTGAGTACGTGGCGGCGCGGTCCTGCAACTTGAGAACCTCGGACAGCTCCACCGCGCCAGTCGACGATGGATATCCACTCGTCACATTGTTGATGTCGAAGTCTTCGGGGAAGTGGGCAAGTCCAAGACTAAGCGCCGTCGACGCTCCACGCCGAAACGCCGACCGCGTCATGAACTCAACGACGGCGGGCGCTTTCTCCAAATACTTCCACACCTCAACGAGGTCGCTGGGAATCACCTCCGTGGGCGATATTTCTTGGAGATAGGCGCGGACGCACGTCGCCGACAACGTTGCCGAATCGACGAGCATGCTTACGCACTGCCTCGCGTCGAGCGAGCTCGCCTCTTCCTCGCTATCGATGATGCGACCTGCGAGTATAAGACAATACTGAGTACGACGGACACCACAAAAGACACAACCACCGGAAAGGGAAGATGAACTCACCAAGCAGCGGGCGGGTGAGTTCCGTGATGAAGCACTGAAGCGATGTATGGTCGTCCTGAAGCCCCGCAATAAGGACTTCCGACACTTTGCGATCTTCCTCAGCGGCTGCAACGGCGGCCTTAGCTCGCCCGTCAGCCGAGCTCGCTTCTTCCTTCGCCTCCCGCAGCTCGCGCTCGAGATTGGCGATCCACTGTTCAGCGGCACTCAACGTCGATTGCGCCGCCGCCAATTCACCAGCGGGGACAAGCCCCTGGCGAGCTTCCTCTGCCTTCGCAGCAACAGCCTGAAGCCCTTTGTTCGCTTCCTGGACGATGACCAGCTCCTTCTCCGCGCGCTGCTTCGTAGCCAATCGGTCAGCCGAATCAAGCTGCAGACCCTGCACATCACCAAAAAAGGTTAGTCAAAGCGAAATTCCTAAGTGCCCACTCGCTGAAATTCAGCGAGTACGCACTCGGGGACTGGAGATCGTGAAATTCCTAAGTGCCCTCCCGCTGAAATTCAGCGAGTACGCACTCGGGGACTGGCGATCAAGAAATTCCTAAGTGCCCACCCGTTGAAATTCAGCGAGTGTGCACTCGGGGACTGGATGCGAAAAATAAAGTTAAGATATTATAAGAATCAGGCCGTTGCAAAGCACCGACCTGATCCTCGGGGACTGGATGTACCTGGATGGATGCGCCAAGCATGCCATGGAGTTGTATCGCGTCCACGGACGCGAGGAGCGCCGGCGTGTGCCCACGACGTTGGTCGACTTCAGCGTCGGCGGTTCCAGAGCGTGGCTCGAGGGTGCAGCCCCACTCGCCGTGGCCGCCTTGGTCACGAAGCGTGGGAAGGTAGAGATAGAGGCACCCGCTCCAAGAGAGGTTTCCTCCGCCGTTCCAGGCAAGGAAGCACCCTCCTTTGTAGACGCGGCTGCCTCCATCACGGGCCCGGCTGGTGCAACCGCCATGTCGTCAGAGATAGTGACGGTGTCGCCACCCTTGGCCTTCTTGCTGCCATCCGCCGAGGCGACGACCTCGTCCGCCTTCCTCTTGCGGGAAGGATCCTCCTCGCTAACGGCGGGCGGCACCTTAGCCACGGTCGGATGGCCCATCCTCTTCACTCCGGTCCTGTGCATCAATCGAATAAGCAAAACAATCGAAATAGCTATGAAAAACAAGGAAGGGTGAGTGCACTCACTTGGCGACTGGGATAAAACGTAGCCCCGTACGGAGGCCGACTGGGTTTTCCAGTTCAGGGCCCAGTCGGCGACTGAGCCCCATCTCCAGGACGTCGCGTGCCCAAGACACGGACGGATTCTTCGTCGTTGAGGCCGCAGTTGGAGCCTCTGGGATATCTTCGGCAGGAGCTTCCTTGCGAGGCGAAGCCGCTGTAGCCGGAGCCTCCTTGCGAGGCGAATCCGCTGCAGCCGGAGCCTCCCCCAGCCCAGAGACTGGGGCGAATGGCGGAGGCATTGAAGCCAGCGACACTTCCTCGGTCGCCGCGTCCAGTGCGGCTGCCACTGGTGGCGCGTCCTCACCGGCCGGGCTGGGAGCATCAGAGCTGCTCGCCGAGTGCGACGACGAGGCCGGCTTTGATGGCTTCGTCTTCTTCTTCGGGGGGTCCCTTGCTTCCCTTTCCTTCTTCTTCTTCTTCGACGGAGTGGCTTGACGGCGCGAGGTGGTCTCTGGGAGCTCGTCGTCGTCATCATGACGCTCGAGGCTTCTGCTTGCCTCGATCTCGCGCTGTCGTTGTCCACGGGTCTTTCGGACCAGTGGGGCGACCTCCTCCTCGGACTCGTCATCGTCGTCCTCGTCGCCCTTGGCAGGCGGCGACTCGCCTACGTCCTAGGCGGATGAGCCAGAGCTCTCGTCGTCCGAAGGTGGGAGCCACCCTTCCACCACTTGGAATAGCTGCGACGAATACATAATGGAATCAGAATTACCGCGACTGCATAAACTGCGACTGCGAGCAAAGTAAAGTGATTACCGTTGGAGCTGGACGCTTCGCGGTATAGGGGGCGACCCCAGCCTGCGCATCCAGGTACACCGCCTGGGTAATCTTCTTCAGTGCTGGGAGGTAGTCCTCCAGTTTCCACTCGTCGAGGCAGGCCTTCGTTGAGTCTCCCCGGCCCGTGTACTGGTACATGTAGTGGTCGCGTTGGGCGAGCGGGACGAGCCGCCGCCTGAGCCAACAGTTGTACAGATTTATTGTCTGGAGGCCCTTCTTCTTCAGACCGCGGATGGTCTGGAGCATCTCGTCGACGACCATCCGCTGGTCGTTGGGGAGCTTGCCGACTTGGAGATGGCGCGGCTCGGACCGATTGGCGGAATACCGCGGGATCGCCACCTCGTCTTCTGGGCTCGCCTCGGCCACGTAGAACCACGACTTCTTCCAGTCGCTCGCTGCCTTGGCGGGCAGCATCAGATCGAAGAATGACGCTTTGGACTTGAGCTGGAACGTCAGGCCGCCCGCGGCTAGCATTGGGCCGCCTGCTTCCTCGCGGCTGATCTGTCCGTGGAACAGATCTTGCCACAAGGGGAAGTAGGGCCGGCAGCCCAAGTAGCATTCGCAGAACGCCACGAAGATGGCGAGCTGCTCGATGCTGTGGGGACCCAGATCTGAAGGCTGGATCCCGTAGTAGGCACAGAAGCGCCGGAAGAACAGGGACGTAGGAAACCCTAGCCCCCGCTCGAGATGACTGGTGAAACAGATGAATTCCCTCTCTCGCGGGTTTGGGGTCGTTTCTCCGGCTGCGGGGATACGCCAACAGCCGGCTCGCAGGATCCCGGCCTCCTCGAAAGAGGCCAGCTGCGCCCTCGTGCATTTGGATCTACCACACGGTTCGGTGGAAAGGGCCATGGCCGAAGGGTTGATTGGGGGTCGGAGGATTTTGGGTCGGCTGGATCATGATGCGAGGGAAGGAAAATGCGCGCAGTCGGAAGAAGTGATGAGAAGTTGGCTCTGCGATCGCCTGCCATTCCCCTTATATAGTGGGTGTTACCCGCCAAATCAGGGAGCCGTTACCGCGCGATGATTACGCCAAAAGTTACCGTTGGATTACCCCAACGGCTAGTTTGACCACGCCTGACGGTCCAACTACGGCCACTCGGCTCGCCGACCCAATCACTATGACAGTGTTTCGCCGACTCGACTCGCCAAAGCTGCGACCTGGATCACTGGTTTTCTCCTTTATACAGGAGCCCGCCGACGATTCGACTGGATGCCTACTCTGAAGCCGTATACTCTGACTGCCAGCATCCACCTACGCCTAATCGACGACGGCCTCGGGGACTACTGATGGGGATATGCCTACCGGGGTATACCCAGCAGGACGTTTCCGACTGGCCCGTGAGCTGGCGAGTGGGCCTGCAGAACGGCGAGTGGATTGAAGCCCAGCAAGGCACCGAGCGACTGGAAGCTGAAGGCCCAGGCGAGTAGATAGGCCCAGTCGGATTAGGTTAAACGACTACCGAAGCTTTAACTGAATCGGTTGAGATATGTAAACCCTAGGGGAGGTGAGCCTATATAAACCTCCCTATAGGGCGAGTAGACGTACGTTCCCTCATACACCCAAGCGACTCGCTGCCTAGCCGCCGAGCTCGCCCATTGTAAACACCTCCATAATACAATCTAGCAGGAGTAGGTCTTTACCCTCCGGGGGGCCGAACCTGGGTAAAACCTTGTGTCTTTGCCCTCATCTCGCACCGCAGATGGCTGGCCGCCCTTGCCCCTCGTTCTACTACTCGCTGCCGATTGCAGCATCTGCCGTGACTATTCCCACGACAATGATGTAGTACACTATAGTCATTGACATAACACAAATGAAACACTTTTCTACTAGTATTACATACCTCCGAGTGGTACAAAAAACATCACGGGTACAAGAGATGACTATAGATTACAACACAACTCTTTATAAAAGATCCAAAGAACACTCTAGGTTATAGAGGGAGAAAGCAACTTCATACAGAGAAGAACCAGAAATAACGACTCACAACTATCATACTAACAAGAGTAGTATCTAAACTATCTGACTTGCAATTGCTGCTATTGCAATGCTCTATATAAGTAGGTTCTATGGATAGAAATTATACTCCTATATAATTGGGAACTTTTTCTTCACTTTAGTTGATGGTATGTTGACTTCATTGAAGAACTTGAGCATTTGGTGATGATTCCTTTAAGCATCAGTTGTTGTTGATGATGTCTTCATCGGCTTTAGAATCTAGCAAGGGTTAAGAAGGTATTGTTGAGTACGAGCGTACTCAGCAAGTTCACTAAAAAGGAGTGTTTGATGCACTATATATAACCACAGACCAAAGGTCAAAGGTTATGTAGGTTTTCGTAAACATTTCTTCAAAAGTTGAAAATCTTTGTACGCCAGCCTTCATAGGTTTACCAAAACTTTTCGGAGTTCCTTTCCTGTCGCGTTCGTAGATCCTTCCTAGAATAGGGAGTAACATGTCGTAGTTTTTTACACTCTACAGAGGTGTGTTGCTTTACCCATGAGAGATACTTATACATCTTGCACATCTGAGCGGCCAACCCGTTCACACTTCCTTGGTATGAGGCCCGGTAAAGATTCCAAGCCGATCACTGCCCTTATCCGCGACCCCACATGCCAACACGATCCTTCAGGCAAACCACATCTCTGTTAAGCCCCCTTTCAGGCTAGCTACAACTTTAATAGGCCCCTAAAGACTCTATGAGCCGTTGTGCTCCTGCCAGGTTCCATAAAAATGACCAATCATACCTCCGGCAGCCTCTCACATATAATTTAGACACCCCAAATCGTGGGGCTCTAAGGATGCCCACCCATATGCTAGATCCCTGTAAGAAATCATAACGTCACGTTAAGGTCGTCCACTGACACAAGGAAGAAGATCCAGCTGATTTCTCCGTTCCATTCTAGATCTCATGGTTAACGCGTATTATATATATGGCGCAAGAATCACTGGCGACATTGGTTGTTAAGTCCTAGGTATTATATTCCTTTACCACAGGAACCTTCATGGTAGGTCATTACCACTTGGTAAATTACCCATAACCATACCATTATGAAAATAGCGTTTTCTAACCTTTTTGAAATGCAGATGATAACAAATAGTATATTACAAATACTTGATAGAAAATAACCAAAGGACATGAGAAAGTGTGAACTTGCCTTTTGTGATTGCAATATTATGCACTCACTGTCTTCGAGACAATATAAACACCAATCATTGGTCCGATAAGGACTAATGTTTATGATGGGGTTCATTGCATAGAAAGCAAAAAAATCTTACGGTTGCAACTGCCAAGGTCGAATCAAGGCGATACTTATAACGGGTTCAGATGGACTCACCCTTAAAGACCGTAAGCGGGATAATGTTCCCACAAACAAACATGGTTGATATAAAGTGTACACGACCATTCTCAAGGATGTGTAGATGATTAGCACCACAAGTTGAGGGTGTTGGCCATCATTGGGCGGCCGCTCGAGGCCGCCCTGCTCCCGGAGGAGTGGGAGTACATCCGTCCCCACGAGTCAGCTCTCGCGGTTTGTTGCTCGACAGCCTTGGCGAGTAGGGCCTGGGAGTACTTGATTTGCAGGGCGCCTTCTCCCATGACGTTGATGTTGGCGATTGCTGCCTGCCCCATGATGAGGTTATTCATCGGGGTGGAGTATAGTGGGAGTCCGTTTGCGACCCGCTCTTGCGGAGAGATGAGGACTCTCGGTTGGTTGGGAGGAGGCGTGTAGCCGGGTGGTGGGGGGAGCTCTGCTCGCTGGTGCTCCTAGTGGCGGACGGGGACTGAAGCCAGGCGGTGCGTTCTTGCAGATCACACGCTTGGCCACGCGAGCGGGATGGTTGTCTTTGTCGAAGTTCAGGGCACGGCCCTGAACGCTAGGGTTCAGACATGTCCTAATGCGGCGCTGGTGGTAGAGTGATAGCTCCTGTGCCGTCCTGCTCAAGGCGAAATTTTTCGCGCTCGGTTTGCTCCTTTCGCACTACTTCCTCCAGGCGCAGGCGGGCTTCCTCGACCTCTGTCATCGTCGCGGTCGGCGGGATTGGCGTGGAGAAGGGGTCTAGAGGGGCACTCGTGCCGCTCGTCATGTAGGTTGCGATGAAGTGACCCGATCCGACATGAAGATCGTCGGAATTTTCCGACTCAGAGTCGGAGTCAAAGATCTCGAGGATGGAGGAGTCCTCAAATTCCCCCGCGTTGGAGACTCGCGTGATGGAGCCTTCTGGTGACGCGGCGGTGATGGACCCTACGGAGGCAGGGGTCGCCGAGTCGGAGTCGTCGTGAAGGGCCGCATTGTTCGCGGCCGCGTCGGTTTCGACCATGTTGCTGTTGGCCGAGTAGTACTCAGAGGCGAGGCGGTGGATGGTGCGGACCTAACTCTCAGAGAGCCAGTTGCGTGGTGGTGATTCTTTGATGAGCACCGAGTCTTCAGACACGATGACGTCCGTGAAGCCGACGAAGAGGTTGATGGTGCCGACCGGCATGATGATGTTGTGCGTGATTGGGCGTGACACCAGGACATAGCTGCTGGCCAAGATCTGAAGGATCTCGCTGCACGCGATCATTCGGCCGGTGGCGATTGACCGATTGATTGGAAAGTTGGGTCTCACCGCAGAACTCAGGCCGGACCGTCCAGGCCCCACGGTGGGCGCCACTGTCATGGGAATGGCCATGGCAGATGCTGCGACCAGTAGCGAGTAGTAGAAGGAGGGGCAAGGGCGGTCAGCCATCTGCGGTGCGAGATGAGGGCAGAGACACAAGGTTTTACCCAGGTTCGGCCCCCGGAGGGTAAAGACCTACTCCTGCTAGATTGTATTATCGAGAGATTACAAGGGTGGCGAGCTCGGCGGCTAGACGGCGAGTCGATAGGGTGTATGATGGAACGTGAGTCCAAATAGTACCCTAGGGAGGTTTATATAGGGGTACCTCGCTAGGGTTTACAGATCTACAACCGAGTTGGTTAAGGACTCATAGGGTTTGACCTAATCCGACTGGGCCTAGCTATGCTTCTGGGCCTTTAGCTTCCAGTCGCCTGGCTTCTTCTTGGGTCATGATCCAGTCGCCGTCCTGTAGGCCCACTCGCTGGGAGTTGGATCTAGTAGGGAACGTCCTGCTGGGCATACCCCATTCGGCATATCCCCATCAACAAGAGGACAACACCTCCATAATCAGTCACACATACAGTGTACCGACTCCCGAACCTTCTCTCAAGCCGAGCAGCGGAAGTAGCATATCCCCGGGAACTCCAACAATGCTACGCCATGGTATAGGTGGTGGAGGGGAAGATCTCGAGCAGGGATTTGCCTAAGCACCTTTTCTAGTGGAAATGGACAAGGCTATCAAGAGGGAGAAGATGCCAACCAAAGGGCATATGGGAGCATGGGGAAGTGTGTGAGAGAGAGGAGAGGAAGGGGCATTTTATAGGTAAGGGGAAGCCCAAGGGGGCATGGCGCACAACCATATGGCTGCCCCCAACTTGTCCCCAATTATGTGGGTGGACTCTCCACTCACATAAAAACACCCTCCACTTTCTCCCATTTATTCTCCACTCAAAAATCAAGAGACACTCCATTAAACCACTTTTAATTCTCTTGATTTAATGTCACTCATTTAATGAACATCTCATTTAATGAGTACTTCATTTAATGAACACTTCATTTATTGAACACATTAACAATTATATCCCTTGCTTTGTTTTGATACCCGAAACTTTTGGCAGATTCGATAGAACAATTTTCTGCGATGTCCATTGTTTTCCGCTGTGTTCCCTATCCGCTCAAATGCGCCAGTGTGTCTCCCTGCGGGTTCGAGAACTATGTAGACATGGTCAAGAATCTCTCCTATCAATGATCATTAGAGGGACCTAGAGATCCATAATGACTCCCACTAGTTCCACGAAGATCTGATAATCATCCGAACCTCTTTTGTTGTAATCAAATTCCTTTTGTATCGCAATATTTTACTTGTCCAAGATCCGATAACTTGGTATTATCCATACCTTGTTTAATCTCGTTTCCGACAAGTACTCTTTTTGTCATTCCTGTGAAATGACATTCTAGTGATAAAATCACTTGCTTGCAAGCTATGTCAATGTGATATCACCGAGAGGGCCCTAAGTATATCTCTCTGTCATCCAGATGGACAAATCCCACTCTTTATCCACGATCCTCAACTAACACTTTCCAAATACCCGATGACACCTTTATAATCACCCTGTTACGGTGTGACGTTTGATGGAACCGAAGTACTCTTCCGGTGAAAGTGATTGACGTGATATCAAGGTCTAAGGACATTGAGTTAATACAAATGTGATAGCAATATAAACTTGAGGACATGATCGTATTACTACATCTACTGTGGGTGACTGTTCATCATATCATTCTCCAATGATATGACCCTGTTATTAACAACATCCAATGTTCATGGTCGGAAAACCTTGATTATCAGTTAATGAACAAGCTAGTATGAAGAGAGGCATTACTAGGAACCTTTTCTATTTATAAATCACACATGTATTAATGTTTCCTCTCAATAAAATTATAGCATGAAAAAAAAATTATCATAAAAATGGAATACGATAATAACCAATTTATTATTGCCTCTCAGGCATATTCCTTCCGGTCTCCCACTTGCACTAGAGTCAATAATCTAGTTTGAAAACCTTGCGCATTCAACACCTATGGCACTTTGGTGTTGTATATACGCGTTTGATAGTGGTAAACATAATCCCTAGATCTGACACTTTCAGTTTTGTTTGTATTTGCATGTCTTTGCATCTCTATGAATCACTCATTCTTTAATGGGATGGCATTGTATAAATTTGGCGAGACCTTAGTTTCTTGGGGTTTAAAACATGTTGATATATTTTTCATACAATATCTTCATAGTACTAGCCCATCGAACCACACCTAATTCCTTTGCTGCTACCATAGCAGTCTTATACTTAGTCTTTTATTGTAGTATCCGTCACAATATCCATAACTTTGGAACTCATCCAAATCCATCATGGAACTTTCTTCCATTACATTTTCTACCTTAACCTATAGCCTAAATTGAGATAAACTTAGTTTGTACCTTGTGACAAAACTAGTACCAATGTAACTCTTTATCATCAACTATTTTTATAGTGCCAATGTAACGCTTTACAATGAACTATCTGTTGACATGGTTATACCCTACGGGTACATGACATTAGCATACCTGGTCTAGCCCAAGAAAGGACCACGAGAATATACATGGCCCATGAAGATTTTCGGGTGGCCCAAGCCCATGACGTCTTTGGATCCTTGGAGAGCAAGACTAGAACAGATAGAATATTAAAAGGGGCAAACCCTAAACCTGTAACCGACTCGATCTATGCCCGGGACCTGCCTATCTCTATATAAAGGCTAGGAGGGCACGACGAGGAAGAGCTGAATCACCTCACCGCATACACACCTCCACGCCAAATTGCATCTTCGCACCCCTGTAACTTTCGGTTCCGCCGTAATCAAGAGCAGACAAGCAGGAGTAGGGTTTTCCCTCTAGGGGCCTAAAGCTGGGTAAATCTCGTGTCCCCTGGTTGCTTGTCTGTTAACAGTTCCGTTATATCCAGCACCCCCATCTTCTCCAAAACCCAAGCTCATAACAATGGGCATTGACGAGATCGATCCTCGTCAATTGGCGCCGTCTGTGGGAATCAGGGGCGCTGATTGTGCGATCGTGACGGTCCCGACCAAAGCGATCTACAATTCCTTGGCGACAGAGAGCCATCTCCTCTTCGGCGCTTTTGACTTCACCGCCCACTCGCCAGCCACCCTGAAGGACTTCGAGCCCGTAGGCGACGGGCTTGAGATCCTATTCGGAAGCTTCTGCTTCCGGGTGGGACAGACCGGCACTCTCCGCCTCCTAGAGCGGGTGCCTCTGCCATCGATCAGGCCTGCCTCATGGGCCCCGCATCCCAACGTTCTACGCATGACAACATCGACAGATGAGTCATACGACAACAAAAGCTGCAACTCAGATCTGTGCGATCCCCCGTCGAATGAAGGGACCTACAGTTACAAATCCGAAAGCCGCGGCAGCAACGATCCAGTCCACGGATGCTACCAATGCGCCGTGGTCATCCAAAGCGAAAACGTGAAACAACCACCTTCTGGTGCTCACGTACCGCCACCCAACCCGCAGGGTAGAAACGGCGAAAACAGGAGGCAACCATCCCTCCCACCCAACGAGGACGACCCTGATGCCAATCGAGTAATCCACCTCAGCGAGGAAGGATGGAACCAAGCACGCGAAGCCGTGGCGGGCAACAAAATTCTGCCTTTGGGTGCCTCACGGGACCTACTGATGGCATACCACCTGCTCCTCATCGAAGAGCACAAAAAGCAGGTGAATATGCAAGAGGCACTCGACAAACACAAGCAAGCGGCCTCGGAGTCTAGTGCGCGGCGAGCTGCGCTCTCCGTCGTTGGCGGCTCTAGCTCACACGGCAACAATGCCAATAAGCATCGCTCTCGCGTAGAGAACATGGATCCCGCTACACGTCGCGAGGTGACCCGAACCCTCAACACGTCCTTCATGGAGATGGACGCCAATGGCAACGTCATCCCGAAGACGCCGCAAGCTGTGATCATGGCAGCCACCACATATCTTGCGTCCCATCCACCTCCGGTGGGGGACCCGAAGAGGGTCATGCACAATTCTGCAGTAGCTGGACTCGGACTCGTTGGAGCTGCGCTCCACGAAGAAGCCCCTGTGGAACCGAAAAAGAAAGCTACGGTCAGATTCAACCGCAGTCCCACACCCTCATCTGACGAGGAGGAACACGATCTACCACGATGACGCAAGAGTCCATGACGTCGCAACCGCGAATACGACGCTCGAAGTGAACTCGCTCAGCGCAAGATCGACAAGGCACGCGCCAAGCGCGTGTGCTCATCCAAATCCGAATAGGATGACAACGAAGGAGAACTCTGTGGAGCTCGATGCTTCAGCAGATCTGTTCGGCGGATACGGATGCCGAGAAACTTCAAGCTTCCTTCGGACACTTCGAAGTTCGACGACACGCAAGACCCTAAGGCGTGACTAAGCGACCACCTATTGTCCGTCAAGCTGCACGGTGGAAACAAAAACACCGCCCTGCAATGCCTTCAGCTGCAGCTGACAGGTGCGGCCTGGATCTGGCTCAACAGCCTATCCTCGAGATCCATCCGAAGCTGGGAAGAACTAGCGTACAGTTTTATCCGAAACTTTAAAGGTACCAGCAAGAGGCCAGCCTCGATCGAGGAGCTGCGGTCCTGCACCCAACGAATGAGCGAATCCATTCGCTCATACATATATACTACGCTGGTCCAACATCAAGAACTCCGCGGCACACATCTCTGAGGAGAGAACAATCGACGCCTTCAAAGATAAACTATTTGTCACTTCTATATACAAAATATATTATTAGTTATTCCAAAGATCATACGAATATCCTTACTATCGTCCAATGATCATCTTATGAGTCACCCTGGTATATGCTCATAACATTTAGAGCATAGGACATATCTCTATATATATATCATGAAATGATTGATTAAGATATTCATGTGATTTTACTCACCAAGTGTCAAAGCACTTGAATCTCTTTTATCAATATATCCATGTGATTTTACTCACCAATTGTCAAAACACTTGAATCTTGATCAGGGGCGGATCCAGGATTCGTGCATAGGGGGGGGGGGCCGAAAAAGACGACAATCAACATAGTACTCCCTCTAATACATAATAAGTATCGTTGAATTAGTATATGTTCTACTAAATCAGCAACACTAATTATGGTTCGGAAGAAGTAATAATATATGTCTTGTTTATTAGGAAAAAATAGGTTTTAGGGGAATCGACACTATCCAATGGGGTGGTCTCGTGTATATTTATATGTTGTACAGAGGGGTACTAATACGGGGGGTCTAACCAATTCGGTTAGTACTATACATAAATATCTACAGTACAATATCTAGTATCCTCCCATAAACTTATTTTGTGTAATATTTTTTAAGTATGCAATTGTGTACCTTTAGATGGCAGTGTGTACATACAAGATCATGTCCACCTTGCACAAAGAAGGCACCAAAGAAGAAGAAAAACTACTAAACCTAGACGTTACATTCTCACGTCATTTTTTGTAACACCTAAGCTCTCCCTCTCCGCAAGTCTCCCATGAGTTGAACTCTCCCAAGATGCTATCATTTTCCAATCTCACATAACATAAGAGGGAAATATAAGTTTTCCATGTTATAATTTGTATAGGACAAAAACCCTGATGCATTTTAAATATTAATTGATGATAAATATTTACTCTATCATTGCCTACAAGATAGTATGAGTAAATAATATTATCGAAGGTGACCTAGGTGTGTGTTTATTCTGGAATTTAGGACACGGTCTGTGAGGCAAATGGCTCAAAATAAACAACCTGCTCGGTTCTTTTTCTACACATAAAAAATTAACTATATTGCTAAACTGAATAAACTCCCTAAAAAAAGCTAAACTGGATAAACAATGAATTAGTTTCCTCTCTGTTCGTGAGACAATGGAGATTAGCATTAGAAATTACCTTGAGATAATCCGCTAAAGTCAAACAAACGGGAGCAACGGATCAACAGGGATCAACGGCGGTCGTCGGCGCATCGCTGAGTGCACAAGTTGGAACGAGTATAGGAGGAGACGAATTATATTCGGCGGTACCATCGCGGTGATGCCGGTCGACGGCGCAATGTCGTAGTTTCTTTTTAGGGTTGAGCAGTGCGGACGTGCATCCAACTTGTGTAGGAATCAAACTGCTGGAGGCCTAATGTAGCGGGTGGAGCAGCTGATGGGCCATCTACTAAATCATGTGCTTGTTGGGCTTAGACATGCGTGCAGCTGGCCTCAATCTAATGGCCAGAAGTAATCACGATTATATTCATCAGCACGATTATGTAGCAGATATTAGCATTGGCCCCCGTTGTGAATCCTTGGGGGTGGCCGATGCATGGCGGGGGTCTGCCCCTGCTCGCCCCTGGATCCGCCACTGATCTTGATTTAAACTTTTCCATGTGGCAAGAAACTTTCTCGTTGTTTTCATATTAAACTCATTCAATATCTATACACATTTGGCATAACCATAATAGCATCTCAATCTATCCAAATAAACATTAATACTTAATATTCGGGTTTGTCTAAGTCTTTCATCTAAATATAATTTCAATAAAATTATTAACCTGTGTCAAATAAAAGATATATTATTTCCAATCAACAATATGTATTATACACAATGCATTGGAAATATTTCTCAGTGCTCCCACTTAATTTCTTGCAAATGCAAGCATCTTCATCGTTTCTTATGAAGTTAAACATTTTAATAATTTCATCGCAGTAAAGATTCCAATTCCTCTATGCTTATTTCAACTATTGAAGTTGGCATGCCTTTTTAGCATCCTTTGATTTAACAAAACCCTTCGGACCGTGTCACGTACATGTCCTAGGCAACCATTCTATTATAATAATGTTGTTTTGTTTGTTCAACTAGCATAGACAACAATTCACATATGTAGTGGTTGCTACATTAATCCGTCTAGACTAAATATCGTTATAAAAGATCAAATCTTGTCGTATTTAACTCTTTAAACATTGTCGTAAACTCTTTTACCAACATGTCAACTATTTCATAGATGGGAAACATCCATGTCTATTTCTTTCTAGATCTAAATACAACTGATAAGCTTCATGCCTTTCAGAGGGTCTTCCAAGTTCAGTAACTTGGTTTCTCGTGTATGGAACTATCATGGATTTTATGGCTTCAAGCCATTTGATGGTCAGGGCCCATCATCACTTCTTTTCATGTAGTCAGTTCATCATTATCAAACAATAATGATTTAATCTTAAATCTTAGTATTTAATTGTTTATCCGACCTATGTGGTTCAATAGGAACTTATATCTTCGTGACCACAACCTTTGAGGCACGGGAGCCATGAGCATTATGAATGCCTCTGGGACACTTTCCGGTGTTGCGCAACTCAGCACACATATCTTAGGTTCAATAACCTTATCAAAGTTCTATTGTCCTCCCACTTAACTTTTTACGAAAAGTCCTTCTAAAGAAACTTGATGTTCTGAGAGACAACCACTTTTTTCTTCGGTGCTATGGAGGAATACCCAACGGATATTTGGAATACCCTACAAAGACATGTTCATCTGACTTTGATTGTAAACATTTTACTTATGCCTAGCATACCAAAATTTTAAGAAAAGACAACTTGGGTCTATCCGAAACCATAACTCGTATGGTGTCATTTCAATGGACCATGATGGAGCTCTTTTTAGTGTGAAAGCGGTAGTCACTAAAGCTTAATATTTAAAATATAATGGAAATTTTATAAATAAAATCATTGATCCTACCATGTCAAACAAGGTTTATTACATTTCACGAACACTCCATACTCCAATGGTGTTTCGAGAAACGCAAGTCAATGGAATGATTTCTCAAATCATAGGTGTTTTTCTAAACTTTTAACTCAAATGTATTCCTCTATGATTCAATCATAAATCCTTTATTTTCTTGTTACAATGATTTTCCAATTCATCTTGAAATCATTTGAACATTTTCAAATGTTTCATACTTCTCCCTGATTAAGTAAATATACATATATTCACTTGAATCTTTGGTTAAAGTATATGAAGTTTGAATCCATCGCTCATAACTACACATAATGGACTATATACATCAATATGCACAATTTTCAATAAGTTAGTCGTTTGTTCTTCTTTGGACCATGAACGAGGTTTTAATTAGAAAAGTTTCACAAGCGTTAGTTGATCAAAATCAAAAGACTCCAAAAATCGATTAACATGGAGTTTTCTTCTTGTTTTCTTTCCAATATAATTTAAACGGCGATGTCACTCTGAAGTGATATTCCAATCATTCGTCTTGTGACTTTTTAGCATAAATGTTTATGGGCATGATTTATCCAACTAGATTTGAAAAAGTTCATCCATATTTTATGGAATACGGTAATTATTTGAATAACCATTATTCTCATAATATCAGAACAAAATAAAAATTATTGATACAAATCTTGAAGGCAAGCTTGTCAACGAAAACACAATAACACTTTATTTGTTTTCGATGAACATCATCACATATTATTTTGCTAGTTACTTAGGCCATTGCAGTTCATGAACTGTGTTGTTCTATATGACACTTCATACCAACAAATTCTGTATCCAATACCCAAGAGCCACATTATTTAACAAGCAAAGATTACACCCATAACGTGTATATCATCTATATACCTAAGCTGGACTTTTCCAATCTTTTTCATGTATGCCAAATATTTATTAGATTCTCTTTCAACATGACCTTTCCTTCTTAAAAGAATCTATCAACATCAATAGTGGTGCCATACATATGACACATAGTCCAAAGCATGTATAGTCAAATACTAATACCTTTGTACTTGCACTTTGAAGTTGATCACATCATCAAATGTTTGGCATTCTTTCAAATTTCATTCCTTTTAGTAATCCTTTTTAATATAGTAAACATTTCACCTACATCTTTTATCCATCCTTAGCATGACAACTTTCATGATCAAGCTACTATAGCTAAAAAAGGTGAATCGTGAATATAATGTTAGTTCCCAAAATCTTTTTGGTAATCAGGATGCCTAGCGTCTCCAATCTTCACAAATTCTCATGCTATATGAGAACATGTATCTTACTAAAATTATATTCTATCATATTGCAATCAAACATTGTTTCAGATATCACAGTATCTTTCACGCAAAAATTCTTTCAGCTCCTAGATAACCTTGATACTGAAACAACTTTCGAATATCAAAGATCATGGAGGCAAGCATGATACTTGGATACTAATGTTGGAACTGTTACTCTCGATTCAATACTACTTATTGAATTTCACGGAGTAAGTGAGGTCTTGTTGAAAGTTTGCAATAGTACATTAAACTTTAGATTGACACTCATAAAACAATGCAATACCAGTTCGCAAAGTAAAATTCTAGAATCCTATAGTTATATTATCTCAATTATAGCTAAACACAAGGTAGTAAACGAATGCCAGTAACTACAACGAACTATGCAAACTCACTTTGATTCAGTTTATGATAAATTGAGTTCAACTTTAATCATATTACTATATGAACTCCCACTCAAAAATGACATCCCTCTAGTCATTTTTAGTGATTACACGAACAAAATTCACTACGCCACGACCGATCATCACGAGTGGTGGCGCAACTCCAATGGCGAGCATCATATGGGCATCATATCATCCATATGACTCGTGCTTTACCTTTAGGTTCATGTTCTTAGGCCATGTATGTATATTTTAGGCTCTCCAAGTAAGAACCTTAGTACTCGTGTGTGCAAAACTGTCTTATACCCGTTGTATGCGAACGTAGAGTCTATCACACTCGATCATCATGTGGTGCTTCGAAATGATGAACTTTCTTAATGGTGCATACTAAGGAAGAACATATTATTATATTGATATTCTATAGGAGGGATCATCTTATAATGCTACCGCCAAGATCTAAGCTAGACATAAGCATAAATAAGTGTTGGAGATATGCCCTAGAGGCAATAATAAATATAGTTATTATTATATCTTTGTGTTTATGATAAATGTTTACATTCATGCTATAATAGTATTAACAAGGAAACATTAATACTTGTGTGATTTGTAAACTTAAATTGAATTCCCTAGTAAAGCCTCTTCATAATACTAGCTTGTTGGTTAATAAATGATTGTGGTTTCCCTATCATGAACATTAAGATGTTATTAACAAAAAGATCATATCGTTAGGAGAATGATATGGTGGACATACTCCTATAGATAAGCGTAGCATAAAGATCAAGTCATTTTAATAGTTCAATTGCTATATGCTTTCGGATACATAGTAACCTAATTCCTTCGACCATGAGATCATGCATATCACCTTCACCGGAAGGATGCTTTGATGACATCAAACACCACACCGTAACTGGGTGGCTATAAAGGTGGCATTGAGTGTTCGGAAAGTATTGGTTGAGACACATGGATCAAGAGTGGGATTTGTCCATCCATATGACGGATAGATATACTCTGGGCCCTCTCGGTGGAATGTCATCCAATTAGCTTGCAAGCATGTGACTGGCTCACAAGGGATCACATATCACGGGAACGAGAAAAGAGTACTTATCAGTAACGAGGTTGAACTAGGTATGCAGAGATACCGACGATCAATACCTCGGATAAGTAAACTATCGTGAGATAAAGGGAAATTGGTATCGTATGTAAGTGGTTCATTCGATCGCAAAGTAATCGTAGAAATATGTGGGAGCCATATGAATTTCCAGATTCCTCTATTGGTTATTGTTCGGAGAAGTGTCTCGATCATGTCCGCATAATTCACGAACCGTAGGGAGACACACTTAAGGATTCGACGTTGTTTGAGTAGTTATGGAATGATGAGTAAGAGACCGAATGTTGTTCGGGGTCTCAGATGGGATCCAGGATATCACGAGGAGATCCGGAATGGTCCGGAGAATAGGATTCATATAAGGAAAGTCCTGTTTCGGGGTTGGAGAATGGTTCCGGTGTTTTCATCGGGAATGTTCTAGAAGGTTCCGGAATGTACGGCACTCCGGAGGGGAAGGGTACATGAATGTGTCATAACAAGTTGGAATGATTGCATCATGTACTAGATGTCATCTCTGAACAAAATAAAGGGTTTAATCAAATCCTAGTTTGAAAAGTCAAACGCCAATTTGAAAAGTCAAACGGCTATTTTGGAAGGTGGAGGGAGAGTAGGAAACCTACTTGGGGAGGAGTTCCCTCCCTCCACCGCCGGCCCACTTGGAGACCGAGTTGGGGAGGGACTCCCCTCCCCTTGGCGCGCCCCCTCCACCTATATAAGGAGGGGCAGGGCTGCCCCTCCAAGGACACAACACACACCCCTCTAAACCCTAACCCTAGCCGCCGCCGCCCACCATAGCCACCGCCTAGGGCAACTCGCCGCCGCCTAGGTCAAACCCTAGCCGCCGGCCTTGCCCCTCCTTGGTGCGTCTAAACCCTAGATCGCCGAGGCTCTCTCTCATAGTCCACCATACTCGCTCCGGCTTAAGGCGAAGCCCTGCGAGATCTCCCCTCTACTTCCGGTACCATGCCGTTGTGCTGCCGGAATCACGAGGAGAGTGCTACAACCTCCGCTACCTGCTGGAACAAGGGAGAGGAAGGTCTTCGTCGAGTACCGAACGTGTGACCGACTGCGGAAGAGCTGCCGGAATGCAACGCCGGAAGGATCGTCTATGCGATCTTGAGATCGGGAAGAGTACGACTACATCACCCACGAGAATCCGCTCTCGTTAAACACTTTGGAATCTTCGAGGGTGAGTTATTCCATCGACTCGTTGCTACAATCTAGTAGATAGATCTTGGCTTGTTTGTTTGTATGCGGTAGAAATTTTTTGTTTTCCATGCTACGAACCCCTACAATGGTATCAGAGTCGTGTCTATATGTAGATCTGTTGCATGAGTAGAACACAATGGTCATTGTGGGCGTTGATGCTTTTGTTGTCGATTGCTTCTTGTGTACTTTGCATCTTGCGGGATGGTGGGATGAAGCGGCCTGGGCTAACCTTACATGACATCGTTCATGAGACTTGCTCCACGCTTGACATGCAACTTGTATTGCATAAGTGGCTTTGCGGGTGCCTGTTTCTCCCAACATAGTTAAGATTCAATTTACAACGGGTGATTGACAATACCAGGATCAATGCTGTGGTTCTTGTTCGTAAGTTAGAACGACACTTATTGAAAGCCCCAAACCACGTAAAACATGCAAAGAAAGTAGAGGCGTCTAACTTTGTTTTGTAGGGGTGTGATGTGATGTGATATGGCCATGATTGTGATTATATTTGATGTATGCAATGTTCCTTATTGTAAGTTGGCAACCGGCAGAAGCCATATGGTTGTATTTATTTTCTATTAAGACCCGCGTGTCTATTCAAAGTAGTTGTAATAGTTGAAGCTGGTGGACGACAACCATGGAGCAGCGTCATTGACCTTGATGCAATGCCGGTGATGATGGAGATCATGTTCGTGCTTGAATATGGAGATAGGAAGCACAAAGAAGAAAGGCCATATCATATCACATATTATGAATTGCATGTGATGTTAATCCTTTATGCATCTTGTATTGCTTAGTTAACGACGGTAGCATTATAAGATGATCCCTCATGCACATGAATTTCAAGTTCTTAAGTGTTCATCCTTAGTAAGCACCGTTGCTAAAGCTTGTTGTTTCGAAGCACCACGTGATGATCGGGTGTGTTAGATTCCGCAAGTGTATACAACGTGAGCAAGCCAGATTTGCTCATGCGGAAGCTAAGGTTTGATCTTGACGAGCCTAGCATGTACAGACATGGTCTCGGAACATGGATCACCGAAAGGTAAAGCATGAATCATATAGCAGATATGATGAACATGTCGATTGTTCGCCATTGAAGCTAAATCAACTCTCGTGATGATCGGTGTTGATGTGGTGGATTTGGTTCATGTGATCACTAAAACAATGTGAGGGATATTGTTTTGAGTGGGAGTTCACCTAGATTAATTTAACTATTAATTAGAAATCAATTTGTCATAAACTTAGTCTAAACTATTGCAAATATGTTGTAGATCAATGGCGGCCCCTACCATCAATTTTAATGCGTTCCTAGAGAAACAAAAGTTGAAAAACAATGGAAGCAACTTCACGGATTGGTTCCACAATTTGAGGATTGTCCTCACAGCTGGTAATTTGACCTATGTGCTGGATGCACCGCTGGGTGACCCACCTGCATCTACTGCTACCGATGAAGTAAAGAATGTTTACCTCGCTCGGAAGACTCAGTACTCCACAGTTCAGTGTGCTATCTTGTATGGTTTAGAATCGGAGCTTTAGAAAAGGTTTGAGAATTCAGACCCACATGATATTGTCCGTGATCTCAAATTGATCTTTGAGACTCACGCGGCAATTGAAAGCTATGAGGCTTCTGAAAAGTTCTTTAACTGCAAGATGGAAGAGGGCAGCTTCGTCAGTGAGCATGTGCTTAAGATGTCTGGGCACGCAAACAAACTTCAAAGCTTGGGTATAGTGATTCCTAATGCTTTGGGGATTTATCGTGTCCTCCAATCACTACCACCAAGTTACAAGAACTTTGTGATGAACTACAATATGCAAAACATGAACAAGCAGTTGCCAGAACTCTTTTCCATGTTGAAATCTGCAGAAGTGGAGATCAAGAAAGAGCACCAAGTGTTGATGGTCAATAAGACCACCAAATTCACGAAAGGCAAGTCTAAGCAAAAGGGACACTTCAAGAATAGGATTCATATAAGGAAAGTCCTGTTTCGGGGTTGGAGAATGGTTCCGGTGTTTTCATCGGGAATGTTCTTGAAGGTTCCGGAATGTCCGGCACTCCGGAGGGGAAGGGTACATGAATGTGTCATAACAAGTTGGAATGATTGCATCATGTACTAGGTGTCATCTTTGAACAAAATAAAGGGTTTAATCAAATCCTAGTTTGAAAAGTCAAACGCCAATTTGAAAAGTCAAACAGCTATTTTTGAAGGTGGAGGGAGAGTAGGAAACCTACTTGGGGAGGAGTTCCCTCCCTCCACCGCCGGCCCACTTGGAGACCGAGTTGGGGAGGGACTCCCCTCCCCTTGGCGCGCCCCCTCCACCTATATAAGGAGGGGCAGGCTGCCCCTCCAAGGACACAACACACACCCCTCTAAACCCTAACCCTAGCCGCCGCCCACCATACCCGCCGCCGCCTAGGGCAACTCGCCGCCGCCTAGGTCAAACCCTAGCCGCTGGCCTTTCCCCTCCTTGGTGCGTCTAAACCCTAGATCGCCGAGGCTCTCTCTCATAGTCCACCATACTCGCTCCGGCTTAAGCCAAAACCCTGCGAGATCTCCCCACTACTTCCGGTACCACGCCGTTGTGCTGCCGGAATCGCGAGGAGAGTTCTACAACCTCCGCTACCTGCTGGAACAAGGGAGAGGAAGGTCTTCGTCGAGTACCGAACGTGTGACCGACTGCGGAAGCGCTGCCGGAACGCAGGGCCGGAAGGATCGTCTACGCGATCTTGAGATCGGGAAGAGTACGACTACATCACCCACGAGAATCCGCTCTCGTTAAACACTTTGGAATCTTCGAGGGTGAGTTATTCCATCGACTCGTTGCTACAATCTAGTATATAGATCTTGGCTTGTTTGTTTGTATGCGGTAGAATTTTTTTGTTTTCCATGCTACAAACCCCTACAATAAGATCCAAACAAACATCATATGTAAAAGTGAAATGATATGGTTCTTGCACTTGATCATTATCTTGTGCATCATGGTATGATCTCTATCATTCCATTTGTGTAATGCCAAGGTCTATGGCGCTCCCACTTATTTGTTATAATTCCCGAGAGTATCTTACCATACTAAAATTATAACATTTACCATATCATGACACAAGCCCAACAAAAATAAATCTAGATGCCTCTAATTTATCTTTTGCAAGTTTTATGTGGCTGTGGGCTTTCTAGGAAAGAACCGATCTACCTGCAAACTTCAAGCACAATAGTGATAACCAAGTTATTAAGCAGACCGTTGTAAATTAAATATCAACTATAGTAGGAGAGAAATACACCCGCCAGCCACTTATGCAAAAATAGTTGCATGTCAAGCGTGGAACAAATCTCATGTGCGGGGACATGTAAAGTTTATCTTGGCCGCTTCATCCCACTATGCCACCAATATCCGAAGTACAAAATATTTGCAATAACATGATAATCAATGCCCACATATCCATGTGTTCTAACCGTACAAAGCATCTATGCATAGACATAGATCTGATACCACTGATGGGGTTTGTTGCATAGAAAATAAAAAATTCTTACGGTTGCAACTGCCAAGATCGAATCAAGGCGATACTTGTAACGGTTTCAGATGGACGCAACCTTGAAGACTGTAAGTAGGATAATATTCCTGCAAACAAATGTGGTTGATGTAGAGTGTGCACTACCGTTCTCATGTACGTGCAGACGATCAGCACCACAAGAGGGCATTGCCTCCATAATCGGTCACACATACGGTGTGCCGACGACTCCCGAACCCTCGCTCCAGCCGGGCAGCGGAAGTAGCAGATATCCAGGAACTCCAACAACACTACGCCATGGTATAGGTGGTGGAGGGGAAGATCTTGATCAGGTATTCGACTAATCACCTTTTCTAGTGGCAATGGACAAGGCTAGAAAGAGGGAGAAGATGCCAACCAAAGGGCATATGAGAGCATGGGGACAAAGTGTGTGAGAGCGAGGAGAGAAGGGGGCCTTTTATAGGTGAGGGGGGAAGCCCAAGGGGGCATGGCACACAACCATATGGATTCCCACACCTCTTTCCCAATTATGTGGGTGGACTCTCCACTCACATAAAACTCTCTCCACTTTCTTCCATTTATTTTCCACTCAAAAATCAAGAGACACTCCATTAAAACCACTTTTAATTATCTTGATTTAATGTCACTCATTTAATGAACACTTCATTTGATGAGTACTTCGTTTAATGAACACGTTATTTAATGAACACATTAACAACTCAATCCCATGCTTTGTTTCGATACCCCGAAACTATTTTGGCAGATTCTACAGATTTTTTTGGGATGTCCATTGTCTTCCCCGGTGTTTCCTATGATCTCAAATGATTTGACTAACCTTAAGTGTATCTCCCTACGGGTTCGAGTACTATGTAGACATGATCTAGACTCTCTCTGATCAATAATAATTAGCGGGACCTGGAGATCCATAATGACTCCCACTAGTTCCACAAAGATATGATGATCATCCGAACCTCTTTCAATGTAATAGAATTCCTTTTGTCTCGCGATATTTTACTTATCCGAGATCTGATCACTTGGTATCGTCCATTCCTTGTTTAATCTCATTTCGACAAGTACTCTTTTTCTCGTTCCTGTGATTTTACATTCTAGTGATCAAGTCACTTGCTTGCAAGCTATGTCAATGTGATATCACTGAGAGGGCCATGAGTATATATCTCCATCATCCTGATGTAAAAATCCCACTCTTGATCCACGAGCCTCAACTAAAACTTTCCAAATACCTGACGACATCTTTATAATCACCATGTTATGATGTGACGTTTGATGGAATCAAAGTACTCTTCCGGTGAAAGTGATTGATGTGATCCCATGGTCTATGGACATTGAGTTACTATGAATGTGATAGAAATATAAACTTGAGGACATGATCGTATTGCTATATCTACTATGGGTGACTGTTCATCATATCACTCTGCAATGATATGACTGTGTTATTAACAAATATCCAATGTTCATGATCAGGAAACCTTGATCATCAGTTAATCAACAAGCTAGTATGAAGAGAGGCATTACTAGGAACCTTTTCTGTTTATAAATCACACATGTATTAATGTTTCCTCTTAATACAATTATAGCATAAAAATTAAAGATTTATCATAAACATGGAATAAGATAATAACCACTTTATTATTGCCTCTCAAGCATATTCCTTTCAGTTTAAAGAAGAAAGATGCTATTATTCATAAGTAATGTAATGCAACTTTGTAAACTCAAAATCCCTAATGAACATTGATGATTTAGTTTTTCGAAACAAGGAATGGTTTCTTTAGAATGTGTTGTCCTTTTATATTAGTTTCACAAGTGTGCTTATTATTATACTTGTGAGAGTGTGTGAAACAACATGTAAGTACAATAAAGTAGCATATAGTAATAAAGCACTCAAATGTGGAATGATATCTAAAGACTTCTTATATATAAATATTACTAATCAATTAGAGCCTTTATGGAAATACTTAAGACTTACTTTTTAATTTATCTTAAAATAATAACTTTTGAAGAAAAGATTATTTAACTAATTGAAAGTATTTAAACTTTTAGTTAACTACTTTTAGGGTTTCTTCCTAATTCTAATTATCAAGGAAGAAAGCATTACTACATTTGAAGTAAACGCATCACTTGTAATTGAGACTTATATGTCTTAATATGAGATGACACTACATTTTGATTACTTCATAATACTTCATGAGGGTGAAATAGGAGTAGCATTACTTTTATTTGAGTAATATTTGTTAACCCTATAATTGAGTGAAATGTTTTATCCATTTAGAAATGAGTGACTATATTTTATGAGTATGGAAATGGTATTACTTTGAGCTACTTAAGAATTATATATATTTTTCGAATACATTCATAACTTGTGAGTCAAATGATAGTACAAGAGTTTAATAAGCCAAAAAAATACTATTCTTAAAGATTTTCTAAATGAATAAAATCCTTTTGGAAAGTAATATACAATTCTTTTGGAATGATAATTTGATAAAATATGTTTAAAATGTTTTGGGTTGTTTTTACTTCATACTAGTAATAATTGAGATTATTATGTTAGACCTTAAATGGATAATATTAAAAATATTGGAAATTTTATATACACTTTTATGAATTATTAATAAAAGAAAAAGGGTTAAAACAAGTTATTAGAGTATTAAAATTTTATTTTACTTGAAAAGTGGGATCTTATATTTTTAGTATGTAGATCTTTTTTTATCACTTTGGTATATTATATGTATTTTTATGATTTTTAAATAATAAGATATGATTTTTCTTAATTTTCTTATTCTAAAATATATTTGATAAATATAAATTATTTTATTAAGTTTCTAAATAATAAATTTAAATGACTTTAAATTATAGATCTTATTTTTCTAAAAAATGATATATTATTTGTATTTTTCTAATTTAGAATGAATAGTAATGAATTTTATTAAATTTAATCCATTCTTAATTCATTTTTGGAAATATATAAAATAATTACATATTGTACAAATATCAGTAAATTTATTGATACAAAATATTTTTATTATCATTTTGATATATTATTTATATTTTATGACTTAATATGAAAAATTATAAAAAGAAATACACATTTGTCACACTTTAATAGTTTTATTAATTTAAAATCATTTCTGAAAATGTTTCTAACACTTACATATGGACCCCGCATGTTAGGTCTTTATTATTTACTGAAATGAATTATAGAATTGAATAAAAGAAAAGAAAAGGAAATATTTCTTAAATATGATGTCATGCTCACATCAGCAATGGAGGGGAGCTCCTAGATAGTGCATGGATCCATCGATACCGTGCACGCATGGATGCGTGGTTGCACACGTTAGAGAGAGCGGACGATGGGAAGGCGATTGGTGGTTGTGCCGCCTAGAAATGGTCGCCGAAGAGAGGCCTCCAACAAGGATGAGCGGTGGTGGCGGATGCAGATGGTCGTCGAGGAAGCAAATCGGGGCGAGAGTGATCAATAGGGATGGTGCTTGAGCATAGTACACTATATGGCGAATGGAGGAGTCTGTGAGGCTGGGGGAGTCGTACGGCGGCAACGGGGACGGGCCAGCAGTACATCGATCTTGATTCCGAGCAGTTCGTGGCTGCAGTGACCCAGCATACCACTTCATGTGTAGTACACCATAGTCATTGACATGACACTTACATAACATTGTTCTGCAAATATCACATCCCTCAAACTGGTATAGCAGAAATATTGCGGGTCCAAATTACAAGCATACACACATTATTATTATTACAATACCAAAATATCAATTCTTTGAAGTTATTCAAACTTACAAACCATATTTATAAGTTTTAGCGAAGAAAAAAGACTCAAACAAATATCATAACTTGAGCTCAATAGCTTATTATATAAAGTTTGTGCTGCTCGGCTCGACTTAAGTACTACATAACTATAGGAAACTACTCATACTCATTGCCTTCAGCTCTGTAGCGTATCTCGTAGTCCACTCCTTCCACTCCTCTGAATAGGTATGGTTCCTCGTAGTAGACATGCATCCTCCTGACCTTTAGTAGCATACATCGAAGTGTCTTCTAGCTCCTTAGAGTCTAAGCATGGGATCAAAGGAAAGAGTGAGTAACAACGTTACCCATCAAGTTCATTATATGCAAGGTGGGAGGTTTGATGCTCTATCTACCACCTCAGACTATCAATCCTTGGTACTATGTAGTTTTCATAAACATTTCTTCAAAGGTTGATTTTAATATAAAAAAATATATGCCCATCAGCCTTCACAGGTTGTCCAAAACTTCGTGGAGTTCCTTTCCTGCTGCGTTCGTAGCTCCTTCCCGGAGCAGGGAGTAACATGTCACATTTCTTACACTCTACAGAGATTTGTTAATTTACCCATGAGATATCAAATCCTTGTTTCACAACTAGGCATACTTTCCCATCCACAATTCCTTGATGTGGGGCCTAGTAGATGATCCAAGCCAATCACTGCCCTTCTCTGCGACCCTGCATGCCCCCTTGGTGTATGCCATGCCCGCATATTGGATTATGGCAATGGACAGTACAGACCGTTCAGATGCCAGGACTACCGTGGTACATTGAGGGATCCCACCCTTATGTTTTATACTCCTCTACAAATTATAACACACGCTCCAAGGAGTTCAGCCATGGCCTTCGCATCCGGTGACATACGAAAGGAAGAAGATCCAGTTGACTTCTCCGTCCCATTCCAAATCTCATGGTTAACGAGTATTATATGGCGCTAGAATCACCGATGTCATGGGTTATTAATTTATATATGGTGCATCTTAGTGCACATGGAATCCTAAATTCCATTGCCAATCTTATATTATCATCACTTAGGATGATAATATCATTTTCTTTCTTTGATAAAATAGTATTTTCTTTCTCCTTATTAGAACACAGGTGATAACACACAAGTTATTTTGATAAAACATATCAAAGGACATAAGCAAGTGATAAACTTGCCTTGTGACTGCAAGGTAGTGAAGTCGGATGCTTGCACTCGACCTTGAGCATCTATTTCTATAAAACACCATTATTTCCTGGTAAGGACAATATTTAAAGAAGCAATAATGAACATGCGTACCAATGAAATGCATTATTTTATTATTTTTCTTCTTTGCGTGTTTTACCCACATTATTAAAGTTCTTAAAGCTTCTTTTTCAATAAAAGAAGTTAATAATTTATAATTCTTAAAATCTTGTAAATTTTTTATCTAATATTTTTGTGATAACATATATTAATTTAAGAGTTTAAAATTAATTTTTATTTAATTTTATCTCTTATTAGTATTTTCCTAAAATTCCATAAAGTAATAAGTGTTTTTAATTAAGATAAATTAATTTTATCAAAGTAAAATACAAATTAGCATTTTTCTTAAATAGAACACTTATTTAAATTCACAAAAGTGAATTTTATTTATTTCTAGATAATATCATTATTTTTAGCAAATTCCATAAGAAATTTATATTATTAAAATAATGAACCTAATTTTTTATCATCCTAAAATACAAGTTATGATTTTTATTGGGTAGTTTGTATTTTTATGAACAAATGGATATTTTGTTTGTATTTTTAGGATTTTTATTTTTTATAGCTTAATTTTGTATCGGGGTTATTTTAGTATTTTGAATAATTTTAGGGTTCTTTTTCTTTAAGCTTGGGCCTAGCCCTTTGGGATGATTTGGCCTGAACCGTCCCATCGAGTTGGCTCAAACCCCAAGCCGTGATGGGCTGGTCCCTTACTAGCCCAAAACTCTTCTCTCACCCTTCCTCTCTCGCGCACGACTTGGTCTTTCTCCTTGTTGGCGATATGGTGCTGCCATCGTCGCCGCGCTCGATTCCGTCCGCTTTTAGCCTCCCTAGCTGCCGCTGTAGTGTAGTATGAGGCACTCGATGATGCTCTGTCATCTAGTCCAGCTCGATTTGTCGCTCGAGCTCTCCACTGACCATGTCGTCTCCTTCCTGATGCCTAGGGTTCGGTCTCCGTTGGTGGTTCGGCACTCCGGCGCTGCCCTGGCACCGCCCTGGTGGTTTGGTGGCTAGATGGTTTCGCCCTGTCCTCTAGATCCTCCACGACCACGACCTCGGAAACGTATCTATAATTTTTGATGTTCCATGCTTGTTTAGTATCTACTTTTCTTTGCTTTGTCCACACTTTTGAGGTGTTTTTATATGTTTTCTGGTACTAACCTATTAACAAGTTGCCACAGTTCCAGTTGCCTGTTTTCTGCTATTTTTGGTTCCAGAAAAGCTAGTAAGGAAATATTCTCGGAATTGTACAGGACAAAAGCCAAAGTCAATATTTCACCGAGGAGAACAAGGAGTCCAGAGGAGAGACGGAGGGGAGCCACAGGGCGGCCGCAGCCCCCAGGCGCGGGCCCATCCTAGGTTGCGCCTGGGCAGGGTGTGGGCCCCCTGGCCACCTCCCAGCCTCGCCTCTTCGTCTATAAGAATCCCCCTATGCCTAAACCCTAAGAACCCGATCAATATTCCACGAAATTGTCTGTAGCCGTCGCCACCATCGTTTCTAGATCGGGAGGATCTGAAGCTCTTCCCAGCACCCTGCCGAAGGGGAGATCATCCCGGAGGCCTTGTTCTTCATCATGCCAGCCTCTGGTAGGAAGCGTGAGTAGTTCCACCTTGGACTATGGGTCCATATAGTAGCTAGATGGTTGTATCTGCTCCTTGTGCTTTCATGTCTAGATCTTGTGAGCTCTGTTCATGATCAAGATCTCATCTATTTGTAATCATGCATGTTGTGTTTGCGGGGATCCGATGGATATTGAGATTACTATATCAGATTGATTAATGGTTTTGTATTATTGATTCTATCATGTCTGTGTTGTTTGTGATCTTGCATGCTCTCCGTTGTTAGTAGATATCTTGGCCAAGTAGTTGCTAGTGACTCCAAGAGGGGGTATTTATGCTCGATAGTGGGTTCATGCCTCTATTTAATCTAAGGGAAGTGACATAAATCTCTAAGGTTGTAGATGTGCTGTTGCAACTAGGGAGAAAACAACGGTATCTTGTTCATGGAACAAGTGGATTGTTTACCTTACACACTTTGCTTAAAGAAGTTGTCTGTTGCTTGCAACTTAATACTGGAGGGGGTTCAGATGATAACCCAAAGGTGGACTTCTAATCATAGATGCAGTTGGATGGCGGTCTATGTATCTTGTTGTATTGACCAATCGTATCTAATAGGATCTTGACGTCTAGTATTGCATTGTTATGCCTTGCTCAGTCCTGTCAATTGCCCTGCTGTAATTTGTTTACCCAGCATGCCATGTTTTTTTATCTAAGGAGAACACCTCTAGTGAACTATGGACATCGGTCCAATCTTTACCATTTATACATCTTCCACTGTTACTGTTTACTTGTTGCAAACCATTGTTACCTTACACACCATACAATTAATCCTTTGTTATAGCAAAACGGTAAGATTGACAACCTCACTGTTCGTTGGGGCAAAGTCTTGAGTTTGTGTTGTGCAGGTATCGAAGTTGCTAGAAACACCTTTGAGTCGTTTCCTTCCTCCTACTAGTTCGATAACCTTGGTATATTACTGAGGGGAAACTTGCTGTTATGCTCATCATACCTTCCTCTTGGGGTGTCCCAACGAAGTATTGCTGCACTCATCAAGCCTTTTTCTGGCGCCGTTGCCGAGGAGGCTAACGACGTCTTCACAAGGGGAGTCCTTCTCAACCTTTCTCTTTACTTTGTTTTTGGTTTTCTTAGTTTCTTTTGCTTGGTTTTTTCCTCTTTTTATCAAAAACTCCAAAAAAAGAGTTTACTTTGGTTTGCTTTCCCTTATCAAAAACACAAAAAAATTAGTCCCTGCTCTAGTTGCTGATGTTGGCTTGCTCCACTTTTGCCAAAATGAACTTTGCTGAGAACACCAAGTTGTGTGACTTCGCTAGCACAAACAACAATGATTTCCAAATCACTCCTATTGATCCACCAGCTCCTGATGCTACCTTTTATGAAAGTAATCCTGCTTTGTTGAATCTTGTGAGGAGAGAGCAATTTTCTAGTGCTAGTTCTAATGATGTTGCTGCCCATCTCAATAACTTTGGTGAACTTTGTGAGATGCAGAAGTATAAGGATTAAGATGGAGATATTATTAAGCTCAAGTTGTTTCCTTTCTCCTTGAGAGAAAAATCTAAAGAATGGTTGCTATCCTTGCCTAGAAATAGTATTGATTCTTGGATTAAGTGCAAAGATGCTTTTATTGGAAAGTACTATCCTCCTTCTAAGATTATATCTATGAGAAGTGATATTATGAAATTTAAACAACTTGATATGAACATGTTGCTCAAGCTTGGGAGAGAATGAAATCTTTGGTTAAGAATTGTCCCACTCATGGACTTACTGCTTGGATGATTATCCAGACTTTTTATGCAGGTTTGAACTTCTCTTCAAGAAACCTGTTGGATTCAGCTGCTGGAGGTACCTTTATGACTATCACCTTGGGTGCTGCAACAAAAATCCTTGATAATATGATGGTTAATTATTCTGAATGGAGCACTGAGAGAGCTCCACATGGTAAGAAGGTAAATTCTGTTGAAGAAACCTCCTCTTTGAGTGATAAGATTGATGTTATCATGGCTATGCTTGTTAATGGGAAAGCTCCTTTAGATCCAAATAATGTTCCCTTAGCCTCTCTGGTTGCTCAAGAAGAGAAAGTTTATGTCAACTTCATTAGAAACAACAATTTCAACAACAGTGCCTATAGGAATAATTTTGGTAGTAACAAAAATTATAGGCCTTATCCTCCTAATAATGGCAATACCTATGGAAACTCCTACAACAATGCTAGAAGTGCCCCCTCTGAACTTGAAGTCATGCTCAAAGACTTTATTAGTAAACAAACCACTTTAAACAAGACTGTGGAGGAAAAGCTCTTGAATGTAGAGAAAAATATTTGCTCTTTGTCTGAAGCACAGTCCTCTTTGATTAATAAAATGGTTGCTAAACCTGAAACCATGGAAAGTACCTTTGCTACTACTCATGCCATACAAGTTAATATTGATGAAAATGTTAGACTGTTAGACCAACTTCATGCTAAGTGGGAAAAGGAAGCTAAAATTGCTAGAAACAATAGTGTGTGCACTATCACCACCACCAATATGGATGCCAGTAAACCACAAGAAGTCCATATTCTGAAGAGAATATGCCCTAGAGGCAATAATAAAGTGGTTATTATTGTATTCCTTATTTATGATAAATGTTTATTTTGCATGATAAAATTGTATTAATACGTAAACGTTGATACATATGTGTTTAATAAACAAAAAGGAAGTTCCTAGTTATGCCTCTCTTATAAACTAGCTCGTGATTAACAAGATGATCAAAGTTTCCTGATCATGGACATTGGATGTTGTTAATAACGAGGTCACAACATTAGTGTAATGATGTGATGAACATTCATCCGAAGTATAGCATTACGATCAAAGTCATTGAGTTTATATTGCTATAACAACTTACGAAGTGATCCTAATCCTTAGACCATGAGATCACGTCAATCACTAACACCGGAAGAGTTTATCGATGACATCAAACGTCACACTGTAACTGGGAGATTATAAAGATGGCTTCAGAACTACTAAAGTGTTATGTTGAGGCACATGGATCGAGAGTGGAATTTGTTCATCCCGATGACGTATAGATATGCTCTGGGCCCTCTCGATGATATCACATTGATTAGCTTGCAAGCAAGTGATTTGATCACTAGAATGTTATATCACAGGAACGAGAAAAGAGTGCATGTCGGCAACGAGATCAAACTAGGTATGGAGATACCGATGATCGAATCTCGGACATGTAATATATCGTGAAACAAAGGGATTAAGATACTAGCATAAAAGGTTCACACGATCATAGAAGTCATCGTTGAATGTGTGGGAGTCAGTACGGATCTCCAGGTCCCGCTGCTGATTATTGATCGGAGAGGGATCTCGATCATGTCTGCATTATTCGTGAACTGTAGGGTGACACACTTAAGGGATACCGACACCATTTGGAACAAATAATATGCCAGAGAAATAAAAAGGAAAGCGCAGGAATTTATTTCACTAGACACCGAAACTGTTTCGGTTTAAATTGCTGAAACTGGTTCTGCATGTGAAATTAAATACTAGCAAGGGGTTTTATGTGAATGTTTGTTAATTAAAGTAATTAACAAAATTCTGAATAAATAAATAAAAGAGTTGTATTTAAATGAGAGCTTGCACTAAATTTGGTGGAAATTTAATGCATGTGAGTGGATTTTTGAGTGGAGGCTCTTTTATGGGAGTGGAGGCTTTTCATTTTGAGTGGGAGCTCCACCCACATGAATGTGTAAGAGGTGGGGGCAGCCCACCATGGCTGGGCGCATGGCCCCTTGGGTGCCCCCCTCTATCTATAAAAGGCCCCCATCTCATCCTCTCAAAGCACACCTCCTCGCGAAGGATCTCTCTCCCCCCTTTAGAATTTCCCCATGGTCTCGGATCAGCGAGATACATGTTCCCGGTGGATTTTTCTGGAAGGATTTGTTGCTTCCGCTGCTTCGCTGGAGCGAGGGTGCAGAGGTTGTCGGGGTACCCATACGTGTGTGCGATCACGGATGCACCACTGTTTTGGGGTGCTGGACTTGATGGTGCTGGACCGGCTGGACCAGATGGACCTCATCACGATCTTGAGATCGGCAAGCGTTCGTCTACATCATCCACGAGTACAACCTTGTTAACGCTATTCGGTCTTCGAGGGTATGTATTCTATGGATGTATATCCACCCGTTGCTTGTATCTAGTAGATAGATCTTGGTACATAGTTGTTCCCATCGTAGGAAAATTTTTGTTTTCTATGTTGTGAACCCAACAGTGGTATCAGAGCCGGATCTATGCGTAGATGCTTTGCAAGGGTAGTACACATATGAGTATGTGGGCGATGATGATCATTTTATTGCTTCTTAGTTGTAATTTTGATATTGGTGGCATAGTGGGATGAAGCGGCCTGGACAAACTTTACATGTCCTCGCACATGAGACCTGTTCCACGCTTGACATGCAACTAGTTTTGCATAAGTGGATAGCGGGTGTCTGTCTCTCCCACTATAGTCAATATCTAATTTGCAACGAGTTGTCAACAATTTGGTTATCCTCGTTGTGGTTCATGTTCGTAGGTAAGAACAGTTCTATCTTTGAAAGCCCTAAGCCACGTAAAACTTGCAATGGATAAATTAGAGGCGTCTAGTTTAGATTGTTGCTGGGCTAGTGTTATGATATGGTGATGTTGTAAGTAGAAGTATAAGATGATACTCTTACAACACACATAACGTGTAGGATCCATAGACCTTGGCCTTACACATATAGGTATGATAGAGATCATACCACGATGCACATGATGGAGATCATATGCGGGAACCATATCATTTCACTTACAAACATGTGATGTTTGATTGCATCTTATATTGCTTGTTTGGCGTTTTATTAGCATAATAAGATGATCCCTTATTTAGATATCAAGATAAAAATGTGTTCTTCCTTAAGTATGCACCGACAATGTTTCGTCCCTTCAAGACATCATGTGATGATCGGGTGTACTTGAATCCACGAGCACATCTCGGGTGTAAGACAGTTACACACGTGGATACTAAGGTTCTTACTTGGCGAGACTAGCATGTACAGACATGGCCTCGGAACACGGACCGAAAGGTTAAGCATGAGTCATATGTTTTGATATGATGACCATATGGATGCTCGCCTTTGAAGCTACGCCGACTCACGTGATGATCAGACTTGGTGTAGTGGATATGGTTCATGTAATCACCAAAAAGACACGAGGGGTGTCGTTTTTGAGTGGGAGTTCATTTCTAATTTGGATTAGTAGAACTCAATTTATCATAAATTAAATCAAAGTGAATTTGCATAATTTGTTGTAGTCATTGGCATTCGTTCATCACCTTATGCATAGTTTTAATTGAGATAATAGAACTATAGAATTCTGGATATATACTTTACGAACTGGTATCGTATTGTGTTGAGTGTCAATCTTAAGTTTAAAGTCCTATTGCAAACTTTCAGCAAACTCTGTTTACTCCGTGAAGTTTAATAATTAGTATTAAATCGAGAGTAACAATTCCAGTGTTAGTATCTTAAGTATCATGTTTGCCTCCATGAATCTTGATTGTTTTAATATCAAGTTTATCTAGGAGCTGAAAGAATTGTTTCAGAAACCATCATGTGTGACAGATATAACGATATCTGAAACAATGTTTTGGTTGCAATATGATAGAGTATAATATATGTTCTCATATTAGATGAGAATTTACAAAGGTTGGATATGCTAGACATCCTAATCATCCAAAAGGGTTTTGGAAAGTAATGTTATACTCACGATTCGCCTTTATAAGCTACGGTAGCTTGATCATGAAAGTCGTCATGATAAGGATGAATAGAAGATGTATGTAAAGTGTTTACTACACTAAAATATTACTAAAGAATGGATTTTCAAAGAATGCCGATCATTTTGATGATGGTGATCTAGTTCAAAGTGCAAGTCCAAAGGTATTATTATTTGAATATACATGCTTTGGACTATGTGTCATGTATATGGCGCCACTTTTGATGTTGATAGATTCTTTTAAAAGGAAAAAGAAATTCTGAAAGAGAATCTATAAAATATATTTGGCAGAAAATAAAATATTGGAAATATCCATTTTAGGTATATGGATGATATACATGTTATGGTTGTATTCTTTGCTTGTTAAACAATGTGGTTCTAGGGTATTGGATACCGAATTGGTTGGTATGAAATTTCATACAGAACGACGCAATTCATGAACCACAATGTCCTAAGTAACTAGCAAGACAATATGTGATGATGTTCATCGAAAACAAACAAACCGTTGTTTGTATTTCTTGTTGACATCAAAGCTTGACTTAGAGATTTGTTTTAATAATAGTTATTCAAATTAGGTATTATGAGAACAAAGGTTGTTCAAATAATTACCGTATTCCATATAAGATGGATGATTTACAAATCTAGTTGGAGAAATCACATCCATAAAACCTAATGCTAAAATGTCGCTAGACAAATGATTGAAAGATCACTTACGAAGTGACATCGCTGTTTAAATTATATTGGAAATAAAACATGAAGAAACTGCATTTTCATGGATTTTTGGAGTCTTTGATTTGATCAAGTGACGCTTGTGAGACTTTCCTAGGGATAATTAAAACTTCGTTCAAAGGCCAAAGAAGAACGAACGACTAAAATATTGGAATTTATACATATCGATGTATGTAGTCCATTATGTGTAGTCGTAAGCGATGGGTTTCAACTTCATATGCTTTCTCCGGAAATTTGAGTGAATATTCACTTAATGAGAAAGAAGTATGAAATATTTGTAAATGTTTCAAAGACTTTCAAGATGAAGTGGAAAATCATTGTAACAAGAAAATAAATGGTTTATGATTTTATCATAAGGGATTTATTTGAGTTACAAGTGTAACAAGAAAATAAATGAATTATGATTTTATCATAAAGGGATTTATTTGAGTTGCAAGTTTAGCAAAACACCTAGATTTACATCTCCCGAAACACCATAGGAGTATGAATTGTTTGAGATTTGTAATGAAACCTTGTTTGACATGGTTGGATCAAAGGTGTTATTTATAAAACTGCCATTATGTTTTAAAAGATTAAAGCTTTAGAGACTTCCGCTTTTACACTGAAAAGAGCTCATCTTGATCCGTTGAAATGACACCATGGAAGTTATGGTTTGGGGTAAAACCCAAGTTGTCATTTCTTAAATTTTGGTATGGTAAACATAAGTAAGATGTTTACAACCGAAGTCGGATGAGCATGTCTTTGTAGGTTATTTCGAATAATAATTGGTTATTCCTCCATAACACTGAGGACAAAAGGGTTTGTCGCTTGAAATGTGAAGTTTCTTGAAAAAGGATTTTTTTTGCAAAAGTTAAGTGGGAGGACAAAAGAACTTTGATAAGGTTAATGAACCTTAGCTAAATGTGTTGAGTTGCGCAACACCAAAAATCGTTCAGGAGGCTTCCATAATGCTCATAGCTTATGTTCCTCAAAGGTTGTGGTCACGGAGATCTAAGTTCTTATTGAACCAAGTAGGTCGGATAAATAATCAAATGCTGAGATTTGAGAGTAAATCATTATTGTTTGACAATGATGAACCGACTACATACAAAGAAGTGATGATGGGCCCTAAATCCATCAAATGGATTGAAGCCATAAAATTTGTGATAGTTCCATACACGAGAAATCAAGTTTTGAACTTGGAAGAACCTCCGAAAAGGTGTAAAAACCTGTCGGTCGTATTTGGATCTATAAAGAAACAGACATGAATGTTTTACATTTATGAAATAGTCGACATGTCGGTAAAGTATTTTACGACAATGTTCAAGGAGTTGACTATGACAAGATTTGATCTTTCATAGCGATATTTAGTCTAGACGGATTAAAGTAGCAACCACTACATATAATTTGGTATATGGTAGATGAATAAACAAAATAAAGTTCTTCTAATAGAATGGTTACCTAGGACGTGTACATGAAACGATCCAAAGGGTTTTGTTAATTCAAAGGATGCTAAAAAGGGGCACTTCAATGGTTGAAGTAAGCATCGCGGAGTTGGAATCTTCACCGTGATGAAAAAGGACTTTTTCATCAGGAGACGATGAAGATGCTTGCTTTTGCAAGAAATTAAGTGGGAGCGCTGAGACATATTTCTAATACGTTATGTGGAGGACATCTTGTTGATTAGAAATGATGTAATTTTTATTGACTTAGGCAAAACCCGAATATTTAGCATGAATGTCTATAGTGGATAGACTGTGACGCTAATATGGTTGTGCCAAACGTACATATATGAGATATTGAAGGATTTCAATATAGAAACGACAAGAAACGGTTCTTGTTGCATGGAAAGGCATTGAATCAAGATTCTAATGTATCGACACTTGATAAGTGAAACAAGATTCAAGTGCTTTGACAGTTGATGAGTGAAATCACAAGGATGTTTTGATCAATCATACCATGATATGTACACATCCAGATATGTCCTATGCTCTAAAGTGTTATGAGCATATACCAGAATGAATCATAAAAAGATCATTGGACGATAGTAAGGATATTCTTATGATCTTTTGGAAGAACTAAGAATATATTTGTGTAGAGGTGACAAACAATTACAAATAGTTTATTGTAAAGCGTTACATTGATACTAGTTTTGTCACAAGATACAAATTAAGTTTATCTCAATTTAAACTATGGGTGGCACAATGTAATGGAAAGCAGATTCCATGATGGATTTGGAAGAGTTCCAAAGTTAAGACATTGTGACGAATACTACAACAAAAGGCTAAGTATATGACTGCTATAGTAGCAGCAAAGGAGGGCATTTGTGTCAAGTAGTTTATTGTCAAACTAAGGTGTGGTTCGCAACGGGATAACACTAAAGATATATTGTATGACAATAGTATCAACATGAGTTAACCCCAAGGAACTAAAGGTCTCACCAAAAGACCAAATTTAAACAATGCCATCTCATTGGAGAACGAGTGATGCGTGAAGACGCAAAGACATGCAAATACACACGGACCAGAAAGTGTCAGATTCGTAGATTATGGTAACCCCTAGCAATTGCGTATATGGAACACCAGAAAGCCATATGTGTTCAATACGCAAAGTTTCTAAACTAGATTATTGTCTCTAGTGCAAGTGGGAGACTGAAGGGAATATGCCCGAGAGGCCATAATAAAGTGGTTATTATCGTATTCCTTATTTATGATAAATGTTTATTTTGTATGCTAAAATTGTATTAATACGTAAACGTTAATACATGTGTGTTTAATAAACAAAAAGGAAGTTCCTAGTTATGCCTCTCTTATAAACTAGCTCGTTGATTAACAAGATGATCAAAGTTTCCTGATCATGGGCATTGGATGTTGTTAATAATGAGGTCACAACATTAGTGTAATGATGTGATGAACATTCATCCGAAGTATAGCATTACGATCAAAGTCATTGAGTTTATATTGCTACAACAACTTACGAAGTGATCCTAATCCTTAGACCATGAGATCATGTCAATACTAACACCGGAAGAGTTTCTCGATGACATCAAACGTCACACCGTAACTGGGAGATTATAAAGATAACTTCAGAACTACTAAAGTGTTATGTTGAGGCACATGGATCGAGAGTGGAATTTTTTCATCCCGATGATGAATAGATATGCTCTGGGCCCTCTCGGTGATATCACATTGATTAGCTTGCAAGCAAGTGATTTGATCACTAGAATGTTATATCACGGGAACGAGAAAAGAGTGCATGTTGGTAACGAGATCAAACTAGGTATGGAGATACCGATGATCGAATCTCGGACATGTAATATATCGTGAAACAAAGGGATTAAGATACTAGCGTAAAAGGTTCACACGATCATAGAAGTCATCGTTGAATGTGTGGGAGTCAGTACGGATCGCCAGGTCCCGCTGCTGATTATTGATCGAAGAGGGGTATCGATCATGTATGCATTATTCGCGAACCTTAGGGTGACACACTTAAGGGATACCGACACCATTTGGAACAAATAATATGCCAGAGAAAGAAAAAGGAAAGCGCGGGAATTTATTTCACTAGACACCAAAACTGTTTCGGTTTAAATTGCTGAAACTGGTTCTGCATGTGAAATGAAATACTAGCAAGGGGTTTTATGTGAATGTTTGTTAATTAAAGTAATTAACAAAATTATGAATAAATAAATAAAAGAGTTTATTTAAATGAGAGCTTGCATTAAATTTGGTGGAAATTTAATGCATGTGAGTGGATTTTTTAGTGGAGGCTCTTTTATGGGAGTGGAGGCTTTTCATTTTGAGTGGGAGCTCCACCCACATGAATGTGGAAGAGGTGGGGGCAGCCCACCATGGCTGGGCGCATGGCCCCTTGGGTGCCCCCCTCTCCCTATAAAAGGCCCCCCTCTCATCCTCTCAAAGCACACCTCCTCGCGAAGGCTCTCTCTCGCCCCCTTTAGAATTTCCCCATGGTCTCGGATCAGCGAGATACATGTTACCGGTGGATTTTTCTGGAAGGATTTGTTGCTTCCGCTGCTTCTCTAGAGCGAGGGCGCAGAGGTTGTCGGGGTACCCATACGTGTGTGCGATCACGGATGCACCACTGTTTTGCGGTGCTAGACTTGATGCTGTTGGACCGGCTGGACCAGACGGACTTCATCACGATCTTGAGATCGGCAAGCGTTCGTCTACATCATCCACGAGTACAACCTCGTTAACGCTATTCGGTCTTCGAGGGTATGTATTCTATGGATGTATATCCACCCGTTGCTTGTATCTAGTAGATAGATCTTGGTACATAGTTGTTCCCATCGTAGGAAATTTTTTGTTTTATAAGCTACGAACCCAACGTATTCCTCCTCCTACAATGCATAAGACTTATAAGTCTACTACTAGTGATGCTAAGTTTGATTTTGATCTTGATGGTTGCAATATTTCTGAAGTGATCATGTTCCTGCAAAAGCTTGCCAGAAGTCCTGATGCTAGTGATATGCATGTTGCTTTCACCAAACAGATTACAGATGCTCTTGTTAAAATTAAGGAAGAGAACTTAAAACACAAAGCTTCTATTCCTAGGAAAGTAGAATATAGTTGGGAACTGTAGCACCCCGGGTAAAACCACTACTAGAATATCGATGTTGTTTTTATTATGTGCATCATCATGACATCATCATACATTTGTGTGCCTAAAAGTATTTTGCCAAAATACTATTTTTGTTTTTCTAACTATTACCCTCTTCTAGTTCAAAACAAAACCCAGTCGAACCAGATATCTTATTGGCTAAAAACTACTTACCAAATATTTTATTTTAAAAATAAATAATAAAAATATTTTTTCTAAAAATCCGGGGGGGGGGGGCAGTCCAACCGGTCAGGCCAGAGGCCCAACCGACCAGACCCCTACTACCCAGCCCAACCCACCTAAACTACCTAAACCCTAAATCCCTAGCAAACCCTAACCCCCCACCCCGCCGCCGCCAGACGCAAGGCACGCACACAGCGTGCGCGGTACACCCACCCCTGCCCTGCCACACACACTCCTTCTCGCAGACCCCACCGTGACGCCGCTCGCTCGCGACGCGGTCGCCAGCCCGCACACCGCAGTCCCGCTGCCGGGTCCCACCCACAGTGATGCATGTCCGCTCCGCGCTTTGACCCCGTGGCCTCGATCCGCATCCCATGAACCCTCTTTCCCCTCGATCCCCAACCTCCTCCGCCACGGGGCCGCTGTCACCGAGAGCCCCTCTCCTCCGGCCAACCAGGACCCGCCTCCGCCTGGCCTCGCCTGAACCGTCGCCGCCCTTCCGCCAGCGCTGACCGTCGCTTCTACAACGCGCCAACACCACCATCCTCGTGCCGCCCCTGGCCTTCCTCTCCTTACGATGCCGCTCTCTGCTAGGCCTTCCTCAGCCACCCGCTCGAGCCGCCAGGCGATGCCACGCCTCCTCGCAAGCTGGACGCTGGCCTCCACCACCGTGTTGCCCTCAATCCCCGCTTCCTCCGCAGGCCCTGCTGGCCCTACTCTGTCCGCCCGCGCTGGTTCTCGAGCGCCTTCCCGCACCGCCCGGAGCTCTTCCCCGGAGCACCTCTCGCCGCCGGGCGCCCACCCCTCGTCTCCCTGGCAACCTTCTTCCGCGTCTTGCCAGGCCGTCGCCGGCTGCCGTCCTCCATCTTCCCCAGGCCTCCTCAACGCTAAGGCATGCAGTTTCCGTTCGTCTGCACCGCTCTCGGCTAGCGCGCTGCCTCGAGCGCTTCAGCCGTGACCCCCTGGCAGTGTAATTTGTGATGTGTGTATGGGCGTAGATGCAGCCAATCCCGCGTGTATGTTCGGCTACCGTCAGATTTTGGTCAACTACGGCATGGGTGCTCTCGGCTACAATATTCCTCGAAGATCTTCGACAAGGATACCGAGTTCTCCTTCACGGAATCAAAGTCCCTGTTTCGGAACCCCGAAGACCGATCCATTGGCACGCCATGACCTCCTTCCTGGATCCGAAGATCCGAAGACCGATCCTGGCGCCCGAACCTGAACCCCTCGGAACCCAAGATTGTCGAGCCCCTTGATGTGTGACCCCCTTTTCCAAGCCCCATATTTTTATAATATATGATATTCATCTTGCGTATATTAAATCATTCATGCTTGCACTCATATTGTGGTTTGAGGGATGTTGTTGACTCACCTAATAATTAAATATGGAGGCCATATGCGGTCCATTCTAGTCTTATATTAGCCCCATTTAAATTTGTGTAGTGAACCGGTGCCATATTTTGACTTGTTAGGCCAACATTTAAAATGTAGGGTATCTATACAACATGAACCATCTAATAAATTGTCGGGACTCCGGTTTCGCTTAATATTGCCTAATTGCATCGCATCCTCGCCATGCCATACATCATATATGCATCATGCCCGATTTTCTGCCGTAGTATTAAATAGTGCATCCGGTGTTTGTGCTAGTGCTTTGCTTATTCACGGATTAGGCCGATGAGTTGATGCGAGTGTCGACCCGACCTTCGGATAAACCTTCGACAATTATTTCCAGGCGAGCAATCTCCCCCTTTCTACCTATCTTACTTTTATAGTATTTATTCCCTCATGTTGATCTATTGCTATCTGTGTTGCGATGCTCTAGTTTTCGTACCCGTGATATCCCTTGCAGCCTTATATTGCCTTGGACACATCCTATTACCTGTTGTTTGGTAGATAGTGGACTTGCGTGTCGTAGTCGCTTGCTCAAGTGATGTTGCGTGTCGTCCAGTACCACAGTTGTTGGAAGGCTGCCATATGCTTTACGTTGGATATGATCATGGCTTTAATTATTGTTTAATAACTAAAATTGAAGTAGGTAAATAATGCAGAGGCACAGGCGGGCAATAGACGTTATTTGGTTTTTAACCGTCCACTTGTGTCCCGTAGGACCCCGAGTTCTTGACACCTATTCCGAGATCGAGCGCGCTAACCACAGGTGGGGTGTGTGGGCACCCCCATCGATTAGTACCCGATTTCAAAGTACTGTACCGGGGGCCACAAAGTAGTTTGGGGCTTTATTACTATCTTGTACTTATGCCATGATTTATTGCTTTATTTACTATTGCGCGTGGAGCGCTTGTACTGTTTTGGAACCCCGTGCCACGTTTTCGCGGTATCGAAAAGCCCAGTCACACTTTCGGGTTCCGAGTCGTTTACAGTCGTCATCACAAACCCTGGGTCCGTCTCGGAGACCGGCCGACTTCGTTACGGGTATCTTAGTGGGGTGCCCCCCTGTGCTTGCTTTGGGTCTGGGAAACGTCGTGTCCGAAACCCCGTCGACATACCGTTGGGTGTATGTTTTGTGATCTTGTACCTACCTGATCTGAAAACAAGGGGGTAGGTGCGTGTGGCAACTTTGGTGCACCCCTGCAGGGTTAAATCTTTTCGAGAAGCCGTGTCCGCGGTTATGGACAACTTGGAGCACAGTTCTCGATCATAGACAACTATAACTAAAGTTTACTGTTATAATTTGACTTGTATCCGATATGACTAGTAATCAGCTTCACTACAACGGAATGGCTAAAAAAAAGTAACAACAACTGCTGGGTTTGGGATATCTCATGCTAATTGTATCTGACTAGTAAGTGTTGCAACTACAATGGAATGGTTAACTAAAAGTGCCCACTTCTTATTATATCAGGATGACTATCTATACCTGGCTAGTAATTCCTGCAACGATAACTGAATAAATAAAACTGCCAACTGTGTGAGTTCCTCGGGTGACTTCCTCATTTGGTCTCGAGGGGGAAATCCCAGGATGGGTATGTTTGGTGGTAGTATCAGGTTGGTTCCGAATAGGTCTTTCTTATCCCTCTCTGATAGCCGACAGTTATATTGAGTCTCTATAGATTGTTTAGTGCATGATGCACTGCCGCTTCAGTCCACCATACCTTTGTAGGCGAGGACCGCCGAATTCTAGTCTCGCCGTGTACTGGCCTCAGTACTGACCGCTCTCTTTTTCCTTTGCCCTTTGTTGGCACCCCTTTTTGTTTAAGCAGGTTTTGAGATCGACGTCGTTAGCAGGGTTACCCTTCCGGCTTGGCCTGGGCAGGGTTATGGACACCATTGGTTATTCTTCAGGACTCTTAGCTCAATTTGCATCTTGTCCGTACTCGGACGCTGTATCGTTTTGAAGGTGATTTGGATCTTTGTATTGTATATCTGTATTCTTGACTCTTTGAGTCGCAGTTGTATATATATGTTTTGTGGGTTCCATCGCGTACTATTGTGTAATGATATTACTTCGTTTTCCACCCGCACGAAAGTGCCTGGTGGGCACCTTTGAATCGTTTCTATGAGGGTTTGGCGGGGATCGCTGAAACTTGCATAGGGCCGATTTCGAGGGTGTTACAGAGTGGTATCAGAGCTCAGCAGTTGCGATACCCCACTGGTCCAGCCTGTAGGATAACCTAGCTAACGGTCGTTGTAGAGTGTCTAAACTATTTTGGAAAAAACGGTTGGATAGATCTGATTAGGTCTGCTTTTACTCCTTACCCCTCTGCTATTCTTTTCTTACCTTTGCGAGGTTTGAATCTACCTCTTATCTTTTCTTCGAGTCCAGGATTTCTCGTGGTTGGGTTTCTGTCGTACCCTTTAGGGTTTTGCTTCTTTCCTATTATAACGATGGTGCTACAAACATCTTATCTGCATCTCGTTTGGTGTACCCTTCATCCAATTTTTTTGTTCTTGAACTCTTTATCTATATGTGTACCTTGCTGGATATCTGTATCGTTGAAAAACATATGAGAAGGACGAGCATTGGTGGAGTTGGAGTATACCTTGAGCATGTGTTGTTCATGCCAATGGAACCATTGAGAAATCTAATTGTTATGTATTTTCATAAAAAATTCTGTTGTATCTTCCGGTGTTTTCCAACGTGATGACCTCATCTACATCAGATCCAATGCAGAGCTTGCATCACCCCTTTGTTCCGAATACCGCTTATGAAGATCTTCATTCTAAATTTCGAGAGTTGTGTTGCATGATTTTCCTATTCATGTATAGAGTTAATAGTTTGGGTACGGGATGGACAGATCACCCTACCCGACTCTTATTGTTCACTCATGTACATCGAACTGGTGGATCAATGTAACTTTTCCTCTTCTCATGGAAGTTAGAGGTGGCCTTACCCTTTTGAGACCTTTACCTTCGTCTTTGTCTCTCCGGAGTGTTCTCTCGACGAATGTGAGAACATATCATTGTTAGTGGTGTCGCGAGGATCTACATAAAGCGAGAAGATTCAGATCGTCGGCCTTATCCCCGTACCATGAGGCGGATCTCGAGGGCGAGATCCATTGTTAGTGGTGTCGAATTGTAGCACCCCGGGTAAAACCACTACTAGAATATCGATGTTGTTTTTATTATGTGCATCATCATGACATCATCATACATCTGTGTGCCTAAAATTATTTTGCCAAAAGACTATTTTTGTTTTTTTAACTATTACCCTCTTCTAGTTCAAAACAAAACCCAGTCGAACCAGATATCTTATAGGCTAAAAACTACTTACTAAATATTTTATTTTAAAAATAAATAATAAAAATATTTTTTCTAAAAATCCGGGGGGGGGGGGCAGTCCAACCGGTCACGCCAGAGGCCCAACCGACCAGACCCCTACTACCCAGCCCAACCCACCTAAACTACCTAAACCCTAAATCCCTAGCAAACCCTAACCCCCCACCCCGCCACCGCCAGACGCAAGGCACGCACACAGCGTGCGCGGTACACCCACCCCTGCCCTGCCACACACACTCCTTCTCGCGGACCCCACCGTGACGCCGCTCGCTCGCGACGCGGTCGCCAGCCCGCACACCGCAGCCCCGCTGTAGGGTCCCACCCACAGCGATGCCTGTCCGCTCCGCTCTTTGACCCCGTGGCCTCGATCTGCACCCCATGAACCCTCTTTCCCCTCGATCCCCAACCATCGCCACCACGGGGCCACTGTCACCGAGAGCCCCTCTCCTCCGGCAAACCAGGACCCGCCTCCGCCTGGCCTCGCCCGACCCGTCGCCGCCCTTCCGCTAGCGCCGACCGTCGCTTCTACAACGCGCCAACACCACCATCCTCGCGTCGCCCCTGGCCTTCCTCTCCTTACGACGCCGCTCTCTGCTAGGCCTTCCTCAGCCACCCGCTCGAGCCGCCAAGCGATGCCACGCCTCCTCGCAAGCTTGACGCTGGCCTCCACCACCGTGTTGCCCTCAATCCCCGCTTCCTCCGCAGGCCCTGCTGGCCCTACTCTGTCCGCCCGCGCTGGTTCTCGAGCGCCTTCCCGCACCGCCCAGAGCTCTGCCCCGGAGCACCTCTCGCCGCCGGGCGCCCACCCCCTCGTCTCCCTGGCAACCTCCTTCCGCGTCTTGCCAGGCCGCCGCCGGCTGCCGTCCTCCATCTTCCCCAGTCCTCCTCAATGCTAAGGCATGCAGTTTCCGTTCGTCTGCACTGCTCCCGGCTAGCGCGCTGCCTCGAGCGCTTCAACCGTGACCCCCTGGCAGTGTAATTTGTGATGTGTGTATGGGCGTAGATGCGGCCAATCCCGCGTCTATGTTCGGCTACCGTCAGATTTTGGTCAACTACGGCATGGGCGCTCTCGGCTACAATATTCCTCGAAGATCTTCGACAAGGATACCGAGTTCTCCTTCACGGAATCAAAGTCCCTGTTTCGGAACCCCGAAGACCGATCCATTGGCACGCCATGACCTCCTTCCTGGATCCGAAGATCCGAAGACCGATCCTGGCGCCCGAACCCGAACCCCTCGGAACCCAAGATCGCCGAGCCCCTTGATGTGTGACCCCCTTTTCCAAGCCCCATATTTTTATAATATATGATATTCATCTTGTGTATATTAAATCATCCATGCTTGCACTCACATTGTGGTTTGAGGGATGTTGTTGACTCACCTAAAAATTAAATATGGAGGCCATATGCGGGCCATTCTAGTCTTATATTAGCCCCATTTAAATTTTTGTAGCGAACCGGTGCCATATTTTGCCTTGTTAGGCCAACATTTAAAATGTAGGGTATCTATACAACATGAACCATCTAATAAATTGTCGGGACTCCGGTTTCGCTTAATATTGCCTAATTGCATCGCATCCTCGCCATGCCATACATCATATATGCATCATGCCCGATTTTCTGCCGTAGTATTAAATAGTGCATCCGGTGTTTGTGCTAGTGCTTTGCTTCTTCACGGATTAGGCCGATGAGTTGATGCGAGTGTCGACCCGACCTTCGGATAAACCTTCGACAATGTTTTCTAGACGAGCAATCTCCCCCTTTCTACCTATATTACTTTTATAGTATTTATTCCCTCCTGTTGATCTATTGCTATCTGTGTTGCGATGCTCTAGTTTTCGCACCCATGATATCCCTTGCAGCCTTATATTGCCTTGGACACATCCTATTACCTGTTGTTTGGTAGATAGTGGACTTGCGCGTCGTAGTCGCTTGCTCAAGTGTTGTTGCGTGTCATCCAGTACCGCAGTTGTTGGAAGGCTGCCATATGCTTTATGTTGGATATGATCATGGCTTTAATTATTGTTTAATAACTAAAATTGAAGTAGGTAAATAATGCAGAGGCACAGGTGGGCAATAGAAGTTATTTGGTTTTTAACCGTCCACTTGTGCCCCGTAGGACCCCGAGTTCTTGACACCTATTCCGAGATCCAGCGCGCTAACCACAGGTGGGGTGTGTGGGCACCCCCATCGATTAGTACCCGATTTCAAAGTACTGTACCGAGGGCCACAAAGTAGTTTGGGGCTTTATTACTATCTTGTACTTATGCCATGATTTACTGCTTTATTTACTATTGCGCGTGGAGCGCTTGTACTGTTTTGGAACCCCGTGCCACGTTTTCGCGGTATCGACAAGCCCAGGCACACTTTCGTGTTCCCAGTCGTTTACTGCCGTCGTCACAAACCCTGGGTCCGTCTCGGAGACCGGGCGACTTTGTTACGGGTAGCTTAGTGGGGTGGCCCCCTGTGCTTGCTTTGGGTCTGGGAAACGTCGTGTCCGAAACCCCGTCGACATACAGTTGGGTGTATGTTTTGTGATCTTATACCTACCTGATCTGACAACAAGGGTGTAGGTGCGTGTGGGAACTTTGGTGCACCCCTGCAGGGTTAAATCTTTTCGAGAAGCCGTGTCCGTGGTTATGGACGACTTGGAGCACAGTTCTCGATCATAGACAACTATAACTAAAGTTTACTGTTATAATTTGACTTGTATCCGATATGACTAGTAATCAGCTTCACTACAACGGAATGGCTAAATAAAAGTACCAACAACTGCTGGGTTTGGGATATCTCATGCTAATTGTATCTGACTAGTAAGTGTTGCAACTACAACGGAATGGTTAACTAAAAGTGCCCACTGCTTATTATATCAGGATGACTATCTATACCTGGCTAGTAATTGCTGCAACGATAACTGAATAAATAAAACTGCCAACTGTGTGAGTTCCTCGGGTGACTTCCTCGTTTGGTCTCGAGGGGGAAATCCCAGGATGGGTATGTTTGGTGGTAGTATCAGGTTGGTTCCTAATAGGTCTTTCTTATCCCTCTCTGATAGCCGACAGTTATATCGAATCTCTATAGATTGTTTAGTGCATGCTGCGCTGCCGCTTCAGTCCACCATACCTTTGTAGGCGAGGACCGCCGAATTCTAGTCTCGCCGTGTACTGGCCTCAGTACTGACCGCTCTCTTTTTCCTTTGCCCTTTGTCGGCACCCCTTTTTGTTTAAGCAGGTTTTGAGATCGACGTCGTTAGCAGGGTTACCCTTCCGGCTTGGCCTGGGCAGGGTTATGGACGCCATTGGTTATTCTTCAGGGCTCTTAGCTCAATTTGCATCTTGTCCGTACTCGGACGCTGTATCGCTTTGAAGGTGATTTGGATCTTTGTATTGTATATCTGTATTCTTGACTCTTTGAGTCGCTGTTGTATATATCTGTTCTGTGGGTTCCATCGCGGACTATTGTGTAATGATATTACTTCGTTTTCCACCCGCACGAAAGTGCCTGGTGGGAACCTTTGAATCGTTTCTATGCGGGTTTGGCGGGGATCACCGAAACTTGCATAGGGCCGATTTCGAGGGTGTTACAGGAACCCATTATTAATATGCAAGTGAATGACTTTGATCTCAAAGCTTCATGTGATCTTGGTTCTAGTGTCTCTATTATGCCTAGGAAGATTTATGAAATGCTTGATTTGCCACCTTTGGAAGAAAGTTATTTGGATGTACCACTTAATGATAATGCTAAGAATAAACTCATGGGAAGTGTTAATGATGTTATCATTATGGTTAACAATGCTTATGTCCCTGTTGATTTCTATGTTTTGGATGTTGAATACAATGCTTCTTGTCCTATTACTTTGGGAAGACCTTTTCTTAGAACTGTCGATGCCATCATTGATATGAAAGAAGGCACCATTAAATATCAATTTCCATTCAAGAAAGGTATTTAACACTTCCCTATGAGGAGAGAGAAGTTGCTTTTTGCTCCTCCTTTGAAAGCAAGGTTTGATGTTAATGCTTTTTCATTTGAAAATACTTGATTTCTTGCTTCTTGTGCCTAACTTAAGGCGTTAAAGAAAAGTACTTGTTGGGAGATAACCCAAGAGTTTTGTTGAGTCTTGGAAGTTATTACTTCAGTAATGACCTCTCCTTATCATTTTTATTTGCTTTTTTGTGCCAAGAATGAACTCTAATGAGAGGGAAGTAAGATTTGCGGAGTTTCTGTCCCGAAACAAATTTTTGTGCTCCACCATAAAAATTCGTGAGGAGTTTCTGTAAGTCGGATTGAGCTGAAAATTTATGAATAAATCCCCAATTATGTTAGATAACTTTCCTTAGTTCAACACTTTTTTATTTGAGCAAGATAAGTTCTTCGAAAAAATTGGTTTGTACCTTCTGGTCTGTTTTGACAGATTTCTGCCACTATTTGCATTTGCTTCTTATTGATTCCTTTTTGGGTTATTTTTGGGAAATTGAGCTTTTTAAAGGAGTTGCTACAGTAGCTTGTGTTTTTAGTGAAAAGTTTTTCTGTTTTAAAGCTAAACCCAAGGGTCTATTATCTTTTGAATACACTAATGATGCTAATGAAGATTGTGTGAAGTTTTGTATGAAGGAAAAATTTCAGGTGTAGAGAGAGAATGATGTAATGATATGAAGAATGGACAAAAGCTCAAGCTTGGGGATGCCACCCCGGTTTCACCCCAAGGAATATCCAAGAGGTACAAGCGTCAAAGCTTGGGGATGCCCAATGCATCCCCTTCTTCATCAATAAAAAGCTCAGGTCTGTCTAGACACTTCATTTTTATTGTTTCATGCACTGTTATGTTGTTCTTGGAGCGTCTTAGTTTTTGTTTGCTTTGATTAGTTTGCTTGAATAAATTAGTTTGGACCCCCGTTCTCGCCGTATTTTTCAAATAAGTTGATTGGTGTTGGAAAGGAGTAGAAAGTTCTTGCTTGAATAGTGCAAGAGGAGCTTGCTTTGACTATGACTTAGACTTTAGCATGTCATGCTAGGTGTTGTTTTGACCTTATTCTTAGTGATTATTGATGTAGCATGACTTGTTCCAAACAATTGGGATTGCTTAGTGTGCCTTGAAAGAAGCATGCGTTGTTTTAGCATGCAAAAGCATAGTATTGTGGTATTCTCCTTTGATGCTTTGTTTGGGTTGACTTGGCACATGCTCACACCATGTTATGACCATGAACAAGTCACCATAGCCTCTATGATCATTTGGTCCTTGACTTGTAGTACCACTCTATGCTTTGATTAGTAATGTTTTGTCTCTCTACATGATTATGGCCATTATTGCTCTCTTAGTTGGTCGCTCCTAGTCTTTTGCTAGCCTCCACTTGTATGAGTAAGCTCTACTCATGCTTCTAACTCCCAAGAAACCAAGTTATTCCAAAGTATCCACTATAAATTCCTATGCATGGTGTGTTACACCATTCCAAGTATATTCTTGTTTTCAGCTATCTTCCAATTGAAAAGTATTTTGTTATGTGAAAACTTAGTGATTAAAGCTCTCACAAACTTGATGGCACACTTTATTTTTATTGCCCCTTAATAAACTTGAACCATCGTGTCATCTATGTTGTATATGCTTGCACTTATACGTTGGAATTAGCAGAACCGTGCTGTCATGGGGAACGCTTTTAACATTGCACTTGTACTTTGTACACAGTTGATATCATGCTCTTTTGTCTATGGATGTCGTCGGTGTGAAATAAAAGGGGAGCTTGTAAGTCCATGGATTTATGTATTTTGTGTTAGAGAAACGCCTGGGCCACTAGCCTAAGCAAGGCCTAATCATGGTGGAAACTTGTAGCATCACCATAATGAGCAATCTGTGAAGCATCCTCAATTAAAACCTATACAAAAGCAAATAAGAAGAATGTTGAGATGCTCATTATCTGCTTGCCTTGTCATTTTGGTTATGGGATAGCTCATGTACCATGTTCAAGGGGTACCCCGTTGGCGGTTCTTTATGATACACATGTACTTACTATGGATCTCATCTATTTGTAATCATGCATGTTGTGTTTGCAGGGATCCTATGTATATTGAGATTACTATGTCAGATTGATTAATGGTTTTGTCTTATTGATTCTATCATGTCTGTGTTGTTTGTGATCTTGCATGCTCTCCGTTGTTAGTAGCTATCTTGGCCAAGTAGTTGCTAGTGACTCCAATAGGGGGTATTTATGCTCGATAGTGGGTTCATGCCTCTATTTAATCTAAAGGAAGTGACATAAATCTCTAAGGTTGTAGATGTGTTGTTGCCACTAGGAAGAAAACAACGGTCTCTTGTTCATGGAACAAGTGGATTGTTTACCTTACACACTTTGCTTAAAGCAGTTGGCTGTTGCTTGCAACTTAATACTGGAGGGGGTTCGGATGATAACCCAAAGGTGGACTTCTAGTCATAGATGCAGTTGGATTGTGGTCTATGTATCTTGTTGTATTGCCCAATTGAATCTCATAGGATCTTGATGTCTAGTATTGCATTGTTATGCCTTGCTCAATCCTATCAATTGCCCTGTTATAATTTGTTTACCCAGCATGCCATGTTTGTTTATCTAAGGAGAACACCTCTAGTGAATTATGGACCCCGGTCCAATCTTTACCATTGATACATCTTCCACTATTACTGTTTAATTGTTGCAAACCACTGTTACCTTCCACACCATACCGGTAATCCTTTGTTACAGCAAACCAGTGAGATCGACAATCTCACTGTTCGCTGGGGCAAAGTCTTGAGTTTGTGTTGTGCAGGTCTCCAAGTTGCTAGCAACACCTTTGAGTCATTTCCGTCCTCCCACTACTTCGATAATCTCGGTTTCTTACCGAGGGAAAACTTGTTGTTGTGCTCATCATACCTTCCTCTTGGGGTCTCCCAGCGAAGTGTTGCTGCACTCATCAGTGCTCCCTGTGCCGCTGTGCTTGTCTCTGACTCCAGCTACTCTGCTTCCTCTTCTAAACTTAGCGAGGACCTCCAGTGAGTTTGTTTTCTCTCCCTTCTTACTCGCTCGCTCTCTCTCTCTCTCTCTCTCTCTCTCTCTCTCTCTCTCTTTCGCTATCCTCTGTGTGCTTGCAATGAGGAGTCCCTAATTAGGGTCCATCCCTTATGCTAGGGTTCTTCCCTTTTTGTTGTGGTTACCAAAGATAATAAAAATTGCTTCATGCATATACCCATTGTAACTAGGCTGTGTAAAATAAATCTCTATGATGAATTTGGAATCGATGACAATGGCTCCTGGCAATTGAATTATTGTCTGAATTTCACTTATTGTCACTTATTGGATTAGTGATGCTATGGCTATGATCTGGATTGATATGTAGCTAATGATTATGTTTGAAATGCTTCAGATGAACTCCGATGATAAATTTTTATAGAAACAGAAATTATTCCTAATTTGTTATTTTAGGAAAATGATTGATAATATTTCTGAAAAGATTTGTCTACGATTCCTATATACATGGATTACTTAGTTAAGATGAATTTTTGTGACACCTTCATATGAATGGTACACAAAATTATGTCTGGTACTAGGGTGTTCCTAAACTGTACTTTGAAATGTCTTTATATTTGTGAGAGTTTAACAACTCCATTAAATAAAGTAGTACTCTTATTTATTTCAATTGGCATGTGATGTTGGTCTGAGGCCAAACTAAAGTAAAAAATACATGTCTTTACTTGATGCCTACTTTCCCATGTGTTCCATGATAGATATATCATGCCCATGCATGAATATAGATATATAGAAGCATGATAAAGTATTAGATCAAAGGATTTGAGATATACCCTGGTTCTAGGGTAGCCTTTGGCCTTGTGCTTGAGTTGCCTGCTATACTAGTTCATGTGGTTGTTGTCTTTTGGATCTGATGTCCCTGCTTGATCTTGTTCTGCACTTCCTTGAACTGCTGCTTCCTTGACCTTGTCCTGCTCCTCCTGGTGTTGCTGCTCCAGGGTCCTGCGTGCCCTTGTTGTCCACCCAATCCACCCCCTCCATTAGGTGACCATCTTGTATGGTTTCTTTTTGGGTTTTCTATGGTGAATAATTGGTTAATATAGTGGAAAGCTTAGCAATAACTAATGTGGTGTTTGCTGTGTTCTTGAGATAGAGCAGTGGCTATGGCTATGAGATGATGTAGCAAAGATAACTTTGTTGTGATCGGGCTGTGGTTTTAACTCTCTTCTTGTCTCCTACTGTCGACAACACACGACATGTAGTTAGTGGTGTAAGCTGCTTCACTTTTGCTTTTCCCTTTGGATCAGATCAAGTGAAAAAATGTCTACTCCCCCTTCCTTTTACCATTAACTTCTCTGGTGAAACTTTCCCCTTCTTTGGCTAATGAGGTTTTACTGAAGCCTTTTTGATTTAAAAGAACAAATACTACACTTTGGTGAAATTTGCCCATTTTCATTGCTCGGTGATGTAATATGAATAGTGCACCTCACTGTTTAAGAATGAGAGAAAACTTAACAATAATCACTTTATTTGTTCAACTTTTTCTTTGTTTTGCAGGTACAGAAGCTTTGATGATCAAGATATGTAGATTAGGAAATAGACAAATAGTAGTATAGGCTTTTATTATAACTACTTTTGTAATTTTGCATTTATTTTTCTTTGTAAAGGATCAATGTAATATTATTCCATTATTCAATAAAGTTTCCTCTTCTTTTATAAATGTTTCTATAATGTTTTTACTTAATGTTCATTTGTATTTGTATTGTTGTAATTGAATAAAGGAAAGAATAAGAAGAACTTTCTTAAATGAGTTATTCTATTTGTAGTGTTTCAATTCTATTTATTGTATAATAATAAATATATATTTAAGTATTTAAAAAATCTTTTCTAAATTATTTTGAAAACAATAAAATACTAATTACTTCTAATTTTTTAATCCTTCAACATGAATTCAAACTTAAACATGAATTTGAATTATTCACCAAAAATCATTTGAATTCCTAGAGATCATGTCAAAATTTATAACAATCACTATAAAGAGCTAAACCTATCTCAAAATAGTGAAATAAACTTTGATCTCTCTAGGGTTTTGTTTGGAGAATGCATGCAAATGCACATAATTCTATATCTACCCCTCGTTGGTACCTAAACGTTGGGATGTTACAGTGGCGCGCCTGGTTGCATGCTTTGTCATAGACGAATGAGGATGGAGAGGCTAACCCAGCGATTTCTTCGCCTTGGCTTGGGGCAGCTAGAAACGGCGGAGAGAGAAGACGGCTAGGGGCTAGGGTTTCGAGTCCATGGCAGAAGGAAAAAAGAAGGAGGGCAATTTGGCGAGCTAAGGTTCTCCACGACAACACATAGGGCTTTGTAGATGCTAGGGAGGCGTCACGAAACCTGGCGCACGGTGACGGCGGTATACGGCGGAGTGCTAGACAACGAGCTGCTTCCTCGTCGGGAACGAATACGACGACGGAACTGACGAGTGAAGCGGTGTCGGACTGTTTCTAGGTTGCGGACGGGCTGGGTTGGGCTGCACATGGGCCGTGGCAAAGCAAGGGAGGGAGTCATGTTGCTGTTGCGTTGTGTGGCAAATAGGGAGAGGAAGAGAGATGGGCTACGACCTTGTTAGGTTAGAGGCATATTTTATCTTTCTGGAACCTTCTCTTCTCTGTTTTCCTTTTTCTCTTTTGTATTTTCCAATTCAACTCTATTTTGAATAATTCAAAAATACCAGAGGTTTATAAATATTTTGAAATATAAGAGGAGCCCTTATAAACAATTTGGCCTCCTCACCTTTTCTATTTTCAAAATAAAAAACATTTTGAAATAGATTTACTTAGAGAGAGGAAATAGGGAAAATAGGGTTTTCTTCTCTTCTTCATTTTAATGCAAAGTTTATCAAACGATGATATGCATGTTATGCTCATTACGCACAAATCGAACCCTAATTAGATACTAAGTAAAACTAGGGGTGTTACATGTGATAAAGCTTTATATATAATTTTTGTTAAGTTGTTAATAATAATAATCACACTTAACATATTGGGGTGAACCAATATTAGCATTTAATATAATGACTCACCACCATTTTATGTGTGGTTAAACCCTTGTTATAAATTTGACATATAATGATTTGTAACAAGTATTCCCTAAGTAATAAAAGTGACTTATATGTCATGCAATAATTGTTTAGGGTTTTTTACTACAAGCATTAATTAGGTTCCCTAAAGGATCTACTATCTTTATGTTCATTTGTGAACATTGCTAAAGGTTAATGGTTAAGAACATTACTTTTAAGTTTGTGATCATAGATGATACTTCAACCTACGGTAAGATAGTAAAATTTCTTTCTAATATTTATTACAATACAATGTGATCCTATTGGTTCCCTACTAACTTGATTCCAGGGTTTAGAATACTAAAATAGATATAGAACTTGACAAGTATTGATATGGTCTTGGTTAGAATATTATCAAGAAATCCTATCTCCAATACTTTATAAGTCTTGGCTTCTAGCTAAGTGATTCCTTTCCTAGATATACTATTTCTAAACTCTTCCACTTACTCTAAGGAAACATGTCACATCCCAAAATTTTACAAATTTTGAAATGTGAAAAATAAATAAATAAAGGAAACAATTGTTGAAATTTAGGGTGAAAAAAAAACTTTTTGCTTCTAAATGGAAACATCCAAACCCTTCTTGAATAAAATTTGAATGAAAAGGGTATCCAACAAAATTTCAATCAAGTGAAATGCATTCATCAATGAATGTATCTTGAAATTTAAACATTTGGAAAATAAACCAAAACCCTTAAACCCTAATAAAAGAAATCATTTCCAACATCTCTCTAAGACTATGGATTTATACCATATGAAATTTGGCAACAAACATTTAAAAATGATCAAAATGATAAACAAAAATATTGTAAGACCACAGAAATTGGTTTCATTTAATTTGGAGCCATGGATAAAAACTTATGAATTTAATAAGATAAAAGGGATTAATTTCCAAAGCTAATAAAGCTCCTAGATAAAATCCATACCAAATTGTGAGCAAATTAATAATAAAATGATTTAAAAATATAAACCAATATTAAATAAAATTTTACAAATTGGAATTACCAATTTTTGATCTATAAATAAAAAGATATGGATTTTATAAGACAAAGGAAGAAATAAATAAATAAATAAATAAGGAATATTTAAAGGCCAAATTAAATCTTGGCCAAATCCATAAACAAATGAAAGTTATTGAATAATATAAAGGTGTAAAAGATTATTTTAATAAAATCATAAGGATTGAACAGTATCCAATTTTATTAAAATAAAGACAAATTGCCTAAACTAAATAATAAATCCCAAGAAAATTATTTAGAAGACAATTTAAAACTTGAATTAAATCCATAACCAAATGGAATAAAGATAATCCAAATAAGATAAAGGAATAAAGATTATTTGAATAAAAACTTATATGGACTTGAACCATATTTGATTTTAAAAGAAGACAAAATCCCTAATATAAATGATTAATTAAATCATGGAAAAAATAATGAAAATTGCCAAAGTGGAATAAAAGTTATCTAATTAACTTAAAAAGAATAAAATAATAATTAAAAAATAATTATATGGTTTGGAACCATATTCAAGTTATGCAAATAAATACAAAAGGCCTAATTAAAATAAATAATAAATCATGAGAAAATATTTGAATATTTTCCAAAGTAGGCCAACTAATCACCTCCTAAATGATTTAAAACCTACTCAAAAGTTTTGGTGAAATTTAAATTCAAATGTAAGCTTGAATTAATGGTTTGAATAAAGGCACAAACCTCATTTAAATAAATATTAAACCCTAAAAGAATATGGAATATTCAAAAATGGAATTCCAAACACATTATTAATCAATACAAACTTACTGAAAAGATTTGAGAAACATTTGAATTTAAAACAGATGTTTAAATCATTTGAATAAAATAATATGGATTTGAACCATATTTAAAATCTTATTTAAATAAAGACAAGTGTCTAATTTAAATAAATAATAAACCATAAGAGAATATAAGAAAATATTCTAAAATGGACTTTAAAATACATTGATAAACGGTATAAAAACTTACTGAAAGTTTGGAAAAGTTTTGAAATAAAATGAGGGTTTGAAATCATTTGAATAAAACCAAAACAGAAAATAGAAAAGGAAAAAGAGAAAACAAAACAAAAGGAGAAAAAAATGAAAAGAATCAACCCATCAGAACCCAACCCAACGAACCAGCCCATCAGGCCCAACAGCAGCCCACCCGGCACCCCCACTCTCTCTGCCTTGATCTTTTCTCACCGCACAGCGTACCCCCTCACTCCCTGACCGCAAGACCCCACCGTACCCCCTCACCTTGCTGACAAACAGGTCCCACCGACCACGTCATCGTCTTCCCCGCTGACCCCGCGACTTGTTCTTCCCTGGCCATTTCTGTCGATAATGCCTCGAGTAAATTCGTTTAAACGCCGTGTTAATCTCGCCCAGCGACCGTGCCCTCATAAGCATCCCTCTCCCCTCTCTCTTTCCCCTCACTCGCCAGCTCCTCTCCACCCCAGGGCTGCCTCAATTTCTCGCCAGCACACCACTACTCCAACGAGCTTTCCCGACGAATTCCGGTGACACCCGACCCCTTCCTACCTCCTAGATCACACGAGCCTGCTCGCCATCATCTCGTGCATCTGCCAGCACCTCTCGCTCACTCGCGCGCGCCACATAGGCTCGGCAACAACCAAGTCCGAGCGCCACCGTCTTCGGTTCCGACTCTGGCGACCCCACCAGGTGAACCCTGACCTCCCCTTCCCCTCTGAATGATTATCATATACTCTCCAACCTCCTACACATCTAATGATGATGCATGTTTGTCCTAGCGTTCCCTGTAGCGATGTCCCCGACAATGGCCGAGCGTGCCCGAGCCAGTAAGCAACTTCGGTGAGAGATTCCCGCCATCCTCGTGCGCCACTTCGTCTTCAACGAGCACGTCGAGGTTTCCCATGTCACGGCGAACCCGGTGAGCACCTTCCCCCTCTCTCTCGCTTCCTATTTTTGCCGGAGCACCGCTGACCGATCGTCGCCGCCGCGCAGCCGCCACAGCGCCGCCAGTTTCTGACAAAATCAATTGCGTCTGTTAGATCTGGATCGTTTGGTTAGAATTAGATATTAAACCGAAGGGGTATGATTGCATCTGTGCCATGCGATTTAAATGAAATCCTGCGGCCTGTATTAGTCGATCCAACCGAACCGGTATGCACCAGTAGGAAAACGACACGTGGCATGTCTTTTGTTTTAAAAATAGAAACATTTCTATTAGTGGTTTCATTTTGTAAAATTTATAACTTTTGATCTACACGTCCAAATTTTGCAAATTTTATATCAATGGATTCACAAAAATGTGAACTTTCCAACCATGCCCTTAGTTTAGTATTTTGCTTCTGAAAAATCGGGTGTTTTTGTAGAAACATTTATAGGCCTATTGCGTATAAAAGTTATTCTAAAAATGATTTTTGGGTAAAATCTTTTGCAAATGATTTTTTTTAACCTACTGACCAGAAACACAAACTTTTGGGTTTAGAAATAAATTTTATTAACACTAGAAAATTATTCCCTTGAATAAAGGCATTTCTAGTAAAACAAAAATATTTGCTATGATTTGAAAATACTTTTTGAGTAAAACCTTTTGCAAATGGTTTGATTTGAAATCTCTGACCCTAAACAACTTTTGGATTTAAAAATATATTTGATTAACTCTAGAAAATCATTACTTGATTAAAAGCATTTTCTGGTAAAACAAAATGTTGCTATAATTTAAAAATGAATTTTAAGTGAAACCTTTTGCAAATGGATTAGTTTTAAACACTTTGACCTTAAACACTAACATTTGTGTTTAAAAATATATTTGTCAAACACTAGAAATTATTCCTTTGATTAAAATCATTTCTAGCAAAACAAAAAATGATTTAAATGGCCCATTTTCACTAACTTGATTTTAAATGGTTTTGCCACTTTTATAAATGACCAATAGGTGTTTTAAAATGTTTATATCCTTATTAGAAATCAATTTTCCAAATAAAACAACCTTTGCATGCTTGCATGCATTTCTTTGTTTTTATTATTTTATGTGATGAATTGTTTGAATGCTAGATTGAATTTGTGCCTTGATTGAATTGTAGTGAACTTTGAAGAGTGTGACAATTGCAAGATCAAGGAGTGAACATAGTTTCTCTACTAAAAAGGTAAGTGCTGCTTCATACATTTTGTCCTACTATTTTGACTATGCATTAGTGATATTTCTAAGTAGGACTTGCATGGAATTTTTACTAAGTATACTATGCCTTGGGAAATCCTAATAGATGATGCCTTGGTAGAATTTTCCCTAAATTAAGACCCTTACTACTATCATGCTTAGCCTAGCTAGTAGAAAACAAGAGTGGATTATATTCATGCTATGAAATATTTCTAAGTCTATGACTTGTGTTTTGTTTAGTAAAACAACTATGTGAATGAATCACCTGGGTGGAATGGTGTGAATGGATTTATGTTGAGTGGTTACACAAGTCCAGTAAAATGGGGAAAACTTGTGTATCTCACTTGTGGAAAGCCACCCAGGAACAAAGAGATTTGATATGTCAAATGTTGAGAATCTTCTAGTGCAGCCACATGGCATATGAGCTCTGCCTTGATCATATAGGTTGCAATAAATTAGCCAGATGGACAGAAGGTGGTAGGGGGTGATAGGATGGAACACGTCCATTTGGTCTAAGGGAAGGCTTCTGAAAGATCTCGTCTCGATGCATGTCGAGTCTTGTGGGGAAAGTGCACCACCTCTCGAGAAGGACACATCTAAGTACTTAGCCGTGTCCCTGACAATGGACAATTTGAGCATTATGACATGGAAGCTATCAAGGATATCCTCATCCAAATTTCTAAGTTAAAAACTTGTGGTGGAACAAGGGTTAAAGGATCTTCCATTTTTAATTGGCAGATGCCTTGGGTGATTTTGACAAACAAAAACTTAGTGTTTTCAACTTATAAGGAAAACCTTATTTTGAGCAAAGCAAGCCTAAGCTCCACTTAGCCAGATGCATATAGATGATAGATACCACTATTCTACCATAGTATCACTTGCCAATACAATTCAATTGTATTGACCCTTGTGGCTGTAACTTATTATGTTGCAGGTTTGATTGATGTTAGTGAAGTGTGTTGAATAGGATTACAAGTCTACAACCAACATGATTGCCTGTGGCACTTTGAAGATGAAGGACTCCATGCTACTTAGTAATATTTGCTGCATTGTAAGAGATAGCCAAATGAGCTATGTAAGATGTAATGAATCATTTTATTCCTGGTTATAAAGTTGTATTATGACCTTTGTTTCTTGATATTACATCTTAAACTGTGGATGCTAGCTATTGATCCAGGGACTAGCATTGTAAACACATGGATCTCTACCTTATCAGGTTGGGACCTCTACAAAACACATCTTCCTAATTAAACTGTTCACCTAATTCCACCATATCCATCCTCATATGATGACATGGTCATATCACTTATGCACTACTCATTATCCACTCTTTCTTTGATACATAACTTCCACTTCTTAAATATCCTTGATGAATTCATCTATGTATTTATTTCTAACTCCATTCATCAACTCCTTACATTCTTCTGTCATCTACTTCCAATGCTTGCAAGACTATAATCCTCACTACACCACAAGTGAAATCAATCATCTAGAAGAGGTATGGTACTACTCCACATAATACAAGATTGTTCTTGTATTAGCTTGGTTAAAATTACCATGTCTTCAACTACTCCATGCAAATCATGTTTCACACTTCATCATACACTATCTTGACTTCTCATGACCAAGCTAGATGAATTAACTAACTAAGGTTTAGCCTAGCTTGGTATACCAATAACAACTCTTCAACACCTAGTTAATTATCCCCAATTGACTTGATAAAAATGACCACTATCTTTTGATCACACTAATCTTAGGCTTATAATTGTGTGGTCAAGATCTATCCTCAACTAAGTAACAAACTTATACTACACCAAGTCTCTTATATGATCTATCTTATTAATAATTCTTACTCCATGGTTGTACCTACTTGTCTCAACAAGATTATTCCTTGATACTCTATCCTCACTATCTCTCTCATAAGTTCTAATTTCCAGCTTATCTCTTAAGTCTAGATGCTTCTTCTAGTTAACCCATGAGTTTGTTAACTCAGCCAACATCAGATGGTTTGATCTCCACTAAGGATCTCATTCTAATGATGATGGCACATTCTATCATAACTAGTTCCTTCTTCTTATCAATTTACTTCAATACTTTGGAAGGACATTATAGTAAATCAAAGGCTAAAGGTTCAAGAATAGCCAGATAGAGAATTGATTACTCAACATTGATGGTCAACAGACACTAGAACATGATTTAATAGGAACGACATCCATTAATATGGTAATAAGGACATGTGGTGAAGGGTCTTGGATTGACTTCCTTCCTATTATATTTGTGACAAGGGGTTACTGTTTAGTAACTACCATGATGCTCATGGTAGGAATAACTATGGTAAGCATGTATATCAAGGTTTAGTTATTGAGTTTCTTTACTTGGGTTACATACTTGATTTGGTATCCATAGGTTGTTGTAAAGAAGACCTTCATACAATCTCTAGAAGATTAAGTATTAATCCTTAAGTAATGTGTTGTGATTTAGCTTTATTCCATTTGATCTACCATAAATAAAATTACCTTTACCTAGAAATAAGGTTTAAGCAAAGCTCACATTGAAACTTGTTGCAATCAACTTGATGATCTACTTCAGTTCCATCAAGTTTAAGAGAAGATTTAGTCACTTCGACAAGTTTTAATCAAAAACGTGAAAATTATTTAGATTTTCTAAGCATGAATGCAATGCACACACCCGGTCTAAGCTTATTTCTAAGCTCTAATGCTAGAATGTTACAAGCTCGGCATACACATGGAGAACCGTGGTGGCGGCGGCTAGGAGGACTCCAACGGCAGTTGCTGGCGATGGCTAGATCCGGCGGTGGCCGGATCGAGAATCTCCACCAAAGGGAGCTGGCGGGCCTGCTCCAGCCCGATCTGGACGAGGTGGCGGTCCCTCATTTTCTGCCCTTTTTAATGTGAATTTTGTTGGATTTTTGTTTGAAACCAATGGTAGATCCTTGTATAAATTTTTGAGGAACTTTGGGTTACACGTTCACAGTACCTTGTGGACATATGGGAAGATTGTTATGGAAATATATGAAGAACTTCATAGTCAAAATATTGATGAAAATATAAAGTACTGGACAAACACTACAAGGATTCTGATCTATTGCAATAAAATGTATTGCTACACCGGAATTCTTGTAGTGAAACACTCTGCTAGGTAGTTTTGGAAATTCATGAAGAACTTGATATCCTCAACAAATGGTTGGAAACAGGCAGGACTTCCCGGTAAGAATTTGATACCACTGGGGTCTTTTTTACTCCCCCGTCTCCGGGTTTATAAAAATTTGAATGAATCTATATACTAAATAGTCTAGATTCATTCAAATTTTGATAAATTTGCAATATCTATTTTGAGACGGAAGAAATACAAAAAGTCATCACCAATCTTGAAGCAATCAACAACCCACGATAGGCGTTGATCGCCTTAACCGCTGGAGAAAATACGTGTTTGTTTGGACAAACATGAATTCCAAAAGTTGTAGTAGAACATGGTCGCGGGTACTAGCCTCAAAATCATTATAAGCGGCATCACCGATATGTTTGTGTACTACTCCCTCTGTTTGAAAATATAAGATGTTTTAGGTTTATGAAATAAATTTATCTAGACACATTTTAGTATGTAGGTTTAATTGAATCTACATACTAAAAGATAAGATGTCTAGATACATTAGCTGCACAAACCTAAAACATTTTATATTTTCAAACGGAGGGGTAGATGGTAAACCGAACACGGGAATTTCTTACAATTCGGCCATCTCAAAGATTTAAATGTAAATTTCACAACTTATGAGTTATCGAGTGAAGTTCACTCAAAATATAACAATAAACCTAGTTGTGGAAATATGCGCTTGTGAAATCAAGCTATCGTAGACAATAATTATTGAGACTGTTTTATTTCGCAGCAAATAGGCTTTTTCAGTCGCTGGTATGATAGTATCCAAGCCGAGCTAGGCTGATCAGTTGTTTGACGCCGGAGCTGCAGCGGCAGCCATCTTCGCCTGCTTCATCTTGGCGAACTCCACCACCTTGTTCACGTCCGGCAGGGCCGCCTTGGCAACATCGAGCTCGGTGAAGTGCGCCGCCCACGCGGCGAGGAGCGGGGTCTTGTCACCGCCGAAGAATTCCTCTCCGGACATCACCTCCGCCGTCTTCAGCCACGAGAGCTGGCTCCCCAGCGCCAAGTCCACCAGCCCGACGCTGTCCCCGCCGAAGAAGCCCTTCCCGTCGGAGCACTTCGCGAGGGCGCCCTCCATGGTCTCCAGTGCCACGAACAGCGCCTTCTTCCCTTCCGACTTCTCCTCCTCTGTCTTGCCCCTGAGCAGCATCGTGGCCCACGACGCAAAAACCTGCGCACCGCCCGCACATCATAGTCATCAGAATTCAGAAATTTCCCGATGCAGTGACAGAAATGACATTGAAGTATACCTTGTCGTCCGCGTAGGCGGCCCAGAAGCGAGCAGTGGCTCGTTCATACGGGTCGGCGGAGAGGATGGCCGGACCGGCGAACGCCTCGTCGAGGTACTCCACAATGAGGTTGGACTCACAGACCGGCACGCCGTTGTGGATGAGCACCGGGATCTTCTTGTGCACCGGGTTGGAGCTAAGCAGGAGCTCGCTCTTGCTGGCGAGGTCCTCCTCGGTGTACTCGTAGCTCAGGCCCTTGAGGGCGAGCGCGAGCTTCACCCTGATGGCAAATGGGCTTGGCCATGTGCCGAGCAGCTTCAGGTCGTCTCCACCGGCCATGTTACAAGATCGAGATGTGTGTGTAAGGTGAAGGCAGCTGAGATCGTCTCTTTCAGAGTGTCTTGCGTTGGGTGCTTGTGGAGTTGATCTCACGGTAGGAGGAATTATATAGGGACTCGTGTTTGGCACATGGAACGAGAACATCGTGCGTCACCCGTGATGCTGTGCTTGGAGGCGAGCGTCAGCCGTACGTGCTGGAGAAGAAGCCTACTGAACTAGGTCGCAGTAAGCGGAGTGTTTAGCATAAAACCACTGCTTTTCACGTTAAATTTCGAAAAACTACTACTATTCGTTTAAATCGCAAAAAACCACCACTTTACGTTAAGTTTATTGTAATATGTACTAAAATCAAATTGATCGCGAATTGACAGAGAATCTGACTAGTGGGACCGATTAGTCAGTGTTGATGTGGCATAATTTGCTGAGCTAGACTGGGTCCCACATGTCAGCTCAATTAAAAAATCTAAATATCCTAAAAAGAAATAATATAAAGGAATAAGGAAAGGGATCGGCAGGCCCAGGTTGAAGCCATCACCACCAACTCGCCGCCCCAACCAGTCATGGCTCCGGCGCCGCCGGCCCAGGCTGAGGACACCGCACCAGCTCGCCGTCCTCTGCTGAGCTCGCCGCTGCCCCTTACTCAGGCCACCGCCCCGTGTTGAGGTCGCCGCCTCTGCTAAACTCGTTGTTGCCCCGTGCTCAGGCCGCCGCCCCATGCTCAGGCCGCCGCCCTGTGCCGAGCTCGCCGATGCCCCTGCTCAGGCCGTCGCCGCCCCGTGCTGAGCTCGCCGCCGCCCTGTGCCGAGCTCGCCGATGCCCCCTGCTCAGGCCGTCGCCGCCCCGTGCTGAGCTCGCCGCCGCCCCGTGCTGAGGCCGCTGCCCTTTGCTGAACTCGATGCCGCCCCGTTCTCAGGCCGTCACCCTGTGCTGAGCTCGCCGCTTCCCCCTGCTCAGGCCGCCGCCGCCCATGCTGACCTCACCGCCACCCCGTGCTAATCTCGCTGATGCCCTGTGCTCAGGCCGCCACCGCCCCGTGCCTAACCTTGCCCCCGCGCACGCGGGCCGCTCAGACGCTGCCCACGCCATGGCGCGGCGGGACTGGCTGGGAGGAGAGGATGGGATGGGTGGAGGGGTTGGCCAGACCTTGCCCTCGGCCATGGCGTGGCGACGGGGACGTCCTGGGAGGAGGGGCGTCGGGAATGGCATGGGAGGAGAGGCGGCAGGGACGGGCCCTAGGGATTTGTTTTATTTTTATTTTTAGTCAATTTTATTTATTTTAAATATTTAGATATTTTTATCTCGGAAAATAGCTTGTTCCTGCCACGTTAGCCTTACATCTGGGTCCCTTTTATCAGAAATCATGTCAATTGGTTGTCAATTCTAGTTTAGTGCACATTGCAACAAACTTAACGTGAAGTCATGGTTTTTTGCAATTCAAACAAATAGTGGTGATTTTTCAAAATTTAAGGCAAAACGTGGTGGTTTTATGCTAAATACTCTAGTAAGTCGCTTTGATTTGGACTCCTCTATCGGTCTCAACCTCATACCTATGTACTATTTCTTTTGAAGAACTAATGGTGCCAGAGGCTCCATGATTTCATTAAAATGCTCAACAACAGATTACATCATGTATTACAAAGTCCTGCCATGAATTGCCTCTAAGCATTGAGATAATTGGGCAGGAATTTGGGGAGTGGGCTATCGATGAGCATCTAAAGGTAGGTACAGAAGAAGAATTCCTTTCTACCTTATGAACACAATTATGAGCTTCATGATTAAACTCTCTACTGATATGGATCACTCTAGCTTTAGATTTTCTAACAATATTTAGAATATTCGCAAGAGTGAGCCTGGAGTTCTAGTGGATAAACTCCGAGTCAATTTTATTGCTAGTAACAGCCTTTGCTAAGAGATTGTTGTCTGTGAGGAAGAGATTCTCCTTAATTCCAAGTTTTTCTGCAATTTGTGCAGCTAAAAGCAGAGCCATGGCTTCTGCTTGGAGAACCGAGATAGCAGTAGAGAGAGGAAGCTTGTATTTTCAGCTGGAAAGGGGGCTTCCTTCATTTGCTTGAATGAAGATGCCAATGCCAGTCATTCCAGTATTTAGAGTGGTAGGGCTATCTTCTTTCTTCTAGGCTGCATCTGAATAGATATGAACTCCATATTTGCTTTTGTCTTGAATGATTTGGTCTTCCAGAGTTAGGCTTCTTCCTTCATTTTCATTTTCTTGCTGGTAATCTGCATCATTAGTCAATTTACTTGGGAGCTTTAAAAGATGCATGGATTTGAGTATATCTTGGGAATTAATAATGATTTGATGAGGCTTCCCAGGATCTCTATTGAAAAGACAATTATTCCTTGCTTTCCATATGCACCAAAGGAAGGTAAAGATGTTCTGCATGGAAGCATATGGGTGTTTCATGTTCAGAAGATACATAATGACATCTACCAGAGATTGATTATATAGAGTGATATTTTCCATCCTTATATACCAGGGCGAATGAAACCAGGCTGCTTTTGCAAAATGACAGGTGAAAAATAGGTGCATATCATTTTCTTCCATTCCACATCTGCAGCAGAGCTTGCTTATATGCTCAGTATATTTCCCTGCTCTTTTCCCTGTGGGAATTGCTTTTTGTATGAGTCTCCAAGCAAAAGTTTGGACTCTAGGAGGAATGTCTTTAATCTTCCAAATCTGATTCAAAATGTTGATGATAGTTGTGGAATCTTGCCTTGGCTTTGGTTCTCCTTTCTCCTGTAAATAATGTAGGCAAGCATAGTATGCACTCTTAGAATTGCATTTCCATGTGGGAGTAATCTTCCAACAGAGGAGACACTTTTCCTGAGAGGAAATTATAGTAGTTTGCTTAATTTGATTTGCCAAAGGCTGTTGAAAAAGGGAGTCAATAAGGTGAATGTTCCAAGCTCTCTCATTCTCATACCAGAGATCCTTTACTTTTGCTAGGTATATATAATTCCTATCCTAAATGATTAAACATTCATAGATTTTCTCCCATCTGATTGCAGGGGTTATTCCATATGGAAATATTGCCTTGGGTGAGTTGGTAGTAACAGTGGGTCTTGAGGATAGGAAGGACATTTACGATGGAGGACCATAAGGCAGATTTTGGAGTATTGGGATTCGGGCACCAGATCGTAGTGTTGGGGAAATATTTGGCTTTGAGGATTCTGTGAATAAAATCATCAGGATTGTGAGCTATGCGCCATGCAGCCATTAAGATCAAACTATAATTAGTGGCTTGGAAATTCCTTATGCCCAGGCCTCCTTCCTTTTTAGGAGCACGGACATCTTTCCAGGCTTTTAAACAAAGGGCTTTGTTTGATTTGTCTTGAGTGACTCCTGCCCACCAAAAAGTTCTAACAGTAGTGAAAGGATACGGATGTCGCCTAGAGGGGGGGGGTGAATAGGCGATTAAAACTTTTCCTAGAGTGGCTCAACAAAGGCGGAATTAAACTAGTGTTTACTTTGTAAAGCACAACCTAGAAACAACTAAGGTTTACCTATGTGCACCAACAACTTATGCTAAGCAATACAAACAACAAAGTGATAGCAAGATATATATTACTTCAAGCACGAAGGCTATCACAATGTAAAGTGCACTAGTAAAGAGCTCGGGTATAGAGATAACCGAGGCACGCGGGGACACCGATATTTTACCGAGTTCCTCCCAACATGGAGTACGTCTCGTTTGGAGAGGGGGTGGTATCAAACCACCAACGCCACAAAAGGCCTCCCTTAATCTCCGGTGAATTTCACCCCAACGGGATCGATCCACGCTTCCACTATCGGTGCACTTGTCGGTGGCAACCGGAACCTCTCACAAGGTTGGGGCACAACTCCACAACTTAATTGGAGGCTCCCAACAAATGCCACCAAGGCCACAATGCCACCAAGGCCACAAACCGTCTAGGGTTCCAAGAACCCAAGAGGGACAAGCTCCAATGAGTAACTCAAATCAAATCCTCCAAAGAGAACTCAAACCGATGCACCAAATGCAAATGGCAAGAACACCACAAAGATGCTCAAATCCCTCACACTCAAGTTCCAACAAAGCTGCTAAAGCTATTGGGAGAACAAGAGAGGAGGAATCAAAGAGAGACACAAAATCCCCCAAAATCTAGATCCCAAAGATACACTCACAAAGAGATGTTTTGGTTTGGTCAAAACGTAGATCTGGATCTCCTCCAACTACCCCTCAAATATATGCAAGAATCAATGGAGGGATAAGTAGAAATCAAGCTTAAGGAGTAAGGCAAATAGGGGCAACGCTTTTGATCCAAAGAGGAGGAAGAAGTTATTTTAAAAGGCAAAGGGGCAAAGCTATTTATAGGGCTGGGCAAAAAATGGCCGTTGGAGCCTGAATGAAGCGGTAGTACCGGTACTCAAGCGGTAGTACCGCTTGCAAGCGGTACTACCGGTCCAGTACCGGACCAGGTACCGGTGGTGACCTTGTTCTTCAGGTTCTTCAGTCTTTGGGCGGTACGCCCTTGCGGTACTACCCCCGAGCGGTAGTACCGGAGGTAGTAAGCGGTACTACCGGTTCAGGCGGTAGTACCGGTCCCAAGTACCGCTTGGGACTGACCAAAATGGAGAGGGGAGGGTGCTAGTCAGTATGCAGCGGTACCGACGAGCGGTACGACCGCCTCAAGCGGTAGTACCGCTTGTACCAAGCGGTACTACCGGTTGGGCCGGTAGTGCCGCTCCGTGGTACCGGTGGGTACTGACTAGTACTCACCCTTATCTCTTTTGATCAGTGCCAACCGGTACTGGAACCGGTAGTACCGGTGTCAAGCGGTAGTACCGGTTGAAGATCCAGTACTACCGGTTGACACAGAAGATTTTGCAAGGGGAAATGATAGGCCAATGTTCAAACGGCAATAACTTTTGACTGGAAGCTCAGATTGACCCGATTCCAATTGCGTTGGATAGAGGGCAACAAGGGCTTCCCAATAAAAAGTGGAAATATTGATTATCACCAAGTGAGAAAGTATCAAGTAGAATAATGTGATATACCTCACTTGGTGAGAAACCGAAAAGCCGCATAAATCAAAATCGCAACAAGATATCTATGGGAGATCCGATTTTGATGAACAAGAGCTTGTTATGGAGATTACCACAAGCTCTATATCCTCACATGAATAAGACCAAATAACAACCAAAAACGATGATGCAAGTATGCAAAGGTTTGATCTCTCTCCAAACGATGTGACCGAATTACTCATACGAGAGCCCCTCTTGATAGAACGGTTATCTATCCTAAACCCAGTCTCACACACACAACGTGAGACCGGCAAAAGGAAAAACCTATCAAGATTATACCTTTGCCTTGAGCAATCCACTTGAGTTCGATGTAGACGATCTTGCCCTTCTCAAGATGGACACCTTTCTTGATTCCTCATCACCGATCCATGATCACCGAGGATGGCAAGCATCAAACATGAGATCTTCTATAGATGGCGCATTTTGAGCTTGCACAACACATCTTCTTCTCATTTCATCTATCTTGAAGTCAACACATGCTCCAAGCAATGCCAATGGACAATTCCTACAAGTACAACTTAATACACACATTAGTCCATAAAGATTGTCATTAATTACCAAAACCACACATGGGGGCCCAACATGTTCTTTCAAGTAGCGTTAAGTTTTGAAATGAAGCTTTTCGGGAAGATGATGTTTGACATGTAGTAGACAAGTATAGTCGCAAAGACAGATTGGATAAGAGTTAGGCGAGCAGCATGAGATAAGCCATCAGCTTTGTAAGTAGTGAGATTATTTTTGAATTTCTTTATAACAAAGCTATAGGCTGCGGCCCTGTCTTTGCTTGGGAGGATAAGGGGGTGCCCAATATGGATAAAGGATGAGTCAATGGAAGGGACAGGGAAAATATGTTTAATTGTTTCAATAGTGCTCCGGTCCACTTGCTTACTAAATATAATACATGATTTAGGCCAGCCTGGGGTTTGGCCAGATTGCTTGCAAAAGGAGTCCAGAACTTTTTTTTGTGGAGGCTTCATTGATATCCGCTTTGTCACAAATTAGGAGATCATATGCAAAGAGTAAAGAGTGGATATGCGGACAGTTTGATCCAAAAGTAATGCTGCTTAAGGACAAATTTTCCATAGCTTCCTGTAGCTCAATAGATAATTCATTTATAGCCAGGACAAAAAGGTATGGAGTGAGAGAACATCCTTGTCGTATTCCTCTGTTGCTTCTGAACTTCGCAAAAGTTTGGCCATTAATGATGATAGAGAATGTCGGCAAAGAAATGCACGCATGTACCAAATTGATGAAATGACCATGCGGCCCTTTACGTGCAAGAGCACGAAAAATAAAGTTTCATTCTATTCTGTCAAAAGCCTTGGCCAGATTTATTTTTAACATAAAAGCTTTACTTTTCCAGGAGGAAAGATTAAAGAAATGGGTAATCTTTTGGGCTATGATAATATTATTACTTATACGCCTCCCTTCTATGAAAGCTTGCTGGATAGGATGGATATAATCAGGTAGATGAGGCTTGAGCCTATTTGCTAGAGATTTAGCAATAAGGTTATATATGACATTACATAATCTAATAGGTCTGTAATCAGATGGCACCATAGGAACAAGCTTTTTGGGGATTAAAGCTATATGAGTATCATTTACATGGGAGGGAAGAATACCTGATTTAAATAATGATTCTACCAGAGCATGTACATCCTCTCCTATCCAGTCCCATGTAGCCAGATAGAATTCCACATTAAATCCATCAGGACCAGGAGAGGCATTTCTTTTCATTTCCTTGAGAGTGTCCAAAAGCTCCTTCTTGTCTGGTATAGTGTAGGTGTAATCGTTGTTTAGCTCTGATATGCTGGTGCCTAGGTAGGGCCTGCCATTGTTAGGACTTGGAGAGGCAAAGATCTGTCCGAAATATTTAACAAAGATATTGCCAATTTTATCAGGCATGTATTGAAGAAGATTGTTTTCATCCTTGATTGACACAATTGTGTTTCTTCTTCTTATTTTTGCAATTGCCTTGTGAAAGAAGGCGGTATTCCTATCTCCATCTTTTATCCAGTTCTTCTTTGCTCTCTGCATATAAAAGTCAGTTAATTTGACCATGTTTTGCTCATACCTTTCTACCAGATTTGCCTCTAGAGCATGGTCCTGATCCAACAATGGTTTCTGCTGAATTTCCTTTATTTTCTCTTGGATATCATTTAGCTCCTGCTGACTTGCTTCTTCTTCCTACTCCAGATTTTCAAAGCCCCTGCAAGATAATTAGTCATTGTAGAGAAAGAACAGTTAGTCTTTGAGGTCCATATAGATTTAGCATGCTGTTGAAAGTCCTTTTCCATTAGCCACCAATTTTCAAATTTAAAGGAGCGCTTGATTTTTCGAACTTGGACCTCCGTAGAAAGAAGGATAGGGGCATGATCACTTAGGCTATGAATGAGAGGAATATTATAAACATTGGAGTTTGGATAGCTAGCACACCATTATGCATTAACAAGGCATCTATCCAGTCTCTCACAAATTGGCTTCGACGAAAATCTTTTGGACAATCTTTTGTTTGTCCAAGTATATGCCGGGCCACTATAGTCTAAGTCAAACAGGCCACAATTTTTTATTATTGAGCGAAAAGTATTCATACGAGTACGATTTATACTTAAGGAGCATTTGTCCATATCATACAGGAATTTATTCATATCTCCCATGCACATAATAGGGATATTAGCATTATCATACACAAATGACGCAATCTGATCCTAGATTTTCTCAGTAGTTCTATGATAGGGGTCACCGTATATATAAACAAGCCCAAAACAGTGATTGCTACTTCTAATAATAGTAGTGGCTAGGATAATGTGGTGATTGTAGCTGTGGACTAGAACTTGAACTTCGTCGGGCCACATCAGCCAAAGCCCCCCCCCCCTCCCGCAACCGTCCTCGAGAAGGCACTACAATAGCATCACTAGTATCAAACCTTGCAGCAAGATCATTTGAATTTATTTTTGAGGATTTAATTTCCGAGACAAAGATTACCTGGGGTTTAGTTGCACGGATCATTTTGGCAAGATGGCACATTTTGGAACTTCCTAGGCTCTTGCCCATACCCTGGAAGTTCCAGCCCAGAGCTCTCATGGCGCCCGTGGCGCCTTAGAGGCTGGCACCATTGCCTCTTCATCCAAGGCCACATCTCTATCATGTTCTCCTTTGTAATGATCTTGCATGCAAACAAGCTAAGATTCACCAAGATTGGCTTCAGATTGTATTTCACTTCCGTCTTCTTTCTGGCTTCCTTTTCCATTATTGCTAAAACCAGCATACACGGAGCCACATAGTCGTCGCCAGCCAGGAGGCGTCATACCTATGTACAGTACTAGGTAGCATAAAATGGAATAAATAGGGAGTCAAGTGGGATGGATGTCGACATCCTAAAAGAGATATACTCCATACTAAAAGTAAAATATAAGATGTCTAAAGATTAATTAAATGTTAAATCTTACTAATTTTGACTAAATATTAAGAAAACATTACTAATTCGACGGGAAAGGGCTTTTCTAATGTGTCTATTTAATAGTGTACATATAGATTCACCATAAAATATATTTTGGGATGAAGGGAGTACTATGTAAAATAATGGAAACCACTTGCGCGCGAACGTCAGAAAATCAGGTAAGCGGCGGTGCGAATTTTTGAAAATCAAAATCCAGGAGAAGTAGAATTTTCTAGGGCCCACATATAATTTACACAAACAACTTATACTTTCCGCTAAGGGTAACCCCTTCCAATATAATTTCCGAAAATAGTTAACCCACCTTTAGAGGAACATAAGTCCGAATAATGAAGTAGGTTTATGCGTTTGATGACTTCAAAATATTTAATAGAAATGCCTATACTTAGCTAGCTTGTGTGGTTATTGCTTCTCCTTTTAACAGGGATGGGTCCCAAGGACCTAAAAGCTCCTTTTATATTTTGATGGTGGGATTATACACTAGTAGAAAAGAGGTCATCCGTTCGTGCCTCCTAACAGCATTAGTCCCGGTTCCGCCACGAACCGGGACTAATGTTGGCACGCGTCCCGGTTCGAGCGGGCACGGGGGCCGGAGGCATGTGTCCCGGTTGGTAGGGGGGCATGCGTCCCGGTTTGTAACACACAAACCGGGACTAAAGGTTGGACGCCAGCCACGTGGGACTGGCACACACCTTTAGTCCCGGTTTGTGTTGTGTTACAAACCGGGACGTATGATCCCGTCCTCTATAAATACGACGCCCCAGCCCTCTGTCTCCCCTCTGTTTTTTCTTGGTGGAAGGTGTGAGAGGTGTGCTAGTTTATTTTTTTCCTATGTATGCATTCTAGGTGTTTGATGAAATGTTTGAGTGAATGATCCCGTTCAATTTCTCACAGAACAAAAATATAGAAGGTGTTCGAGACGCACTTGAGCTTTCCCCTCTTTATTTCCCTCAATCGAGGTTAGCAATCTTATCTTTTCTCTGTCATTGATACAATGCATGTGTCGATGTGAATTGGTCATTTCACTATTTATGATGTCATGTTTTTGATAAACTTACTTATATGATGCATATGAACGGTCGGGAATGAATGTACGGTGACCGGTGTGTACCCGGGTATATGAAAGGCGTGGATAAATTTATCGATGTGGCTACGACAAACAAAGAGAATGGTTTTATACGTTGTTCAATGTCGGAACAACAAGGAGTAATCTTCCTCGAAAATCATTCGCGACCACCTGATTATGAAAGGTTTCATGCCAAACTATAATTGTTGGACCAAGCACGGGGAAAGAGGGGTTATGATGGAAGACGGTGAAAAAGAAGATGATGCTAACAACTATCATCATATGTTTCCTGAATACAGTGATACTGCAATGGAAGACAATAAAGAGGAAGGAGGTGAAGAACGGGCATCAGATGAGCCCGCTGATGAACTTGGTAGGTCATTTCTGATGCAAATCGAGACAGTGAAACAGAAAATGAGAAGTTGAAGTTAGAGGGCATGTTAGAAGATCACAAGAAATTGTTGTACCCAAATTGTGAAGATGGCAGCACAAAGCTCGGTACCACACTGGAATTGCTGCGATGGAAGGCAGAGTGTGGTCTAACTGACTCCTCATTTGAAAAAATGCTGAAAATAATGAAGCCGAAGTTTCCAAAACATGACGAACTTCCCGAGAGTACCTACGAAGCAAAGAAGACTCTCTGTCCTCTAGGATTAGATGTGCAAAAGATACATGCATGCATTAATGACTGCATCCTCTACCGCGGTAAGGAGTATGAGAATTTAGATAAGTGCCCGGTATGCAATGCATTGCGGTATAAGATCAGACGAGATGACCCTGGTGATGTTGAGGGAGAGCCCCTCCGGAAGAGGGTTCCTGCTAAGTTTATGTGGTATGCTCCTATAATACCAAGGTTGAAACGCATGTTCAGAAACAAAGAGCATGACAGGTTGTTGCGATGGCACAAAGAAGACCGTAAGAAAGACGGGAAGTTGAGACACCCTACTGATGGGTCATAGTGGAGAAAAATCGAGAGAGACTTCCCGGACTTTGTAGGTGACGCAAGGAACTTATTGTTTGGTCTAAGTACGGATGGCATGAATCCTTTTGGGGAGCAGAGCTGCAGTCACAGCACCTGACCCGTGACTCTATGTATCTACAACCTTCCTCCTTGGTTGTGCATGAAGCGTAAATTCATTATGATGCCAGTGCTCATCCAAGGCCCGAAGCAACCGGGCAATGACATTGATGTGTACCTTAGGCCATTAGTTGAAGAACTCTTACAACTGTGGGGCAAACCAGGTGTACATGCGTGGGATGAGAACAAACAGGAGCCATTTGAACTACGAGGGTTGCTTTTCGTATCCATCAATGATTGGCCTGCTCTTAGTAACCTTTCAGGACAGACAAACAAGGGATATAAGGCATGCACGCACTGTTTAGATAAGACTGAAGGTACATATTTGCATAAATGCAAGAAGGTTGTGTACCTGGAGAATCGACGATTTCTTCTGACCAATCATCCCGTAAGAAAGAAAGGCAAGCATTTCAAAGGTGAGGCAGATCACCGGAAGAATCCTGAACTCCCTGCTGGTGATGATGTATTTGGTATGGTCAAGGACATAGAAGTAATCTTTGGAAAGGGTCTCGGTGGTCAATCAGTTCTGAACGACGTCGCTACAGGACACGCACCCATATGGAAGAAGAAATCTATATTTTGGGAGCTGTCATATTGGAAAGTCCTATGTGTCCGCTCTTCAATCGACGTGATGCACGTGACGAAGAATCTTTGCATGAACCTGCTAGGATTCCTAGGCGTGTATGGGAAGACAAAAGATACACCAGAAGCACGGGAGGACCAACAAATTATGAAAGACCCAAAGAACATGCATACACAGAACAAGACAGATAAAGGGCATCACTTAAGTCGTGCCAGCTATGCTCTTACCAAAGCAGAGAAGGAAATCTTTTTTGAAGTCCTTTACAGTATCAAGGTGCCGTCTGGCTTCTCATCTAATATAAAGGGGATAATAAATATGGCAGAAAAAAAGTTCCAAAACCTGAAGTCTCATGACTGTCACGTGATTATGACGCAATTGCTTCCGATTGCATTGAGGGGGCTTCTACCAGAAAATGTTCGAGTACCCATTGTGAAGCTGTGTGCATTCCTCAATGCAATATCTCAGAAGTTAATCAATCCAGATATTCTGCCAAGGTTACAGAAGGATGTGGTACAATGTCTTGTTAGTTTTGAGTTGGTGTTCCCACCATCCTTCTTCAATATTATGACGCATCTCCTGGTTCACCTAGTGGAAGAGATTGCCATTCTTGGTCTGGTATTTCTGCACAATATGTTCCCCTTTGAGAGGTTCATGGGAGTCTTAAAGAAATATGTTCATAACCGTGCTAGACCAGAAGGAAGCATCTCCAAGGGATATGGAACAGCGGAGGTCATTGAGTTTTGTGTTGACTTTATTCCTGACCTTAAGCCGATTGGTGTTTCTGACTCGCGGCATGAGGGAAGACTAAGTGGAAAAGGCATGCTGGGAAAGAAAGCAATGATATGTAGGGACCGGGATTCTTTCACTAAAGCACACTACACAGTTCTACATAATTCCACCTTGGCAGCTCTGTATATCGAGGAACACAAGAATATTGTACGCTCCAAAAACCCGGGGAAGCCTGAATCATGGATTACAGATGAACACATGAAGTCTTTCGGTGGCTGGATGCGGACACATCTCTTGAATGACACCACTGTTGGAGATCAGCTATACTTGTTGGCCGCGTCACCATCTTCTACTATATTGAATTTCCAAGGGTACGAGAAATAAATGGGAATACATTCTACACGTTCGCCCAAGATAAAAAGAGCACCAACCAAAATAGTGGTGTCCGCTTTGATGCAACAAACGAGAATGGACAAAAGGACACATACTATGGTTACATAGAGGAGATATAGGAACTAGACTATGGAGTCTCTTTTAAGGTCCCTTTGTTTCGCTGCAAATGGGTCAACCTGAATGGGGAAGGGGTAAAGATAGACCAGTTATACGTAATGACAACAGTGGATCTCATCAATCTTGGTTATAGAGATGAACCATTCATCCTAGCCAATGATGTGTCTCAGGTTTTCTATGTGAAAGACATGTTCTCCAGACCGAAAAAAGAAAAAATATGCAAACGAATACATCATATGATGAGCCAAAGCGTCACATAGTTCTTTCAGGGAAAAGAAACATCATGGGAATCGAGGACAAGACAGACATGTCAGAAGATTATAATAAGTTTGATGAAATTCCGCCCTTCACAGTGAAAACTGACCCAAGCATTCCGTTAAGTAAAGAAGATGCTCCATGGTTACGTCTGAAGCGATCATAAGGAAGGACATATGCCAAGAAGTTCATGCTCATATTGTGTAACTCTAGTTCATGGCTGGCGGGATATCTTATGATGTTTGCAATTTTCCAAGTTTAATAAATGTAATGAGTGTTAGTCCCGGTTTGTGTCTTGACCGGGACTATATATAGGGGGGCCTTTAGTCCCGGTTTTGTAGTCTCAGTTTTTAATATTAATAAATGTCTTGAGTGTTAGTCCCGTTTTGTGGCTGGACCGGGACTAAAGGGGGCCTTTAGTCCCGATTCGTAGAACGACTTTCCCGAACTATGAAGAAGTTGTCCCGATTCGTACTTACCATTAAGATCTGATCTCCAAACGCGCGTGGTCACATATTAGGGAGTGCCTCTATGACCAGTTTCTTGGAGATGCCGGAGGACTGGGATCCGGCGGCATCTCCCTGAAACTGGTCGTAGTGGTGTCCCTGCTCTCGAAAACCATCTTGCATCTTGTAACTTCTCTAACTAGATCAATACACCTGGGAGCTAACTAATTTCACATATTAGGGAGTGCCTCTATGACCAGTTTCTTGGAGATGCCGGAGGACTAGGATCCGGCGGCATCTCCCTGAAACTGGTCGTAGTGGTGTCCCTGCTCTCGAAAACAATATTGGAGATGCCTCAATCTAGCTGGAGGACTGGACTCACAAGGATGCCTATTTATAGTACAAGCATCTCGGCATAGTGTCGACACTTACGACATAATGTCGACACTCACCCCTATTATTAGTGTTGACTCGTGTTTTGTCCCGGTTGCTATCTCCAACCGAGACTAAAGGTTCATCTTTAGTCCCAGTTGGTGACACCATCCGGGACAAGGTACACGTCGCACGACATAATATCGACACTCAACCCTATCATTAGTGCTGCCTGGCCCACCCTGCTGAAATCCCTCCAACCGGGACTAAAGATGAACCTTTAGTATATTGAAAATCCGAACAATGAAAGTCCTTCACGTGGTGTCATATTATGTGACATAGTTGAAAAGAAAAATACCAGACTTGGTATATTGATCATGTCTCGAAAAAACCTTCACAAAATGACCTATCATGTTCGAGGTTTCATGGCTTTCGGTCCAAATGACCGATGTTATGTGCTGAATCACGACATAGTTTGTGATGTTGTGCCCATATTATGCATGCATGTGGACATTGGTATGGAGAACAATGTTGCAGGAGGAAGTTTTCCTTTTTGTCGCACGGAAAAGCCCTTTTCCATTTTCCGAGTGCAAAAAATGGGTCGTTTTGTGAAGTAACCACCAAAATGCTGTTTCAGAATGCTACCGTCCCATTTTCCTAAAATACTAGACCACCTTACATGGACTATCTCCCAACCGGGACATCTCAAACCTTTTCGTCCATCCCGGGTAAAAAGGACAAATGTCTGTCGAATCGGTAGGAAGTGGGTCCGATTTGTACTATAGGTACATGATCTAACGCCCGTGATATTTTGAAAAAATCATTTTAGACTCGCAATATGTGGTTTCTTCAGAGATCCAATGCAAGTTCTAACGATGCTCGTCCCCTATCTTCATGCACGCCGGTTCGACCATAGTTAGAAATTCAAAAAATTCAAAACGGGCATAAGAAATTCAAAAAAAATCCGAACAATGAAAATCCTTCGCGTGGTGTCATATTATGTGACATAGTTGAAAGGAAAAATACCAGACTTCGTATATTGATCATGTCTCGAAAAAACCTTCACAAAATGACCTATCATGTTCGATGTTTCATGGCTTTCGGTCCAAATGACCGATGTTATGTGCTGAATCACGACATAGTTTGTGATGCTGTGCCCATATTATGCATGCATGTGGACATTGGTATGGAGAACAATGTTGCAGGAGGAAGTTTTCCGTTTCGTCGCACGAAAAAGCCCTTTTCCATTTTTCGAGCGAAAAAACGGGTCGTTTTGTGAAGTAACCACCAAAATGTTGTTTCAGAATGCTACCGTCCCATTTTCCTAAATACTAGACCACCTTACATTGACTATCTCCCAACCAGGACATCTCAAACCTTTTCGTCCATCCCGGGTAAAAAGGACAAATGTATGCCAAATCGGTAGGAAGTGGGTCCCGTTTGTACTACAGGTATATGATCTAACGCCCGTGATTTTAAAAAAAAAAATCATTTTTAGACTCGCAATATGCGGTTTCTTCAGAGATCCAATGCAAGTTCTAAATGAGCCATTTTTCTTCCCGCCATTTTTTCCCACCATTTCTTCCCGCCATTTCTTCCCGCCATTTTTCTTCCCGCCATTTTTTCCCGCCAGTTCTTCCCGCCAGTTCTTCCCTCCGGTTATCTTCCTGCCATTTCTCACTATATATATATAGGGTTGGCATCCATTGTCATTGCACATCTCTAGAATCATATCTGCAACCTCGTCACTCTTTCTCATGACTTCCACCGTAGCACTGTAGGGATTCGTAGCATGGAAAACAAAAAATTTCTATCGCATACAAACAAACAAGCCAAGATCTATCTACTAGATTGTAGCAACGAGTCGATGGAATAACTTACCCTCGAAGATTCCAAAGTGTTTAACGAGAGCGGATTCTCGTGGGTGATGTAGTCGTACTCTTTCCGATCTCAAGATCGCGTAGACGATCCTTCCGGCGCTGCGTTCCGGCAGCGCTCCCGCAGTCGGTCACACGTTCGGTACTCGACGAAGACCTTCCTCTCCCTTGTTCCAGCAGGCAGCGGAGGTTGTATGTAACACCCTCAGAATTGGCCCTGTACAAGTTTTAGCGCTTCCCGCCAAAACCCGCATAGAAACGATTCAAAGGTGCCCACCAGGCACTTGCGTGCGGGTGGAAAACGAAGTAATATCATTACACAATAGTCCTCGATGGAACCCACAAAACATATATATACAACAGCGACTCAAAGAGTCAAGAATACAGATATACAATACAAAGATCCAAATCACCTTTAAAACGATATAGCGTCCGAGTACGGACAAGATGCAAATTGAGCTAAGAGCCCTGAAGAATAACCAATGGCGTCCATAACCCTGCCCAGGCCAAGCCGGAGGGGTAACCCTGCTAATGACGCCGATCTCAAAACCTGCTTAAACAAAAGGGGTGCCGACAAAGGGCAAAGGAAAAAGAGAAAGCGGTCAGTACTGAGGCCAGTACACGGCGAGGCTAGAATTCGGCGGTCCTCGCCTACATAGGTATGGTGGACTGAGCGGCAGCGCAGCATGCACTAAACAACCTATAGAGACTCGATATAACTGTCGGCTACCAGAGAGGGATAAGAAAGTCCTATTCGGAACCATCTTGATACTACCACCAAACATACCCATCCTGGTGTTTCCCCCTCGAGACCAAACGAGGAAGTCAACCGAGGAACTCACACCGTTGGCAGTTTTATTTATTCAGTTATCGTTGCAGCAATTACTAGTCAGGTATAGATAGTCATCCTGATAGAATAAGCAGTGGGCAGTTTTAGTTAAACATTCCGTTGTAGTTGCAACACTTACTAGAAAGAATACGATTAGCATGAGACATCCCAAAACCCAGCAGTTGTTGGCACTTTTATTTTGCCATTCCGTTGTAGTGAAGCTGATTACTAGTCATATCGGATACAATTCAAATTATAACAGTAAACTTTAGTTATAGTTGTCTATGATCGAGAACTGTGCTCCAAGTCGTCCATAACCGCGGACACGGCTTTTCGAAAAGATTTAACCCTGCAGGGGTGCACCAAAGTATCCACACGCACTTCGACCCTTTTTGCCAGATCAGTTAACATACACCCATCGGTATGTCGGCGGGGCCTAAGTCATGACGTTTCCCAGACCCAAAGCAAGTACATGGGGGCCACCCCACTAAGCTACCCGCAACGAAGTCGGCCGGTCTCCGAGACGGACTCAGGGTTTGCATCAATGGCTGTAAACGACTGGGAACCCGAAAATGAGACTAGGCTTGTCGATACCGCGAAAACACTCCGCTTACCTAAACAGTACAGGTGCAGTACTTCGCACAATTTAAATTAAGCAGTAAAGCATGGCATAAGTACAGGATAGTAATAAAGCCCCAAACTAATTGTGGCCCCCGGTACAATACTTTGAAATCAGGTACTAATCGATGGGGGTGCCCATACACCCCACCTGTGGTTAGCGCGCTCGATCTCAGAACAGGTGTCAAGAACTCGGGGTCCTACGGGACACCAGTGAGCGGTTAAAATCCAAATATTGTTTATTACCCACCGGTGCCTCTGCATTTCCCTACTTTCAATTTTAGTTATTAAACAAGAATTAAAGTCTTGATCATCTCCAACATTAAACATGCGGCAATACTCCAACAACTGTGGTACTGGACGACACGCAACAACACTTGAGCAAGCGACTACGACGCGCAGGTCCAACTATCTACCAAACAACAGGTAATAGGATGTGTCCAAGGCAATATAAGGCTGCAAGGGATGTTCCGGGTACGAAAACTAGAGCATCGCAACACAGATAGCAATAGATCAACAGGAGGGAATAAATACTATAAAAGTAAGATAGGTAGAAAAGGGGGGAGGTGCTCGCCTGAAAAACATTGCCGAAGGTTCATCCGAAGAACGGGCGTCACTCGCATCAACTCATCGGCCTAATCCGTGAAGAAGCAAAGCACTAGAAGAAACACCGGATGCACTATTTAATACTACGGCAGAAGATCGGGCATGATGCATGTATGCTGTATGACATGGCAAAGGTGCGATGCAATTAGGCAATATTAAGTGGAACCGGGTCCCGACAATTGTTTAGATGGTTCAAGTTATTTAGATACCCTGCAATTTAAATGTTGTCTTAACAAGGCAAAATTATATCACCGGTTCGATGCACAAATTTAAATGGGACCAATATTGGACTAGATTCGCCCGCATATGGTCTCTATATTTAATTTAGGTGAATCAACTAGATACCCCCCAAACACCCACAATATGTATGCAGACATGTTCATTTAATATGCAATAATAGCAATAACAAATATTATAAAAATATGAGGGGTCTCGGATAGGGGTCACACATAGGGGGTTCGGACGATCTTGGGGTTCCGAGGGTTCGGGGGATCGGTCTTCAGGGTCTTGGACATCGCATCCAAATCCACCGGGAGGCAGAGAAGCGCCGAGGTTTGGTCCTTAGATTCCGGGAGGAAGAGCTCGACGATCTTGTCGGTTTCACCATGAAGTCCTTGGGGTTTCGGCTTTGGTGTCGATGGCGAACTCAGATGGATGCCGGGGTTCATATGATTCGTTCGAGTCGTTGAAGATCTTGGGTTGGAGGGGTTCTGTGTAGGAGATCTTGGTGTGATTCGGTGCCTCGGTTCATGTGTAGCTTGTTACCTTCGAAGCAAAGTTAGTCGATGTAGCTTTCGAATTCACCATACCTAAAACAACGCAGGCACATGGCTGTGAGTTGGGCAGCCACACGAACGTGACTAGCACCAACACGACACGATCCACCCAACGGCAGCAGGCAGAACCAAAACGAGAAGGCGGGGTGCAGAGGATGGCGGGGTCGACGGCGCGCAGGTTGCAGCGATGGCCGGAGGGGGACTGCAAGGGCGGAGATGAGCGCACGGTGGAGGTCGCAGGCGGCTCCAGGAGGGAGAGGGGTGGCGTCGCGTGCTCGCGGCGATGAAGGGGGTTGCGGGGCGAGCTGGGAGGCCAGGGGGAAGAACCGGTGGCGGGGAGAGGCGAAGGAGGAAGGATCCCGAGGCGGCGGTGGCGCCCTGGGGGAAGGAGGCGATGGCGCTGGGCGTCGGTGATGAGGAGGCACGGGGCCGAAGAAGGAGAGGCGAGCCGGCCGGAGGAGAGGGCGGCGGCGGCCGAGCTTGCGGGAGATGCGGGCCGGGGTGGCGCTGCCGGTAAGGGGAAAAGGCGGCGACGCGGACGGCTTCTGGCGAGGAGAGGAGGGACCGACGGTGGCGGCGGCTTGCGTGGACGGCCGCGGAAGAGGGAGAGGGGGCGCGACAGCGAGGCGGGTACGGTCGTGGGAGACAGGAGGAGGCCAAAGGGAGGTCGCCGTGGCTCCGGCGGCGGCGTCACGGGGCTCGCACGGAGGAGGAGCGGCGAGGGAGGTGGAGGCGGCCGAGCGCCGGGGAGCGCGAGCCGGAGATGAGGCGCTCAGGGCCGGAGAAGGAGACGGGGACGCCTGGCGGCGAAGGAGGCCAGCGACGAGGTAGAGGAGGGTGTCGCGGTGGCAGATGCCGGGGAGGAGAGGGAGCGGCAAGGTGGAGGGGTGAGAAGCGCGGGGGCAGGGCTCAGAGGAGGCAAGGCTGGGCCGCTGCAGGGGTGCCGCAGAGAGAGGGCGCGAGGCGACGCCGCAGCGCCGACGAGGGAAGAGCGAGGCAGCGGCAGCGCTCGGATCGGGGGTGAGATGGGGAACGTGGGGTAGGAGAGGGAGATGGTGTGCGGGCGACGCGGACGTGCGTGGGTGGGGCCGAGCGCGGGGAACGGGGCAGGTGGAGGTGGGGAGTTTGGTGGGCGGCAGGTGGGGCCTGGCCCGCCTGGGGCTGCACGCCCAGGTGCGCGTACGGCGCACGGGAGGCGGGAAAAAGGGTGGCCAGGCTGGCCAGGGGAGGGGCGGCCGGCTGTGTGGGTGTGAGTGGTGTGTGTGTGGTGTGTTGGGTGAGGTGGAGGGAAAGAGGGTGGGGCTGGTGAGGTGTCGACATGGGATAGGAGGGGGTGAGGTGGAGGGCTGGGTAGGATTAGAGTGGGTAGAATATATGGTGGAATAGGTTTTCGGAAAACTGGTTTTTGTACTGGGGATGGCCAACTGGGTCGGATCGGCCCGGTACGGCTGTCCCCTAAAAATAAACTAAATATTTTATTATTTAAAACGGGGCTTTTGAAATCCATTGGTAGACGAAACAAAATAATCCGGAGACCCGGGTTTTGGATTTTGAAATAAAGGCGGGGTATTTAGAAAACAAAATATGTTTTTCGAAAATAGTTTCAGACAAACAAATGCATGATGATGACGATGCTCAAATGCAATGTGGCATGATGACATGAGCATGAGGTCATGATGATGCAATGCACAAAAACAACGCGATTTTCTAGTAGTGGTTTTTGCGGGGCGCCACAATTCGACACCACTAACAATGGATCTCGCCCTCGAGATCCGCCTCATGGTACCGGGAAGAAGGGCGGCGATCTGAATCTTCTCGCATCGTGTAGATCCTCGCGACACCACTAACAAGAGTTTGTTGTCCGTGATCGTCGAGAGAACACTCCGGGAACAAAAGGTCGAAGGTAGAGGTATCAACAAATAAAGCCACCTCTAGCTTCGATGTAAAGAGGGAACCGATGCATTCTCATCCACTTCAATGTACACAAGCGAATAGAGTGAGTAGTCGGCATGGGGGCCAATCCATCACGCACCCAAACTATTACTCTGCACAATCAGTAGAAAAGCGTGCAACCATTCTCGGAATCAGACTGAAGATCTCGACAATTCGAGGTTCAGGAACAAAGGAGTGATGCAGACTCTGCACCGGATCTGGCGTAGATGATGTCGTCGCGTCAGAAAGCACCGGAAGGCACAAGAAGGAACAAAGAGAAGTCCACCAGACGAAGGATTCCTCGGATAGCATGAAGACCAGATGTAGCAACACCGTTACCAAAGGAGGAAGCGAAACCCTGAGGTACGATGGAACCCAACCACGAGAAATCCTGGACTCGGAGAGGGAGAAGAGAGCGGATTCAAAACACGCAGAGGTGAGAGGAGAGCAGTAGAGGGGTAAGGAGTAAAATCAAACCTAATCAGAACTATCCAACCGATTTTGCAAAAATAATTTTGACACTCTACTTCGGCCGTTAGCTAGGTTATCCTACAGGCTGGACTTGTGGGGTATCGCAACTTCTGAGCGCTGATACCACTCTGTAACACCCTCAGAATCGGCCCTGTACAAGTTTCAGCGCTTCCCGCCAAAACCCGCATAGAAACGATTCAAAGGTGCCCACCAGGCACTTGCGTGTGGGTGGAAAACGAAGTAATATCATTACACAATAGTCCTCGATGGAACCCACAAAACATATATATACAACAGCGACTCAAAGAGTCAAGAATACAGATATACAATACAAAGATCCAAATCACCTTTAAAACGATATAGCGTCCGAGTACGGACAAGATGCAAATTGAGCTAAGAGCCCTGAAGAATAACCAATGGCGTCCATAACCCTGTCCAGGCCAAGCCGGAGGGGTAACCCTGCTAACGACGCCGATCTCAAAACCTACTTAAACAAAAGGGGTGCCGACAAAGGGCAAAGGAAAAAGAGAGAGCGGTCAGTACTGAGGCCAGTACACGGCGAGGCTAGAATTCGGCGGTCCTCGCCTACATAGGTATGGTGGACTGAGCGGCAGCGCAGCATGCACTAAACAACCTATAGAGACTCGATATAACTGTCGGCTACCAGAGAGGGATAAGAAAGTCCTATTCGGAACCATCTTGATACTACCACCAAACATACCCATCCTGGTGTTTCCCCCTCGAGACCAAACGAGGAAGTCAACCGAGGAACTCACACCGTTGGCAGTTTTATTTATTCAGTTATCGTTGCAGCAATTACTAGTCAGGTATAGATAGTCATCCTGATAGAATAAGCAGTGGGCAGTTTTAGTTAAACATTCCGTTGTAGTTGCAACACTTACTAGTCAGAATACGATTAGCATGAGACATCCCAAAACCCAGCAGTTGTTGGCACTTTTATTTTGCCATTCCGTTGTAGTGAAGATGATTACTAGTCATATCGGATACAATTCAAATTATAACAGTAAACTTTAGTTATAGTTGTCTATGATCGAGAACTGTGCTCCAAGTCGTCCATAACCACGGACACGGCTTTTCGAAAAGATTTAACCCTACAGGGGTGCACCAAAGTATCCACACGCACTTCGACCCTTTTTGCCAGATCAGTTAACATACACCCATCGGTATGTCGGCGGGGCCTAAGTCATGACGTTTCCCAGACCCAAAGCAAGTACATGGGGGCCACCCCACTAAGCTACCCGCAACGAAGTCGGCCGGTCTCCGAGACGGACTCAGGGTTTGCGTCAATGGCTGTAAACGACTGGGAACCCGAAAATGAGACTGGGCTTGTCGATACCGCGAAAACACTCCGCTTACCTAAACAGTACAGGTGCAGTACTTCGCACAATTTAAATTAAGCAGTAAAGCATGGCATAAGTACAGGATAGTAATAAAGCCCCAAACTAATTGTGGCCCCCGGTACAATACTTTGAAATCAGGTACTAATCGATGGGGGTGCCCATACACCCCACCTGTGGTTAGCGCGCTCGATCTCGGAACAGGTGTCAAGAACTCGGGGTCCTACGGGACACCAGTGAGCGGTTAAAATCCAAATATTGTCTATTACCCACCGGTGCCTCTTCATTTACCTACTTTCAATTTTAGTTATTAAACAAGAATTAAAGTCTTGATCATCTCCAACATTAAACATGCGGCAATACTCCAACAACTGTGGTACTGGACGACACGCAACAGCACTTGAGCAAGCGACTACGACGCGCAGGTCCAACTATCTACCAAACAACAGGTAAGAGGATGTGTCCAAGGCAATATAAGGCTGCAAGAGATGTTCCGGGTACGAAAACTAGAGCATCGCAACACAGATAGCAATAGATCAACAGGAGGGAATAAATACTATAAAAGTAAGATAGGTAGAAAAGGGGGGAGGTGCTCGCCTGAAAAACATTGCCGAAGGTTCATCCGAAGAACGGGCGTCACTCGCATCAACTCATCGGCCTAATCCGTGAAGAAGCAAAGCACTAGAAGAAACACTGGATGCACTATTTAATACTACGGCAGAAGATCGGGCATGATGCATGTATGCTGTATGACATGGCAAAGGTGCGATGCAATTAGGCAATATTAAGTGGAACCGGGTCCCGACAATTGTTTAGATGGTTCAAGTTATTTAGATACCCTGCAATTTAAATGTTGTCTTAACAAGGCAAAATTATATCACCGGTTCGATGCACAAAATGGGACCAATATTGGACTAGATTCGCCCGCATATGGTCTCTATATTTAATTTAGGTGAATCAACTAGATACCCCCCAAACACCCACAATATGTATGCAGACATGTTCATTTAATATGCAATAAGATCAATAACATATATTATAAAAATATGAGGGGTCTCGGATAGGGGTCACACATAGGGGGTTCGGACGATCTTGGGGTTCCGAGGGTTCGGGGGATCGGTCTTCAGGGTCTCGGACATCGGATCCAAATCCACCGGGAGTCAGAGAAGCGCCGAGGTTTGGTCCTTAGATTCCGGGAGGAAGAGCTCAACGATCTTGTCGGTTTCACCATGAAGGCCTTGGGGTTCCGGCTTTGGTGTCGATGGCGAACTCAGATGGATGCCGGGGTTCATATGATTCGTTCGAGTCGTTGAAGATCTTGGGTTGGAGGGGTTCTGTGTAGGAGATCTTGGTGTGATTCGGTGCCTCGGTTCATGTGTAGCTTGTTACCCTCGAAGCGAAGTTAGTCGATGTAGCTTTCGAATTCACCATACCAAAAACAACGCAGGCACATGGCTGTGAGTTGGGCAGCCACACGAACGTGACTAGCACCAACACGACAGGATCCACCCAACGGCAGCAGGCATAACCAAAACGAGAAGGCGGGGTGCAGAGGATGGCGGGGTCGACGGTGCACAGGTTGCAGCGACGGCCGGAGGGGGACTGCAAGGGCGGAGATGAGCGCACGGTGGAGGTCGCAGGCGGCTCCAGGAGGGAGAGGGGTGGCGTCGCGTGCTCGCGGCGACGAAGGGGGTTGCGGGGCGAGCTGGGAGGCCAGGGGGAAGAACCGGTGGCGGGGAGAGGCGAAGGAGGAAGGAGCCCTAGGCGGCGGTGGCGCCCTGGGGGAAGGAGGCGATGGCGCTGGGCGTCGGTGACGAGGAGGCACGGGGCCGGAGAAGGAGAGGCGAGCCGGCCGGAGGAGAGGGCGGCGGCGGCCGAGCTTGCGGGAGATGCGGGCCGGGGTGGCGCTGCCGGTAAGGGGAAAAGGCAGCGACGCGGACGGCTTCCGGCGAGGAGAGGAGGGACCGACGGTGGCGGCGGCTTGCGTGGACGGCCGCGGAAGAGGGCGAGGGGGCGCGACGGCGAGGCGGGGACGGTCGGGGGAGACAGGAGGAGGCCAAAGGGAGGTCGCCGTGGCTCCGGCGGCGGCGTCACGGGGCTCGCACGGAGGAGGAGCGGCGAGGGAGGTGGAGGCGGCCGAGCGCCGGGGAGCGCGAGCCGGAGATGAGGCGCTCAGGGCCGGAGAAGGAGACGGGGACGCCTGGCGGCGAAGGAGGCCAGCGACGAGGTAGAGGAGGGTGTCGCGGTGGCAGATGCCGGGGAGGAGAGGGAGCGGCAAGGTGGAGGGGTGAGAAGCGCGGCGGCAGGGCTCAGAGGAGGCGAGGCTGGGCCGCTGCAGGGGTGCCGCGGAGAGAGGGCGCGAGGCGACGCCGCAGCGCCGACGAGGGAAGAGCGAGGCGGCGGCAGCGCTCGGATGGGGGGTGAGATGGGGAACGTGGGGTAGGAGAGGGAGATGGTGTGCGGGCGACGCGGACGTGCGTCGCGGGGTACGGGGCAGGTGGAGGTGGGGAGTTTGGTGGGCGGCAGGTGGGTCCTGGCCCGCCTGGGGCTGCACGCCCAGGTGCGCGTACAGCGCGCGGGAGGCGGGAAAAAGGGTGGCCAGGCTGGCCAGGGGAGGGGCGGCCGGCTGTGTGGGTGTGAGTGGTGTGTGTGTGGTGTGTTGGGTGAGGTGGAGGGAAAGAGGGTGGGGCTGGTGAGGTGTCGACATGGGATAGGAGGGGGTGAGGTGGAGGGCTGGGTAGGATTAGAGTGGGTAGAATATATGGTGGAATAGGTTTTGGGAAAACTGGTTTTTGTACTGGGGATGGCCAACTGGGTCGGATCGGCCCGGTACGGCTGTCCCCTAAAAATAAACTAAATATTTTATTATTTAAAACGGGGCTTATGAAATCTATTGGTAGACGAAACAAAATAATCTGGAGACCCGGGTTTTGGATTTTGAAATAAAGGCGGGGTATTTAGAAAACAAAATATGTTTTTCGAAAATAATTTCAGACAAACAAATGCATGATGATGACGATGCTCAAATGCAATGTGGCATGATGACATGAGCATGAGGTCATGATGATGCAATGCACAAAAACAACGCGATTTTCTAGTAGTGGTTTTTGCGGGGCGCCACATTGTAGCACTCTCCTCGCGATTCCGGCAGCACAACGACGTGGTACCGGAAGTAGAGGGGAGATCTCGCAGGGCTTCGCCTTAAGCCGGAGCGAGTATGGTGGAGTATGAGAGAGTTCCTCGGTGTTCTAGGGTTTAGACACACCAAGGAGGAGAGGCTAGAGCCGGCGGCTAGGGTTTGGGTCACCCAAGTCGGCGGCTAGGGCAAAAACCCTAGGGGCGGCGGCGGCTATGGTGAGCTGCAGCTTCTAGGGTTTGTGGTGAGGGACTTGTGTGTGCTAGGAGGAAGCCCTGCCCCTCCTTATATAGGTGGAGGGGCCGGCGGCCAAGGGGGAGGGAGGGGAGTCCCTCCCCAACTCGGCTTGGAGGGGGCGCCGCCGGTTGGAGGAGGGAACTCCTCCCCAACTCGGTTTCCCCTTTCCTCCTCTTTTCCACTTTCCAAATTTAGCCGTTTGACTTTTCAATTTAGCTATTTGACTTTTCAAACTAGGATTTGAATTAATCCTTTATTTGGAACAGCGATGACACTTAGTACATGATGCAATCATTCCAACTTGCAATGACACATTCATGTACCCCTTCCCCTCCGGAGAGCCGGACATTCCGGAACATTCTAGAACATTCCCGATGAAAACACAGGAAACATTCCCCAACTCCGAAACGGGACTTTCCTTATATGAATCTTATTCTCTGGACCATTCCGGATCTCCTCGTGATATCCCGGATCCCATCCGGGACTCCGAACAACATTCAGTCTCTTTCTCATCATTCCATAACTACTCAAACAACGTCGAATCCTTAAGTGTGTCTCCCTACGGTTCGTGAATTATGCGGACATGATCGAGACACTTCTCCGAACAATAACCAATAGAGGAATCTAGAAATTCATATGGCTCCCACATATTTCTACGATTACTTTGCGATCGAATGAACCACTTACATACGATACCAATTTCCCTTTTTCTCACGATAGTTTACTTATCCGAGGTTATGATCGTCGGTATCTCTTCATACCTAGTTCAACCTCGTTACCGATAAGTACTCTTTTCTCGTTCCCGTGATATGTGATCCCTTGTGAGCCAGTCACATGCTTGCAAGCTAAATGGATGACATTCCACCGAGAGGGCCCAGAGTATATTTATCCGTCATATGGATGGACAAATCCCACTCTTGATCCATGTGTCTCAACCAATACTTTCCGAACACTCAATGTCACCTTTATAGCCACCCAGTTACTGTGTGGTGTTTGATGTCATCAAAGCATCCATCCGGTAAAGGTGATATGCATGATCTCATGGTCGAAGGAATTAGGTTACTATGTATCAGAAAGCATATAGCAATTGAACTATTAAAATGACTTGATCTTTATGCTACGCTTATCTATAGGAGTATGTCCACCATATCATTCTCCTAATGATATGATCTTGTTGTTGATAACATCTCAATGTTCATGATAGGGAAACCACAATCATTTATCAACCAACAGGCTAGTGATGTATAGAGGCTTTACTAGGGACTTCAAATTGAGTTTACAAATCACACAAGTATTAATGTTTCCTTGTTAATACTATTATAGCATGAATGTAAACATTTATCATAAACACAAAGATATAATAATAACTACATTTATTATTGCCTCTAGGGCATATCTCCAACAAGCACTACCCCCCAGGGGGGCGGAGGCGCTTTGCGCCTCGAACTACCCCTGCCCGTCGGGCTACTGTGTCCCCGTCGGCTGGATGCTGAGCGCCGGAGGCGTGCCGGTTCCTCCTGTCCCTCTAGGTGTGGCGCGCCAGATGGCCATCACGAACCACTACTACTTCGAGCTCACGCCGGAGCAGCGGAGGAATCCCAGATGGCATCCCGACTATTTCCCGACCTGGGAAGCCTTCTTCATGGATCGGCGTGAGAGAGCACTCGCCAGGCACGAGGAGGATGGCCCGCCTCCTCTGAACTTCAGCGAGGCCGGTCGTCGGCTATGGTGGCGCGACCGGACTCTCCAGACCGTCATGGCCCGCCTCCTCTGAACTTCAGCGAACACGGCCGCCGACTCTAACCCACGCCTGCGCTACCCTCAAGTCCAGCCCACTCGTACTCGGCCTTCAAGGTTCAACTACGGCGACCCCGACGATGACAGCGACGACGGCTGCGGCGAGTACGACGACTACAGTGGCGAGTATTACAGGTATAGGCAGGAGCATGACTGAATCACTCCAACATTGCAAAACAAGTTCGGCCGATTGTGGCTTAATCTGGCCATGTATCTTAATTTCCAGTTCTTCTATGTAACTTTGTGTTAGTTGCGTTATGTACTTTAATTCCAGTTCTATCCTAATAAAATTTTCTTTCCGCCCATTATTTCCCATCCTTTTTTTCCCGCCCATTAATATATAAAAAATATAAGTTAATTCAAATCCAAATTAAAAACAGAAAATGGTTTTGAATTAGTTATTCAAATCCAAACACTTTTTATGTTTAAAGTTTTTCTAAATTCCAAATTAATATTCAAAAAATATAAGTTAATTCATTTTTAATTTTAAATGGTTCATAGTATAAATGGTTACATTAATTATTTTTAAAAACAGAAAATGGTTTTGAATTATTTATTCAAATTTAAACACTTTTTATGTTTAAAGTTTTTCTAAATTCCAAATTAATATTCAAAAAATATAAGTTAATTCATTTTTAATTTTAAATGGTTCATATTTTAAATGGTTATATTAATTATTTTTTAAAAACATAAAATGGTTTTAAATTAGTTATTCAAATCCAAACACTTTTATGTTTAAAGTTTTTCTAAATTCCAAATTAATATTCAAAAAATATAAGTTAATTCATTTTTAATTTTTAATGGTTACATTAATTATTTTTAAAAACAGAAAATGGTTTTGAATTAGTTATTCAAATTCAAACACTTTTTATGTTTAAAGTTTTTTCTAAATTCCAAAGTAATTATCATTTAAAAAACATTACAAATTTAAACCCCAAAATAAAAAATAAGGCGGGAACAGAGAGAAAATTCCTGAAAAAATTTGAAAACAGGGTCATATGTCCCGGTTGGAGCCACCAACCGGGGCTAAAGACCCCTGCTCGTGCCCCTTGGTCTGTTGAAAAAAGTGGAGTATACGTCCCGGTTGGTGGCTCCAACCGGGACGTATGACCCTTTAGTCCCGGTTGGAGCCAACAACCGGGACAAAAGGTCCTTTGGTTATAACTGGGTACCCCTCCTCGTCTTCTTCCCCATCTCACAATCTCTTCTCGCGCACGACGCCGTCAGGCTGCCCCGCCGCCCTGCACGCCCTACCGGCTTCCCCTCGCCTAGCTAAAGCGTGCAAGAAGCTTCGCCTCGTTGCCCTGAGGCTTCTCCCCGAAGGAATCGGCCCTATCGCTCCCAACCGTCGCCAACGACTCTGTCTCCCTTGAGCCCGACGACCGCCGCCGTCGATTCGTCGGCTCCCGACCTTGCCTCGCCTCCCCGACACCACCACCGCACACCTGGTGAGCTGCTGGTCCTCGTGGACCCTCTCTCTCGCCTCCTCTTGCTTTGGTTCCTCCTCCCCGTTGACCACCTGCCACCACCGCCGCTCACCGTCGTCGTGCTCCCCTCTCCGGTGACCTTTTCAAGGCGGCGCCGCTACTCTTTGGCTCGCCTCAACCTCCTCTCTCTAACGCGCGCACGCACGCGCCCTAGATCGCCCCCTAATGTCGTTCCCTGTCACCGTCCTGCAAGCCACCGCCGGCGTGATGTCATCTTGACTTGACCCGTGCGTCAGCGCGCGCAGACCCAGTCAAACCCAGCCAGGGACCCACTTTGCCTGCGTGGCTTGCCTATGTGGCCTCTAGCCCACAGGTCAGCCTCTCTGGCTAGCCCCAGCCCGAGTGAAAAATGCCCCTGAACCACTTTTGCTTGTGTGGCTGCTGAGGTGGCTCCGGGCCCCTCTGTCAGTCACTGTGGCTAGGTATGCCTACGGTGTAAAAAGTTTAACTAGCTTTTAATAATTTCAGAAATAATTATAATCTTATAAATTCAATAACTTTTAATCTATAAGTCAGAAAAATATGAATAATATATCAAAATGTTCAGAAAAATGAAACCTAGCTATCTAAGCTATAATCATGCATTGTTCAACAACTTCAATTACAAGTTTAATTATAAGAACAAATCCACCCCTCTCATGTGTTCCGGAGTTTCTCCGAGTTAGGGTTTTCACCCCTCGGAACCCCGATTAATTGTAGAGCATGCTTTAGGGTTACATTTCAATGCAATTCAACTTGTCATATCATCATACTTGCTTGAGCATTGCATCGATGCCATGTGTTGATTGTTTCCCTTTCTTTCTGGTGTTTGGTTCTTCCCGGTAGAATACGATATCGAGATCGAGATCGAAGCCAGAGATCAACACCGTCGAAGCGCGAAGACAAATACTTGTCTAACTGTAATCAAGTCAAGTACAAGGATCCTCAAGCTCTGCTTTCGGCTATCAACAGCTAAAGGCAAGCATAGCCCCACCATGATATAATCCTATGATTTCGAAAGCATTTCAATTCTTGTCATGATGCATACAATTCTACTGTGGTCTTTTATCGATAGATAGAGTGTCCTATCTGTTGTATTCCTCCCTTTGAGCTTATATTACCTGATCCATTGCTCCTAGCATATTAGGTTTATTAGTTTGGATTATTAGGTTTATTATTAGTTAGGTATTATTAGGTTTATTAATTAGTTACGTATTATTAGTCTTCGGCCCCACTGGTCAGTCACTATGGGTATCCCCATACCCGATGAAAAACTACCCCCTGTGCTGATGTAAAGTGACACAGTAACTGTTTTAAAATGGTTTAATATTTTCAGAAATTGATATAAACTTGTAAATTCAATAATAATGATTTATAAGTCAGAAAAATACAAATAATATATCAAAATGTTCAGAAAATTGAGAGCTATGTGTCTAAGCAATCATAATACATTGTAAAGCAACTTTAAACCCTAGTTTAGTTAAAGAAACATCGACACCCCTTATGTACATGTGGGTTCGCTGGTGTGTACTTGCTAGGGCATCCCGAACCCTTTTAAATCGATGTTGCACCTAGGGTTAGTGTAGGATCTCTAAATCTGACATGTCATACATATTGCTTGCGCATTGTATTATGTCATGTATTGATTGCCGCCTTTCTTTCCGGTATTGGTTCTTCGCGATAGGATCCGAGCCCGAGGGTTTCTCCGAATTAGGGTTTATGATATTGTAAATTCATTTTTATTATTGTGTATGTATATATTAGGGTTTCTCCAAATTAGGGTTTATATCTCTCAACACCTTACCTAACATTCTCCCTTAGCTGCTTTAACTTATCCGTTTTTCCACCTATGCAGAAAATATGGACCCACACGACATAGACGAAGAAAAGGAAGAGTTGATCCAAAGTGTGATCCACGGGGAAGAAAATTTAGATGTATCGATGTTTCTGAACAACTCCGGTGAGGGTGATCCTCTTTTTGCCGGAAGAGACGACTTGTTTGAGGTTGAAGGTGATGCCTTCCGCGAGGGAGAATGCGATGCCTTGTGTGATCGAGAAGACGACCGCTCCGGCGAGGTGCATGTAATATAATTAATTCATTAATTATTCATCTGCTATCTATATAGAAATAGTAACGACGATCTTTCTTATTTTAGCCCTCCCGATCGAAGAAATCTACTGAAAAGAGCATATGAGGCCCAACCAAAAAGTTGGAAGACCATGAGAGGTTCAGGATCGAAGATATCGGTGAAGACGGCAAACCGACGGCTCCCAAAGTTGTCGCAAACAAATTTGTGGCACAATGCGGAGTAATCTCTAGGGACTTAATCCCGATCACCATTCAAAATTGGAATAGGCCTGCTGATGCGGAAGAAGAGGGAACATGTTTATTTGTCCCTAACAAGGCCAAATATTTACTGTGGAAGAGGCTCATGTTTAATTTCAAACTACCGAAGATAGAGCTGGATCCAAATGCGGAGGATCCAGTTGAGGACGCCTTAGAACATGGGAGAGCCATGGAGGATAAGGTCAGGGAGTGGGCTATGAAGAAGATGGCCCGGTGTTTCACCAACTGGAAGAAAATATTGCACCTTGACTATGTCGTGAAAGACTCCGGATATCAAGAAGGTTCAGTTTGAGAAGATAAAACCATTCTGGGCTGAGTTTGTGAATTACAAGACATCATAAAAAGCTAAGAAAATGTCTGCAACGAATAAGCTGAATGCTGCTAACAAGAAGTATCACCATACTATGGGGCAAGGTGGCTACAGGGCTGGCATTCCTAAGTGGGAGAAACTTGAGAATGAACTATGTGCTAAAAAGATCATCCCAGAGACAAACGATTGGATCGAACGTGCAAGGAATTGGTTTTACGGGCATGGGTGCACGTTGGACTCGGAAGGGAAGTGTATATATAACATATGATATAAAGAAGACCCCTTGCCAATCGAGAAGATGACAAAAGCAGTAAAGGCTATTAAAGATGGGGACTTCATTCCCGATAGAGAGAATGATGAGCTCACACTCACCCTTGGAAATAAGGAACATGATGGACGAACACGAGGCACAAGCGGCTCCAAACCATGGAGGACTGGGTTTCCCGAAGACAGGAAGAAATATCCTGATAGAAGTTGTCAGAGGAGAAAGGACAAGGCGGAAGTTGAAGCAGATATTCAGAAAGAGTGAATTCGTATAATTGAAGAATGAATAAAGCAACAACAAGATGAAATTAACGCACTTAAATAGCAAAGTACTACTGGCCCATCTTAGCAGCACATGGTGGTAGAACCTGCATTCGATGCTACCGACCTATCGAATAATCGGAAAAGCAGTGTGGCTTCCACCGAGGTCCCGGGTGATGACAATGACGATGACGATGGTGCACCGACGATGGCTCCTGTTGGCTACCCAGTGGATGATATCACACAGATGACAAACTGCGAGCTACATGTCAAAGTTGTGAACATATCAATGAAGGTGGCGGTCGGCTATGCCTTACCAATTGGACCCACACCAACTTACCACTGTCGTCCAGTTCCACAGGGCTACGCTGTTGTCGGGGTGGATGAAATCATGCCCACCTTTGAAGTTTTGAATATTGACTACCCTGCAGGTGAAGGGGATGTGACTGTACTGGGAGATGCAACAAACGTCACCATTCTATGGCCAAAGGAATGTATCGTGCTTCGAAATCACACGCCAAGGCCATCTTCGCCGCCGCCTCACCCGTCTCCAGCGAGGTCGTCACCGCCGCGGCAGCCGTCTTCGTCGCCTCACCCGGCTCCGTCGCCTCACCAATCTCCGACGCAGCCATCGTCGACGCCTCAGGATAAAAAGCATAAGCGTGCCACCGCTACTCTGCGTCGAGCTAAGCGATCACCGAAACATAAACAAGAGCCTCTTCCAAAAGTACCAAAGGTTCCTCCCAAGAGGGCTTATGACTGTACTGAAGAGGAGACTACGGCTATCGTTGATGCGGAAACGACAGCGTTTTTCGCTAAGCTGAGGCGGCCGAAAGAGCCAGAGTTCCCCAGCACCAAAGAAGACAAAGCCAGAGTGTTCAAAATGCTAAAGACTCTTCATCAACCCGATCCAAAGCTGTCATCAGACTATGGGCGCTCAAGTCACATGCCGCACAACAAGCCTCGAAGAGCAGTACTGATGCAAGCAAGAAATCTGTTGCCCAGCTCGGAGAACAAGAAAAACAGTCTTGCGCCCCTCTCAAGGTGATTTCCCATACCAATGTGGGGTCGAGCAAATATGGGGCCAAAGAGCAGTATGATCCAGAGGTAGTTGCACAATTCGGAAAAGCTACCGCTGCTCAAGGTATGAGTATTGCCCAGTACTTATCCCAGTTAGAGTACTTCCCTGTGAGTGAAGTAGCATACAAATACCAGTACGTCAAACCTCTCGTCAAACCTGATGAGGTAAATAATCTTCCAACAAAAATGCGAAGATTGCATAACTGGTACATGCATGCCACAAAGGCCGGGGCTAACTGGATAGTGCTGAGGGTTACAAAAAAAGCATTATGGGAAAGAAATAGATGACATGATATCCATTGAATTTGATGAACTATTTCAATTATTCAATCAAGACGCCTTGGACAAATCGATCATCAGTGTCTATTGTCTGTAAGTACTAATTCTATAATTAATTTAGTCTCTAGCTATCTCACCTTGTTTATTGCATGTATATAATCATACTATAATATGCAGAATGAAGATTCTCGAATGCAGCAGAGAATAAATCTATGACATTGGCTTCATTGACCCATATTGGGTTCATCAAGCTAATCTCAAAACAATCCCCCAGTATACAGAGGATGATATCGTACACGCGTTAAGGTTTCAAGAAACCAGAAGGGAAATACTATTTCCTTACAACTTCGAGTGAGTGTTATTGTCTTGTATACACTTTCTATTTCGCTTACTCGATGTTAAGTATATAATTGATTAGTTATGCATGCACAGCTTCCACTATATTCTGTTAATCATTCAACTTGACAAAGGGCGTGTACTAGTCATGGACTCGAAACATAAACCCCTTGAGCAGTGGAAGGACATGCAGATGCTTCTCCAGCGGTAATTCTAATCATTACGACACTATATCGGTAACGTTCGTGAATTTTATGATATCAAGTAATTAATAACTTTTTTTATTCGTTTTCTTCGCCGGGCAGCGCTTGGAAACGGTTCACCAACAAGGCTAGGGGTGTTTGGAAAGAGGAGCTTACATTTCAAGCACTAGATGTAAGCACCACTAGATATATCCGCGCATCTCTTTGATTCTAGTTTTGATACCGTTATTATCATGCTTGATTATTATTTTGATTAAACTATGTTCTCGTAAAGTGCCTGACGCAGGGACCAGGGAACAATTTATGTGGATACTATGTTTGCGAGTTCATCCGGTAGACGTGCTGTGAGAAGAGCAGAAATTTAGAGCAACTCCACGTACGTAAACAATTTCTATAATTTTTAATTGCCATCAAATTGTGTTTAGTTTCATTCATATAGGCTGACTCCTTTTTTTAAATCAGATCGAACGTTTACGGGACGGTCTTCTGCCAAAGGATGGCATACGAGCAATTCAGGAGGAATTGACGGAATTTTTGGATGCAAAAGTCCTAAACCCAAAAGGGGAATACTATTCGGGTGTATATAAACAATAGGGATTGTACAAAGAGCTTATTTTGTATGTAGTGCATGAACTCGATCCGTGTATCAAATGTAATATGTTCGACACTTGGATCTATATTGTCATGATGATCTTGTATAATATAATGGTTCCTTCATTGATGAGTGCAAAACACTAAATAAACAATAAAACAATATAAATGAATTCTCTGCCGTGGCACAAAAAGTGGCCAAAATGCTGCCGCGGCAACAAAAGTTGCCAAAATGAATTCTCTACCGCGGCAGAGAAATATGTCAAATCTCGGCCGCAGCAGAGGGTTATTTGTCCCAGTTCATGTTACGAACCTGGACGGTTGCTCCCCCCTCGCCCTCTGCTGCGGCCACGTGTACGCCTTTTTGTCCCGGTTGCCTAAAGGTTGGGGCTTTAGTCCCGTCCCGGTTGGACAACCGGGACTAAAGCCCCTTACCAACCGGGATATACGGTCGTTCTGCACTAGTGATAATTTGCGAAAAGCCTAGAAAGAAAAAATAATAATAACAAGAACCCACACTTTTATTTAATTTGATACGCTCTGAAACATCTTTCAAATCAATCCGAACTCTTTCCTCTTCGAAAAATCATTTGAGAAGTTAACTTCAAGTGTCGGTGTTGTATCCACCGTACAAGCATTTGAGATTCGGTTTGCCGTTTGAGTGCTCCCGTTGCCTTTCGTCTGTGCAACCCCAGTCTGGCATGGCATGCAAATAACTGTGATGTTGCCTCCTGATTAGACTTGTACATACGTGCTTTGCCATGGCATTGGCCACTGCACACGTAGATTCGTTTTGCATTTCATGTCTAGCGTTCTTGATTATTTTTTTTGCTAATAGTGTTCTTGATTTGCTCTGGGCCATATATCCTACAGTGAGTTGCAGCATGTCAGACTAAATTTCAAGACGAGGACGGTCACGAACGGCGCCAGCAAAAATAGGTTCTATTTGAATGAAACTATTTTTGACGCTCTGGCAGGCGCGCGCGATCCAATTTTTGACGCTTTAGCATGCGCGGAAAACTCAGAGCGTACTTTCCTGATAATTTTTTTTAAATAATATATTTTTTTATTCAATTTTATAAATAATACATAAAACGGGCAAATTGCAAATCTAACGGACAGTCGTCCTTTGAAAACACGACATGGATGGTTCGTTTGTTGAAAAGACGACGCAATGGTTCTTCTGTTGAAAGGACGAGCGCCTCAGACGGTCGTCTGTTGGAAAGACGAACGTGTGGTTCGTCTGTTCGAAAGACGAACGTGTTGTTTCGTCTGTTCGAAAGATGAACGTGTTGTTTCGTTTGTCGAATTGAAGACGGGCGCATTGATCATGCAAGCTGCATACACGTCCAAATACGTTTTAGGTTTCGGACTATTGTTTCGCGCCACCCTTTCCCGCTGATTTTTCTCGCCACTCCTTCCCGTTGATTTTTCCGCCAATCCTTCCCGCTGATTTTTCCCGCCAGTACTTCCCGCCCTCTTTTCCCACCTATTCGTTTCGGTGCCTCTATAAATGCGGGCAACGAGATGTATTTTTTCATCCAGTTCATCTCTTCCTCCTCTTACTCTCTCATTTTCCTCCTCTCCTCTTGCTCTCGCATTTCCCTCCACTCCTCTCCACTATGACCGACGCGTTTCCCTGGCCGACAGAGATGTCCATTGGTCTTCTCCAAATAGCCAGAAGTGTCATGATAGGCGATGAATCAGCCCACTGGGAGACGTTGGTAATGAACTATGATGCTCTCGTTATGCTTGGTAAGGAATTTCATCGGAGAGGGTGGAAACTGAAGACCCCAAATCAGGTATGAGCAGAGCTTATCAGGATCCAGGCAAGGTGGGACAAGCTCAACTTCAAGAGTGAAGCTCGCATGATGGAGCGGGCTGATGCACATTGATCCTGGATATAAGAGAGCGAAGATGAGGATGATATCTTCATGCCGCCACCCGTTGGAAGCAAGGCAAGAGCTGAGTGGAACAAGAGGCAGGAGAAGAAGAAAACGCAGGCCAAGAAGAGTCAAGCTGACATGACGGAGCAGGTTGTGGCACCTAGGGCCTGGATAGAAGAGAGCAAAGATGAGGATAATATCTTCATGCCGCCACCCGTTGGAAGCAAGGCGAGAGCTGAGTGGCAGGCCAAGAAGAGCAAGTGCGAGGGGTCGTCAAAGGGAAAGGGCGAGGCATCATCGAAGGGAAAGGGAAAGGCATCATGCTAGGGATAGATAGGACTCTTATTTATGTACCGCAAGTTATGCTGAACTGTGTTGCAAGCTATGTTGAGTAGTTTGTCGAATAAAATCATGAAATAATAGAATGATGTCTCATATATAGGTAGATATATGTCTCATACATAGATAGATAAATGTCTGATACATAAGTAGATATCACTGGTGTCGACGACGAGGTGGCGGAGGCCTCGGTATACTCCATCCATATCTGTGGGGTGGCATCACATCACGGCGAGGTGCAGTTGACCCTTCACCTTGATCCTGTGTATCCTGTGTGGGGATAGGTGGTGGAGTACCTGGCTGATACTGGCCAAACCAGTCTACCTGCTCGTGCTGTGTCTGCTGATCATGGTCGTCACGCGTGTCCCATGAAACGGAGTCTCCTGGTAGTGTACAAGAAATTAAGTACTGAACAATGTCATAATGCACCTAACAATAGTAGGAAGGGACAAGCTTACCATGAGGATGAGATTGTGGTCGATAAGCGAAGTCCATGTAGGGGATCTGATGCTGCTGCTGCCATTGTTCGAAAGTAATCTGGTTCTGCTACCACTGGTCGATATTAAACTGCAATTGCTGCCACGGGTCGGAAGTAAACTGTGATTGCTGCCACCCCGAGCCTCCAGCCTGGTATGGAGGTGGTGCTCTCGGCGGCGCCTGCTGTGAGAGTCGTGGACGAGGCTCGTGGCGGAGTGGAGGATAAATATGCTCCTCGTGCCATCCCAAGCCTCCAGCCTGGTCTGGAGAAGGTGGCTGCTGCATGGGTGGACGTTGGGGGCGCTCCTCCATGGATCGACGCGGTGGGCGTTGTTGCGTGGAGCGACGTGGGGCGCGCTCCTCCACCGAGTAACGCGGTGGACGCTGTGCTTATCGGTGTTGAACGACGTCTGAGACGCTGGTGCACATGATGGCCGCGTAGATACACCGCAACTTCTCCTCGACCCGTCGGGCAAAGGACTAAGCCTGCTGACGGGGCACAAGAGGAACGGTTGAAAGCGATCGTCCGTACTGAGCCACCTCAGTCTGTAGCTCCCACGTCATGTCGGCCTGCATTTGTCTCATAGTTAAGTATGCACTACATAGGCACCCATGTTGATTATGCTCTAAATAAAATACTTACCGCTGACTGTTTGGACTCCAGTGTTGACTGGCTAGGGTATATCTCATCGTCATGTGCGTGTGGAATGGGACGTAGCCGTGTCATCGACATGTACCTTTGTAAGTATCCGTGGAATATCTCCATATCAAACGGGTCAGCGTGCCACACTTGTGTTGGTGCATTCTGCCACTCGCTGACGTAAATCCCCACACGGTGGAGCCATTGAGTGGCGGTCTTGGTAGTTTTCCGAGAGTACCTGTCATTAGAATTTGTTAGACCATCATTAAAGAACATAGATGAAGTATAAGACACATTCCTTATGTACATATATTTACTTACGCGTGCACGACATCTGGAAGGGGAACATCCGGACGCGGGGGGTCTACCATCTGGCAAAGACCAAACTGCCGCATGACCCTCTGTTGAGACATCTCCTCAACTAGGCAATCAAAGATGATCTTCGATTTAGTCAGCCAATACTCTCGATATCTAGTGCACATAATAGATAACCCGCCGGGATATCGTGTGTGTCGTGTCTGCAGGGTGTACGTCTCCCAAATCACGACATCCTCTTTCAGTGTGTCGAACTGCTCGCTGAACGATGGATAGCATCTAACGACTTGCTCTCCCGCGAAACGACACTGCATGACAAAATAGTTATTAGTAACTTTCATATTGTAGTACCAGAAGTGCAATTTATTAAGACATTACACTGATCTTGCAACGGGTCCAGTGAGTGCCAAATGTAGGCAAGTCAATTTGCTATTCGTTGAACAACAGATCAGAGTGGTAGAAAATTGTTTCATGTTCCTGGTTACCGACTATTTGGTTGACACTTACTTCTGGACGGCCGATAGGGAACCTCTCCCATGACCACAGTTACAATAACAATGGGCATCCTAGCAAGGCAGAACTGTCCTTGGTTAACTGGCAAGCATTGCACATACCTCGGTAAGTAGCTGCTAAGACAGCTGAACCCCAACTCCACTGTGCGCATTCTTCCTGGCACGTCGCCTTCGCGATCCCTCTAGCAAAATGGATGTATCGCGCACTAATGGTCGACACGTGGTTCTCAGTGAACATCACCTTCCCGAGCAGCCACATAATGTATGCCTCCAGGCTGCGTGTAATCTGTGGCGCAGTCTTCGGAGTGGCTGGGAACCCAAACCTATGTATCTGCATTGGCAAATAGAACAATTTTCAGTACATGATACTGCTCCAACCAAATAGAACAAATAAATGAAACACACCTGATACTGCTCCAACCATCCAAATTTTAGCCCATGATTGTCATGGGCAAAGGCCTGAGCTCCATCACGGATACCAAAGAATCGTTGGGCCATGTCTTGGGCCCAAGTTGCCGGTGGATCCACTGGGCCTATGGGCACGCCAGCCAACGGAAGTCCCGGCAAGTACGAGACGTCCTGAAGGGTAGGATCCATCTCTCCCCATCAAAAATGGAAAGTGTGAGTCTCGGGCCTCCATCGATCCACCAAGCACGTGAGCAATGACGAGTCGTACTGTAAGCGACTAGTCTGGAACCCAAGGTGTCGTCCTTCTATCTCCTCCATACGAGTGGCCTCAACCAAACGAACGAAGGGTACGAGCCCAGCCCACTTCAATCTACATAAGAAGATAGCAGAACACTTTAGTTACTCTGGCCCATAAATATCCCAACAACAAGAGAAATAAATTTCACATGCCTCTGAAGCCAATCAGGGTGTATACACCAGTTCGACATGGGAGTGTGAGTCACTAGGTGCTTCAAGGTCCCCAGGTTAGCATCCAGTACCGTCGACCGGTGCTTTCTATCTATGTTAGCATTCAGCAAAGATCCTGCCATCTGCATATTACAAATTTAAGACATAGTTCCACACATGTTGCAAATTTAAGACATAGTTCCACACATATTACAAATTTAAGACATAGTTCCACACATATTACAAATTTAAGACATAGTTCCACAAATCTAGTTTCTTCCTCTGCTGTCTATATGACCAAATTGATTACACAGAAAACATTGCCTAGTAGGGCCTCCGGCTTCAGATTCATCCATATCATTACGGATGCGGACACATTGTCGCCTTCCTCTTCCTGTCCGCATCAATTCAGGATCTGGTATGTAAACCCTTTCACCTGGATTTACTTTGTTGAAATTTCCCCATGCCCTATATCCCATCATCTCGCCTGTCCACGTATTGACCACCGCGTCCTTAAGGAAATAAGGAGACACAAACGAGATCGCATCCATACCCATCAGCCCGCATGCAGCTAGTACATGCGAGCAAGGCAGATGCAACATCTTGGGTTTATTGCACGTGCAGTCACACGTTGGCCAAGCTTCGTTGTCTATCCTCACCTCCTGTGTCTTTACCTCTTCTCCTGTTCCAATCCGGTTGGAAGGGAGGCGTACCTCGAACCTTCTTTCCTGATTACCGATGGCGACGACATGCATGGACCGAGCCTTCTCCATCTTGGTATCCATGTAATGCATGATCTTTGAGCAATACCTCGTGTTTGGGTTGTTCATGATATGCATCTGAGCCATCTGGAGTTTGTCTCTGAAATACTTCAGAGTTCCGGTGAAAATACACTCCACAATGGTTGTTAATGGCAGAACCCTGCTTCCTCTCAAGACAAAGTTGTAAGTTTCACCCAGATTTGTAGTCATGACACCAAACCTAGCACCATGAGTGTCATGCAGCAGAGACCACCTCTCTACAGGCTCGTGTTGTATCCATTCCTGAAAAATTTTAATCCTTCTGCCAGGCCTTGTCCTAGTACCGGGTTGGTCAAATCTGGCAAGTCACAAAGGGCAATGGGTTCTTCCTCCGGTGGTGCTGCTCCTATTGTTGCATGTGCAGCTAACGCCGCTGCATGAGCCGCGACCGCTGCTGCTCTGGCTGCTCCCCTCTGAGTCACATGTTTTTTAGTGAAGTCATCAAGATAGCCACGACACTTGATGTAATTCCACTCTTGGTTCTGCTTGCAAAGCTTCTTGAATAGGTTCATAAGAGCCTTGTTCCTGAACTGTGAGAAAAAATTGGCCCCTAGATGCCGCATGCACCAACGACTCTGCATGTCCAACCATGGAGTAACTTCATCAGGACTGGGTTGCGTGAGCTTCTTTATCGCGCTTAGAATACCTGGATGCCTATCATGAAGGACACATACATTCGGTGTATCTCTCACAATTGCTATCTTCAGCTGCCTGAAAAACCATACCCAACTCTCGGTGTTTTCGCTCTCCACGAAAGCAAAAGCAAGTGGAACAACTTGATTGTTTCCATCTTGACCTATGGCAGTCAATATCTGACCCCTGTACTTGCCAGTGAGAAATGTACCATCCACACAGATGACTGGTCGATAGTGAGTGAAAGCTTCTATGCATATAGAAAATGAGCAGAACACTCGATGGAGTACCTCAAATTAGGTTCCTGTGGCAATGTAAAGTGTTGGATGTCCACGTAGGTGCCTAGATTCCTAGCCTACAGTGTCTGGAGCATCCTAACAACACAGTCGTACCCGTCTCGAAACGAACCAAACCTTGCCTCCAGTGCCCTTTGCTTAGTCCTCCAAGCCTTCCCGTATGAAATATTGTAGCGGAACCTGACAGAAACTTTGTTAATGATAGATTTCACCCCCATGGCTTTGCCCTCCACTATCTCTGTGTATAACAGTCTAGCCAGGAGGGTTGATGTGAGGTTACGATGGTCCTGAAGGACACTGTCAAGTGTGCATGTGTGCATCACAACATCGGTGACCTTCCAGTTTGTGTCATACCTAGGGACATGGGCATGCACCCTTGCAGAATATCCGGCTTCCTCGCAAACCAATGTCAAATATTGTTGTGATGACACCTTCGTTTTGAAGACCCGTTACATGGACATTGACCACTCAACAATTGCTTCCTGCAGATGTCTCTTGCTAGAATATAATGCACCCAGAGAGATGTTGTTCGCGTGATAATGCCACGCCGAATCATGCCCATCATTCACAGTCATTGCTGCTGTGTTGTCATTCTTCCATGATGTCGGAATAGGTTGGCCGATCTCTTCTTGATCAGACTCGCCAGAATCATCAGCCATATCATTGTTGCCTTCTGAGTCTTCGGCTTTCATTTGATGTTGCAACAAACCATCATATATCTCGTCCTCATTAGCTTCGCCAATGAATATGTCTTCCCCTAATCCTTCACCATCGTCCTCCGATACATAACCATCACCCCGATGTGTGCATAGCTACTGTGACCTGATTCATAATCGCCGCCACCCTCTTGGCCCTGACTACTCTGGCCATGATCATAACCACCTCCAGCATGACCGGTCTGACTACTCTGGCCATGATCATAACCACCTCCAGCATGACCGGTCTGACTACTCTGGCCATGATCATACCCAGCCTCTTTCGCCATAGGTATCACTAAGAGACTGGGGTTAACTACTCTTTTCTGGCAAGCTTGCACAAATTTGACCCATTTATGTTGCGCTTCTATTGGCCTTAAATAAAAATTAGGGGTTTGCCTTGACTTAGTCTATAAAGCATGCACACCGACAGTATGGGTCGGAGGGCGCCCTAAACGAGCACATAACCAATCCTTCAACTGAGTAACGGACACTGTTTCAGGATTCTGAAGCACTTCATCCATAAAATTAAACTCGCTCAAATCAACTCCGTGCTGGTTTGTTCTGACGAAACCAGGACCATAGAAGAACCTAAACACTACATTATTTGACATGATTTTCGACCTAAAAAAATACCGAAAATAGTCAAATACAGGTACATTGTCATATAATACTCTACAAATATCTTGCATCTAACAGACCCCATCAAAGGCTACCCATAAACATACACACATGACTGCAATTAGCAAGAAATTAGGGTTTACCCTTGAAGCGTGCGAAGTCCTGCCGTGCAGCCGCCTCAGGTCAACGGATCAGCACCTCCACCATACACCTTCCTCAAGTCCCAGCACCAGCCTCCACCATGGCCATTACTCAACAAGAACACCACCAGATCCCTCCACCAAAACGACTAAAATCACTACACCAGGCTATCCCATTAGTAGATCGGGACTCTACTAGCTTGCTAATGTGTTAGAGCAGCGAGTTTGGGTAGAAATCTGGGCTACAAATCAGTGCAGCATCTGGGAAAATGAGAGCAAGCGAGAGAGAGAGGGAGAACAACCAGAGAGAGAGGAGGGGAGGACGACGACGGGCAGACGCGTGAGCTATATGCTGGGGTGTGTCGTACGTTCCAAGGACGAACCGTCCTTCGTCCGTTCAAACGGACGAACCCCGCGTACCCCCTATCGCCTGACAGCTCGACAGCCCTGTCGCCTCAAGTGTGTCGTCTTTTGAATAAAAGAAGACAAGTGTGTCGTCTTTTGAATAAAAAAAGACAAGTCTGTCGTCTTTTGAAACAAAGAAGCAGCCGGCTCGTCTTTTGAACGGACGACGGTCCGTTAGATTTGCAATATTTTAATTTCGTGTATTATTTGTGAAATTCAATAAAAAATGTATTATTTAAAAGAATCAGCAAAAATCCTTATTTGACACTACTTTCCAATATAATTCCTTATTTGACACCGAAATTTTTTCACTTCCTTATTTGACCACTTCTAAATTTTTGTTGCCTTATTATTTGACACTTTAGTGTATTTTGAGTGCTAACGGGGTTAATTAGGGACGTACAAAGACGTTTTTGCCCGTAGTACATAATATAACAAAATTACAAGAAATATTGTTATACGGTGATGCAACCAACAATTCAACACATGTGATGAACCTGCGCCATAATTTGATGCCATGTGCCAACTTATTATACTCATGAGGACAGTATGAAAAAATAACTAAAAAAAAGTTCAAACGGATAAATACTCTATTGTCTCGGTAGATTTTTTCTTCTGGCGTCAGATCAAAATCCCTGCTCTGCAGCGTGTTGATAGGAATCTACGTATCAACTTAATATGTATATGTCTCATTGCCCCACGCAGCAGCAACGATAATAGGCTCTAAACATGCGGGCGAAAAGCGTGCGACGCGCTTGCTGCATGAGCGATATGATCCTCTGAACATGAAGCGGAGTTCCTGCTCCCGTATACGTACTATATACACACGTACGGTTATAGGAGCTAGCAAATAGTATTATTTGGTTTTTGGGTCCGTACGCACGCGAAAAAAAAGGAATACACGGCCCCGCACACGCGCTGATCATGCTCAGTCGAACAGGAAAGAATTTCGTCGCGCGTGATAGATAGATACGAGTCAAACGATTGAATAGAAGTATTTGGGTCCAACTAGAAAAAAATTAACCGAACCTGTTAAACGGAACTAACAGTAGTGTCATATAAGGCAATAAAATTTTAGGAGTGGTCATATAAGGAAATGAAAAAGCTTCGGTGTCAAATAAGAAAATATATTAGGAAGTAGTGTTAAATAAAGAATTTTCTCATTTTTTTGCCGCGTGCGGTGCCGCTCACGCTATAAAAATCAACGCACAACTGCCATGAAAGTTCACTCACGCCACGCCGCTTCGCTCTACACGCGCCCGTCTCTTTGCTCGCCACCTTACCGTCGCTTCGCTCACCCGCCGTACCGCGTCGTCGAGATGCCGCCCCGCTGCCGTTCAGCCTCCGGCTTCCGCGTCGTCCGCGGTCGTGGCAACGGGACTTGGTACGCGGAGATCCAAGCCGTCGGCGACCGTATCATCCTCGGCCAGTTCAACATCCCGAAGGAGGCCGCGCGCAACTTTGACGCTGCCGCGTGGCGACTTAGGCGTCTGCGCCACGCGATGAACTGCGTGCAAGCGTCCCGAGCGGCGGTTTCGAGCGGCACGGGTGGCGGTTCCGAGAGACGAAAGGCTGAGCGGCCGGCAGACAAAGCCTAAGAGGGCCTTGTTTAGTGAAACATATATAAAAATAATCATAAATAAATATGGTGAAATGATTTTGTATTTTTTAGTCGCGTTTCACCAAAATCGAGTGGCGTTTTACAAAGTTCCAGTCTTGTTTCAGAAAATTTTAGTCATGTTTCACAATTTCACATTTTTAGTCCCGTTTCACAAAATTTCGGTCATGTTACATAATTTTGCATTTTAGTCGCATTTCACACACTTCCATACTCGTTTCACAAAATTCTAATCTCGTTTCATAAAATTCCAGTCATGTTTCATCATTTCATATTTTTAGTCTCGTTTCAAAAAAATCATTCATGTTTATAATTTTGCATTTTTAGTTGCGTTTCACAAAATTACAGTCTTGTTCCACAAACTTCCGGACTCGTTTAACAAAACTCCAGTCTCGTTTCACTGAATTCTAGTCATGATTCATAATTTCGCATTTTAGTCATGTTTTATAAAATTTCATTTATGTTAGATAATTTTGCATTTTCAGCCGCAGTTCACAAAATTCGAGTCACGTTTCACAAAACTACAGTCTCGTTCCACTTAATTTCAGTCATGTTTTATAATTCCATATTTTCAGTCTCGTTTCACAAATTTTCAGTCATGTTTTATCATTTTTCATTTTTAGTCGCGTTTCTCAAAATCTGAGTCACGTTTCATAAGATTCCAGTCTTGTTTCACAAAATTCAAGTCATGTTTCATATTTTCACATTTTTAGTGAAAATAGAAACCACATCGACCCTTTATAAAGCCACATCGAACCTTTATGAAATAATCGAACCACAACCCAACATTTATGAAATTATCGAAACACGGTCCAACCTTAAAACCACATTGACCCTTTATGAAACAATTCAAACCACATCGACCCTTTATGAAACAAATATTCGATCTAAAACCCCATCGAACCTTTATGAAACAATCGAAACACAAGCCAACTTTTGTGAAACAATTGAAACCACATCGATCAATATTGAAACTATATCGACCCTTTATGAGACCACATCAAACCTTTATGAAACAATAGTACCACAACCCAACCTTTATGGAACAATCAAAACATAACCCAACCTTGCAACCACATCGACCCTTTATAAAATAATTCAAACTGCATCGACCCTATATGAAACAAGGATTCACTCTAAAACCCCATCGACCCTATATGAAACAATCGAAACACAAGCCAACCTTTATGAAATAATTGAAACCACGTCGATAAAAATTGGAACCACAACGACCCTTTATGAAACCAAATTGAACCTTTATAAAACAATCGAACCACAACCCAACCTTTATGAAACAATCAAAACACAACCCAACCTTGAAACCACATCGACCCTTTATGAAACAATTCAAAACACATCGACCCTTTATAAAACAAAGATCCACTCTGAAACCCCATCGACCCTTTATGAAACAATAGAAACACAAGCCAACCTTTATGACACAATTTAAACCACATCGACAAAGATTGGAACCACATAGACCCTTTATGAAACCACATCGAGCATTTATGAAACAATCGAACCACAACCCAACCTTTATGAAACAATCGAAACCCAACCTTAAAACCACATTGACCCTTTATAAAACAATTCAAACCACATCGACCTTTTATGAAACAAAGATTCGATCTGAAACTGTATCGACCCTTTATGAAACAATCGAACACAAGCTAACCTTTATGAAATAATTAAAACCACATCGACAAAGATTGAAACCACATTGACCCTTTGTGAAACCACATCGATTCTTTATGAAACAATCGAACCACAACCCAACTTTATGAAAAAATGAAACACAACCCAACCTTGCAACCACATCGGCCCTTTATGAAACAATTTAAACCGAATTGATCCTTTATGAAACAAAGATTCGATCCGAAACACCATCGACCCTTTATGAAACAATCAAAACACAAACCAACCTTTATGAAACAATTGAAACCACATCGACAAAAATATAAACCACATTGACCCTTTATGAAACTACACCGAACCTTTCTGAAACAATCGAACCACAACCCAACATTTTTGGAACAATCAAAACATAACCAAACCTTGCAACCACATTGACCCTTTATGAAACAATTAAAACTGCATCGGCGCTTTATGAAACAAGGATTCACTCTGAAACCCCCATCGACCCTTTATGAAACAATCGAAACACAAGCCAACCTTTATGAAACAATTGAACCCACATAAAAAAATGGAACCACATCAACCCTTTATGAAACCAAATCGAACCTTTATGAAACAGTCAAACCACAACCCAACCTTTATGAAACAATCGAAACACAACCCAACCTTGAAACCACATCGACCCTTTATGAAACAAAGATTCACTCTGGAACCCCATCGACCCTTTATGAAACAATATAAACGCAAGCCAACCTTTATGAAAAAATTGAAAGCACAACGACAAAAATTGGAACCACATTAACCCTTCATGAAACCACATCGAACATTTATGAAACAATCGAACCACAACCCAACCTTTATGAAACACATCGACCCTTTATGAAACAATTCAAACCACATCGACCTTTTATGAAACAAAGATTTGATCTGAAACCGCATTGACCCTTTATGAAACAACCGTAACACAAGCTAACCTTTATGAAATAATTGAAACCACATCGACAAAGATTGAAACCACATCGAACATTTATAAAAGTATCGAACCACAACCCAACTTTATAAAACAATTGAAACACAACCCAACCTTGCAACCACATCGATCCTTTAAGAAATAATTTAAACCACATTGATCCTTTATGAAACAAAGATTCGATCTGAAACCCCATCAACCCTTTATGAAACAATCGAAACACAATCCAACCTTTATGAAACAATTGAAACCGCATCAACAAAAATATGAACCACATCGACCCTTTATGAAACCACACCGAACATTTATGAAACAATCGAACCACAACCCAACCTTGATGAAACAATCGAAACACAACCCAACCTTGAAACCACATCGACCCTTTATGAAACAATTCAAACCGCATCGACCCTTTATGAAACAAAGATTCACTCTGAAACTCCATCGACCCTTTATGAAACAATAGAAACGCAAGCCAACCTTTATGAAACAATTGAAACCACATCGACAAAAATTGGAACCACATTAACCCTTCATGAAACCACATCGAACATTCATGAAAAAATCGAACCACAACCCAGTCTTTATGAAACAATCGAAACCCAACCTTAAAACCACATCGACCCTTTATCAAACAATTCAAAGCACATCGACCTTTTATGAAACAAAAATTTGATCTGAAACCGCATCAATCATTTATGAAACAATTGTAACACAAGCTAACCTTTATGAAACAATTGAAACCACATCTACAAAGATTGAAACCACATCTACCCTTTGTGAAACCACATCGAACCTTAATAAAAGTATCGAAACACAACCCAACTTTATGAAACAATTGAAACACAACCCAACCTTGCAACCACATCGATCCTTCATGAAATAATTTAAATCACATCGATCCTTTATGAAACAAATATTTGATCTAAAAACCCCATCGGCCCTTTATGAAACAATCGAAACACAATCCAACCTTTATGAAACAATTGAAACCACATCGACAAAAATATGAACCACATCGACCCTTTATGAAACCACACCGAACCTTTATGAAACAATCGGACCACAACCCTACCTCTATGAAACAATCAAAACACAGCCCAACCTTGAAATTACATCGATCCTTTATGAAACAATTCAAACCATATCGACCCTTTATGAAACAAAGATTTGATCTGAAAACCTATCGACCCTTTATGAAACAATCAAAACACAAGACAACCTTTATGAAACAATTGAAACCACATCGACCCTTTATGAAACCACATCGAACCTTTATGAAATAATCAAACCACAACCCAACATTTATGAAACAATCGAAACACAACGCAACCTTGCAACCACATCGACCCTTTTATGAAACAATTCAAACTGCATCGACCCTTTATGAAACAAAGATTCGCTTTAAAACCCCATCGACCCTTTATGAAGCAATCGTAACAGAAGCCAACCTTTATGGAATAATTGAAACCACATCGACAAAAATTGGAACCACGTCGACCCTTTATGAAACCATATCAAACATTTATAAAAGTATCAAACCACAACCCAACTTTATGAAACAATCGAAACACAACCCAGCCTTGAAACCACATCGACCCTTTATGAAACAATCCAAACCACATCGACCTTTTATTAAAAAAGATTCGATCTAAAACCCCATCGACTCTTTATAAAACAATCGAAAGACAAGCCAACCTTTATGAAAGAATTGAAACCACATCGACAAAGATTGAAACCACATCGACTCTTTATGAAACAATTGAAGTTAAATCAAAACTTAATGGAAAAAGTGGAACCACCAACCCTTTTTGAAACAATTAAAACCACAACAAATCTTTATGAAACAATTGGAACAAACTCAAACCTTCTATGAAACAATTGGAACAAACTCAAACTTTTATGAAATAATTGGAACAAACTCAAACTTTTATGAAACAATTGAAACCACGATTTGACTGTCAACCATATCAAGCCATGGTTCGAAGTGTAAATAGGTAATGTTCGATGGTGCCTACCGTCCAAAAAAAAATATTACATTCATAGAAAATCTCTGTTTCCAAAATAAGTCTCATATTTGTCTACATGCATATGTACCTAACACTAAAATCCTTTAAATATATTCGTATCTAGACAAAATCTAGACACTTATGTTGGAACGGATATAGTACTATTACGTAGATTTTTTGAAATAGATGTCTAGTTTATAATTTTGGTAAATTTATACAACTATTTAAAATGGAAGCCTGTTTTTTAATTTCCATTAACTCATCTCAAATTTCCATGAAAATTATGTGAAAAAACCATTACAACTACTCAAACCTGCCCAAATGGCCGCATGGCTTCCTTCCGCCACCTCCCCTTTAATTTCTCTACATGCAGCTAATGCATGCCCTTTTTTTCTAGAGACAACGTGGGGACTTTGGCCATTTTCCTCATCTTTGCATTGATCATGGAATCTAATTGGCTGATAATCTAAACATCAAAATTTTCCTGGTCCTATCCCCGCATGCCTTGGTACCAGCGTTTTGCTAATTTTGCCTAAGGTCGCTCATAGTGGGCGTAACATGAGGAGTAATATAGATGCCATATAGACTAAAATGATGATGTGGCAAGCAATTAATGAAGAGAGCTAAATGGAGGAACATAATATGTTACCATCACATCACACTTTCCAATACAAAATGAGGCTACAAAACAATACTCTATGTTACTATACTAAGTTATTTCCACTATGAAGGTAGTAACTTAGCCTAGTAACATATGCATGTTACTAGTCTAAGTTACTATGCACTATGACCAGCCTAAGAGCAAGTACAATAAGCTTATGTAAGCAGGCTATAAGGCTTTAAATAATATATTTAGGATGATGTGGAGGAGAGAAGTGGAGAGAGAAGATTAGAGCAAGTACAATAAGGTGACATCAGCTGGCTATAAGACATTAAATAGTATATTTGTGCTGAGTTGAAAGAGAGAGAAGAGGAGAGAGAAGGAAAGTGGGCTCTCATGCAAGAGTCAGCTCTTGCATGTGCTCCTAGGCACTTTGTAAAAGTGAATGGTGGCCAATTATTGATAAAGTAGTACATTTTTATAGCTTATTATTGTACATATTGGCTATTTAGTTAACTATAAATGACATGACACTACCTTATAGTCAGCAGTTGACTATACTATTGTTTTTGCTGTCATGCAAGAGCCAGCTATAGCACGTGCTTCTAGAGACTTTGTGTGAGTGTATGGTGGGCCTTAGCCTAATAAAGTAGTACATAAATATAACTAACTATTGTATGTGTTAGCTATAAGATTGACTATAGATGACGTGGCGGTGGCTTATAGCGAACAGCGGGCACTATTATTGAACTTGCTCTAAGGCTGGTTCTAGTGGGACTATCATAGCTAGTATCATGCATGTCATGTTGGCAAAAATTTGATGTGGCACAACAATTAATGAAGAAAGAGATAGTTAGAGTATTATAGGTAGATACCTTATCATAGCACATAAAACTAGAAAATTCTCATATAAAATAAATCTAGTACACAATTTTGTATTAAAATTCTACAAATCATTAAATATAGTACTAGTATGATACTAGCATGATAGCATGCATTATGGAGATAGTATCATACATTAGTACCATATGCATGATACTAGTAGTATGATACTACTTCCTCCGTTTAGAATTATAAGTCTTGCACGGATAACTAGGTTGCCAATTTAAAAAAGAAAATATAAATAATACTCCCTCTGTTCCAATTTAGTCTGCGTGTTAGAAAAATCCCGCATACCAATGCTCATAGCGAGAGAGCTTGTTTTCACGGCCCTTGAACGTTTCTGCCCCTAAAAAGGAAACTGCATGTGCAATTAGTACTCTTGGTCCCCACCAGTTTGCCTCCTCGTCTCCTCTGTCAAAACGCCCGGGGCGCCGATTTTTTTAGCTCGCGCGTTAATCTGCATCTAGCCCGCCGCAGTAATTTGAATACAAATTTTAAAAATTAAGCGCCATTAGTTGCTACAAATAGAGCATGCCTGAACCGATCCTGCACCGATGATCAAACAGAGCCGCCTTCCTCCATGCCAAAACAGAGCATCCCTCCCACTCTTCATGCCAATGTCTCCTCCTCCCAATGACGATCCGCCTTTCAACTGGATAAGATTGACGAAGAGCTCGGTGGAGATGCCACAGAGCTACACTACGATTATGTGTTCAAACAAAGCGACGATGAAGAAGATGTGGAGCATGAGCGTGCGAACGACATCTTTGCCGGCGGGAGCGGCAACAACGGCGCCACGCGGCTGGAAGCAGCGGCGCCGGCGGGAGAGGAAGCAGCGGCGCCGGAGGGAGCGGAAGCAGTGGCGCCGACACGGGTGGAAGCAGCGGCGCTGGTGGGAGCGGAAGCAGCGGCTCCGGAGGAAGCAGCAACAATGATGCCGACGCGGGCGGCAACAACCGGTATGTCGCACCAGGGCGCAGCAGGCTGGGTCTCACCGGCTATGTACAAGGAGCTGGACGCGGCAGCGCTGGATGTGGCATCCGTGGGCATGGCAGAGGTGTTGGTGGACGTGGGGTTGTTGGCCGTGGCGTTGGTGCATGCGGGCGAGGGCGATTGGGTCTTGCTGGCCGTGGCCAACCACGAGCAGCGACAGTCGTCTGGAACGCGGCGGACCAGTACGCTGGCGTTGGACGCGCGGCGCCGAATCCTGCTGGCCGCGGGCGCGGGCGACTAGCACTCGCCGGGCGTGGTGCCGCTGGGTTTGACTTGAACTTGTCTGCGTCGCTTGAGGAGAACGTCGACGATGGTGCAGATGCTGGACATGGCGAGCCATCTCAGGATCCCAACGGGGGTAAGTCTTTGATTCCACATACTGTGCTCTTTTGTTTATATGCTTTTGAAATGCAATCACCCAATCCATGTTTATTTCAATAAACTTTGTAGATGCAAATGGTGGTGACATTCAGCCAAGAGAATGGTAAGAAGAAGCTAAGGAAGCCATCTATTGCATGATTCTTGAGAGGACTACTCCAGGGAAACTAAGCCGTGGAGTTACAAAAGAAGTGTCCATGTTATCAGGTGTTCCACGAAGAACTGTACAGGACATATGGCTCAAGTGCAAAAAGGCTGGAGGCATACAGGGAGTGTTAAGCAAGAAGCCGAAAAACTGTGGGCGCAAACGGATAGCTTTTGATTCCGAAGCGGCAAAACAAATTGACAAGGGCAAGAGAACAACACTCAGAGACCTAGCTGGTGCATTGAACATGTCGACGACGACAGTCTGGAGGCGGTTGAAAGAGGGGACGATCAGGCGTCACATCAATGCTATCAAGTCTACCCTTACAGATGAGAACAAGACGCGTAGGGTTCAGTGGTGCCTTTCACAGTTTGAGCAAGAGAGCCTGCCTAAATAGCCAACATTCAATGGAATGTACAACATGGTACACATAGAAGAGAAGTGGTTTTATCACACTAGGAAGAACCAGAAGTTTTACTTGATGCCCGATGAGGCGGATCCGGAACGAACTACACAGAACAAGAACTTCATAGAGAAGGTCATGTTCCTTGCAGCAGTAGCGAGGCCTCGTTATGCCGTGGATGGTAGCATGACATTTGATGGTAGAATTGGCATATGGCCTTTCACATTTCAAGAGATGGCCAAAAGATATAGTCCCAACCGTCTTGCGGGCACACTAGTGACAAAGGTTGTGCATTCAGTGACTAAGGAAGTGAGTAGGCAGTTCATGATAAACAAGGTTCTTCCTGCAATCAAGGTGAAATGGCCTGGGGATGAAAGAGGCCAAACAATATTCATACAACAAGATAATGCCAGGACACACATTGCAGTGAATGATCCTGCATTTTGTGCAGCGGCGAGTGCTGATAGTTTTGACATCCGTTTGTTATGGCAGCCACCGAACTCGCCAGACCTCAACATCCTAGATCTTGGGTTCTTTGCTGCCCTCCAATCCTTGTTTCACAAGTTGTTTCCAAATTCTCTTGCACTGTGTTTGGATGTTGGAAAATAGGCTCGGAATTGGAATTCTGGAATTGTTGGACCAAATTCTAGTGTTTGGGAGGGTCTTGGAATTAAAGCGTGGAAAGAGGAAGCAATTCCGAGCCAGACCCCCGCTAGTGCCCGCCCGACCTCGGGAGTTTCCGAGCTCACCGGCTCGGAAACGCGTGGAATTTTCTCGCCGCGTACCTGTTCGTTTCCGCGTGGATAGAAGCCTCCTCGATGCCTCCTCGACGGGATCCCGCTCGCGTCCTGCTGTCCCCAGCGCCACCGCCGGTGAGCCGCCCCGTCTCTCCCCTTCTCCGCCCGCATCTGCCCCTTTACCGCCTCGTCTAGCTCCCCTTTCCCGCCTCGTCTAGCTCCCCTTCCCCTCTCGAGCATCAGCGCCAGGTGGCGTCGGGAGCTAACCCTAGACGGCGGCGAGTTCTAACCCTAGACGGCGGCGACAGCTCGAGCATCAGCGTGAGGAGAGTGGCGGCGGCTCCCTGGTAGTCCTCAAGTCGGCATGTCCATGTCCCTCATCTTCCTCTTGTCTTCCTCAATTTTTCAAAATCCAACAAAACTTTCAATTCCATTGTTTTGTTCATCCAAACAGGATTTGGAATTAGGTGCCACCCTTTGATTCCAAGGGAAAATTTCATGCACATCCAAACACCTGAATTGGAAATTGAGCCCATTTCCTTTTCATCTTAGATTTGGAATTTTTACTCCAATTCAATTCAGTACCCCGGCTGAGAGGAGCAACAGAATATTCCTCACACTCCAATCTTGCATGCGTGAGGTTTTGAAGGAAAAAGGAGGTCAACACTATAAGGTGCCCCACATGAGAAAGCTAGCCCTTCAACGTCTTGGTCTCCTACCTGTGAAGTTGGTGTGTGATCGTCTAATCGTTGATGCAGCTAGGCAGTTCTTAAGTGCATAATGTAAGCGTGTAGTAATGTTTCTATTTGCTCATTGTAATCGGATCATCCAGTTCTTAAGTGCATAATGTAAGTTTGTAGTCATGCTGCTATTTTGGCTATGCTCATTGTAATCAGATCATGTAATCCGCCTTATGACTAATTATAAGTTGTAGGAATATGCATGATTTCTTCTTGCAACCAACTCATTCATAATCCAAGTTCAACACAAATATACACATCATACTTTGTTCAAAATACACCATAGAATTTTCAACAGCTCAACTCATCTAATCACTTCCTAATTTTAGATAATTTAGATGGTGAGTAACCAGGTACTAAGAACTTCATCACATCTCTAACAACTTGTTTGGTGCCTTGGGTCATCGAGTCTTCCTCAGGCATCGAGTCAGGCACAAACATATGAGATGCGTCGACATTCTCGTCAATTGTCTCATTGCCACTGTCAATGTCCTAATCAACAAAAGCACACATTACAACATCCTCTTGTCACACCATGTCCCAAGTTCAACAAACATCATAAACTTGGGGTAGAAGATCACTACCTGTTTGGAGATTTCAGCCATTGAGTCAGACACATAAGAATCATATGCCTTAAGGTTGTCGACCTCGTCGTTGTTCGTGCTCGCCAACAATTCATTGCCATCGAAGGTCTCAGTGCCACTATTGGTGTCCATGCCCAACAGATTGTGGCCATCGTTGTCCATGCCCAATTGATTCACGTTTTTCTAATTTGCATGCCCTAATTAAGAGGAAATTAATTCAACGTTGTTAATGCTGATTTACCTTCGAATTTATCACTACCGAATTATGGATCAGTTAATACCTTAGAATTAAGGAGCACCATGCAATGTGTGAAGGGACATGCAAGGATGGGAGAGAATCGAGGAGTCCGGTTACGTAAAAAAGAATTAATACTCCCTCCATCCCGGTTTAAAGAACACAATTTGCAAACCATGCAATCCCAAAAAACTTAGACACAAAAATATTTAATCTCTGTAATTACTCATGTGTGAAAGCAATAAAATGCTTGCATGCACATGTGTGAACAAATGTGAAACTTTCCTAACTCTTTTTCTCCTTATGCATGTTCTACTCCATACTATTAAATGGACCAATTAGATGACACCTAGGGCCCAGAGAATTGCAAATTGTGTCCTTTAAACCGGGATAGCGGGAGTAAGAAAGGATAAGAGATTAATTGAAACATATTTGAGTGCATGCTCTCCTTGATTCCAGTGCCAAATTTAATGGGAAAGGATGAGACGTGTGGCAGAGAGAGAGGGACTAGTGTGGGGCCTATCCAAAAGAAAAGAATTCGTCGCTCACGTTAATAGACGAAAAGCAAATACTACCTCCGTCACGGTTTGCAGGGCGTCTAATTAAATTTGGGTTTTTCCAAAACTATAACATTCCTAGGCGCATAAGCATTAATTGTTAATTAATGTGACAGCTTTTCTCCCAACTTTCTATGCATGCAACAGTCTCCCACCACTGCATGCGCCTTAACCGCTCACTAATAGGTCTAATTGTCAGCCAATACGTTTACGCCTAGGTCCGTGAGATTTTTGTAGAACGCCCTGCAAACCGTGAAGGAGGGAGTACTCACTTCTTTATGGTTTTGTAGAGCGCTCTACAAAAATCTCATGGACCAAGACGTGAACGTATTGGCTGAAAATTAAGCCTGTTAGTGAGCGTTAAGGCACATACAGTGGTGGGAGACTGTTGCATGCATAGGAAGTTGGGAGAAAAGCTGCCACATTAATCAACAATTAATTCTTATGCGCCTAAGAACGTTGCTGTTTTGGAAAAAACCAAATTTGATTAGGCGACCTGCAAACCGTGAAGGAGGAAGTAACGATAGCAGTTGATACGAATCTCAAAATAAATATCGGACGGTGGATAGCACTACTTCACGTAAAGTTAGAATCGCCGCGCTCCTTTCCTCTTCGCATGCGCATTCGTTTGAGGGTTGCACCGTGCGGGTCTCGACCTCAGGTTCGCAGTCCCCACCACCTAGGCCCTCGCGGCGCTGGGCCTGTGCATCTGGAAGCTCGAGATCCTGCGGCGACCCCACGGCGACGGCGCTCGAGCGGCGGCAGGTCGGGCTCAGCGCGTGGGCAGTCTCGCTAGCATGGTCGCTGTGCACCGTGCACGTCGCGACCACGACGTCTAGCCTGGCTCTGAGGGTCGTCCTGTGGACGCTCACCGGCCTCGGCTTGGTCCTGGCGTGCTACTTGTTGTTTGTCGCCCGTCGCCGTGATTATCATATATATACGGACAACGCCGCCAGGTATGCTACTGGTTGTTTGCCGCCCGTCGCCGCGATTATCATACGGACAACGCCGGCCGTTGGCCAGAGAAGGATCTCCACGAGCTGTCCCCGGAGCAGAGGGTTTGTACTACGCGTCGAACGGAAGTAGCAATCGTTACATTTTCCTCCTATCAATGTTCTGAATTTTTTTTTCCCCCTCAGAACATATGGATCTCCAGTTTTTTTCGCGAAGGAATCTTTAGATTTGGCGGCTATAGACTCAAAGGGCACAGACAGGCTGCTGGTACTTTTTTTTTAGCTAACTAAAGTCCAACTTCCTTTGCCGAAAGAGGATGAAACGGATCTTAAATTCAACTTAGCCCTCTTCCTCCGTCATTTCGAAGGCGTTGGGCATAGTTTACAAAATCAGAAAGGGGTTTCGACGAACGAACAATGAAACTCTTGCATGAAAGACCACAAAAAGATGAAGAGAATACGAGATTGAAATTGACTTATTTTTCAAGCCCTCGCCTTACCAACGAGCCGACTGCTGATGGCTGTTGGTCACGACTATTACAAAAAAATGAAGATGAATCTTTGTGGACTCGTACAAGGATATGGAGTCGACGCCGATCCGCTAATCTCGATCTTTCCGGAAGACCAATACCGAATCTTAAAAGATATGGGAGATGTTCGCTAAACAATACTACGTTGGGACAATGACCCACCTTTCTCTACTCAACCTGTCATCTTCTCTCCTCGCTCCCTGGGACAAATAAGACTATTTATTAAGTGATAAACAGCAAAGCTACAGATTCGAGTGAAATGGTTGGTGGTAAGATCTTCAATCTATGTTTGAGTGCTCTTGCGAAAGAAAAGAATTTCGAATGCTAAAATGACTTCAAAAATAGGAATTTCTCATGGCAGTAAAGAGTCTCCTTCGTTACCTACGTGGTACGATGAATCTCGCCTTATGCTACCAAGGAAAGGCTTGATACATCCATGTCTAGCTCATGTCGATCTTCGTGTCATTTTTCTTTCATTAGCTCAGTAGGATAGTCCACGTTGCTAGGATATTATTTTTGGTTAACTGGTCTGCTGTCATTGTCACCAAAATCGATGACCAATATTGGTGTACCGTTTATATAGTTCGAATGCAATTTGTGAGACTTCCACGACCTTTCGTCCCGTTTTCATGTGTCTTTTCATGGGCCCGCAAATCCGCAGTACGGTGACACAGTTGTCACAGTACGTACCAGAGCCAAACCGTAAATTCAAGATGGAAATCATCATAATAATAAAAGAAAACGATGTAGCCAAAAAGATCAATGTTTTTGCCTTGTATATTCAGGAATTTCTTTGGGAATGTGGGCTCTTGTAGAAAACCATCAGCTCAGCTGCATCCAAATAACACTTGTATTGTTTATGACAACTTTTGTGTGGAACCGTTGGACCATGAAATTTCTTAGTTTGGATTTATAGATGATCTGGATCGATTATAATGATTGTATTTGAATTTGAGAAATTTATACATTCTTAAGGTGTAATTAAGTTACTATTCAAGCAAGCTTAGTATAGAAATACAGTATTATACTAACATAATGGAAATATACCCGTACAATACTAATCAGAAAAAAAACTGATCAGAAAGAATTTGGTTGACCGTGAAATTATAGCCCGGATGGAATGTTAACCTACCTAGTAACTAAATTATCTATTTAATTATGACACATGAATAGGACAAAACAAACACTGTCCAATTACAAAAAAATTACTCCCTCGTTCACGGATGTAAGACATTATAAATATTTCACAGTAGAATAGATAGACTACAAAATGAGTCGCTACATAATAAAAAATATCTAGATACATATGTTTTAGTAATAGAATGTCTTGCATTAGTGAACGGAGGAAGTATATTATATGGTCACCTATCTTATTTGGAATCACAAGTTTAAACGACTTGAACACTTGGTAAACAAACCGAAGTTTGAAATTTGTGTGATATCTAGACTCAATATGTGTTGTGATAAGTCCTAGGAATAGAAAGTAGACCAAACCTCAATTTCTTACAATTATACCATCTCAGATATTTAAAGAGAAATGTCACAACTTAATTAGGAGGTATAAACTAAAACTCACTTAGAATATAAAAATAAACCTCGAATCATGCTTTTGTCCCGCTATATTAATATAGCCAACACCGATACAACGATACAGCTGCTGGGGCTACAACACAAACTAGCCCAAACAAAAAAAGAAACAAAGAGAAAACAATGCCAACAATGCCAGATCGACTAAACGATGATGGCTCGCCACCGATGCGCCCTCCGACTCAGACCCACCACACTCCTGAACCTTTGAAGCGTCGCGTATCAAGCAACACTTTCAAGAAGGACTGCGACGATGGCGACGCTGCTGCTCGGAGTTGTCCTAGGGTTTCCCCCATACGCAGAGGTGAGAGGGAAAGGGGTACACCCAACGCCTTTAAGAGGGGAACGCGATACCCGTAGGCGTCATCTCGTTGGTGTCGGCAGACCGACAGGGATTTCTCCCGACCTCAAAACTCCTCTATCCCAAACGCTCCATAGGCTTCCACCCTCCACTCCGCCAACCAACTAGCGCCACCACAATTTTGAGGCTACCATCAGTCTCACTATGAACACCGACACAAGGCCTAGAAGACGAAGAATGGGTAGCGGGTCAGGACTCAGGGGAGGCAGCACCACCGCCGCGCAGGAGAAAATAGCCTCCACCTCTTTCACGGTAACCGACCGGACGCGACAACAAGGACATATCAGGCCTGGCGAAAGCCCCTGCCGCCACGCTGTAGTACACGCACAGCAGCCTAACCACCTCCCAACGACCGCCACCAGCCCCGCCCAATCTAGATGGGGCCCAAACGACAGACAATAATTATTGAGTCTATTTTATTCCAAAGCAAATAGGCGTTTTCAGTCACTCGTACGAACAGTGACCAAGCCGATCGAGCTGGGCTGATCAGTTGTTTGACGCCGCAGCTGCAGCGGCAGCCATCTTTGCCTGCTTCATCTTGTCGAACTCAACCACCCTGTCCACGTCCGGCAGGGCTGCCTTCGCAACATCGATCTCGGTGAAGCGCGCCGCCCACGCGGCGAGGAGCGGGGTCTTGTCACCGCCCAAGAATTTCTCACCGGACATCACCTCCGTCGCCTTCAGCCACGAGAGCTGGCACCCCAGCGCCGTCCACCAGCCCGACGCTGGTCCCGCCGAAGAATCCCTCCCCGTCGGAGCACTTGGCGAGGGCCCCCTCCATGGTCTCCAGGGCCACGAACAGCGCCTTCTTCCCTTCCGATTTCTCCTCCTCTGTCTTGCCCCTGAGCAGCATCGTGGCCCACGACGCCAACACCTGCGCACCGCCCGCACATCACAAATGGCGCCGTGTAGCAGGGACTAGTGACAGAAATGAAAGAACTGAAGGGCATACCTTGTCGTCCGCGTAGGCGGCCCAGAAGCGAGCCGTGGCTCGTTCGTACGGGTCGGCAGGGAGGATGGCCGGGCCGGCGAACGCCTGGTCGAGGTACTCCACGATGAGGCTGGACTCGCAGACCGGGAGACCGTTGTGGATGAGCACGGGGATCTTCTTGTGCACCGGGTTGGATCTCAGCAGGAGCTCGCTCTTGCTGGCGAGGTCCTCCTCGGCGTACTCGTAGCTCAGGCCCTTGAGGGCGAGCGCGAGCTTCACCCTGGTGACGAACGCGCTTGGCCATGTGCCGAGCAGCTTCAGGTCGTCTCCACCGGCCATGGTGCAAGATCGAGAAGGCTGAGATCGTTTCTTTCAGATTGTCTTGCGTTTGGGTGCTTGTGGAGTTTTTTTTTTTTTTTTTGAGGGATGGGTCCTTGTGGAGTTTTTTTTTTCTTGAGGGATGGGCTTGTGGAGTTGATCTCACGGTAGGAGGAATTATGTAGCGAAAACTTGTTTTTACAGTTGCGTGTATGTGCCGGTGTCCTCTACACCACTCATTCTCGCTAGGGATCCACCCATGCCAATTCTCTCTCTCCTCCAATGGAAGCGCTGATTGGATATCGACCTCCTCTATCGGTCTCAACCCCATACAAATGCAGCGTAATGGATGTTGACAGAGCAACAACAATAGTATAGCCAACTTCTAACTATAAGGTAGTGCCATATCATCTATAGTTAAAAAAATAGTCAATATGTACAATAACAACCTATAAAAATATATTACTTTATCAATAATTGGTCCACCATTCACTCTCACAAAGTGTCTAGAAACACGTGCTAGAGCTGACTCTTGCATGAGAGCTCACTCTCCTTCTCTCTCCTCTTCTCTCTCTTCCAACTCAGCATAAATATATTATTTAATGTCTTATAGTCAGCTGGTGTCATCTTATTGTACTTGCTCTAAAACAGATGTACTCCCTCGGTCCAAAAATTAGTTATTTAAATTTGTCTAAATTCGTATGTATGTACTAAAATGATTAACCCACTTTTTAGCGGAATTTGAGACTGGATGATGAAGTAGATTTATGCGATTTGATGACCTCCAAATATTTAAGAGAAATGCCTATAATTACCTTGCTTGTGGTTATATATTATTTATAGGGGTGGGTTCCGAAGGACCTAGAAGCTGCTTTGTATTCTGGCGGTGGGATTACATTTTGTGAAAAGCCTGAAAAGAAATAAAATGACAACAAGGGCCTACACTTTTAAACAAAGTGACCCTGAAACAAATCTAAGAAATGTAATTGAGTCCTCCAATGCACCGACAAATAAAACGCAACCGTTTGATCCAACTTTGTTGTCTCCTTGGACGACCAATTGGGGTGGCGCCGTAGTGGGATGCCCAGATCCTCTATAATGGCTCAGAAGGGTCGCCTTTCGGCCCGAAGAAGCAAACGCAGAACAGTTGATACCGCCACATGACATGGTTAACTCTATATATATCCTAGTTTGATTAATTGAATATTATATGATGAGAAGATATGTATACACCGGCAACCCACCAAATTGTCCAAGATATTTTGTGTTAAAAATGTAAGTTGTCCAAGATATGCAAACTAGTCCTACAAGTTGCAAAATAGGGTCAAATGGTCATAAAACTTGCGATGTCCTGCAAAATTGATTCAAATGATCCAATAAAAATTTATAAGCGCCATGGTAGGGACACTCAAATCGGCGATCTAAAGCGGCAACTCGCGAGTAGCGATGGCCAGTACAACACACATGTGGATGATGAGCTAACTCTAACACCAACAAAAAAATCTCACGATTTAGCAAGCGTTAACCGGAAACGGATGAGTCCAATAGAAGGATCAAGCTAGAATTCGAACTGGGTAGAAGATTGGCCAGGTACTAGCTGCTGATTTGACGACATACTACATACGTAAAGGATTCGCTGATAGATGTTACCAGGGACGAAAGAAATCAAATAAAGTTTACAAACTCCCATTATGTTTGTTCTGAGTTAGAAAACACTATGAGACCCATAAAAGAACAATTGTGATATATAATTCCTAAAAACATAGTTGACGAAAATGAAGACATCCACCCCACAAAAAAATCATGTTACATTTCAAAACTGATGGCTAAAATTAACATAGTTGATAGCCAAAGCATTAGGCACAGCTGTTGAAACATCACATACATGGATGGACTCCGGTCATCACAACAAGAAGATCCTAAATGATGACATTTTTTATGTATGTAACATTTTTTAGTAATGCAATATTACTTTGCAACATGTTTTCGCTGTATCTATAACAACTTTCAAAGTGTAGTCATGTTTTGAATAATAAATGTAGCAAAAAAAACTGCATGCAACAAATCACTATCTGTTTGCAACAAAATGTCCATAAAGTATTGACGTTTGCAACACAATATAATATATGCAATATCTGTGCCCAACTCATCCAACATTATAGAAACAGAATTGCAACATTGGAGAAATCTCTATAGTATGGGTTGCAATTTTCAAGATAACGTCTTGCCAGCTTCATCTACTCTTGCTCATGTAACCATAAGAGAGGGCATCATGAATACGAGAAACAATATTAGATATAACACAAGGACACTGAAATGATCCAACAAAAATATTGCAACCTTGGTAAGTTTGTTGCTCTAAAACATAGTAGGACACGACATCGCCAGAGTAGCTGCCCGCTGGTTGGCATAACACAGTAGACACGAGCAACGTCCCTCAGCAAAACGAAGAGCCAGATGATATTATACCATCTTCTCTACGTCTCAGACTCTGCTAAGTGGGGAAGGAAAAATCTTCAATAAATTTTTCAGAATTGAAGAATAAGGGAATTTACAAGGACAGCCCAAAGTAAATAATGATCATTGAAGTTGTAACCATGGAATAGGATCCTAATCAAAATACATGAATAAAAGGCCAGTGATCGAAACTAGCCTCAGAGGAACCTTCACATTTGATCTAACCAGGAAAATTAGCCTCCTCCAGACAATGGATACCCTTAACAAAAGGCACTATTTATATCATAATCTACACGCAGTACAGCTTAGTGGTAGTGTGATCTGATCACAGCACCGCAAGAGTGATAATAAAAAAAAAAAACCAGCGCAGTACTTTGATCAGGTTCCAATTATTACTTTAGCCTGTGAATTTTGAAGAGCAAAAGGGTAAATCATGAAGGCTTAGCACACAAAAGGCACAACTGAACAACACGGATAAGTGCCTCATAAATTGAGACAAATTTGGACTTGCTCTGAATAGAGGTCAAATTTCAAACACATGCAACACAAAACATATCAGATCCATACTCATGATATAGCAACAATAGTTTAGACGGTACAATCCAAGTAAGAAGTCTTTAAATTCTAGCTTCATGGGATTCCTGATGGCAAAATCCAGACCTAGTTGGTGGCAGCTCTCTTCCTGGGGGCAGCCTCAGTCCCTGAATTATGAGTAAACAGAACAAAACTTGGATCAGAATTTGTCTGGATTTAAAAAAAATAATGTGCAACCTTTGATGTGAATGCCAGGTACCTTCTCTGAAGTTGCTCTTGAACCTGCGAGCCACGTGGCGCATGTACCTCATCCTTCCAGTTCCGGTGGTTTTGCGCCTGATGGCCTTCACACTCCAGTTGTCTGAAATAATGGATCATCATGTTAACACAAAGCTTACCCAAAACCATACAAGATAGCACAAGTAAAAAAGCAAACAACTAATAAAGTTGAAACATGGATCAGTAACCCACACACCAGAGCAAGGTGCTATCTAAATAGCATAACGAGCACATTGATGTTACAATACTTCAAACACACAGACAAACACTATGAACTCAACTTTTTTCCTTTATGGGAGTGCAGGAGCGATATTAATTAACAGCAAGATGGAGGAACCAAGAGTGTGATCATCAAGTGACCATTGGATACTGGATAAAATAACAACTAATACTCCCTCCGGCCCATATTAATTGACTTGGATTTGTGAAAATTTGGATGAACCTATATACTAAATAGTGTCTAGATTCATTCAAATCTAGACAAATTTGAGTCAATTAATATGGGTCGGAGGGAGTAGAAGATGGAGAATTCATCAGATATAAAACTACGAATCACGGAAGTGAAACTTCTGTCATATTGTTGCAGTTTATCCATCATCACTTGAAACAAATGGAATCAGCTGAAGGTATTGGGAATTAAAAAGGAGAGAATCCTTAGAGCTAAATGGAAATTTAATGAAAACAATAAATGGAAGATAATTGTATTAAAAGGCAAATGAAAACTATGAAACGCAGGAGTTTAACTAATGTCATATTGTTGCAGTTTATCCATGATCACATGAACCACAAGCAGGATCAGGGTTATCCAGCATAGGGACAATTCAAATAGTAATAATTAGAGTAAACTTCATCATGCTGTGCAATCTATAAACTCTTACATGTCCTGCCAAAGCACACTCAAACAAAACAAAAAACATGGATGATAGAATATCAAGCCAGTCGGTAATATAATTTGAGTAAAACTTTAGGATGCTGTGCAATCTATAAATCTAAACTCTTACATGTCCTCCCAATACACCCTCAAACAAAACAAAAAACATGGATGATGATATAATACCAAGCCAATGGGTAATATACTTTCTCACCAAAAGTGTACTATTCTTCTTTCAGTAAATGAAACATAAAATGCACAACCATAAAGTGTGTTGAGGTAACATAAAATGCACAACCAAAAAGTGTGTCTGAGGTATCATCAGAGACTTAAATACTAAGAATCAGAGGAGCATAGCTCCATCATATTGTTGCAGTTTATTCCTCATCACATGACCCTCACAGATATAAGAATGCATGAATAACAGATAATCGATCTATAGATGGAGATATAGAAATGCATAAAACATACTACTCCCTCCGGTTCAAATTAATTGACTTGGATTTGTCTAGATTCGGATGTATCTAGACTTGTTTTAATACTAGATAAATCCAAATCTAGACAAATCCAAGTCAATTAATTTGGTTCGGAGGGAGTAACAAGGTTTGCATAGTTTTAACTTTTACGCACAGGTAATCTTCTGTTAAATGAGGAAGGAGCAGTTCTTATGAAAAGGGAACTCCGCTTTTTAGTTAACTAAAGAAATAATGTACATCATGAATTCAGAAAACGTAGATAACTGAACAAACTGAGCACACACCGCCTACACAGTTCACCCACTAGCACCTAAAGAATATAACTGTCTGTTTATGAACAGAAAACAGGCATGTAAAGTGAGGATTGAAACCAAGAAATATTTGCTCAGAATATGAAATATCTTCTCATCAATGCCAAGGCATCTCCGAAGTCTGACATGCGTTGTAGAATTCGTGATTCATCATAGCATTTTCTACAATTGTGGGCACAAAATCGACGAATGGAATAAAGGGACAGTGAGATAAATTTGAAAAAACACGCATCAATGTGGTATTCATCATTCCTCTTGAGAGATCAAGCTATACCTACAACAAACTACCAAGGACATGATGGGCAGGGAAAAAAAAGAGGAACTCAGATGACCTGCTAACACCTCACTTTGAACCACCACCGCGAGACACATCGTAATACACATGACACCTACTAGTAGTATCAATCAATCTGCACTAGTAGTCTACTAATACCAATCGTAGCACTTAACGGCAATACGCGACTCGCACGGAAACATCAGGGATAAACCTAGAGATCTGTGACAGGGAAGAGAGAGAGGAGTAGCGTGCCGGTGGGAGGAGCTTACACTTGCGGATGCGGGCGGCGGGGTAGCCGCAGGAGGAGCAGGTGCTCTTCTGCAGGTGGAAGCTGCGGCGTCCGCAGCGGATGCACAGCGTGTGCGTCTTGTTCCGGCGCTTGCCGAAGCTGCCCGTACCCTTCGTCTGCGAGGAAACAACACAGAACAACAGGGGTCAGTTTCACGGATCTAGGTGAGGAGGAGGACGTGGGGATTCCGACGTGAGGCGCTCACCATTTTGCCTTCGCTCTCGTAGCCTGCGCCGCCGCCGAGGAAGTGGAGAAGAAGACCGGAACCCTAGCGATGCGAGGAGTAGCTTTATAAAGCGGAGCGGAACTGCCCAAGGTCACGCAGGCATGGCCCGTTGGACTATTGCTAACCCTGGGCCTGTTGCGTATTTTAATAGGCCTATTCTGCTAGACGCTTACGGCCCACATAAGGCGCAATCGGTGAACATCAGACAGGTCGAAATTCCACTCAAAGAAAAAAATCAGACAGGTCGAAAAATACCCAGGGTAAGGGTAGGAGGGGTGGGGGTGGGTCTGGTGGTGCCTGGTAAATTGAGGTTGAGACTAGGAATTGAACGAAAAGGGAAAAAACATAACATTCGACAAGTTATCATGGGTGCAGACCTACTACTACTTTTTTCTATTTTTGTTTTTACTTATTCACATGTTCATGCTTCGGTTGATCGAGACATAATATATGTGACTTTTCTCTAGTGCAGATCTTGAGCAAGAGACCTATGAAATCGATGTTATCTTTGGCTTTCGCCCGCCGCCGGCCGGCAGGATACATTAAAACTACAACTCTATCGTGTTTGATTAGTAGAACAGTTAACATCTATTCTTATGCCTAAACTCGTGTCACAAAAAAAGCAAATAACTCCTGAAAAATTTCACTAGCCATTCTCATCCACACCAAACAAGGGAATGAGACTAAAAATCAATTTCCCATATCTAATCCTTGTTCAAACTTCCACCGTAAACTCCCATTCCTCTTCAGGGCTCGTTTACTTCTCCGGTATTTTTATCCCCAAAAGATGTGGGGATATGTGGGGACTTGGTGTTCACCCAATACTCTTCATCAATCCCCTCAAATATTGTTTCCAAAAATACTCTACCATGATGGAGAATTTTTAATCTAGCCAAAAATACACTAGTGTGGAGGGGATTTATGTGGATATTCCGAGACTATCCCCTCCAAATCCAGCCTAGTAAATGACATATCGAGGAAATTCTGGGATACGAAATAATCCCCTCTCATCCCCTCAAATATTTTAGAAGTAAACAAGGACTCACTGAGTTTGCCAAACACGCTGCTAGTGTCACGACATTACAATTCATGAATGACTAAACAAACATCCTCTACTTCAAACTCTATTAGGGAATGTGGTGCGGCGACACGCCGCACCCATGGGGCATAAGAAGAAACGTATTCTGAAAACGAATGATAAACTAATATAACATAGATATGGTACAATATGGAACCAGTGACGACCACATAAGACATAGAAACAAAGCATTCCACTACTTGGATAATCGTAAGATATGTGCCGGTGCACGTCCAAGTGGAGTTCAAGTGCGGTATTTCAATCGGATTTCAATCAAAGATATCTAAAACCCTAGATTCCAGACATGCCATACAATAACTTACACAAAACAAATGATTGTCTTGGCTTAGGCTATGCATTTACATGGAACTTGTCACAATATGAATAACATACATAAAATCTAACACTATAACAATATATGGAATACGGCGCTGACTAATTTCTTTGATGGAATAATTGCCCGAACTTAGTTCCACACAACTCCCTTTCTTGAAGAAGTTCAAACTGGCACCACAATCATAAACCAAAAAACAAGAAAATCTGAGCCAAAGTGTAGTGAAGAAAAAGAGATAGGTCGAATCTGGGAGAAAAAACATAACAATCAATTGAGGTGGTGGTGGTGGTGGTGGTGGTGGTGGTGGTGATAATTGAGGTTGAGGATGGGAATTGAGCGAAAAGGGAAAAAGCATAACGATCGACAAGTTATCACAATCGACAATAATTGAGGTTGAGACTAGAAATTGAGTGAAACATGGAAAAACATAACGATCGACAAGTTATCACGGTACATACATACTACTACTCTCTTCTATTTTGTTTTTATTTATTCACATGTTCATATGTTCATGCTTCGGTTGATCGATACATAATATATGTGACTTTTCTCTAGTGCAGATCTTGAGCAAGAGACCTATGAAGTCCGACAGGATACATTAGACCTGCAAATCTGATCGTGTTCGATTAGTAGAATAGTTAACACCTATTCTTATGCCTAAACTCGCGTCACAAACAAGAGCAAATAACTCCTGAAAATTTTCACTAGCGATTACCAAATAAGGGAATAGGACTAAAAAACAATTTCCCATATCTAATCCTTGTTCAAACTTCCATCATAAACTCTCATTCCTATTTGGGGCTTGTTTACTTTTCCGGTATTTTTATCTCCAAAAGATGTGGGGATATGCGGGGACTTGGTATTCAACCAATACTCTTCAATCCCCTCAAATACCCTTTCAAAAATAATCTACCATAATGGAGAGTTTTTAATCTAGTCAAAAATACACTAGTGTGGAGGGGATTTGTGTGGATATTTCGGAATTATCCTCTCCAAATCTGGCCCAGCAAATGACCTATCGGGGAAATTCTAGGATACGAAATAATTCCCTCTCATCCCCTCAAATATCTTAGAAATAAACAAGGTCTCACTGAGTTTGCCAAACACGCTGCTAGTGTCACGACATTACAGTTCATGAATGACTAAACAAACATCTTCCAACCCTACTAGGGAAAGAAGAAACGTATTCTGAAAACGAATGATAAACTAATATAATGTAGATATGGTACAATATGGAACCAGTGACGACCACATAAGACATAGGAATAAAGCACTCCACTACTTGGATAATCGTAAGATATGTGCCGGTGCACGTCCAAGTGGAGTTCAACTGTGGTATTTTAATCGGATTTCAATCAAAGATATCTGAAAACCTAGATTACAGACATTCCATACAATACACAAAACAAATGATTATCTTGGCTTAGGCTATGCATTTACATGGAACTTGTCACAAGATGAATAATATACACGGGTGGAAAACAGGCATGTAGTCCCGGGCCGTAACAGGCTCTAGTCCCGGTTTTGGGTCCAGGACTGCCAAAACGGGACCAGAGGCCCGCCTCTCTAGTCCCGGCTCGCTATGTCCCGCGACAAATAACAGCCACGTGGCTGTTTCAGCGAGCGGGGGTGGAAACCCTCTAGTCCTGGGTCGTAACATCACCCGGGACTATACGGTTTCCTGCCGCGGCAGAGAATTGTATGTTTCTCTGCCGCGACAGAGATTGTGTGTTTCCTTTTTTTTTGTATGTTTCTCTGCCGCGACAGAGATTGTGTGTTTCCTTTTTTTTTGCCATTCCGTTACTTTTTCATTTTGTGTTTCACTATAATTTCAAACATATATTTCAGTACACATATTCTACGCTACTACATACACAGTACACGATGCATCTATATAATTAATCGATTCCTTGCAACCATACATATAATCAATCATATCAAAAGGAAGAAATGTTTTGAAATTACATGGTCATTGATGATATATATATATCATATCAACTTCATGGATATCACTAAGGCATATAGAGTTCCTTGTCATCCGCATAATGTTCTCCATATACATCAAGGACCTCCTTCACCAGAAATCCCGCCAACTCCTCTTGAATTGCTCGTATGCGCTGGTCTGGCTTTAGTTTCTCCCGCAAATCATAAATATAATGTGAATCTACTTTTCGCTCATTGGTCAACTCGCGGATGTACTCGCAAACGTAGTATCCACATAAATGAGTTCCCGGTGGCTTGTAGATGTCCCAACCTGATAAGGTAGAGATCCATGTGTTTACAATGCTAGTTCCTAGATCAATAGCTAGCATCCACAGTTTAAGATGTAATATCAAGAAACAAAGGTCATAGTACAACTTTATAACCAGGAATAAAATAATTCATTACATCTTACATAGCTCATTTGGCTATCTCATTACAATGCAGCAGAAATAACTATATAGCATGGAGTCCTTCATCTTCAAAGTGTCACAGGCAATCATGTTGGTTGTAGACTTGTAATCCTATTCAACACACTTCACTAACATCAAACCTGCAACATAATAAGTTACAGCCACAAGGATCAATACATATGAATTGTATTGGCAAGTGATACTATGGAAGAGTAGTGGAATCTATCATCTATATGCATTTGGCTAAGTGGAGCTTAGGCTTGGTTTGCTCAAAATAAGGTTTTCCTTATAAGTTGAAAACACTAAGTTTTTGTTTGTCAAAATCACCCAAGGCATCTACCAATAAAAATTGGTGATCCTTTAACCCTTGCTCAACCACAAGCTTCTAACTTAGAATCTAGGATGAGGAGATCCTTGATAGCTTCCATGTCTTGATGCTCAAATTGTCCATTGTTGGGGACACGGCTAAGTACTTAGATTTTACTCTCTCGAGAGGTGGTGCACTTTCCCCACAAGACTCGACATGCATCGAGACAAGATCTTTCAGAAGCCTTCCCTTAGACCAAATGGACGCGCTCCATCCTATCACCCCCTACCACCAACTGTTCATCTGGCTAAGTTATTGCAACCTATATGATCCAAGCAGAGCCCATATTGCCATGTGGTTGCACTTGAAGCTTCTCAACATTTGACATCTCAAATCTCTTTATTCCTGGGTGGCATTCCACAAGTGAGATACACAGGGTAGGCCATGAAAATGGGGCCCTGGTAACCACTCAACAAAAATCCATCCAAGCAATTACCATTCCACCCAGGTGATTCATTCACTTAGTTGTTTTATTAAGCAAAAACATAAGTCAAAAGACTTAGTAAAATTTCCATAGCATGTGTATATAAACCACCTGAAAGGATACAGATGTCGTCTAGAGGGGGGGTGAATAGGCGATTAAAACTTTTCCTAGAGTGGCTCAACAAAGGCGGAATAAAACTAGTGTTTACTTTGTTAAGCACAACCTAGAACAACTAAGGTTCACCTATGTGCACCAACAACTTATGCTAAGCAATACAAGCAACAAAGTGATAGCAAGATATATATTACTTCAAGCACGAAGGCTATCACAATGTAAAGTGCATAAGTAAAGAGCTCGGGTATAGAGATAACCGAGGCACGCGGATACATCGATATTTTACCGAGTTCCTCCCAACATGGAGTACGTCTTGTTTGGAGAGGGGGTGGTATCAAACCACCAATGCCACAAAAGGCCTCCCTTATTATCCAGTGAATCTCACCCCAACGGGATCGATCCACGCTTCCACTATCGGTGCACTTGTCGGTGGCAACCGGAACCTCTCACAAGGTTGGGGCACTTCTCCACAACTTAATTGGAGGCTCCCAACAAACGCCACAAAAGGCCTCAACAAATGCCACCAAGGCCACAATGCCTACAAGGCCACAAAACCGTCTAGGGTTCCAAGAACCCAAGAGGGACAAGCTCCAATGAGCAACTCAAACCAAATCCTCCGAGGAGAACACAAACCGATGCACCGAATGCAAATGGCAAGAACACAAGAAGTGCTCAAATCCTTCTCTCCCAAATTCCACCAAAGCTACAAAAGCTTATGGGGGAATAAGAGAGGAAGAACAATGGAGGAAATCCACAAAAGACTCCAAGATCTAGATCCCAATATGTCCCCCTCACTTAGAGGAGAGATTGATTGGTGAGATTGTAGATCTATATCTCCTTTTTCAAATCCCTCAAGAATATGCAAGAATCATAGGAGGGATTGAGAGGAAGCAAGCTCTAGAAGGTCAACAATGGAGGGGAAAACTTGCAAGAATAGTTGAGGAACCATTGGGGAAGAAGGCCCCTTATATAGGTCCCTCCAAAATCCAACCGTTGCAGCCTAAAAACGCGATTCCCGGTACTACCGGACTTTCCTTGCACTGCCGGACATTTCCTGGGGTTCCTGGGGCTCCAAACGCATTTTTCTCTACGCTCCCCGGTACCAAAATGCGGTACTACCGGACCTCGGTACTGCCGGATCCTGGTCCGGTACTACCGGTCATCACAGAACGAAAACAGACATAACTTTTGCACCCGGACTCCGATTTCGATGACCTTGGGCTCGTTTCGAAGAGGACAACATCCTCTACAAGATTATGCAAAGAAACATCATAGTCCAGCAAGGTAGGATAGATCCAAATGACGAAGTAAAAAACCTTCTACCGTGCTAGATACTAAAATGCGGTACTACCGCTTTTTGGTACCTAGCCCGGCAGTGGCTTTTGGAAACTTGTCAAAAACCTTCTGTCGTGCTAGGTACTAAAATGCGGTACTACCGCATTTTGGTACCTAGGAGGGAAGTGGCATTTGGCAACTTGCGAAAACCTACGACCGCGTTAGGTACTAAAATGCGGTACTACCTCATTTTGGTACCTAGGAAAATTCAAACCTCTATAACTTTTGATTGGTAAGTCCGATCGACGCGATTCCAATTGCGTTGGAAAAAGGACAGCATGAGCTACCCTATGAAAGGTGAAAATATTGGTTATCACCAAGTGAGAATGTATCATGTATAATAATGTGAGATACCTCACTTGGCGAGAAACCGAAAAGCCGCCAAGATCAAAATCGCAACAAGATACAAACGGAAGATCCGATTTTGATGAACAAGAGCTTGTTATGGAGATTACCACAAGCTCTATATCCTCACATGGATAAGACAAAATAACAACCAAATATGATGATGCAAATATGCAAAGGTTTGAGCTCTCTCTGAACGATGTGACCGAGTTACTCATTCGAGAGCCCCTCTTGATAGTACGGTTATCTATCCTAAACCCGGTCTCCTACTAACAATATGAGACCGGCAATAGGGAAAACCTATCAAGATTATACCTTTGCCTTGAGCATTCCACTTGAGCTCGATGTAGACGATCTTGTCCTTCTCAAGATGGAACGCCTTTCTTGATTCTTCATCATCGATCCATGATCACCGAGGATGGCAATCATCAAACATGAGATCTTCTATAGATGACGCATTTTGATCTTGCACAACATATCTTCTTCTCATTTCATCGACCTTGAAGCCGACACAAGCTCCAAGCGATGCTAATGGACAATTCCTACAAGTATAACTTAATACACACATTAGTCCATAAAGATTGTCATTAATTACCAAAACCACACATGGGGGCCCAAAATGTTCTTTCAATCTCCCCCATTTTGGTAATTGATGACAATCCCTTTAAGAGGGTTTATATAAGGAATATTAATGAATAAGATGGTAATACCAATATCAAATACTACAAAAGTATGTGATATTGGTACCACCACCATATATAGAGCAAACTCCCCCACAATCTATGCATGTGTGATGAACTTGAATTTCATTGCATATATTGCCAATCATTATCATTGGTGGAGTTTCCTCTATATATAACACATGCTAAGCAACAATAAAGATGCAAGAGCATGAAAGGCAAATGCTTAAGAACAAACTCAATGCATCAACCAACTTCCCTTAAACCCTCTAAAACTTCTCCCCCATTGGCATCGATTGCCGAAATGGGTGGCAAGTTCTAGAAGGCGAATATAGTAATAATTCCTCCAAAGGTGTGCCTTCGCACATATCTAATGATGAATTCTTGGGAGGGAGTAGGACTATATCGAGGACCCGAAGATTGCCAAAATAAAGCCAAATGATGCAAGCAATTACAAGGTCCGATAACCAATTGAAAACAACAAATGAGTCCAAATGGAAACAACAAGATGTTATGATATGAGCAAAAGAGTGTTTGAAATAGAAAATAGAGAAGCTCCCCAAGATATGTGCATGATTTAAAATAAATGTATTGGACTACATAATGCACACATATGGAATCCGTGCTCCCCCATAAGTATTTAAAACACAACAAATGAAAGATCAAATAAATGCTTAAATAAAATAGAGAAGCTCCCCAAGATTTGTGCATACTTTAAAATTGGTGTATTTCAATACAAATATGGAATCCTCACTCCTCCATAACATTTAAGGCGCAATAAATGAGAAAGAAGACAAATGAGCATTATTAAGTGAATTAGATGAGCTCCCCAAAGATAATGCACCAGTTATGATAATTGCATTTGGGATCAAGGTGCGTAATCATGGAATCCTCACTCATCCAAATTCATTTAACAATACAAGGCATGAGAGAATAAATATGAGTGCACGAAGATGTAAACTAGAGGAACAAGCACTCATAGGCAAATAAATTTGGAAGCCACCAAAGAATCAAAAAGGAATAAAAGGTGGTATCCAAGGAATAAGATTCAACTAAAATTATCTTCTCATATGTGTATATGTTTCTAAGTGGATAGCATCACAAAGACATATTCCCATAAAGAAACAACAACACACAAGGAAGATATACAATAAATCACATAAAAGGCAAAAATGAAGTCTTAACATATACCAATAAGATTTTTGCTTCAAAGCACGGCCAAAGGCTCAAATATATCTTATTGTACATTAATGAGCTTCAAATACCAACACACTACATACATTACAACTATCACCAAGGGAAAAAGGAGAAAGTTGGAATATATGGAGAAAAGCAACAAGTATCACAAGGAATAAACAACTAGCAAAATCTCACTATTGCACATGAGAGAAGTTGAGGAAAATATAGGCAATAAAATTGCTAGATTGACATATTTGGGATTGATGGATCATATGCATGATTTTGTATAGTCCCAATTATATGCACTCATCTCAACTTCTACACATTTATAATAGAGAGTTATCTTAATACCATGGCTAGAGATACAACAATAAATATAATAATTCATGCTTAGAAGGCAACCGATACACGGTTGGAAGCAAGATAAATATGCATGAGCAAGAGATACTTGTTACCGAGATATAAATGGTAGGATGTAGAGGATATGAATTCATTGATCATCCTATAGCCTGCCTCAAATTTTCATGTATGCACCACTTCTTCAAAATTGAGAGACAAGCATCCAATATATCTCCAATGCACCTAAAACACAATTAAGTATAAAATGGTCCCCAAACTTATTGGGTCCAAAGTAGTTAGAGAAACTACAATACATAGGAGAGACTCCACATAATTATGTGCATATTGATATGAAATTGAATTTCATGCACAACTTAGCCGATGGGATTTGGTGGAGTTTCCCCTATATATTGGATCAAAGAAAGCAAGCATGCCATAATATAGATATGTAGTAATTATGCATGCACAAGCCTTTCAAGGACCAAAAATGAGATACAATTTGAACAAAAATACCAAGTAAACCGAGATGGCACCCACAAGAGTGTGACAAGACAAGTGGTGTCCAAATTGTATCAAAGAACCAATTCAACACATGAAAGATCAAAAGTTCAAACAATGAACTAGGAAAAAGCCAAAGAGCAAAAGATAGATAAAAATACAACTGCTCAAGGATTTATCTCGTTCTAAAATGGTCAAAATGTGAAACAAGGAATGAGATAAAACCAACTCCCAAGAAGAGCAAGGTTCCAACAAGAAACCACACTCCCCAAACTTATGATGGCACAAAATACCAAAACGAAAAGATTGAGCTTCCAAGCACATAAAACATGATATGGAACAAAACAAAAAGCATAAAAGGATTGTTCTAGATAATATAGGAGAGCTCACTCATAAGTAGTACATTATATAGACTTTTCTTTTGAATGCAAAATGCACACAAATGAGATCATCACTACTACCTACATTAAATAAAACACTAGAGGATACCAATAAAATAAGAAGATCCAAAGGTAGCAAGGAATACATGGGAGCATACAAAACATTTACTTGGCCAAAGATAGGACAATATTAAGCAAAGGCCAAAGTGAATATGATCAATAAAGTCTACCATAAATTTGGTACTAATTATCCAAGGACAAGAAATATTGGGAATAATTTTCCCAAGGTAGATTGCATGGATATCTAAGATCATAGTCACAACAAGAAGCATATAACTAAATATAAGAATTTAAGCATGATACTTCAAACAAGATTCTTGGTATCTTCCAATAGTCACACAATCATTAGTGATTAGAGTAACTTGAAGCAAATGGTTTCCATGAGGATATATATATCTAAATATGAGGAAACACATACCAAGAAACATTCTCATATACAAGATCCAAAATAAGATCAATAAAGGCATTCAAGCAAATTGGAACTTGTATGAGCAAATGTGTCACATAGGAGCTAGATAATAATAAATATCAATTCTAAGTGACACAACCTCGAATATTCACATTTTCTAGGATTTGTAATATGCACTAAGCATATGACTCCCCCATAACGTGATACTACCATAAAACCAACACGAGGCAAAATGATACATATAGAGATAATTAATGGACATTATAAAACTTAAATTTCTCATGAGAATTGTACCACATAGAGACTAGAAAATAATCCAATATAAATACTAGGTGGTATTCCCCATGTACACACAATTTTAGGATTGTGGAATGCCCAAGCATAACACTCCCCCAAAATGGGATAATCCATTAATCTCTCACAAGAGCCAAATAAGATATCAAATATAATCAAGAAAGGCTCAAACCCAAGAAACACACATACATGTTGTGCCACCTAATCATACACAAATATGATTGATACCTCAAGATAATTAAGTGTAAAGCACAACATGTACAAGAGTATGGAAGATACAAAACCAACACATGCACAAGGGGGCGAGTAACTTTCAATGTAAAGAGTTTAGCATATATTACCGCAAGGAGGAACATTGGACATATAATATAATCATGATACTACAAATGGCTTGGATTGACAATAATAATTGATGAAGATCCCTCAATTCTTCATAATGTAACCAAGTCTCCAATGCCCTCCAACACACACCTATTGATCAAGTTTTGGCTTGTTGGTCCCCAAACAAGTTGGGTCCTAAGAGGTTAGTCACAATAGGTTTGGCAACCCAAATGGTTCTTTTCTTGACACCACATTGAGCACCAACAAATTTGGCAAACACATTGCCAACCTCATCCTTACAAACAGAATAAGAATCATCAATCAAGATAGGATGGGATGAGGAGTTACCAATAGTGCATGCGGAAGAAATGTGCCCCTTCTCACGGCATATGTAGCAAGTTCTACTCTTGCTATCTTTCTTCTTAGGTGAAACCACAACTCGATGAAGGGATCGAGTAGTGCTCTTAGGAAGAGGCCCATTAATGACTTGAGGTGGAACTTGAGGCCGCTTCCCTTGATGCTTCACACTAAGAGGCTTTTTCTTCAATGGGCAAGATCTAACATGGTGCCCTTCTTCCTTGCACTTGAAGCAAACAATGTTGGCCGAATTCTTGACTTGATCTTGGCCATTCTTCTTGTTATCCTTGTGCTTCAAATTGATAGTGGACTTGTTCTTGACATTGGAGTTGAATCCAAGCCCACTCTTGTCATTGGGGGATTTTTGCACACTCAAGATTTTGTTGAGTGCGACCTTCCCTTGATGACCCTTTTTCAAGTCATTCTTCAAAGAAGTGACTTGAGCCTTGAGCTCTTTGATTTCCTCTACATGGTAAAGTACTAGAGGAAGTAAATGCTACATTGTTAGAGCAACAAGGCACGAAATGTAATTCATCACGAGATATAGTATGGTTGTGAGAGGGTGAATTACAAGGACTAGCACATGGCAATATAACATTTGAAGTAGACATAGTGCTAATGTCCACATGAGGCCCACTAGATGTTACATTTGACATGATGGCCTCATGAGCCAACTTTAGCCTACCATGGGAGACTAGGAGATCCTCATGCGAGCTTGAGATCTTAACATGGCTTTCTTCTAATTTCCCGTAGTTGCTAGTTAGCAAAGCAAGTTGAGCCTTTAGCTCAACATTCTCCTTTACAATAGATGCTTCAAAAGAAATAGAGTTAGTAGCACAAGCATCATCATTATTATCAAGAGGTGAGGGCAACTTGGCAAGATATTTTGAATATGAGGCTTTAATTTGCTCATGTGACTCGGTGAGTTTGATGATCTCAACCTTTATGACCCTAGAGCCATTTTTGAGGTGCTCAAAATCCTCAAGGAGTTTAGCATAAGCAACTTGAGTCTCATCATTTTTACTTTTGAGATCATTTGCCACCTCAATTTGTGTTTCTAACTTATCAATATGTTCTTTGCTCTTAATAGCAAAGTCCAAGACTTCAACAAAGTTAGAGCAAGCAATATCATTTTTAACAAGGGCACGATACACAATCTCATCCTTTTCATATAAATCATCAATATCAAGCTCTTCTTCCACATTATCCACATCCTCCTCATCACAAGAGGTAATGGGTTCCAAAGTAGGAGTTACCTTAGAATCCCTAGCCATAAGGCATAGGTGGGTACCGGAAGAAGGTGAAGATGAGATTGCATATGTGGCTTCATTCAAAACCATGTCTTGGCCCATAGAATCTTCGGTTTCCTCTACATGGTTAGCAACACAAGCACTAGAGGAAATGGAAGCATTTTTATCATGGCAACAAGACAACACAAGCATATCATCATGAGATTTATTCAAGTCATTTCTACTTGATATGCAAGGACTATTAACACAAGCATGTAAGGAGTTTGTAGTGCTAGAAGTGTTAAAGTCCAAAGATATATCATTGCAACTAGATAGAGATGAGGGATTACAAATAGTAAGCACACTATCCAAATTGCAATTTATATCACCACTCACCATATCATTACCTTGTGAAAAGTCACATGTTGGTGAAGTGGTAGAGGATGAGAACCCATCTCGACCGAAAGTGGAAGCAACACAATCATACTCAATAATGTTGGACACAACATATTTATCTTGAAGTTTTGTCCATAACTCATGAGCGCTCCAAAAAGGAATGATTGAGGAGGTAACTACATAGCTCAAATCATTAACAAGCACATTAGAAGCTTGAGCATCGAGATATAAGTTTTTCTCATCCTCACAAGATAGATTTTTGAAATCCATAGGAGGAGAAAAACCTATATCTACAATACGCTCCAAATTTGGGTCCATGTCCCAAAAATGAATGAGCATGCGATTTTTCCATATATCATAATTTGTGCCATCGAATGTGAACATGTCATTGTGAACTAATCCTCTAGCCGACATCTTTACTCTCAAGGCGGTGAAGCCTAAAATGAGAGACCGGGCTCTGATACCAATTGAAAGGATACAGATGTCGCCTAGAGGGGGGGGGGAATAGGCGATTAAAACTTTTCCTAGAGTGGCTCAACAAAGGTGGAATAAAACTAGTGTTTACTTTGTTAAGCACAACCTAGAACAACTAAGGTTCACCTATGTGCACCAACAACTTATGCTAAGCAATACAAGCAACAAAGTGATAGCAAGATATATATTACTTCAAGCACGAAGGCTATCACAATGTAAAGTGCATAAGTAAAGAGCTCGGGTATAGAGATAACCGAGGCACGCGGGGACACCGATATTTTACCGAGTTCCTCCCAACATGGAGTACATCTCGTTTGGAGAGCGGGTGGTATCAAACCACCAACACCACAAAAGGCCTCCCTTATTATCCGGTGAATCTCACCCCAACGGGATCGATCCACGCTTCCACTATCGGTGCACTTGTCGGTGGCAACTGGAACCTCTCACAAGGTTGGGGCACTTCTCCACAACTTAATTGGAGGCTCCCAACAAACGCCACAAAAGGCCTCAACAAATGCCACCAAGGCCACAAAACCGTCTAGGGTTCCAAGACCCAAGAGGGACAAGCTCCAATGAGAAACTCAAACCAAATCCTCTGAGGAGAACACAAACCGATGCACCGAATGCAAATGGTAAGAACACAAGAAGTGCTCAAATCCTTCTCTCCAAAATTCCACCAAAGCTACAAAAGCTTATGGGGGAATAAGAGAGGAAGAACAATGGAGGAAATCCACAAAAGACTTCAAGATCTAGATCCCAATATGTTCCCCTCACTTAGAGGAGAGATTGATTGGTGGGATTGTAGATCTAGATCTCCTCTTTCAAATCCCTCAAGAATATGCAAGAATCATAGGAGGGATTGAGAGGAAGCAAGCTCAAGAAGGTAACAATGGAGGGGAAAACTTGCAAGAATAGTTGAGGAACCATTGGGGAAGAAGGCCCCTTATATAGGTCCCTCCAAAATCCAACCGTTGCAGCCCAAAAACGCGATTCCCGGTACTACCGGACTTTTTCCCGGTACTACCGGACTTTCCCGGCACTACCAGACATTTCCTGGGGTTCCTGGGGCTCCAAACGCATTTTTCTCTGCGCTCCCCGGTACCAAAATGCAGTACTACCAGACCTCGGTACTGCCGGATCCTGGTCCGGTACTACCGGTCATCACAGAACGAAAACAACCATAATTTTTTGCATCCGGACTCCAATTTCGATGATCTTGGGCTCGTTTCGAAGAGGACAACAACCTATACAAGATCATGCAAAGAAACATCATATTCCAGAAAGGGAGGATAGATCAAAATGACGAAGTAAAAAACCTTCTGCCGCGCTAGGTACTAAAATGCGGTACTACCGCTTTTTGGTACCTAGCCCGGCAGTGGCTTTTGGAAACTTGTCAAAAACCTTCTGCCGTGCTAGGTACTAAAATTAGGTAGGCTACCGCATTTTGGTACCTAGGAGGGCAGTGGCATTTGGCAACTTGCCAAAACCTACTGCCGCGCTACCGCATTTTAGTACCTAGGAAAATTCAAACCTCTATAACTTTTGATTGGTAACTCCGATCGACGCGATTCCAATTGCGTTGGAAAAAGGACGACATGAGCTACCCTATGAAAGGTGAAAATATTGGTTATCACCAAGTCAGAATGTATCATGTATAATAATGTGAGATACCTCACTTGGTGAGAAACCGAAAAGCCGCCAAGATCAAAATCGCAACAGGATACAAACGGAAGATCCGATTTTGATGAACAAGAGCTTGTTATGGAGATTACCACAAGCTCTATAACCTCACATGGATAAGACCAAATAACAACCAAATATGATGATGCAAATATGCAAAGGTTTGAGCTCTCTCCGAACGATGTGACCGAGTTACTCATTCGAGAGCCCCTCTTGATAGTACGGTTATCTATCCTAAACCCAGTCTCCTACTAACAATATGAGGACGACAAAAGGGAAAAGCTATCAAGATTATACCTTTGCCTTGAGCATTCCACTTGAGCTCGATGTAGACGATCTTGCCCTTCTCAAGATGGAACGCCTTTCTTGATTCTTCATCATCGATCCATGATCACCGAGGATGGCAAGCATCAAACATGAGATCTTCTATAGATGGCGCATTTTGATCTTGCACAACATATCTTCTTCTCATTTCATCGACCTTGAAGCCGACACAAGCTCCAAGCGATGCCAATGGACAATTCCTACAAGTATAACTTAATACACACATTAGTCCATAAAGATTGTCATTAATTACCAAAACCACACATGGGGCCCAAAATGTTCTTTTAATAACTTCTAAATAATTTCCTTGTGATTTATTATTTATTTAGTTTAGGCAATTTGTCTTTATTTAAATAAAATTGGATATTGTTCAATCCTTATGATTTTATTTAAATAATCTTTTACTCCTTTTTATTATTCAATAACTTTCATTTGTTGATGGATTTGGCCAAGATTTAATTTGGCTTTTAATATTCCTTATTTCTTTATTTCTTTCTTTATCTTATAAAATCCATATCTTTTTATTTAAAGATCCAATCTTTGTGATTCCAATTTTTAGAATCTTATTTAATATTTGTTTATCTCTTTAAATCCTTTTAGGATTAATTTGCTCACAATTTGGTATGAATTTTAGATAGAGCTTTATTAGCTTTGAAATTTATTTTCCTTTTATCTTAATAAATTCATAAGTTTTTATTCATGGCTCCAAATTAAGTGAAACCAATTTCTTTGGTTTTATAACATTTTTATTTACCATTCTTGATCATTTAAAAATGTTTTTGATGAATTTTTATATGGATCAAATCCATAGTCTTAGAGAGATCTTGGAAATGATTTTCTTCCATTAGGGTTTTAGGGTTTTGGCTTGTTTTTTTCCAAGTGTTTGAATTTCAAGATACATTAATTGCTGAATGCATTTCACTTGATTGAAATTTTGTTGGATTCCCTTTGTATTCAAATTTTGTTCAAGAAGGGTTTTGATGTTTCCATTTAGAATCAAAAAGTTTCTTCTCACCCTAAATTTCAACAATTAATTCTTTTGTTTATTTATTTTTCACATTTCAAAATTTGGAAAATTTTGGGATGTGACAGGCTACCACCCTTAAAATAAATCTCGTCCCGAGATTTGGGAAGTCTAGAGGTTACAAGTTGGCTTCAAGGCAACTAGGGTACTACCACCCTTAAAAAGGTTTTCAACTAGATTACATCTTGGCTTACTTGGGATCTTGATGTAGCTTTTCTAGATAGTTGTTTGCATAATAGCCTAGCACTTTGCATTTGAAACACATCAATTGGCTAATATCCTTCTTCTTCTTTGGTATCATTGCCTCTTGTTTGTTTCCTTGGTTCTTCTTCTTTTCTAGAAAATCATTGGCATAGTGTCCCATCTCTTTGCAATTGAAACATTGCACTTGGCTTTTGTCCTTCTTGCTGGGGTTGGGACATTTCTTCTTTTTGGGTCTCTCCAAAGATAGGAGTTCTTGTAGTTCATGTTCTTCATATCTCACCTCAAAGGTAGGAAATCTTTCTCTCTTTTTGGGGCAGTTACTAGAGATGTGACCTTCTTCTCCACATGAGTAGCAACACTTTGTGGTCACTTTGGTTATGACCTTATGAGGCATGGTTCTGACTTTGCCTTCATCCTTCTTGGTAGGAGTTGTTCCTTCATGGAGTTTTCCAAACATTTGATGCATTCTATCTTGTTTCATTTGTTGAACTATAGGATAGATGGGGCACTGGATAGGGACATGATCATTTCCTTCACATAGGAAACAAGTCACTTGAGATGTGGGGCATTGTTTAGTTGGATGTTTCTCTTCACAATTAGGGCATTGGTCCACATGCTTTTTGTAAGTGTGTTCTATGTCTCCACAAATATTGCAAGCTTGAGTTTCTCCTATAATATCATCCTTGATATCATTGTTGTCACAATATCCTTGGGAAAGGTTGCTTCTCATATTGATCATTTGATTTGTCATCATTTGCAACAATTGAGATTGGATTTCCAAAAACTTTTGTATGGTTGGGTCTAACTCATTGTTGTTGGCTAAAAACTGAGTTCTCACTTGATTCAACTGGGCTTGGGTTGCTAGAAGTTGTTCTCTCATGAGCATCTCTTGGTTGTTGTTGCTGTCACCATTCTTGATGTTGGAGTTTCTTGGAGAAGTCATCTGTTTGGGTTGGATTGGAATTAGAATAGGCAAAAGATTTCTAGAGAAGAATTCTAATCACACACAACAATTCACACAAGCAATATGCAAGTAATCACAAACAAACATTCCAATCAAACAACTAGGTTCAAGCACATTTTTTGCAACAAAATATTTTTGCTACACCACATAAGTTGGTGTGATCAATATATGATCTAAACTAAACACTAGTATGGTGGTCCAACTATATGGTTCACTTGAGATCATTCCATTCTTCTTAGTTGTTTTCTTCATGAACAAGATCACGTTATTCTTGGAAAAATTCTTGCATCTTGGTCACAAACTTCAAATGTGATGATGGTTCCTTCTAGGTTGTGTTTCCTTAGTCTTCAAGTCTTGAGTAACATTTCTTGTCTCACTTGTAGTCCTTAGTGATGTCTATGTTGAATTCCTTGGTGAATCCAAGGTTGAAGTCATTGGTGTTGGTGAAGTCTTTGCTCAAGTTGAAGTTTTTGTCCATCAAGTAGAAAAGGAAGAGATGTAGAATCAAAACCAAAAAGGTTGAGGAAAGATTTTACTAGATTGTTTGTAAATAAGTTTGAACAAAATACAACTCCTATTTTTCTAAGGGGTTTTGTCCAATCCTAGGGTTACAATCCTATAGGCAACACAGTGATATGATACCATCTGTAGAGGTCCCAACCTGATAAGGTAGAGATCCCTGTGTTTACAATGCTAGCCCCTGGATCAATAGCTAGCACCCACAGTTTAAGATGTAATATCAAGAAACAAAGGTCATAGTACAACTTTATAACCAGGAATAAAATAATTCATTACATCTTACATAGCTCATTTGGCTATCTCATTACAATGCAGCAGAAATAACTATATAGCATGGAGTTCTTCATCTTCAAAGTGCCATAGGCAATCATGTTGGTTGTAGACTTGTAATCCTATTCAACACACTTCACTAACATCAAACAAACCTGCAACATAATAAGTTACAGCCACAAGGGTCAATAAATTTGAATTATATTGGAAACTGATACTATGGTAGAGTAGTGGTATCTACCATCTATATGCATTTGGCTAAGTGGAGCTTAGGCTTGCTTTGCTCAAAATAAGGTTTTCCTTATAAGTTGAAAACACTAAGTTTTTGTTTGTCAAAATCACCCAAGGCATCTACCAATGAAAATTGGTGATCCTTTAACCCTTGTTCAACCACAAGCTTTTAACTTAGAAATTGGGATGAGGAGATCCTTGATAGCTTCCATGACTTGATGCTCAAATTGTCCATTGCCGGGGACACTCCTAAGTACTTAGATTTTACTCTCTTGAGAGGTGGTGCACTTTCCCCACAAGACTCGACATGCATCAAGACAAGATCTTTCAGAAGCCTTACCTTAGACCAAATGGACGTGCTCCATCCTATCACCCCGACCACCAACTGTCCATCTAGCTAAGTTATTGCAGCCTATATGATCCAGGCAGAGCCCATATTGCCATGTGGCTGCACTTGAAGCTTCTCAACATTTGACATCTCAAATCTCTTTATTCCTGGGTGGCATTCCACAAGTGAGATACACAGGGTATGCCATGAAAATGGGGCCCTGGTAACCACTCAACAAAAATCCATCCAAGCAATTACCATTCCACCCAGGTGATTCATTCACTTGGTTTTTTTATTAAGCAAAAACATAAGTAAAAATACTTAGTAAAATTTCCATAGCATGTGTATATAAACCACCCTTGTTTGCTACTAGCTAGGCTAAGCATAATAGTAGCAAGAATCTTAACTTAGGGAAAATCTATTAAGGCATCATCTACTTGGTTTTCCCAAGGCATAGTATACTTAGTAAAAAATCCATGCAAGTCCTACTAAAAAATATCACTAATGCATAGTGAAAATAATAGGACAAAATTTATGAAGCACCACTTGCCTTTTTGGTAGATAAACTAGATTCACTCCTTGATCTTGCAACAATCACACTCTTCAAATTTCACTACAATTCAATCAAGGCACAAATTCAAACTAGCATTCAAACAATTCATCACATAAGATAAAGAAAACAAAACAATGCATGCAAGCATGCAAAAGATTGTTTTATTTGGAAATGTTGTTTCTAATAGGCTATAAACATTTTAAAACACCTATTGGTCATTTATAAAAGTGGCAAAACCATTTAAAATCAAGTTAGTGAAAATGGGCCATTTAAATCATTTTTGCTTTGCTAGAAATGATTTAAATCAAAGTAACAATTTCTAGTGTTTGTCAAATATATTTTTAAACACAAATGTTAGTGTTTATGGTTAAGTTGTTTAAATCCAATCCATTTTCAAAAGGTTTCACTCAAAAACCATTTTTAAATCAAAGCAACATTTTTATTTTACTAGAAATGCTTTTTATTCAAAGAATAATTCCTTAGTATCACAAAATATACCTTTAAATCCAAAAGTTGGTTTTTATGGTCAGTAGGTTCAAAACAAACCATTTGCAAAAGATTTTACCCTAAAAATATTTTTAGAATAAATTTTATAACCAAAATAGGCCTAGAAATGTTTTTGCAAAAACAACCAATTTTTTAGAAGAAAAATACTAAAATAAGGGCATGGTTGCAAAGTTTGCATTTTCCTGATTCCATTGATATAAAATTTGTAAAAATTGGATGTGTGGATCAAAAGTTATGAATTTTACAAATCTAAACATCTAATAGATCTATTTTCTGTTTTAAACAACAGGCGGGGCCACATGGCTGTTTCTTATTGGAGCATACCGGTTCGGTTGGATTGACTAACGTGGGCTGTTGCATCTAAAGTGAATCGCACGACACATAGCACACGATACCCTTTCGATAAGTGCATCTATCTATGCCGCTAGATCTGGATCTAACGGTGGTTGAGCATGCGATCACTAACTGGCGGCGCTTGGTGACGGCACGTGGCGACGACGCTCTGTCAGCGACATACCATCGACTACAGGATGCGAGGAAGAGGGGGAAGGATCTCACCAGACTCGAAGTGACATGGGGAAGTTCAACGTACTCGTCGTAGATGAAGGGGCACCCGGTGATTACTCACCAGAGTCACTCCTGGCGTCGGGCACGTCCTGTTGTTGGCGGGGGCGAGGCTACAAGGCATCAGAAGGCAAGCCGATGGTCACATTAGATGCGTGAGGCAAAGTCGAGTACATGTGTGTCAAAGAGAGGGAGAGGCGCAGTCGGAAATTACCAGGGGAGCTCGACGGAGTCGCAGCAGACAACGGCGACGCTCTGTCATCGTTGTTGCCGATGCTATGGGGCACGCGCTGGTGAGAGGGAGGTACCGGCGGATGCGTAAGGGGCTGCTGGTCAGTATCGTGTGGTCCAGGGGCAAGGGGAGGTGGGGGTTGGCCAGAATTGGACGGGAAAGGTCGCCGGAGACAGTGCGGTGTGAGGGGAAATTGGGGCAGCCCTGGGGCGGAGAGGAGCTGGCGACTGAGGGGAAATGAAGAGGGAAGAGGGGCGATTTATCATGCGTGGTCGCAGGGAGTAAAGGTTGGGGCATTGACGCGAATTTACGTAGGCATTCAACGGCAGGAAACAGCCAAAGGGGAATGGGGGCATGGTCACCACGAGGAAGATGATGACGTGTTAGTGGGGCCGATTAGTCAGCGAAGGAGAAGGGGGTAAGGTGGGGTCTTGTGGTCAGTGGCTGCGCGGTTTGTTTGCGAGTGGAAAATGTTTCGCGAGAGAGAGAGTGAGAGACGCCGGGTGGGCTCTTGATGGGCCTGATGGGCTGGGTAGGTTAGTGGGCTAGGTCTCTTTTCCATTTTTCCTTTCAGAATCTTTTTCTTTTTCCTTTTCTATTTTCTGTTTTTCAAATCAAACATTCATTTGAATTCAGATTTTTTTTCAAATATTTTCCAAATTTTTAGTAGGTTTTTATATTGTTTAACAATTTATTTAAATAATCCATTTTAGAGTATTTTCTTATATTCTCATGTGTTTATTATTTATTTAAAAATACATTTGTCTTTATTTAAATAGGATTTAAATATGTTTTTCAATCCATAATATAAAATGATTTAAACTTCTATTTGAATTCCAATTTTTAGCAAACCTTTTTCTTTAGGTTTTATTTATTCGTTAGTGTATTGAATAATTCACTTTGAATTATTTAAAATGTTTTAACATGATTTAATATTAATTTAAATTAGGCATTTGTTTTTATTCAAATAAAATCAAATATGGTTTTAAACCCATATTAATTTTATTCAAATAATTCTTTTATTCCTTTTAAGTTTATTAGATAACTTTTATTCCATTTAGGCAATTTCCAATTTATTATTTTCTCATGATTTAATTAATCATTTACATTAGGGATTTTGTCTTCATTTAAATATAATTAGACTATGGTTTAATCCCATATACTTTTATTTGAATATTCTTTATCCCTTTATTTATTTGGACTTGGATTATCTTTATTCCATTTTCTTATGGATCTAATTCAAGTTTTAAATTGTCTTCTAAACAATTTCCTTGTGATTTATTATTTATTTAGTTTAGGCAATTTGTCTTTATTTAAATAAAATTGGATATTGTTCAATCCTTATGATTTTATTTAAATAATCTTTTACTCCTTTTTATTATTCAATAACTTTCATTTGTTTATGGATTTGGCCAAGATTTAATTTTTCTTTTAATATTCCTTATTTATTTATTTCTTTCTTTATCTTATAACATCCATATATTTTTATTTAAAGATCCAATCTTTGTGATTCAATTTGTAGAATCTTATTTAATATTTGTTTATCTCTTTAAATCCTTTTAGGATTAATTTGCTCACAATTTGGTATGGATTTTAGATAGGAGCTTTATTAGCTTTGAAATTTATTTTCCTCTTATCTTAATAAATTCATAAGTTTTTAGCCATGGCTCCAAATTAAGTGAAACCAATTTCTATGGTTTTATAACATTTTTATTTATCATTCTTGATCATTTAAAAATGTTTGTTAATGATTTTTTATATGTATCAAATCCATAGTCTTAGAGAGATCTTGGAAATGATTTTCTTCCATTAGGGTTTAGGGTTTTGGCTTGTTTTTTTCCAACTGTTTAAATTTCAAGATACATTAATTGCTGAATGCATTTCACTTGATTGAAATTTTGTTGGATTCCCTTTGTATTCAAATTTTGTTCAAGAAGGGTTTTGATGTTTACATTTAGAATCAAAAAGTTTCTTTTCACCCTAAATTTCAATAATTAATTCTTTTGTTTATTTATTTTTCACATTTCAAAATTTGGAAAATTTTGGGATGTGACATGGCTGCTGTAACTCTTCACCATTTTATAAGTTAGCTCCTCTTTGAATGGACCTGGTATTTTCTGTCTGAACCTTGTCCAACACCTGCTCGGCAAAGAAGATGAACAAAGGAGTTATTAGTTACTTAATATCAGGAAATGAACGAAAGAGGCCGATATAATGCGATAATGATTGAAATTACTTATGGAGCATTGCTTTCATGTCCCTCCACTGCTCTTGGTCCCAACTTAATGAGTCGTGGACTTCAACTAGGGACTTGTCAACTTGAATGTTTAGCAAGATCTAGTGGAATATGTGGACGTTTACATAAGCATACATGCATAGCTCATCGAGTAAGCAAAAATAAAACGTGTACAAGATAGAAAAACTCACTTGAAGTTATAAGGAAATAGTATTTCCTTAACAAAATTATTCTCGGTTAAGAACCAGCACATGTCTTCCTCCACGTCCTTGGGGTGATTATTTAACGTATATTCATTAACAATATATGGGTCAATGAACCCAGCGTCATATCTTCTAGATCTTTTTCATTCAAGCATCTTCATTCTGCAGAATATAATATCATACAAAAGGATATATAGTTAGGATAATATATTAAATGCAATGAATGAGCTGAGCTACAAACTTAATTATAAAAATAAATCACTTACAGACACTAGCAACCAATGATAGATTTGTCGAGGGCGCACTGGTTGTATAACTGAAATAGTTCGGTCATTTGAACATGTATCGAGTATGGTTTGAAGTGATGCTCCTTTCTAACGTCCACCGCAAACCAATCTTTCCTATGCTTTTTTTCTGTTTGCACCATGTACCATGTGTGCAGATTTCGCATATGTGTGGATAGACACGCGAGCTCCTCATTACTAACTAGAGCCTCCCCTTGGACATACTTCTGTACTATCTGACCCACTGGCGTATCTTCATAGCCTAAATATTTACCAAGAGATATATTTTCTTCGTAGGCAAGTGCTTTGGCCTCCGATACAGTGATGCCCATTAGTGCAGCATTAGTACTGGCTCTAGAGTCCATTATTTGCATGTCCATATCCATTTTAGCTCTAAAGGCCTTGTCGAGGTCTGAAATCACTTTGAGCGGGGGGATTGATTCTTCTATTGTCCAAGCTGGGCAACTTGCTTCCCGCTTTTTGCGCTTGCACTTTTTTCTTTGCTTGCTTAATAATATCCCAGTCATAGTCTGATTCCAGATTCATCGATATCTGGGATGGTTGCTCAATAAAGGACTTAGCCTGATACGTCGGAAACATATCTATAATTTTTGATGCTCCATGCTTGTTTAGTATCTACTTTGCATTGCTTTGTCTACACTTTGAGGTGCCTTTTACATATTTTCTGGTACTAACCTATTAACAAGTTGCCATAGTGCCAGTTGCCTGTTTTCTGCTGTTTTTGGTTCCAAAAAAGCTAGTGAGGAAATATTCTTGGAATTGACCAGGACAAAATCCAAAGTCAATAACTTTCCGTGGGGAACAAGAAGTCCAGAGGGGAGACGGAGAGGTGTGCCAGGGTGCCCAGACCCTCCTAGGCGCGGGTGGGCCCTGCCCACCGCCTCGGCCTCCCTCTTCGCCTATAAGAAGCCCCCGATGCAGAAACCCTAAGTACCCGATCAATATTCCACAAAACCTTCTGTAGCCGCCGCAACCATCATCCCTAGATTGGGGGGATCTAATGTTCTTCTCGGCACCCTACCGGAGGGGAGATCATCCCGGAGGCCTTCTCTCTGGTATGATTCGGGAGTAGTTCCACCTTGGACTATGGGTCCATGTAGTAGCTAGAAGGTTGTATCTCCTCCTTTGTGCTTTCATGTATATATCTTGTGAGCTCCGTTCATGATCAAGATCTAATCTATTTGTAATCATACATGCTGTGTTTGCGGGGATCCGATGGATATTGAGATTATTATGTTGGTTGGATTAATGGTTCTATCTTTATGATTCTATCATGTCTGTGTTGTTTGTGATCTTGCATGCTCTCCGTTGTTAGTAGCTATCTTGGCCAAGTAGTTGCTAGTGACTCTAAGAGGGGGTATTTAGGCTCGATAGTGGGTTCATGCCTCTAGTTTCCAAGGGAAGTGACAATAATCTCTTCGGTTGTAGATGTGATGTTGCTACTAGGGAGAAAACAACGGTCTCTTGTTCATGGAACATGTGGACTGTTTACCTTACACACTTTTCTTAAAGCAGTTGTCTGTTGCTTGCAATTTAATACTGGAGGGGGTTCGGATGATAACCTGAAGGTGGACTTCTAGTCATAGATGTTGGATGGCGGTCTATGTATCTTGTATTGCCCAATCGAATCTCATAGGATATTTCTAACTAGTAATTGCATTGTTATGCCCTGCTCAGTTCCTGTCAATTTCCCTGCTGTAATTTGTTTACCCTTCATGCGATGTTGTTTATCTAAGGAGAGCACCTCTAGTGAACTATGGACCCCGGTCCAATCTTTACCATTGATACATCTTCCATTGTTACTTGTTTACTTGCTGCAAACCACCATTACCTTCCACATCACACATTTAATCCTTTGTTACAGCAAACCGGTGAGCTTGACAACCTCACTGATTCATTGGGGCAAAGTCTTGAGTTTGTGTTGTGCAGATCTCCGCGTTGCTTGCAACACCTGTGTGACGTTACCTTCCTCCTACTGGTTTGATAACCTCGGTTTCTTACTGAGGGAAGACTTGCTGATGTGTTGCGTCACACCTTGCTCTTGGGGTTCCCAACAGACTCCACATCAAGCACCTAGTTCTCTGGCGCCACCAAGGAGTCATCAACAAGTTTTCTGGCACCGTTGCCGGGGAGGCTAAGGATGTCTTCACTAGGGGAGTCCTTCACTTCCTTTCTCTTTACTTTGTTTTTAGTTTGCTTTGCTTATTTTGCTTGGTTTTGTTTGACTCTTTAAAAAAAACCAAAAAATAGTCTAGTTTGGTTTACTTTCTTTATTCAAAAACACAAAAAAATTAGTTCCTGCTCTAGATGCTGCTGTAGTTTTTGGTTTGCCCACCTTTGCCAAAATGAACTCTGCTGAGAACACCAAGTTGTGTGACTTCACTAGCACCAACAACAATAATTTCCTTAGCACACCTATTGCTCCACCTGCTCCTAATGCTACCTTTTATGAAATTAATCCTGCATTGTTGAATCTTGTGATGAGAGAGCAATTTTCTGGTGCTAGTTCTGATGATCCTGCTGCCCATATCAATAGCTTTGTTGAACTTTGTGAGATGCAAAAGTATAAGGATGTAGATGGAGATATTATTAAGCTCGAGCTTTTTCCTTTCTCCTTGAGAGGAAAAGCTAAATAATGGTTGCTATCCTTGCCTAAAAATAGTATTGATTCTTGGACTAAGTGTAAAGATGCTTTTATTGGAAAGTACTATCCTCCTGCTAAGATTATATCTATGAGAAGTGACATTATGAAATTTAAACAACTTGATAGTGAACATGTTGCTCCAGCTTGGGAAAGTATGAAATCTTTGGTTAAGAATTGCCCCACTAATGCACTCACTGCTTGGATGATTATCCAGACTTTTTATGCATGTTTGAACTTCTCCTCAAGAAATATGTTGGATTCAGCTGCTGGAGGTACCTTCATGGGCCTCACCTTGGGTGCTGCAACAAGGATCCTTGATAATATGATGGTTAATTACTCTGAATGGCATGTTGAGAGATCTCCACTTGGTAAGAAGGTAAATTCCGTTGAGGAAAATTCCTTTTGAGTGAAAAGATTGATGTTATTATGGCTATGCTTGTTCATGGGAAAGCTCCTCTAGATCCTAATAGTATTCCCTTAGCCCCTTTGGTTGCTCAAGAAGAGCAAGTTGATGTGAACTTCATTACAAACAACAATTTCAACAACAATGCTTATAGGAGTAATTTTGGTGGTGACAATTATAGACCTTATCCTCCTAATAATGGCAATTCCTATGGAAACTCTTACAATAATGCTAGAATTGCCCCCTCTGAACTTGAGGTTATGCTCAAGGACTTTATTAGTAAACAAACCACTTTCAATAAGGCTATAGAGGAAAAGCTTTTAAATGTTGAGAAAAATATATCATCTTTGTCGGAAGCTCAAACTTCCTTGGTTAATAAAATGGCTGCTAAACCTGAAACTATGGAAAGTACCTTTGCTGCTACTCATGCCATACAAGTTACTATTGATGAAAATGTTAGACTGTTAGCCCAACTACATGCTAAGTGGGAAAGGGAAGCTGAAATTGATAGAAACAATAGTGTGTGCATCATCACCACTAAACCACAAGTAGTCCTTATTCCTCCTCCTACTATGCCTAAGCCTATTGAGACTACTACTAGTGATGCTAAGTTTGACTTTGATATTGATGGTTGCGATATTTCTGAAGTGATTATGTTCCTACAAAATCTTGCTAGAAGTCTTGATGCTAGTGATATGCATGTTGCTTTCACTAAACACATTACAGATGCTCTTGTTAAGATTAAGGAAGAGAAGCAAAACACAAAGCTTCTATTCCTAGGAAAGTAGAAGATAGCCGGGAACCCATTAATAATGTGCAAGTGAATGACTTTGATCTCAAAGCTTCATGTGACCTTGGTTCTAGTGTCTCTATTATGCCTAGGAATATTTATGAAATGCTTGATTTGCCACCTTTGGAAGATTGCTATTTGGATGTCCCACTCAATGATAATGCTAAGAAGAAACTCATGGGGAGTATTAATGATGTTCTCGTTATGGTTAAAAATTCTTATGTCCCTGTTGATTTCTATGTTTTGGATGTTGAATACAATGCTTCTTGTCCTATTACTTTGGGAAGACCTTTTCTTAGAACAGTTGGTGCCATCATTGATATAAAAGAAGGCACCATTAAATATCATTTTGCATTCAAGAAAGGTATTGAACACTTTCCTATGAGGATAGAGAAGTTGCTTTTTGCTCCTCCTTTGAAAGCAAGGTTTGATGTTAATGCTTCTTCATTTGAAAATACTTAATTCTTCTTGCTTCTTGTGCCCAACTTAAAGGCGTTAAAGAAAAGTATTTGTTGGGAGATAACCGAAGATTTTTCTTGAGTCTTGGAAGTTATTACTTCTATAATGACCTCTTCTTATCCTTTTTGTTTGCTTTTTGTTCCAAGAATGACCTCTAATGAGAGGGAAGTAAGATTTGGGGAGTTGCTATTCCAAAACAGATTTCTGTCCTCCACCATAAATATTCGTGAGGCGTCTATGTAACTCGGATTGAGCTCAAAATTTACTAATAAATCCCCCAGTATATTAGCTAACTTTCGTTAGTCAACACTTTTTGATTTGAGCAACATAAGATTTTCGAAAAAATTGGTTTCTACCTGCTGGTCTGTTTTGACAGATTTCTGCCATTATTTGCATTTGCTTCTTATTGATTCCTTTTTGAGTTCTCTTTAGGTGAATTGAGATTTTTAAAGGAGTTGCTACAGTAGCTTGTGATTTTAGTGAAAATATTTGCTGTTCCAAAGCTTTGCCAGAGGTCTAATATCTTTTGAATAAGCTAATGTTGCTAATGAAGATTGTGTGAAGTTTTGTATGAAGGAATTTTTTTTCAGGTGTAGAGAGAGAATGATGCAATGAGATGAAGAATGGACACAAACTCAAGCTTGGGATGCCACCACGGTGTCACCCCAATAAATATCCAATAGGAACAAGTGTCAAAGCTTGGGGATGCCCAAGGCATCCCTTTCTTTATCAATAAAAAGCTCAGGTCTGTCTAGACACTTCGTTTTTATTGTTTCATGCATAAGTTGTGTTGTTCTTGGAGCGTCTTAGTTTTTGTTTGCTTTGATTAGGTTGTTTAGTTTGCTTGAATAAAGTAGTTTGGACCCCTGTTCTCGCTGTGTTGTTTTGCAAATAAGTTGCTTAGTGTTGGAAAGGAGTAGTAAGTTCTTGCTTGTAACTGCAAGAGGAGCTTGCATTGACTATGACTTAGACTCTAGCATGACATGCTAGGTGTTGTTTTGACCTTATGCTTAGTGATTATTGTTGTAGCATGTCTTGTTCCAAACAATTGGGATTGCTTAGTGTGCCTTGAAGAAATTATGCGTTGTTTTAGCATGCAAAAGCATAGTATTGTGGTATTCTCCTTTGATGCTTTGCTTGGGTTGACTTGGCACATGCTCACACCATGTTATGACTATGAAAAGTCACCATATCCTCTATGATCATTTAGTTCTTGACTTGTAGTACCACTCTATGTTTTGATTAGCAATGCTTTGTTGCACTACATGATTATGGCCATTATTGCTCTCTTAGTTGGTTGCTCCCAGTCTTTTGCTAGCCTCCACTTGTGTGAGTAAGTTCTACTCATGCTTCCAACTCCCAAGAAACCAAGTTATTCCAAAGTGTCCACTATAAATTCCTATGCATGATGTGTTACACCAATCCAAGTATATTCTTGTTTTCAGCTATCTTCCAATTAAAAACTATTTTGTTATGTGAAAACTTAGTGATTAAAGCCCCCACGAACTTGATGGCACACTTTATATTCCTTTCCCCTAATAAACTTGAACCATTGTGTCATCTATGTTGTATATGCTTGCACTTATACATTGGAATTATCAGAACTGTGCTGTCACGGGGAACGATTTCAACATTGCACTTGTACTTTGTACTCAGTTGCTATCATGCTCTTTTGTCTATGGATGTCACCGGTGTGAAATAAAACGGGAATTTGTAAGTCCATGGAGTTTGTATCCTGTGTTAGAGAAACGCCTGGGTTGCTAGCCTAAGCCATGCCTAATCATGGTGGAAACTTGCAGCATCACCATAGTGAGCTATCTATGAAGCATCTTCAATAAAAAGTTATGCATATGGTAAATAAAAAAGATTGCTCGGATGATCGTTGTCTGCTTGCCTTGTCATTTTGGTTATGGGAAAGCTCTTGTACCATGTGCAAGGGGTACCCCGTTGGCGGTTCTCAATGATATACAAATACTTACAATGACAAGAACTTACAGGTGACTAAAGTTGAGTAGCATGAGGTGTGGCCCTTGTATTCAAGGGACTTGAGATTGCCAACTTATACTTTGTCAAGCATATACTCCATCTTTGTTCACTTTAACCTTAATCACTTCAAGATGCTTATGATAGGGGCAACGAGGGCTGAAAGCTAACAGGTACCATAATTTTTGGAAGCTCTTTTTGAAACTTGAAATCCCTGCTTCCTTTATAAAAGGCTTTTCTTCCACCATTATGTTGAGTCTCCACCTTCTACTTTTAGGCACCATTAAGAGAACATAGTTGTCATTCTGTGTGCAGTGTTCCAAAGCTTATTGATTGATGCATATTGTGATACTACTTGTTCTTGTGCCATTTGTTTCTAGTCACCCTTGTGAACTTTGAAGGTGTCCTATGCATCTACTTGCTACTCTATGAGGGACAAGCTGAATGTCACTATGCTATGTTTTCTGTATGTGAAACAAACAAACATTTTCAATGCATGTTATTCATGATCTTTGTTTCTAGCCTTTCATGTTGCATGCATAGTTACTATGTCCTATTGTTAGAACTCCATCTTTCATGCACATGTTTAGAGTTCTTTGATCCCAACTTTCAATGCTTGCAAATGGTTGGATCATTATTGTGAGGGTGCATGTCACCTAAAAAATTATTCTTTCTATCACTTACCTACTCGTGGACGAGTAGGAGTTAAGCTTGGGGATGCTTGATACGTCGGAAATGTATCTATAAATTTTGATGCTCCATGCTTGTTTAGTATCTAATTTTCTTTGCTTTGTCTACACTTTGAGGTGCTTTTTACATGTTTTCTGGTACTAACCTATTAACAAGTTGCCACAGTGCCAGTTGCCTGTTTTCTGCTGTTTTTGGTTCCAAAAAATCTAGTAAGGAAATATTCTCGGAATTGGATGGGACAAAAGCCAAACTCAATAACTTTTCGTGGGGAACAACAAGTCCAGAGGGGAGACGGAGAGGTGTGCCAGGGCGCCCAAACCCCCCTATGCGTAGGTGGGCCCTGCCCCGTGCCTAGGCTGGGTGTGGGGCCCCTGGCCACCGCCTCGGCCTCCCCCTTCGCCTATAAGAAGCCCCCGATGCAGAAACCCTAAGTACCCGACCAATATTCCATGAAACCTTCTGCAGCCGCCGCCACCGTCGTCCCTATATCGGGGGGATCTAAAGTTCTTCCCGGCACCCTGCCGGAGGGGAGATCATCCCGGAGGCCTTCTCTCCGGTATGATGCGTGAGTAGTTCCACCTTGGACTATGGGTCCATGTAGTAGCTAGATGGTTGTATCTCCTCCTTTGTGCTTTCATATATAGATCTTGTGAGCTCTGTTCATGATCAAGATCTAATCTATTTGTAATCATGCATATTGTGTTTGCGAGGATCCGATGGATATTGAGATTACTATGTCAGATTGATTAATGGTTTTGTCTTATTGATTCTATCATGTCTGTGTTGTTTGTGATCTTGCATGCTCTCCGTTGTTAGTAGCTATCTTGGCCAAATAGTTGCTAGTGACTCCAAGAGGGGGTATTTATGCTCGATAGTGGGTTTATGCCTCTAGTTTCCAAGGGAAGTGACAATAATCTCTTCGGTTGTAGATGTGATGTTGCTACTAGGGAGAAAACAACGGTCTCTTGTTCATGGAACATGTGGACTGTTTACGTTATACACTTTGCTTAAAGCAGTTGTGTGTTGCTTGCAACTTAATGCTGGAGGGGGTTCGGATGATAACCTGAAGGTGGACTTCTAGTCATAGATGCAGTTGGATGGCGGTTTATGTATCTTGTTGTATTGCCCAATCAAATCTCATAGGATCTTTCTGACTAGTAATTACATTGTTATGCCTTGCTTAGTTACTGTCAATTGCCCTGCTGTAATTTGTTTACCCTTCATGCCATGTTGTTTATCTAAGGAGAGCACCTCTAGTGAACTATGGACCCCGGTCCAATCTTTACCATTGATACATCTTCCACTGTTACTTGTTTACTTGTTGCAAACCACTATTACCTTCCACACCATACGTTTAATCCTTTGTTACAACAAACCGGTGAGCTTGACAACCTCACTGATTCGTTGGGGCAAAGTCTTGAGTTTGTGTTGTGCAGATCTCCGCGTTGCTTGCAACACCTGTGTGACGTTTCCTTCCTCCTACTGGTTCGATAACCTCGGTTTCTTACTGAGGGGAAACTTGCTGCCGTGCTGCTTCACACCTTACTCTTGGGGTTCCCAACGAAGCGCTCCTACATCAACTCAGTGTTGGATCAAGCTTTTCTGGCACTGTTGCCGGGGAGGCTAAGGACGTCTTCACAAGGGGAGTCCTCCACGTCCTTTCTCTTTACTTTGTTTTTAGTTTGCTTTGTTTCTTTTGCTTAGTTTTGTTTGCCACTTTTTAAAAAACACAAAAAAAATTAGTCTAGTTTGGTTTGCAAGCTTTATTCAAAAAACACACAAAAAATTAGTTCCTGCTCTAGCTGTTGTTGTCTTCGGCTTGCCCACCTTTGCCAAAATGAACTTTGCTGAGAACACAAAGTTGTGTGACTTCACTATCACCAACAACAACGATTTTCTTAGCAAACCTATTGCTCCACCTGCTCCTGATGCTACCATTTATGAAATTAAGCCTGCTTTGTTGAATCTTGTGATGAGAGAGCAATTTTCTGGTACTAGTTCTGATGATCCTGCTGCCCATCTCAATAGATTTGTTTAACTTTGTGAGATGCAAAAGTATAAGGATGAGCTTAAGCTGTTTCCTTTCTCCTTGAGAGGAAAAGCTAAAGAATGTTTGCTATCTTTGCCTAAGAATAGTATTGATTCTTGGACTAAGTGTAAAGATGCTTTTATTGGAAAATACTATCCTCCTACTAAGATTATATCTATGAGAAGATGCTTTTACTGAGGGAAGAGTTGCTGCTGTGCTGCTTCACACCTTGCTCTTGGGGTTCCCAACAGACTCCACATCAAGCACCAAGTTCTCTGGCGCCACCAAGGAGTCATCATAGCCCACTTTTTGGTTTTTTCATCATATACCGGTTTTGGCTCAGGCTTTTTGGGTGCAAAATGTGCCTTAACTTGGGCAGCCACATCCGCGGCATTTTCCTCATCGGTCTTGTCATAAGGTATCTTTGGAAGAGCCGGCGGGATGTCGACTATCTTCGCTGTTTAACCTTTGTTCGATGTGGGGCGCGGGGGAGCGGCGACCTTCCGTTTCTTCGACGAGGTAGTAGTATTGCACGGAGGCGGAGATCGAGTATTGCGCGGAGGCGGAGATCGAGTTGATGTACTCCTGCTGTGGCGATCGTCATCGGGGCAGGGTGGACTTGGAGGTTGACGATAATCGGCTTGGGGTGGACTTGGAGGTTGACGATAATCGATGCGGGGTGGACTTGGAGGTTGACGATCATCGGGGCGGGGTGGACTTGGATTCCTCGGAGTCGGTGGCCTTGGCGCCGAGCCTGGAAACTTGATGTACTTATTCTTCCATAGAATGATGTTGCGCTTGACATATCCTAGTTTCGTAAGGCCTTCGGGCTTATCGATTTCAATCTCTAGGTCCGCAAAATCCTCCACTATGTCATCCACCGTGATACGATCATAGCCAGGTGGAATCGGAAGTGAATGGTGGAGTGCTCCAGGTAGGCAAGGTAAAGTAGTGCCGATCACCACCTTGAAGGATAGGTTGTTCATTGGCTGATGTAGCTCACATTGTGTCATCTCTCTAACATCATCCACGGGGTAGCGAGGAGTCGGTGCATCATCCAGCAGTGCTTGATCATCAGCCCAGACCTCCGTTGAAGCCACGCTGCTTCTCCGCTCGCTAAGATCCAATGCAGGATCATCAGCCTGCGGGTGAGTTGACGACGGCCTTTGGCTAATTTCTTGCATGAGGTTCCTCAGTTCAACTAGGTCTTTCTCGAGATCCGGTCTGCCTCCCGGTCCTTCTTTCTCTGACGACTTCTGTAACTGGCATCATACTGAGGAAACTCTTTCTTCCACGGGACACTGACGCCTTTGCCTCGTGTTTGTCCACCCTTTTCAGGATTCCCGAGGGTGCGTGTCAGCTCGTCATTCTCTCTCTCTCAGGACGGAGCAATCCCAATTGAGCATCGTTCATTGCTTGAATAAGGTCTTTGGAGGGTTTTAGAATTTTTTCATGAAATAATGTCTTCCCTGTTTCTGGGTCCAACGATCCCCCGTGCCTGTACCACCAGTGCTTTGACCTCTTGGGCCATCCATCTATACCAGGAGTGATGCCTCTAGTCCTCATGTCCCGCTCCATAGTTTCCCACTTAGGGACATGATACGCCCAATTTGCATCACCATTCTATATCATAATTTACCTTTATTTATTGATATTTGTCTTATTATGAGGTATTACTTTTGTATTTTCATTTGTTTATGCATGTTGGATGATTCTTGGAGGATGGACTGCCGGAGTCTGGATTCTGATGGAAAAGAAGGCGTTTCGGTGCAATTTCACGAAGATCAAAAAAATACCAGAAAAATATGGAAACATATTATTTTACCAGAAGATGAAGGAAGCCAGAAGGAGGGACGAAGATGGGCCTCAGGGGCCCCACACCCCCTAGGCGCGGGCCCACCTGACCCCGCGCCTAGGGCAGGTGTGGACAACCTGCTTGGCCTCTGACTCCGCCCCTTCGCCTATATCTTCCCTTCGGAGCCCTAACACCAGGGGGACCACGGATAGATTTCCGCCGCCTCTGGGGGCAGAAAACACCGAGAGAGAAAGATCTCTCCGGCTGACAGATTTCTGCCAGGGGAATTCCTTCTCGGAGAGGGGAGACCGTCGCCATTAACACCGTCATCAAGATAGGCTTCATCGGGATCATCACCATCATCATCCACACCATCATCTCCACCAGCACCATCACCACCACTCCGTCCCGCTGTAACAATTGTGTTGGATATTGCTTTAGTTCTTAGGCGAAACTTTCCGGTGTTGATTACTATTGTAGTTGATGCTTGTGAGTGGAACCATTGGATTATTGTTTATGTTCAGATTGTTATCCATTATCATATCATCTTTGATCTTGATCCATATGATGTCTTGTGAGTAGTTCGTTTAGTCCTTGAGGACATGGGAGAAGTCATGTTGTTAGTAGTGAATCTGTGATGAGTTATTATTCAATGGTTTAGTATTTAAGTTGTGGTGCTATTCTTCTAGTGGTGTCATGTGAACGTCGACTACATGATACTTCACCATTTATGGGCCTAGGAGAATGCATTGTGTATTTGGCTACTAATCGTGGGGTTGCCGGAGTGACAGAAACCTGAACCCCCGTTAGGACACCTTTGCATAAGGGAGCATAGGATCTCGGAGTTTAAGGCTATGGTTAAATTTATATCTTAATTACTTTCCTGTAGTCACAGATGTTTGCAGGGGGTTTAATCACAAGTATGTATTAGTCCTAGGAAGGGCGGTATGTTAGCACAGATTCACCCACATAACACTTACAAACACCAGAGAAGATTACTCAGCTATTTGAAGCGAAAGCACTTGACAGAATTCCCATGTGTCCTCGAGAATGTTTGGACCTTATAAGTATTTCCACCGGCTTGTCCTTTGCTAAGAAAATGATTGGGCCACTTGCTCCGTTTGTTCGTTACTTCTATTACTTGCTCCTTGTTTTGTTGCTTTGTCAGAAAACCACTAAAAATTCGTTTGCTAAGTATTCACAGCGATTTCCTGCTCCATACCACTATTCAGCACCTTCTGCTCCTCGTTGGGATCGACACTCCTATTTATCGAAAGTACTACGATACACCCCCTATACTTGTGGGTCATCAAGATGACACTCTTGTAGCCACCTATCCCCATTTTATGATGGTATTTCTTTTGGGCAGCATTTAACACATTTTTTGCCTACTTTTCTTTTGCTTTATTAGATTGCTTGTACATTACAAAATCGGGCCACTCTTCTCTCAACTTCTTGTTTGCTCCTACAAAGTCTGGAGTTTTCTTTTTCGCGACATATTTCGCGTATAAACTTTTCTTGTGGTTCCGGTACAGTTCGGCCATCTTGCTTAGAGCCTACTCCTTGACTTCCGCTCTTCTTTCAAGCCCACCCGGCCTTGGGATAATACCATCTGCCTCAAATTCTTCATACTCTGGAGGTAGTATGAAATGCGCTATGAGCTTCTGCCAAAGGTCATCTTTGGCATCATCGGTGACATACTGTTGGATTCTTCATCGGGTTTCTTTGACTTGTTCCATTCTTGAATGGTGATCGGCAGGTTGTCCCTAACAATCACCCCGCATTGATTTGTAAACATCCTCTGGTGCTTCTCTGGAGCAATCGGTTCTCCATCATCATCTATTTCTTCGATGGTGAACCTCTGATTACCATCCAACTTTCTGTTCGGCCCTCGTTTCGTTCGAGCTGTCGATTCCTTCGATCCGTGGGCTAAAAGAAGAAGAGAGAGTGATTAATAATATATTGATAAATCTAGATCAATTAATGAATAGAGGTAACATGAGGCTTTATATATATGTACCTCGCTGGATCCTGTTGAGGGGCCATCATTATTGTTGTTATTTGTTTGCCCTTCGTCCATCCGGTCTTCCCCTTGGCACATCAGGTTTTCCTCTAGCCATCACCAGATGGATTCAAATATGAGGAAATCTCTTCCTCGAGCAAAATATCTTCACCGGTAGTAATAAGAGGAATTTCACCTCTTGTCATGCCCTAAAGAAGACCTTCACCAATGCAACCATCATCCATGACTTAACTATAACAGAAAGAGTGTTAAACAGGTTAGAAAAAATTCAATAATATATACTAATAATATTAATAATATACTACTAACAATATCACCAAAAATAATATAATATACAAATAATATTACTACTAACAATATACTACTACATTACCACAAATAATATATTACTAACAATATTACCACAAATAATATAATATACAAATAATATTACTATACTAGCAATATACTACTAACAACATTACCACAAATGATATATACTAGTAAAACATTTATTAATAATAGCATTTATATATTAATAACTAATAATATATTAATAATAATAATAACTAAAACAAATAATATACTACTAACAACAATATACTACTAACAAATAATAGAATTATTAGTTATTATACTATTAAAACAATAATAGTATACTACTAACACTAATAATATTACTACTAACAATAATATACTACTAACCGTAATAATATATACTACTACCAATAATATACTACTAACCCTAATAATATTACCACAAGGTTATTCTATATAATAATTATAATAATATATATACTAATTATATACTACTAACATTTCCTAACAATATACTAATAATATAAATACTAATAATAGCATTTATACAAAACCCTAAATATTATTATTAATAATAAATAGTACTACAAAAACCTAATGGCGCCCAGCACTTATCGTGAGACGCTTCGTTGGAAACCCCAAGAGCAAGGTATGAAGCAACACAACAACAAGTTTCCCTCAGTAAGAAACCGAGGTTATCAAACCAGTAGGAGGAAGGAAACATCACACAGGTGTTGCTAGCAACGCGGAGACCTGCACAACACAAACTTAAGACTTTGCCCCAACGAATCAGTGAGGTTGTCAAGCTCACCGATTTGCTATAACAAAGAATTAAACGTATGGTGTGGAAGGTAAAGGTTTGCAGCAAGTAAACAAGTAGCAGTGGAAGATGTATCAATGGTAAAGATTGGACCGGGGTCCATAGTTCACTATAGGTGCCCTCCTTAGATAAACAACATGGCATCAAGGGTAAACAAACTGCAGCAGGGCAATTGACAGGAACTGAGCAAAGCATAAAAATACAATTACTAGTCAGAAAGATCCTATGAGATTCGACTGGGCAATACAACAATATACATAGACCGCCATCCAAATGCATCTATGACTAGAAGTCCACCTTCAGATTATCATCCGAACCCCCTCCAGTATTAAGTTGCAAGCAACAGACAACTGCTTTAAGCAAAGTATGCAAGGTAAACAGTCCACATGTTTCATGAACAAGAGACCGTTGTTTTCTCCCTAGTGGCAACAACACATCTACAACCGAAGAGATTTTTGTCACTTCCCTTGGAAACTAGAGGCATGAACCCACTACGAGCATAAATACCCCCTCTTGGAGTCACTAGCAACTACTTGGCCAAGATAGCTACTAACAACGGAGAGCATGCAAGATCACAAACAACACAGACATGATAGAATCATAAAGACAGAACCATTAATCAAACCAACATAATAATATCAATATCCATCGCATCCCTGCAAACACAACATGCATGATTACAAATAGATTAGATCTTGATCATGAACGGAGATGACAAGATCTATACATGAAAGCACAAAGGAGGAGATACAACCATCTAGCTACTACATGGACCCATAGTCCAAGGTGGAACTACTCACGCATCATACCGGAGAGAAGGCCTCCGGGATTATCTCCCCTCCGGCAGGGTGCCGGGAAGAACTTCAGATCCCCCCGATCTAGGGATGATGGTGGCGGCGGCTACATACGGTTTCATGGATATTTGATTAGGTGCTTAGGGTTTCTGCATCGGGGGCTTCTTATAGGCGAAGGGGGAGACCGAGGAGGCGACCAGGGGTGGCAAAACCTAGCCATGCGTGGAGGTGGGCCCACCCGTGCCTGGGGTGGGTCTGCCCCCTGGATGGCCCCTCTGGCTCTCCTCTAGACTTCTTGTTCCCCACGGAAAGTAATCGACTTTTACGTTTGTACCGTCCAATTCCGAGAATATTTCTTTACTAACTTTTCTGAAACCAAAAACAACAGAAAACAGGCATGTGACACTGTTGCAACTTGTTAGTAGGTTAGTACCAAAAAACATGTAAAAACACCTCAAAGTGTGGAGAGTAAAGCAAAGTAGATACTAAACAAGCATGGAGCATAAAAAATTATAGATACGTTTCCAACGTATCAGCATCCCCAAGCTTAACTCCTGCTCGTCCTCGAGTAGGTAAGTGCTAAAAGAATAATTTTTGAGGTGACATGCACCCTCACAATAAAGATCCAACCATTTGCAAACATTGAAAGCTGGGATCAAAGAGATCTAAACATGTGCATGAAACATGGAGTTCTAACAATAGGACATAGTAATTATGCATGCAACATGGCAAGCTAAAAACAAAGATCATGAATAATATGCATTAAAAAACGTTTGTTTGTTTCACATGCAGAAAACATAGTATAGTGGCAATCAGCTTGTCCCTCATAGAGTAGCAATATAATGCATAGGACACCTACAAAGTTACAAGGGTGACTAGAAACAAATATCACATGAACAAGTAATAACACAATATGCATTAATTAGTAAGCTTTGGAACATTGCACACGGAATGACAACTATGCTCTCTTAATGGTGCCTAAAGGTAGAAGGTGGAGACTCAAATAATGATGGAAGAAAATCCTTTTTGTAATGGAAGCAGGGATTACAAAGTTTCAAAAAGAGATTCCAAAAATTATGGTACTAGTTAGCTTTCAGCCCTCATTGCCCCTATCATAAGCATCTTGAAGTGGTTAAGGTTAAAGTGGCAAAGCTAGAGTATATGCTTGACAAAGTATAAGTTGGCAATCTCAAGTCCCTTGACTATGAGGGCTACACCTCATGGATACTCAACTTAGGGCCCAGGAAAGTTCTTGTCACTGTAAGTATTTGCATATCATTGAGAAACGCCAACGGGGTACCCCTTGCACATGCTACAGGAGCTTTCCCATAACCAAAATGACAAGGCAAGCAGACAATGAGCATCTCAGCAATCTTTTTATTAACCATATGCATAGATTTTTATTGAGGATGCTTCATAGATAGCTCACTATGGTGATGCTGCAAGTTTCCACCATGATTAGGCATTGCTTAGGCTAGCGGCCCAGGCGTTTCTCTAACACAGAATACAAACTCCATGGACTTACAAGTTCCCACTTCATTTCACACCGATAACATCCATAGACAAAAGAGTATGATATCAACGAAGTACAAAAAGTACAAGTGCAATGTTGAAAACGTTCCCCGTGATAGCACGGTTCTGCTAATCCCAACTTATAAGTGCAAGCATATACAACAAAGTTGCCTCAATGGTTCAAGTTTATTAGGGGAAAAGAATAAAATGTGCCATAAAGTTCATGAGGGCTTTAATCACTAAGTTTTCACATAACAAAATAGTTTTTAATTGGAAGATAGTTGAAAACAAGAATATACTTGGAATGGTGTAACACACCATGCACAGGAGTTTATAGTGGACACTTTGGAATAACTTGTTTTCTTGGGAGTTGGAAGCATGAGTAGAACTTACTCATACAAGTGGAGGCTAGCAAAAGACTGGGAGCAACCAACTAAGAGAGCAATAATGGCCATAATCATGCAATGCAACAAAGCAAACTAATCAAAGCAAAGAGTGGTACTACAAGTCAAGGACTAAATGATCATAGAGGCTAATGGTGACTTGTCATAGTCATAACATGGTGTGAGCATGTGCCAAGTCAACCCAAGCAAAACATCAAAGGAGAATATCACAATACTATGCTTTTGCATGCTAAAACAACGCATAATTTCTTCAAGGCACACTAAGCAATCCCAATTGTTTGGAACAATACATCCTACATCAATAATCACTAAGCATAATGCAAAAAACAACACCTAGCATGTCATGCTAAAGTCTAAGTCACAGTCAATGCAAGCTCCTCTTGCAGTTCAAGCAAGAACTTACTACTCCTTTCCAAACACCAAGCAAACTTATTTGTAAAACAACACAGCGAGAACGGGGGTCCAAACTACTAAAGCAAACTAAACAAACTAAGCAAAGCAAACGAAAACTAAGACGCTCCAAGAACAACACAACTATGCATGAAACAATAAAAGTGAAGTTTCTAGACATACCTGAGCTTTTTATTGATGAAGAAGGGGATGTCTTGGGCATAAGTAGTTCACTAGAGGTGTTGCAAGAAACGTGGAGACCTGCACAACATAAACTCAAGACTTTGCCCCAACGAATCAGTGAGGTTGTCAAGCTCACCGGTTTGCTATAACAAAGGATTAAACGTATGGTGTGGAAGGTAATGGTTTGCAACAAGTAAACAAGTAATAGTAGAGGATGTATCAATGGTAAAGATTGGACCGGGGTCCATAGTTCACTAGAGGTGCTCTCCTTAGATAAACAACATGGCATGAAGGGTAAACAAATTACAGCGGGGAAATTGATAGGAACTGAGCAAGGCATAACAATGCAATTACTAGCTAGAAAGATCCTATGAAGTTGATTGGGCAATACAACAATATACATAGACCGTAATCCAACTACATCTATGACTAGAAGTCCACCTTCAGGTTATCATCCGAACCCCCTCCAGTATTCCGTTGCAAGCAACAGACAACTGCTTTAAGCAAAGTGTGTAAGGTAAACAGTCCACATGTTCCATGAACAAGAGACCGTTGTTTTCTCCCTAGTAGAAATAACACATCTACAACCGAAGAGATTTCTGTCACTTCCATTGGAAACTAGAGGCATGAACCCACTATCGAGCATTAATACTCCCTCTTGGAGTCACTAGCAACTACTTAGCCAAGATAACCACTAGCAACGGAGAGCATGCAATATCACAAACAACACATACATGATGGAATCATAAAGATAAAACCATTAATCAAACCAACATAATAATCTCAATATCCATCGGATCCCCGCAAACACAACATGCATTATTACAAATAGATTAGATCTTGATCATGAACGGAGCTCACAAGATCTATACATGAAAGCACAAAGGAGGAGATACAACCATCTAGCTACTGCATGGACCCATAGTCCAAGGTGGAACAACTCACAAATCATATCGGAGAGAAGGCCTCTGGGATGATCTCCCCTCCGGCAGGGTGCCGAAAAGAACTTCAGATCCCCCCGATCTAGGGACGATGGTGGCGGTGGCTACAGACGGTTTCGTGGATTTCTGATCGGGTACCGAGAGTTTTTGTATCGGGGGTTTCTTATAGGCGAAGGGGTGAGTCCGGGAGGCGACCAGGAGGGGCAAACCCTACCCAGGCACGGGGTAGGGCCCACCCGTGCCTAGGGGGGTTTGGCCTCCTTGGCCCGCTTCTCCGTCTCCCCTCTCGACTTCTTGTTCCCCACGGAAATTATTGACTTTGGCGTTTGTCTCGTCCAATTCCGAGAATATTTCTTTACTAACTTTTCTGAAACCAAAACAACATAAAACAGGCATCTGGCACTGTTGCAACTTGTTAATAGGTTAGTACCAGAAAACATGTAAAAAGCACCTCAAAGTGTAGACAAGTAAAGCAAAGTAGATACTAAACAAGCATGGAGCATCAAAAATTATAGATACGTTTCCAACGTATCAGCATCCCCAAGCTTAACTCCTGCTCGTCCTCGAGTAGGTAAGTGATAAAAGAATAATTTTGAGGTGACATGCACCCTCACAATAAAGAACCAACCATTTACAAGCATTGAAAGCTGGGATCAAAGAACTCTAAACATGTGCATGAAAGATGGAGTTCTAACAATAGGACATAGTAACTATGCATGCAACTTTGGCAGCTACAAACAAAGATCATGAATAATATGCATTGAAAAACATTTGTTTGTTTCACATACAAAAAACATAGCATAGTGGCAATCAGCTTGTCCCTCATAGAGTAGCAATTAAATGCATAGGACACCTGCAAAGTTCACAAGGGTGACTAGAAACAAGTAGCACAAGAGCAAGTAATAACACAATATGCATCAATTAATAAGCTTTGGAACACTGCACATAGAATGACAACTATGCTCTCTTAATGGTGCCTAAAGGTAGAAGGTGGAGACTCAAATAATGGTGGAAGAAAGGCCTTTTTGTAAAGGAATCAGGGATTACAAGTTTCAAAAAGAGCTTCCAAAAATTATGGTACTAGTTAGCTTTCAGCCCTCATTGCCCCTATCATAAGCATCTTGAAGTGGTTAAGGTTAAAGTGGAAAAGCTGGAGTATATGCTTGACGAAGTATAAGCTCGCAATCTCATGCCCCTTGAATACGAGGGCCACACCTCATGCATACTCAACTTTGGGTCCAGGTAAGTTCTTGTCATTGTAAGTATTTGCATATCATTGAGAACCGCCAACGGGATACCCCTTGCACATGGAACAGGAGCTTTCCCATAACCAAAATGACAAGGCAAGCAGCCAATGAGCATCTCAGCAATCTTTTTATTTACCATATGCATAGCTTTTTATTGAGGATGCTTCATAGATAGCTCACTATGGTGATGCTGCAAGTTTCCACCATGATTATGCATGGCTTAGGCTAGCGGCCCAGGCGTTTCTCTAACACAGAATACAAACTCCATGGATTTACAAGTTCCCACTTCATTTCACACTGGTAACATCCATAGACAAAAGAGCATGATATCAACGGAGTACAAAAAGTTCAAGTGCAATGTTGAAAACGTTTCCCGTGACAGCACGGTTCTACTAATCCCAACTTATAAGTGCAAGCATATACAACAAAGTTTCCTCAATGTTTTAAGTTTATTAGGGGCAAAGAATAAAATGTGCCATCAAGTTTGTGAGGGCTTTAATCACTAAGTTTTCACATAACAAAATAGTTTTTAATTGGAAGATAGTTGAAAACAAGAATATACTTGGAATGGTGTAACACACCATGCATAGGAGTTTATAGTGGACACTTTGGAATAACTTGGTTTCTTGTGAGTTGGAAACATGAGTAGAACTTACTCATACAATTGGAGGCTAGCAAAAGACTGGGAGTAACCAACTAAGAGAGCAATAATGGCCATAATTATGCAATGCAACAAAGCAAACTAATCAAAGCAAAGAGTGGTACTACAAGTCAAGGACTAAATGATCATAAAGGCTAATGGTGACTTGTCATAGTAATAACATGGTGTGAGCATGTGCCAAGTCAACCCAAGCAAAACATCAAAGGAGAATACCACAATACTATGCTTTTGCATGCTAAAACAACGCATAATTTCTTCAAGTCACACTAAGCAATCCCAATTGTTTGGAACAAGACATGCTACATCAATAATCACTAAGCATAATTCAAAAAACAACACCTAGCATGTCATGCTAAAGTCTAAGTCACAGTCAATGCAAGCTCCTCTTGCAGTTCAAGTGTGGCATCCCGCAAAACCACTACTAGAAAATCGCGTTGAATTTGTGCATTGCATCGTCATCGTCATGCATTGTTTGCATAAAACTATTTTTCGCAAAGCCGTTTTGTTTCTAAACGCCCCATCTTTATTCAAACGCAAAAACCCGGGTCTCCGGAGTTAATTTGTTTGTTGCTATCGGGTTGCAAACGGCCCGTTTAAATCAAATAAAAATTATATTATTTTTAGCGGGGGCAGTTGAACGGGCCGGTTCGACCCGAACAACCACCCCCAGGTTTTTTAAATCGGTCCAATCAGACCTGCCCTCTAAATCCTAAACTCACCCAACCTAATCTACCCAACCCAGCCTCCACCTCACCCCCACCTATCCTAGCCCGCCACCTCAGCACACCCCTCTCCCTCCACCAATCATCCCCTGCCACCTAACCCCCACCTGCCCACTCACACCCCAGACCCACCAAACCCACACACGACGCACTCTACACGCACACGCCAGCCGCGCACCTGCCAGCCGGCCCCACTCCCTACACACCGCACGCACCCTGTCCAACCCCCCTCTCTCCCCCGTGTCAGCCGCCCCGCGGGACCCACCTGGGCCCCACGCCCCACGCCTTTGCCGCGACCCTGCTCTTCTCCTACCTCCCTCCCTCTCGCGCGCCTCCCTCCCCAGCCTTCCCTCTCCTCTCCGGCAACCGCTGCTCCCGCTGCGCCTTCGCCGCGCCGCCCGCGTGCAACCCCTCCCTCCGCTCGCCTCCTTCCCCGCAGAGGACCCCGTGCCCCTCGCCTCCGCGCTCCGCCACCGCCCCGCGCCGCCGCTCTGCCTGCGCCGCCCCGGCCCCGGCTCGCCCCGCTCCTCTCCACCGCTCCACCGCCCCCGCACCCCGCCGCCGGCGCTCGCGAGGCCCTCCCCTCCGCCGCCGTTCCCTCCTCCCCGCCTCGCGCCAGGCACCGCCTCGCCGCCACGAGCTTCCGCCGCCGCGACGACCTTCTCCGCCCTTCCCCGCCCGCCTGCACCGGCCGCCTCCCCAACCACGCCGCCTGGCTCGCAGCCTCGCCCCGTGCCTGCGGCCTCGTCGCGTCCACCTCCTGCCGCGGAGCTCCCGCCGCCGGTCCAGCGCTCCGCCGCCCCGGACCTCCCCGCCGGCCCCGCGCGCGTGCACGCCGGTGCCGCTTCCGCCCACCGCTCCCGAGCCAGCACCCCACCGCCTCGTCGACCGCCCCTACACAGCGTCACCTGGCCCGCTCGCCGTCCCCGCCGGCCCGACCCCGAGCCGCTGCTGCCTGCCCCGTCCCCAGGACGCCGCCGTCGCCATCCACCTCCTCCGTCGCCAGCGCCTCCTCGGGCCCCGCAGAGCCCCGCGGGCCCCACGTCGCGCGCGCCGCAAGTTCTGCCCCGCCGGGTTTCTCCTCGCGAGCCACCGCAGCGCGTTCTCGGCCTCCACCGTGCCTGTCTCGGTGTAGTACCAAGTTGGTACTAGGCTGTTGGGTGTGGAGACGACAAAACCGCGAACCTCCCGTGGACCGACATCGAGAACCGAGCCCGACACCAACAATCAAGCCCCGAAGCCCAAGTTCCCATCGATGACCAAGCCGGAACCTCGAGGCCTTCCACACAGAGCGGCGATGCATGATCTGGAGAAAGCCGACACGATCCAAGATCCCCGACTCGAAGATTACCGGGACGCCAAGACCGCCACCGATACGACAAGTACCCCTTCGAGGACGCCGAGATCTACAATCGGAACCGAGGACGCCGAGAAAACCGATGCGCCAAGTTCTTCGCCCCTTCCGCCGAGATCGACTCGATGGCGCAGAACCGACAAGAGCTTCGCAACGACAAGAACGACAGCAACTAGGACGGTACCGATGCCCCGACGCCAGGCCAAGTACTCCTTCATGGAACGCCGAGACCCCCGAACCCGGAGAACGACCCCGTACCCGAAGGCCGCGGATGCGACAAGATCCACTACCCCGGAATCCGAGAACGATTCCGCCGAGCCCGAACCGTCGAACCCTGGACCCTGTCGAACCCTGAACCCCGGAACCCCAAGTTCGTCGAACCCTAACAAGATCGCCGAACCTTAATGTGTGACCCTTTTCCTCGATAACCTATTTTATAAATGATATCAACTTGTCGCATAGTTAATTGTCATCTCGCATGCATATCATGTGGTTTGGGGGCCTTATGCCGATTCACCTAATAATTAAATATGGGGCCCATATGCGGGCAAATCTAGTCTCATATTGGCCTCATTTAAATTGATGTAGCGAACCGGTGCTATCTTTTACCATGCTAAAACAACATTTAAATTGCGGGGGTTCTAAACAACTTGAACCTACTAATTAATTGTCGGGACCCCGGTTCCGCTTAATAATGACCTAATTGCACCGCACCTTTGCCATGCCATACATCATACATGCATCATGCCGATCTTCTGCCGTTGTATTAAATATTGCATCCGGTGTTTATTCTAGTGTTTTGCTTCTTCGCGGATAAGGCCGTTGAGTTGATGTGAGCTTCGCCCCGATCTTCGGGGAAAACCTTCGACAATGTTTTCAGGCGAGCATCTTCCCCTTTCTACCTATCTTACTTTTATAGTATTTATTCCTTCCTGTTGATCTATTGCTATCTGTGTTGCGATGCTCTAGTTTTCGCACCCGTGAAATCCCTTGCAGCCCTATATTGCCTTGGACACATCCTATTACCTGTTGTTTGGTAGATAGTTGGACTTGCGCGTCGTAGTCGCTTGCTCAAGTGCTGTTGCGTGTCGTCTAATGCCACAGTTGTTGATGAATTGCCGCATGTTGATGTTGGAGATGAATCCAGTTTTACTTATTGTTCACTTTAATTCCTGTATAACAACTAAAATTGAAATAAGCAGAGGCATCGGTGGGTGATAGATAATATTTGGTTTCCGAACGCCCACTTGTGTCCCGTAAGACCCCGAGTACTTGATTCCTGTTCCTTGATTTATCGCGCTATCCACATCCGGGAGGTATATGGGACCCCCCTGAGCCAGAGCTTGATTCCGTCTTATTTCTTGGGGCCTCAAACTAGTTTGAGGTTTTATTACTATCCTGTACTTATGCCATGTTGTACTGCTTTATTTACGATTGTGCGAGGTACTGCACACTGTACTGTTTAAGATCGGGACACGTTTACGCGGTGTCGACAAGCCCCGTTTGGGGTTCCCAGTCGCTCACAGCCGTCTACCCAGACCTTGAGGCCGTCTCGGAGCTTGCTTACTCCGTTGCGGGATCTACTTAAGGGGTGGCCCCCTGAAATATTTCTGAATCTTGTGATTGCTTTGTCGTGAAAGCCTCGTTGGGTTTTGTTTTGGTTTTTCCGAGGTTGATCGAGTGTGTGTTGCTATTGGTGCACCCCGGCCGGGTAAAACTTTCTGAAAGCCGTGTCCGCGGTTATGGACGACTTGGAGCACAGTTTCTCGATCATAGACAAGCATAACTAAAGTTTACTGCTATAAATTTGACTTATAATGACTAGTAATCAGCTTCACTGTAATGGAATGGCTAATTAATACTGCCCACAATTGCTTGTTTGGTTGTCGCTTGCGACAAAAGTATCTGACTAGTAAGTATTGCAACTACAACGGAATGGCTGATTAAAAGTACCAACAACTGCTGGGTTTTGGGTTTATCTCATGCTATCTGTACCTGATTAGTAATTGTTGCAACTATCACGGAATGGTTAACTAAAAGTGTCCACTGCTTATTTTATCAGGATGATTATCTATACCTGACTAGTAATTATTGCAACGATAACTGAATAAATAAAACTGCCAACTGTGTGAGTTCCTCGGTTGACTTCCTCGATCGGTGTCGAGGGGGAAACGCCAGGATGGGTTTGTTTGGTGTTAGCTTCAGGTTGGATCCGGATAGATCATTCTTACCTCTCTCTGATAACCGCCAGTTTTCTCGAGTCTCTGTAGGTTGTTTAGTGCATGCTGCCGCTGCCGCTTCAGTCCACCATACCTATGTAGGCGAGGACCGCCGAATTCTAGCCTCGCCGTGTACTGGCCTCAGTACTGACGCTCCTCTTTTTCCTTTGCCCTTTGTCGGCACCCCTTTTGTTTAAGCAGGTTTTGAGATCGACGTCGTTAGCAGGGTTACCCTTCCGGCTTGGCCTGGGCAGGGTTATGGACGCCATTGGTTATTCTTCAGGGCTCTTAGCCCCATTTGCATCTTGTCCGTAGTCGGACGCTCTGCCATTTTTCAAGGTGATTTGGATCTTTGTACATTATATCTGTATTCTTGACTCTTCGAGTCGCTGTTGTATGTATATCTGTTCTGTGGGTCCCATCGAGGACTGTTGTGTAATGTTATTACTTCGTTTTCCACCCGCACGAAAGTGCCTGGTGGGCACCTTTGAATCGTTTCTATGCGGGTTTGACGAATTTTGCTCAAACTTGCATAGGTCCGATTCTGAGGGTGTTACATCAAGCAAGAACTTACTACTCCTTTCCAAACACCAAGCAAACTTATTTGCAAAACAACACAGCGAGAACGGGGGTCCAAACTACTAAAGCAAACTAAACAAACTAAGCAAAGCAAACAAAAACTAAGACGCTCCAAGAATAACACAACTGTGCATGAAACAATAAAAGTGAAATGAGACAGACTTGAGCTTTTTATTGATGAAGAAGGGGATGCCTTGGGCATCCCCAAGCTTTGACGCTTGTACCTCTTGGATATTTCTTGGGGTGACACCATGGTGGAATCCCCAAGCTTGAGCTTTTGTCCATTCTTCATATCATTGCATCATTCTTTCTCTACACCTGAAATTTTTCCTTCATACAAAACTTCACACAATCTTCATTAGCAATATTACCTTATTCAAAAGATATTAGACCACTGGCCAAGCTTTGGAACAGCAAGGATTTTCACTAAAAACACGAGATACTGAAGTAACTCCTTCAAAGAAACTCAATTTACCCGAAGAGAGCTAAAAAAGAATCAATAAGAAGCAAATGCAAATAATGGCAGAAATGTGTCAAAACAAACCAGCAGGTAGAAACGAATTTTTTCAAATATCTTATGTTGCTCAAATAAAAAAGTGTTAAACTAACGTAAGTTATCCAACATACTAGGGGATTTATTCGTAAATTTTGAGCTCAATCCGAGTTACAGAGCCTCCTCACGAAATTGTTTGGTGGAGGACAGAAATCTGTTTCGAGACAGCAACTCCCCAAATCTTAGTTCCCTCTCATTAGAGGTCATTCTTGGTACAAAAAGCAAACAAAAAGGATAAGGAGAGGTCATTACAGTAGTAATAACTTCCAAGACTCAAGGAAACTCTTGTGTTATCTCCCAACAAGTACTTTTCTTTAACGCCTTTAAGTTAGGCACAAGAAGCAAGAAGAATCAAGTATTTTCAAATGAAGAAGCATTAACATCAAATCTTGCTTTCAAAGGAGGAGCAAAAAGCAACTTCTCTCTCCTCATAGGGAAGTGTTCAATACCTTTCTTGAATGGAAATTGATATTTAATGGTGCCTTCTTTCATATCAGTGATGGCACCAACTGTTCTAAGAAAAGGTCCTCCCAAAGTAATAGGACAAGAAGCATTGTATTCAACATCCAAAACATAGAAATCAACAGAGACATAAGTATTGTTAACCATAATGAGAACATCATTAATACTCCCCATGAGTTTCTTCTTAGCATTATCATTGGGTGGGACATTTAAATAACAATCTTCCAATGGTGGTAAATCAAGCATTTCATAAATCTTCCTAGGCATAATAGAGACACTAGAACCAAGATCACATGAAGCTTTGAGATCAAAGTCATTCACTTGCATATTAATAATGGGTTCCCAACTATCTTCTACTTTCCTAGGAATAGAAGATTTTTGTTTTAGCTATTCTTCCTTAATCTTAACAAGAGCATCTGTAATGTTTTTGGTAAAGGCAACATGCATAACACTAGCATCATGACTTCTAGCAAGCTTTTGTAGGAACATAATCTCTTCAGAAATATTGCAACCATCAATATCAAAATCAAACTTAGCATCACTAGTAGTAGGATCAATAGGCTTAGGCATAGTAGGAGGAATAGTGGCTACTTATGGTTTAGGGTGATAGTGCACACACTATTGTTTCTATCAATTTCAGCTTCTCTTTCCCACCTAGCATGAAGTTGAGCTAACGGCCTAACATTTTCATCTATAGTAACTTGTACGGCATGAGTAGTAGCAAAGTTATTTTCCATAGTTTCAGGTTTAGAAGCCATTTTATTAACCAAGGAAGTTTGAGCTTCAGACAAAGAGGATTTTTTTCAACAGTTAAAAGCTTTTCCTCTATAGTCTTATTGAAAGTGGTTTGTTTACTAATAAAGTACTTGAGCATGACTTCAAGTTCAGAGGGGGCACTTCTAGCATTATTGTAAGAGCTTCCAAAGGAATTGCCATTATTAGGAGGATCAGGCCTATAATTGTTGTTGCCACCAAAATTATTCCTATAGGCGTTGTTGTTGAAATTGTTGTTTCTAATGAAGTTCACATCAACTTGCTCTTATTGAGCAACCAAAGAGGCTAAGGGAATACTATTAGGATCTAGAGGAGCTTTCCCATTAACAAGCATAGCCATAATAACATCAATCTTTTCACTCAAAGAGGAAGTTTCCTCAACAGAATTTACCTTATTACCATGTGGAGCTCTCTCAACATGCCATTCAGAGTAGTTAACCATCATATTATCAAGGAGCCTTGTTGCAGCACCCAATGCGAGTCCCATAAAAGTACCTCCAGCAGCAGAATCCAACAAGTTTCTTGAGGAGAAGTTCAAACCTGCATAAAAAGTTTGGATAATCATCCAAGCAGTGAGTCCATGAGTAGGGCAATTTTTAACCAAAGATTTAATCTTTCCCAAGCAGGAGCAACATGTTAACTATCAAGCTGTTTAAATTTCATAATGTCACTTCTCATAGCAATAATCTTAGCAGGAGGATAGTACTTTCCAATAAAAGCATCTTTGCACTTAGTCCAAGAATAAATACTATTTTTAGGCAAAGATAGCAACCATTCTTTAGCTTTTCCCTCAAAGAGAAAGGAAAAAGCCTGAGCTTAATAATATCTCCATCTACATCCTTATACTTTTGCATCTCACAAAGTTCAACAAAGCTATTAAGATGGGTAGCAGGATCATCAGAACCAGCACCAAAAAATTACTCTCTCATCACAAGATTCAACAAAGCATGCTTAATTTTATAAAAGTCGGCATCAGGGGTAGGTGCAACAATAGGTGTGCTTAGGAAATCATTGTTGTTGGTGCAAGTGAAGTCACACAACTTGGTGTTCTTAGCAGAGTTCATTTTGGAAAAGGTGGGCAAGCCAAAGACAGCAGCAGTATCTAGAGCAGGAACTACTTTTTTGTGTTTTTGAATAAAGCAAGCAAACCAAACTAGACTAAATTTTTTGGATTTTTTGAAAAGAGGCAAACAAAACCAAGCAAAAGAAACAAATAAAACTAAAAACAAAGTAAAGAGAAAGGAAGTGAAGGACTCCCCTAGTGAAGACGTCCTTAGCCTCCCCGGCAACGGCGCCAGAAATCTTGATGCGTGCACCCCGTGTTGATGTGGGACACTTCGTTGGAACCCCAAGAACAAGGTGTGATGAGCATAGCAGCAAGTTTCCCTCAGTAGAAACCGAGGTTATCGAACTTGAAGGACGAAGGAAACGTCTCAAAGGTGTTGCTCACAACGTGGAGACCTGCACAACACGAACTCAATACTTTGCCCCAACGAATCAGTGAGGTTGTCAAGCTCACCGGTTTGCTGTAACAAAGGATTAAACGTATGGTGTGGAAGGTAATGGTTTCCAGCAAGTAAACAAGTAACAATGGAGGATGTATCAATGGTAAAGACTGGACCGGGGTCCATAGTTCACTAAAGGTGCTCTCCTTAGATAAACAACATGGCATGAAGGGTAAACAAATTACAACGGGGCAATTGACAGGAACTGAGCAAGGCATAACAATGCAATTACTAGCTAGAAAGATGCTATGAAGTTTATTGGGCAATACCACATTATACATAGACCGTAATCCAACTGCATATATGACTAGAAGTCCACCTTCAGGTTATCATCCGAACCCCCTCCAGTATTAAGTTGCAAGCAACATACAACTGCTTTAAGCAAAGTGTGTAAGGTAAATAGTCCACATGTTCCATGAATAAGAGACTGTTGTTTTCTCCCTAGTAGAAACAACACATCTACAACCGAAGAGATTTCTGTCACTTCCCTTGGAAACTAGAGGCATGAACCCACTATCGAGCATTAATACTCCCTCTTGGAGTCACTAGCAACTACTTGGCCAAGATAACCACTAGCAACGGAGAGCATGCAAGACCACAAACAACACAAACATGATAGAATCATAAAGATAGAATCATAAAGATAAAACCATTAATCAAACCAACATAATAATCTCAATATCCATCGGATCCCCACAAACACAACATGCATGATTACAAATATATTAGATCTTGATCATGAACGAGCTCACAAGATCTATACATGAAAGCACAAAGGAGAAGATACAACCATCTAGCTACTACATGGACCCATAGTCCAAGGTGGAACTACTCACAAATCATACCAGAGAGAAGGCCTCCGGGATGATCTCCCCTCTGGCAGGGTGCCGAGAAGAACTTCATAGCATCTTTCTAGCTAGTAATTGCAGACGATGGTGGCGGCGGCTACAGACGGTTTCGTGGATTTCTGATCGGGTACCGAGAGTTTCTGTATCGGGGGTTTATTATAGGCGAAGGGGTGAGTTCGGGAGGCGACCAGGAGGGGAAAACCCTACCCAAGCGCGGGGTAGGGCCCACCTGCGCCTAGGGGGTTTGGCCTCCCTGGCCCGCATCTCCGTCTCCCCTCTGGACTTCTTGTTCCCCACGGAAAGTTATTGACTTTGGCGTTTGTCCCGTCCAATTCCGAGAATATTTCTTTACTAACTTTTCTGAAACCAAAAACAACAGAAAACAGGCATCTGGCATTGTTGCAACTTGTTAAGAGGTTAGTACCAGAAAACATGTAAAAAGCACCCCAAAGTGTAGACAAGTAAAGCAAAGTAGATACTAAACAAGCATGGAGCATCAAAAATTATAGATACGTTTCCAACATATCACTAGGTCCGCGCGTGCAACGCAGGCGTGAGGAGTGGCGGCTGGGTGGAAAAGTCTAACCTTGGTCAGCTTGCCCCACCCTCTTTTATATAGGCGTCCCTAGTGGGATTCTACATTAGCAGCCCATTAGTAGCCTAAGCCTGGTCTAATTCGGATCCAATCCTCATTAGGCTTCCAGCCCCTTAAGTGTGTGACCCTATAGGTTCATATACATATAGACATGACACGAATAACTTATTCTGTCAATAGTTGGTAGCGGCCTCTAGCAAGACGTGCCAACTCCTAAACGCATACAAAGATCATATCGGACGAACCATCACAAGGTTTAGTACATGTCTTTCCCTTTGCCTCACGATATTTGGTCTAGCTCCAAGCTGACCTCCCTTTCTCGATACTGTGATTCGGAATCCCTTTACTAGGTTAACTCTTAACCTTATGTAGCACGGCCATGCATTTCTGGATCCGATCACTCAAGGGCCCCAGAGATATCTCTCTCAAGTAGAGAGGGGCAAATCCCATCTTAATTGACCATGCCTTGCAGCATGCTTCAGGACAAACCTGAAAGCTACCTTTATAACTACCCAGTTACGGAGTAGCGTTTGATAGCCCCAAAGTAGTTCGATCCACATCTCAAGTACATGCAACAATCTCAGGTCTAAGGACAAAACGTACACGATTTGTAGAGAGAGATGCAAGTCTAATTGCCAGTCTCAAGTTGGGTCAGTCCAACCCCATGTTCATAACATGTGTCCACATCATTAGTTTGACATCTCCATGTATATGACTTGCGAAACATAGTCATCAACCAATCGATGTGCTAGTCTAATATTCACGTGTGTCCTCACATGAACTCAGACTAGGGACAACTATTAGATAACCATACAAGTATAGAGTTTCACAAACAATTCACATAATTGCCAATCAATACAAGTTGCCTGATATGGATATTCAAGGAACATTACAATAACTCATGGATACATAAGAAATATAATCATCTCTATGATTGCCTCTAGGGCATATTTCCTTTAGGGGATGCAATGGTTGTACTACCTCGGGCGTGTTCGACTCATCCTCGGATGTGGAGTGATGATCGCCATAATTGTCACCTTCGGGCGTGTTGGACCGTGACGCGGGCGGTGTTGCCACCTCGGGGTCACGACAACCTAGCAAGTTCGACAGCCGCCTTAACCGTTGGCCCTGCTTCTTAACGAATTCACGAAACATGCCCTCTCCCTTCTCTCCGCGAGGGTATGTGTCCAAAGCATCCTTGCATGCATCGGCGGACTTTCTTACCTCCGCGCGCTGTCATAGACAAGAAACTAGTAAGTTATCCATTCAAGGTGTGAGAAGCACCAACGGAAAACAAACATTCGGCACACTTTACCACAAAGTTGACCAAGGGAGCAAACTCGGCTTGTCGCCCTTCTCTGACCATGATGTTGTATTGTTCGGTTGAAAGCTCATCGAACACCAATGGCTTATCCAAGATCGAATCCCGAAAAGCTCGTGGGTATATCTCCACCCGCGTGTTGTCAATGAACCATGTGATGTAGTTGTTGAAAGCATCCTGACTGAAGGGCCTATCATGTGTTCCTTTTTCTTTCTTAGCCTCGATCACACACCTCCTGAATTTCTCAAGGTGCTTCATATGAAGCTTGTCCCAATCCTTCTCCTTCCTCTGCTTCTTCCTGTCCAAGATGCACACAACAACAAGTCCTAGAGCGTTATTTGGCGAAGGATAAGTACATCACATGTTAAGGCAATTAATAGCTTACCCATGGAGCCCTATGTCCGTGTCCTTCCACTCAGGCGGGACAATCTGAAATAACTCAAACTAGGTCATGACACGCTGTGGCTGGTGATACTCAACGGCCCACATGCACACCATGGGTAAACGCATTAGCCACAGAAGGATTCTCTGAAGCAAATAGGGTTAAGGCAATAGTCCTCTGGAACACCAAAGCGCTCCCCTCGACCGTATGGCTCCCACGTCACCTGCAACATACCACACTCATGTCAAGTTCAAATATTACAAGTTCAAGACATATAATTTACCGTACCTGAGGAGATTACCTGATCCATGGTGATTGTGTCAAACTCGTTGGTGTACCTCTTGTACGCCTCCACTAGGTCGCCTGGCGGTTCGGAGACCATATCCCACTTGTAAGCCCACGTGAGGAGAAGGTCGTCCTTGCCGTCATCAATATAAGGATTGAATTTCAACAATTTTGGCCGTCCAATGGGGAAGCGTTCCCAGCTCCACGCCGAAAGAAGGAGCAAACAACCACCAATGCCTGCATCGGTGGCGCTCCTAAGACAAGCATCATCCAGCTGCAGATGAAGTGAACAACCATTTGGTAAGAACAATATTTTTTGAGGTAATGCAGAAATATACAACAACATTTGTAAAGAACTGATTACCTGACGGTACAACCAGGCCAACGCAGCGGAACCCCAACTGAAGGTAGAGTCAAAAGCAACGAGCAACTTGAGCCAATGCCATTGAGCACGATCCCCACTGCTGTTAGGAAAGAGAGTCCTCGTGAGGATGTACCACACATACACATGAGTGTATGTCTTGATCGTCTCCTCATTGGCATCCTCGGGGCAGATCTTGAAATTCTGGATGATCCAACTAAAAGTAGCCCCGGCAGCGACCCTCAGTCTTTCCCCCTTCGAGTTTATAGCCTCGGGTGGATCCTTCCCTATAAGGTCAACCATCTACTCACGCCACCCGTCTGAATCCGAGCTTATGCACATAGGGTTTCCCTCGATTGGGAGTGCCAGGATCATGCTCATGTCCTGCAAAGTGACCATAGTCTCACCGGTCCTAAGGTGAAAAGTGTGCGTCTCTGGCCTCCACCGGTCCACAAGTGCGGTGATCACAAAAGGGTTGAAGGCCGGTGTGGACCGAGTGACCATGTGGATAAAGGGGAGGAGTCCTAGCTTCCGGATGTACAGAGTGTACCGCTCATCATAACGCATCTTGCCGGACGAGACCTCGTGGTACCTAAGTCGAAGGGGTTTAAGCTCCTGCAAACATACAATGACAAAGGTTAGATTTCCATCTAAACAAACATGGCATCTTGTTCGACTTGCATGGAAGTTTTTAATACCTGTCTCTTCTTCGACATCTTGTAGGCACGGTGTTGAACATCATAGTGAGCATTGTTTAGAAGGGGGTTTAGAGACATCCTACATATTCAAAACAATAGAGAGAATAAGAACAACTACAAAATGTCCATCTTATTCCAACTATAGTTGTCACATATACTCCATCTTACTCTAGCTATAATTGTAACATGACAAAAATCCTACCCTACTATACCTATAATTGTAACATGAGCAAAAATAGTTACAACATCTTACTCTACACTTTCATCCTACTCTACCTATAGTTCTAGCATCTATAGTTGGTAATATATATTGGCAATAGATCTAACTATAGTTCTAACATGAACAAAAATTTCATCCTACATGAACAAAAATCAACACACCTAGATGTAACCATACAATTTCTCACAAGAACCTAGGGTTTCACTATCCCATAATAACTAGGGTTTCACTATCCATCTTACAAGCATTCCTAAACCTAAAGATCAAGTAAACATGGCAATGATTCATACAATCTAGGGTTTTACCAAAAAATGCAAATAAGGGACAAAAAGGGAGAAATTTGTGGATGAAATTGAGAGGATTAGAGAGAATACCTGGGGGAGGGGATTTTGAGCACGATTCTTGGAAGAAATCCCTAGATCTGGCCAAATTCGTGAGGTGCATTAGGTGGAGAGCCGACCCTCCGCCGCCATGCTCCCTTCTCTGTCTGTGGGCTAGGAGAGGAATGAGCTGGGTCGGGGGAGGGCTGGCCGCGCGCTGGTAAAAGACCTAAAGTGCGGCGCCACACGCGCTGGCGTTGCACTACATAGTGCGGCGCCACACTAACGGGACCGGGGCCCACGAAGCCATGGGTCAGCCATGCTGACAGGCGTGCGGCGCCACGCCTCATGGCGCCGCTCTTCACGGTGCGCCGCCAGTCTGTATGGCATTGCAAAAAGGGTTAGAGGAGTAAATTTCTTTTCACCGGAGTTTATTTCGTGAACTTATTTTTTTTATAGGTTATTTTCGTCCAAATGAATTGATGGGAGAGGCTGCGCCATTTCAGTTACAAGGTTTTCAAAAGTAAATAACTTTTATTTTTGGGTTCTCATATGTGGAGATAAGGTTAAGAATTTCTCATATATTCCGATCAAATAATGCCAACTTACCATTTACAGAACAGAAGCTCCTTCTAATAAGCATCTCCCAAAATGAATGCTGACAAACTCTCCATTATTTGTTGATATTTTAATTCAGGCATAATATAAACTGCCAGACACCAACTTCCGGGCGCGCTTAATACAACTCCTTCCATTCAAATATATGGGCTTAATTGCTTTGTGAACAAAGGAAGAGGAATAAAGTAAACTTTGATTCCACGCCGTTTCCGCAGCCATCAATTTTTAAAGGATTGTCAAGTTCGGAGATTTTTCTCCAATTGAAAGAAAAGATAACACTGGATTACACGCAGCCAAGACAAAATACAAATTAGGCACAAAGCAAGTCGAATACCACAATGAATTAGTTCATTTCAGACCTCTACTCAAAGCAATAAATTAAACAAAATAGAGAGATTATATATCGTAATCACCTCAATCTTCTTGAGCCAGGCGGAGATCCTGTCCACCTGCTCCGTTTCCTACCATGACAAGCAGAAGAAAAAACATTAAACAATTAAATCCTGTCTCAAATAAATTTATGATAGAAAAAAATCTAACACCATGGATTCGCCTGGAACTACAAAATATCTTGCATACAAAAATTCCACACCTTCGATATTTTTGTAGCAAATGGCACCTTAGTTAAGTCATCTTCCCTCTCTCGTGTAACTTAGTTACTTGAAACGTCTCTTTTCACATCTTTGTTTATGTGTATGCCAATAGAATTCTGTAAGAGAGGATGAGTTAAATAATATGTGAAATTTAGAAGTTAAAAAGATTTCAGGATCATATTGTATCTATCGACAATACAAATCACATTTTGTTTGCTTACACAGTCCATAAGAGCCAAGCAATACCAACTCAAAACAGATGCTAGGAGCTTGGAGTACATGTTTCGGAGGCCTAGGAGCTCATGACATGGTTTATTTTTCTTGAAATTTTCCCCTCAAATTTTATACGTCTGTCTAAGCCTTTCACACAACGTTGTAATTTGCCGGTGTCCAAACATTTTCTGGCTACGATTGCCGGTGCCCACACATTATGATAGGAGAAGTAGTGCCCTATTCCTATTCTTACAGTCAATAAAATATTGCTATGTACATCTTTATGAGATGGGTCCCAATAGTCCTTTACCTGTCCGAGCCCTGCAATGTGAGAACCGACTATACTGTGGAAGGCCTAAACGTCACAAATTCAACAACCGGTCTGCTCACGCTCTCTCCTCTTGTGCGCTGCTGCTGGTCTCCATGAATCTCCTTCAGCAGAGAGAGAAAAGTCAATGAGAAGAAAGGTAGTAGAGAGAGTTGGGATGGGGATGGTATGCCGCCCTGCCGCCGTCCGTGTGTGTGGTCTACTGGTGTCGTGTAGCGGCGCCGTGAGGGATACACTCATGCGGCGAGCCGTCTCGACAACCTGCTCTCGCCGGCGGCGGCCACCTCGCCAGGTTCTGCGATGCGCAGGTGTGCTGTGACCCGCTCTCCCAGGTCCTCACAGCCTACCGGCGCCGGCCGTGGGCGCGTCCAGCGGCCGTGGTAATCGCGTCGTCCTCGCCAGATACAGACATCGCGCGGCGGGATGTTGGCGGATGCAGAGAAGGGATTCGCCATTGATTTAGCGGAACGTTTTTTTACAATCAATACCACGTACTCCCGCTGCCCAGGCAAGTTCGATTTCATCTTATCTTCGCCGTCTCCTTCCACTGCCGCTCGCCACGGACGACCTCCGCAAGCGTGCCTCCGGCGACCTATGTGCAAACGCGTCTCCGCCCATCTTCGCGGCGTCGGCTCTGACCGCGCCGCCACACGCCATCTCCCCGCACGCGCTCCTCCCTTGTGCTGCTACTCGCTCCCTCTTCCTATCGAGCTCCCCTTCCCGTTTGCCGCCGACCCTCTTCCCATCCACCGTCAGCGTGGAGGCGCCACGGCTGCTGCCCCGCTTCCCGCCGCGGGTTCCTCGTGCCGCCGCCCATCGCCAGAGCTCATGTCCTCGCTGACCTCCTTCTCCTACCGCGCCCCCTCCGAGCTCTACCGACCTTGGCCCACCGCGCCCGCTCGAAGCTCTGCCGCTAAATCGACCGCCGTCAGGGTCCCAGTTTTTGCTACATGCAGTTGTCGGAGGTGCTACCAAAGACCACCGTCGCTGCTACATACGGCATCGAGGGTAGCTATGTGCGGCCTGCAGCCATGAGCGGTGGTACGTGCGGCCGGCGGCAGTGCTACAAACGATATCGGGTTTTGCTACATGCGGTCGACGGTCGTGCTACAAGCGGCATCAAGTTTTGTTACCAGGGCTCTATGGCACTGCTACAAGTGGGCATTAAGTTTTGCTACAAACGGTGCGAAGCCTTGCTACAGGGCACAAGGGCCTTGCTATAGAGGCACAACGATGTCTTCTCCAGCGGTATTGTATGCTCCGTCGACACATCATTTTTCTACTGTTATTATATTTTTTGGTACAGCCGTTTTATAATTATTCTATAGTGACATAAATTTTTTGCTATACAGTCTTCGGCGAGGTATACCAATAAAAATCTACAGTCGGGTCTGCTATATTAGCACAACCTTTTGCTACAAGATCGCCTGCGAGGTCTCCGGCGAACTCTCCAATAAGGTCTAGTATGTCTGTTCTATTTTCTGGATCAAACCGTTTGCTAGTACATATAGCAAAAGCAGGATAAAAGGCGAGAGAAAGAGATCTGGACCGTTGATTTGATTTGATGGGATGACTAGGGACCCGGGTTTCCATCCCTAGAGACGTGTAGCACTGCCCTATATCCATATTAATAAGTAGTAGTATATGGTAGAGATACATAAACCATCTTGAGCGACTACAAAATAAATTTTCTAAAAGGAAACGAGCAAATCTCGAAGGTCTTTAAAATCTTCCTTTTTAATGAAACAATCTTACATTTGTCTGTCTGAATGCAACTCAATAAACATGACACGGATATCAAATCATAGAACTATAAATACCAATAAAGGTTCTCCCATAATTTTAACCAGCTGGTATCAGCGCGGTGGCCCGTGCTGTTGCTTGAGATATACTTGCGGTATGCTGAACACATGGACCGTTTTCTTTATCTGAAGAAAATGAACCAACTTTGTTATCCAGTGAGAAAAAACTAATGAAGAAGTACCAGACTATGGATTACAAGGGTCACGATGCACATCTGGTGACTGGTGTTTAAAGAAAACAACAAAACAATAAGCTAAGTTGAGAACACAAGCGCTATTGAAGAGTGGAACTGGTAAAGGAAACTTTCACTGTGAGTATTGCTCTTTTTACTGTTTGTTACTTTGTTTCCAATATGGATAACCCACTTGGTTTCCTGTTTGGAAAAACTACTACCACTGCTAAGGTAGTAGATGAACCACCTCCTGTTGAGATAGATCCTTTTAAGATACCTACAAGTGTTGTTAATCGTGTTATGGATAATTATTATTTTGGAGATGGAACTGTCCATCCTGGTGATCACTTGTTTTTATCCATGAATTATGCGAGTTGTTTAAGTGTGCAGGTATCACAACTCAACATGTGAAGAAGAAGCTACTCTCCATATCCTTGAAAGGGAGAGCTGAAGAATGGTATAAGCTGCTGAAGAATGAACAATCCATGGAATGGGAGGAGATGCCATCTCTCTTTTACTCTAAATTTTATCCTCCCAGTGGATTCATAAGGATAGAAATCTTATATATAACTTTTGGCCTCCTGATGGAGAGAGAACAACTCAAGCTTGGGGGAGACTGAAGTTAATAATGCTTAAATGTCCTATTCATGAACTCCCTAACAATATTATTGTCAATAATATGCTAGGCTTTCTCTTCATGGTAAAGATTTACTAGATGCTTCTTGTGCTGGATCATTCACACGTATGAAGGAAGAAGCTAAATGGGATCTTCTAGACCGTATTCAAGAGATCACTAAAGATTGAGAGAATGACAAAGGAAGAAAGTCAGGTATAAACTATGATTATGATTGCATTAAATCTTTTATGGGAACTGACGACTTTCGTGATATTAGCAATGAGTTTGGTCTTGATCCTCAAGTTCTTGCATTTTTTTAATGCTTTTGCCTCTTATATTGAGATTTCCAAGAAAGAGTGGGACAAGTACCATGCTCCTTATAAAGACATTGTTACCCACGTTCCTGCCAGTGTAGAGGTTTGTACTATTGATCCTAATTTGCATGAACCTTATGTTGAGAAGATCCCTTTTCCCTCCAAGGTAAGGGAACACTCTATTATGGCTAGTGTGGTTAGCAAAAGCGCAAAGAAAACTGTAGGGTCCGATGAGTTTATTGATATTGAGCCTGTGGTAGCTATTGTGAAAGATCTTGTCACTAGAAATATAGAGGATGAGCATATTGTATTTTGTGAAGACGCTACTAATATTGTTTCTCATCCTAAGAAAGTTAGAAAAGCTAGTGTCCCTGTGCTTTCTGTTAAAATTGGTAGTCATAGCTATTATGGTTTATGTGATATTGGTGCTAGTTCCAGTGCTATTCCTTATGAGATTTACAGGGAAATTATGCATGAGATTGGTCCTTGTGAGCTTGAGGACATTGATGTGGTTATTCACCTTGCTAATAGAGAGCAAGTTTTCCCCATTGGCATTGTAAGAGATGTGGAGGTCCTTTGTGGTAAGATTGAATATCCTGCTGATTTTCTAGTACTTGGTAAAGAAGCTAGTAAAACCTATCCTATTATCTTTGGTAGACCCTTTCTGAACACTTGTGGGGCTATCATAGATTGTAGGAAGTAAAAAGTTTTGACTAAGTTTGTTGGAGAGTCTTATGAGTTTAATTTTTCCAAATTTGCCAAAACTCCTTATGAAAATGAACTGCCTGATGAGGATTTCAGGGTTGAACAACTTTCTGCTATTTCTCTTGCTCCTAACAATGACTTGCAACAGTTCATGGAAGATCATGAAAGTGATGCCTTCATGAAGGAAAAAAATGAGATTGATGAGGCTTTCCTTCGTCGGCCTGAGTTACTTAAGCATAATTTACCTGTGGAAGATTTGGGTACCACACTACCACCTAAAGGGGACCCTGTTTTCGAATTAAAACCTTTACCTCATGATCTTAAATATGCTTATCTTGATGAAAATAAAATATATCCTGTTATTATTAGTTCTAAACTTTCAGGAAAGGAAGAAGAAAGGTTATTGGAGATATTGAAGAAACACCGATGAGCTATGGGATATACTCTTGATGATTTGAAGGGGATTCCTCCTACTATATGTCAGCATGCTATTAATATAGAGCCTGATGCAAAACCAGTTGTTGAGCACCAACGTCGTCTAAATCCTAAGATGAAGGATGTGGTAAGAAATGAGGTATTACAACTCCTTGATGCTGGTATTATTTATCCTATTGCTGATAGTAAATGGGTTAGCCCTGTTCATTGTGTTCCCAAGAAAGGGGGAATAATTGTTGTGCCTAATGAGGATAATGAGCTTATACCCCAAAGAGTAGTAGTTGGGTATAGAATGTGCATTGATTTTAGAAAGATTAATAAAGTTACTAAGAAAGATCATTATCCTTTGCCCTTTATTGATCAAATGCTTGAGAGGTTGTCCAAAAAGACTCACTTTTGCTTTCTTGATGGTTATTCTGGGTTTTCTCAAATTGTTGTGAAAGCACATGACCAAGAGAAAACTACTTTCACTTGTCCCTATGGTACTTATGCTTATAGGCGTATGCCTTTTGGTTTATGTAATGCTCCTGCTACCTTTCAGAGATGTATGTCTACTATCTTTCATGGTTTTTGTGAAGAAATTGTAGAGGTTTTCATGGACGATTTTTCCGTCTATGGAACTTCTTTTGATAACTATTTGCATAACCTTGATAAAGTTTTGCAGAGATGTGAGGAAACCAACCTTGTTCTTACCTGGGAGAAATGCCATTTCATGGTTAATGAAGGGATTGTTCTTGGACACAAGATCTCTGAAAGAGGCATTGAAGTTGACAGAGCCAAAATTGAAGAAATTGAGAAGACGCCTTGTCCTAGAGATATCAAAGGTATTCGTAGTATCCTTGGTCATGTTGGTTTCTATAGGAGGTTTATTAAAGATTTCTCCAAAATTTCAAAGCCCCTTACTAATCTTCTTCAAAAAGATGTACCTTTTGTTTTTGATGATGATTGTAAGGAAGCTTTTGAAACTTTGGAGAAAGCTTTGACAACTGCTCCTATAGTCCAACCACCTGATTGGAGTTTACCTTTTGAAATTATGTGTGATGCTAGTGATTTTGCTGTGGGTGCTGTGTAACACCCTCAGAATCGGACCTATGCAAGTTTTAGCGAAACCCGCCAAACCCGCATAGAAACGATTCAAAGGTGCCCACCAGGCACTTTCGTGCGGGTGGAAAACGAAGTAATAACATTACACAACAGTCCTCGATGGGACCCACAGAACAGATATATACAACAGCGACTCAAAGAGTCAAGAATACAGATATAATATACAAAGATCCAAATCACCTTGAAAGGATAGAGCGTCCGACTACGGACAAGATGCAAATGGGGCTAAGAGCCCTGAAGAATAACCAATGGCGTCCATAACCCTGCCCAGGCCAAGCCGGAAGGGTAACCCTGCTAACGACGTCGATCTCAAAACCTGCTTAAACAAAAGGGGTGCCGACAAAGGGCAAAGGAAAAAGAGGAGCGTCAGTACTGAGGCCAGTACACGGTATATCACAGGTACGGAAACTAAAGCATCGCAACACAGATAGCAATAGATCAACATGAGGGAATAAAGACTATAAAAGTAAGATAGGTAGAAGGGGGGATGCTCGCCTGAAAACATTGTCGAAGGTTCAACCGAAGATCGGGGCGAAGCTCACATCAACTCAACGGCCTTATCCGCGAAGAAGCAAAACACTAGAATAAACACCGGATGCACTATTTAATACTACGGCAAAAGATCGGCATGATGCATGTATGATGTATGGCATGGCAAAGGTGCAGTGCAATTAGGCCATATTAAGCGGAACCGGGGTCCCGACAGTTAATAAGGCGGTTCATGTTGTTAAGAAGCCCCGCAAATTAAATGTTGTTTAACATGATAGAAGATATCACCGGGTTCGCTACACAAATTTAAATGAGGCCGATATGAGACTAGATTTGCTCGCATATGGGCCCCATATTAATTATAAGGTGAATCGGCATAAGGCCCCCAAACCACAGATATGCATGCGAGATAAATGATTTCATGCAACAAGTTGATATCATTTATAAAAATAGGGTGTCGAGGAAAAGGGTCACACATTAGGGTTCGGCGATCTTGAGGTTCCGAGGGTTCCGGGGTTCGGGGTCGGTCTCAGGGTCCAGGGTTCGACGGATCGGTCTCGGCGGAACGTTCTCGGACAACTGAGGTAGATCTTGGCGTTCTGGAAGCAGGACTTGGGTCGGTGTCGGGGCGCGTCGGATTCTTCCGGGCCGATGCCGTTCTTGTCGTCGCGAAGGTCTTGTCGGTTCCCACGGGGTCGATCTTGCCGTGGCGAGGGTCTTGTCGGGCCCGCGCCATCGAGAAGGTCTTGGCGTCCGGGGGAGTTCCCGATGTTCCATGGCGAAGATCTTGGCGTCCAATGGTTTCTCCGCGTTCGTGGTGCGTCCGTGATGCAGATCTTGTCGGTTCCCTGTCGGAGGCCTGGGGGTCTGATCTTTGTTTGGCCAAAGCCGAAGGATCCTGAACACCTGGGCGTCAGCAGCAAAACGCTGGCCCTGGCGTTCAACAACGAGTGCACGAATAAAGTGGCTAGAGACTCCTGGGCAAGAACAACGCACGCACAAGGGCGAAAGAAAAAACACTGCCAGAGCAACGCTGCACCACACCAACGCACTAGGACAGCGAGCAGGAGCTCGGGCGGCGCTCGGGGTCGACGGGGCGGGGCCGGCGTCGGGAACGTGGAGGCGGACGACGGAGCGGTGGTGGGAGGCAGCGCGAGCTCGAGGGCCGGAGGTCGACGGCGAAGAGGAGGGTCGGCGGTGGAGGCGAGGCTGCGCGGAGGCGGGAGCCGGCGCAGACGGGGCGGCCAGGGGCAGGCGAGCACGCGGTTCCTGGAGGCGGGGACGACGGAGCGCCGGCGGGGCGGCGAGCTTGACGGGGACGGCGGGGTTGCTGCGGAGCGGCGAGGTTGAGGCCGCGGCGACGCGGGGTCGTCGGGGCGCAGACCTGGCGAGGCAGGCGGAGCAGGACCGGAGGAGACCGAAGCCGGCGAGGGGGGGGGGGGTTGGCCGCGAGCGGGGCGAGGGGGCGCGCGGCTCCGGCGGCGGGCTCGGGCGACCTGCGGGGCGCGGCGAGGCGGCACCGGGGCGAACGGCCGCGGCAGAGCCGACGGGGGCGGACGCAGGTGCGACGAGGCCGGCGCGGAGGAGACGGCTCGCCGGTGGGTGCAGAGGAAGGCGGGAGCGGAGGCGGCCGCTGCGGGAGCGGGCGACGGGGAGCTCTGGCGCGGCGGAGAGGCGGAGGCGCTGGAGGCCGAGGCGGGGCGGGACCGTCGGGGGGGCGCGCCGGCGCGGGCGGAGCTCGGGGGCGACCGCGCGACGAGGCGGCGGGGTCGACGGCGCTTGGGGTCGGGGAGCGAGCGAGCTAGGCGGGGAGGGAGGGTGCACGCGGGCAGAGAGCTAGAGGAAGAAGGATGGAAGAGAGGAGGCGCGGTTGCGGTGGGTGGAAGAGAAACAGTGGAGAGAGGGGGGCGGTTCGGGCGTGGCCGCGTGGGTGTGCGTGCGCCAGGGGGTTGGGTGGGGCCACGGGCAGGTCGGGCAGGGTGTGGGATCTGCTGCGCGCGCGGTGTGCGTGTGTGGCTGTGTTTGGTGGGTGGGAAGGGTGATAGAGAGAGAGGGTCTAGGTGGAGGGCTATGATTGGTTAGGGGAGAGAGGGTAGCTGAGGTGGCGTTCAGGGATTGGAGGGGGTGAGGTGGAGGCTGGGTGTGGGTAGTTTTCTGGGTAGCTGTAGGAATAAGGGGTGGGCCGATCTGAAATATGGGGGTGGTCGTTCGGGTCGAAACGGCCCGTTCGACTGCCCCCGCTAAAATAATTAAATCTTTTATTTATTCTAAATGCACCTTTTGCAAACCGTTGGTAGACAACAAAATAATCCGGAGACCCGGGTTTGTGTTTGCAAACAAGACGGGGCGTTTTAGAAAACAAAACGGGCTTTGCAAAAATAGTTTTAGACAAACAACACATGATGATGACGATGCAATGCACAAATTCAACGCGATTTTCTAGTAGTGGTTTTGCGGGATGCCACAATTCGACACCACTAACAATGGATCTCGCCCTCGAGATCCGCCTCATGGTACCGGGAAGGAAGGTCGGCGATCTGCATCTTCTCGCTTCGTGTAGATCCTCGCGACACCACTAACAAGGGTTCTTCTTCATCTTGAAATCGGCAACACCACCAGCAAAGGGTCGTTGTTCCTGATCGTCGAGAGAACACTCCGGAGAAACAAAGGACGAAGATAGAGGCATCAAACGATAAGGCCACCCCTAACTTCCGTTAGAAGAGGGAAAAGTTACGTTGATCCACCAGTTCGATGTACAGAGCGAACAGTAAGAGTCGGGTAGGGTGATCAGTCCGTCCCGTACCCAAACTATCAACTCTATACATGGGTAGGAGAATCAGGCAACTCAACTCTCGAGATTTGAGACTGAAGATCTTCATAGGTGGTATCCGGAACAAAGGGATGCTGGCAACAGAAATCGTATGAAAGACACACTGATTAGGTTCCGCAATGGTTCCATTGGCATGAACAACACATGCTCAAGGTATACTCCAACTTCACCAATGCCCGTCCTTCTCATATGTTTTTCAACGACACTGATATCCAGCAAGGAACACATATGGATAAAGATCTCAAGAACAAAAGATCGGATGAAGGGCACAACAAAACAGTTGCAGATTGATGATCGTAGCACCTCCGTTACAAAAGGGAGAAGGCGAAACCCTGAAGGTACGACGGAAACCCAACCACGAGAAATCCTGGACTCGAAGAGAGAGAGAAGAGAGCGGATTCAAAACACGTCGAGATAAGAGGAGAATAGCAAAGGGGTAAGGAGTAAAATCAGACCTAATCAGAACTATCCAACCGTTTTTGCAAAAATAGTTTTGACGCTCTACTTCGGCCGTTAGCTAGGTTATCCTACAGGCTGGACTTGTGGGGTATCGTAACTGCTGGGCTCTGATACCACTCTGTAACACCCTCAGAATCAGACCTATGCAAGTTTTAGCGAAACCCGCCAAACCCGCATAGAAACGATTCAAAGGTGCCCACCAGGCACTTTCGTGCGGGTGGAAAACGAAGTAATAACATTACACAACAGTCCTCGATGGGACCCACAGAACAGATATATACAACAGCGACTCAAAGAGTCAAGAATACAAATATAATATACAAAGATCCAAATCACCTTGAAAGGATAGAGCGTCCGACTACGGACAAGATGCAAATGGGGCTAAGAGCCCTGAAGAATAACCAATGGCGTCCATAACCCTGCCCAGGCCAAGCCGGAAGGGTAACCCTGCTAACGACGTCGATCTCAAAACCTGCTTAAACAAAAGGGGTGCCGACAAAGGGCAAAGAAAAAAGAGGAGCGTCAGTACTGAGGCCAGTACACGGCGAGACTAGAATTCGGCGGTCCTCGCCTACATAGGTATGGTGGACTGAGCGGCAGCGGCAGCATGCACTGAACAACCTATAGAGACTCGATGCAACTGGCGGCTATCAGAGAGGGGTGAGAAAGACCTATTCGGATCCAACCTGATACTATCAGCAAACAAACCCATCCTGGCGTTTCCCCCTCGAGACCAAACGAGGAAGTCAACCGAGGAACTCACACAGTTGGCAGTTTTACTTATTCGGTTATAGTTGCGGCACTTTACTAGTCAGGTTTAGATAATCACCCTGATAAAGTAAGCAGTGGGCACTTTTAGTTAACCATTCCGTTATAGTGGCAACACTTACTAGTCAGATACAGGTAGCATGAGATAACCCAAAACCCAGCAGTTGTTGGTTCTTTTATTCAGCCATTCCGTTGTAGTTGCAGTACTTACTAGTCAGATACAATGGTCGCAAGCGACACTCCAAACAAGCAATTGTGGGCAGTATTATTTAGCCATTCCATTATAGTGAAGCTGATTACTAGTCATTATAAAGTCAAATTTATAGCAATAAACTTTAGTTATGCTTGTCTATGGTCGAGATATTGTGCTCCAAGTCGTCCATAACCGCGGACACGGCTTTCAGAAAGTTTTACCCGGCCGGGGTGCACCAATAGCAACACACACTCGATCAACCTCGGAAAAACCAAATCAAAACCCAACGAGGCTTTCACGACAAAGCAATCACAGGATTCAGAAATATTTCAGGGGGCCACCCCTTAAGTAGATCCCGCAACGAAGCCAGCTGACTCCGAGACGGGCTCAAGGTTTGGGTATACGGCTGTGAACGACTGGGAACCCGAAAGTGTGGCTGGGCTTGTCGACACCGCGGAATCGTGTCCCGATCCAAAACCGTACAGTGTGCTATCTGGCGCACAATTTAATAAAGCAGTAAAACATGGCATAAGTACAGGATCGTAAATAAAACCTCAAACTAGTTTGTGGCCCGAAAAAATAAGACTGAATCAAGCTCTGGCTAAGGGGGGTCCCATATACCTCCCGATGTGGATAGCGCGATAAATCAAGGAACAGGTATCAAGTACTCGGGGTCCTACGGGACACAAGTGGGCGTTCGGAAACCAAATATTTTCTATCACCCACCGATGCCTCTGCTTACTTCAATTTTAGTTGTTAAACAGGAATTAAAGTGAATGATAAGTAAAGCCATGATCATATCCAACATCAACATGCGGCAATACATCAACAACTGTGGCACTTGACGACACGCAACAGCACTTGAGCAAGCGACTACGACGCGCAGGTCCAACTAGCTACCAACAACAGGTAATAGGGTGTGGCCAAGGCAATATAGGGCTGCACGGTATATCACAGGTACGGAAACTAAAGCATCGCAACACAGATAGCAATAGATCAACAGGAGGGAATAAAGACTATAAAAGTAAGATAGGTAGAAGGGGGGGATGCTCGCCTGAAAACATTGTCGAAGGTTCAACCGAAGATCGGGGCGAAGCTCACATCAACTCAACGGCCTTATCCGCGAAGAAGCAAAACACTAGAATAAACACCGGATGCACTATTTAATACTACGGCAAAAGATCGGCATGATGCATGTATGATGTATGGCATGGCAAAGGTGCAGTGCAATTAGGCCATATTAAGCGGAACCGGGGTCCCGACAGTTAATAAGGCGGTTCATGTTGTTAAGAAGCCCCGCAAATTAAATGTTGTTTAACATGATAGAAGATAGCACCGGGTTTGCTACACAAATTTAAATGAGGCCGATATGAGACTAGATTTGCCCGCATATGGGCCCCATATTAATTATAAGGTGAATCGGCATAAGGCCCCCAAACCACAGATATGCATGCGAGATAAATGATTTCATGCAACAAGTTGATATCATTTATAAAAATAGGGTGTCGAGGAAAAGGGTCACACATTAGGGTTCGGCGATCTTGAGGTTCCGAGGGTTCCGGGGTTCGGGGTCGGTCTCAGGGTCCAGGGTTCGACGGATCGGTCTCGGCGGAACGTTCTCGGACAACTGAGGTAGATCTTGGCGTTCCGGAAGCAGGACTTGGGTCGGTGTCGGGGCGCGTCGGATTCTTCCGGGCCGATGCCGTTCTTGTCGTCGCGAAGGTCTTGTCGGTTCCCACGGGGTCGATCTTGCCGTGGCGAGGGTCTTGTCGGGCCCGCGCCATCGAGAAGGTCTTGGCGTCCGGGGGAGTTCCCGATGTTCCGTGGCGAAGATCTTGGCGTCCAATGGTTTCTCCGCGTTCGTGGTGCGTCCGTGATGCAGATCTTGTCGGTTCCCTGTCGGAGGCCTGGGGGTCTGATCTTTGTTTGGCCAAAGCCGAAGGATCCTGAACACCTGGGCGTCAGCAGCAAAACGCTGGCCCTGGCGTTCAACAACGAGTGCACGAATAAAGTGGCTAGCGACTCCTGGGCAAGAACAACGCACACACAAGGGCGAAAGAAAAAACACTGCCAGAGCAACGCTGCACCACACCAACGCACTAGGACAGCGAGCAGGAGCTCGGGCGGCGCTCGGGGTCGACGGGGCGGGGCCGGCGTCGGGAACGTGGAGGCGGACGGCGGAGCGGTGGTGGGAGGCAGCGCGAGCTCGAGGGCCGGAGGTCGACGGCGAAGAGGAGGGTCGGCGGTGGAGGCGAGGCTGCGCGGAGGCGGGAGCCGGCGCGGACGGGGCGGCCAGGGGCAGGCGAGCACGCGGTTCCTGGAGGCGGGGACGACGGAGCGCCGGCGGGGCGGCGAGCTTGACGGGGACGGCGGGGTTGCTGCGGAGCGGCGAGGTTGAGGCCGCGGCGACGCGGGGTCGTCGGGGCGCAGACCTGGCGAGGCAGGCGGAGCAGGACCGGAGGAGACCTAAGCCGGCGAGGGGGGGGGGGGGGTTGGCCGCGAGAGGGGCGAGGGGGCGCGCGGCTCCGGCGGCGGGCTCGGGCGACCTGCGGGGCGCGGCGAGGCGGCACCGGGGCGAACGGCCGCGGCAGAGCCGACGGGGGCGGACGCAGGTGCGGCGAGGCCGGCGCGGAGGAGACGGCTCGCCGGTGGGTGCAGAGGAAGGCGGGAGCGGAGGCGGCCGCTGCGGGAGCGGGCGACGGGGAGCTCTGGCGCGGCGGAGAGGCGGAGGCGCTGGAGGCCGAGGCGGGGCGGGACCGTCGGGGGGGCGCGCCGGCGCGGGCGGAGCTCGGGGGCGACCGCGCGACGAGGCGGCGGGGTCGACGGCGCTTGGGGTCGGGGAGCGAGCGAGCTAGGCGGGGAGGGAGGGTGCACGCGGGCAGAGAGCTAGAGGAAGAAGGATGGAAGAGAGGAGGCGCGGTTGCGGTGGGTGGAAGAGAAACAGTGGAGAGAGGGGGGGCGGTTCGGGCGTGGCCGCGTGGGTGTGCGTGCGCCAGGGGGTTGGGTGGGGCCACGGGCAGGTCGGGCAGGGTGTGGGATCTGCTGCGCGCGCGGTGTGCGTGTGTGGCTGTGTTTGGTGGGTGGGAAGGGTGATAGAGAGAGAGGGTCTAGGTGGAGGGCTATGATTGGTTAGGGGAGAGAGGGTAGCTGAGGTGGCGTTCAGGGATTGGAGGGGGTGAGGTGGAGGCTGGGTGTGGGTAGTTTTCTGGGTAGCTGTAGGAATAAGGGGTGGGCCGATCTGAAATATGGGGGTGGTCGTTCGGGTCGAAACGGCCCGTTCGACTGCCCCCGCTAAAATAATTAAATCTTTTATTTATTCTAAATGCACCTTTTGCAAACCGTTGGTAGACAACAAAATAATCCGGAGACCCGGGTTTGTGTTTGCAAACAAGACGGGGCGTTTTAGAAAACAAAACGGGCTTTGCAAAAATAGTTTTAGACAAACAACACATGATGATGACGATGCAATGCACAAATTCAACGCGATTTTCTAGTAGTGGTTTTGCGGGATGCCACAATTCGACACCACTAACAATGGATCTCTCCCTCGAGATCCGCCTCATGGTACCGGGAAGGAAGGTCGGCGATCTGCATCTTCTCGCTTCGTGTAGATCCTCGCGACACCACTAACAAGGGTTCTTCTTCATCTTGAAATCGGCAACACCACCAGCAAAGGGTCGTTGTTCCTGATCGTCGAGAGAACACTCCGGAGAAACAAAGGACGAAGATAGAGGCATCAAACGATAAGGCCACCCCTAACTTCCGTTAGAAGAGGGAAAAGTTACGTTGATCCACCAGTTCGATGTACAGAGCGAACAGTAAGAGTCGGGTAGGGTGATCAGTCCGTCCCGTACCCAAACTATCAACTCTATACATGGGTAGGAGAATCAGGCAACTCAACTCTCGAGATTTGAGACTGAAGATCTTCATAGGTGGTATCCGGAACAAAGGGATGCTGGCAACAGAAATCGTATGAAAGACACACTGATTAGGTTCCGCAATGGTTCCATTGGCATGAACAACACATGCTCAAGGTATACTCCAACTTCACCAATGCCCGTCCTTCTCATATGTTTTTCAACGACACTGATATCCAGCAAGGAACACATATGGATAAAGATCTCAAGAACAAAAGATCGGATGAAGGGCACAACAGAACAGTTGCAGATTGATGATCGTAGCACCTCCGTTACAAAAGGGAGAAGGCGAAACCCTGAAGGTACGACGGAAACCCAACCACGAGAAATACTGGACTCGAAGAGAGAGAGAAGAGAGCGGATTCAAAACACGTCGAGATAAGAGGAGAATAGCAAAGGGGTAAGGAGTAAAATCAGACCTAATCAGAACTATCCAACCGTTTTTGCAAAAATAGTTTTGACGCTCTACTTCGGCCGTTAGCTAGGTTATCCTACAGGCTGGACTTGTGGGGTATCGTAACTGCTGGGCTCTGATACCACTCTGTAACACCCTCAGAATCAGACCTATGCAAGTTTTAGCGAAACCCGCCAAACCCGCATAGAAACGATTCAAAGGTGCCCACCAGGCACTTTCGTGCGGGTGGAAAACGAAGTAATAACATTACACAACAGTCCTCGATGGGACCCACAGAACAGATATATACAACAGCGACTCAAAGAGTCAAGAATACAAATATAATATACAAAGATCCAAATCACCTTGAAAGGATAGAGCGTCCGACTACGGACAAGATGCAAATGGGGCTAAGAGATATTGAGAAAATGTCATGGCAGTGCTTATGGAGGACATCATGCTAGGGATAGGATCGCACAAAAGGTTTTACAATCTGGATTTTATTGGCCTACCTTTTTTAAAGATGCAAGGAAGTTTTCCTTATCATGTGATGAATGCCAACGAGTAGGTAACATCTCTAGACGCAATGAAATGCCTATGAATTATTCCCTTGCTATTGAACCTGTTGATTGTTGGGGATTTGACTTTATGGGGCCTTTTCCTCCTTCAAAAAGGTATACTCATATTCTTGTTGTTGTTAACTATGTTACAAAGTGGGTAGAAGCCATACCTACAAACAGTGTTGATGGTAAGACCTCTTTGAAAATGCTTAAAGATGTCAATTTTCCTAGGTTCGGTGTGCCTAGATATCTCATGACTGATGGAGGCTCTCATTTTATTCATGGGGTTTTTAGAAAAACTCTCGCTAAGTATGATGTAAACCACAGAATAGCTTTAGCTTATCACCCCCAAACTAGTGGGCAAGTAGAGGAAATTAAATCTATCTTGTAGAAGACTGTCAATAGGTCTAGAAAAAATGGGCTAAAAAGTTGAATGACGCTTTGTGGGCTTATAGAACTGCTTATAAAAATCCTATGGGGATGTCTCCTTACAAAATGGTCTATGGGAAATCTTGTCACTTGCCTTTAGAATTAGAACACAAAGCTTATTAGGCAGTGAAAGAGTTGAACAGAGACTTTAGACTTGCTGGTGAAAAAAGACTACTCAACTTAAGTAATCTAGATGAGTGGAGAGGTGAAGCTTATAAAAATGCTAGGCTCTTTAAGGAAAAAGTGAAACGATGGCATGATAGGAGAATTCTCAAAAGGGAGTTCTATGTTGGTGAGAAAGTTCTTTTGTATAGGTCTCGTCTCAGATTTTTTGCAGGGAAACTACTCTCAAAATGGGAAGGACCTTTTGTCATCAAGGAAGTGTACCATTCAGGTGCCATCAAAATTTCTTCTCTGAAGGATGACACAACACAGGTGGTGAATGGTCAAAGACTAAAACATTATATTTCTGGAGATTCTTATAACGAACATGTGTATGTTATTCAAATGACAACTCCAGAAGAATTCATTAGAAGCCAAACACCAGAAACTGCTGAGTTCGTCTTTGAATAGGTAAAAGTAGTGAAAACAGAAGGCTCGTGAAACCCCAATCTTTTTATATTTTTGATGTTTTTAATACATAAGGGAAGTTACGAGACGAAACTGAAGAGGAAACAGAGCCTGGGGTGGACAAACCCACCCCAGGCGCGGGCCCAGCCTGGCTGCACCTGAGGGGGGGTGTTCCACCCCCGAGCTCTGACTCTGCCTCGTTTTCGCGTCAAAACCTTCCTTCTGCATTGAAACTTCGTAATAGATAACCCCCCGGGTTCCCCGAGGTTCTTGCACCATGTTCTCGTCATGTTTTATTTTCGATATGTTTCTGTTAGGAAAATTCTCAGATTTGGAGCCTCAATGTCTTCCTCTGGATCACCCACGGAGGATTCCTCTACGGACGTCCTCAACCCGTACATGGATGAGTTGAGGATTCATCCCAAAGATTTGATCCTCAAAGAGGGAAAGGTACAGATGAAAGAAGTTCAAGGCCCTAAAGGAGAGGGCAGTCTGGAAGAACGGATGGAAGCGTTGGAACAAGAAGTTTTCAGGTACAAGAAGATGGCGGAACACGAAGTGGATGTTATTCACAAGATAAGTTCAGAACTCATCACCAAGCACGAGGGAGAAGTTGCTAAGCTTCGAGAAGAGATCTTGTCACTCCGTCAGACCACCAATCAATTGCAAGCACAACTCTATGACATACAGAATCATAACTGTGAGTATGAGGCTAGATTTGATCGCATAAGCTCTGCTGCTAGTTTCAGGATTGCAGAGACAAGGCATCCTTTTTGGATGGGGAACCATTACCCTGGAAGTTCTATGATGACAAGAGAACACCCCCGTCACCAAAGGTGTAATTCGTCATCAGGTTTGGCATCCCCTTGGCTTGTTCCAAGCTTGGGGGAGTGCCGCGGTATCACCACCATTATCTTTTATATTTTACCCTTTTAGTGGATTCATATCTGTGGTAGAGAGGTTATCTTATATTTTGGTTTTCATGTGGAAGTAACCTTCCTTTAGTTGATTATCTATGTATCCCTTGGTGTGAGTGCCTTTATTGAATATTAATGAGAAGTCTCATCTTTTACTTTTTGCACTTCTTATTTTAGTTTGCAATCTCTATTATATGATGGATCTTGCTGATTAGTATTGGCACCACTTTGGGATCATCAAGTGGATCTAAATTGGTTTTGGCAAACCGAGTTATGGTCAGTGGCATTAGTTTCAAAGAAAAAGAAAGAAAGAAAAAGCTTACATGTATTTGGTATCATTTGTTTTCTTTCTTGTTGGCTCATAAGCTTAGTATTCTTTATTTAAGATTATTTTGTGTCTTCAAGGAAGATTGCATGTTTGGCTTTTATTACTTGTATGTTTGCTTGTTTCTTTCAACTCTCTTGCTTGCTATCCAGCCTTTCTAGCCAAAAACCTGTTTTGAGAAGGCATACTTCTCATGTTTCCAAAACTCTTTGAACCCAAAACTTTTTGCCACTTGTGTCCACCATATCTAGCTACTAGCTTTTGCTATTCCAAGCAAATTCTCAAGCTTCATCTACCTTTCGAATTAAAAAGTATTTTGTTATGTGAAAACTAGTTAGTAAATCTCTCACGAACTTGATGGCACACCTTATTTACTTGCCCCTAATAGACTTGAACCATTGTGAACATCAAAGTTGTATATGCTTGCATCTATACGTTGGAATTAGCAGAACCGTGCTGTCACGGGGAACGTTTTCAACATTGCACTTGTACTCTGTACACAATTGATATCGTGCTCTTTTGTCTATGTCAACGGTGTGAAATAAAGAGGGAACTTGTAAGTCCATGGAGTTTGTATCCTGTTTTAGAAAAACGCCTGGGCCGCTAGCCTAAGCCATGCTTAATCATGGTGGAAACTTGCAGCATCACCATAGTGAGTCATCTATGAATCTTCCTCAATAAAAGGCTATGCTTATAGTAAATAAAAAGTTCGCTGAGATGCTCATTGTCTGCTTGCCTTGTCATTTTGGTTATGGGAAAGCTCTTGTACCATGTGCAAGGGGTACCCCATTGGCGGTTCTCAATGATATGCAAATACTTACAATGACAAGAACTTATATGGGCCCAAAGTTGAGTATGGATGAGGAGTAGCCCTCATATTCAAGGACATGAGATTGCCAACTTATATTTCGTCAAGCATATACTCCATCTTTGTTCACTTTAACCTTAATCATCTCAAGATGCTTATGATAGGGGCAATGAGGGCTCAAAGCTAGTAAGTATCATAATCTTTTGAAAGCTCTTTATGACTTGTAATCCCTGCTACCCTCAAAGAAGGGACCTTTCTCCCACTTCCAAGTTGAGTCAGTAAACCTACTTCCTCTCTATCTTCAGCAAGCTTTTGAGTTGTTGTGTTTCAAGCATTCGTATGGTGATTTATTCAATCATGTTCTTTATCTTCCTTGTTTGCATAAAACTCTTATCTATTGAGTATTACTTTGAAAGACTTCACTTGTGAAAAAACTTTTTGATCAAAGAGTGTTCCTGTTTTGAAACTTCTACAAAAAGCTTTTGTGAAACTGTTTACCAGGTGTTCTCTGACCAAGAACAAGTTTGCCAATTCCAATTATTATTTATCTTTATGCATCTCTATTGTGACTGCTATACTTGGTTGCAAGGTAAGTTATATAATGGTGAGTTGCTTTCTTCTATGAGTTGTGCAATCGTAAGTGTAGAGGTCCCAACCTTTAATAAGGTAGAGATCCCTGTGTTTACAATGCTAGTCCCTGGATCAATAGCTAGCATCCACAGTTTAAGATGTAATATCAAGAAACAAAGGTCATAGTACAACTTTATAACCAGGAATAAAATAATACATTACATCTTACATAGCTCATTTGGCTATCTCATTACAATGCAGCAAAAATAAAAATAGCATGGAGTCCTTCATCTTCAAAGTGCCACATGCAATCATGTTGGTTTTAGACTTGTAATACTATTCAACACACTTCACTAACATCAAACAAACCTGCAACATAATAAGTTACAGCCACAAGGGTCAATACATTTGAATTTTATTGGCAAGTGATACTGTGGTAGAATAGTGGTATCTATCATCTATATGCATTTGTCTTAGTGGAGCTTATGCTTGCTTTGCTCAAAATAGATTTTCCTTATCATTTGAAAACACTAAGTTTTTGTTTGTCAAAATCACCCAAGGCATCTACCAATAGAAATCGGTGATCCTTTAACCCTTGTTCAACCACAAGTTCTTCACTTTGAAACTGGGATGAGGATATTCTTGATAGCTTCCATGTCTTGATGCTCAAATTGTCCATTGTCGAGGACATGGCTAAGTACTTAGATTTTACTCTCGAGAGAGGTGGTGCACTTTCCTTACAAGACTCGACATGCATCGAGACAAGATCTTTTAGAAGCCTTCCCTTAGACCATAATGGACGCGTTCCCAAACCTATCACCCCCTACCACCAACTGTCCATCTGGCTAAGTTATTGCAACCTATATGATCCAGGCAGAGCCCATAATGCCATGTGGCTGCACTTGAAGCTTCTCAACATTTGACATCTCAAATCTCTTTGTTCCTGGGTGGCTTTCCACAAGTGAGATACACTAGGGTAGGCCATAAATATGGGCCCTGTGTAACCACTCAACATAACCCATTCACAACCATTCTACCCAGGTGATTCATTCACATAGTTGTTTTATTAAACAAAACACAAGTCATGGACTTAGAAATATTTCATAGCATGAATATAATCCACCCTTGTTTTCTACTAGCTAAGCTAAGCATGATAGTAGTATGGATCTTAACTTAGGTAAAACTCTACTAAGGCATCATCTACTAGGATTTCCCATGGCATAACATACTTAGTAAAATTCCATGCAAGTCCTACTCAAAATATCAATATTGCATAGTGAAAATAATGGGACAAAAGTATGAAGCGCCACTTGCCTTTTTGGTAGAGAATATAGATTCACTCCTTGATCTTGAAATGGTCACACTCTTCAAAGTTCACTACAATTCAATGAAGGAAGCAAATATTCAAACTAGCATTCAAACAATTCACCACATAAAATAAAGAAAACAAAACAATGCATGCAAGCATGCAATAGATGGTTTTATTTTGAAAGATGGTTTCTAATAGGCTATAAACATTTTAAAACACTTATTGGTCATTTTAAAAAAGTGGCAATAACCATTGAAAATCAAGTTAGTGAAAATGGCCATTTAAATCATTTTTGTTTTGCTAGAAATTATTTAAATCAAAGTAATAATTTCTAGTGTTTGACAAATATATTTTTAAACACAAATGTTAGTGTTTTAAGGTCAAGTGTTTAATATTAAACCATTTGCAAAAGGTTTTACCTATAACCCATTTTTAAATCAAAGCAATATTTTATTTTGTTGGAAATGCCTTTAAACAAAGTAATAATTTTCTAGGGTTCACCAAAAATATTTTAAAATCCCAAAACTTGGTTTTTAGGGTCAGAGAGTTTAAATCAAATCATTTCTCTAAGGTTTTACTGAAAAAGTATTTTTAAACCATATTCAACATTTTTATTTAACTAGAAATGCTTTTATTCATAGATTTATTCCCTAGTATCAAAAAATATACTTTTAAATCTACAAGTTGGTTTCTATGGTCAGTAGGTTCAAAACATTCCATTTACAAAATATTTTACCCTCAAAACATTTTTAGAATAAATTTTCTACTCAAAAGATGCCTACACATGTTTCTGCAAAACAACTAATTTTCCAGAAGCAAAACACTAAACAAAGGGCATGGTTGGAAAGTATTCTTTTTTTCTGATTCCAATGATATAAAGTTTGAAAAATTTGGACGTGTAGATTAAAAGTTATGAATTTTATAAAATCAAACATCTAATAGAATATTTTTGTTTTTAAAATAACAGCTAGGGCCACGTGTCTTGTTTTCATTGGAGCATACCAGTTCGCACAGATTGACTAACATGGGCTGTTAGATCTAAAGCGTATCACACGGCTCATATTGATCCTGACCTTTTCGATAAGTTAATATATCGTATCCGTAAGATCAAAATCTAACGGCCCTAATTGAGTTAACCATAAACGGGCGGCGCTGCGATGGTGGCTGGCGGCGGCGCACTCGGGCAGCGATGTTGCTGGCGATACAGGAAGCGAGAGATAGAGGGAGATGGCTCACAGTGTTCGCAGTGGTGTGGCGAAGCTCAAGGTGGTCTTCGGAGAGCATGGGGGCACACGAGGATGTTGACAATTGCTCGTCAGAATTCCTTCTGGCGATGGGCATGTTCTGGCATTGTCGAAGATGAACCTACAGGGCGCGCTAGGACACGAAACGGGCGGCATTAGATGCACGAAGGAACGTAGATTGCAGTGGTATTTTCCAGAGAGAGAGGGGAGGATGGGGCTTACGGGGAGGGTCGCCGGAGTTGATGTAGTCGACGGTGGCGCTCTGTCGGAGACGTTGCCGAGCCTCTGGGGCACGCGCGGGCAACAGGGAGCAAGGGGAGGTGTGGGCTGGCCAGGATTCGCCGGAAAGTTCGTCGGGGTCAGTGGCGTTGCGAGCAACAATTGCAGCAGCCTGGTGGCTCATAGGCATAGGAGTTTGAGGGGAAAGGTAGAGGGGACAGGGGCGATTTATCGTGCATGATTGCTGACGGAGTTACTCGTGGCATTTAGGCGAATTTAAGTGTGCGGGATTAAGGCAAAAAACGGGCGAGAAGGGGAGGAAGAACAAGTCGCACGAGTGAAGACGAAGGGCTGACAGGTGGGACATGGGCGTCAGTGAGGTAAGGCAGTCATGCGTGGGGTTTGGTTGCTAGTGACAGAGCGGGTGCACGTTTGAGTGGGAAAGGGGCTCGCGGGGTAGAGTGAGGTGGGCTGCGAGTTGGGCCAGATTGGGTTAGCTGGGCTGGGCTGCTTCTTTTTATTTTTTTCTTCTGTTTTATTTTTATTTTTCTGTTTTGAATTTGTTCAAACAATTCAAACAACCATTTGAATTCAGAACCTTTCAAACTTTTCAGTAAGCTTTTATTATTGTTCAAACATGTATTTTAAAGACCATTTTTAGAATAATTCTTTTATTCATTTATGGTTTATTATCTATTTATAATAGGCACTTGCCTTTATTCAAATAAAATTTTAATTATAATTTCAAACTCTTATTTGAATTCTATTTTTCATCAAACCTTTTTCAGTAGGTTTTATTTATTCAATAGTATGTTAAATAATTCATTTTGAATCATTTAGAATATTTTAATATGGGTTATTAATCATTTAAATTGGGCATTTGTCTTTATTCCAATAAAATCAAATATGGTTTTAATTCCATATAAAATTTATTTAAATGATTCTTTTATTCCATTTAAGTTAATTAAATAAATTTTATATCCACCTTGGGAAATTTCTATTTATTATTTTCTCATGATTTAATTATTCATTTACATTAGGGATTTTATCTTCTTTGAAATATAATTAGAATATGGTTTAATCCCATATACTTTTATTTGATTATTCTTTATCCCTTCATTTTATTTGAGTTTGGATTATCCTTATTCCATTTGCTTATGGATTTAATTTAATTTGTCTTCTAAATAATTTCTTTGGGATTTATTATTTAGTTTAGGCAATTTGTCTTTATTTAAATAAAATTGGATATTGTTCAATCCTTATGATTTTATTTAAATAATCTTTTATTCCTTTCTATTAATTAATAAACTTTCATTTTATTTGTTTATGGATTTGGCCAAGATTTAATTTGGCTTTTAAATATTCCTTTTTTATTTATTTATTTCTTTATCTTATAAAATCCATATCTTTTTATTTATAGATACAAAATTGGTGATTCCAATTTGTATAATTTTATTTAATATTTATTAATATTTTTAAATCCTTTTAGGATTAATTGTTCACAATTTGTTATGGATTTTAGATAGGAGCTTTATTAGCTTTGAAAATTAATTCCTTTCATCTTATTAAATTCATAAGTTTTTATCTATGGCCCCAAATTAAATGAAACCAATTTCTATGGTTTTATAATATTTTTGTTTGTCATTTTGATCACTTATAAATGTTTGTTGACAAATTTTATATGGATCAAATCCATAGTCTAGAGGTATCTTGTAAAAGATTTTTTTCCATTAGGGTTTTGGTTTACTTTTCCAAATGTTTAATTTTCAAGATACATTCATTGATGAATGCATTCCACTTGATTGAAATTTGTTGGATTCCTTTTTATTCAAATTTGTTCAAGAAGGGTTTTGATGTTTCCATTTAGAAACAAAAAGTTTCTTTTCACCCTAAATTTCAACATTTTTTTCTGTTTTGTTTACTTATTTTTCTCATTTCAAAATTTGGAAAATTTTGGGATGTGACAGTAAGTGTGATGCTTCTTGTTCATATTATTTTATGGACACTTCACTCCATAAACCTGTGGACATGTTTACTGAGCTCAGTATTAGCTTGGGGACAAGCGAAGTCTAAGCTTGGGGGAGTTGATACGCCCAATTTGCATCACCATTCTATATCATAATTTACCTCTATTCATTGATATTTGTCTTATTATGAGGTATTACTTATGGTTTTTCATCTGTTTATGCATGTTGGATGATTCTTGGAGGATGGACTGTCGGGGTATGGATTCTGATGGAAAAGAAGGCGTTTCGGTGCAATTTCGCGAAGATCAGAAAAATATGGAAACATATTATTTTACCAGAATACGAAGGAAGCCATAAGGAGGGACGAAGTGGGGCCTCAGGGGGCCCACACCCCCTAGGCACGGGCCCACCTGACTCCACACCTAGGGCAGGTGTGGCCCACCTTCCTGGCCTCCGACTCCGCCACTTCGCCTATATCTTCCCTTCGAAACTCTAAGGCTCGGGGGGCGACCGCAAATAGATTTCCGCTGCCTCTGGGGGGCGGAAAACACCAAGAGAGAAAGATCTCTCAGGCAGACAGATTTCTGCCGGGGGAATTACTTCCCGGAGAGGAGAGACCATCGCCATCAACACCGTCATCAAGCTAGGCTTCATCGGGATCATCATCATCATCCTCCACACCATCATCTCCACCAGCACCATAACCACCACTCCGTCCCGCTGTAACAATTGTGTTGGATATTGCTTTAGTTCTTAGGGGAAACTTTCCCGGTGTTGATTACTATTGTAGTTGATGCTTGTGAGTGGAACCATTGGATTATTGCTTATGTTCAGATTGTTATCCATTACCATATCATCTTTGATCTTGATCCATATGATGTCTTGTGAGTAGTTCGTTTAGTTCTTGAGGACATGGGAGAAGTCATGTTGTTAGTAGTGAATCTGTGATGAGTTATTATTCAATGGTTTAGTATTTAAGTTGTGGTGCTATTCTTCTAGTGGTGTCATGTGAATGTCGACTACATGATACTTCACCATTTATGGGCCTAGGGGAATGCATTGTGTATTTGGCTACTAATTGTGGGGTTGCCGGAGTGACAGAAACCTGAACCCCCGTTAGGACACCTTTGCACAAGGGGGCGTAGGATCTTAGAGTTTAAGGCTGTGGTTAGATTTATATCTTAATTACTTTCATGTAGTTACGGATGTTTGCAGGGGGTTTAATCACAAGTATGTATTAGTCCTAGGAAGGGCAGTATGTTAGCACAGGTTCACCCACACAACACTTACAAACGCCATAGAAGAGTACTCAGCTATTTGAAGTGAAAGCACTTGACAGAATTCCCATGTTTCCTCGAGAACGTTTGGTCCTTATAAGTATTTCCACCGGCTTGTCCTTTGCTAAGAAAGGATTGGGCCACTTGCTCCATTTGTTCGTTACTTCTGTTACCTGATCCTTGTTTTGTTGCCTTGTTAGAAAACCACTAAAAATCAGTTTGCGAAGTATTCACAGGTACTTCCTGCTCCATACCACTGTTCAGCACCTTCTGCTCCTCGTTGGGATCGACACTCCTATTTATCGAAAATACTACGATACACCCCCTATACTTGTGGGTCATCACACCTCGAGTGAATTATGGACCCCGGTCCAATCTTTACCATTGATACATCTTCCACTATTACTTGTTTACTTGCTAAAAACCACCATTACCTTCCACACCATACGTTTAATCCTTTTTATAGCAACCGGTGAGATTGACAACCTCACTGTTAGTTGGGGCAAAGTCTTAAGTTTGTGTTGTGCAGGTATCCGTGTTGCTTGCAACACCTGTGTGACGTTTCCTTCCTCCTACTAGTTCGATAACCTCGATTTCTTACTGAGGGAAGACTTGCTGTTGTGGGTACTTCAAATAAAACCAAACCTAAAGAGGAAATTAAGATACACATACCCTTTAAGCTTGTTGGGATGCATGAAGCCTTTGAAAAGAATTTTGATTGGATTGTTCCTGAAAATCCTTTTGATGAAAGTAGTGAACCAAAGAGAGATGAGAAGGGATCCTCCAAAAATCATTTGGATGAGATACCCTTCATAGTTGAAGAGTTTGCTAGTATTGATGTTAATGCTTCTTCATTTGAAAATACTTGATTTCTTGCTTCTTATGCCTAACTTAATGTAGGGTTCGCAGCATATAAAACAAAAAATTCCTACGATGGGAACAACTATGTACCAAGATCTATCTATCAGATACAAACAATGGGCAGATGTATATCCGTAGAGAACATACCCTTGAAGACCGATAAAGCGTAACGAGTTAAACTCGTGGTTGATGTAGACGATCTCTTGCCGATCTCAAGATCGAGAGGAGGTCCTTAGCACCGCAACTTAGCGGCACATCCGTGCTCGCACACACTTCCGAGGCACGAAGCAACCTCTGCCTCCTTGCTCCAGCGATGCAGCGGAAGCACAACTCTTTCTTGTCGAATAACCACCGGGAACATGTATCTCGCTAGTCCGAGACCATGGGGGATAAATACTAGAGGGGGAGAGAGATCCTTCACGAGGAGGTGTGAGTGAGAAGTGAGGAGGAGGGTGCCTTTTATAGGAGAGGGGGGACCCCAAGGGGGTGGCCGGTGCATGGGGGATGCCCCCTTGCCCTCCCCTCATTCATGTGGGTGGACACTCCACTCACAAAAATCCTTTCAATTCCCTCCACTCAAAATCCCACTCAAATTCCCATTAAATTTCCACCAAATTTAATGCAAACTCTCATTAAATAAAACTCCTTTTACTTATTCAGAATTTGGTCAATTACTTTAATGACAAACATTCACATATAACCCCTTGCTAGTATTTCATTTCACATGCAAAAACACTTTCTACAATTTCACCCGAAAACCCGTTTTCAGTATCTAGTGAAATAAATTCCTGCACTTGTTATTCTTTCCGGCATGAAACTTTTGCTCCAAATGGATGTCGGTGTCTCTTAAGTGTGCCACCCTACGGTTCGTGAATAATGCGGACATGATCGAGACCCCTCTCCGATCAATAATCAGAAGCGGGATCTGGAGACCCATACTGACTCCCACACATTCAACGATGACTTTCTTGTGATCGTTAGAACCTTTTACGCTAGTATCTTAATCCTTTTGTTTCGCGATATATTACATGTCCGAGAATCGATCATCGGTATCTCCATACCTAGTTTGATCTCGTTATTGACATATACTATTTTCTCGTTCCCGTGATATACCATTCTAGTGATCAAATCACTTGCTTGCAAGCTAATCAATGTGATATCACCGATAGGGCCTAGAGCATATCAATCCGTCATCGAGATGAACAAATTCCACTCTCGATCCATGGGCCTCAACATAACACTTTAGTAGTACTAAACCCATCTTTATAATCACCCTGTTACGGTGTGACGTTTGATGTTATCAAGATACTCTTCCGGTGTTAGTGATTGACATGATCTCATGGTCTAAGGATTAGGATCACTTCGTATGTTGTTATAGCAACATAAACTCAATGACTTTGATTGTAATGCTATACTTCGGATGAATGTTCATCACACCATTACACTAATGTTGTGATCTCGTTATTAATAACATCCAATGTCCATGATCAGGAAACCTTGATCATCTTGTTAATCAACAAGCTAGTTTATGAGAGAGGCATAACTAGGAACTTTCTGTTTGTTTATTAAACACACATGTATTAATGTTTCCGTATTAATACAATTATAGCATGCAAAATAAACATCTATCATATACTTGGAATATACATAATAAACACTTTATTATTGCCTCTCAGGGCATATTCCCTTCAGTCTCCCACTTACACTAGAGACAATAATCTAGTTCATAGTGATGAATCTAACACCCATGGAGTTCTGGTGTTGATCATGTTTTTATCTAGGGAGAGTTTTAGTTAATGGATCTGCTACATTGACATCCGTGTGTACTTTACAAATCGTTATATCTCCAATCTTGACATGCTAGCGGATGGAGTGAAACTGGCGCTTAATATGCTTGGAATTCTTGTGAGACCTTGGTTCTTTCGCATTGGCAATGGCACCATTGTTGTCACAACAGATCACCATTGGGTCCAACGTGCTCGCAACCACACCTAGTTCAGATATGAAACTCCTTCATCCAAACCACTTCCTGAGCCGCTTCCGAAGCAGTAATATATTCGGCCTCCGTTGTTGATCCCGCCACCACATGTTGTTTGGAACACCTTCAACTAACCGCTCCGCCATTCATGAGAAATACATATCCGTATTGAGACTTAGATTCATCCGGATCGGTGTCAAAGCTTGCGTCGACATAACACTTAGCGACGAGCTCTTATTCACCTACATACACAAGAAACATATCCTTAGTTCTTCGCAAGTACTTAAGGATATTCTTGACCGCTATCCAGTGTTCCGAACCTGGATCCGATTGGTACCTACTAGTCAAACTAATAGCATGTGCACATTCGGTTTAGCATGGCGTACATTATAGAGCCTATGGCTGAAGCATAGGGGACTTTCTCCATTATCTCTCTTTCTTCCGCCGTAGCCGGACTTTGAGTCTTACTCAATATCTTGCCTTGCAACATAGGTAAGAACCCCTTCTTACTTCCGTCCATTTTAAACTTCTTTAAAATCTTATCAAGGTATGTACTTTGCGATAGCCCTATTAGGCTCCTAGATCTATCTCTATAGATCTTTATGCCTAATATGTATGACGCTTCACCTAGGTCCTTCATTAAAAATTTGCTGTTTAGATAACTTTTAACACTGTTTAAAAGATCTATATCATTTCCGATCAATAATATGTCATCCACATATAATATCAGAAATGCCACATTGTTCCCACTCACTTTCTTGTAAATACAAGCCTCTCCATAAGTTTGAAAAAATCCAAACTCTTTGATCACCTCATCAAAGCGGAGATTCCAACTCCTTGATGATTTCTTCAATCCATAGATGGATCGCTGAAGCTTGCACACCTTGTTAGCATCCTTAGGATCGACAAAACACTTTGGTTGTATCATATACAACTCTTATTCAATATTACCATTGAGGAAAACGGATTTGACATCCATCTGCCATATCTCATAATCGAAATATGCAGCAATTGCTAACATAATCCTAACTGACTTTAGCATCGCTACGGGAGAGAACGTCTCATCGTAGTCAACTCCTTGAATTTGTCGAAACCCCTTTGCGACAAGTCGAGCTTTATAGACGGTCACATTACCATCAGCATCAGTTTTCCTTTTGAAAATCCATTTAGTCTCCACGGCCTTTCGGTCGTGAGGTAAGTCCAACAAGTTCCAAACTTGATTTTCATACATGGATTCCATCTCGGATTTCATGGCTTCTAACCATTTGCTGGAATTCGGGATCATCATCGCTTCTTCATACGTCGCAGTGTCATAAATTTCATCAACCATGAAATTCATAACAGGGTTTCCATACAGCTCGGGAGCTGCACGCGTCCTGCTAGACCTGCGAGGTTCGGTAGTACTCTCTTTCGGAGTTTCGGGATCATTATTGTAAGGTCCCCAACCTTTAATAAGGTAGAGATCCCTGTGTTTACAATGCTAGTCCCTGGATCAATAGCTAGCATCCACAGTTAAGATGTAATATCAAGAAACAAAGGTCATAATACAACTTTATAACCAGGAATAAAATAATTTATTACATCTTACATAGCTCATTTGGCTATCTCATTACAATGCAGCAGAAATAACTATAGCATGGGGTCCTTCATCTTCAAAGTGCCACAGGCAAACATGTTGGTTGTAGACTTGTAATCCTAATCAACACACTTCACTAATATCAAATAAACCTGTAACATAACAAGTTACAACCACAAGGGTCAATACATTTGAATTGTATTGGCAAGTGATACTATGGTAGTATGGTGGAGTCTATCATCTATATGCACTTGGATAGGTGGAGCTTAGGCTTGATTTGCTCAAAATAGATTTTTCCTTATCATTTGAAAACACTAAGTTTTTGCTTGACAAAATCACCCAAGGCATCCCCCAATAGAAATTGGTGATCCTTCAACCCTTGTTCAACCACAAGTTTTAACTTAGAAATTTGGATGAGGAGATTCTTGATAGCTTCCATGTCTTGATGCTCAAATTGTCCTTTACCAGGGACATGGCTAAGTACTTAGATTTTACACTCTACAGAGGTTGTGCACTTTCCCCACAAGACTTGATTTTCACCAAGACAAGATCTTTCAGAAGCCTTCCCTTAGACCAGAATGGACGCTTTCCAACCTATCAATCCCCTACCACCAACTGTCCATTTGGCTAAGTTATTGCAACCTATATGATCCAGGCAAAGCCCATAATGCCAAGTGGCTGCACTTGAAGCTTCTCAACATTTGACATCTCAAATCTCTTTGTTCCTGGGTGGCCATCTACAAGTGAGATACACAAGGTAAACCATAGAAATGGGCCTTGTGTAACCACTCAACACAAACCATTCCTTCCATTCCACCCAGGTGATTCATTCACTTAATTGTTTTATTAAACAAAACACAAGTCCTTGACTTAGAAATATTCCATAGTATGAATATATTCCACCCTTGTTTTCTACTAGCTAAGCTAAGCATGATAGTAGTAGGAATCTTAACTTAGGAAATTTCTACTAAGGTTTCATCTACTAGGTTTTCCCATGGCATAGTTTACACTTAGCAAAATTCCATGCAAGTCCTACTTAGAAATATCACTAATGCATAGTGAAAATAATGGGACAAAAAGTATGAAGCATCACTTGCCTTTTGGTAGAGAATATAAGTTCACTCCTTGATCTTGCAATATTCACACTCTTCAAAGTCCACTACAATTCAATCAAGCAAGCAAGATTCAATCTACCATCCAAGCAAACATCACATAAAATAATAGAAACAAAGCAATGCGTGCAAGCATGCCAAAGATTGTTTTATTTAGAAAAGTGGTTTCTAATAGGTTATAAACATTCTAAAACACCTAGTGGCAAAACCATTTGTAAAAGATTTTACTTATAAATCATTTTTAAACCAAATCAATATTTTATGTGGTTGAAAATGCCTTTAGCAAAGTAATAATCTATAGGGTTCATCAAAACATATTTTTAAATCATAAAACCTTGTGTTTAGGGTCAGAGAGTTTAAATCAAAACATTTCCCAAAGGGTTTCCTCAAAAAGCATTTTTAATAAATAAACATTATTTTTATTTGACTAGAAATGTTCTTAATCAAAGATTTATTCTTTTCCTTCGCAAAATATGTTTTTGAACCACAAGTTGGTTTAGATGGTCAGTAGGTTCAAACAATCCTATTTCCCAAAGGTTTTATCACAAAAATAAATTTAGAATGAATTTTATATTCAAAATAAGCCTACACAAGTTTCTGCTAAAATAACCAATTTAACAGAAGCAATTTACTAAACAAAGTGCATGGTTGGATAGGGTTTGTATTGCTGATTCCATTGATATAAAATTTGCAAAATTTGGACGTGTGGATCAAAAGTTATGCACTTTACAAAATCAAACATCTAATAGATTAGTTTCTGTTTTTAAACAAAAGGCTGGCCACGTGGATGATTTCTATTCGCCCATACCGGTTTGCACGGATCAAGCAACGTGACGCGTTGGATTAAAATGAGATCGTGTGACTCTGGATCAAACTTACCTCTTCGCCTAGATCTAATCCTAACCAGACAAATCGCATCATACGGCTACAGTGCGCTTGCCATGAACTTGCAGCGCGAGCGACGGTGGCTGGCGGCGGCGCAGTCTGTCAGCGGCGGAGCCGGTGATACAAGAAGCGAGAGGGGACGTGGTGTGGCTCACCGAGATTGCCGTGGCACGGGGATGCTCAACTTGCTCGCATTTGTCAAAGGGGCGCACGGGTTCAACGCGTATTGCTCGTCGGAGTTGCGTCTGACGACGGCTTCTCTGTTCGTCGTTGCTGGCGAGAGCTGCAGGTAACGAGAAGACGAGCGAAGAGGGTCATTAGATGCGGGAGAGTTTGGCGACCATGCGTGTGTCATCTGGAGAGAGAGGGGAGGACATGACTTACGGGGAGAGGTCGTCGGAATGACGGCAGACGGTGGCGGTACTCTAGCGGAGACGTTGCCAAACTTGCAGGGCGAGCGCGAGCGAGGGGAAGGTGCCGTGATGTGCGGGGGATGCTGGCGAGCAAGTTCGTGTGCTCAGGAGGCAGTGGGGCTGACGGTGGTGGCCGGAATTTGAATGCGAGCTCGCCGGAGTAGAGCGTGGTTTCTGGTAAAATTAGCGCAGCCCGATGGCGAGCTGGTGCGAGCGAGAGAGGGGAAGTGGAGAGGAGGGGCAGGCGGTTATGTACGCGTGATCGCGGGGCTGAGTCAACGGGTGGTTAATGAGGAATCAAGCGCGCAATCAATCGGCAGAAACGACGACAAGGGCGTGGTCTTCGCGGGGAGGAAGAAGACTGGCAAGTGGGGCGTGGTTGTCAGCGAGAGAGAGAAGGGGCGGGGTCCATCTGTCGGCGACTGCGTGGGTTAAGTTTCTGTTATGAAACGTTATCTCGTGGGAGAGAGGGAGTGGGTTGGTGTTGGGTTTAGTGGGCCAGGTCTGGTTGGGCTGCTCTGTTTTATATTTTTTTCCTCTTCTATTATTTTTCTTATTCTATTTTCATTTCTGTTTTGAATTTATTTAAACATTTCAAACAACAATATGATTTCAAACTTCACCCAAACTATATGTGTATTCAAATACTGTTTATTAATATATTCTGAAGTCAATTTAGAATAATAATTTTATTCTTTTTAGGGTATAATAATTATATAAAAAAGGCTCTTGTATTAATTCAAATAAGATTTAATAATGTTTTCAAAACTCCTTTTGAAATCTAAATCTTTCCAAATCTTTTCAGTAGGTTTTATTTATTTATTAGGGTGTCAAATAATTCACCTTGATTTATTTGGGAATATTTTTAATATGATTGATAAATCATTTAAATTGGGTATTTGTTTTTATTCCAATGAAAATCAAATATGGTTTTGTTTCCATAAATTTATTTAGTTGATTTCTTTGATCCCATTTAAGTTAATTAAACAACTTTTATTCCACTTGGGTAAATTCTAAATTCTATTTTCCTATGATTTAAATAATCATTCTTATTAGAGATTTGTCTTTATTCATATAGAAATATAATTTGGTTAATGCCATTTTATTTTATTTGGAAAATTCTTTATCCATTATTTTATTTGGGTTTGGATTATATTCTTTCCATTTGCTTATGGATTAGGCCAAGATTTAATTTGGTCTTTAAATATTCCTCTTTTAATATTTCTTTCTTTATCTTATAAAATCCATATCTTTTTATTTATAAATCCAAACTTAGTGATTCTAATTTGTAAAATCTTATTTAATATTTATTTATCCTTTTAAATATCTTTAGGATTATTTGCTCACCATTTGGTATGGATTTCTAGATAGGTGTTATATTATCTTTGGAAATTCAATTCCCTTATCTTATTAAATTCATAAGATTTTATTTTTGGCTCCAAATTAAGTGAAACTAATTCATATGGTTTTATAACATTTCTATTTGTCATTCTTGATCATTTATAAATGTTTGTTGACAAAATTTTATATGGATCAAATCCATAGGCTTGGAGATAGCTTGGAAATGTTTTTCTTCCATTAGGGTTTTCGGGTTTTGGTTTATTTTCAAGTGTTTAAATTTCCAGATGCATTTATGAAGAATGCATTTCACTTGATTTGAATTTAGTTTGGATTCAAACATTAACCAAAGTTTGTTCAAGATGGGATTTTAAGTTTCCAATTAGAAACAAAAAGTTTCTTTTCACCCTAATTTTCAACAATTATTTATTTTGTTTATTTATTTTTCACATTACAAGATTTGGAAAATCCTGGGATGTGACAGGCTACCATCCTTAAAATAAATCTCGTCCCGAGATTTGGGGAAGATAGGGGTTACAAGTTGGCTCAAAGCAACTAGGGTACTACCACCCTTAAAATTATTTTCCAACTAGATTACTTCTTGGCTTGCTTGGGGTCTTGATAATACTTCTCTGGGAAAACATCTGCATAGTGTCCTTTGTTTCCACACTTGAAACATGTGACAAGGCTGAGATCCTTCATATGCTTTATCTTGTGCTTCATCTTTTCTGGACAATTGCTTGCATAATGTCCTTGGTTACCACAATTGTAACATGTGATAAGATTGAGTTCTTCACGTATCTTCTATGGACAATTTGACACATAATGGCCTAACTCTTTGCAGTTGTTGCACCATACTTGGTTAATCTCCTTATATTTTTGTTTCTTCTCTGGACATTCATTGGCATAGTGTCCCATCTCTTTGCAATGGCAACACTACACTTGACTTTTGTCCTTCTTCTTCTTGGGTTTCTCCAAAGCTAGGAGTGCTTCTAGTTCATGTTCTTCATATATTATCTCAAAGGTGGGAAAGTTTCCTGGTCTCCTTGATCTTTTCCTTGGATAATACATATGTCTCCTCTTTGGTCCATCAAATTGAGTCATACTGCATGGAGGTGCAAGCTGAGATTTTCCTTTGTCTTCATCCTTCTTGGTAGAAGTTGTTCTCTCATGGAAGCCTGCAATCTGTTGTTGCACTCCACCTTGTTTCCTTTGTTGAACTATGGAATAGATGGGGCATTGGATAGGGACATGATTATTTTCTTCACATAGGAAACAAGTAGCTTGAGATGTGGGGCATTGATTAGCTGGATGTTTCTCTTCACAATTGGGGCATTGATCTTCATGCTCTTTGGAAGTGTGATCCTTGTCTCCACAATAATACAAGCTTGGGTTCCTTCTAAAATATCATCCTTGACATCCTTGTTGTCAAAAAAATCCTTGGGAAGAGTTGTCTCCCATGTTGATCATTTGATTTGTCACCTTTTGCATCAATTGGGTTTGGGTTTCCAAAAACATTTGCATGGTTGGGTCTAACTCATTATAGTTGGCTAAAATCTGAGTTGTCACTTGTTTCAACTGGGTTTGGGTTACTATGAGTTCTCTCATGTTGATCTCTTGGTTGTTCTTGTTGTCACCATCCTTGATGTTGGAGTTTCTTGGAGTAGTCATCTGTTTGGGTTGGATTGGGATTAGAATGGGCAAGATATTTCTAAGGAAATAATTCTAATCACACACATCACAATTCACACAAGCAATGTGCAATAAATCACAAACAAACATTCCACTCAAACAACAAAGTTCAAGTACTTTTTTTAGGCAACAAAAATATTTTTGTTACACCACATAAGTTGGTGGGTTTAATTTAAACTAAACATGGTGGTCCAACTATATGGTTTACTTGAGATCATTCCATTATTATTAGTTGGTTCTTCTTGATCAATATCTTTGTATCCTTGGAAAATTTCTTGCATCTTGGTCACAAACTTCAAAGGTGATGATGGTTCCTTCTAAGTTGTATTTCCTTAGTATTCAAGTCTTGAGTAATATTTCTTGTCTCACTTGTAGTCCTTAATGATATCCAAGTTGAAGTCCTTGTTGAGACTAAGGTTGAAATCACTTGAGTAGGTGAAGCCCTTTGCTCATGTTGAAGTCTTTGCTCATGGTCGAGGCTTTATCCATCAAGTTGAAATAGACAAGATGTAGAATCAAACCAAAATGGTTGAGGAAAGAGTATACAAGATTGTTTGTAAATAAGTTTTGGAACAATTTCAACTCCTATTTTTTTCTAAGGTTTTTTTTCCAATCCTAGGGTTACAATACTACAGGCAACACAGTGCTCTGATACCATCTGTAAGGTCCCCAACCTTTAATAAGGTAGAGATCCTTGTGTTTACAATGCTAGTCCCTGGATCAATAGCTAGCATCCACAGTTAAGATGTAATATCAAGAAACAAAGGTCATAATACAACTTTATAACCAGTAATAAAATAATTTATTACATCTTACATAGCTCATTTGGCTATCTCATTACAATGCAGCAGAAATAACTATAGCATGGGGTCCTTCATCTTGAAAGTGCCACAGGCAAACATGTTGGCTGTAGACTTGAAATCCTAATCAACACACTTCACTAATATCAAATAAACCTGCAACATAACAAGTTACAGCCATAAGGGTCAATACATTTGAATTGTATTGGCAAGTGATACTATGGTAGTATGGTGGAGTCTATCATCTATATGCACTTGGCTAGGTGGAGCTTAGGCTTGCTTTGCTCAAAATAGATTTTTCCTTATCATTTGAAAACACTAAGTTTTTGCTTGACAAAATCACCCAAGGCATCCCCCAATAGAAATTGGTGATCCTTCAACCCTTGTTCAACCACAAGTTTTAAATTAGAAATTTGGATGAGGAGATTCTTGATAGCTTCCATGTCTTGATGCTCAAATTGTCCTTTACCAGGGACATGGCTAAGTACTTAGATTTTACACTCTACAGAGGTTGTGCACTTTCCCCACAAGACTTGATTTTCACCAAGACAAGATCTTTCAGAAGCCTTCCCTTAGACCAGAATGGACGCGTTCCAACCTATCAATCACCTACCACCAACTTTCCATTTGGCTAAGTTATTGCAACCTATATGATCCAGGCAGAGCCCATAATGCCAAGTGGCTGCACTTGAAGCTTCTCAACATTTGACATCTCAAATCTCTTTGTTCCTGGGTGGCCATCCACAAGTGAGATACACAAGGTAAACCATAGAAATGGGCCTTGTGTAACCACTCAACACAAACCATTCCTTCCATTCCACCATGTGATTCATTCACTTAGTTGTTTTATTAAACAAAACACAAGGCATTGACTTAGAATTATTCCATAGTATGAATATATTCCACCCTTGTTTTCTACTAGCTAAGCTAAGCATGATAGTAGTAGGAATCTTAACTTAGGAAATTTCTACTAAGGTTTCATCTACTAGGTTTTCCCATGGCATAGTTTACACTTAGCAAAATTCCATGCAAGTCCTACTTAGAAATATCACTAATGCATAGTGAAAATAATGGGAAAAAAATATGAAGCATCACTTGCCTTTTGGTAGAGAATATAAGTTCACTCCTTGATCTTGCAATATTAACACTCTTCAAAGTCCACTACAATTCAATCAAGCAAGCAAGATTCAATCTACCATTCAAGCAAACATCACATAAAATAATAGAAACAAAGCAATGCGTGCAAGCATGCCAAAGATTGTTTTATTTGGAAAAGTGGTTTCTAATAGGTTATAAACATTCTAAAACACCTAGTGGCAAAACCATTTGCAAAAGATTTTACTTATAAATCATTTTTAAACCAAATTAATATTTTATGTGGTTGAAAATGCCTTTAGAAAAGTAATAATCTATAGGGTTCATCAAAATATATTTTTAAATCATAAAACCTTGTGTTTAGGGTCAGAGAGTTTAAATCAAAACATTTCCCAAAGGGTTTCCTCAAAAAGAATTTTTAATAAATAAACATTATTTTTATTTGACTAGAAATGTTCTTAATCAAAGATTTATTCTTTTGCTTCGCAAAATATGTTTTTGAACCACAAGTTGGTTTAGATGATCAGTAGGTTCAAACAATCCTATTGCCCAAAGGTTTTATCACAAAAATAAATTTAGAATGAATTTTATATTCAAAATAAGCCTACACAAGTTTCTGCAAAAATAACCAATTTAACAGAAGCAATTTACTAAACAAAGTGCATGGTTGGATAGGGTTTGTATTGCTGATTCCATTGATATAAAATTTGCAAAATTTGGACGTGTGGATCAAAAGTTATGCAATTTACAAAATCAAACATCTAATAGATTAGTTTCTGTTTTTAAACAAAAGGCTGGCCACGTGGATGATTTCTATTCGCCCATACCGGTTCGCACGGATCAAGCAACATGGCGTGTTGGATTAAAATGAGATCGTGTGGCTCTGGATCAAACTTACCTCTTCGCCTAGATCTAATCCTAGCCAGACAAATCGCATCCTACGACTACAGTGCGCTTGCCATGAACTGGCGGCGCGAGCGACGGTGGCTGGCGGTGGCCCGGTCTGTCAGCGGCGGAGCCGGCGATACAAGAAGCGAGAGGGGACATGGTGTGGCTCACCGAGATCGCCGTGGCACGGGGATGCTCAACTTGCTCGCGTTTGTCGAAGGGGCGCACGGTTCAACGCGTATTGCTCGTCGGAGTTGCGTCTGACGACGGCTTCTCTGTTCGTCGTCGCCGGGGAGAGCTGCTGGTCACGAGAAGACGAGAGAAGAGGGTCATTATATGCGGGAGAGTTTTGCGACCATGCGTGTGTCATCTGGAGAGAGAGGGGAGGACGGGACTTACGGGGAGAGGTCGTCGGAATGAAGGCAGACGGTGGCGCTACTCTAGCGGAGACGTTGCCAAACTTGCAGGGCGAGCGCGAGCGAGGGGAAGGTGCCGGGATGTGCAGAGGATGCTGGCGAGCAAGTTCGTGTGCTCAAGAGGCAGTGGGGCTGACGGTGGTGGCCGGAATTTGAATGCGAGCTCGCCGGAGTAGAGCGTGGTCTCTGGTAAAATTAGCGCAGCCCGGTGGCGAGCTGGTGCGAGCGAGAGAGGGGAAGTGGAGAGGAGGGTCAGGCGGTTATGTACGCGTGATCGCGGGGCTGAGTCAACGCGTGGTTAATGAGGAATCAAGCGCGCAATCAATCGGCAGAAACGGCGACGAGGGCGTGGTCTTCGCGGGGAGGAAGAAGACTGGCAAGTGGGGCGTGGTTGTCAGCGAGAGAGAGAGAAGGGGTGGGGTCCATCTGTCGGCGACTGTGCGGGTTAAGTTTCTGTTATGAAACGTTATCTCGTGGGAGAGAGGGAGTGGGCTGGTGTTGGGCTTAGTGGGCCAGGTCTGGTTGGGCTGCTCTGTTTTATATATTTTTTCCTCTTCTGTTATTTTTCTTTTTCTATTTTAATTTCTGTTTTGAATTTATTTAAACATTTCAAACAACAATATGATTTCAAACTGCACCCAAACTTTGTGTGTATTCAAATACTGTTTATTAATATATTCTGAAGTCAATTTAGAATAATAATTTTATTATTTTTAGGGTATAATAATTATTAAAAAAAGGCTCTTGTATTAATTCAAATAAAATTTAATAATGTTTTCAAAACTCCATTTCAAATATAAATCTTTCCAAATCTTTCAGTAGGTTTTATTTATTTATTAGGGTGTCAAATAATTCACCTTGATTTATTTGGGAATATTTTTAATATGATTGATAAATCATTTAAATTGGGTATTTGTTTTTATTCCAATGAAAATCAAATATGGTTTTGTTTCCATAAATTTATTTAGTTGATTTCTTTGATCCCATTTAAGTTAATTAAACAACTTTTATTCCACTTGGGTAAATTCCAAATTCTATTTTCCTATGATTTAAATAATCATTCTTATTAGAGATTTGTCTTTATTCAAATAGAAATAGAATTTGGTTAATGCCATTTTATTTTATTTGGAAAATTCTTTATGCATTATTTTATTTGGGTTTGGATTATATTCTTTCCATTTGCTTATGGATTAGGCCAAGATTTAATTTTGTCTTTAAATATTCCTCTTTTAATATTTCTTTCTTTATCTTATAAAATCCATATCTTTTTATTTATAGATCCAAACTTAGTGATTCTAATTTGTAAAATCTTATTTAATATTTATTTATCCTTTTAAATATCTATAGGATAATTTTCTCACCATTTGGTATGCATTTCTAGATAGGTCCTATATTAGCTTTGGAAATTCAATTCCCTTATCTTATTAAATTCATAAGATTTTTTTTATGGCTCCAAATTAAGTGAAACCAATTCATATTGTTTTATAATATTTCTATTTGTCATTCTTGATCATTTATAAATGTTTGTTGACAAAATTTTATATGGATCAAATCCATAGGCCTTGAGATAGCTTGGAAATGTTTTTCTTCCATTAGGGTTTTAGGGTTTTGGTTTATTTTCCAAGTGTTTAAATTTCCAGATGCATTTATGAAGAATGCATTTCACTTGATTTGAATTTAGTTTGGATTCAAACATTAACCAAAGTTTGTTCAAGATGGAATTTTAAGTTTCCAATTAGAAACAAAAAGTTTCTTTTCACCCTAATTTTCAACAATTATTTATTTTGTTTATTTATTTTTCACATTACAAGATTTGGAAAATCTTGGGATGTGACAATTATCATTAGTTCCCTCTTCAACTGGTGAAGCCAACTCCAGAACGACTTCCGGCACTGCGCTATGCGCCATACTTTGAAGAGAAGGTTCAATAACCTCTTCGAGTTCTACCTTCCGACTACTCACACCTTTCGCAAGAAACTCTTCTCTAGAAAGGATCCATTCTTGGCAACAAAAACCTTGACCTCGGATTTGTAATAGAAGGAATACCCAATAGTTTCCTTAGGGTATCCTATGAAGACAAATTTTTCCACTTTGGATTCGAGTTTATGCGGTTGAAGTTGCTTCACATAAACATTGCATCCCCAAACTTTAAGAAATGATAGCTTAGGTTTGTTTCCAAACCACAATTCATACGGTGTCTATTCAACGGATTTATATGGTGCCCGATTTAAAGTGAATTCAGCAGTTTCTAGTGCATAACCCCAAAATGACAACGACGAGTCTGTTAGAGACATCATAGATTGAACCATATCCAATAAAGTACGATTACGACGTTCCGACACACCATTTTGCTGTGGTGTTCCGGTAGGTGTGAGTTGTGAAACAATTCCACACTCTTTCATATGAGTGCTAAACTCGTAACTTAGATACTCTCCATGGTCGGACCGTAGAAATTTGATCTTTCTATTACGATGATTTTCCACTTCACTCTGAAATTCCTTGAACTTTTCAAAGGTTTTAGACTTGTGTTCCATCAAGTAGATATAACCATATATACTCAAATCATCCGTGAAAGTAACAAAATAACGATATCCACCTTGCGCCGACACACTCATTGGACCACATACATCAGAATGTATGATTTCCAATAAATCTGTCGTCCATTCCATTGAACCAGAAAATGACGTTCTAGTCATCTTGCCCATAAGGCATGGCTCACATGTATCAAATGATTCAAAATCAAGTGATTCCAAAAGTCCATCAGAATGGAGCTTCTTCATGCGTTTAACGCCAACATGACCTAAACGGCAGTGCCACATATATGCGGATATATCATCATTAAGTTTAATCCTTTTAGCATCAACATTATGAATACGTGTAACACTATTATCGAGATCCAACAGAAATAAACCATTCATCATCGGTGCATGACCATAAAAGATTTCATTCATATAAATAGAACAACCATTGTTCTCGGATTTAAATGAATAACCACTTCGCATCAAACATGATCCAGATACAATGTTCATGCTCAGTGCTGGCACCAGATAACAATTATTCAAGTTTATTACTAATCCAGACGGTAAGTGGAGAGGTAGCGTTCCGACGACGATCACATCAACACTTGATCCATTGCCGACACGCATCTTGACCTCGCCCCTTGCTAGCGGTTGCTTGTTTCGCAGCCCCTTTGTTTGCCTTGCCGGCCTTCTTGTCTACCAAATACTTGGGCAGTCGTGGCCAGTCCCCTTACAATAATAGCACTGGGTGTCAGACTTAGGGCCAACTCGGGGTTTCTTTTCAGGCACGGCAACCGGCTTGCCGCCCTTACTTCCCTTCCATTTACCCTTCTTGTCTTTCTTGAAACCAGCGTTCTTATTGATCATCAACACTTGTTGTTCCTTCTTGATCTCCACTTCTGAAGTTTTAAGCATTGACAAAAGCTCGGGGAGAGACTTCTTCATGCCTTGCTAATACGTTCGAAATGTATCTATAATTTTTGATGCTCCATGCTTATTTAGTATCTACTTTTCTTTACTTGTCCACACTTTGAGGTGATTTTTACATGTTTTCTGGTACTAACCTACTAACAAGTTGCAACAGTGCCAGATGCCTATTTTCTGATGTTTTTGGTTTCAGAAAAGTTAGTAAAGAAATATTCTCGGAATTGGACGGGACAAAGGACAAAGTCAATTACTTTCTGCGGGGAACAAGAAATCCATATGAGAGATGGAGGGGCCGACCAGGGGGGCCAGACCCACCCCAGGTGCCAGTGGGCCCCACCCCGTGCCTAGCTAGGGTTTGGTGGCCCTGGCCGCCTCCTCGGTCTCCCCTTCTCCTATAAGAATCCCCCGATGCAGAAACCCTGAGCACCCGATCTAAAATCCATGAAACCGTCTATAGTCGCCGCCACCATCGTCCCTAGATCAGGGGGATCTGAAGTTCTTCCCGGCACCCTGCCGGAGGCCTTCTCTCTAGTATGATGTGTGAGTAGTTCCACCTTGGACTATGGGTCCATGTAGTAGCTAGATGGTTGTATCTCCTCCTTTGTGCTTTCATGTATAGATCTTGTGAGCTCCGTTCATGATCAAGATCTCATCTATTTGTAATCATGCATGTTGTGTTTGCGGGGATCCTGTAGAGGTCCCAACCTTTAATAAGGTAGAGATCCCTGTGTTTACAATGCTATTCCCTGGATCAATAGCTAGCATTCACAGTTAAGATGTAATATCAAGAAATAAAGGTCATAATAGAACTTTATAACCAGGAATAAAATAATTCATTACATCTTACATAGCTCATTTGGCTATCTCATTATAATGCAGCAGAAATAACTATATAGCATGGAGTCCTTCATCTTCAAAGTGCCACAGGCAATCATGTTGGTTGTAGACTTGTAATCCTATTCAACACACTTCACTAACATCAAACAAACCTGCAACATAATAAGTTACAACCACAAGGGTCAATACATTTGAATTGTATTGGCAAGTGATACTATGGTAGAATAGTCGTATCTATCTTCTATATGCATTTGGCTAAGTGGAGCTTAGGCTTGCTTTGCTCAAAATAGATTTTCCTTATAAGTTGAAAACACTAAGTTTTTGTTTGTCAAATCACCCAAGGCATCTACCAATCATTGATTGAAGATCCTTTAACCCTTGTTCAACCACAAGTTTTTAACTTAGAAATTGGGATGAGGAGATTCTTGATAGCTTCCCTGTCTTGATGCTCAAATTGTCCATTGCCGGGGACACGACTAAGTACTTAGATTTTACTCTCTCGAGAGGTGGTGCACTTTCCCCACAATACTCGACATGCATCGAGACAAGATCTTTCAGATGCCTTCCCTTAGACCAAAATGGACGCGTTCCCAAACCTATCATCCCCTACCACCAACAGTACATTTGGCTAAGTTATTGCAACCTATATGATCCAGGCAGAGCCCACAATGCCAAGTGGCTACACTTGAAGCTTCTCAACATTTGACATCTCAAATCTCTTTGTTCCTGGGTGCCATTCCACAAGTGTGATACACAAGGTTCACCAGTCCCCTGGCCTTGTGTAACCACTCAACATAAATCCATCCTTTCCATTCCACCTAGGTGATTCATTCACATAGTTGTTTTATTAAACAAAACACAAGTCATAGACTTAGAAATATCTCATATCATGAATATAATCCACCCTTGTTTTCTACTAGCTAAGCTAAGCATGATAGTAGTAGGAATCTTAACTGAGAGAAAATTATACTAAGGCATCATCTACTAGGATTTCCCATGGCATAGCATACTTAGTAAAATTCCATGCAAGTCCTACTTAGAAATATCACTAATGCATAGTGAAAATAATGGGACATATGAAGCACCACTTTCCTTTTTGGTAGATAATATAAGTTCACTTCTTGATCTTGCAATAGTCACACTCTTCAAATTTCACTACAATTCAATCAAGGCACAAATTCAAAACTAGCATTCAAACAATTCAACACATAAAATAATAAAAACAAAGCAATGCATGCAAGCATGCCAAATATTGTTTTATTTGGAAAAGTGGTCTCTAATAGGTCATAAACATTTTAATACACCTATTGGTCATTTATAAAAGTGGCAAAACCCTTTGATATTAAGTTAATAAAAATGGCCACTTTAAATCCCTTTTGTTTTGCTAGAATTGATTTTATTTCAAAGGATAATTTATAGTTTTAGCCAAAATGTTTTTAAACATCAATATTAATGTTTATGGTCATAATGTTTTAAAACAATTCCATTTGCAAAGGGTTTCATCCAAAATCCATTTTTAAATCAAAGCAACATTTTATTTTGTTGGAAATGCTTTTAAACAAAGTAATAATTTTCTATGGTTCATCAAATATATTTTTAAATCCTAAAACTTGGTGTTTAGGGTCAGAGAGTTTAATTCAAATCATTTTCAAAAGGTTTTACTCAAGAATCATTTTTAAAACATATTCAACAATTTTATTTAACTAAAAATGCTTTAATTCAAAAGAATAATTCCTAAGTGTCACAAAATATATTTTTAAATCCAAAAGTTGGTTTCTATGGTCAGTAGGTTCAAAACAATCCATTTACAAAAGATCTTACCCTAAAAACATTTTTATAATAAATTTTATATAGAAATATGCCTACACATGTTTCTGCAAAAACAACCAATATTACAGAAGCAAAACACTAAACAAATGGCATGGTTGGATAGAATTTTTTTTTCTGATTCCACTAATATAAAGTTTGCAAATTTTGGATCTGTAGATTTAAAGTTATGATTTTTTCAAAATCAAACATCTAATAGATTAATTTCTATTTTTAAAACAAGTCACTGGCCACGTGTCTTGATTTAATTAGAGTGTACCTGTTCGGCTGGATCGAGTGCTGTGGTGCGTTGGATTAAAATCAGATCGTGCGGCACAGATGCAAACTTAATGGTTCATTTAAGTAATCTATCACGTCCACAGGATCTAAATCGAATGGCGCACAGAAGATTGACCAGAGTTGGGCGGCGCTGCGACGGTGGCTGGCGGCGGCGCGCTCAGATGATGACGGTGCCAGCGATACAGGAAGGGAGAGAGTGAGGCGAGAAGCTCACCGAGTTCGCCGTGGAGTGCTGATGCTCAACGTTGTTGCGGTTGTCGAAGGGGCGCTCGAGGTCGACTGGGATTCCTCGCCAAAGTAGCTCCTGTCGACTGGTGCTCTCTGTTGAAGACGGAGGCGATGCCATGGACCGCGCTAAGACAAATAGAGGGTTGCGTTAGATGCGCACGATGTTGGGGATCACACACGTATCAACGAGAGGAAGAGGGGAAGCCGGGGCTTACGGGGAAAGGTCGCCGGAGTAGACACGGTCATCGGTGGCGCTCTGGCGTTTGAAGTTGTCGATGTTCTGGGGCATGCGCGAGCAAGAGGAGACTATCGGTAGATGCGCCTGAGGCTAGAGATCAAGCTAGTGGGATCTGGGAGGCAAGGGGAGGTGATACTTGGCCGGAATTGTGGCCGGAGTGTCATCGGAGACAGTGGGGTTTGAGCAGAAATTGACGCAGCCTAAGGGCTCTCGTGGGGTGGCATGTGGGGGAAAAGATAGAGGAGACGCGGGCGATTAATAATGCGTGATCAGGGGGCTGAATCAACGCGGCATTGATGCGTATTCACGCCGGCGAATCAAGGCAGGAAACGGTCGGGGAGGGGGCGTGGTCGTCGCGCGAGGTTGAAGACAACGACTGCGTGCCACTGGGGCATGGCGGTAGCGAGAGAGAGAGAGAGGGTGCAGTGGGGTTAGGAAATCAGAGACTGGGTGGGTGCGGGTCTAAGTGCGAAATGTTTTCTGCGGGGGGAAGGAGAGAGATGGGCTTGCTGGGCTAGATGGGCCAGGTTGGGCTGCGCTGGCTTGTTTCTCTTTTTTTATTCTGTTTCCTTTTTCTTTTTCTATTTTGATTTTCTGTTTTGAATTCATTCAAATGATTTCAAACCCTTTTTCATTTCAAATCTTTTCAAACTTTTCAGTAAGTTTCTATAATGTTTTAAACATGTATTTAAAGTCCATCTTAAAATAATTTTCCCTTATTCCTTCATGGTTTATTTATTAATTAATTAATTTATACACCTGTCTTTATTTAATTGAGATTTCAAATATGTTTTTCAAACTTCTATTTGAAAACCAAATTTTACCAAACCTTTTTTCAGTAGGTTTTATTTAGTGCAAATAATTCACTTTGAATTATTTAAAGTATTTCAATATGATTTATTAATCATTTAAATTGGGTAATTGTCTTTATCAAATAAAATCCAATATGGTTATTTAGATAAGTTTTTAATCCAATTTGGTAAATTCCAATTTATTATTTTCTCATGATTTAATTAATCAATTCTATTAGGGATTTTGTCTTTATTAAATATAATTTTGAATATGATTTAATCCCATATAAATTTTATTGGAATATTCTTTTATCTCTTCATTTTATTTGGATTTGAATTATCTTTGTTCCATTTTCTTATGGATTTAACTCAAGATTAAATTATCTTCCAAATAATTTTCTTGGGATTTATTATTTAGGCAAATTGTCTTTATTTAAATAAAATTGGATATTGTTCATTCCTTAGATTTTATTTAAATAATCTTTTATTCCTTTTATTATTCCATAATCTTTCATTTCATTTTTTTATGGATTTGGCCAAGATTTAATTTGGTTTTTAAATATTCCTTATTTATTTATTTATTTATTCCTTTCTTTGCCTTATAAAATCCATATCTTTTTATTTAAAGATCCAAAATTGGTGATTCCAATTTGTATAATTTTATTTAATATTTGTTTATCCTTTTAGGATTACTTGTTCATAGTTTTGGTATGGATTTTAGATAGGAGTTTTATTAGCTTTCAAATTCAATTCCCTTATCTTATTAAATTCATAAGATTTTATCCATGACTCCAAATTAAATGAAACCAATTTCTATGGTTTTATAATATTTTTATTTTTCATTTTGTTCACTTATAAATGTTTGTTGATAAATCTTTATATGGAACAAATCCATAGACTTAGGGAGATCTTGAAATGATTTTCTTCCCTTAGGGGTTTAGGGTTTTGGTTTATTTTTCCAAATGTTTAAATTTCAAGATACATTCATTTGATGAATTTTTCACTTGATTGAAATTTGTTGGATTCCTTTTATTCAAAGTTTGTTCAAGATGGGTTTTGGTGTTTATATTTAGAAACAAAAAGTTTCTTTTCACCCTAAATTTCAACAATTATTTATTTTGTTTATTTATTTTTCACATTTCAAAATTTGGAAAATTTTGGGATGTGACAGATCCGATGGATATTGAGATTATTATGTTGGTTTGATTAATGGTTTTGTCTTTATGATTCTATCATGTATGTGTTGTTTGTGATCTTGGATGCTCTCCGTTGTTAGTAGCTATCTTGGCCAAGTAGTTTCTAGTGACTCCAAGAGGGGGTATTTATGCTCGATAGTGGGTTCATGCCTCTAGTTTCCCAGGGAAGTGACAGAAATCTCTTCGGTTGTAGATGTCTTGTTGATACTAAGGAGAAAAAAAGGTCTCTTGTTCATGGAACATGTGGACTGTTTACCTTACACACTTTGCTTAAAGCAGTTGTCTGTTGCTTGCAACTTAATACCGGAGGGGGTTCGGATGATAGTAATTGCATTGTTATGCCTTTCTCAGTTCCTGTCAATTGCCTCGCTGTAATTTGTTTACCCTTCATGCCATGTTGTTTATTTAAGGAGAGCACCTCTAGTGAACTATGGACCCCGTTCAATCTTTACCATTGATACATCTTCCACTGTTACTATTTACTTGTTGTAAACCTCCATTACCTTCCACACCATACATTTAATCCTTTGTTACAACAAACCATTGAGCTTGACAACCTCACTGATTCGTTGGGGAAAAGTCTTGAGTTTGTGTTGTGCAGGTATCCGCGTTGCTTGCAACACCTGTGTGACGTTTCCTTCCTCCTACTGGTTTGATAACCTCGGTTTCTTACTGAGGGAAAACTTGCTGCTGTGCTACTTCCCACCTTGCTCTTGGGGTTCCCAACGAAGCGCTCCTACATCAACCTAGCGCAACCAACAAGCTTTTTCTAGCGTCGTTGCCGGGGAGGCTAAGGACGTCTTCACAGGGGGAGTCCTTCACATCCTTTCTCTTTACTTTGTTTTTAGTTTGCTTTGTTTCTTTTGTTTGGTTTTGTTTTCCTCTTTTAAAAAAACCCAAAAAAATTAGTCTAGTTTGGTATGCTTTCTTTATTCAAAAACACAAAATAATTAGTTCCTGCTCTAGCTGCTGCTGCTATTTTTGGCTTGCCCACCTTTGCCAAGTTGTGTAACTCTGCTGAGAACACCAAGTTGTGTGACTCACTAGCACGAACAACAATGATTTCCTTAGCACTCCTATTGCTCCACCTTCTCCTGATGCTACCTTTTATGAAATTAAGCCTGCTTTGTTGAATCTTGTAATGAGAGAGCAATTTTCTGGTGTTGGTTCTGATGATACTGCTTCCCATCTTAATAGCTTTGTTGAACTTTGTAAGATGCAAAAGTATAAGGATGTAGATGGAGATATTATTAAGCTCAAGCTTTTTCCTTTCTCCTTGAGGGGAAAAGCTAAAGAATGGTTGCTTTCTTTGCCTAAAAATAGTATTGATTCTTGGACTAAGTGTAAAGATGCTTTTATTGGAAAGTACTATCCTCCTGCTAAGATTATATCCATGAGAAGTGACATTATGAAATTTGAACAACTTGATAGTGAACATGTTGCTCCTGCTTGGGAAAGAATGAAATCTTTGGTTAAAAATTGCCCTACTCATGGACTCACTTCTTGGATGATTATCCAGACTTTTTATGCAGGTTTGAACTTCTCCTCAAGAAACCTGTTGGATTCTGCTGCTGGAGGTACCTTTATGGGCCTCACTTTGGGTGCTGCAACAAGGCTCCTTGATAATATGATGGTTAACTACTCTGAATGGCATGTTGAAAGAGCTCCACATGGTAAGAAGGTAAATTGTGTTGAGGAAACTTCCTCTTTGAGTGAAAAGATTGATGTTATTATGGCTATGCTTGTTAATGGAAAAGATCCTCTAGATCCTAATAGTGTTCCCTTAGCCTCTTTGGTTGATTAATAATAGCAAGTTGATGTGAACTTCATTAGAAACAACAATTTCAACAACAATTCCTATAGGAATAATTTTGGTAGCAACAACAATTATAGGCCTTATCCTCCTAGTGGAAATGCTTATCAGGATAAATCTGGAATGCCTAGTGACGAGAGGATTCTAGAAGTTGAGAGATCCACTAAATTTTTTATGAAAATGCAATATGAGCAAAACAAGATTTACTATGGAGGAACAATCTATTGTCTTGAAAAATATTAGTCTTCAGCTTGAGAATCTGAATAGAGAAAATCCTAGTTTACAGTCAAAATTTTTGAGTGCTGATAAAATATATCCTCTTTGTCTGAAGATCAAACTTCCTTGGTTAATAAAATCGCTGCTAAACCTAAAACTATGGATAACACCTTTGCTACTGCTCATGCCATACAAGTTACTATTGATGAAAATGTTAGGCTGTTAGCTCAACTTCATGCTAAGTGGGAAAGGGAAGCTAAAATTTATAGAAACAATAGTGTGTGCACTATCACCACAAAACCACAAGTAGTCCCTATTCCTGTTGGAGATATGCCCTAGAGGCAATAATAAATGTAGTTATTATTATATCTTTGTGTTTATGATAAATGTTTACATTCATGCTATAATAGTATTAACATGGAAACCATTAATACTTATGTGATTTGTAAACTTAATTTGAAGTCCCTAGTATAGCCTCTATACTTCACTAGCTTGTTGATTGATTAATGATTGTGGTTTCCCTATCATGAACATTGAGATGTTAGCAACAACAAGATCATATCGTTAGGAGAATGATATGGTGGACATACTCCTATAGACAAGCGTAGCATAAAGATCAAGTCATTTCAATAGTTCAATTGCTATATGCTTTCTGATACATAGTAACCTAATTCCTTCGACCATGAGATCATGCATATCACCTTTACCGGATGGATGCTTTGATGACATCAAACACCACACCGTAACTGGGTGGCTATAAAGGTGGCATTAAGTGTTCGGAAAGTATTGGTTGAAACACATGGATCAAGAGTGGGATTTGTCCATCCACATGACGGATAGATATACTCTGGGCCCTCTCGGTGGAATGTCATCCAATTAGCTTGCAAGCATGTGACTTGGTCACAAGGGATCACATATCACGGGAACGAGAAAAGAGTACTTATCGGTAACGAGGTTGAACTAGGTATGCAGAGATACCGACGATCATAACCTCGGATAAGTAACATATCGTGAGACAAAGGGAAATTGGTATCGTATGTAAGTGGTTCATTCGATCGCAAAGTAATCGTAGAAATATGTGGGAGCCATATGAATTTCCAGATTCCTCTATTGGTTATTGTTCGGAGAAGTGTCTCGATCATGTCCGCATAATTCACGAACCGTAGGGAGACACACTTAAGGATTCGACGTTGTTTTGAGTAGTTATGGTATTATGAGAAAGAGACCGAATGTTGTTCGGAGTCTCGGATGGGATCCGGGATATCACGAGGTGATCCGGAATGGTCCGGAGAATAAGATTCATATAAGGAAAGACCCGTTTCGGAGTTCGGGAATGATTCCGGTGTTTTCATCGGGGATATTCTAGAAGGTTTCGGATTGTCCGGCACTCCGGGGGGGGGGGGGATTGGTACATGTATGTGTCATTACATATTGGAATGATTGCATCATGTACTAAGTGTTCTTGCTGTCCCAAATAAAGGATTAAATTGAATCCTAAAACAGAAAAGTCAAATGTCCAGTTTGAAAGTCAAACGGCTAAAACAAGAAACTGTGGGAAACAAGAAAGAGGAGTTGGGAACCGACTTGAGGGAGGAGTCTCCTCCCCAAGCCGGCGCGCCACCCAAGGCCGACTTGGGGAGGGACTCCCCTCCCCTGGCCGCGCCTCCCCATCTATATAAGGAGGGGCAGGGCTCCCCTCCTAGACACACAAGTTTCCACCTCTAAATTTCAGGTTTAGAGCCGTTTTGGTTTAGAGCTTCTAATTGCTTTAGCCAGCGGTTTAGAGCCTTCTAATTGGTTTAGAGCCTTCTAATTAGTGTGTCTAATTACTAGACCACTAATAGCCTCTCTCATAAGCTCCACCATACTCGCACCGGCTTAAGGCGAAGCCCTGCGGGATTTCCCCTCTACTTCCGGTACCACGCCGTTGTGCTGCCGGAATCACGAGGAGAGTGCTACAACCTCCGCTGCCTGCTGGAACAAGGGAGAGGAAGGTCTTCGTCGAGTACCGAACGTGTGACCGACTGCGGGAGCGCTGCCGGAACGTGGCGCCGGAAGGATCGTCTACACGATCTTGAGATCGGAAAGAGTACGACTACATCACCCACGAGAATCCGCTCTCGTTAAACGCTTTGGAATCTTCGAGGGTAAGTTATTCCATCGACTCGTTGCTACAATCTACTAGATAGATCTTGGCTTGTTTGTTTGTATGCGATAGAAAATTTTTGTTTTCCATGCTACGAACCCCTACAGTGGTATCAGAGCCGTGTCTATATGTAGATCTGTTGCACGAGTAGAACACAATGGTCATTGTGGGCGTTGATGCTTTTATTGTAGATTGCTTTTTGTGTACTTTGCATCTTGCGGTATGTTGGGATGAAGAGGCCCGGGCTAACCTTACATGACATCGTTCATGAGACTTGCTCCACGCTTGACATGCAACTTGTATTGCATAAGTGGCTTTGCGGGTGCCTGTTTCTCTTAGCATAGTTAAGATCCAATTTACAACGGGTGATCAACAATGATAGTATCAATGTTCTGGTTCTTGTTCGTAAGTTAGAACGACACTTATTGAAAGCCCCAAACCACGTAAAATATGCAAAGAAAGTAGAAGCGTCTAACTTTGTTTTGCAGGGGTGTGCAGTGATGTGATATGGCCATGATTGTGATTATATTTGATGTATGCAATGTTCCTTATTGTAAGTTGGCAACCGGCAGGAGCCATATGGTTGTCTTTAATTTCTGTTAAGACCCGCGTGTCTATTCAAAGTAGTTGTAATAGTTGAAGCCGGTGGGTGACAACCATGGTGAAGCGTCATTAACCTTGATGCAATTCCGGTGATGATGGAGATCATGTTCGTGTTTGAAGATGGAGATCGGAAGCACAAAGAAGAAAGGCCATATCATATCACATATTATGAATTGCATGTGATGTTAATCCTTTATGCATCTTGTATTGCTTAGTAGACGACGGTAGCATTATAAGATGATCCCTCATGCACATGAATTTCAAATCATAAAGTGTTCGCCCTTAGCTAGCACCGTTGCTAAAGCTTGTTGTTTCGAAGCACCACGTGATGATCGGGTGTGTTAGATTCCGCAAGTGTATACAACGTAAGCAAGCCAGATTTGCTTATGCGGTGGCTAAGGTTTGATCTTGACGAGCCTAGCATGTACAGACATGGTCTCAGGAACACAGATTACCGAAAGGTAAAGCATGAATCATATAGTAGATATGATGAACATGATGATTGTTCGCCATTGAAACTATATCAACTCTCGTGATGATCGGTGTTGATGTAGTGGATTTGGTTCGTGTGATCACTAAAACAATGTGAGGGATATTGTTTTGAGTGGGAGTTCACCTAGTTTAATTTCATTAATTAATTTGAACTCAATTTGTCATAAACTTAGTCTAAACTATTGCAAATATGTTGTAGATCAATGGCAGCCCCTACCATCAATTTTAATGCGTTCCTAGAGAAAGAAAAGTTGAAAAAAAACGATGGAAGCAACTTCGCGGATTGGTTCCGCAATTTGAGGATTGTCCTCACAGCTGGTAATTTGACCTATGTGCTGGATGCACCGCTGGGTGACCCACCTGCAGCTGATGCTCCCGATGAAGTAAAGAATGTTTACTTCGCTCGGAAGAATCAGTACTCCATAGTTCAGTGTGCTATCTTGTATGGTTTAGAATCGGAGCTTCAGAAAAGGTTTGAAGAGTCAGACCCATATGATATTGTCGAGGATCTCAAATTGATTTTTGAGACTCATGCGGCAATTGAAAGTTATGAAGCTTCTGAAAAGTTCTTTAACTGCAAGATGGAAGAGGGCAGCTCCGTCAGTGAGCATGTGCTTAAAATGTCTGGGCACGCAAACAAACTTCAAAGCTTGGGTATAGTGATTCCTAATGCTTTGGGGGTTTACCGCGTCCTCCAGTCATTGCCACCAAGTTACAGGAACTTTGTGATGAACTACAACATGCAGAACATGAACAAAGAGTTGCCAGAACTATTTGCCATGTTAAAATCTGTAGAAGTGGAGATCAAGAAAGAGCACCAAGTGTTGATGGTCAATAAGACCACCAAATTCAAGAAGGGCAAGTCTAAGCAAAAGGGACACTTCAAGAAGGGTGGTAAGAAAGTTACCACGCCGACGAAGAAAACCAAGGCTGGACCAAAGCCTGAAACTGAGTGCTTTTACTGCAAGGGAGTTGGTCACTGGAAGCGGAATTGCCCAAAGTACTTGGCTGATTTGAAGAACGGCAACATCAAGAAGAAAGGTATATCTGATATACATGTTATTGATGTGTATCTCACTAGTATTTGTAGTAGTGCCTGAGTATTTGATACTGGTTCGGTTGCTCATATTTGTAACTCGAAACAGGTGCTGCAGAATAAACGGAAGCTAGCGAAGAACGAGGTGACGATGCGCGTGGGAAACGGATCAAAGGTTGATGTGATCGCGGTCGGCACGCTACCTCTTCATCTACCATCGGGATTAGTTTTATACTTAAATAATTGTTATTTGGTGCCTGCGTTAAGCATGAACATTATCTCAGGATCTTGTTTATTGCGAGACGGTTACTTGTTTAAGTCAGAGAATAATGGTTGTTCGATTTATATGAGTAATATGTTTTACGCACATGCACCTTTGATAGATGGTCTATTCTTATTGAATCTCGATAGTGGAAATACACATATCAACAATATTGAAGCTAAACGTTTGAAATCAAGCGATAATTCGACCTATATGTGGAACTGTCGTCTTGGTCACATCGGAGTGAAACGTATGAAGAAACTCCATTCCAATGGACTTCTTGAATCACTTGATTTTGAATCACTTGAAAGATGCGAAGCATGTCTGATGGGTAAAATGACTAAGACTCCATTTTCTGGTATGATGGAGCGAGCTACGGACTTATTGGAAATCATACATACCGATGTGTGTGGTCCAATGAGTGTAGCATCGCGCGGTGGTTATCGTTATGTTCTTACCTTCACGGATGACTTGAGTAGATATGGGTATATCTATTTCATGAAACATAAATCCGAAACTTTCGAGAAGTTTAAGGAGTTTCAAAGTGAGGTAGAGAATCAACGTAACAAGAAGATTAAATTTCTACGTTCTGATCGTGGAGGTGAATATCTAAGTTACGAGTTTGGCGAGCATTTAAAGAAGTGCGGAATACTTTCACAATTGACACCGCCGGGAACACCACAGCGTAATGGTGTGTCCGAACGTCGTAATCGAACTCTCTTAGATATGGTTCGTTCTATGATGTCACTTACAGATTTACCGCTATCATTTTGGGGTTATGCATTAGAAACAGCCGCATTCACTTTAAATAGGGCACCGTCTAAATCCGTTGAAACGACACCGTATGAATTATGGTTTGGGAAGAAACCTAAATTGTCGTTCCTTAAAGTTTGGGGATGCGAAGCCTATGTAAAGAAGTTACAGCCGGACAAGCTTGAACCCAAAGCGGAAAAATGCGTCTTCATAGGATACCCGAAGGAAACTATTGGGTATACCTTCTATCATAGATCCGAAGGCAAAATCTTCGTTGCCAAGAATGGATCCTTTCTAGAGAAGGAATTTCTCTCGAAAGAAGTGACTGGAAGGAAAGTAGAACTCGACGAGGTTGTCGAACCTTCTCTCGAAATTGCGAGTAGCGCAGCACCGGAAGAAGTTCCTGTGGTGCCTGCACCAATAAGAGAGGAAGCTAATGATGGTGATCATGAAACTTCGGTTGAAGTTACTACAGAGCCTCGGAGGTCAACGAGAACTCGTACCACTCCAGATTGATATGATTCCGTTATGAATGTCATGGTGGTGGACAACACCGATGACCCCGAGACATATGAGGAAGCAATGATGAGCCCAGATTCCAATAAATGGCAAGAAGCCATGAAATCCGAGATTGGATCCATGTACGAAAACCAAGTATGGACTTTGGTGGACTTACCGGATGGCCGGAAGGCTGTCGAGAACAAATGGATTTTCAAGAAGAAAACAGATGCTGATGGTAATGTTACTGTCTATAAAGCTCAACTTGTCGCAAAAGGGTTTCGACAAATTCAAGGAATTGACTACGATGAGACTTTCTCACCTGTAGCGAAGCTAAAGTCTGTGAGGATTATGTTAGCAATCGCTGCATATTATGATTATGAGATATGGCAGATGGATGTCAAAACAGCATTCCTCAATGGAGACATTGATGAAGAGTTGTATATGATGCAACCCAAAGGTTTTGTCGATCCTAAAGATGCTAACAAGGTATGCAAGCTTCAACGGTCCATCTATGGATTGAAGCAAGCATCCCGAAGTTGGAATCAACGTTTTGATAAGGTAATCAAAAGTTTTGGTTTTATACAAACTTTTGGAGAAGCTTGTATTTACAAGAAAGTGAGTGGGAGCTCTGTAGCATTCTTAATACTGTATGTGGATGACATATTGTTGATTGGGAATGATGTAGACCTTCTTAATAGTGTCAAGGAATATTTGAATAATAGTTTTTCAATGAAGGATCTTGGCGAAGCAGCTTACATATTAGGCATAAAGATTTATAGAGATAGATCGAAACGCCAAATATCATTGTCACAGAGTACATATTTGGACAAAGTTCTAAAGAAGTTTGGAATGGAAGAAAGCAAGAAAGGATTCTTGCCCATGTTGCCCAATACGACCTTGAGTAAAACTCAAAGTCCGACATCGGTAGAAGATAGAGAAAGGATGAGTAAGACTCCCTATGCATCAGCCATAGGATCTCTAATGTATGCCATGCTATGTACAAGACCCGACATCGCATATGCTGTTAGTCTAACTAGCAGATATCAAAGTGATCCAGGAGTGGATCATTGGACAGCGGTCAAAAACATCCTTAAGTACTTGAGAAGAACTAAGGATATGGTTCTTTCTTATGGAGGTGATGAACAGCTCGTTGTTAATGGTTACACCGATGCTAGTTGGAACACCGATCCAGATGATTCTAAATCACAATCTGGGTACGTATTTACTTTGAATGGTGCAGCAGTTAGCTGGAGGAGTGCAAAGCAAAGCGTTGTGGCGAGATCTTCAACTGAATCGGAATACATGGCTGCTTCAGAGGCTTCACAAGAAGCGATATGGATGAAAGAGTTCATTACAGAGCTGGGTGTGGTTCCAAGTGCGCTGGACCCAATGTCTATCTACTGTGATAACATGGGCGCCATAGCCAATGCGCAAGAACCAAGGTCACACAAAAAGCTGAAGCATATCAAACTGCGTTTTCACGCTATTCGAGAACATATCCAGGATGGGGATATAAAGATTTGCAAAGTACACACAGATCTGAATGTGGCGGATCCGTTGACTAAACCTCTCCCGAGGGCAAAACATGACCAACACCAAACTGCCATGGGTGTTCGGTATATTACCATGTAATCTAGATTAGATGACTCTAGTGCAAGTGGGAGACTGTTGGAGATATGCCCTAGAGGCAATAATAAATGTAGTTATTATTATATCTTTGTGTTTATGATAAATGTTTACATTCATGCTATAATAGTATTAACATGGAAACCATTAATACTTGTGTGATTTGTAAACTTAATTTGAAGTCCCTAGTATAGCCTCTATACTTCACTAGCTTGTTGATTGATTAATGATTGTGGTTTCCCTATCATGAACATTGAGATGTTAGCAACAACAAGATCATATCGTTAGGAGAATGATATGGTGGACATACTCCTATAGACAAGCGTAGCATAAAGATCAAGTCATTTCAATAGTTCAATTGCTATATGCTTTCTGATACATAGTAACCTAATTCCTTCGACCATGAGATCATGCATATCACCTTTACCGGATGGATGCTTTGATGACATCAAACACCACACCGTAACTGGGTGGCTATAAAGGTGGCATTAAGTGTTCGGAAAGTATTGGTTGAAACACATGGATCAAGAGTGGGATTTGTCCATCCACATGACAGATAGATATACTCTGGGCCCTCTCGGTGGAATGTCATCCAATTAGCTTGCAAGCATGTGACTTGGTCACAAGGGATCACATATCACGGGAACGAGAAAAGAGTACTTATCGGTAACGAGGTTGAACTAGGTATGCAGAGATACCGACGATCATAACCTCGGATAAGTAACATATCGTGAGACAAAGGGAAATTGGTATCGTATGTAAGTGTTTCATTCGATCGCAAAGTAATCGTAGAAATATGTGGGAGCCATATGAATTTCCAGATTCCTCTATTGGTTATTGTTCGGAGAAGTGTCTCGATCATGTCCGCATAATTCACGAACCGTAGGGAGACACACTTAAGGATTCGACGTTGTTTTGAGTAGTTATGGTATTATGAGAAAGAGACCGAATGTTGTTCGGAGTATCGGATGAGATCCGGGATATCACGAGGTGATCCGGAATGGTCCGGAGAATAAGATTCATATAAGGAAAGACCCGTTTCGGAGTTCGGGAATGATTCCGGTGTTTTCATCGGGGATATTCTAGAAGGTTTCGGATTGTCCGGCACTCCGGGGGGGGATTGGTACATGTATGTGTCATTACATATTGGAATGATTGCATCATGTACTAAGTGTTCTTGCTGTCCCAAATAAAGGATTAAATTGAATCCTAAAATAGAAAAGTCAAATGTCCAGTTTGAAAGTCAAACGGCTAAAACAAGAAACTGTGGGAAACAAGAAAGAGGAGTTGGGAACCGACTTGAGGGAGGAGTCTCCTCCCCAAGCCAGCGCGCCACCCAAGGCCGACTTGGGGAGAGACTCCCCTCCCCTGGTCGCGCCTCCCCATCTATATAAGGAGGGGCAGGGCTCCCCTCCTAGACACACAAGTTTCCACCTCTAAATTTCAGGTTTAGAGCCGTTTTGGTTTAGAGCTTCTAATTGCTTTAGCCAGCGGTTTAGAGCCTTCTAATTGGTTTAGAGCCTTCTAGTTAGTGTGTCTAATTACTAGACCACTAATAGCCTCTCTCATAAGCTCCACCATACTCGCACCGGCTTAAGGCGAAGCCCTGCGGGATTTCCCCTCTACTTCCGGTACCACGCCGTTGTGCTGCCGGAATCACGAGGAGAGTGCTACAACCTCCGCTGCCTGCTGGAACAAGGGAGAGGAAGGTCTTCGTCGAGTAACGAACGTGTGACCGACTGCGGGAGCGCTGCCGGAACGTGGCGCCGGAAGGATCGTCTACACGATCTTGAGATCGGAAAGAGTACGACTACATCACCCACGAGAATCCGCTCTCGTTAAACGCTTTGGAATCTTCGAGGGTAAGTTATTCCATCGACTCGTTGCTACAATCTAGTAGATAGATCTTGGCTTGTTTGTTTGTATGCGATAGAAATTTTTTGTTTTCCATGCTACGAACCCCTACAATTCCTACTCCTACTATGCCTACCACTAGTGATGCTAAGATTGACTTTGATAATGATGGTTGTAATATTTCTGAAGTGATTATGTTCTTGCAAAAGCTTGCTAGAAGTCCCGATGCTAGTGATATGCATGTTGCCTTTACCAAACACATTACAAATGCTCTTGTGAAAATTAAGGAAGAGAAGCTAAAACACAAAGATTCTATTCCTAGGAAAGTAGAATATAGTTGGGAACCCATTATTAATATGCAAGTGAATGACTTTGATCTCAAAGCTTCATGTGATCTTGGTTCTAGTGTCTCTATTATGCCTAGGAAGATTTATGAAATGCTTGATTTACCAACTTTGGAAGATTGTTATTTAAATGTCCCACTCAATGATAATTCTACGAAGAAACAAATGGGGAGTATTAATGATGTTCTCATCATGGTTAATAATGCTTATGTCCTTGTGGATTTCGATGTTTTGGATGTTGAATACAATGCTTCTTGTCCTATTACTTTGGGAAGACATTTTCTTAGAATAGTTGGTGCCATCATTGATATGAAAGAAGGCACCATTAAATATCATTTTCCATTCAAGAAAGGTATTGAACACTTACCTATGAGGAGAGAAAAGTTGCTTCTTGCTCCTCCTTTGAAAGCAAGATTTGATGTTAATGCTTCTTCATTTGAAAATACTTGATTCTTCTTGCTTCTTGTGCCTAACTTAAAGGCGTTAAATAAAAGTACTTGTTGGGAGATAACCCAAGATTTTCCTTAAGTCTTGGAAGTTATTACGTCAATAATGAACTCTCCTTACCATTTTTATTTTATTTTTGTGCCAAGAATGACCTCTAATGAGAGGGAAGTAAGATTTGGGGAGTTGCTGTCCCGAAATAGATTTCCGTCCTCCACCAAAAATATTCATGAGGAGGCTCTGTAACTCCGATTGAGCTAAAGATTTATGAATAAATCCTCCAGTATGTTAGCTAACTTTCGTTAGTTCAACACATTTTGATTTGAGTAACAGAAGATGTTCGAAAAAATCGGTTTCTACATGTTGGTCTGTTTTGACAGATTTCTGCCATTATTTGCATTTGCTTCTTATTGATTCCTTTTTGAGATCTCTTCAGGTAAATTGAGATTTTTGAAGGAGTTACTACAGTAGCTTGTGTTTTTAGTGAAAAGCCTTGCTTTTCCAAAACTTTGCTAGTGGTCTAATATCTTTTGAATACACTAATGTTGCTAATGAAGATTGTGTGAAGTTTTGTATGAAGGAAAAATTCCAGGTGTAAAGAGAGAGTGGTGCAATGAGATGAAGAATGGACAAAAGCTCAAGCTTGGGGATGCCACCATGGTGTCACCCCAAGAAATATCCAAGAGGTACAAGCGTCAAAGCTTGAGGATGCCCAAGGCATCCCCTTGTTCATCAATAAAAAGCTCAGGTCTGTTTAGACACTTCGTTTTTATTGTTTCATGCACAGTTGTGTTGTTCTTGGAGCGTCTTATTTTTAGTTTGCTTTTCTTAGTTTGTTTAGTTTGATAAAGTAGTTTGGACCTCCGTTCTCGCTGTGTTGTTTTGCAAATAAGTTTGCTTGGTGTTGGAAAGGAGTAGTAAGTTCTTGCTTGAAGTGCAAGAGGAGCTTGCATTGACTGTGACTTAGACTTTAGCATGACATGCTAGGTGTTGTTTTGATCTTATGCTTAGTGATTATTGCTGTAGCATGTCTTGTTCCAAACAATTGGGATTTCTTAGTGTTCCTTGAAGAAATTATGTGTTGTTTTAGCATGGAAAAGCATAGTATTATGGTATTCTCCCTTGATGCTTTGCTTGGGTTGACTTGGCACATGATCACACCATGTTATGACTATGACAAGTCATCATTAGCCTCTATGATCATTTAGTACTTGACTTGTAGTACCACTCTTTGCTTTGATTAGTATGCTTTGTTGCACTGCATGACTATGGCCATTATTGCTGTCTTAGTTGGTTGATCCTAGTCTTTTGCTAGCCTCCACTTGTATGAGTAAGTGCTACTCATGCCTCCAACTCCCAAGAAACCAAGTTATTCCAAAGTGTACACTATAAATTCCTATGCATGGTGTGTTACACCATTCCAATTATATTCTTGTTTTCAACTATCTTCCAATTAAAAACTATTTTGTTATGTGAAAACTTAGTGATTAAAGCCCTCACGAACTTGATGGCACACTTTATTCTTTGCCCCTAATAAACTTGAACCATTGTGACAACATTGTTGTATATGCTTGCACTTATATGTTGGAATTAGCAGAACCGTGCTGTCATGGGGAAAGTTTTCAACATTGCACTTTTACCTTGTTGTACTCAGTTGATATCATGTTCTTTTGTCTATGGATGTCACCGGTGTGAAATAAAGAGGGAACTTTTAAGTCCATGGAGTTTGTATCCTGTGTTAGAGAAACATCTGGGCCGCTAGACTAAGCCATGCCTAATCATGGTGGAAACTTGCAGCATCACCATAGTGAGCTATCTATGAAGCATCGCATATGGTAAATAAAAAGATTGCTGAGATGCTCATTGTCTGCTTGGCTTGTCATTTTGGTTATGGGAAAGCTCCTGTACCATGTGCAAGGGGTACCCCGTTGGCGGTTCTCAATGATATGCAAATACTTACAGTGACAAGAACTTACCTGGACCCAAAGTTGAGTATGCATGAGGTGTGGCCCTCGTATTCAAGGGGCATGAGATTGCCAACTTATACTTCGTCAAGCATATACTCCAGCTTTGCCACTTTAACCTTAACCACTTCAAGATGCTTATGATAGGGGCAATGAGGGCTAAAAGATAACAAGTACCATAATTTTTGGAAGATCTTTTTGAAACTTGTAATCCCTGTTTCCTTTACAAAAGGCCTTTCTTCCACCACTATTGAGTCTCCACCTTCTACCTTTAGGCACCATTAAGAGAGCATAGTTGTCATTCTGTGTGCAGTGTTCCAAAACATATTAATTGATGCATATTGTGTTATTACTTTCTCTTGTGCTACTTGTTTCTAGTCACCCTTGTGAACTTTGCAGGCATCTTATGCATTATATTGCTACTCTATGAGGGACAAGCTGATTACCACTATGCTATGTTTTCTGTATGTGAAACAAACAAATCTTTTTCAATGCATGTTATTCATGATCTTTGTTTGTAGCTTGCCATGTTGCATGCATAGTTACTATGTCCTATTGTTAGAACTCCATGCCTAATCATGGTGGAAACTTGCAACATCACCATAATGAGCTATCCATGAAGCATCCTCAATAAAAAGCTATGCATATGGTAAATAAAAGATTGCTGAGATGCTCATTGTCTGCTTGCCTTGTCAATTTGGTTATGGGAAAGCTCCTGTACCATGTGCAAAAGGGGTACCCCGTTGGCGGTTCTCAATGATATACAAATACTTACAATGACAAGAACTTACCTGGACCCAAAGTTGAGTATGCATGAGGTGTGGCCCTCGTATTCAAGGGACTTGAGATTGCCAACTTATACTTCGTCAAGCATATACTCCAGCTTTGCCACTTTAACCTTAACCACTTCAAGATTCTTATGATAGGGGCAATGAGGGCTGAAAGCTAACAAGTACCATAATTTTTGGAAGCTCTTTTTGAAACTTGTAATCCCTGCTTCCTTTACAACAAAGGACTTTCTTCCACCACTATTGAGTCTCCACCTTCTACCTTTAGGCACCATTAAGTGAGCATAGTTGTCATTCTCTGTGTAGTGTTCCAAAGCTTATTAATTGATGCATATTATGTTATTACTTGTTCTTGTACTATTTGTTTCTAGTCACCCTTGTGAACTTTGAAGGTGTCCTATGCATCTATATTGCTACTCTATGAAGGACAAGCTGATTGCCACTATGCTATATTTTCTGTATGTGAAACAAACAAACGTTTTTCAATGCATGTTATTCATGATCTTTGTTTGTAGCTTGTCATGTTGCGTGCATAGTTACTATGTCCTATTGTTAGAACTCCATCTTTCATGCACATGTTTAGAGTTCTTTGATCCCAGCTTTCAATGTTTGCAAATGGTTGGATCTTTATTGTGAGGGTGCATGTCACCTCAAAAATTATTCTTTCTATCACTTACCTACTCGAGGACAAGCATGAGTTAAGCTTGGGGATGTTGATACGCTGGAAACGTATCTATAATTTTTGATGCTCCATGCTTGTTTAGTATCTACTTTGCTTTAGTTGTCCACACTTTGAGGCGCCTTTTACATGTTTTCTGGTACTAACCTACTAACAAGTTGCAATAGTGCCAGATGCCTGTTTTCTGCTGTTTTTGGTTTCAGAAAAGTTAGAAAAGAAATATTCTCGGAATTGGACGGGACAAAGGACAAAGTCAATTACTTTCTGTGGGGAACAAGAAGTCCAGAGGAGAGCCGGAGGGGCCGGCCAGGGGTTACAGACCCACCCCAGGTGCGGGTGGGCCCCACCCCGCGCCTGGCTAGGGTTTGGTGGCCCTGGCCACCTCCTCGGTCTCCCCCTTTTCCTATAAGAAGCCCCCGATGTAGAAACCCTGAGCACCCGATCAGAAATCCACGAAACCGTCTATAGCCGCCGCCACCGTCGTCCCTAGATCAGGGGGATCTAAAGTTCTTCCCGGCCCTGCCGGAGGGGAGATCATCCCAGAGGCCTTCTCTCCGGTATGATGCGTGAGTAGTTCCACATTGGACTATGGGTCCATGTAGTAGCTAGATGGTTGTATCTCCTTCTTTGTGCTTTCATATATAGATCTTGTGAGCTATGTTCATGATCAAGATCTAATCTATTTGTAATCATGCATGTTGTGTTTGCGGGGATCCAATGCATATTGAGATTATTATGTTGGTTTGATTAATGGTTTTGTCTTTATGATTATATCATGTCTGTGTTGTTTGTGATCTTGCATGCTCTCCGTTGTTAGTAGCTATCTTGGACAAGTAGTTGCTAGTGACTCCAAGAGGGGGTATTTATGCTCGATAGTGGGTTCATGCCTCTAGTTTCCAAGGGAAGTGACATAAATCTCTTCGGTTGTAGATGTGTTGTTTCTACTAGGGAGAAAACAGCGGTCTCTTGTTCATGGAACATGTGGACTGTTTACCTTACACACTTTGCTTAAAGCAGTTGTCTCTTGCTTGCAACTTAATACTGGAGGGGGTTCGGATGATAACCTGAAGGTGGACTTCTAGTCATAGATGCAGTTGGATGGCGGTCTATGTATATTGTTGTATTGCCCAATCAACCTCATAGGATCTTTTTGGATAGTAATTGCATTGTTATGCCTTGCTCAGTTCCTGTCAATTGCCTCGATGTAATTTGTTTACCCTTCATGCCATGTTGTTTATTTAAGGAGAGCACCTCTAGTGAACTATGGACCCCGCTCCAATCTTGTAACATCCCAAAAATCATGTTTTCAAAGTTTGCAATTCATCCATGCATTCATAATCATTTAGCGATCATTTTCAAAGTCACTACAAAAACAGAAGCATTTGAATGCTTATTATTTTATGTAAACAAAGCATTGGCCCCATGCTACTCTTTAATGTGAGATTGATTGTTCTAAAACCAAATATATTTGATACTATGGTTGAATGTTGTATTCCAAAGCTTGGATAAAATTTCAAAAAACAAAATATGATTTTAAAACCATTTTTTAGATCTTTATTAAAACATGTGTAAAGGCACTGTTTTCTTTTTAAACTCCAAAGGACCAAGCAGGTTTGATGAAACAACATGGTTTTAGACTTAAATATGTGCAGGTTTCACTTTATAAAAAAATCCAGAAAGAGTTTGAAATCAAACACATTTGAATTCATATGAAAATGTTTCCTGAAAATCGAAATGGAAAAAGAAAAAGAATAAGGAAAGCAGAAAAGGCCGGCGCTGCAAATTTGGCCCAGCAATGAACCCAGCCCACTAAGACACCCGGGGCCATTTTCCTCTGCCCTTTTCTCACCCGCGCCGAACCAACCTAACCATTCGCTAACTAGTGGCCCCTCGCCATGTCTTCATCGTCCTCCCTAGAAACCGCGCGATGAACACGTCGTCGCCGCTGTTACCTCACGCAATCAAGCGGAATCAATTCCTTTGATTTCACCAGTAATTCGCCCAGCCTTCACCTTCTACTTAATCCCCTCCCCACGACGGTCATTTCCCCTCACACCACTCGCTCGCTCTGCCACCAGGCTGCTTCTATTTCATGTTGCATCGCCGCAGACAGAACCAGCTCTGGCGACTGATTCCGGTAAGTTCCGAGCGTCCCTCGCCTTCAGCTTGACCCTGCCGAGTTCGCCATGTCTCTGTGCTTCTCCTGATGCTTTTGGTTTGCCCGTGCATGACCCAGGTCGCCGTCCCCGACCACCTCAGCAAACGACAGAACCGCCGCCTAACTCCGGTGAACGATTTAGGTAAACCAGACCGCCCCTTGCCTTCTCTCTGACCCTATCTTGATCTCCAGATTGTTGTGCACACCCTGACGCCTTTGGTTTGTGTTAGGGCGGTCCACATCGTCGGCAACGTCGTCGTCTGCAGGAACCCGACATCGCCCGCAACTTCGACGAGCCCCAGTGACCTCCACAGCACGCCCCCGCCCACGCCAGCAAGTAGTTGAGCATCAGCGCGACCTTGCGAGACCGGTAAGCTCCTCTGCCAACCCCAACCCCCTCCGTAGCCGCCGGAACACCACTGACAGAGCGTCGCCGCCGCGCCGCCGTCGCTGGTGCCGCCCATCCATGGTCGCTTGCTTGGCAACCGTCGGATCTAGATCCAGCGCATAGGAATAGATCACTTTTCGAAGGGGTACGTTTTAGATCTGGCCGTGCGTTATCACTTAGATCGTGCGGCCCACGTTGATCGATCCGGCCAAACCGGTACGGGCCAATCAGAACATGCCGCGTGGCCTGAGTTTAGTTTTAAAAACAGAAATTAGATCTATTAGTTGTTCAAACTTGCAAAATTCATAACTTTTAATCCACACGTTCAACTTTTGCAAATTTTATATCATTGGAATCAGGAGAAAGAATGATATCCATTTATGCAATGTGTTTAATGTTTTACTTCTGTAAAATTGGTTATTTTTACAGAGACATTTATAGGCTTATTTTGAGTAAAGAAATGATTTGAAAAATGATTTAAAGATATAATAAAGTTTATTTAGTGTGTCTTGATGTTGTTTATGATTCAGTACTATATACTTGTCTTGTTGGACCTAGAAAAATCATCACATAAGCATTTTCATGCATCCATATATTTTTGTTTGTATATTTTGATATGTGAATGTGGTGCTATTATTTCATGTGTAGATTTTGGTGCTAATAGTGATTGTGGTTGTGAAGATTGTTGTTGCTACTCTCCCAACTACCAAGGCAAGTGGTGCTTCATGTTTATATCCCAATATTTTTACCTATGCATTAGAAATATTTTTGTATAGGACTTGCATGGTTATTTTGCTAAGTATCTATCTACTATGCTTGGGAAATCCTAGTAGTTGTAGAATTGATAGAATATCCTCTAAGTTAGGATACTTGTTATTGCCATGCTTAGCCTAGCTAGTAGCAACCAAGGGTGGATTACATATTCATGCTATGAGAATTATTTCTAAGTCTTTGATGATGGGGATGTGCCTACAGGGGTATACCCAGCAGGACATTTCCGACTGGCCCAGGAACTGGCGAGTGGGCCTGCAAGACGGCGACTGGATCAAGGCCCGATGTGGATCCAAGCGACTGGAAGCTGAAGGCCCAGGCGAGTAGATAGGCCTAGTCGGATTAGGTCAAACGAGTACCGAAGCATTAACTGATTCGGTTGAGATATGTAAACCCTAGGGGAGGTGAGTCTATATAAACCTCCCTATAGGGCGTGTAGAGATACGTTCCATCATACACCCAAGCGACTCGCCGCCTAGCCGCCGAGCTCGTCCATTGTACCACCTTCATAATACAATCTAGCAGGAGTAGGTCTTTACCCTCCGGGGGGCGGAACCTGGGTAAAACCCTATGTCTCCGCCCTCATCTCGCACCGCAGATGGCTGGCCGCCCTTGCCCCTCGTTCTACTACTCGCTGCCGATTGCAGCATCTGCCGTGACCATTCCCACGACAGTGGCGCCCACCGTGGGGCCTGGCGGGTCTGGCCGGTGTTCTACGGCGAGATCCAATCTACCCATCAACGAGACGGTCGCCACCGGCCGCATGATAGCGATCGGCGAGATGCTCCAAATCTTGCCGAGCAGCTACGTCCCGGCGGCGCGACCCGTCACGCACAGCGTGATCCTGCCGGTCGGCACGATCAGCCTCTTCGTCGGCCTCACCGACATCATCGTCTCGGAGGACTCGGCTCGCATCCGCGAGTCGCCGCCACGTGATCGGCTCTCCGAGAGCCAGATCCGCACGATTCATCGCCTCGCCTCCGAGTACAACTCGGCCCACAGTAACGTGGCCGAAAACTCAGCGGTCGCAGAAGACGCGGCCCTCAACGACGACGCCGACTCGGCGACCCCGGCGTCACTCGCCGGATCCATCACCGCGGCTTCACCCGCGGGCTCCATCACCCAGGTCTCCAACATGGGAGACTTCGAGGATCCCTCCATCCTCGGGATCTTTGACTTCGACTCCGGGTCGGAAAACTCCGCCGACCTCCGCGACGGGACCGGTCGCCACGCCGCGACCTACATGGCGACCGGCACCGAACCGCCGGAGGATCCCTTCTCCACCCCGATCCCTCCTAATGCCACGACAACGGAGGTCGAGGAACTCCGCTTGAAACTGGCGGAGGTAGTGCGCAAGGAGCAAGCCGAGCGCGAAAAATTTCGCCTCGAGCAGGTGACGGCGCAGGAGCTATCGCGCTACCACCAGCAGCGAATCAGTTCGCGCCTGAACCCCATCGTCCAGGGGCGCGCCCTGAACTTCGATGACGAAAACGACCCGGCCCGCGTGGCCGAGCGCGCGATCTGCGAGAACGCGCCACCAGGAGGAAGCGTCCGGCCCTCGCCAGGATCGACGGCAATGGGCGCCCCACCTCCACCCAACCGCACACCCCCCAGGGATCAGCCGCGGATAGTAGTCTCCTCACGGGAGCAAGACGCGAACGGCCTCCCACTGTTCTCCACCCCGATGGACAACCTCGTGGCGGGCCGAGCAGCAGCCGACAACATCACGGCCACCGACGACGGCGCCCTACAGATCTAGTACGTCAGGGCCCTGCTCGCAAAGGCCGTCGAGCAGCAAAACGCAGGCGCCGACTCGCAGGGTCGAGTGTACTCGCGTTCTTCGGGAAGCAGAGCGGCCTCGAGCGGCCGCCCAATGGCGGCAAACACTCTCAACTGCCCGCCACCAGAGCCACTGCAGCTCCAACACCGACCCGCGAACGCGGCACTCTCCTCCAACGACCCCAGGCCAGCGACCAACTTCGTCGCCGCCAACGGTCAACCCATCGACGCCCGCACCCACATCATCAACAACCAAAGCTGGCGCGCACGCCAGCCCGACGACCTGCGACACACCCTAACCAATCGCCGCGATGGCGAGCCAATGGGGTCGCTAAGTCGACTCGGCCCCAAGTGCTTCGGACCGATGATCCGAGGCGAGAAGTACCCGCCAAACTTCAAGGCGCTGAAGGAGATAGAAAAGTACGACCCCTCGTACGATCCCGCCGTCTGGCTCGATACATACCTCATGGCGATGGGGATCGCTGGCCACACCGACCTGCTAGCTGCCCGTTACCTCCCCCTGATAATGGAGGGGACGTGCAGGCATTGGATCAACACCCTCCCCCAGGATAGTATCGACTCCTGGGAGGAGATGCGCGACGCCTTCGTCAGGCACTTCGAGTGCTCCTACACCCGCGCCACTGAAGGGTTTCGCGGCATAGTAAATCAAAATTTTCTACGGATGCGAACAGAGGGAAAGCCAAGATCTAATATAGGAGATGCAAACAATGAGAGAGATTAGATTAGATCTTCATACCCTTGAAGATTCGCACAGCGAAACGTTCGTCGGAACGTGGGTGATGTAGTCGTACTCGCTTCTCCTCCTCGCGATCCAATCCGATCTAGCACCACAAGTGGCGGTGCCTCCGTGAGATGCACACGTGCAGCACCTCGACGTCTCCTCCTTTCTCGGTCCAGCAAGTATGGTGGAGAGACGGATTGGATCTACAACACGACGGCGTGGTGTATATGGTGGAGAATTTCTGCAGTAGGGCTTCGCCTACAAGTAGTCGGGAGGGAGAGAGGAGGGCAGCAGGGTGGCTAGGGTTGGAGGGGAAGGTGTAGGGGGTTGGTGCGCCCCCAGCCCTCTATATATAGAGGGGTGGGCGCAGCCCTAGCCCCTCCCCCAAGCCAAGGCCGGCGGCCCCAAGGAGGAAGAGTGGGGGGCAAGGAAACCCCCCTTCTAGAAGCTCTATCTAGAGTTTAAACCTCTCTTGGCCGGCTGGGCCCTATGGGGCCTTGTGCCCCTGGCCCAATGCGGCTAGGGCACTCCCTCATAGGCCCATGCCCCCTCCCGGAAGGTGTGGCCACGTTGGTCCCCTCTCGGAAGGTTCTAGAAGCTTCCGGTACAATACCGATTAACCCGGAACAATTCCGAACTCAAAAACTGCACTGCCTTATATGAATCTTATTCTCCGGACCACTCCGGAACCTCTCGTGATATCCCGGATCCCATCCGAGACTCCGAACAAAAACTCATAAACCAATTATCCAATCTATCCTAGCGTCAAGACACGTTAAGTGTGTGACCCTGCGGGTTCGAGAATATGGAGACATGATCTTCTATCAAGAATCAACAGCGGGGTCTGGAAACCCATATTGACTCCCACACATTCATCGATGATCATATCGGATGAACCATGATGCCAGGATTCGATCCCATATATATATTCCCTTCGTCTCGCGATATTTTACTTGCCCGAGATTCGATCGTCGGTACCGTCATACCTAGTTCAATCTCGTTCACAGCAAGTACTTTACTCGTTCCATAATCCGATATCACTTTGTGATTAACTCCTTAACCACATGCTTGCAAGCGGTGTTGATATCAATTACCGAGTGGGCCCGAAGTATATCTCTCCGACTTGGGAGGGACAAATCCCATCTCGATACATACAACCCAACAGATACTTTCCGATCACCTGAGAGACACCTTTATGATCACCCTCTCATAGGATGACGTTTGATGACCTCAAAGCTTTCTTCCGATACTAGGGAGTTGCATTATCTCATGGTCTAAGGAATACAATATTTGACATAAGAAAAGCGTCGCAAAGACGAACACGATGACACGATCTAATTGCTTCGCTTAGTTTAGGTCTGTCCATCATATCATTCTCCCAATGATATGATCTCATTATCAATTGACAACTCATGTCTATGGTTAGGAAACCTTAACCATCATTGATCAATGAGCTAGTCCATAGAGGCGTACTAGGGACACGGTGTTGTTCACAAACCACACAAGTATTAAAGTTTCCGCTTAATACAATTCTAGCATGGAATATAAACATTATCATGAACAAGAATTATAATAATAACATCTTTATTATTGCCTCTAGGGCATAATTCCAACAGTCTCCCACTTGCACTAGATTCAATAATCTAGTTTACATCTGGCAACAATCTCACACCCATGGCACTGAGGTGCTGATCATGTTTTACACGTGGAAGAGGTTTAGTCAATGGATCTGCGACATTCAGATCTGTATGTACTTTGCTAATCTTCAGATCTCCATCTGCTATATAATCTCGGATTATATGAAACTTGCAGTTGATATGCTTGGTCTTTTGATGATATCTTGGTTCCTTAGCGAGTGCTATGGCGCCAGTGTTGTCACACAATATCTCCAGTGGGTCCAATGCACTTGGAACCACGCCAAGCTCAGTGATGAAGTTCCTGATCCAAACTCCTTCACTTGACGCTTCTGCAGCAGCCATGTATTCCGCTTCTACTGTAGATCCCGTGATCATGCTTTGCTTGCATCTTCTCCAGCTCACAGCTCCTCCATTCAAAATATACACGTATCCTGTCTGAGATTTAGAATCATCCTTGTCGGTGTCAAAACTAGCGTCGACGTAACCTTTTACGACAAGCTGTTCATCACCCCCATAGACTAAGAACATTTCTTTAGTCCTATTTAGGTACTTTAGGATGTTCTTCACGGCTGTCCAGTGTTCCACTCCTGGATCACTTTGATATCTGCTCGTCAAACTAAGAGCATTGGACACATCCGGTCTAGTACACATCATGGCATACATGATGGAACCTATGGCCGAGGCATAAGGCACTTTGCTCATAGCTTCCCTATCTTTTACCGTAGCTGGACACTGAGCCTTGCTCAATATCTTACCTGACAACATAGGCACCGAACCTTTCTTTGCCTTATCCATTCTGAACCTTTTCAGAACTTTGTCTAGGTATGTACTCTGGCTTAAAGCTATCAGGCGTCTTTGTCTATCTCTATAGATTTTGATGCCCAATATATAAGCAGCTTCACCTAGGTCTTTCATTGAAAAACACTTGTTCAAATAACTCTTCACATCGTTAAGCATGTTAATGTCATTTCCAATAATCAATATGTCATCCACATATAGTACCAGAAATGTCACCGAGCTCCCACTCACTTTCTTGTAGATACAAGCTTCGTAGCAATTTGGAACAAATCCAAAGCTCTTGATCACTTGATCAAAACAAAGGTTCCAACTCCGAGATGCTTGATTTAGTCCATAAATGGAACGCTCAAGCTTGCATACTTTATCAACATCCTTAGGATCGACAAAACCTTCGGGTTGCATCATATACAACTCTTCATCAATGATTCCATTGAGGAAAGCAGTCTTGACATCCATCTGCCATATTTCATAATCATGAAACGCAGCAATTGCTAATAAAATCCGAATGGACTTAAACATCGCTACGGGAGAGAAAGTCTCATCGTAGTCAACACCTTGAACTTGTCGAAAACCTTTTGCGACAAGCTGTGCTTTATAGACGGTAACATTACCATCCGCGTCCGTTTTCTTCTTGAAGATCCATTTGCACTCAACGGCCTTTGGGTCGCTAGGAGGGTCCACCAAAGTCCATACTTGGTTTTCGCTCATGGATCCCAATTCGGATTTCATGGCTTCTAGCCATTTCTCAGAGTCTGGGCTCATCATCGCTTCCTCATAGTTCGTAGGTGCACTGTCTTCTACTAACAAGACAGTCAAGACAGGGTTGCCGTACCACTCAGGAGGGGCACGCGACCTTGTTGACCTGCGACGTTCAATAGCAGCATCGTCCGAAGCTTCATGATCCTTGTCATTAGCTTCCTCTTTTGTTGGTGCAGGTGGCACTGGAACAATTTCAGGTGCTGCGCTACTCTCCAACTCAAGATAAGGTTCAATAACCTCGTCTAGCTCTACTTTCCTCCCACTCACTTCTTTCGAGAGAAACTCCTTCTCAAGAAAGGAACCGTTCTTTGTGACAAACACTTTGCCTTCGGTTCTGTGATAGAAGGTATACCCAATAGTTTCCTTAGGGTATCCTATGAAGACGCATTTCTCCGCTTCGGGTTCGAGCTTGTCCGGCATCAACTTCTTGACGTAAGCTTCGCATCCCCAAACTTTGAGAAACGACAACTTAGGTTTAGCACCAAACCACAGTTCATACGGTGTCGTCTCAACGGATTTAGATGGAGCCCTATTTAAAGTGAATGCAGCAGTTTCTAACGCATAACCCCAAAATGATAACGGCAAATCAGTAAGAGACATCATTGATCGGACCATATCTAATAAGGTTCGATTCCTGCGTTCAGACACACCATTGCGCTGTGGTGTTCCGGGTGGCGTGAGTTGCGAAACAATTCCGCTTGCTTTAAGATGCCTGAGAAAATCATAACTCAAATATTCGCACCCACGATCGGATCGTAGAACCTTAATCTTTCTATTACGATGGTTCTCCACTTCTTTCTGAAATTCCTTGAACTTTTCAAATGTTTCAGATTTATGTTTCATTAAATAGATATACCCATATCTACTTAAGTCATCGGTAAAAGTGAGAAAATAGCGATATCCACCGCGCGTCGAAACACTCATCGGTCCGCATACATCGGTATGTATGATTTCCAACAAGTCCGTTGCTCGCTCCATCATACCGGAGAACGGTGTTTTGATCATCTTGCCCATGAGACATGTTTCGCATGTGTCAAATGATTCAAAATCAAGAGACTCCAAAAGTCCATCAGAATGGAGTTTCTTCATGCGCTTTACACCAATATGACCTAGACGACAGTGCCACAAATAAGTAGTATTATCACTATCTACTTTGCATCTCTTAGCCTCAATGTTATGGATGTATGTTTCATCCCTTTCGAGATTTAGAAGAAATAAACCATTCACAAGAGGTGCATGACCATAAAAGATGTTACTCATATAAATAGAACAACCATTATTCTCCGATTTAAATGAATAACCGTCTTGCAATAAACACGATCCAGAAATAATGTTCATGCTCAACGCAGGCACATAATAACATTTATTAAGGTTTAAAACTAATCCCGAAGGTAAAACTAAGGAGAGCGTGCCGACGGCCATCACATCAACTCTTGATCCGTTGCCAACGCGCATCGTCACCTCATCCCTCGCAAGCCGCCGTCTATTCCGTAGCTCCTGTTTTGAGTTAGAAATATTAGCAACTGAACCAATATCAAATACCCAGGCACTACAACGAGGGATAGTAAGGAAAACATCAATAACATGTATATCAAATATACCTTTGATGGTGCCAGCCTTCTTGTCCGCTAAGTACTTCGGACAGTTGCGCTTCCAGTGACCCTTGTCCTTGCAATAGAAGCACTCAGTGTCCGGCTTAGGACCAGACTTGAGCTTCTTCTTAGCAGGGGCAACGCGCTTGCCGCCGCCTTTCTTGAAGGGCTTCTTTGCTCCCTTACCTTTCTTAAAGGAGGGCTTGTTGACCATCAACACATGATTATCCTTCTTGATGTCCACCTCCGCAGCCTTCAGCTTTGCGAAGAGCTCGGTGATCGTATCAGTGGAACCAATCTGATTGTGAGTCACTACAAAAATTTTGTAGCTGGGAGGGAGTGATTGCAGAACCCTGTCAATCTTGAGCTCCTCTGGAATCGTGCATTCCAATTGCTCAAGGCGTTGAGTGTAGCCCGTCATCTTAATGGCGTGCTCACTAACGGAACTCCCTTCCTCCCTCTTGCAGTTAAAGAACTTCTCAGAGATCTCATATCTCTCAGAACGGGCCTGAGTCTGAAACATGGTTTTCATCTCTTCGAGAATCTCAAAGGGACCGGGATAGTCTTCAAAACGATTTTGAAGTTCCGGTTCCATAGCAAACAACATGGTGCTCTTAATCACACCATAATCATCTTTGCGCGACTGATAGACAGCTTTCTCATCAGCCGGCGCAGTTGCAGCAGGGGGGTCACCTAACGCTTTCCCAAGGACATAGTCCTTTTGACCGCCAGAGAGAATGATTCTTAGATTGCGGAACCAATTGGTGAAGTTAGACCCATTGTTCTTAAGCTTTTCTTTCTCAGCAAAAACGTTGAAGTTGAAGTTGGACTTAGCCATGTGATCTACAATATTTGCAAGTACAAATTAGACTATGTTCATGATAACTAGTTAAACTCTTAATCAAATTACTAGATGAACTCCCACTAAATTCAACATCCCTCAAGTTGTTTAGTGAACACGATCCAAATTCACCACACCTGATCCGATCATCACGAGAAGAGATGTGGCTTCAATGGTGGACAACGAAGTGTCGATCATATCATTCATATGACTCATGCTTAACCTTTCGGTTCATGTGTTCCGAGGCCATGTCTGTACATGCTAGGCTCGTCAAGTTAGACCCAAGTATTTCTGCGTGTGCAAAACTGGCTTGCACCCGTTGTATGTGAGCGTAGAGTCTATAGCACTCGATCATCATGTGACGCTTGGACACGACGAACTTTCGCAACGGTGCATACATGGGGAGAACACAGTTTTTATCTTGATCTTTAAGTGAGGAATCATCTTATAATGCTACCGTCGCGATCTAAGCATAATAAGATACATAAAAGGATAAACATCACATGCATATAACTTTATGTGACATGGTATAGCCAATCTTCGCGCAATGATCTCCATCTTGTGCATGCCGGCATGATCTCCATCACTCCACCATGATTGCCTCCACCACGAATAGCAACTACAACTATTGCTAACTACTTAGTGATAAAGTGAAACTATTACATGGCGCATAAGAAGTTGACACACAGGTCATACACAATTATAAAGATAATCATATGGCTCCTGCCGGTTGTGTACTCATCGACATGCAAGTCGTGAAACATTACAAAACATGATCATCGCATACATTATACACATCACATCTTGGGCCATACCATATCACAGAAAACACTCCCTGCAAAAACAAGTTAGACGCCTCTACTTTGTTGTTGCATGTTTTACGTGGCTTATGGGAGTAGATGCTAAGAACGATTCTTACCTATGTAAAGCCACAACGGTGATATTATGGTTGCCAAACTCCGGTGTTAATCCCATGACAACTATAGTGAGAGAAACTGACATCCACCAGCCGCATGTGTGGAACAAGCCACACGTCAAGTGCGGAGCCGGTCTCGCGAACGACGTCGCGTAAGGTTGGCCTGGACCGCTTCAATCTCACTATCCCGCGTAATAAGAAGAACACAAACAAGAGGCTTGCAACAGAAAACATCAACGCCCGCAACAACCATGTTGCGTTCTACTCGTGAAACACATCTACGCATAGATCTAGCTCTGATACCACTGAAGGGTTTCGCGGCATAGTAAATCAAAATTTTCTACGGATGCGAACAGAGGGAAAGCCAAGATCTAATATAGGAGATGTAAACAACGAGAGAGATTGGATTAGATCTTCATACCCTTGAAGATTCGCACAGCGGAACGTTCGTCGGAACGTGGTGATGTAGTCGTACTCGCTTTTCGTCCTCGCGATCCGATCCGATCTAGCACCACAAGTGGCGGTGCCTCTGTGAGATGCACACGTGCAGCACCTCGACGTCTCCTCCTTCCTCGGTCCAGAAAGTATGGTGTAGAGACGGATTGGATCTACAACATGACGGCATGGTGTATATGGTGGAGAATTTCTACAGCAGGGCTTCGCCTACAAGCAGTCGGGAGGGAGAGAGGAGGGCAGCAGGGTGGCTAGGGTTGGAGGGGAAGGTGTAGGGGGTTGGTGTGCCCCCAGCCCTCTATATATAGAGGGGTGGGCGCAGCCCTAGCCCCTCCCCCAAGCCAAGGCCGGCGGCCCCAAGGAGGAAGAGTGGGGGGGCAAGGAAACCCCCCTTCTAGAAGCTCTATCTAGAGTTTAAACCTCTCTTGGCCGGCTGGGCCCTATGGGGCCTTGTGCCCCTGGCCCAATGTGGCCAGGGCACTCCCTCATAGGCCCATGCCCCCTCCCGGAAGGTGTGGCCACGTTGGTCCCCTTCCGGAAGGTTCTAGAAGCTTCCGGTATAATACCGATTAACCCGGAACAATTCCGAACTCCAAAAACTGCACTGCCTTATATGAATCTTATTCTCCGGACCACTCTGGAACCTCTCGTGATGTCCCGGATCCCATCCGAGACTCCGAACAAAAACTCATAAACCAATTATCCAATCTATCCTAGCGTTGAGACACGTTAAGTGTGTGACCCTGCGGGTTCGAGAATATGCAGACATGATCTTCTATCAATAATCAAAAACGGGGTCTGGAAACCCATATTGACTCCCACATATTCATCGATGATCATATCGGATGAACCACGATGCCAGGATTCAATCAATCCCATATATATATTCCCTTCGTCTCGCGATATTTTACTTTCCCGAGATTCGATCGTCGGTACCGTCATACCTAGTTGAATCTCGTTCATAGCAAGTACTTTACTCGTTCCGTAATCCGATATCACTTTGTGATTAAATCCTTAACCACATGCTTGCAAGCGGTGTTGATATCGATTACCGAGTGGGCCCGAAGTATATCTCTCCGACTTGGGAGGGACAAATCCCATCTCGATACATACAACCCAACAGATATTTTCCGATCACCTGAGAGACACCTTTATGATCACCCTCTCATAGGATAACGTTTGATGACCTCAAAGCTTTCTTCCGATACCAGGGAGTTGCATTATCTCATGGTCTAAGGAATAAAATATTTGACATAAGAAAAGCTTCGCAAAGACGAACACGATGACACGATCTAATTGCTTCGCTTAGTTTGGGTCTGTCCATCATGTCATTCTCCCAATGATATGATCTCATTATCAATTGACAACTCATGTCTATGGTTAGGAAACCTTAACCATCATTGATCAATGAGCTAGTCCATAGAGGCGTACTAGGGACACGGTGTTGTTCACAAACCACACAAGTATTAAAGTTTCCGCTTAATACAATTCTAGCATGGAATATAAACATTATCATGAACAAGAATTATAATAATAACATCTTTATTATTGCCTCTAGGGCATAATTCCAACAGCCACCACCATCGAGGACCTGGAGCAATGCTTCCAGGGACTTCACGAGTCGACCCGCAACTGGGTCCAGCGGTGGCAAGAACTCTGGTACAACGCGCTCGGCATCCACCCGGACACCGCGATCCATTGCTTCAAGACCTCGTGCCGCTACGAGCCATTGGTCGCCAAACTCAAGCGACATTCTCGCACACTCAACAACATACCGGACCTCCTCGAGATCGCCAAACGGTACACGGAGGAAGATCCAAACCAGGAAACCGACGACGAGTCGGGAGGTCAACGCCGCATGAGCGGCAACGACAGCGGACGACGCTCCGACCTACTCTACAGCAACACTCGCCTCACTGGCAAGCGCCGCAGTGACGGGCGAGTCGACTTCGTCGCCAACGCCGGGCACGCACAACGCGAGCCCAAAAGCTTCCGCCGCAACGGAGGACAACGCCGCGACGGCGGCAACTACAAGGCCAAGCCAAGATTCGATCCTGCGGCCCTCCTTAACCAACCTTGTGCGTTTCATAGCAGGGAAGGGAAGCCCGCAACGCACACGACCGCCGACTGCCACACCCTCAGGGAGATCGAGAAGGCACGGCGAGCACGGGAGGACCCCGACAACGACCCGCCAAATGGCGGAAAGTTCGGCAAAGTGGCCGGCTCGCTCCATACCTTCACAGGCTTCAACACGAAGTGCGAGAAGAAGGTCATCGCCCGCGCCATCGCCGTCAACGCGGTGGCTCAGGTGGACGTTCCCCAGTTCCTCAACTGGTCGGAACAGCCCATCACCTGGAGCCGCCAGGACCACTCGCCACGCATCGAGTACCCATGCCGAGTCGCCCTGGTGGTCAAGCCTAAGGTCGGCGACTACTGGCTCCCCAAGACATTGATGGACGGCGGCAGCTCCATCAACATCCTGTACCTAGACACCTTCAGGCGGCTGCGGCTTCCGCAGTCGATGATCGAGACAACCCACACCACGTTCCATGGCATCGTCCCTGGTCGGAAGGCGTACCCGATCGGCAAGGTCACGCTGCCCGTCACCTTCGGCACACCAGGAAACTTCCGCACCGAGCGGATCGTCTTCGAGCTGGTACCCTTCGACAGCCCCTACCACTGCGTCCTGGGGCGCCAGGCGTTCGCCAAGTTCATGGCAGCGCCACATTACGCGTACAAAGCGATGAAGCTCCCTGTGCCGTGCGGCGTCATCACCATCAACGGCGACCCAGACATGGCCGCCGAGTGCGAGGCCAAAGGAGCAGAACTCACCGACGCCGTCATCGCGGCAGAAACCAACCACGCCGATGAGCTCGCCAAGTATGCAAGCGGAGTCAACAACGACGACCCCACCATACTCAAGAAGCCCAACTCGGAGGGCGCAAACACCTCAACCTTCGAGGCAACGACGCACACCAGCACCATCGAGCTGGTCCCAGGCGACTCCAGCCAGACGGTGACGATCGGGACGGGCATGAGCCCAGCCTAGGAAGGCGCGCTCATTGAGTTCCTCCGTGAGAACAGGGACATCTTCGCATGGAAGCCCTCTGACATGCCTGGTGTCCCTAGGGAGCTCGCTGAGCACAAGATAAACGCCGACCCCAAAGTGCGACCCGTCAAACAGTCGCTGCGGCCCTTCAATGAAGAGCGCCGCCGAGCCATCGCCGAGGAGGTGCATCGTCTACTCGCTGCAGGCTTCATTCGGCCAATTAAGTACTCCAAGTGGATGGCAAACCCAGTCCTGGTCGAGAAGAAGAATGGGACCTGGAGGATGTGTATCGACTACACAAACTTGAACAGCGCCTGCCCAAAGGAGCAGTTCGTCCTCCCGCGGATCAATCAAATAATCGACTCCACCGCGGGCTCGGAGTCGCTATGTTTCCTCGACGCCTACTCTGGATACAACCAGATCAAAATGGCTGTCGAGGACGAGGAGAAGACGGCGTTCATCACGCCATTCGGAGCCTTCTGCTACACCGCCATGACCTTCGGCCTCAAGAACGCCGGGGCGACCTACCAGCGGTGCATGCAAGAGTGCCTCGCGAGCCAAATTGGCCGCAACATCCACGTCTATATCGACGACGTGGTCGTAAAGTCCGCTCGCCAGGGCGATCTACTCGCCGACCTGGCGGAAACGTTCGCCAACTTGCGAAAATACAAGATAAAGCTTAACCCAGGCAAATGCACCTTCGGTGTACCAGCAGGACAACTACTGGGGTACGTCATCTCCAAGCGAGGGATCGAGGCGAACCCCACTAAGATCGACACAATCGCCCGAATCGGCAAACCCAAGTGCCTCCGCGACATCCAGAAGCTGGCCGGGCGAGTAGCGGCTCTCAGTCGCTTCATCCCCCGCCTGGGCGAAAAGGTGATGCCCCTATACCGTCTGATGCGCAAGAACCCCACCTTCCAGTGGGACAAGGAGGTGGACGACGCACTCCGCGACCTCAAGAAGGTGCTACTCGCTGCACCGCTACTCGCCGCCCCCACCGACAAAGAACCCATGCTGGTCTACGTCGCGGCTTCCGAGCGTGTCGTTAGCGCTGTCATGGTCATCGAGCGGCCGGAGGAAGGAAAGGAGTGCCCAGTACAGCGACCGGTGTACTACATCAGCGAGGTCCTCACCGAGTCGCGCCAGCGATACCCGCAGTACCAGAAACTGGTATACGCGGTCTTCAGAGCACAGCGGCGCCTGCCGCACTACTTCCAGGAGCACCCGATCACGGTCGTCTCCTCGACACCGTTGCAGGACATCATCTGCAACCGCGAGGCGACCGGGCGAGTCGCTAAGTGGGCCGTCGAAATCGGCGTCCACAATATCAAGTATGAGCCACGAAAAGTGATCAAGTCGCAGGCTTTAGCGGACTTCATCGCCGACTGGGAAGAGGCCCAGCAGCCAGAAAAGCTGCCATACCTCCATTACTGGAGCCTGCACTTCGATGGCTCCAAGAACACGGACGGCGCAGGAGCAGGGATCGTGCTGACTTCACCAAAGGGCGACAAGCTCCGCTACGTCCTCTGCCTCGACTTCACCCCCTGCACCAACAACATGGCCGAGTACGAGGCACTACTCCACGGCATGCGAGATGCCAAGGAGATGAATGTCAACCGCCTACGCTGCTACGGAGACTCCGACCTTGTCGCTAGGCAAGTCGCTGGCACCTGCGACGCCGTCTCCCCCACCATGGCGACATACCGCCAAGCAGTGGACAAGCTGGGCGGACACTTCGCAGGATACTCCGTCGAGTGGATCGACAGGCGGAAGAACGAGGAGGCCGAAGCACTCTCTCGCATTGGGTCGGCTCGACTCGCACCACCCGCCGGCGTCTTCCTCGACACGATCACCAAGCCATCAGTCTCTCCCCCAAGGGAGATCGACATCGGAGTCCCGCTGCAGCCAGAGGCAGCCCTGGTCGCACTCGTCACCGAGCCAGACGACTGGACCAAGCCCTACGTCGCCTACCTGGAGGCCGGCACCTTGCCGGCAGACGAGACGGACACCCGGATGATCGCACGCCGATGCAAATCCTTCACCATCATCGACGGCGAGCTCCACAAGCGAAGCGTCATCGGCGTGTTCCAACGCTGCGTCCAACCGGCCGAAGGACGCAAGATCCTCCATGACATCCACTCCGGCGACTGTGGCCACCACGCCGGTGCCTGCTCCCTGGTCGCCAAGGCTATGCGGCATGGCTTCTACTGGCCCACCGCACACATCGATGCTGTCGACATCGTCCAGCGGTGCGCTGGGTGCCAGAAGTACGCCAACCAGACGCACATGCCGAGCTTGGCGCTGAAGACAATCCCCATCACCTGGCCATTCGCCGTGTGGGGCATGGATATGGTAGGCCCCTTCAAAAAGGCCCCCTCCGGCTACACCCACCTCCTGGTCGCGGTCGACAAATTCACAAAGTGGGTGGAGGCCAAGCCAGTCCGGAAATGCGACGGGAAGACCGCCACTAAATTCCTACGCGAGCTCATATATCGCTACGGGTTCCCAAACAGCATCATCACGGACAACGGCACCAACTTCGCCAAAGGTGCCATGGCCGAATTCTGCGAAGAACACCACATCCGGCTCGACCTCGCGTCAGTCGCCCACCCGGAATCCAACGGCCAGGCGGAACGGGTGAATCAAAGCATCCTCCATGGCCTGAAGCCGCGACTCCAAGTACCACTCGAGCGCACCGCCGGGTGCTGGGTCGAGGAGCTACCCTCCGTCATCTGGGGCATCCGCACCTCGGTCAACAGGTCGACAGGATTCACCCCCTTCTTCATGGTGTACGGCGCCGAGGCAGTCATGCCCACCGACCTAGAGCACGACTCGCCACGGGTCGTCCATTACACGGAGGCTGCAAACGAACTCGCCCGCTAGGATGGAGTCGATCAACTCGACGAGGCACGCGACCTCGCTCGGTCACGCACCGCCATCTACCAGCAGGGACTTCGCCGCTACCACAGCCGGCGGGTGAAAACTCGCACCTTCCAAGAAGGCGACCTGGTGTTGCGCCTCATCCAGGACAAGAAGGGCATGCACAAGCTTTCCCCTCCATGGGAGGGACCATTCGCCATCGGGCGAGTACTCGGCAACGACGCCTACTACCTCGTCGACGTCCGCGGGGACGGCAAAACTCGACGTCAAGCGACCATGGAACGTAAACCTCCTACGGAAATTCTACTCCTAGAACCCCACATATGTACTCTCCAGTCGCTATGAAATAAAAAGAATTGGTTACCGCAAATTGCGCCTACTCTCCGTGTCTTGTGCCACTCGCACTCGTAATAACAACGTCAAGCTAACCGCAGAAGTCAACCTCTGGTACAGCGATCGGCACGGCTAAGTAGTGCGATGCAAGAGCACTGGGTCACCTCAGGTCTTGCATCGTCCACGAACAACGCCTACCCGGATCCCCATTGGAGTCGCCCAGCCCGACTGGCTCTACGAGCCAAGACAACTGCCTTCGCTTCTTACAGCGACCATGATCCTCCGCATCCTCGACATAGCGACTCGAACGGCCAAGTACCACGCTCGGGGACTGTCGACCAGTTCAGCGCGAGCGGCTCGGGAAAACGCCAAGTATGAGAGCATGCCCAGGACTCGCCATGCGACTGACCCAACGGGCCAGGCAGGAGTGATGCGCTTGAATAACGCGCCAAGTCCTCACCCACCCTCGAGTCGTGCCTAGAACAACCAAGTACCACGCTTGGGGACTCGTCCACCCGACCTCGTTCGCGCAAGGGAAAACAGTGAAGTACAGAGCGCTCAAGGGAGTCGTCTTGCGACTGGATCTTCGAGTCCGGGCGAGTCGACCACAATAACAAAACATTCAAAAACCACAAACACATCACACACGAGGTAAACCCCACAAAAGGGCGGACGCGCTCGGGGACTCGTTCAACCCTCAATCACAAAACACATGACAAATCACAAAACAGACACGATATCTCATTCAATAGCATGTCGCATTGTCTAAAATTACAAAATATGCCCAAACGGCAGACCTGCTGCTAACGCCCCAGGGCAAACTATCCTATTCTGCAGGCTTCGACGACGACTCGCCAGCACCCCGGCGATTGCGGATGAACGGCGTGTACGGGTTTGACGGGTACGTCCTCAGTTCACCCGCCATCGCCGCGCGGAAGGGCTGCTCGACCTTGAAATCCCGGTGATGCGGCTCAGGGTCGTTAGGTGCGACGACCGTCTCCTGGACGGAAGGAGGTCGCCCATTGCCCAGACACGCTCGGAGAACATCGTGGCGCGGTCCGTCAACTTGAGCACCTCGGAGAGCTCCACCGCGCCAGTCGACGACGGGTAGCCACTCGTCACGTCGTCGAGGTCGAAGTCCTCCGGGAAGTGAGCAAGCCCAAGGCTAAGCGCCGTCGCCGCTCCGCGCCGGAACGTCGCGTCATGAACTCAACGATCGAGGGCGCTTTCTCCAAGTACTTCCACACCTCGACGAGGTCGCTAGGAATTACTTCCGTGGGCGATATCTCCTGGAGGTAGGCTCGGATGCATGTCGCCGACAACGTCGCCGAGTCAACGAGCGTGGCCACACATTGCCGCGCGTCGAACGAGCTCGCCTCTTCCGCGCTATCAAGGATGCGACCTGCGAATAGAAGATAACAGTGAGTACGTCGGATATCGCAAAAAGGCACATGCAGGGGCAGATACACTTACCAATGAAGGGGCGGGAGAGATCCGTGATGAAGCGTTGAAGCGAAGTATAGTCGTCCTGAAGCCCAACAACAAGGGCGTCGGAGACTTTACGTTCCTCTGCGGCGGCCGTAACGGCGGCCTTGGCTCGCCCATCCACCGAGCTCGCTTCCTCCTTCGCCACCCTGAGCTCGCGCTCGAGATCGGCGATCCGCTTCTCAGCCGAGCTCAACGCCGATTGCGCCGTAGCCAACTCACCCGCGGGGACAAGTCCCTGGCGAGCCTCCTCTGCCTTCGCGGCAATTGCCTAAAGCCCCTTATTCGCCTCTTGGACGGCGGCCAGTTCTTTCTCCGCGCGGTGTTTCACTGCCAATCTGTCAGCTGACTCACGTTGCAGACCCTGCACACAATTCAAACAGTTAACCAAGGTGAAATCCTAAGTGCCCACCCGCTGAAATTCAGCGAGTGCGCACTCGGGGACTGGCAATCAAGAAATCCTAAGTGCCCACCCGCTGAAATTCAGCGAGTGCGCACTCGGGGACTGGCAATCAAGAAATCCTAAGTACCCACCCGCCGAAATTCAGCGAGTGCGCACTCGGGGACTGGCAATCAAGAAATCCTAAGTGCCCACCCGCTGAAATTCAGCGAGTGTGCACTCGGGGACTGGACGCGAAAAATAACAACAAGGCACTAAAAGAATCAGACCACTGCAACTCACCGGCCTGATCTTCGGGGACTGGACATACCTGGATGGCTGCGCCAAGCATGCCGTGAAGTTGTATCGCATCCACGGATGCGAGGAGAGCCGGCGTGTGCCCACGATGCTGCTCGACCTTCGCGTCGGTGACCCAGGTGCACGGCTCGAGGGCGAGGTCCCACTCGCTGTAGCCGATCTGGCCATGAAGCGCGGGAACATGGCGATGGAGGCACCGGCACCAAAGGAGGCCGGCTCGGTCACCCCAGGCGAGGGAGCACCCTCCTTCATGGGCACGGCCGCCTCCATTGCGGGTTCATTCGGCGCGACCGTCGTGTCGTCGGAGATCATGACAACATCGTCACCCTTGGTCTTCTTGGTGCCATCGCAAGGGACGACGACTTCGTCCGCCTTCCTCTTCCGGGAGGGATCCTCTTCGCTGACGACGGGTGGCACCTTAGCCACGGTCGGGTGGCCTATTTTCTTCGCTCCAGTCCTGTAAATCGATCGTGTGAGCAAGATAACTCAAGATGCTATGAAAGACAAGGGTAGGTGAGTGAACTCACTTGGCGACTGGAATGAAGCGTAGTCCCGTGCGGATGCCGGCCGGCTTCTCCAGTTCGGGCCCCAGTCGGCGGCTGAGGCCCATCTCCAGGACGTCGCGTGCCCAAGACACGGACGGCTTCTTCGTCGACGAGGCGGCAACGGGAGCTTCTAGGACGTCTTCAGCAGGAGCTTCCTTGCGAGGTGAAGCTGCCGCGGCCGGAGCGGCCCCTAGCCCAGAGACTGGGGCGAATGGTGGAGGCATTGAGGCCAGTGGCACCTCAACAGTGGCCGTGTCCAGCGCGGCTGCCGTCGGCGGCGCCTCGTCCTTGGCCGGGCTGGGGGCGTCGGAGCTGCTCGCTGAGTGCGGTGGCGAGGCCGGCCTCATCGGCTTCGTCTTCTTCTTCGGAGGGGCCTTCGCCTCCTTCTCCTTCTTCTTCTTCTTCGATGGAGTGGCTTGGCGATTGGAGGTGGTCTCCGGGAGTTCGTCATCGTCATCATGACGCTCGAGGCTTTTACTCGCCTCAAGCTCATGTTGACGCTGCCCGCGGGTCTTGCGGACCAGCGGGGCGACCTCCTCTTCGGATTCGTCGTCGCCGTTGCTCTCGTCGCTTTCGGTGTCGCCCTTGGCGGGAGGAGACTCGCCCATGTCCCGGACGGACGAGCTCGAGTTCTCGTCGTCTGAAGGTGGGAGCCATCCTTCCACCACTTGGAATAGCTGCAATGAACATAAAATGAAATTAGAATGACCGCGATTGCAAAAAACTGCGACTGCGAATGATGCGAGGTGACTTACCGTTGGGGCTGGATGCTTTGCGGTGTAGGGGGCGACCCCAGCCTTTGCGTCCAGGTACACCGCCTGGGTGATTTTCTTCAGTGCTGGGGTGTAGTCCTCGAGCTTCCACTCGGCGAGGCAGGACTTCGTCGATTCCTCCCGGCCCGTGTACTGGTACATGTAGTGGTCGCGCCGGGCCAGAGGGACGAGCCGCCGCCCGAGCCAGCAGTTGTATAAGTTGATCGTCTGGAGGCCCTTCTTCTTCAGATCGCGGATGGTCTGAAGCATTTCGTCCATGACCATCCGCTGGTCGCTGGGGAGCTTGCCGACTTGAAGTCGGCGCGGTTCGGACCGGTTGGAGGAGTATCGTGGGATTGCCGTCTCGCCCTACGGAGTCGCCTCGGCAACGTAGAACCAACATTTCTTCCAGTCGCTCGCCGCCTTGGCGGGCAGTATCAAGTCAAAGAACGAAGCCTTCGACTTCAGCTGGAACGTCAGGCCGCCCGCGGCGAGCATTGGGCCGCCTGCTTCCTCGCGGCTGATCCATCCGTGGAAGAAATCTTGCCATAGAGGGAAGTAGGGCCGGCAGCCCAGGTAGCACTCGCAGAACGCCACGAAGATGGCGAGCTGCTCGATGCTGTGCGGACCTAGATCCGACGGTTGGATCCCGTAGTAAGCGCAGAATCGCCGGAAGAACAGGGACGTAGGGAATCCCAGCCCCCGTTCTAGGTGGCTGGTGAAACAGATGAACTCTCCCTCGCGCGGGTTCGGAGACACTTCTCCGGCCACGGGGATGCGCCAACAGCCGGCACGCAGAATCCCGACCTCCTCGAAGGACGCCAGTTGCACCCTCGTACACTTAGATCTGCCCCAAGGCTCGGTGGAGAGGGCCATGGCGGAAGGATTTGGGGGGGGGGGGGGTCGGAGGATTTCGGGTCGGCTGGATCGCGATGCGAAGGAAGGAGAAAGTGCGCGCAATCGGAGGAAATGGCGAGAAGATGGTTCTCTGATCACCTGCCATTCCCCTGATATAGCGGTTGTTACCCGCCAAATCAGGGAGCCGTTACAACGCGGTGATTACGCCAAAAGTTACCGTTGGGTTACCCCAACGGCTAGTTTGACCACGTTTAACGGTCTAACTTCAGCCACTCGGCTCGCCGACCCGATCACTACGACAGTGTTTCGCCGACTTGACTCGCCAAAGCTGCGATCAGGATGACTAGTTTTCTCCTTTATACAGGAGCCCGCCGACGATTCGACTGGATGTCTGCTCTGAAGCCGTATACTCCGACTGCCAGCAGCCACCTACGCCCAATCGACGAAGGCCTCGGGGACTACTGATGGGGATGTGCCTACCGGGGTATACCCAGCAGGACGTTTCCGACTGGCCCAGGAACTGGCGAGTGGGCCTGCAAGACGGCGACTGGATCAAGGCCCGGTGTGGATCCAAGCGACTGGAAGCTGAAGGCCCAGGCGAGTAGATATGCCCAGTCGGATTAGGTTAAACGAGTACCAAAGCATTAACTAATTCGGTTGAGATATGTAAACCCTAGGGGAGGTGAGTCTATATAAACCTCCCTATAGGGTGTGTAGAGATACGTTCCATCATACACCCAAGCGACTCGCCGCCTAGCCGCCGAGCTCGTCCATTGTACCACCTTCATAATACAATCTAGCAGGAGTAGGTCTTTACCCTCCGGGGGGGGCGAACCTGGGTAAAACCCTGTGTCTCCGCCCTCATCTCGCACTGCAGATGGCTGGCCGCCCTTGCCCCTCGTTCTACTACTCACTACCGATTGCAGCATCTGCCGTGACCATTCCCACGACATTTGACTTATGTTTTGCTTAATAAAACAACTAACTGAATGAAACACCTAGGTGGAATGGAAATAATGGTTTGTGTTGAGTGGTTACACAAGGCCCATTTCTATGGTTTACCTTATGTATCTCACTTGTGGAAAGCCACCCAGGAACAAAGGGATTTTAGATGCCAAATGTTAAGAAGCTTCTAGTGCAGCCACATGGCATTATGGGCTCTGCCTGGATCATATAGGTTGCAATAACTTAGCCATTTGGAAAGTTGGTGGTAGTGGGATGATAGGTTGGAACGCGTCCATTTGGTCTAAGGGAAGTCTTCTGAAAGGTCCTGTCTTGGTGAAAATCAAGTCTTGTGGGGAAAGTGCACAACCTCTGCAGATGGAAGAATCTAAGTACTTAGCCATGTCCCTGGTATTGGACAATTTGAGCATCAAGACTTGGAAGCTATCAAGAATCTCATCATCCGAATTTTCTAAGTTAAAACTTGTGGTTGAACAAGGGTGAAGGTTCACCAATTTCTATTGGTGGTTCCTTGGGAAAGTTTTACCAAAGAAAAACTTAGTGTTTTCAACTAATAGGGAAAACCTATTTTGAGCAAAGAAAGCCTAAGCTACACTTAGCCAAAATTCATGTAGTAACTAGATGTTAATATTCTACTAAGGTATCACTTGCCAATACTATTCCAATGTATTGACCCACTGTGGCTGTAACTTGTGATGTTGCAGGTTACTCTAATAATGATTAGGGGTTATGAGTCTACACTCAACATGCTTGCCTGTGGCACATGAAGATGAAGACTTTATTTATATTGTTATGTTGAACTCTTGTATTAGGCTTATGGCCATGGAGTTGTAAAAGACTATGTTATCTCTGGAATGACGATGTAATAATGACCTTTGTTTCTGTGTACTTCATCTTAAACTATGGATGCTAGCAATTGATCCAGGGACTAGCATTGCAATCACAGGGATCCTTACCTTTATAAGGGAGGGATCTTACAAATCTTTACCATTGATACATCTTCCACTGTTACTGTTTACTTGCTACAAACCACAATTACCTTCCAGACCATACGTTTAATCCTTTGTTACAGCAAACCAGTGAGCTTGACAACCTCACTGATTCGTTGGGGCAAAGTCTTGAGTTTGTGTTGTGCAGGTCTCCGTGTTGCTTGCAACACCTGTGTGACGTTTCCTTCCTCCTACTGGTTTGATAACCTCGGTTTCTTACTAAGGGAAAACTTGCTGCTGTGCTACTTCACACCTTGCTCTTGGGGTTCCCAACGAAGCACTCCTACATCAACCTAGCGCAGCCAACACTTGCATATTATAGTTCATCACGAAGCTCTTATAGCTAGGTGGCAGAGACTGTAGAACACGATGGATGCCTAAGTCAATGAAATCGATATTACCAAGGACACAATCTTATCACCGTAAGCCGACATCTTGAGTACATGCTCACTTACGGAGCGGTGCTCTTCCATCATGCAGCTAAAGAACTGTTGTGAAGCATTGTAGCTCTCTACAGCAGCATGTGTGTCGAAAATCATTTCCAACTCACCCATTGTATCAAATGCATTGCCGTTTTCGAAATGCTTTCGAAGTTCTCGATCTAGCCCATATAATATGTCGCAATGAACTAAGTTGCGGTCCTCCTGACGAGTCTGATAGACATTCTTCTCCTCGTCAGGGGCATCATCGAACGGTGGGGGGCCTAGTGGCGCTTCTAGCACATATTGCTTTTGTGCATCAGAGAGGAGAATCCTCAAATTCATGGCACATTCGGTAAAGTTGCTACCGTTTGTTGTAAGTTTCTCTTTCTCCATGAACACATTGAAATTAAAAGCAGGTGGTGCCATCTACAACAGAATTTGTAAAGTTTAGACTAAGTTTATCATAGATTGAGTTCAACTAAAACACATTAAGAATGAACTCCCACTCAAAAATGACATCCCTCGTGCCTTTTCTGTGATTACATGAACCAAATCCACTACACCAAGTCCGATCATCACATGAGTCGGTGTAGCTTCAAAGGCGAGCATCAAATAGGCATCATATCTACCATATGACTCATGCTTAACCTTTCGGTCCGTCTTCTGAGGCCATGTCTGTACATGCTAGGCTCGCCAAGTAAGAACCTTAGTATTTGTGTGTGTAACTGTCTTACACCCGAAATATGGTCGTGGATCCAAGGACACCCGATCATCACGTGATGTCTTGGAGCAACGAAACATAATTGGTGCATACTTAAGGAAGAACACATTCTTATCTTGATATTTAAATGAGGGATCATCTTATTATGCTAATAAAACGCCAAACAAGCAATATAAGATGCAATCAAACATCACATGTTTATAAGTGAAATGATATGGTTCCCGCACTTGATCTCCATCATGCGCATCATGGTATGATCACTATCATACCTCTATGTGTAAGGCCAGGTTCTATGGAACTTACACATTATGTGTGTTGTAAGAGTATCATCTCATACTTCTACTTACAACATCACCATATCATAACACTAGCCCAGCAACAATCTAAACTAGACGCCTCTAATTTATCCATTGCAAGTTTTACGTGGCTTAGGGATTTCGAAGGCAGAACCGTTCTTACCTACGAACATGAACCACACGAGGATAACCAAATTGTTGACAACTCGTTGCAAATTAGATATTGACTATAGTAGGAGAGACAGACACCCGCTAGCCACTTATGCAAACTAGTTGCATGTCAAGCGTGGAACATGTCTCATGTGCGAGGACATGTAAAGTTTGTCCAGGCCTCTTCATCCCACTATGCCACCAATATACAAAATACCACTAAGAAGCAATAACATGATCATCATAGCCCACATACTCATATGTGTACTACCCGTGTAAAGCATATACGCATACATCTGGCTCTGATACCACTGTAGGATTCGCAGCATAGAAAACAAAAAATTTCCTATGATGGGGACAACTATATATGTACCAACATCTATCTATTATATACAACCAACAGGCGAATGTATATCTATAGAGAACATACCCTTGAAGACCAACAAAGCTTAATGAGTTAAACTCGTGGTTGATGTAGACGATCTGTTGCCGATCTCAAGATCGAGAGTAAGTCCTTAGCACCGCAACTTAGCAGCGCATCCGTGCTCGCACACACATCCAAGGAACCGAGCAACCTCCGCTTCCTCGCTCCAGCGATGCAGCGGAAGCACAACTCTTTCTTGCCGAATAGCCACCGGGAACATGTATCTCGCTAGTCCGAGACCATGGGGGAGAGAGATCTTTCACGAGGAGGTGTGAGTGAGAAGTGAGGAGGGGGTGCCTTTTATAGGAGAGGGGGAACCCGAAGGGGGTGGCCGGCGCATGGGGGATGCTCCCTTGCCCTCCCATCATTCATGTGGGTGGACACTCCACTCACAAAAATCCTTTCAATTCCCTCCATTCAAAATCCCACTCAAATTCCCATTGAATTTCCACCAAATTTAATGCAAACTCTCATTAAATAAAACTCCTTTTATTTATTCAGAATTTTGTCAACTACTTTAATGACAAACATTCACATATAACCCCTTGCTAGTATTTCATTTCACATGCAAAAACACTTTCTGCAATTTCACCCGAAAACCCGTTTCGATATCTAGTTAAATAAATTCCTGCGCTTGTTATTCTTTCCGGCATGAAACTTTTGCTCCAAATGGATGTCGGTGTCTCTTAAGTGTGTCACCCTACGGTTCGTGAATAATGCGGACATGATCGAGACCCCTCTCCGATCAATGATCAGAAGCGGGATCTGAAGACCCATACTGACTCCCACACATTCAACGATGACTTTGTTGTGATCGTCAGAATCTTTTACGCTAGTTTCTTAATCCTTTTGTTTCACGATATATTACATGTCCGAGATTCAATCATCGGTATCTCCATACCTAGTTTGATATCATTACTGACATGTACTCTTTTCTTGTTCCCGTGATATAACATTCTAGGGATCAAATCACTTGCTTGCAAGCTAATCAATGTGATATCACCGAGAGGGCCTAGAGCATATCTATCCGTCATCGGGATGAACAAATTCCACTCTCGATCCATGGGCCTCAACATAACACTTTAGTAGGACTGAACCCATCTTTATAATCACCCTGTTACAGTGTGACGATTGACATGATCTCATGGTCTAAGGATTAGGTCAAGGGATATGGGTAGGCTACACTAGCGCAAATCAAAATTTTCTACCGCGTAAACCAGGATTACTGTTGTCATAGATCACGGAATTACCACTAGACGCGCAGTTGCGGAACTTGATGAAGCGCGTCGAGGCAGTGCATACGATCTACGTCTCCTCCTTGTTCTCGTCCCACGAGCAGCTCCCCTTGCGCGGCTCGTCCAAGCGCTACATATGCAGAGCCTCGGAGGTATCCACACGTACAGGGTGGAAGCATTAGACGCCGGACTGCTAGGTCCGCGCATGAAACACAGGCGTGAGGAGTGGAGGCTGGGTGGAATGGTCTAACCTGGTCAGCACGCCACCCTCTCTTAGATAGGCGTTCCTAGTGGGCTTCTACATTAGTAGCCTAAGCCTGGTCTAATTCGGATGCAATCCTCATTAGGCTTCCAGCCCCTTAAGTGTGTGACCCTATAGGTTCATATATGTATAGACATGACACGAATACACTTATTCTATCAATAGTTGGTAGAGGCCTCTAGAAAGACGTGCCAACTCCTAAACGCATACAAAGATCATATCGGACGAACCATCACAAGGTTTAGTACATGTATTTCCCTTTGCCTCACGACATTTGGTCTAGCTCCAAGCTGGCCTCCCTTTCTCGATACTGTGATTTGGAATCCCTTTCCTAGGTTAACTCTTAACCATATGTAGCACGACCATGCATTTCTGGATCCGATCACTCGAGGGGCCCAGAGATATCTCTCTCAAGTAGAGAGGGGCAAATCCCATCTTGATTGACCATGCCTTGCAGCACGCTTCAGGACAAACCCGAAAGCTACCTTTATAACTACCCAGTTATGGAGTAGCGTCTGATAGCCCCAAAGTATGTCGATCCACATCTCAAGTACATGCGACAATCTCAGGTCTAAGGACAAAACGTACACGATGTGTAGAGAGAGAGCTGCAACTAATTGCCAGTCTCAAGTTGGGTCAGTCCAACCCCATGTTCATAACATGTGTCCACATCATTGGTTTGACATCTCCATGTCTATGACTTGCGAAACATAGTCATCAACCAATCTATGTGCTAGTCTAATATTCACATGTGTCCTCACATGAACTCCGACTAGGGACAACTATTAAATAACCATACAAGTAAAGAGTTTCTTAAACAATTCACATAATTGCCAATCAATACAAGTTGCCTGATATGGATATTCAAGGAACATTACAATAACTCATGGATACATAAGAAATATAATCATCTCTATGATTGCCTCTAGGGCATATTTCCTTTAGTCTCCCACTTGCACTAGAGTCAATCTAGATTGTAGCTAATACCTATTGCTCTTGTGTGCGCCTCATGCGCAGGCTGCGGGAGTGGCTTTGTAAAAGGATCAGCAACATTTGAGTCTGTATGTATTTTGCATATGATGACACTACCATCCTCAACGAACTCATGAATCTGATGGTAACGCATGCGAATATGTTTGTTCTTCTGGTGCTGTCTAGGTTCCTTGGCTTGTGCAATAGCACCATTGTTGTCACAATAAACGTCCATGGGATTGGACGCGCCCTGAACCACAGCAAGAGCGGTCAAGAAATTCCTAATCCAAACAGCTTCCTTTGCAGCCTCCGAGGCGGCAATATATTCTGCTTCTGTTGAAGAGGAGGCCACCGTATCTTGCTTGGAACTTTTCCAACTCACAAAACCACCATTCATGACAAACACATAACCAGATTGCGATCTGGAATCATTTGAGTTGTTAAGGTAACTCGCATCTGTGTAACCCCTTACACTGAGTTCATCCTCATCTCCATAAACTAGGAACACATCCTTAGTCCTTCTCAAGTACTTAAGGATATTCTTTACCATTGTCCAGTGACCTTCACCTGGATCAGCCTGATATCTTCTCATAACACTTAGAGCATAGGAAACATCTAGGCGAGTACATATCATTGCATACATGATGGATCCAATAGCCAAAGCATATGGAATCCTGCTCATGCGCTCATGCTCATCAGTAGTCGAAGGAAACTGGGTCTTGTTGAGTTTAATGCCGTGAGACATGGGCAAGAACCCCTTCTTAGCCTCTTACATCCTAAACCGTTTCAACACTTTGTCAATGTATGTACTCTGGCTTAATCCAATTAGCCTCCTTGATCTATCTCTATAGATCTTGATGCCCCAGAATATATTCCCCTTCTCCTAAGTCCTTCATCGAAAAACTATTTTTCAACGAGGTCTTAACAGACTCGAGCATAGGCATGTCATTTCTAATCAGTAATATGTCATCTACATATAAGATTAGAAATACCAGCGCTCTCCCACTTTCCTTCTTGTAAACACAAGGTTCTTGTTCGTTTTTGATGAAGCCAAACTCCTTTACAACTTCATCAAATCGAATGTTCCAACTCCGAGATGCTTGCTTCAGACCATAGATGGACTTGAGAAGTTTGCATACCTTTCCAGCATTGTTTGGATCGACAAAACCTTCGGGCTGTATCATATACACGTCCTCAGTTATGATTCCATTTAGGAAAGCCGTCTTGACATCCATCTGCCATATTTCATAGTCGAAATGTGCAACAATGGCTAGAATGATCCGTATAGATTTAAGCATCGCTACGGGCAAGAAAGTCTCGTCGTAGTCAACTCCTTGAACTTGTCGAAAGCCTTTTGCAACAAGTCGAGCTTTATGGATGTGAACATTTCCATCCATATCAATCTTCTTCTTATAGATCCATTTGCACTCGATGGCTTTAAAACCATCAGGCAGGTCAACCAAGTTCCAAACTTGATTGTCTCCCATGGACTCTATCTTGTATCTCATGCCGATCAGCCATTTCTCAGAGTCTGGGTCCACCATCGCTTCTGCATAGGTCGTAGGCTCATCATTTTTTAACAATAATAATTCCCGCATTTCGCGGAGCCTCGCCGACCTTCGTGGTTGTGGTGCTTCTATTGCCACAGGTTCCTCAACTTGTTCTGCTACAATAGCATCACTCGTCGAAGCATCCCCGACTGGCTCATCTTGAACTTCTTCAAGTTGCACTGACCTTCCACTAGTTCCCTTTGTGAGAAACTCTTTATCTAGGAAAACACCGCTACGAGCGTCAAACACTTTTCCCTCTTCTCGGTTGTAGAAGTAATACCCTAAGGTTTCCCTCGGATATCCCACGAAAATGCACTTATCCTATTTGGGTGTTAGCTTGTCCGACTGAAGTCGCTTGACAAATGCATCACAACCCCAAATCTTTAGAAAAGACAAACTGGGATTCTTTCCAGTCCACATCTCATATGGTGTCTTAACTACGGATTTAGATGGTACCCTATTAAGTGTGAAAGCTTCCATTTCTAGAGTGTATCCCCAAAATAATAATGGTAAATCCGACTGGCTCATCATCGATCGAACCATGTCCAACAAAGTTCGATTGCGTCGTTCGGAGACCCCGTTTCTTTGAGGCGTTCCGGGCGGCGTGAGCTGTGGAAAAATTCCGCAACTCTTAAGATGATTGCTAAATTCGTGACTCAAATATTCACATCCGCGATAAGATCGCAAGGCCTTTATTTTCTTGCCACGTTGATTCTCTACCTCATTCTGAAACTCCTTGAAGTTTTCAAAAATTTCAGACTTATGCCTCATCAAATAGACATAACCATATCTACTGAAATCATCAGTGAAAATAATGAAGTAGTGATATCCTCCTCTGGTTGTCGTGCTCATTGGTCCACACACATCAGTATGTATGAGTTCCAACAAGTCTGTCGCTCTCTCGGGTAAACCCAAAAAAGGCGATTTGGTCATCTTTCCAAGTAAACAAGCCTAACATGTCTCGTATGATTCAAAATCAAATGAAGTTAGAAGACCATCACCATGGATCGTCTTCATGCGCTTTTCACTTATATGCCCCAAACAACAATGCCATAAATAGGTAGGACTCAAATCATTAGGCCGAAGCCTTTTAGCACTAACATTGTAAACAGATGCATCATCAAGATTTAAAATAAATAACCCATTCACAATGGGAGCATCATCCATAAACATATCATTCTTAGAGATTACACAACCATTGTTTGCACTCGCAAATGAATAACCATCCCTCATCAAACATGAAGGTCATAAAATGTTTCGACCCATACTAGATATGTAATAACAATTATTCAACTCCATAATAAATCCTGACGGAAGGTGAAGTTGCATGACGCCGACGAACAATGCAGCAACCCTTGCTTTATTTCTGACGTGAAAATCCACTTCGCCTTTCTGCACTTCTCTAGTCCTTATTAGCCCCTGCATCGAATTGCAAATATGAGCAACTGATCCGGTATCAAATACCCAAGAGTTAACATACGAATCAGCGAGAAGAATGTCCACAACATTTACAACAAGCGTAACTGAGTCGGAAGTACTCTTACTTCCACTCTTCTTCAAAGAAGCCTAGTACTTGTTGCAGTTTCTCTTCCAGTGGCCATGTTCATGACAAAAGAAGCACTCAGCGTCTTCTACAGGTCCAGCCTTTTGCTTGGGTGAAGTCTTAGGGATCGTATCCTTAGCCTTTCCCTTCTTCTTCCAAGAAGTACCTTTTTTTTAAAGCTAGGTTTGTTCTGCACAGCCATCACATGGCTATGCCCTGCACACTTCTTCATGTCACTTTCTGTTGTTTTTAGCATCCCACATAACTCATTAAGGCCCTTCTCCACCCCATGCATATGGTAGTTCGAAATGAACTGCGCCTAGCTGGATGGAAGAGATGCAAAAATGAAGTCAGTGGCCAACTCTTGGCCTAGTGGAAAACCAAGCTTTTCCAAAGTCTGACTGTAACCAACCATTTTGATCACATGGGGGCCTACAGCTGCTCCCTCTGCTAGATTGCATTCGACAAAGGACTTGGCAACATTGTACCTCTCAGTCCTTGCTTGATCTTGGAACATGTCCTTAAGAGCGACAATCATATCGTATGCATCCTGATCCTCAAACTTCTTTTGGAGTTCAGGTTCCATGCATGCAAGCATAAGACAGCTAACCTCAAGAGAATCATCACATGCTCTCTTGTAGGTGTTCTTTAGGGCAGCAGATGCATTATCAGCAGGTTCATCGGGGATTGGGGTATCCAGAACTGTTTCCTTTTTATCTGACCTGAGAACAATTCTTAGGTTACGGACCTAGTCCGAATAGTTTGTTCCATTTAGTTTATCTTTGTCAAGAATCGAACGCAAAGAAAAAGGTGATGTAGTGTTCGGTGCCATTGATCTACAACAGAAAACATGCAAAATACCAAGCCATATAACCATGAAAGAGTAAAACAAATTAAACAATTTAATAGCATATATTCCCACTTAAATCAACATCCCTCTATTGATACTAAGTGATTCAAGATCCACAATTAACAAGTCGACTAGTGAGCTTTAGCATCACTGCTAGAAGACAAGGTAAATCGGTAAGCAACACTTGCTAATCATATCACATATGACTCTTGTTGTTGGGTGACATCTCTATGTCAAAACTAGGCGCCCAACCTTTATGCCCCAAGGTCCTTAACTGTTAAGATGACCTTGTCAAGCTCACCAACCCTTATGCGTGTAGGTATCCGATACAAACCCATCCAGCCAAGGAAAACCGCGGCACCCTAATTTCATAGGCCCACCAACAATTGTACATGGCATAGGATGGTGCAAGATTTGGTTGGGAGGGCATGGTTTAACTTAAAATTTTTGAGGGATCGTTCTACTTCTATCATCTAAGCATGCATAGACTAAAACGCATAAGAATAGCATTCTCATAGTTGTGACACAGTATGGCCCATTTTCTCATGGTGATCTCTATCGCCATGGAACCTGTCCACCATGATGATCTCCATCTTCATGTTCCATGCGAGCCATCCTCCAAGTGATGAGTCCTCCAAGAATTAATACAAGCTTGTCGTGGTGGTGGCACGGCAGATGCCATGGGTAGGCTAAAGTATGGGGCCAATGGATGCTAGTGGGATCTGGGGAGGGAAGATGCAACTGTCTTTACACTCAAGCTGCCAAAGTGATGAACTTTATTTCTCTCTCGTTGGGTTACAAATGCTCCATGAGCTGTATACAAGGGAACAATGTGAATCTCCCCAGCGTAACGTTGCTCAAAAAGCCCTCCCTCTTCTGGGTCCAAACCTCCCCTTATAAAGGGGTGCTTTGGGTGCCCTTAGGGCTGACAGGGCAAGCATATTCGTGGAATATGCTTGTCCCAAAATAGTAGTTCGGCGGCCTCCTTTCCCTGTCGCCCTTCTAATGACGGCAAGGCTCCAGTGGCCCCCTCCTGCGTGCCTCGGGCTCCAGGACTGTCACCTCCGTGACCTCCTTCTGCCCCTCTGACGCTGTGCATCCTTGTCTCTTGCGCTTGGCCCTGTTCTGATTCCTTCTAGCCTGCAGCTATAGTTTGACCCTAGGCTTCTCCTTCTCCTGCAAGCTTCGTTTAACTCGGCCTTACCTTGCGTTACTCGGCCCGTTCCTCACCTGCATGAAGATCATTTGGGTAACCCGGCCGAGTTTCTCACTAACTCGGCCGGGTAACCACTTGATACCTGTAGATGAGCTTCTTGCCTCCAGTCATCGGCCGACATATCCATGATTCGGCCGACCTAGGCCGTAGCTCGGCAACCAGACGGGGACAGTATCTCTGTCTTTCCCCGTCTCTGACCTACCCGAGGTTAACCCCCCGACATTAGTCCCCGAAGCTGGTGTGGCCCTGTCAATTACTTTGGCCGGGTTATATCAGCTTCATCACTTTCTTCAGTCTTGTCTCCGAGCTATGGCCTCGTCCGAGGCTTCCTCGTTCCTTCCATCATACGCTACGTCCTACGTGTCACCTTATCATTGCTTTTCTAGTTTTCAGGTCTTTCTACAGTGCTTACTGACAAGCTACAGTGAACCCTGTACCTGCTGCGCCGCCGCCACGACGCCTCGTGTGCCGCTCCCCTCGGGATCGTAACAATTTTTCTTTGTCTGTGGCCGTTGGTGTGGCTCCATTCTCCGTCGTGCGTTCGTGTTACTCCCACGATCTACACGGGTAACTGCCACACCCACGATCCCACTCCCCTGTTCATTTATTGCCTATAAAGTGGGGAAACGCGCCCGCTGGGTTCATCTTTCCCGTTGTCGCTCGCGTCCGCTCTCCTTCTTCCCTTCGCCTGTGCGTCCTCTTGCCGCTCCGCCGCCGCTCACCAGCCAGAGCTTCCGCCGGCGAGGATTCCACCGCGTCGTTCGGCCCTTCTCGCCCGTGCTCTATGGCTGTGGCCCCGCCGCCGGTGAGTCCTCTCTGGCCATCTTGCCCTGTCCTTGCCCTAGATCGATCCGCACTGTTTTCGTGCTCAGGCGACGGTTCCTCCTCTTTTCGCCATTATTTTCGTACTAAGTTCCGACGGGGCCTTGTAGCTCTAAGCTCTCCTCCGCCGCCAGTTTTTCCTCCGGCGATCTCTCCGGCGGAACTATGTCTAGTTCGTTTAGCGGTGCTCTAGTTGAGGACGATGACGCTGGCTCCGGGCCCGAGCGCGGATCGTGGCAGGGTTCTTCAGTCACGCGCCGCGAGATTGAATGGCTCATCCGAACTCGGCGGATTCCTGCCGAGGTTTCCTGTCGTTTACCCGGCAGCGAATCCTCTCCTGTTCTCAGAGAGGGTGAGTATGTGGTTTTCATGTCCCACTTCGCCCGCGGCTTCGGTCTCCCTCTTAGCGATTTCGCTAGAGAATTTCTTGATTACTTCGGCCTTCAGCCGCATCACCTTCCTGCGAACGCCATAGCTTCTCTTTCCGCTTTCATCTCAGCTTCGGAGGGTTACTTCGGCCTGTGGCCATCAGTACATGTCTGGTCGAAGTTCTTCCAGATCCGCTCCAACGTTGTTCCCGACAAATCTCTGCATCCTTCCGAGAAGTTGCTCACCCAATCTGGGGCGGCATCTATTACACCTCGGAGGCAATCCGTGTTCCCCCGCGTCACCGGGTTGGAGTCGTGCAAGAAATGGCACAAGTCATTCTTCTACGTCAAGAACAGAGGGGCGGAAGACAAGATTCGGCTCCCTCCATTCTCAATTGGCCCACCTTCCAAAGTGAATTGGCTCTATAATCCGAAGAAAACTCACGCCCTGGCCGAGGCCTTCGAGATTCGGCTGAAAGAGTTGATTCGGGCCGGGTTGTGCGGCGAAGACCTGATGGCAACCTTCATTAGTAGCCGGATCTGCCCCTTCCAGCAACGGACCCACAAGCTATGCTATATGAGTGGTCCTCTGGACCCTAACCGAGTCTCGACCGTGGAGTTGGACAATTACCTCATTCATAAGCGCGTTCGAGCTATCTTCAAGACTGAGATGCCTGAGGATTGGTCCTGGGGGTTAAAACCATTCACCCGCGACCGTCCGCCCCCCGAGGTAAGCCTAATCTCCATTACTCTATTTTTCCCCAGTTTTACATGATTTTCCCTCCTCGTCATGCAGAGGTTCGCGGAGCAGAAGAACGAGGATGCCGAAGTTCTGCAGCTCCCTTGGCCCGCAGATAGGAGTACCCCGGATACTGGTGAGCCGGACTCCGAGGAGTTCGTCCCTAAGTCGGATCCCGCTCCTGCTCGAGCTCGCGGCAAAACTTCGGCGCAAGAGGAGGAAGGTGATTCGGACGAGGTCCAAATTCTTGAGGTAGTTGCCGCTATGCCTATTTCTTATGCATTTCCGGCTTCTACTTTCCCAGCTAATCCGGCCGGCCAGGTTCATGACGTCGAACCTATTGCTTCCCGGCCTCCCGTTACCTCGGGGAAACGCGGGGCTCCTGCTAGTGCCTCAGAGGCAGTTCCTAAGAAGCGAGTAAAGAAATCCGCTCCGAATCCTCCCAGGCGCAAGACTATGCCCGGGGTTGCTGGGTAAGTTCTTTTGCCTATATTTCTTGTTTCTCTCTCTCTGTTTCTCATACCGACGAGTCTTCTTTCTTATTTTTGCAGCGCTCCTCTGTCTGTTAAACCCGGCGGTCCTAGTATGACCAGCCGTCCGATTCGGCCGCCATCTCCTCCTCCCGCTGATGACACCAGAGTTCCTAGTCCCATTCGTCCTGCTTCTCCCCCTGCTCTGAATACTTCGCCTGTTCGCCGTGATGCCCCTGAGATCTCTCCCATTGATCCGGATCCGCTCCGGCCCTCCGATGTTTTCGTCGAGCCAGCTGTCCCCTCTATGGGCCCCAGCGTTACCATTGAGCCTCCATCTGCTCCGGCTGTTCCTACGGTCATCCCGACCTCTGCCGAGAAAGTCGTTGCCCCGGCGCCCTCTGCGAGCTTAACCTCCACTGATCCTAAGGACTCCGTCCCTACTTCGGAGGCGCAACTTCTTGCTGGTGCCTCTTCTAAGGAGAAAAGTGTTATTGCCGTCAAGACTTCTTCTCAGAAAGGTCTTGCCGGCACTTCTCAGCCGAGTATTGCAGAGGCGCTGCGCAAAGGAGCTGCATCTGCCAAAGTCACTGCTACCTCGGCCACCGGCAGCCAGCTTGCTCTTCATAAGAGCCCTGCGACTGCCATCGTCGGTCCGCCTGCCCGGGGTAAAGTTTTGACTCGGACAGCTAGTGGGAACAGCCTTGGAGCGCTGGTTGAATATGCCAACAACTGGAATGCTGCTGATCAGTTCGTCGGTAACCCGGCCAACCAGTCCTTTCAGCTTTCTGATATCAGCGGCCGTTTTGACCATGCCGCTAAGTTCATCATTGAAACCAACAAAATGAATGAGGTAATAATTTTTTCCTCTGAGTCTTGAATTATTCTGTCGATGTTACCATATGCTCTAGTCCCCGAAACTTGCAAGGAAATAACTTGTTCTATACTTGGAAGTTTGATCTAATTTTATTTATAAGGTTTGGTAATTCGGCTGTTTAGATTCGAGTTTGATCGTGCTTTATTCGGATCTAGTCTAGTCTTCAATGTCCGGTTATCTAGATCCGAGTCAAGTTCTGCTTGACTCGGATTTGGTTTAGTTTTGAATCTCCAGCTACCTAAATCTGAGTTAAGTTCTGCTTAACTCGGATCTGGTTTGGTTTTGAATATCCAGCCACCTAGATCTGAGTTAAGTTCTGCTTAACTCGGATCTGGTTTGGTTTTGAATATCCAGCCATCTAGATCTGAGTTAAGTTCTGCTTAACTCGGATCTGGTTTGGTTTTGAATATCCAGCCACCTAGATCTGAGTTAAGTTCTGCTTAACTCGGATCTGGTTTGGTTTTGAATATCTAGCCACCTAGATCTGAGTTAAGTTCTGCTTAACTCGGATCTGGTTTGGTTTTGAATATCCAGTCACCTAGATCTGAGTTAAGTTCTGCTTAACTCGGATCTGGTTTGGTTTTGAATATCCAGCCACCTAGATCTGAGTTAAGTTCAGCTTAACTCGGATCTGGTTTGGTTTTGAATATCTAGCCACCTAGATCTGAGTTAAGTTCTGCTTAACTCGGATCTGGTTTGGTTTTGAATATCCAGCCACCTAGATCTGAGTTAAGTTCTGCTTAACTCGGATCTGGTTTGGTTTTGAATATCCAGCCACCTAGATCTGAGTTAAGTTCTGCTTAACTTGGATCTGGTTTGGTTTTGCTCGTTGACTTATCATTGTGCCTCGTTACTCAGGTTGCACATGACCGGCGAACTGCCGAGTTCCAGAGGTTGCTTTTTGCGCATCGCAAACTGGAAGAGAAATACGAGAAAGTTCTGCCCGTGGCAAAGAAGGCCGGTAAGTCGATAGTTTCTTTTCCTTATTCCCAACTTTCTCATATACTTGTCCGTGGAATGCCGGCTTACTTCTTGCTGAATAGGTAAGATCAATAACCTCAACATCCACCTTGAAAAGAAGATCAAGACCTTGGAAGGTTAGTTTCCTTTCTACTTTACTCCTTCTTTTAGTATCTATGCTAAGTTTCCTTATTGCGTTGGGTTGTGGTAAAGCCGAGTTGCAAGACTTTGCAGCGTCGCAACAAGATTGCGTGCCCATGCCTGACGTGATGCTTCATTTTTTAGAACAAAGCGCAGTTCATTCGGCGCAACTACAAGAGAAGGATGATGAGATAGCTCGCCTGAGATCCGAGGTGAATACACTCAAGCTCTCTCAGAAATCCGAGCTAGAAAAGGTCGACCAAGAATTTTCTTTGGAAAAGAATCGGCTGACTCTGGGTCTAGAGAAGAACAAAGAACTCCTCGAAGCTGCCGAACTTAAAACTCGCGGTTTGAGCGAGGAAATTGCTCGTTTCGAGAAGAGTAAAGCTGCTTGGGCCAAAGACCTTCAGATAATGATGAGCTATATTCATCGTAAGTTATTTGGCCTGGCCGAGCTAAAAATTTTCTTTGTCATCGCTGCTATCCTTTGACATGTTCATGTTTTGCGCAGATCACTTCCCCGAGGCCAAACCCGTGAGTTCTAAAGCTGTTCTTGCAGCTCGCGCTCGTCGAGGTGAACCTGATGCTGTTGACTTTGAATATTCGATGGAGGATTTTTTGGTTGCCGTTGGTGCTGCAGTTGGTCCGATGAAAATCATGGGCCGGGACTTGGTGGAGGCCGCTATCAAAGCTTACCATGCACTCTGGCCGAATACCTCAGGGACTCCCGATATCAACGAGGTTAAGTTATTGGTGACCAGGCTGATGGCATCTGAGAGACAGTTGAGTCTTTGGAGAGAATCTGCTGCGCGTGCTGGTGCCGACATGGCCCTTACTGTAATCATGTCATGGTATGAAGACATCTCTCTTGACATTCTGATGAATCTGCGCACTGGCTCCCGCTGGGTTGAAGATCCGACCTTTGTTGCTCTTCGGCAAGCTCGGGCTTTCCAGCTCGTCGAGTATGCCGACGTGCACACTTGGAATGAAGGGCCAAGTTTTCTCCCAGATCCAGATCAGGAAGTCGCGGGTGATGATTCAGCTGAGCATGGGGAAAGTGAAGATGATTCGGCCACATCCGATAGCTCCAGCTCAAGCTCGGATAGCAACGGCGATGCGCAGTCTTCCTCCAAAGGCACCGGGCATTCTACCGCGCGCACTGACGCTCCTGAACAACCCCGTGATACTGCCGAAGTTACACCTGGGTCGGTGGAGGGCGAGGCGACCTCAGTGGAAGTTCCTCCTACTTCGGAGTGCCCCGCACCTGAGCAAGTGGTTGCCCCTCCAACGAACAACGCCTAGGTTATTCGCGATCCCTGGTATGTCGGGCGTACAATGTAGACGAAAAGTTTGTCAACTCGTATGATTCGAGGTTCTTTTGCTATGTGTTGTTGAGATTCTTGGTTAAGTGGATGCTCGTCCGAATTCTTGCCTTGTTGGCTCGTAATTTCTTCATCTTTCAGGGTTCAATTTTTGCCGTTACTTTGATGATCTTATCCAGGCATTGTCGCTGAATATCTACGTTATTGACCTGTTTTGAACATAGGATAATTACTCTGTTGTAGAAGTAAGCGACGATCGCTGGATCGTCGTCTGCTATCCAGAACTTCCTTTTACAAATTAAGTTTCGGATATGATTGCGTTTAGCATAGGTTCGAGGTATCATACGGTAGTCTCCGAGTCGTTGGTTTAGATGCCGAAGTTTTACGTGTCTACGAATTTGACAGATCCTATGATAATCCTTGAGTCAATGCTTTGGGCACCAAGGTGCATATTCGTAACATGAAATGAACACAACATATGGCATTCGCCGAGTCACTGCTCTGGTCTCCAATGTTCAAGTCTGTAACGCGAAAGAGATAAATATACCATATGGCAGTCCCCGAGCTATTGCTCTGGATGCCGAGGTCTAAACATATAACATCAAATAATCATTGCATATGGCAGTCCCCGAGTAACTGCTCTGAGTGCCGAGGTTCAAATATCAAACATGAAATAACATCACATATGGCAGTCCCCGAGTAACTGCTCTGGGTGCCGGGGTTCAAATATCAAATATGAAATAACATCATATATGGCAGTCCCCGAGTAACTGCTCTGGGTGCCGAGGTTCAAATATCAAATATGAAATAACATCATATATGGCAGTCCCCGAGTAACTGCTCTGGGTGCCGAGGTTTGAATACATGATATGAAATAAATTTAACCTACGCTAGTCCCCGAGTCACTGCTCTGGGTGCCGAGGTGCAAATACATTACTGGTTTTTTGACCTTGAGATACAACCCTATGAGTAAAATGGCCGAAGTAAAGCCACATTCCAGGGGCGCTTCGTTTCTTCACCAGCTTTGTTTGCCTTGCCTTCTCCAGGGGATTGAGCATCAATCAGATAATATGCATCGTTGTGCAATGCTTTGCTCACGATAAATGGTCCTTCCCATGGGGGTGATAACTTGTGCATGCCGGCCGTGCGCTGCACCAACCGGAGGACTAAATCTCCTTCTTTAAATACTCTGGGATTCACTTTCCTGCTATGATACCGCCGTAAGTTCTGCTGATAAATGGCCGATCGTGATAATGTCAATTCTCTGGCTTCTTCCAACAGGTCTACGGCATCTTGCCGAGCTATTTCATTTGTTTCAGAGGTTGTGTACTGAGCGACTCTTGGCGAGTCATATATTATGTCGGCTGGGAGTACGGCCTCTGCCCCGTATACCAGAAAGAATGGAGTATAACCTGTTGACCTATTCGGAGTAGTTCGAAGGCTCCACAACACGGCTGGGATTTCTTCGATCCAACATCCTGCCGACCGTTGCAAAGGTTCAACAAGTCGTGGTTTTATTCCTGATAACACCAGTCCATTAGATCTTTCAACTTGTCCATTGGATGCTGGGTGGGCCACCGAGGCAACATCTAGTCTTATGTGCTTCTCTTGGCAAAATCTAGCGAAGGCTCCTTCTGCAAAGTTCGTGCCATTATCCATAATAATGCTATGTGGGTATCCGTATCTTAAGATGATATCCTTGAGGAATTTCACTGCCGTGTGCCCATCACACTTTTTGATTGGTTTTACTTCAATCCATTTTGTGAACTTGTCTACCATAACCAAGATGTGGGTCATTCCTCCTCTTGCCGGCTTGAAAGGTCCTACCATGTCTAAACCCCATACAGAAAATGGCCAAGTGATGGGTATTGTTTTTAACTCGGCCGACGGCATATGTATTTTGGCTGCATATCTCTGACACCCATTGCACTTCTTAACTAATTCTTCTGCCTCTTTTAACGCCGTTGGCCAGTAAAATCCGTGCCTGAATGCCTTGGCTACTAAAGCGCGAGATGAGGCATTGTGCCCACATTCTCCTTGGTGTATATCTAGAAGGATTTCCTGACCTACTGTGGGACTCACGCATTTCTGCAATATGTTTGTTACGCTTCTCTTATATAACTCATTGCTTATGATTGTATAGGCCTTTGCTCTTCTGACGGTTTGTCTGGCTAATACTTCATTACTCGGCAGTACCGCGTCTTTTAGGTACGAAAATATGGGTTGTGCCCATATCGGTGTTGCTCTTTCTGCAGTGATTTCACTGTCTATCTCCATGTTTTCTGCCGACGTACATACCTCGGCTCTTTCCATGATTGCTATTACCTCGGCTGTCCCCCTCTTTAGGGGTTCCGAATCTTTCTGCGGATCTACCTCCATTGGCGTATGATTCTCTGCAGAACTTGCTGGGATAAAGATTGATTCGGACTCTGGTGATGGGTTTATTGATGGTTTCCTGAGGTGCTCCAGGGCTATACCTGGCAGAATTGATTGCCGAGTTGATCCTAATTTTGACAATGTGTCAGCAGCGTCATTTTCTGCTCGTGGTATGTGGTGGAATTCACATCCTTCAAAATATCCACTGATCTTTTGCACATGGAATCTGTATAAAGCCATATTAGCATCTAATGCGTCCCAAGTACCCGATACTTGCTGTACTACTAGATCCGAGTCACCGTAACATAGGACTCGGCGTATTCCAATTTCTTTTGCCACCTTTAATCCATGGACTAGTGCCTCATATTCAGCTACATTGTTGGACGCGGCAAAATGTATTTGCAGTACATATTTCAATTGATCTTTTTTAGGCGAGGTTAGCACTATTCCTGCGCCCAAACCATTCCTTAGTTTGGAACCATCAAAATGCATTGTCCAGTAATTTGGATCTGGCAATGGTGGCTCATATTGCACCTCGGCCCAATCTACGAGAAAGTTGGCGACAACCTGGGATTTGATTGCATCTCTTCTATCAAATTGTGGAGCATACGGTGATAACTCGATCGCCCATTTTGCTATTCGGCCACTTGCATCTTTGTTGTTCAATATGTCCGCTATGGATGCCTCACATATCACTTTGATGGGGTGCTCCTCAAAGTAATGCTTAAGCTTTTTTGCCGACATATATACTCCATAGGCCATCTTCTGATAGTGCGGATAATTCTGCTTTGAAGTGGATAATACTTCACTTAAATAATATACTGGCCTCTAAACTGACTTACCCTCTTCGAGTCGTTCCACTACAACCACAGTACTAACTACTCGATTGGTAGCCGCTATATAAAGTAGCATAGGTTCTTTCGATAATGGAGAAGCTAAAATGGGTGCCGTAACTAGCATCTTCTTCAACTCGTGAAATGCAAGGTCGGCCTGGGGAGTCCAGCTGAATTTGTCCGACTTTCTCATCAGCTGATAAAGTGGCAGTGCCTTTTCTCCTAGCCGACATACAAATCGACTAAGCGAGGCTAGGCAGCCCGTGAATTTTTGTACATCATTCAAACATCTCGGCAATTCCATTCTTTCTATTGCTCTTATCTTCGTTGGATTAGCCTCGATACCTCGGCTGGACACAAGGAACCCGAGTAGTTTTCCTGCCGGCACGCCAAACGTGCATTTCTCTGGATTAAGTTTCATTCGGAACCTTCTCAGGTTCGCGAAAGTTTGCTGTATATCTTCTAGCAAGGTTCTGCTTTCCTTAGTTTTGATGACCACGTCATCCACATATACTTGTACATTTTTTCCTATCTGATCATGTAGGCATTTTTGCATGCACCTTTGATACGTTGCCCCCGCATTTCTCAGGCCGAATGGCATTGTGCGATAACAATAAGCCCCGTACGGGGTAATAAATGCAGTCTTTATTTGATCGGCCGGATTTAACGGTATCTGGTGGAAACCAGAATACGCGTCTACAAATGACAACAGCTCACAGCCAGCGGTCGAATCAATGACTTGGTCTATTCTAGGCAATGGAAAAGGATCTTTCGGACACGCCTTGTTCAGGCTAGTGTAGTCGATACACATTCGCCACACAATGGCTACATTGGGGTCATCTTTTTTCTTTTCTACTAGCACCGGATTTGATAACCAATCCGGGTAAAGCACCTCCATGATGAACCCGGCGGCGAGAAGCCGAGCTATTTCATCCCCTATCACTTTTCTCCTGTCTTCGGCGAAGCGGCGGAGAGGTTGCTTCACCGGCCGTGCTCCTGGCCTGACGTTTAAAGAGTGCTCAGCCAACTCCCTCGGCACACCTTGCAGATCTTGTGTTGACCATGAAAATATGTCCCGATTCTCACGGAGGAAGTTGGTGAGCTCGCCTTCCTATTTAGCGTCAAGATCTGCACCAATAGTAACAGTACGCTCTGGGAATTGCTCATCAATCTGAAATTTCTTCGTCTCTCTGGTTGGTTGAAAAGAAACGCTGCCATGAGGGTTGGCCAGTGCCGGCATGCTTAATTGTGCTGACTGTGCGAGGGTTGCTACCTCCTGAATCCTTTTCTTTTCTCTTGCTATAACCAATGACTCGGCCAGATTTGACCCGGCCGAGGCACACTCCATTGACTTCTTGTGATCCCCTGCGACTGTTATCACCCCTTGTGGTCCGGGTAACTTCATCTTTAGATAACCTATATGACAGCTGCTCATGAATTTGGCCAGTGCGGGCCGTCCGAGTAGAGCATGATAACAGCTTTCCAGATCGACCACCTCAAATTCCAAATTTTCTGCTCTGCAGTTATCTCTTGTACCGAATAATACGTCCACTCGGACTTTACCGATGGGCTCACATGAAAGCCCTGGCACTATCCCATGGAAAGTTGTCCTCGTGGACTGCAGCATGTTCTGTGATATACCGAGTTTGTGCATGGTATCTTTGTACATGATGTTAATACTGCTTCCATTGTCGATGAGTACTTTTGAGAATTTCACGTTGATGCTTGGTCCCACAAATGTTGGATCTAACACAAGTGCGTATGATCCTGGACTCGACATTATTCTGGGGTGATCTTTCATGCTCCAAGTTATCTCCTGATCAGACCATGGCTGATATCTTGGCACTGCTGGTACAACTGCATTAACTTCCATATGCCGGCGCTGCACACTCTGCTTGTCCTGCTGTTCTGTCGTGAACACACAATAAGACTGGTGATGTTCCCTATAGTCATTACGTCCACCATTTGCCGGATTTAACCTTCCGTCTTGCCCTTGGTTCATTACTTGATGCACTGCATCCCTCCGATCCGAGTTATCGTACCTCGGGGGAGGGGGCGGAAGCATCAGTTGCTGTGCATTTGCTCCAGTCAACTGCGGCTGATGCTGCTGTTGCACCTGATGGGGAGCCTGAACTCCTGCCGGGTTTCCCATCGCATTTTTCATCCAGGCGCATTGCCGGGTTGTATGATTGGCTGGTCTAGATGGGTTTGACGTGTGAAATTTACACGGCTGATCCAACATGGATTCAAACGTATACTTCGGCTTCTCTTGCCACTGCTTCTTTTGCTCTGGGGTCCATTGCCTCTTTCCATCATTTCTCGCGGTCCACTGTTGAGGTCCATTTTTCTGTCGTTGAGTTGCTCCGTGACTCGGCTGATCTTGCGCTATAGCCGCCACCTGGGCCGAATTATACCTATAATCCGGCCTCTCTTCTCTTCTTCTTCCTCTGAAATCACGTCTAGATGACCCGGCCAACTCTCTCGTGTACTGGTCTTGTTGCTCACGATGATCTGCCGACATTAATTCCGGTTGGGTTGGGTCACCCAGTGCATAGGAGTCTGCTATTCTGATAGTTTCTGCCAGTGTGGTCGGCATATCTCTCTGCAGGCGTTGCCACAGCACACTGCCGTAACGGCAGCCTTGCGCGAACCAAGCGATCGCTTGCGACTCAATAACTCCTTCACATGAGTTTCTCAGGTTACACCATCGAGTTAAAAACTCTCTATCTGTTTCATTCGGCCTCTGCTTGCACATGGCTAGTTGCTGTGGTCTATTCGGTCTCTTGTATGTGCTAGTAAAGTTGCTGACGAACATCTCTTCGAAATCTAACCAGTAATTGATACTGCCTGCTGGTTGATTATTCAACCATACCCTGGCTGGTCCTTCCAACATCTGTGGGACATACCGCACTGCCCATCTTAGGTTGCCGCCTGCTATCTTCACTGCGGTGGCATAATCAATCAACCAGTCTTGTGGCTTGGTACTTCCATTGTATGTTTTTGTGCCTCTCGCCAATTGAAAATTTGGCACTGGTGGTTCGCCCATGATTCGTGGTCCAAAACATGCCGGACCCGGTGGACCTTGCTCTTCCAATAGCTCGGACCGGTATAACCGATCCAATTTTACTCTTGCATCGTTTACTGGCAAATCTCTGTACAGGATTCTATCCTGCATCCCATAGTGATTGTCCCCACCCTGGTTTGCGTATTCTACCTCGGAATATCCATCATTATACCTTTCATTCATCTGATTATAGCGAACTGGCCTCACTTCTCTTTCCTGCCGAGGCTCATGTCTTGGTAGCGGGTGAGGCGGCACTTCTCTCCTTATTTCGGCCGGGGCTTGGTTTTCATGATTGTCTCTTGCGGGTTCTTTCCTGCCGTGCTCCCCATTACCTCGGCCGCCGCCATCCTTTTCCATACGGCCGTGGTTTCTCTCCCCACTATTACCTCGGCTTGCATTGCCTCTGTTCTCATTCGCCTTTCCAGCTATGGCCGGGTCATATGGAACAATTTGTTTGTTCCTCTTCCCTGAGGTTACTGCTCTTTCTTTTCTAGCATTGTTTCCGGGTGAAGATGCCGCTGCCGCAGATAATGCAGGCGCTGCCCCTGCCGAATGAACCATCCGTGAAGCCCCTGGTCTTGCCGGGTTAGTTCTGAGCATTTCCTCATTTTGCTGGTTCGCGATGCGCACCAGTTCATTTACTCTTTCTTGTTGCTTCTGCCGAGCTTCCCCTGTTAACCCCTCTAGTTCCAATGCTGCGGCATTTGCCGCTCTTAGGTTTCTTGCCGGGGTACTATACCTCGGCAAACTCAAATCGCCTGATTCGGCTCTGTGAGCTTCATGCTCTTTGTTAATATCACTCATGAGGTTCTTTCCTCTTAATCTCAGTTCGTCCACCCGCTCGGGTGCAATATCAAGCTTATTAGCTTTTGCATATTCTCTCAGGGTCCTGTTCAAGGATTCCCGCAGAGCCGATACCTTTTTGGCCTCTACCAGCACCTTTTGCCTGGTTTCCTCTAACTCTGCCTGAGCATTTGCCGGATCAAGTATCGGCGCTACAGGCGTGGTTAAGTTCTCTATAGTTGCCTGAAGAATGTTCTCCGGTCTCTCCAGAGGTGGCCCTCTCACTCTTGGTGCTTTTGGGGTGGTGTCATGTAGCTCGGCCAGGTTTGTCACCGGCGGGATTACCTCGCTGGTCTGTAGTGTGATCTGCTTGGGCGGACCCTGGGTGCTTGCGGCGGGTTCTCTGCTTGATCCGGCCAATGCTGCTCCCGCTTGCGTCCCTGCTGCGACCATCACCTCGACGCTGCCTGCCAGATGCTCTCCTGATGGACAGCTCGCCGCGCTTCGAGGTGGTTCCCCTGCAACAACAACCTGGTGAGGATAAACGTCGGTGATGTCGACGCCGACGTAGACCCTGAGCTTGCCCAGGCCGATGAAGATCCCGTTGCGCGGGGGGGTTTTCCCCCTGAAGCTCCCTGCATTGTCTCTGACATAGTCACAGAGGCCAAATCTCTGGACCAAGCCAGAAACAACGCGCTCGCCGATGTTGATGAAGTTTCCCGTCCGGATCACGACTCCAGCTAGCACCACTGCTGGCCCCACGGTGGGCGCCAACTGTCGTGGTGGTGGCACGGCAGATGCCATGGGTAGGCTAAAGTATGGGGCCAATGGATGCTAGTGGGATCTGGGGAGGGAAGATGCAACTGTCTTTACACTCAAGCTGCCAAAGTGATGAACTTTATTTCTCTCTCGTTGGGTTACAAATGCTCCATGAGCTGTATACAAGGGAACAATGTGAATCTCCCCAGCGTAACGTTGCTCAAAAAGCCCTCCCTCTTCTGGGTCCAAACCTCCCCTTATAAAGGGGTGCTTTGGGTGCCCTTAGGGCTGACGGGGCAAGCATATTCGTGGAATATGCTTGTCCCAAAATAGTAGTTCGGCGGCCTCCTTTCCCTGTCGCCCTTCTAATGACGGCAAGGCTCCAGTGGCCCCCTCCTGCGTGCCTCGGGCTCCAGGACTGTCACCTCCGTGACCTCCTTCTGCCCCTCTGACGCTGTGCATCCTTGTCTCTTGCGCTTGGCCCTGTTCTGATTCCTTCTAGCCTGCAGCTATAGTTTGACCCTAGGCTTCTCCTTCTCCTGCAAGCTTCGTTTAACTCGGCCTTACCTTGCGTTACTCGGCCCGTTCCTCACCTGCATGAAGATCATTTGGGTAACCCGGCCGAGTTTCTCACTAACTCGGCCGGGTAACCACTTGATACCTGTAGATGAGCTTCTTGCCTCCAGTCATCGGCAGACATATCCATGATTCGGCCGACCTAGGCCGTAGCTCGGCAACCAGACGGGGACAGTATCTCTGTCTTTCCCCGTCTCTGACCTACCCGAGGTTAACCCCCCGACAAAGCTATTACCCCTAACAGCTAGTAATCAAAATTACATAGAATTTGGATCATCACAAGTTGGCACGCAGGCCTTTACAATAATTTTCAACACACATGGCTCCAGCCGTGTTGCCCTACTCACGACAGGCAGGTCATGATAAATTTCATACATGCATCACATACATATATGGGCCATACTGATCACATACATCCTGCAAAACAAGTTATGCATAGAATCGCATTCTACTGGATCATGTGAACTCGTAGCACCTAGTTACCTTAACAAGATACAAGAGGGGCTACGACTAAGGGGGTCTCCCCCTGCGGGGTTCGAAGGGGAAGCGCCCCTCGCGATATCAAATTTACCATAAACTGTGAAAAATGAGAGATTGAATCTACACAATTTTCTTTAAGGATTTTGATCGGCAAATCAAATTTACCATAAACCGACTACTGTTCCGATTCGATCAAACTCCTTTGATCACGGTACATCGATTTTAGATCTAGGTTGCGATTCGATCAATCATATTGATCTTCGCGTGATTCAACAGGATTATGTGTCACTGTCTACCCCGATGGCGGAAGCCGACTAATAGGGGTAAGTCGTTCGAAAATCTCAGAAACACGATCACGGAAAGCAAGATCATAGATCAATCCTGAACCACCGCAATACAAACGATCACATCATTCATATCAATCTGCATATCACCATATGCAATCATCCCAAACCTATAACTGAACAGTATTGGCTCTGATACCACTGAAGGGATACGGGTAGGCTACACTAGCACAAATCAAAAACTTCTACCGCGTAAACCAGGATTACTGTTGTCATAGATCACGGGATTACCACTAGACGCGCAGTTGCGGAACTTGATGAAGAGCATCGAGGCAGTGCAGATGATCTACGTCTCCTCCTCGTTCTCGTCCCACGAGCAGCTCCCCTTGAACGGCTTGTCCAAGCGCTACAGATGCAGCGCCTCCGAGGTATCCACACGTATAGGGTGGAAGCGTCAGACGCCGGACTGCTAGGTCCGCGTGTGCAACACAGGCGTGAGGAGTGGCGGCTGGGTGGAATGGTCTAACCCTGGTCAGCATGCCCCACCCTCTCTTATATAGGCGTCCTTAGTGGGATTCTACATTAGCAGCCCATTAGTAGCCTAAGCCTGGTATAATTCGGATGCAATCCTCATTAGGCTTCCAGCCCCTTAAGTGTGTGACCCTATAGGTTCATATACGTATAGACATGACATGAATACACTTATTCTATCAATAGTTGGTAGCGTCCTCTAGCAAGATGTGTCAACTCCTAAACGCATACAAAGATCATATCAGACGAACCATCACAAGGTTTAGTACATGTCTTTCTCTTTGCCTCACGATATTTGGTCTAGCTCCAAGCTGACCTCCCTTTCTCGATACTGTGATTCGGAATCCCTTTCCTAGGTTAACTCTTAACCATATGTAGCACGACCATGCATTTCTGGATCCGATCACTCGAGGGGCCCAGAGATATCTCTCTCAAGTAGAGAGGGGCAAATCCCATCTTGATTGACCATGCCTTGCAGCATGCTTCAGGATAAACCCGAAAGCTACCTTTATAACTACCCAGTTACGGAGTAGCGTCTGATAGCCCCAAAGTATGTCAATCCACATCTCAAGTACATGCGACAATCTCAGGTCTAAGGACAAAATGTACACGATGTGTAGAGAGAGAGCTAAAACTAATTGCCAGTCTCAAGTTGGGTCACTCCAACCCCATGTTCATAACATGTGTCCACATCATTGGTTTGACATCTCCATGTCTATGACTTGCGAAATATAGTCATCAACCAATCGATGTGCTAGTCTAATATTCACATGTGTCCTCACATGAACTCCGACTAGGGACAACTATTAAATAACCATACAAGTAAAGAGTTTCATAAACAATTCACATAATTTCCAATCAATACAAGTTTCTTGATATGTATATTCAAGGAACATTAGAATAACTCATGGATACATAAGAAATATAATCATCTCTATGATTGCCTCTAGGGCATATTTCCTTCATTAGGATCACTTCATATTTTGTTATAGCAATATAAACTCAATGACTTTGATCGTAATGCTATACTTCGAATGAATGTTCATCACACCATTACACTAATGTTGTGATCTTGTTATTAACAACATCCAATGTCCATGATCAGAAAACCTTGATCATCTTGTTAATCAACGAGCTAGTTTATGAGAGAGGCATAACTAGGAACATTATGTTTGTTTATTAAACACACATGTATTAACGTTTCCGTATTAATACAATTATAGTATGCAAAATAAACATATATCATATACTTGGAATATACATAATAAACACTTTATTATTGCCTCTTAGGGCATATTCCCTTCACTTAAAGGCGTTAAAGAAAAGTACTTGTTGGGAGATAACGCAAGATTTTTCTTGAGTATTTGAAGTTATTACTTTAGTAATGACCTCTCCTTATCCTTTTTTTTTGCTTTTTGTGCCAAGAATGACCTCTAATGAGAGGGAAGTAAGATTTGGGGAGTTGCTGCCCCGAAACAGATTTTTGTGCTACACCGTTAAAATTCGTGTAAAAACTCTGTAAGTATGATTGAGCTAATATTTTACGAATAAATCCCCCAGTATATTATCTAACTTTCGTTAGTTCAACACTTTTTGATTTGATCAACAAAAGGTCTTCAAAAAAATCGGTTTCTACCTGCTGGTCTGTTTTGATAAATTTCTGCCATTATTTGCATTTGCTTCTTATTGATTCCTTTTTGGGTTCTTTTTAGGAAATTGAGATTTTTGAGGGAGTTGCTACAGTAGATTGTGTTTTTAGTGAAAAGTTTTGTTGTTCTAAAGCTAAACCTAAGGGTCTATTATCTTTTGAATACACTAATGTTGCTAATGAAGATTGTGTGAAGTTTAGTATGAAGGAAAAAATTTCAGGTGTAGAGATAGAATGATGTAATGAGATGAAGAATGGATAAAAGCTCAAGCTTGGGGATGCCACCCCGGTTACCCCAAGAAATATCCAATAGGTACAAGCATCAAAGCTTGGGGATGCCCAAGGCATCCCCTTCTTCATTAATAAAAAGCTCAGGTCTCTCTAGACACTTCGTTTTTATTGTTTCATGCACTGTTGTGTTGTTCTTGGAGTGTCTTAGTTTTCGTTTTTGGTTTTTGTTTGCTTAGTTTTATTGAATAAAGTAGTTTTGACCCCCGTTCTCGCTTTGTTGTTTCAAATAAGTTGATTGGTGTTGGAAAGGAGTAGAAAATTCTTGCTTTAGTAGTACAAGAAGAGCTTGCTTTGACTATGACTTAGACTTTATCATGTCATGCTAGATGTTGTTTTGACCTTATGCTTAGTGATTATTGTTGTATCATGACTTGTTCCAAACAATTAGGGTTGCTTAATGTGCCTTGAAAGAATCATGCGTTGTTTTAGCATACAAAAGCATAGTATTGTGGCATTCTCCTTTGATGCTTTGTTTGGGTTGACTTGGCACATGCTCACACCATGTTATGACTATGAACCAGTCACCATAGCCTCTATGATCATTTAGTTTTTGACTTGTAGTAACACTTTATGCTTTAATTAGTAATGTTTTATCGCTCTGAATGATTATGGCCATTATTGCTCTCTTAGTTGGTTGCTCCCAATCTTTTGCTAGCCTCCACTTGTATGAGTAAGCTCTACTCATGCATCCAACTCCAAAGAAACCAAGTTATTCCAAAGTGTCCACTATAAATTCCTATGCATGGTTTGTTACACCATTTCAAGTATATTCTTGTTTCATCTATCTTCCAAATAAAAAGTCTCTTTGTTATGTGAAAACTTAGTGATTAAAGCTCTCACGAACTTGATGGCACACTTTATATTTCTTGCCCCTAATAAACTTGAACCATTGTGTCATCTATGTTGCATATGCTTGCACTTATACGTTGGAATTATCAAAACTGTGCTGTCACGGGGAACGCTTTCAACATTGCACCTGTACTTTGTACACATTTGATATCATGCTCTATTGTCTATGGATTTCGTCGGTCTGAAATAAAAGGGGATCTTGTAAGTCCATCGAGTTATGTATTTTGTGTTAGAGAAACGCCTGGTCCACTAGCCTAAGCCATGTAATCATGGTGGAAACTTGCAGCATCACCATAATGAGCAATCTATGAAGCATCCTCAATAAAAACCTATGCAAATAGCAAATAAAAAGATCGCTGAGATGGTCATTTTCTGCTTGCATTGTCATTTTGGTTATGGGATAGCTCCTGTACCATGTGCAAGGGGTACCCCGTTGGCGGTTCTCTATGATACACAAATACTTACAATGACAAGAACTTGCAAGTAACTAAAGTTGAGTAGCATGAGGAGCGACCCTCATATTCAAGGGACATGAGATTGCCAACTTATACTTTGTCAAGCATAAACTCCATAGTTTGTTCACTTTAAACTTAATCACTTCAAGATGCTTATGATAGGGGCAATGAGGGCTGAAAGCTAACAAGTACCATAATTTTTGGAAGCTCTTTTTGAAAATTGAAATCCCTGCTTCCCTTTATGAAGGGCCTTTCTTCCACTATTATATTGAGTCTCCACCTTCTACCTTTAGGCACCAGTTAAGAGAGCATAGTTGCCATTCTTAGTTCTATGTGCATTGTCCCAAAACTTATTGATTGATGCATATTGTTGATATTACTTGTTATTGTACTTTTTGTATCTAGTCACTCTTATGAAATTTGAAGGTGTCCTATACATCTATTTGCTACTCCATGAGGGACAAGCTGAATGCCACTATGTTATGTTTTCTGTATGTGAAACAAACAAACGTTTTTCAATGCATTTTATTCAAACACTCTTATGATCATTTTCTGTATGTGAAACAAACACAGAGTCCAGAGGAGAGACGGAGGGGAGCCACAGGGCGACTGCACCCCCCAGACATGGGCCCACCCTGGGTCATGCCTGGGCAGGGTGTGGGCCCCCTGGCCACCCTCCTGCCTTGCCTCTTCGCCTATAAGAAGCCCACGATGCCTTGTAGAGGGAGTGTCCCAACCTTTAATCAATATAAGGTGGAGTCCCCTGTGTTTACAATGCTAGTCCCTGGATCAATAGCTAGCATCCACAGTTAAGATGTAATATCAAGAAACAAAGGTCATAATATAACTTTATAACCAGGAATAACTTAATTTTATTACATCTTACATAGCTCATTTGGCTATTACATTACATTGCAGCAGAATAACTATAAGCATGGGGTCCTTCATCTTCAAAGTGCCACAGGCAGACATGTTGGTTGTAGACTTTGTAATCCTAATCAACACACTTCACTAAATCAATCAAACCTACAACATACAAGTTACAGCCACAAAGGTCAATACATTTGAATTGTATTGGCAAGTGATACTATGGTAGTATAGTGGAGTCTATCATCTATATGCATTTGGCTAAGTGGAGTTGAGGCTTGCTTTGATCAAAATAGATTTTCCTTAACATTTTGAAAACACTAAGTTTTTGCTGGACAAAATCATTTTTCTCATTCAAAGATTGAAGATCCTTTAACCCTTGTTCAAACCACAAGTTTTTATCTTAGAAATTTGAATGATGAGATTCTTGATTGCTTCCATGTCTTGATGCTCAAATTGTCCTTTACCAGGGACATGGCTAAGTACTTAGATTTTACACTCTGCAGAGGTGGTGCACTTTCCCCACAAGACTTGGTTTCCCAAGACAAGATCTTTCAGAAGCCTTCCCTTAGACCAAAATGGACGCGCTCCAACCTATCAAACACTACCACCAACTGTCCATATGGCTAAGTTCTTGCAACCTATATGATCTAGGCAGAGCCCATAATGCCAAGTGGTTGCACTTGAAGCTTCTCAACATTTGACATCTCAAATCTCTTTGTTCCTGGGTGGCCATCCACAAGTGAGATACACAAGGTAAACCATAAACATGGGCCTTGTGAACCACTCAACCAAAATCCACCAAGCAATTACCATTCCACCCAGGTGATTCATTAACTTAGTTGTTTTATTACACAAAAACACAAGTCCTTAGACTTAGAAATTTTTCCATAGTATGGATATATATTCCACCCATGTTTTCTATTAGCTAGGCTAAGCTTGATAGTAATAGGAATCTTAACTTAGGAAGATTTCCACTAAGGTTTCATCTACTAGGTTTTCCTATAGCAAGGTTTATACTTAGCAAAAATTCCATGCAAGTTTTACTTAGAAAAATCACTAATGCATAGAGAAAGTAATGGGACAAAGAGTATGAAGCATCACTTGCCTTTTTGGTAGAGTATGGGTTCTCTCCTTGTCATTGCAACAATCACACTCTTCAAGTCACTACAATTCAATCAAGCAAGGCACAAACTCAATCTACCAATCAAGCAAAACAACACATAAAATGACAAGGTCAAAGTAATGCATGCAAGCATGCCAAGCATTGTTTTGTTTGAAAAAGTGGTTCCTAATGGGTCATAAACTTTTGAAAACACCTAATGGTCATTTTGTAAAGTGGCAAAGTCATTTGCAAAAGGTTTCACTTCAAAAACCATTTTCAAAACAAAGTATCATTTTATGTGGTGTAAAATATTTTTACTAAGGCATTAATCTATAGGGTTCACCAAATATGTTTTCAAACCATAAAACTTGGTGTTTGGGGTCAGAGAGTTTAAAACAAAACATTTCCCAAAAGTTTTCTTCCAAAACCATTTTTAATAAATAAACCACATTTCTATTTGACTAGAAATGGTTTTAAATCAAAGAATCATTCTTTTGTTTCACCAAATACATTTTTGAATCCACAAAGTGTTTCCTATGGTCAGTAGGTTCAAATAACACCATTTGCCAAAGATTTTATCCCCAAAATCATTTTTGAATAATTTTTATAACCTAACAAGCATACAAATGTTTCTGCAAAATCAACCCATCTATCATATACTATTTGCTAAACAAATTCCACAGTTGGCTAGGGCTTGTTCCACTGATTCCAACGATATAAAGTTTGTAATTTGTGGACGTGTGGATCAAAAGTTATAGGGTTTTAAAATCTGCATCTAATCTGAATTCAAATCTGTTTTTAAACAGAACTGGTGACACGCGTCGCTGTTCTATTCGCTGGTACCGGTTCGGCCGGATCGGCTCTGCGGTGCGTTGGATCTGAACAGATCGTGCGGTTCTGGAAGCGTACCCCTTCGGCGTTTAAGTGAATCTGTTTCGTTCGCTCGATCTAGATCCTACGGTTGCTAGCATGCTTGCCAAAGATCGGCGGCGCTGGCGGCGGCAGACGGCGGCAACGGTCAGTTGGTGGCGGCGTTGGCGAAACAGGAAGCAAAGAGGGGAGGGAAAGTGCTCATCAGAATCGCGAGGACGTGGTGATGCTCGATGTGTGCTTGTCGAGGCAAGGGGTGCTCTGGTACAGCTGCGATTGCTCGCCGGAGTAGAGAACAACGTCGGGTGGTCCTGGTCGTGGTCGGAGGCGAAGCTGTCGATCACGAGGAGGCAAACAGAGGGCATGGTCAGATGCAAGAGGTCACGGAGATGACGCGAGCGTGAAGGAGAAGGCTTGGGGCGGTCTGGACTTACCGGAGGAGCTCGACGGAGACGTGACAAACGGCGGCAAGGTCAGAGCTCGACGAAGGTGATGCTCTGGGGCGCCCGCGGTCGAACGAAGAGTATAGGCAGATGCGCCTGGGAGTGGGGAGTCTGCTAGTGTGCTCAGGTAGGCAAGGGGTGATGAAGCTCGGCCGGAATCGACAAGGAAGGTTGTCGGAGACAGAGGTGCTCGGGGAAGAATTGGGGCGGCCTGGGGGCGTGTCGAGGTGGGGCGACAGAGGGGAAAGGAGGAGAAGACGCAGGCGTTTAATACTGCGTGGTCGCAGGGGGAGTAATGGTCGTGGTTATTGCGAATTTGATCGTCGGCGTTAAGGCAGGAAACGGCGAGGAGAAATTAGCGCGTGGTGAGGATGATGAACAGGAGAAGTGGGGTCCAGTCGTCAGTGAGGAAAGGAGTGAGGGAAGGGGCCACCAGTCATTGGTTCTGCGGGTCAGTTAACAGGTGCAAAACGATTCGCCGAGGGAGGGTGAAAGTGGGCTGGTACTGGGCCTTGCTGGGCTGCTGGTTGGGTTGAGTCTAAAACCTATTTTTTTTCTTTCCTGAACCTTTTTCTTTTTCTATTTTCCAATTCTGTTTTGAAATTTCAAACAACCAAACAATGTTCAAATCAATTCAAACAAACAAAACAAATAAAACAATCTTCAAACTTTTCATTTGGATTTGGTTCAACCAAAGTCCAAAATGAAATAATATTTAAAATATTTTTAGGTTCCATTCATTAATTAAATAAAATGGACCATGGTTTATTAATCAAATAGGGTATGATTTATTTAATAAAAACTCTGATTGAAATCTAAATATTTTCAAAACCAAATCAGTAGGTTTTATTTGAAAATACAAAATACTTGGAAAACTTATTTTAAATAATAAATAAGTTTTGATGTTTTGAAAATATTAAAACCTTTATTAATAAAACTTGGATATTAAATCCTTATTAATTTATTTAATAAACCTTTACTGTTTTTATCAAAACAAAATGTTTTATTTCAAAAGCTTGGCCAAGGTTTTATTTGGCTCTATAAAATAATCCTTATTTATAAAACTTCTATTTCTTTTGAAGACCAAATCCTTTTATTTAAAAGATCCAAAATAGTAATTCCAAATATTTTTATTTTCCTTTATTTAATGTTTATCTTTTTAAATCCCTTTAGGATTTTATTTGATCCAAATTGGTTTGAAGATTTCCAATTGGATTCAAAAAGTTTTCTTCTCACTCTAAAAATCAAAAAAGTTTTATTTTATTCATTTATTTTTCACATTACAAGATTTGGAAAATCTTGGGATGTGACATGCCTAAACCCTAAGCACCCGACCAATATTCCACGAAATCGTCTATAGCCGCCGCCACCATTGTCCCTAGATTGGGAGGCATCTGAAGCTCTTCCTGGCACCCTATCGGAGGGGAGATCATCCCGGAGGCCTTCTTCTTCATGCCAGCCTCCGGTATGAAGCGTGAGTAGTTCCACCTTGGACTACGGGTCCATGTAGTATATAGATGGTTGTATCTCCTCCTTTGTGCTTTCATGTCTTGATATTGTGAGCTCCATTCATGATCAAGATCTCATCTATTTGTAATCATGCATGTTGTGTTTGCGGGGATCCAATGGATATTGAAATTACTATGTCAGATTGATTAATGGTTTTGTCTTATTGATTCTATCATGTTTGTGTTCTTTGTGATCTTGCATGCTCTCCGTTGTTAGTAGCTATCTTGGCCAAGTAGTTGCTAGTGACTCCAAGAGGGGGTATTTATGCTCGACAGTGGGTTCATGCCTCTATTTAATCTAAGGGAAGTGATATAAATCTCTAAGGTTGTAGATGTGTTGTTGCTACTAGGGAGAAAACGACGGTCTATTGTTCATGGAACAAGTGGATTGTTTATCTTACACACTTTGCTTAAAGCAGTTGTTTGTTGCTTGCAACTTAATACTGGAGGGGGTTCGGATGATAACCCAAAGGTGGACTTCTAGTCATAGATGCAGTTGGATGGCGGTCTATATAACTTGTTGTATTGCCCAGTCGAATCTCGTAGGATCTTGATGTCTAGTATTGCATTGTTATGCCTTGCTCAGTCCTCTAAATTGCCCTGCTGTAATTTGTTTACCTAGCATGCCATGTTTTTATCTAAGGAGAGCACCTCTAGTGAAATATGGACCCGGTCCAATATTTACCATTGATACATCTTCCAATGTTACTGTTTACTTTCTGCGAAGCTATTATTTCCTTCCACACCATACAATTAATCCTTTGTTACAGGAAACCGGTGAGATTGACAACCTCAGTGTTCATTGGGGCAAAGTCTTGAGTTTGTGTTGTGCAGGTCTCCAAGTTGCTAGCAACACCTTTGAGTTGTTTCCTTCCTCCTACTGGTTCGATAACCCCGATTTCTTACTGAGGGAAAACTTGCTGATGTGCTCATCATACCTTGCTCGGGGTCTTCCAACGAAGCGCCCACGACAACACTGTGCGCATCATCAAGGCTCTCCAAAACCTCTAACACCCCATGCCCTGCAACAAGAGATAACTAAAAAAGCTACTAAAAGGAAAGATTGGGGTCCTGTACCTGCTGCTAGACAGAGCAAGAGAAATTTAGGATAAGGAACTGTTTTGGAGAGAGCTAAAGAACTCAAGAAGGAACTCAACCTAGAAATTCCGAAAACCTTTAAAGGTAATTAGTTTGTTGTTTTGAGTACCAACACTCTTTCAAATGCTAGTGATGCTATTGATATAATTATTGGTAATGATATGGAAGAAAAGGATCTGATCATTGCTGATCTAGAAACATAGAACATGAAAGATCTTTTAATTTTGCCAAACAAAATCCTGAGGTTGTTCTCCCTTATAATCTTGATATTAATGTTCATGAGGTTCATGATGATAATGATAGTCTTATGACTTCTACTGCTGAACAGTTAGGTTGGACTACTGTCAGTAGGAAAAAATCCTCCAAATTTATGATAGGTTGTTTTTGGAATTCAAGAGGTTTTGGTAAACCTGGTAGATCTAAAAGTATTGTTGATGTTTTACATAATAACAAAATTGATTTTGTTGGTTTTCAAGAAACAAAAAAGAACAAATTTCTAATAGCTTTCTCAAAGCCATTTCTGGTGTGTGTGAGTTTCAATGGCACTATTTACCTGCAAAAGGTACTGCTGGTGGTATCTTGGTAGGATTTAAGGTGGATTTATTTGAAGTTATCAGTTATACCTTGCATGATTACTGTGTTACCATAGTAGTGAAAAACTTGAGTGATGGTTTTACCTGGCAGTTGGTTGTACGTTATGGTTCTACCTATGCACAACATAAAATGGATTTTCTTGCTGAGGTACACTTTGTTATGGAACAATGCAGCTATCCTTCTCTGATAGGAGGTGATTTTAATTTTGTTCTCAATGAGTTTGAAAGAGTTCTGGTAATATTAACCACCAACTTACCTTTTTGTTTAATGATTGGATAAATAAGTGGGCTTTGATTGATCTCCCAATTTCTAATCGCAACTTTACTTGGGCTAATAATCAGGAAAATCTTGTTTTAGCTACTCTTGCTCATATTTTTTATTGTACTGAATGGGATGGTAAATTTCCTCTCTCATTGGTGAGAGCTTTACCTAAATCTGGTAGTGACCACACCCCTCTTATCATTGAGTTTGGGGTTAATCCTCCTGTTGTTCAAAATTTGTTTAGATTCGAGAAATGGTGGCTTGATGAACCTGAGTTTATCCCTTTTGTTACCAAAAGTTGTACTGCTCATGTTCCTGATCATCTTGCATCCTCTATTGATATTTGGCAATTTAAGGTAAGAAGGGTTAGGAAAAATCTTAAAGGCTGGAGTTCTAATGCTGAGGCTGCACTTAAGAAATGTAAAAAAAGATTTACTTAAGGAGTATGATATTTTGGATGTTTTTTTGAACATAATCTATTAGATCGGAGTGATAGGAAAAGGATGGTTTAGATTAAAGCTGAACTTGATTCTATCTGGCAATCTGAGGAAACTAAAGCTTTTCATCGAGCTAGAGAGAAATATATTCTTAAGGGAGATCGCAATATAGCTTATTTCCACACGGTGGCTAACCAGCGTCATAGGAAAAAACAATTAGCTATGTTGGATGGGCCATGTGGTCCTGTAACAACTACGTCTGAGATGCTTGATGTTGCGTGTGGTTTTTATAAAAAAATCTCTTTGGTTTTGAAGACAGACTTAATGTGCACCTTGGTTCTGATTTCTAGGATGAGGAATATTTGGTCACTGCTGACGAAAATGATCTGTTGGAAAAATGCTTCACTGAAGAGCAAGTTAGGTGATGCAGCCTGTCCTTCGGAGGCATCTACATCCCCACCAACTAGTCCCCCAAGTGGACCGATGAACCGCGCTCGAACCAAGCTCCTACAAGGTAAGGTTAACTTGCTCCTCTCCTCATGTGATTTCAATACACCTTTGGATGGATTGCTACTTCGTTCCCAAACCCCGTGCATTCTTAGCTATGAACCCAATGAAGCATCGCCAAGGGAGGGACCAAAGGAGACCCGAGGAGATTCGCCAGAGCAAACCGGCGCCAAGCTCGGCGGACCGGTTCCCTCGCCGAAACTTCCGGTGACCGGCCCGGTCGACCGGCCTCCACGCCGATGACTCCAGCGACGACCGAAATCTTCCGGCAATGACCGAAAGCACCTTCTATAAGCCCTTCTGGTTCGCGACCGGAAATGTCGGCGACCGCCGGAATTTTTAGCGACCATCCCGGCGCCGCCGGACCCCTCGCCGGAAATCCCCTGGAGCAAGTCAACTTTCGGGCTAGGCCCGTGTAATCCCTTATTTCGCCTAGTCTTTACCTTTTCGTACCTAAACTACCCATGTTTATGTGGCTGGCCTACATATAGCCCCCACCCTCTATTGTAAACCCTAGACTTAGATAATTATAGTTGAGGACACCCCTTTGAGGATCTATCACTATTTGTCACATGCTCCTTACCAAGGAGCGCCAAATTATCCACAACCTCTTGGATTTTGCCTAGTGCGTTCAAGTTGTAAAAGTCCTTGGGATCTCGGTGTCTCGTGCGCAAGTAGTCAAGATCTCATCAAGCCTCTCACCCCCGTTGTTGGCCGTGGGAGAGTGCCTTGCCCAACACCGATCCTAGGGATTATGTTGGACCGGTTGCCACCGGCGTGAGCTATCGGCTTGAATCGTGTTTTTGTGTGTGTGTTCATCGAGTTCTTCGCGTGTGTGTTCGTGGATTTCATCCCCTAAACCCTTCCACCGCTTTCCCTCGATTCCCACGGAATTCGTGAAAGATCGGGCCACCCCAAGGGGTCACCCCTAACATATTGGTATCAAGAGAAAGGTTGATCACGAATTTCCCCTCAATTTTTCTTCTATCCACCATACAAACGAAAATTCCCCAAAAAGAGCCCCAAATTTCCTTCGGATCGATCTTTGGATTTGGTGAGTTTTTCGTGGTTTAGGTCCATAGATCTGTTGCTTTGGGTCTTGATCTACATCCCTTGACCTTTCCCTAGCCCAATTTTATCGAAATTTTGACGGAATTCTCAGTTTGACTTTTTGGAGTTCTTCTCGAACAGATTTCGGCACCAGATCCGGCGAACCGGTTCTGCAACCGGAAATTCCGGCGACAGCTCCGGTCAGACCGGACCGACGACCGGAATTTCCGGCGGCAGACCCGGCGCCGCCGGTTCCTGCGCCGAAAATTTTGGCACTTCACAAATTTTGCCGGTTTCCTCCTTGTTTTGTTCGTGTTTCGCGTGCGTGTCACCAAAAACTAACTACAAGCTTCCGCAAATCCATACTTCACGTGCTCCTCGACACCACGACTCCCGAACATCTTCCACATCACTGGTTGTAAGTCGTCAACAATACCAAAGGTATAACTTGCGCCACTTTGACAGCCCCATATCTTCCTTTGTGTGTATCTATCCTATGAGAGCAACTCATTTTGTGTTTGTCTAAGCATTGTGCACTTGCCTTTGGAAAGTGAGAGTGTGAGGGCAAATACAAAACTTAACATAGTAGTATAGAAAGGGATAAAAAGAATTAAAAAATATAAAGATACATAGTCTCCCAATACAAAGAGAGCATCAAGCTTGTAAGCAAAAAGAGAGAAGAAAGAGCGCGCCAAGGCAAGTGCACAAATTCGTTGCTTATCCTCTTTTGGCAAACGAGTTGTGGTATCTCCTTGAGTTGGCACGACAACCGAGCGTAGTCTTCGTTAGGACCTTTTGTGCTCATTTTCATAGTCGTGCTAACCCCTTTAATCTCCACGTGTGCGTTCTCCCGTGTTTTTGTAGATTGTATCCTTTTGCTTTTGATCTTTGGTTCTTTACCACTTAGAACAATAACCTTTTGCTTGGATCGTTTCGTTTGGTTTTCCACAATCCTAACCTTCCACCAAAAGCTTTTGAGAGTTGTAGCTTATTTGTGTGTGAGTTTCTTTGCGGTTTCACTTTGAAAGCTATTAGCTTCTTTGTGTGGCAATTGGTTTGATATAATCTCCAAGGTGAGGTAAAAGGCTAACTCCCTGCATTCTTCTTCTCCATATACAACCCTTGTCGGCTTTGCATCATGGACAGGAATGGCGAACCGTCCCAACCACCACCACCTCCGGAGGACGACACACAATACATGACAAGATGGGATCATTGGAAGGTCCGAGGAGAATTCAACTACCGTTGTGAAGCCCTTGAGCGGCGCCAAGATGAAAAATTTAGCGAAGCCCGAGTGGAATTCAAGAACATCGACAACCGCTTCGAAGAAGTCCGAGGACAAATGCATGCCATGCAACACAACCTCGGCCATCAAAACGAAGCTCTTGGTCGCGCCCTCGCCGCAACGGATGAGAAGCTTCAACGCCTCATTGATGGGCTAGCAAGGCCACGATCGCGCGACTCAAGCTCATCACGGCACTCCTCAAGTGAATCAAGCTCACCTCGCGGTCACGCTTCAAGGCACCGGGATGGACCCGTCCTCCACTCCATGAGTTCTTCTCAAGCGGTACCGTCTCCGCGACATGTCGCGACATCAAGCTATGATGGTGACCTCTCCGCAAGACCTCCAAGACGTGAAGCGAACCGTCCACAACCAAGAGCACTTGTGATTCAACAAGAGCAACCTCACGTGGACCACCAAGCCCATCGCCAATGACATGTTCTTTCAATAACAAGTGAAGCATCCGAAGTGGACGAACAAGATCGCCGTCGGCGTGAAGCACTCAAAGATCCACCAAGGCGTCATCATCGACATGAACGTCAACGTCGACAACATGATCATCATGACGAGCCTCCTCCACATCAAGAAGAAAGGGAGCAGCCCATTGTGCATGAGGCTCGTCGTCCTCCTCGCCACATGGCGCAAGACAATGCTCATCGGCATCAACCACGACAAGAACAAGAGAAAGATCCCCAAGCTCGTCGTGAGGACCAACAACCTCCTCCTCATCCTCAACCTCGCCAACAACACAAGCAAGCTCCCCAAGCTCGTCGTCAAAATCAAGTTCCACCACCAAACGCGACACCTCAACAACCGCAAGAGCAACGCAACCATCACCAAGAAAGACATGAGAGATCAGATGATGAAGATGGCCGCCAAAATCATGGCAACCGCCGCCACCGGAACCGCAATGAAGAAGAAACTTTCGGCAAGCTCAAGTTCACCATGCCCAAGTTCACCGGTTCCAATGACCCCAAAGAATATCTCTCGTGGGAACTCAAGGTTGACAAGATCTTCCGCATGCACAACTATAGCAATGAGAAGATGATGGCCATGGCATACCTCGAGTTTGATGAGTATGCCAACCTTTGGTGGGAACAAGTACAACTCGCTCGTGAATCAAAAGAAGAGCCTCCAATCTCAACTTGGCAAGATATGAAGGCTCATATGAGATCCCGCTTTGTTCCTTCGCACTACACGCGTGACCTTTTCAACAAGCTTCAAACGCTTAGTCAAGGGACAAAGACCGTGGAAGAATACTTCAAGCAAATGGAGCTCAACATGATCCGTGCCAACATTGAAGAGCGTGATGAACAAACAATGGCACGTTTCCTCAATGGCTTGAACCATCCAATCAAGCGCATCACCGAGTTCCAAAAGTACAATAACATGGTTGAGCTTGTACACATAGCATCAAAAGTCGAGCGTCAAGTGCCGTCACATCCCAAGATTTTCCAACTCTTGTAATGTGAAAAAATAAATAAACAAAATAATTAATTGTTGAAAATTAGGGTGAAAAGAAACTTTTGTTTCTAAATGGAAACTTAAAATCCCATCTTGAACAAACTTTGGTTAACATTTGAATCCAACAAAATTCGGATCAAGTGGAATGCATTCCTCAATGAATGTATCTTGAAATTTAAACACTTGGAAAATAAACCAAAACCCTCAAACCCTAATAGAATGAAATCATTTCCAAAACAGAATATTGGAAACAGAATAAAATCTAAGATCATGGATTTGATCCAAATAAAAATTTGTCAACAAACATTTATAAATGATCAAGATTGACAAATGGAAATGTTATTAAAACCATAGAAATTGGTTTCACTTAATTTGGAGCCATGGATAAAATCTTATGAATTTAATAAGATAAGGAAAAGTAATTTCCAAAGCTAATAAATCAATTATCTAAAATCCAAACCAAATGGTGAGCAATTAATCCTAAAGAAATTTAAAGGATAAATAAATATCAAATAAGATTTTACAAATTGGAATCACCAAGTTTGGATCTATAAATAAAAAGATATGGATTTTCTAAGATAAAGATAGAAATATTAAATGAGGAATATTTAAAGACCAAATTAAATCTTGGCTCAATCCATAAGAAAATGGAATGAATTTAATCCAAATACAAATAAAATAAAAGGATAAAGAATTTTCCAAAATAAAATAAAATGGCATAAACCAAATACTATTTGAATAAAGACAAATCCAATTTTAAATGATTAATAAATCATATTAAAAACTTTTCCAAATAATTCAAGATGAATTATTTGACATCCAAATAAACAAATAAAACCTACTAAAAAGTTTTGGAAAGATTTAGAATTCAAATGGTGTTTGAAAATATTATTAAATCTTATTTGAATTAATACAAGGGCTTATTTTAATTAATTAATATCCCCTAAAAAGAATAAATGAATTATTCTATAGTTGACTCTAAAATGAACTATTAAATAGTATTTGAATATACTCAAAGTTTGGTTGAAGTTTGAAATTCAAAAGTTGTTTGAATTAATTAATCTAAAATCAAAACAGAATATTGGAAACAGAAAAAGAAAAATGAAGTTGTATAAAAAAATGAAGCTAGCCAGCCCAGGCCACTAAGACCAGTCTAGCCCATCTCCCCTCCCGCGAGAAAAACGTTTCGTACTCCGAATTCCACCCGCAGAGGCAATGACAACCAGACCCCACCCACACTCTCTCTCACACGCTAACGTTAGGCCCCACCGCCAAATCCCCTTCGTTCTCACCCGCGCGCAAACCTCGCCGGCAGTTTCTGCCATTAAAAGCTCGCGTCAATACTCGTTACTGCCGCGTTGATTCAGTCCAGCGATCACGCAGTATTAAACACCATGCTCCTCTCTCCCTTTCCCCCGAACCAACGCCACCAGACAGCCACCAGGCTTCTCGGAATCATCTCCGAACCGCCATTGTCTCCGGCAAGTTCCACCTCCAATTCCGGCCATATCTCGCCGCGCCTCGCCTCCTTGACCACACGAGCTAGCTCGCCAGCGTCTCCTGCACCTCCTAGTACTCTCCACTCGCCCCCACGCGCTCCACATCATCGGCAACGACGACAACTATCACATCCCAAAATTTTCCAAATTTTGTAATGTGAAAAATAAATAAACAAAATAAAATTTTGTTGAAATTTAGGGTGAGAAGAAACTTTTGATTCCAATTAGAAACATCCAAACCTATTTTGATCAAATAAATCCTAAAGGGATTTAAAATATAAACAATTAATAAAGAAAGTTTTAATAATTGGAATTACTATTTTGGGTCTTTTAATAAAAAGATTTGGTTTTTCAAAAGAAAAGGTGGAATTATAAAAAAAGATTATTTTATAGAGCCAAATTAAATATTCGCCAAGCTTTTGAAATAAAACATTTATATTTGATAAAAAGAGTAAAGGGTTTATTTAAATAAAGTAATGAGGATTTATTAATATCCAATTTTATTAAAGTAAAGGCCTTTCAATTTTAAATAAACACTAAAACCTTGTTAATTTATTTTAAATAGGATTTCCAAGTGTTTTATATTTTCAAAGAAAACCTACTGAAATGATTTTGGTATTATTTAGATTTCAAATAGAGTTTTTTTTAATAAATAAAATCCTATTTGAATTAATGACTAAGGACTATTTATTTAATTACTAATGGATCCTAAAAAGAATAAAAATTATTCTATTTTGGTCTTTGGATTATGTGGTTTAATCAGAATTAAAATAAATACAAAGTTGGGCAAAGGTTTGAATTCATTTGGGTGTTTGAAATTGTTTGAATAAAATCAAAATAGAAATTCAAATAGAAAAAGGAAAAAAGCTTCAGTATAAAAAAAAGGAAAACAGACACAGCCCAACCCAACAGGCCCAGCAGCCCAACTCTTCCCCTCTTAGTGAAACGTTTTGCACCCGAAAAAGAACCCACACATACGCTGACGAGTGGCCCCATCTCCCTCTCCCTCTCCCTCACTGCCAGACGGACCCCACATCGCCAGCACATCATCTTCAACCGCGACCACGTCTCGCTGCCGTTGCAGCCGATTAACTCCGCTGATGAATACGCGTTATTGCCTGAGTAATTCCTCACTGGGATCACGCGCAGATAAACGCCCACACCTCCTCTCTCTGTCCCCTCACTCGCCCCACCTTCTCTGCCCCTAGGCTGTCTGGATTTTCTCCGGCAACACCACTGTCTCCGACGGCGTTCCCGGCCAATTCCGGCGAACCGCAGCCGCCTCTCCACTCCCCGAGCACGCATGCTTGCTCTCTAGTCCCTTGCGCGTCTGCCCATAGCCCCAGTTCGCTCCCGCGCGCTCTAGAAGCTCGGCTTCGTCAACATCAGAGTGCCACCGTCTTTGACCATTTCTCCGGCGAGTTCCCCTGGTAAGCCTCGACCGCCCCAAGCTCTCCTGTTGATGCTCCCATACTCCCCATGTTCGCCTGCGTCTAACCGTTCCTCTACTTTGCCTCGGCACGACATGTAGCCCCATCCCCGACGACACCTGAGCACACCCGTCGCCAGGAGCTACTCCGGCGAGCAATCGTCGTCTCTCCAGTGCGCCCCTCGCCAATCCAACGCCACCTCGAGCTTCGCCAACCCCCTGCGAGCACGGTGAGCACCCCCGTTACCTCTCTTGCGTCCTGTATCTCCAGCTCCGCCGTAGCCAGAACGCTCCGCCGCCTGTCGTCGCCGCCAGCGCCGCTCGCTTTTGGTCGATGCGTTGTAGTCCGTAGGATCTAGATCCAAAGGGTCAGATTAGATCCTAAGCGAAAGGGTATGCTTCCATCTGTGCCACACGATATCACTTAAATCCTACGGTCCACAGAGCTCAATCCGTGCGAACCGGTATCGTCCAGTAAGAACATGACGCGTGGCACTAGTTTGATTAAATAGACAGAAACATTTCTATAGATTGTTTGAATTTGTAAATTGCATAACTTTTGATCCACACGTCCAAAATTTGCAAATTTTATATCAATGGAATCAGCAAGACAAATCCTACCCAACCATGCACTTTGTTTAATGTTTTGCTTCTGTAAAATTGGTTGGAATTGCAGAAACATGGGTAGGCTTATTTTGAATATAAAAATTGTTTTAGATATAATTTTAAAATTAAATCTTTGCAAAATGGTTTGTTGTGAACCTACTGACCCTAGGAACAATTTATGGATTTAAAAAAATGCATTTTGTGAAGTTAAGGAGTAAATATTTGAATTAGCTCATTTCTAGTCAAATAAAAAAATATAGTTTTTGGTTTAGAAATGATCTTTGAGTAAAACCTTTGGGAAATGATTTTATTCAAACCTTCTGACCCTAAACACCAAGTTTTGTGAATTAACAACTTATTTGATGAACAATATAAAATTAATGCTTTGCTAAAAGTATTTTCAACCACATAAAATGTTGATTTGATTTAAAAATGGTTTATAAATAAAAACTTTTGCAAATGGTTTTACCACCTTAGTAAATGACCACTTTTGAACTTTATAATGTTTAGAGCCTAGTAGAAACCACTTTTGCAAATAAAACTATCTTTTGCATGCTTGCATGACCTTGTTTCTATTATTTTATGTGTGATAAATTGGTTGGAATGCTAGTTGAATTTGTGTTTGCTTTATTGAATTGTAGTGGATTTAGAAGAGTGTGATATTTGCAAGATCAAGAAGTGAACCAACATTCTCTACTAAAAAGGCAAGTGACACTATCATCCATGTCCTACTGTTTTCATTACACTTAGTGGATTTTGTAACATGCATGATAAGGACTACTATATTTTATGCTATGCTAAATCCTAATAGGATACCCTTATATAATCCTTAGTGAAAACATTGTAGTTGTAGTATGCTTAGCCCAACTATATATTTGGGATGGGATACATGTTATGATTATATAAAGTGTTGAAAAGATATATGTTTTATATAATAAAACAAGTACTCAATGAACCACCTGGGTGGACAAGGATACTCAAGTTTTGGACAAGGTGGCAACAAAAGGAACCATGTTTATATGGCTATCTCTTTTTGTATGTGCACTAGAAAGAAAACCACCCAGGGACTTAGAGATTGAACATGTTTCTCGTACAGTGGCTTCCGTGTACAACCACATGCTAAATGGGCTCTGGCTTAGTCAACTACATAGTGGAAGACCCATGCATTGGCATCTTCAGGTTAACTAGGATTGTGTAAGGGAACTTGAAACCCTACATTGGTGCCTGGATGACAAGTTAGCATTATGTATTGGGAGGACTTCTATGGAAAGACTTTGTCACATTCTCAATCTGCCAGTACTCCATCTTGGTGAGTACTTATCCAGCGGCCACTGGTGGCATCAAGATGAGATTGTGTCATGTGGGTAAAGTGTACAGCTTCTGCAGAAGATCAAATTCTAAGTACTTAGTCGTGTCCCCAGTTATGGACAAATACTGAGCAACTAAGGCCTGAAGCTATGGAATATCTCGACATTCCAATTTCTTAAAGTAAAACTTGATGGTGACAACAAGGGATTTTGAAGCACTTGGAGTTTTCCAAGAAGTTCAGAAAGATTTGACAAAAGATCAAAACTATTTTGAAAAGATAGGATAAAACTATATTGCTTTCTGCAAAAAAACCTAAACCCTACTTAGCCAAATAAGCATGTAATGATAGGATCCACATATTTCTACATAGTAGTGAAGCTTGCCAATACAATTCAAATGTATTGACCCTTGTGGCTGCAACTTATTATGTTGCAGGTTTGTTTGATGTTAGTGAAGTTTTTTGAATAGGATTACAAGTCTACAACCAACATGACTGCCTGTGGCACTTTGAAGATGAAGGACCCCATGCTATAGTTATTTCTGCTGCAATGTAATGAGATAGCCAAATGAGCTATGTAAGATGTAATGAATTATTTTATTCCTGGTTATAAAGTTGTATTATGACCTTTGTTTCTTGATATTACATCTTAACTGTGGATGCTAGCTATTGATCTAGGGACTAGCATTGTAAACACAGGGATCTCTACCTTATTAAAGGTTGGGAACCTTACAGATGGTATCAGAGCACTGTGTTGCCTGTAGGATTGTAACCCTAGGATTGGACAAAACCCCTTAGAAAAATAAGAGTTGTATTTGTTCCAAAAACTTATTTACAAACAATCTTGTAAACTCTTCCCTCCACCTTTTTGGTTTTTGATTCTACATCTCTTCCTCTTTCAACTTGATGGATAAAGCCTTCTCCATTGCCAAAGACTTCACCATGTGCAAAATATTTCATCAACTCTAATGACTTCAACATCTTCAAGTGATTTCAACTTTAGTTTCACCAAGGACTTCAACTTGGACATCACTAAGGACTACAAGTGAGAACCAAGAGACATTAGATTGCCTACCAACTATCTAAGACATTGATATCAAGTTAGAGTATGGATCATATTGACCTATGAGGTATGATTATACTAAGTTATTATTTCAAGAAAACTTGTTGTTTCCTTCAACTCATGAGTTAAGCTCATAAGTTGTTAAGTGGATAGTTGCTTGTTGATTGTTTGATTGAACTTGGTCGTTTTGAGTTGTGTGTTAGAACTTCTTAAAACCTATCCACCAATACTCATCCCTATCAAACCAACAGATGCCTCCCCGTCGTGCCAACCCCAACCAAAACAACAACATCACCCCTGAGATGCAGCAGATGATGACAGCTCAGACACAACTGATGCAGGAGATGACCACATTCATACAACAACAACAACAACAACAACAACAACAACAACAACAACAACAACAACAACAACAACAACAACAACAACACCAACAACAACAGCAACAACAACAGCAACAGCAACAACAACAGCAACAACAACAGCAGCAACAACAGCAGCAACAACAGCAGCAACAACAGCAGCAACAACAGCAGCAACAACAGCAGCAACAACAACAGCAACAACAACAACAACAACAACAACAACAACAACAACAACAACAACAACAACAACAACAACAACAACAACAACAACAACAACAACAACAACACAACAACAACAACAACAACAACAACAACAACAACAACAACAACAACAACAACAACAACAACAACAACAACAACAACAACAACAACAACAACAACAACAACAACAACAACAACAACAACAACAACAACAACAACAATCAGAATAATCCTCCAGCACTTGACATGCTCACCAAGTTTCTGAAACTTAGGCCTACAAGATTCTCTAGAACAACTGACCCAATGGTAGCCGATGATTGGTTACGTTCGGTGAATAAGGACTTAGTGACTGTTGGCCGCACCGATGAAGAAAAAGTTAGGTTTGCAGCATTTCTACTTGAAGGACCAGCAGCAACATGGTGGGACAACTTTCAGATCACCACTCCCCTTGAAGATGTGACTTGGGCTATTTTTGAGGATGGTTTCAGAACAACTCACATCTCACCTGGAGTGATGTACTTGAAGAAAAAGGAGTTTCACAATCTGAAACAGCGTCACCTCAGTGTGGCTGAGTATATTGAAGAATTCAACAATCTGGCACGATATGCACCGGATGAAGTTGACACGGATTCTAAGAGAAATGAGAAATTTCTTGAAGGACTTAATGATGAGTTGAACCTGCCGCTAGCTGTTGCCTATGTCCCAACTTATCAATCACTCTGTGACAAAGCCACCATTTTGGAAAACAAGATGAATCAAGTTGAGAACAAAAAGAGGAAACATAAACTCAAGAATCACTCAGGATCATCAAAAAAGAAGCATTCATTCAAAAAGAGCAATGAAGATTCTGAACCACATCAGTATCACCACAACAACAATGGAAGTGAGAATAATGAAAATGATACTAACAATGGAGATGACCTTGGTTAGAACCAACATGACGCTTACATGAAGAAATATGTAAGATCCCTCCTTTGTAAAGGTAAAGGATCCCTGTGATTGCAATGCTAGTCCCTGGATCATTGCTAGCATCCACAGTTTAAGATGAAGTACACAGATACAAAGGTCATTATTACAGCCATTCCAGAGATAAACATAGTCTTTACAACTCAAAGGCCACAGGCCTATTACAAGAGCTTGAATAAGTAAATAAATATAAGTCTTCATCTTCATGTGCCACAGGCAAACATGTTGAGTGTAGACTCATGACACCTAATCCTCATCAGAGTAACCTGCAACATCACAAGTTACAGCCACAATGGGTCAATACTTTGGAATAGTATTGGCAAGTGATACCTTAGTATAATTTAAGTGGACTAGATACTATATGCAAATTTGGCTAAGTGTAACTTGGCTTGCTTTGCTCAAAATAGGTTTTGCCTATTAGTTGAAATCACTAAGTTTTTCTTTGTCAAAACTTTTCCCAAGGAACCACCAATAGACATTGAGGTCCTTCACCCTTATTCACCCACAAGTTTTTACTTAGAAGTTGGCATGAGGAGATCCTTGATAGCTTCCATGTCTTGATGCTCAAGTTGTCCATTACCATGGACTTGGCTAAGTACTTAGATTTTTCCATCTGCAGAGGTGGTGCACTTTCCCCACAAGCCTTGATTTTCACCAAGACAGGACCTTTCAGAAGCCTTCCCTTAGACCAAATGGACGCATTCCAACCTATCATCCCACTACCACCAACTGTCCAAATGGCTAAGTTCTAGCAACCTATGTGATCCTAGCAGAGCCCATATTGCCAAGTGGTTGCACTATAAGCTTCTCAACACTTGGCCTCTAAAATCTCTTTGTTCCTGGGTGGCTTTCCACAAGTGAGATACACAAGGTAAACCATAGAAATGGGCCTTGTGTAACCACTCAACCAAAAACCACCAATCAAGTCCCTTTCCACCCAGGTGATTCATTAACTTAGTTGTTTTATTAAGCAAAACACAAGTCCAAAGACTTAGAAATATTTTTATCATAGCATGTATATTTCACCAACCCTTGTTTGCTACTAGCTAGGCTAAGCATGGCATAGATAGTAACTTAACTTAGAAATTTCCTAGCAATTCTACAACTACTAGGATTTCCCAACATGGCATTAGGCAAAATATTAACATGCAATACTTAGCAAAATATTTCTAATGCTTAGTAGAAAAAAATATAGGGATAGAAATATTCATGAAGTACCACTTGCCTTGGTAGTTGGGAGAGTAGCACTCCTCACAATCACAATCACTAGCACCAAAATCTACACAAAGTTTGGTAGCAACAAATTACACACAAAACATATACAAACAAACAAAAATATATGCATGCATGCAAAATGCTAAGTGATGATTTTTAAAACCCAACCAAGCAAGTGCATAGTACTGAATCCTAAACAAGTCAAAAACTTGCTAAACCTCCAAATCTCAAACCCTAAATTATTTCCAAAACATTTTATAAACTCTAATTAGTCCTACACAAGTTTCTGCAAATAAAACCTTTTTAACAGAATCTAAACATTAAACACATTGCATAAACAGAAAGGGCTTGCTCTTCTGATTCCAACGGTATAAAATTTGTCAAATTCTAACGTGGGGATCAAAAGTTATAGCTAATTCAAAATTGGATATAAATCAGATTCAAAATCTGTTTTAAAATAAAACCCTAGCCACGCGTCTGTTTCCTATTGGCCGATACCGTTTCACTCAGGATCATCCTTCCGCGCCGTCAGATCAAGTCAGATCCAATGCGCCAGATCAAAAGAAAACGTTTCGCTCAGATCTAATTTAAACCGCAAGATCTACATCTAACGGCTGCTGTTGCTTTGACCATAGCCTAGCGGCGGCGGCGTGTCTGTCAGCGGCGGTGTTTGGCGAGTTGCGAGCAGCCTGGTGGCGTGGAGAGAAAATTGAGTGAGGGGAATGGAGCGGAGTGGGGAGGGGTTTAAGTAGGCAGAGGCTCGACAAGAAACGCCCGGCGAATCAATGGCAATTACGCCGCGGAATCAACGCAGCAACGGCCAGCGGCGACGACGTCTGCGCGCGAGATTTGGGGAAGAAGGAGTCGACGTGGAGAGGGCCCGCTTGTCAGTGAATAGAACAGAGGGGGAGTGGGGTCCTTGGGTCAGCGACTCGCTGGGTGCGTCTGTGCGTGCGAGAGAGAGAGGGGGAACCCGGGTGGGCTAGTTGGGCTGGTTTCGCCGTTGGGCCCAAAGTCTGGCGCCGGCCCTTTTCCTTTTCTTTATTCCTTTTCTATTTCTGATTTGATTTTCTGGAATGATTTTCAAATGATTTCAAACTCAAATTGAAATCAAATCTTTTCAGGAATTTTGTAGGGTGCAACATTCATATTTCTGGGCATAGAAACATGTGGTCTCTCTGTTCAATCTTGGTTCTTTTGAGTAACAAAATAAATAGTGCTATAGCACTTGATTTGGAAATGTTTTGAAAATGGTTTTGAAACCATGTTTATTTTGTATATCTTTGTCTAAACTCCACACTCAATGTAACACCCTCAGAATCGGCCCTATGCAAGTTTTAGCGAAACCCGCCAAACCCGCATAGAAACGATTCAAAGGTGCCCACCAGGCACTTTCGTGCGGGTGGAAAACAAAGTAATAACATTACACAACAGTCCTCGATGGGACCCACAGAACAGATATATATACAACACGACTCCATGAGTCAAGAATACAGATATACAGAACAAAGATCCAAATCACCTTGAAAACGATAGAGCGTCCAGCTACGGACAAGATGCAAATGGGGCTAAGAGCCCTGAAGAATAACCGATGGCGTCCATAACCCTGCCCAGGCCAAGCCGGAAGGGTAACCCTGCTAACGACGTCGATCTCAAAACCTGCTTAAACAAAAGGGGTGCCGACAAAGGGCAAAGGAAAAAGAGGAGCGTCAGTACTGAGGCCAGTACACGGCGAGACTAGAATTCGGCGGTCCTCGCCTACATAGGTATGGTGGACTGAAGCGGCAGCGCAGCATGCACTAAACAACCTATAGAGACTCGGTACAACTGACGGTTATCAGAGAGGGATAAGAATGACCTATTCGGATCCAACCTGAAGCTAACACCAAACAAACCCATCCTGGTGTTTCCCCCTCGAGACCAAACGAGGAAGTCAACCGCGGAACTCACACAGTTGGCAGTTTTACTCATTCCGTTATAGTTGCGGCAATTACTAGTCAAATATAAATAGCATGAGTCATCCTGATATAATAAGCAGTGGGCAGTTTTAGTTAACCATTTCGTTGTTGTTGCAACACTTACTAGTCAAGTACAATTAGCATGAGATAGCCCCCAAAACCCAGCAATTGTTGGTACTTTTATTTAGCCATTCCATTGCAGTGAAGCTGATTACTAATCATATCAGATACAAGTCAAATTATAATAGTAAACTTTAGTTATAGTTGTCTATGATCAAGCACTGTGCTCCAAGTCGTCCATAACCGCGGACACGGCTTCTCAAAAAGATTTAACCCTGCAGGGGTGCACCAAAGTATCCACAAGCACTTCGACCCTTTTTGCCAGATCAGTTAACATACACCCATCGGTATGTCGGCGGGGCCTAAGTCATGACGTTTCCAGACCCAAAGCAAGCACGGGGGTCCACCCCACTAAGTACACCCGCAAAGAAGTCGGCCGGTCTCCGAGACGGACTCAGGGTTTGGGTAGACGGCTATGAACAACTGGGAACCCAAAAACTCGGGGTGTCGACACCGCGGAATCGTGTCCCGATCCTAAACAGTACAGTGTGCTCCTCGCACAATCGTAAATAAAGCAGTAAAGCATGGCATAGGTACAGGATAGTAAATAAAACCTCAAACTAGGTTGTGGCCCCTAGTACAATACTTTGAAATCAGGTACTAATCAATGGGGGGCCCATATATCCCCACCTGTGGTTAGCGCGCTCGATCTCGGAACAGGTGTCAAGAACTCGGGGTCCTACGGGACACAAGTGGACGGGCAACAACCAAATAACATCTATTGCCCACCTATGCCTCTGCTTACCTACTTCAATTTTAGTTGTTAAACAATAATTAAAGTGAACGATAATTAAAGCCATGATCATCTCCAACATTGAACATGCGGCACTCCTCCAACAACTGTGGTACTTGACGACACGCAACAACACTTGAGCAAGCGACTACGACGCGCGGGTCCAACTATCTACCAAACAACAGGTAATAGGATGTGTCCAAGGCTATATATGGCTGCAAGGGATATCACGGGTACGAAAACTAGAGCATCGCAACACAGATAGCAATAGATCAACAGGAGGGAATAAATACTATAAAAGTAAGATAGGTAGAAAGGGGAAGATGCTCGCCTGAAAACATTGCCGAAGGTACAACCGAAGATCGGGTCGACACTCGCATCAACTCAGCGGCCTTATCCGCGAAGAACCAAAACACTAGAAGAAACATCGGATGCACTATTTAATACTACGGCAAAAGATCGGGCATGATGCATGTATGATGCATGACATGGCAAAGGTGCGATGCAATTAGGCCATATTAAGCGGAACCAGGGTCCCGACATTTAATTAGATGGTTCATGTTATTTATCTACCCCGCAAATTAAATGTTGGATTAGCAAGACCAAACATGGCTTCGGTTCGCTATGCCAATTTAAATGAAGTCCGGAATAAGACAAAGATATCCCGCATATAGACTCCATATTTAATTATGCAGTGAATCGGCATAATGCCCCCAAACCACACAAATATGCATGCGAGATGAATGATTAATATGCAAAAGGTTTATATAGTTGACAATTTATAAAAATAGTGTTCTCGGATGAGGGTCACACATTAGGGTTCGACGATCTTGGGGTTCCGGGGTTCGGGGTCGGTCTCAGGGTTCAGGGTACGACGGAACGGTCTCGGATAACGGAGTAGATCTGGCGTTCCGGGAAGAAGTACTTGGTTCGGTGTCGGGGCGCATCGGATCCGCCTTGGTCGGTGTCGATCTTGTCGTCGCGAAGGTCTTGTCGGGTCCGCGTACCGGGTCGGTCTTGGCGTCCGGGGCGAAGAACTTGGCGTCCTCGAGGAAGTACTTGGTGTATCCGTGTCGACGACCTGGGCACGCCGGGATCGGTCTTCGGAGTCCGACTCCGGGAGGGAGAACTTGGTGTTCCGAGGGGTATCTCCGGGTCATCGGCTCCAATTGTTGACGATGTTCTTGGTTTGGTGTCGGTGTGTCTTTAGGTACCGAAGATCATGTACATCCTTGGTAGCGACACGATGTCCTTGTGGGGGTTACGGCTCGATGCATCTTCAACAGATCGATCACGGGGCAGAACACATCAACATATAGGAATATGGAGGCGGTCTTGTGCATCAGCGCTTGTGATCAAACACTGCATCCCCACAGGCGGTCAACGCAAACAGGGAACGGCCCCAGGGGCGAGCACAACGGAGGACAGGGTGAGGCGGTGTAACACCCTCAGAATCGGACCTATGCAAGTTTGAGCAAAATTCGCCAAACCCGCATAGAAACGATTCAAAGGTGCCCACCAGGCACTTTCGTGCGGGTGGAAAACTAAGTAATAACATTACACAACAGTCCTCGATGGGACCCACAGAACAGATATATACAACAGCGACTCCATGAGTCAAGAATACAGATATAATATACAAGATCCAAATCACCTTGAAAACGGTAGAGCGTCCGACTACGGACAAGAAGCAAATGGGGCTAAGAGCCCTGAAGAATAACCAATGGCGTCCATAACCCTGCCCAGGCCAAGCCGGAAGGGTAACCCTGCTAACGGCGTCGATCTCAAAACCTGCTTAAACAAAAGGGGTGCCGACCAAGGGCAAAGGAAAAAGAGGAGCGTCAGTACTGAGGACAGTACACGGCGAGGCTAGAATTCGGCGGTCCTCGCCTACATAGGTATGGTGGACTGAGCGGCAGCGGCAGCATGCACTAAACAACCTATAGAGACTCGATGCAACTGGCGGCAATCAGAGAGGGGTAAGGAAGACCTATTCGGATCCAACCTGAAGCTAACACCAAACAAACCCATCCTGGTGTTTCCCCCTCGATACCAAACGAGGAAGTCAACCGAGGAACTCACACAGTTGGCAGTTTTACTTATTTGGTTATCGTTGCAGCAATTACTAGTCAGGTATAGATAATCGTCCTGATAAAATAAGCAGTGGGCCCTTTTAGTTAATCATTCCGTTATAGTTGCAGCAATTACTAATCAGATACAGATAGCATGAGATAAACCCAAAACCCAGCAGTTGTTGGTACTTTTATTCAGCCATTCCGTTGGAGTTGCAATACTTACTAGTCAGATACAATTGTCGCAAGCGACAACCAAACAAGCAATTGTGGGCAGTATTAATTAGCCATTCCGTTGTAGTGGAGCTGATTACTAGTCATTATAAGTCAAATTTATAGCAATAAACTTTAGTTATGCTTGTCTATGATCGCGATACTGTGCTCCAAGTCGTCCATATCCGCGGACACGGCTTTCAGAAAGTTTTACCCGGCCGGGGTGCACCAATAGCAACACACGCTCGATCAACCTCGGAAAAACCAAATCAAAACCCAACGAGGCTTTCACGACTGAACAATCACAGGATTCAGAAATATTTCAGGGGGCCACCCCTTGGAGTACACCCGCAACGAAGTAAGCTAGCTCCGAGACGAACCCCAAAGTTTGTGGGGCCGGCGGTAAACGACAGCAGATCCCCAAACGGGGACTGTCGATACCACGTAAACGGGTCACAAGTCCTAAACAGTACAGTGTGCAGTACCTCGCACAATCGTAAATAAAGCAGTAAAACATGGCATAAGTACAGGATAGTAATAAAGCCCCAAACTAGTTCATGGCCCCAAGAAATAAGACGGAATCAAGCTCTGGCTCAGGGGGTCCCATATACCTCCCGGATGTGGATAGCGCGATAAATCAAGGAACAGGTATCAAGTACTCGGGGTCTTACGGGACACAAGTGGGCGTTCGGAAACCAAATATTATCTATCACCCACCGATGCCTCTGCTTAATCACTTTTAGTTGTTAAACAGAAATTAAAGTGACGATAAGTAAAGCTAGAATCATCTCCAACAACAACATGCGGCAATACATGAACAACTGTGGCATATGACGACACACATCAGCACTTGAGCAAGCAACTACGACGCGCAAGTCCAACTATCTACCAAACAACAGGTAATAGGATGTGTCCAAGGCAAATATAGGGCTGCAAGGGATATCACGGGTACGGAAACTAGAGCATCGCAACACAGATAGCAATAGATCAACAGGAGGGAGTAAAGACTATAAAAGTAAGATAGGTAGAAAGGGGGAGATGCTCGCCTGAAAACATTGTCGAAGGGTTCAACCGAAGATCGGGGCGAAGCTCACATCAACTCAACGGCCTTATCCGCGAAGAAGCAAAACACTAGAATAAACACCGGATGCACTATTTAATACAACGGCAGAAGATCGGCATGATGCATGTATGATGTATGGCATGGCAAAGGTGCGATGCAATTAGGTCAGATTAAGTGGAACCGGGGTCCCGACAATATACAAGTGGTTCAAGTTGTATAAACCCCCGCATATTAAATGTTATATAGCAAGACAATAGATGGCAACGGTTCGCTACACATGTTTAAATGAGGCCAATATAAGGCTAGATTTGCCCGCATATGGGCCCCATATTTAATTATTAGGTGAATCGGCATAAGGCCCCCAAACCACAGATATGCATGCGAGATGAATGCTTTAATGCGACAAGTTGATATCATTTATAAAATAGGGTATCGAGGAAAAGGGTCACACATTTAGGGTTCGGCAGATCTTGTTAGGGTTCGACGAACTTGGGGTTCCGGGGTTCGGGGTTCGGGGTCGGTCTCGGGGTCCAGGGTTCGACGGTTCGGCTCGGCAGGATCGTTCTTGAATATCGGGGTAGGTCTTGTCGCATCCGGAGTCTTCGGTTCATGTTGGCGGTCTTGTCGTTCCACGGCGGAGATCGTGGCGTTCCGGGAGGAAGTACTTGGTTCGGTGTCGGGGTTCATCGGATCTTCCGGGTCGGTGTCGTTCTTGTCGTCGTGCCGATCTTGTCGGGTCTGTGGTTCGGGTCGGACTTGTCGTCCGGGATGCAGCACTTGGTGTCCGGGACGGAGTACTTGGTTCGGCGTCGGGTTCGGCCTTCGCCTTCGGGAACGGTCTTCAGGGTCTCGACAAACTTGGTGTTTCCGGCATCTCCGAGTCGAGGATCTGGGCATCCGGGTTCTCGGTCTGATGGAGACCTTGGGTACCATCTTGATACTCAGCGGCGAACCTGGGGCTCGTCACCGGGGTCTTCCGGGGGTTCCGTGAGGTAGACCTTGTAGTACCGTTGTTGGTTGCGATATTGACGGGGCGCGATGTCCTTGGCTCCGCATCGGTACGAGTCCGGAAGATCTTGGCGATGTTGGAACGGTCCCTGGGTACGCAGTTCTCCTCTCGGGGACTTGGGGTTCGCGGGGCCGGACTTGCCGACTGCGGGCTCGCGCAGGGCCGGCTTCGGGTGACGCGCTCGAGGACGCAAGGAGATGTCCTGGCGGCGGCGCAGGCTCGCCGGAGGCGCCGGACAGCTCGGAACCGGAGGGGCCGCGCGGATGGAGGCGGTGGTCGACGCCGGAGACGGCTCGGGGGCAGGGTAACGCGGTGGAGGAGATGGGGCGTGGCCGGAGGGAGAACGGGGCGCGGCGGCGGAGCTCTGCTGGCGCGCTCGCAGGCTCCTAGCACGGGGGACGGCTGCGCGGCTCGGCCGGAGGAGCGGTGACGCGCGGGCGGCGCCTGGGGAGGAGACGGGCTCGCGGGGCGACGGCGGCGAGGTGGGGAAGGCGCGGGGGGCGCTGCGGGGCACGCGCCGGCGGAGCTTGTACGGCGGAGACGCTCGGGAGCTCGGGGGCGACGGGGACAGCCGGGCCGGAGGCGGCTCTGCAGGCGAGGCAGCGGTGACGGGGGTGAGCGTGAGGGGAACGCGGAGGAGCGAGGGCGGTTGGGCGCGGCCGGGCTGGCGGTGGCGAGCGAGGCGGCGGGGCCACAGGCGAGGGAGGAGGGCGGCGTGCAGGCGACGTACAGGGCCGCGCGGGGCAGAGCGGGGTGCGGCGGCTCCGGCGAGGACGAGCGGGGGCCCGCGGAGGCGCGTCGCTGAGGGGCAAGGAGGGAAGGAGCGGACGGCGGGGCGGAGAGCCAGGGGAGGAGAAGGGGAGGACGCGGCGCGGTAGAGGAAGAAGAAGAACAGGGGACGCGGTAGGTGGGGCATGGGGCCGGTGGGGCCAGCGGGGCGGTGGCTGGGCGGGTGTGTGAACGCGGTGAGGGGCTGGGGTGGGGCCCGCGCGAGGTGGGTGAGTGTGGTGCTGGGGGTGGGGCCGGCTGCTGGGGAGAGAGGGTAGAGAGAGAGATTAGGTGGGGAGAGGAGAGGTGCTGACAGGTGGGCTCGGCGGCTGGGGGGTCCCACGGTTAGAGAGAGGGGCAGGGAGGGACTAGGTGAGAAAAGGAAGAGGGGGAAAAAGGGGTGGATTGCTGAGGTGGCAGGTGGGTAGGGAAAAAAAGGAAGGGGTGAGGTGGCAGCCAGGGATTGGTGGGTAGGACTAGATTGGGTGAGACTAGGATTTAGCAGGGCTATTTTCAAAAGTGTGTTTGTTTGGTCCTCTTTAATTTAAAACAGAACCACTTTGCAAATAGTTTTTAGGTGAAACAAAATATCCGATACCTTCGGGGTTTTGCCTTTTATAATAAAGAGGGGTATTTGTATAATCAAAATTGGGCTTTTCAAATAATGCAGTCAAACAATGCATGATGATGACGATGCAATGCACAAAAACAACGCGATTTTCTAGTAGTGGTTTTGCGGGATGCCACAATTCGACACCACTAACAAAGGATCTCGCCCTCGAGATCCGCCTCATGGTACCGGAAGGAAGGTTGGCGAACTGCGTCTTCTCACTTCGTGTAGATCCTCACGACACCACTAACAAGGGTTGTTGTCCGTGATCGTCGAGAGAACACTTCCGGAAACAAAAGGTCGAAGTAGAGGTATCAACAAATAAAGCCACCTCTAACTTCCGTGGAGGGAGTAAAACTGCTGGATCCACTGTTTCGATGTACAAGAGCGAATGATAAGAGTAGTGGTATGGTAGCTACTCCATCCCGCACCCAAACCATTACTCTGCACACGAATAGGCGGATTATGCAACCAACTCTCGGAGTCAGACTGAAGATCTCGACAAGCGAGGTTCGGAACAACGGAGTGATGCATACTCTGCATCGGATCTGGCGTAGATGGTGTCGTCGCGTCGGAAAACACCGGAAGGCACAAACAAGGAACAAAGAATGGTACCACAGATAAAGGATTCCTCGGATAGCATGAAGACCAGATGTAGCAACACCGTTATCGAAGAAGGAAGCGAAACCCTGAAGGTACGACGGAACCCAACCACGAGAATTCCTGGACTCGAAGAAAAGATAAGAGAGCGGATTCAAAACACGTCGAGGTAAGAGGAGATCAGCAGGGGGTAAGGAGTAAAATCAGACCTAACCAGAACTATCCAACCGAATTTTGCAAAATAGTTTTGACACTCTACTTCGGCCGTTAGCTAGGTTATCCTACAGGCTGGACTTGTGGGGTATCGCAACTGCTGAGCTCTGATACCACTCTGTAACACCCTCAGAATCGGACCTATGCAAGTTTGAGCAAAATTCGCCAAACCCGCATAGAAACGATTCAAAGGTGCCCACCAGGCACTTTCGTGCGGGTGGAAAACGAAGTAATAACATTACACAACAGTCCTCGATGGGACCCACAGAACAGATATATACAACAGCGACTCAATGAGTCAAGAATACAGATATAATATACAAGATCCAAATCACCTTGAAAACGGTAGAGCGTCCGACTACGGACAAGAAGCAAATGGGGCTAAGAGCCCTGAAGAATAACCAATGGCGTCCATAACCCTGCCCAGGCCAAGCCGGAAGGGTAACCCTGCTAACGGCGTCGATCTCAAAACCTGCTTAAACAAAAGGGGTGCCGACCAAGGGCAAAGGAAAAAGAGGAGCGTCAGTACTGAGGCCAGTACACGGCGAGGCTAGAATTCGGCGGTCCTCCCCTACATAGGTATGGTGGACTGAGCGGCAGCGGCAGCATGCACTAAACAACCTATAGAGACTCGATGCAACTGGCGGCAATCAGAGAGGGGTAAGGAAGACCTATTCGGATCCAACCTGAAGCTAACACCAAACAAACCCATCCTGGTGTTTCCCCCTCGATACCAAACGAGGAAGTCAACCGAGGAACTCACACAGTTGGCAGTTTTACTTATTTGGTTATCGCTGCAGCAATTACTAGTCAGGTATAGATAATCGTCCTGATAAAATAAGCAGTGGGCCCTTTTAGTTAATCATTCCGTTATAGTTGCAGCAATTACTAATCAGATACAGATAGCATGAGATAAACCCAAAACCCAGCAGTTGTTGGTACTTTTATTCAGCCATTCCGTTGGAGTTGCAATACTTACTAGTCAGATACAATTGTCGCAAGCGACAACCAAACAAGCAATTGTGGGCAGTATTAATTAGCCATTCCGTTGTAGTGGAGCTGATTACTAGTCATTATAAGTCAAATTTATAGCAATAAACTTTAGTTATGCTTGTCTATGATCGCGATACTGTGCTCCAAGTCGTCCATATCCGCGGACACGGCTTTCAGAAAGTTTTACCCGGCCGGGGTGCACCAATAGCAACACACGCTCGATCAACCTCGGAAAAACCAAATCAAAACCCAACGAGGCTTTCACGACTGAACAATCACAGGATTCAGAAATATTTCAGGGGGCCACCCCTTGGAGTACACCCGCAACGAAGTAAGCTAGCTCCGAGACGGACCCCAAAGTTTGTGGGGCCGGCGGTAAACGACAGCAGATCCCCAAACGGGGACTGTCGATACCACGTAAACGGGTCACAAGTCCTAAACAGTACAGTGTGCAGTACCTCGCACAATCGTAAATAAAGCAGTAAAACATGGCATAAGTACAGGATAGTAATAAAGCCCCAAACTAGTTCATGGCCCCAAGAAATAAGACGGAATCAAGCTCTGGCTCAGGGGGGTCCCATATACCTCCCGGATGTGGATAGCGCGATAAATCAAGGAACAGGTATCAAGTACTCGGGGTCTTACGGGACACAAGTGGGCGTTCGGAAACCAAATATTATCTATCACCCACCGATGCCTCTGCTTAATCACTTTTAGTTGTTAAACGGAAATTAAAGTGACGATAAGTAAAGCTAGAATCATCTCCAACAACAACATGCGGCAATACATGAACAACTGTGGCATATGACGACACACATCAGCACTTGAGCAAGCAACTACGACGCGCAAGTCCAACTATCTACCAAACAACAGGTAATAGGATGTGTCCAAGGCAAATATAGGGCTGCAAGGGATATCACGGGTACGGAAACTAGAGCATCGCAACACAGATAGCAATAGATCAACAGGAGGGAGTAAAGACTATAAAAGTAAGATAGGTAGAAAGGGGGAGATGCTCGCCTGAAAACATTGTCGAAGGGTTCAACCGAAGATCGGGGCGAAGCTCACATCAACTCAACGGCCTTATCCGCGAAGAAGCAAAACACTAGAATAAACACCGGATGCACTATTTAATACAACGGCAGAAGATCGGCATGATGCATGTATGATGTATGGCATGGCAAAGGTGCGATGCAATTAGGTCAGATTAAGTGGAACCGGGGTCCCGACAATATACAAGTGGTTCAAGTTGTATAAACCCCCGCATATTAAATGTTATATAGCAAGACAATAGATGGCAACGGTTCGCTACACATGTTTAAATGAGGCCAATATAAGGCTAGATTTGCCCGCATATGGGCCCCATATTTAATTATTAGGTGAATCGGCATAAGGCCCCCAAACCACAGATATGCATGCGAGATGAATGCTTTAATGCGACAAGTTGATATCATTTATAAAATAGGGTATCGAGGAAAAGGGTCACACATTTAGGGTTCGGCAGATCTTGTTAGGGTTCGACGAACTTGGGGTTCCGGGGTTCGGGGTTCGGGGTCGGTCTCGGGGTCCAGGGTTCGACGGTTCGGCTCGGCAGGATCGTTCTTGAATATCGGGGTAGGTCTTGTCGCATCCGGAGTCTTCGGTTCATGTTGGCGGTCTTGTCGTTCCACGGCGGAGATCGTGGCGTTCCGGGAGGAAGTACTTGGTTCGGTGTCGGGGTTCATCGGATCTTCCGGGTCGGTGCCGTTCTTGTCGTCGTGCCGATCTTGTCGGGTCTGTGGTTCGGGTCGGACTTGTCGTCCGGGATGCAGCACTTGGTGTCCGGGACGGAGTACTTGGTTCGGCGTCGGGTTCGGCCTTCGCCTTCGGGAACGGTCTTCAGGGTCTCGACAAACTTGGTGTTTCCGGCATCTCCGAGTCGAGGATCTGGGCATCCGGGTTCTCGGTCTGATGGAGACCTTGGGTACCATCTTGATACTCAGCGGCGAACCTGGGGCTCGTCACCGGGGTCTTCCGGGGGTTCCGTGAGGTAGACCTTGTAGTACCGTTGTTGGTTACGATATTGACGGGGCGCGATGTCCTTGGCTCCGCATCGGTACGAGTCCGGAAGATCTTGGCGATGTTGGAACGGTCCCTGGGTACGCAGTTCTCCTCTCGGGGACTTGGGGTTCGCGGGGCCGGACTTGCCGACTGCGGGCTCGCGCAGGGCCGGCTTCGGGTGACGCGCTCGAGGACGCAAGGAGATGTCCTGGCGGCGGCGCAGGCTCGCCGGAGGCGCCGGACAGCTCGGAACCGGAGGGGCCGCGCGGATGGAGGCGGTGGTCGACGCCGGAGACGGCTCGGGGGCAGGGTAACGCGGTGGAGGAGATGGGGCGTGGCCGGAGGGAGAACGGGGCGCGGCGGCGGAGCTCTGCTGGCGCGCTCGCAGGCTCCTGGCGCGGGGGACGGCTGCGCGGCTCGGCCGGAGGAGCGGTGACGCGCGGGCGGCGCCTGGGGAGGAGACGGGCTCGCGGGGCGACGGCGGCGAGGTGGGGAAGGCGCGGGGGGCGCTGCGGGGCACGCGCCGGCGGAGCTTGTACGGCGGAGGCGCTCGGGAGCTCGGGGGCGACGGGGACAGCCGGGCCGAAGGCGGCTCTGCAGGCGAGGCAGCGGTGACGGGGGTGAGCGTGAGGGGAACGCGGAGGAGCGAGGGCGGTTGGGCGCGGCCGGGCTGGCGGTGGCGAGCGAGGCGGCGGGGCCGCAGGCGAGGGAGGAGGGCGGCGGTTCCTGCGGGCGGCGCCACGCGCATCAGGACGAGGGAGAGGCGACGACGTTCGCTCGGGGAGGGGCTCGGCGGCCAGAGAGCATGGACGCGGTGGCGAGGGGAGCTCGAGGGATGCGCGGCGGCCGCGGGACTGCGAGGCGGTGAGCTTGAGCGGCGGGGCGGGGAGGCCGGCGCGACGGCGGCCAGAGGAGGCCGAAGCGGGGCGAGGCAGAGGGTGGAGGGAACGCCGGCGTGTGCGGGGTGGGTGGAGACGAGGCGGTTGAGGCCTGACGGCCGACGGAAGAGGTGGCGAGCGCCGGGCGCGGAGACGGGGTCGAGGAAGAACAGCGGCGGGGCCCGCTGCCGGCGGCGAGGCGGCTCGGGGGAGAAAGAGGACTGGCGGCGGAGGGAGGAGGAGAGGCGGGATCGGGCTGGCGGCCGGACGCGGCGGAGAACGTGAGGGAGGCCGAGCTCGCTGGAGAAGGAAGGCGCGCCGGTGAGGGAGGCTCGAGCGGGGGGATCGAGGAAGGTCACGCGGGGGGGAGGGGGTGGACCGGGGCGTGGGGCCGGGGTGAGGCAGGCGGTTGGCGTGCGTGGGAGAGGGGTTGAGCGGGGCGGGGGTCGCGGGCAGGATCCCGAGGCAGGTGGTGGGGCCTGTCGGGCGGCCAGGGAGAGGCAGGTGGTCTCGGGGTGGGGCCAGGGGAAGTGGGGTGGATCGATGCAGGTAGGGGTTTGGGCGGGAAAAGGAGGGGGTGGGGCCAGGCGGGGGAGAGAGAGAGGGGAGGGAGTGGGCTGTGTGCTGGTGGGGCCCAGGCGGTCCAGGGAGGAGAGAGGGAGAGGGGCTGGTGGATTGATGAGGTGGCGGTGGGCGTGATGAGGTGGAGGGAATGTGAGGTGGCGGGCTGTGGTTGGTGGGTAGATTAGGACTAGGTAGTTTTAGGATTTTTGGTGGACCGATTGGTTTTGTACCGGGGGTGGCCAACTGGGTCGGATCGGCCCGGTTCGGCTGCCCCCTAAAAATAATATAGATTTTATTCACTTATACCGGGCTTTTGCAAACCGATAGCAGACAAAACAAAATAATCCGGAGACCCGGGTTTTGCGTTTGAACAAGGACGGGGCGTGTAGAAAACAAAAATAGGTTTTTCCGCAATTAGTTTTATGCAAGCAAATGCAAGATGATGACGATGCTCAAATGCAATGTGGCATGATGACATGAGCATGCGGTCATGATGATGCAATGCACAAAAACAACGCGATTTTCTAGTAGTGGTTTTTTTTTGCGGGATGCCACAATTCGACACCACTAACAATGGATCTCGCCCTCGAGATCCGCCTCATGGTACCGGAAGGAAGGTCGGCGATCGGCGTCTTCTCGCTTCGTGTAGATCCTCGCGACACCACTAACAAGAGGTCGTTGTCCGTGATCGTCGAGAGAACACTCCGGGAACATAAGGTCGAAGGTGGAGGTATCCACAAATAAAGCCACCTCTAACTTCGATAGAAGGTGAGAAAAGATGCGGCCTATCCCACTTCAATGTACAAGAGCGAATAGAAAGGGTAGTCGGCATGGGGGCCAATCCATCACGCACCCAAACTATTACTCTGCACAATCAGTAGAAAAGAGTGCAACCATTCTCCGAATCAGACTGAAGATCTCGACAATCGAGGTGCAGAACAAAGGAGTGATGCAGACCATGCATCGGATCTAGCGTAGATGATGCGCCGCGTCGGAAAACACCGGAAGGCACAAACAAGGAACAAAGAATGGTACCACAGTAGACGGATTCCTCAGACAGCTTGAACACCGGATGGTAGAACTCCGTTATCAAAGGAGGAAGCGAAACCCTGAAGGTACGACGGAACCCAACCACGAGACATCCTGGACTCGAAGAGAGAGAAGAGAGCGGATTCAAAACACGTAGAGGTAAGAGGAGAATAGCAGAGGGGTAAGGAGTAAAATTAGACCTAGTCAGAACTATCCAACCGATTTTGAAAAAATAGTTTTGACACTCTACTACGGTCGTTAGCTAGGTTATCCTACAGGCTGGACTTGTGGGGTATCGCAACTGCTGAGCTCTGATACCACTCTGTAACACACTCAGAATTGGCCCTATGCAAGTTTTAGCGAAACCCGCCAAACCCGCATAGAAACGATTCAAAGGTGCCCACCAGGCACTTTCGTGCGGGTGGAAAACAAAGTAATAACATTACACAACAGTCCTCGATGGGACCCATAGAACAGATATATATACAACACGACTCCATGAGTCAAGAATACAGATATACAGAACAAAGATCCAAATCACCTTGAAAACGATAGAGCGTCCAGCTACGGACAAGATGCAAATGGGGCTAAGAGCCCTGAAGAATAACCGATGGCGTCCATAACCCTGCCCAGGCCAAGCCGGAAGGGTAACCCTGCTAACGACGTCGATCTCAAAACCTGCTTAAACAAAAGGGGTGCCGACAAAGGGCAAAGGAAAAAGAGGAGCGTCAGTACTGAGGCCAGTACACGGCGAGACTAGAATTCGGCGGTCCTCGCCTACATAGGTATGGTGGACTGAAGTGGCAGCGCAGCATGCACTAAACAACCTATAGAGACTCGGTACAACTGACGGTTATCAGAGAGGGATAAGAATGACCTATTCGGATCCAACCTGAAGCTAACACCAAACAAACCCATCCTGGTGTTTCCCCCTCGAGACCAAACGAGGAAGTCAACCGCGGAACTCACACAGTTGGCAGTTTTACTCATTCCGTTATAGTTGCGGCAATTACTAGTCAAATATAAATAGCATGAGTCATCCTGATATAATAAGCAGTGGGCAGTTTTAGTTAACCATTCCGTTGTTGTTGCAACACTTACTAGTCAAGTACAATTAGCATGAGATAGCCCCCAAAACCCAGCAATTGTTGGTACTTTTATTTAGCCATTCCGTTGCAGTGAAGCTGATTACTAATCATATCAGATACAAGTCAAATTATAACAGTAAACTTTAGTTATAGTTGTCTATGATCAAGCATTGTGCTCCAAGTCGTCCATAACCGCGGACACGGCTTCTCAAAAAGATTTAACCCTGCAGGGGTGCACCAAAGTATCCACAAGCACTTCGACCCTTTTTGCCAGATCAGTTAACATACACCCATCGGTATGTCAGCGGGGCCTAAGTCATGACGTTTCCAGACCCAAAGCAAGCACGGGGGGCCACCCCACTAAGTACACCCGCAACGAAGTCGGACGGTCTCCGAGATGGACTCAGGGTTTGGGTAGACGGCTGTGAACGACTGGGAACCCAAAAACTCGGGGTGTCGACACCGCGGAATCGTGTCCCGATCCTAAACAGTACAGTGTGCTCCTCGCACAATCGTAAATAAAGCAGTAAAGCATGGCATAGGTACAACATAGTAAATAAAACCTCAAACTAGGTTGTGGCCCCTAGTACAATACTTTGAAATCAGGTACTAATCAATGGGGGGCCCATATCTCCCCACCTGTGGTTAGCGCGCTCGATCTCGGAACAGGTGTCAAGAACTCGGGGTCCTACGGGACACAAGTGGACGGGCAACAACCAAATAACATCTATTGCCCACCTATGCCTCTGCTTACCTACTTCAATTTTAGTTGTTAAACAATAATTAAAGTGAACGATAATTAAAGCCATGATCATCTCCAACATTGAACATGCGGCACTCCTCCAACAACTGTGGTACTTGACGACACGCAACAACACTTGAGCAAGCGACTACGACGCGCGGGTCCAACTATCTACCAAACAACAGGTAATAGGATGTGTCCAAGGCTATATATGGCTGCAAGGGATATCACGGGTACGAAAACTAGAGCATCGCAACACAGATAGCAATAGATCAACAGGAGGGAATAAATACTATAAAAGTAAGATAGGTAGAAAGGGGAAGATGCTCGCCTGAAAACATTGCCGAAGGTACAACCGAAGATCGGGTCGACACTCGCATCAACTCAGCGGCCTTATCCGCGAAGAACCAAAACACTAGAAGAAACATCGGATGCACTATTTAATACTACGACAAAAGATCGGGCATGATGCATGTATGATGCATGACATGGCAAAGGTGCAATGCAATTAGGCCATATTAAGCGGAACCGGGGTCCCGACATTTAATTAGATGGTTCATGTTATTTATCTACCCCGCAAATTAAATGTTGGATTAGCAAGACCAAACATGGCTTCGGTTCGCTATGCCAATTTAAATGAAGTCCGGAATAAGACAAAGATATCCCGCATATAGACTCCATATTTAATTATGCAGTGAATCGGCACAATGCCCCCAAACCACACAAATATGCATGCGAGATGAATGATTAATATGCAACAGGTTTATATAGTTGACAATTTATAAAAATAGGGTTCTCGGATGAGGGTCACACATTAGGGTTCGACGATCTTGGGGTTCCGGGGTTCGGGGTCGGTCTCAGGGTTCAGGGTACGACGGAACGGTCTCGGATAACGGAGTAGATCTGGCGTTCCGGGAAGAAGTACTTGGTTCGGTGTCGGGGCGCATCGGATCCGCCTTGGTCGGTGCCGATCTTGTCGTCGCGAAGGTCTTGTCGGGTCCGCGTACCGGGTCGGTCTTGGCGTCCGGGGCGAAGAACTTGGCGTCCTCGAGGAAGTACTTGGTGTATCCGTGTCAATGACCTGGGCGCGCCGGGATCGGTCTTCGGAGTCCGACTCCGGGAGGGAGAACTTGGTGTTCCGAGGGGGATCTCCGGGTCATCGGCTCCAATTGTTGACGATGTTCTTGGTTTGGTGTCGGTGTGTCTTTAGGTACCGCAGATCATGTACATCCTTGGTAGCGACACGATGTCCTTGTGGGGGTTACGGCTCGATGCATCTTCAACAGATCGATCACGGGGCAGAACACATCAACATATAGGAATATGGAGGCGGTCTTGTGCATCAGCGCTTGTGATCAAACACTGCATCCCCACAGGCGGTCAACGCAAACAGGGAACGGCCCCAGGGGCGAGCACAACGAAGGACAGGGTGAGGCGGTCGCGGTCAAGGCGAGACACAGAGGCGCAGACGGCGGAGACCGGAGGCGCTCAGGGGCGGCGGGCGGCTCGGGAACGGGCTTGAGCGGCCGAGGACGCCGGCGACGGGAGGCGGCTCTTGGAGGAGGGCGTCTGACTGCGGCAGGAGGAGGGGAGGGCGAGGCCGGCGGTTCCTGCGGGCGGCGCCACGCGCATCAGGACGAGGGAGAGGCGACGACGTTCGCTCGGGGAGGGGCTCGGCAGCCAGAGAGCATGGACGCGGTGGCGAGGGGAGCTCGAGGGATGCGCGGCGGCCGCGGGACTGCGAGGCGGTGAGCTTGAGCGGCGGGGCGGGGAGGCCGGCGCGATGGCGGCCAGAGGAGGCCGAAGCGGGGCGAGGCAGAGGATGGAGGGAACGCCGGCGTGTGCGGGGTGGGTGGAGACGAGGCGGTTGAGGCCTGACGGCCGGCGGAAGAGGTGGCGAGCGCTGGGCGCGGCGGCGGGGTCGAGGAAGAACAGCGGCGGGGCCCGCTGCTGGCGGCGAGGCGGCTCGGGGGAGAAAGAGGACTGGCGGCGAAGGGAGGAGGAGAGGCGGGATCGGGCTGGCGGCCGGACGCGGCGGAGAACGTGAGGGAGGCCAAGCTCGCTGGAGAAGGAAGGCGCGCCGGTGAGGGAGGCTCGAGCGGGGGGATCGAGGGAGGTCACGCGGGGGGGAGGGGGTGGACCGGGGCGTGGGGCCGGGGTGAGGCAGGCAGTTGGCGTGCGTGGGAGAGGGGTTGAGCGGGGCGGGGGTCACGGGCAGGATCCCGAGGCGGGTGGTGGGGCCTGTCGGGCGGCCAGGGAGACGCAGGTGGTCTCGGGGTGGGGCCAGGGGAAGTGGGGTGGATCGATGCAGGTAGGGGTTTGGGCGGGAAAAGGAGGGGGTGGGGCCAGGCGGGGGAGAGAGAGAGGGGAGGGAGTGGGCTGTGTGCTGGTGGGGCCCAGGCGGGCCAGGGAGGAGAGAGGGAGAGGGGGCTGGTGGATTGATGAGGTGGCGGTGGGCGTGATGAGGTGGAGGGAATGTGAGGTGGCGGGCTGTGGTTGGTGGGTAGATTAGGACTAGGTAGTTTTAGGATTTTTGGTGGACCGATTGGTTTTGTACCGGGGGTGGCCAACTGGGTCGGATCGGCCCGGTTCGGTTGCCCCCTAAAAATAATATAGATTTTATTCATTTAAACCGGGCTTTTGCAAACCGATAGCAGACAAAACAAAATAATCCGGAGACCCGGGTTTTGCGTTTGAACAAGGACGGGGCGTGTAGAAAACAAAAATAGGTTTTTTCGCAATTAGTTTTATGCAAGCAAATGCAAGATGATGACGATGCTCAAATGCAATGTGGCATGATGACATGAGCATGCGGTCATGATGATGCAATGCACAAAAACAACGCGATTTTCTAGTAGTGGTTTTTTTTTTGCGGGATGCCACACTCAATCCAATCAACAAGGAAGCAAACAAACTTGGTTTAAAACTCTTAAGCTCTCAAATGAGGATGGTCATTTGATTTAAGTTTGCTCACATAAAATGATAGCACTATGTGCTTCTGTTTTCTTGGAAATGGTTTGAAAATGATCTCAAAATTATATGCATGCATGAATGATATGCAATCTTTGAAATCAAGATTTTTGGGATGTTACAAATCTAACCCCCTTAAGGTGAATCTCGCCCTCGAGATTCGGATTGGCTAGAAAATAGGTGAGGGTGGTCTTTCCGAAGATTATCTTCTCTTTCCCATGTTGCTTCCTCTTCGGTATGATGGTTCCTTTGGACCTTGCAAAACTTGATAGTCTTAGTCCGTGTGACCCTTTCTGCAGTCTCAAGGATTTTGATAGGCTTCTCTTCATAAGTGAGATCACTTTCTAACTGAACCTCCTCCAAAGGTATAGTATCCTTGAAAGAAGTTTCTTCCATTTCTGGATGACATTTCTTAAGTTGACTCACATGAAACACATTGTGGACTGCTGACAAAGACTCTAATAGTTCAATTTCATAGGCTACTTCTCCTTTACGACTCAGAATCTTGAATGGTCCAACATATCTTGGGGCCAACTTTCCTTTGACTCCAAACCTTTTCACTCTACGAAGTGGTGACACTCTAAGATAAGCTCTATCACCAACTTCGTAGGTGACTTCTCTACGCTTAGGTTCTGCGTAGCTTTTCTGTCGGGACTGTGCTATCTTCAATCTGTCCTTAACCAACTTGACTTTCTCTTCGGCTTCTTTGATAAGATCTGGTCTGAATAAACTTCTTTCTCCCACACCATCCCATAATAATGGGGTGGTACACTTTCTTCCGTAGAGAAACTCAAATGGTGACATATCAATGCTGGCTTGATAGCTGTTGTTATAAGAAAACTCTGCGTAAGGCAGACTTTCATCCTAACTAGCTCCATAGTCTAGAGCACATGCCCTCAACATCTCTTCAAGAATCTGGTTAGTTCTTTTTGTTTGTCCATCAGTTTGAGGATGAAAGGCAGTGCTGAATTCCAACCTCGTTCCCAATGATTCATGTAGCTGTCTCCAAAAATGGGAAGTGAATTGAGTTCCGCTATCAGACACAATACTCTTAGGTACTCCATGTAGACATACAATTCTACTCATACAGATCTTGGCCAACTTAGCACTTGTGTAGGTTGTCTTCATGGGTATGAAATGAGCCACTTTAGTTAGGCGATCTACTACTACCCAAATAGAATCATATCCTAACCTGGTCCTTGGTAATCCGGTGATGAAATCCATACCAATCTTGTCCCACTTCCAATCAGGAATAGGTAGTGTTTGAAGTATACCTGCTGGTTTCTGATGTTCTGCCTTCACTCTGCTACATACATCACACAAAGCAATATGTTAGGCGATGTCCTTCTTGAGATTGTTCCACCAAAATCTTTCCTTCATGTCCATGTACATTTTGGTGTTACCCGGATGAATGGAATACGGAGAGTTGTGTGCTTCTTGCAAAATCAGTTTCCGAAGTTCTGGATCTTGTGGAACACAGATATGTTTCCCATGCCATAAAGTACCTTGTTCGTCTTCATGGAACCCTTTGGCTTTTCCTTTGCTAATATTTTCTTTAATCTCTTCAATTTCCTTATCAATCTTCTGGGCTTCTTTGATCTTGTCCAACAAAGTGGGTTGAACATCCAAAGACATGAGATGTCCTTTAGGCACAATCTCCATTCTGAGTTTTCTGAATTGGGCACACAAATCATCTGGCAGTTCACCTTTGGTAAGGCCATTCACAAAAACTTTACGACTTAGAGCATCCGCTACAACATTCGCTTTACCGGGATGGTATTGCAAACTTAAGTCATAGTCCTTGATGAGTTCTAGCCATCTTCTTTGTCTCATATTAATTTCCTTCTGGGTGAAGATATACTTCAAACTTTTGTGATCTGTGAACACTTCACAACGCTTTCCCAAAAGATAGTGTCTCCATGTTTTTAGTGCATGGACAACAGAGGCTAACTCTAAATCATGATTAGGATAGTTCACTTCATGAGTTTTGAGTTGTCTCGAGGCATAAGCCACAACTTTACCGTCTTGCATAAGTACTGCACCCAAACCCTGATGAGATGCATCACAATATACTTGGAAATCTTTTTCCAAATCTGGCAGACACAAGACTGGTGCTGTCACAAGTCTCTTCTTCAATTCCTGAAAGCTGAGTTCGCAACCTTCAGACCAAGCAAACTTCTTGTCCTTCTTTAGCAATTCTGTCATGGGCTTAGCTACCTTAGAGAAATTCTCAATGAACCTTCTGTAGTAACCTGCTAAGCCAAGGAAACTACGAACCTCTTTCACTGACTTGGGAGATTCCCATTCCGTTACAGCTGAAACCTTTGCAGGATCAGCTGCTACACCATCCTTTTTCATAACGTGTCCAAGAAATCCAACTTCATTCAACCAGAATTCACACTTGCTGAATTTGGCATAAAGCTTATGCTCTCTTAATTTCTCAAGTATCAAACGCAAATGTCCTTCATGCTCTTCTTTTCTCTTGGAGTAGACTAAAATGTCATCGATGAAAACGACAACAAACTTGTCAAGGAATTCCATGAACACTTTGTTCATCATATTCATAAAGTAGGCTGGAGCATTGGTCAAACCAAAAGGCATTACGGTATACTCATACAATCCATACCTTGTGGTGAAAGTTGTTTTAGGTATGTCTTGTTCCCTTATCTTGAGTTGAAAATAACCTGACCTTAGATCAATCTTTGAGAACACACAAGCTCCTTCAAGCTGATCAAACAAGTCATTGATTCTAGGCAAAGGGTATTTGTTCTTGATAGTCACCTCGTTGAGTGAACGGTAATCTATGCATAACCTTTGACTTCTATCCTTCTTCTCCACAAACAAGACTGGGGCTCCCCAAGATGAAGAACTTGGTTGAATAAATCCTTTCTGTAGTTGTTCTCCAAGTTGTTTCTTGAGTTCCTTCAGTTCATCAACTGACATTTTATATGGTCTCTTGGCTATTGGTCCAGATCCTGGGACCAAATCTATAAGAAATTCCACATCTCTATCTGGTGGAATTCCCGGTAATTCTTCCGGAAACACATCCAGATATTCACTCACAATTGGCACACTTTCTATGCTAACCCCCTTAAGAGAATTAAGCATACTCCTTTTTGCTTCAAAGTTGGTCTTGAATCTGATCCTTTTGTTTTCTGGAGTTGTGAGTGAGACAGTATGGTTGGCACAATCTATCACTCCTTTGTACTTAGTCCTCCAGTCCATTCCCAAAATGACATCCAATTCTTGGGAGTTTAGAATTATCAAGTTAACGGGAAACTTATACTTCCCAAACTCTATGACTAGATCATGACATCCTGAATTCACTATCATTTCTCCGCCAGGAGAACTTACTTTTATAGGACACCCAATAGTTTCTACCGGTAGTTCATTTCTTTCAACAAATTCTCTTGATATGAATGAATGGGATGCACCAGTATCAAAGAGAACAAATGCTGGAACTGAATTGAGTTTGAACTTACCAGCAACAGCATCAGGCTCCTCATAGATTTCCTCCACATTGATGTGGTTCACTTGTCCCTTCTGAAAAGGGTTGGGCTTGTTGGGTCCTTCAACTTTCTTCTCTGGGCATTCATTTGCATAATGCCCCATCTTCTTGCACTTGAAGCATTCAACCTGACTGATGTCTCTCTTAACAGGCTGACTTGCACTTCCACTTCCATTACCACTGTGGTGGCTCTTATGTCCACTTTTGTGGTTCTTGTACTTGTTATTGTCATGACTCCGGTGATACTTGTTGTCATGACGGTTGTGGTTGTGGTGCTTGTTGAATTTCCCATGCTTGTAGGATCCTGAGCTTCCACTGTCATCATAATGGGAACGTTTGTGAGACGATCCCGAGCTGTGCTTGTCGGGGTGCTTTCTCTTTCTACTCTCAACTTGCTTCATTTTGTTCTCCAAAATAGCAGCCTTATCACAAAGGGACTGATAAGTGGGAACATAGGCCACTGATAGTTGCAGATTCAGTTCATCATTCAGGCCTTCAAGGAATTTCTCCCTTCTCTTAGCATCGGTGTCAACTTCATCTGGTGCATAACGCGCCAGATTGTTGAATTCCTCAATATACTCTGCCACGCTGCGGTGGCGTTGCTTCAAGTTATGGAACTCCTTCTTTTTCAGACTCATTACTCCGGATGAGATGTGAGTAGTACGAAAGCCATCCTCAAAGATTTCCCATGTCACATCTTCTATGGGAGTGGTGATCTGGAAGTTATCCCACCAAGTGGCGGCTGGTCCTTCCAGCAAATGTGCTGCAAATCTGACCTTTTCAGCATCAGTACAACCCACGGTTACCAAGTCCTTGTTTACTGAGCGTAACCAGTCATTGGCCACCATGGGATCAGTCGTCCCTGAGAATTTTGCTGGCCTCAATCTCAAGAATCTCGTAAGCATGTCAAAGCCCGGTGGGTTGTTGTTGTTGTTGTTATTGTTGTTGTTGTTATTGTTGTTGTTTTGGTTCTGGATGAACGTCGTCATCATCTGCATCAGCTGAGTTTGAGCGTTCATCATTTGCTGCATTTCTGGAGTGATGTTGTTGTTGTTGGGGTTGGGGTTTGCACGACGAGGAGGCATATGTGGTTTGTTTAAATAGAGATAAGAATGAGATACCCATATATGCTTTCATGCACATTACATCACATAAGCAAACACAAGTATGCAACACAAAGAAAAATTTCAACAACAAGATAACAAGTTCGTAAAGTAGAACACACACAAATAACAAGCCATCCACACGTCGGATGGTCAATAACAAGTTCTCAAATAACAAGTACGATAATATAAGATAAACGAGTAGTCAAATCTACTCCTCGGCATCAACCTCCTCCTCGACAAAGGTAAGACCTGCATTCTCCATTGCGGTCTTATATTCCTCGACATTGGTGGTCAAGGTCTCTATCTTGGCTTTGAGAGCCCTCTTCTAGGAACGAAGCCTCTCAATAACCGTCTGCTGATGCTCGAGCTCGAAGTCATTGGCCTGCAGTTCTTCAGTCATGTCCCGGATCTTCTTGTTCCTATCCTGGACACGCTTCTCCTGACTCTTGAACTTCCTGTCCTGGGTCTCGAACTTCGCCTCCATCTCCTTGACTATCTCGTCTTGCTCCGCGAAGAGCTTGTCCTTCTCACGAAGCTGCACCTGGAGTTCGTCATTGCTAAGCATGACGTTGGTCCTATCAGTGTCCACGTGCCTAATGAGAGACTCTAAGTCCTGGAGGTATAGGCGAATCGGCTCTGCGGTGTCCCTCGAATTGTCCTCGAAGTCAATGGACTCTCCATCCTCATCACGTCTACCGAAGACGTGGAAGTGAGTACCTCTAACCTGTCGGGAGTGTCTCCCTAGTAGACGTCCTATCAGATCCTGCATAACTACCTCGAGGCCTCTCTCCTTGTCATCATGCATGAGCTTGAATATGATGGCCTCCATGGTAGGCTCTGTCTGGCGTCCGGGCTGGTTGACCTTGAAGCCCCAAAGGTCTTTCCTCTCAAACTTGGTGAGGGGAAGCACCATGATGGTAGGAAGAGGGAGATTGAGCAAAGTAGTAAGCTCAAAAATACGAGGACCAAAGCGAGTTCCCTGGAACTCCTCAACAGTGTTGAAGGTAACAGTAGGCATCTATTTATAAGATAGAAAAAGTTAGAACAACACAAAAATGAAACACAAGGCAGACCATCACATGCATATCAAAACACACAAGTCAAGGCATACATGGATCCATTACAACAATCAAGGTTCAACTTATTTTAAAGCAACATTTGGAAAATAAGGTGATAAGTGGTGGTCCAACTAACGAAGTACGTTTACAATCCTATCTCACTGGATCTGGTGGCTAGCACAATACTCCTAGAAGCAATTATCCTATCTTGTTCACATGACTCCATCACTAAGTCTATAATGTCTCCTCTTAAGGTTTGGTTGGTAGCCTCCAACTCTTGGGTATGTTTCTTCTCTTCCTTTAGATCATTTTGGAGGTTGAGCATTCTGCACTTGACTCTAGCACTAAGTTCTTTGATAGTCCTCCAAGCTGCATCCCTTGCTGACTCAAAGAATGTGGTGTGCACCACAGTGTTGGTGTACATGCAGAATCCTGTTTCCTTTTGGTTGTGTTCCTTGTTTTTGGACAAATGAAGTTGCACCCACCAGTACTCAACTCCTTCATCCATCACAGGAAAGCCTTTGTACACAGCTGCACCATGTATTTCCATTGTCACCATGAGGTCCTTGAGAGCTTTGGGAAATTCTGTCTCACACTCCAAAGTCATGGTCATGAGTGGTCCTTTCCTTATGGCTTCGTTGATGGAATTCATCTACAAATAGAGATGAGAAAGAAGATTAGAAAAGTTTACGAGAAGAATAGACAAGTGTAGAAGTTGCTGATTTTTTTTTCTTAGTGGTTTCCAATCCTAGGGTCATAATCCTACAGGCAACACAGTGCTCTGATACCATCTGTAAGATCCCTCCTTTGTAAAGGTAAAGGATCCATGTGATTGCAATGCTAGTCCCTGGATCATTGCTAGCATCCACAGTTTAAGATGAAGTACACAGATACAAAGGTCATTATTACAGCCATTCCAGAGATAAACATAGTCTTTACAACTCAAAGGCCACAGGCCTATTACAAGAGCTTGAATAAGTAAATAAATATAAGTCTTCATCTTCATGTGCCACAGGCAAACATGTTGAGTGTAGACTCATGACACCTAATCCTCATCAGAGTAACCTGCAACATCACAAGTTACAGCCACAGTGGGTCAATACTTTGGAATAGTATTGGCAAGTGATACCTTAGTATAATTTAAGTGGACTAGATACTATATGCAAATTTGGCTAAGTGTAGCTTGGCTTGCTTTGCTCAAAATAGGTTTTGCCTATTAGTTGAAATCACTAAGTTTTTCTTTGTCAAAACTTTTCCCAAGGAACCACCAATAGACATTGAGGTCCTTCACCCTTATTCACCCACAAGTTTTTACTTAGAAGTTGGCATGAGGAGATCCTTTATAGCTTCCATGTCTTGATGCTCAAGTTGTCCATTACCATGGACTTGGCTAAGTACTTAGATTTTTCCATCTGCAGAGGTGGTGCACTTTCCCCACAAGCCTTGATTTTCACCAAGACAGGACCTTTCAGAAGCCTTCCCTTAGACCAAATGGACGCATTCCAACCTATCATCCCACTACCACCAACTGTCCAAATGGCTAAGTTCTAGCAACCTATGTGATCCTGGCAGAGCCCATATTGCCAAGTGGTTGCACTATAAGCTTCTCAACACTTGGCCTCTAAAATCTCTTTGTTCCTGGGTGGCTTTCCACAAGTGAGATACACAAGGTAAACCATAGAAATGGGCCTTGTGTAACCACTCAACCAAAAACCACCAATCAAGTCCCTTTCCACCCAGGTGATTCATTAACTTAGTTGTTTTATTAAGCAAAACACAAGTCCAAAGACTTAGAAATATTTTTATCATAGCATGTATATTTCACCAACCCTTGTTTGCTACTAGCTAGGCTAAGCATGGCATAGATAGTAACTTAACTTAGAAATTTCCTAGCAATTCTACAACTACTAGGATTTCCCAACATGGCATTAGGCAAAATATTAACATGCAGTACTTAGCAAAATATTTCTAATGCTTAGTAGAAAAAAAATATAGGGATAGAAATATTCATGAAATACCACTTGCCTTGGTAGTTGGGAGAGTAGCACTCCTCACAATCACAATCACTAGCACCAAAATCTACACAAAGTTTGGTAGCAACAAATTACACACAAAACATATACAAACAAACAAAAATATATGCATGCATGCAAAATGCTAAGTGATGATTTTTATAACCCAACCAAGCAAGTGCATAGTACTGAATCCTAAACAAGTCAAAAACTTGCTAAACCTCCAAATCTCAAACCCTAAATTATTTCCAAAATATTTTATAAACTCTAATTAGTCCTACACAAGTTTCTGCAAATAAAACCTTTTTAACAGAATCTAAACATTAAACACATTGCATAAACAGAAAGGTCTTGCTCTCCTGATTCCAACGGTATAAAATTTGTCAAATTCTAACATGGGGATCAAAAGTTATAGCTAATTCAAAATTGGATATAAATCAGATTCAAAATCTGTTTTAAAATCAAACCCTAGCCACACGTCTGTTTCCTATTGGCCGATACCGTTTCACTCAGGATCACCCTTCCGCGCCGTCAGATCAAGTCAGATCCAACGCGCCAGATCAAAAGAAAACGTTTCGCTCAGATCTAATTTAAACCGCAAGATCTACATCTAATGGCTGTTGTTGCTTTGACCATAGCCTAGCGGCGCTAGCGGCGGCGACTGGCGGCGGCGTGTCTGTCAGCGGCGGTGTTTGGCGAGTTGCGAGCAGCCTGGTGGCGTGGAGAGAAAATTGAGTGAGGGGAATGGAGCGGAGTGGGGAGGGGTTTAAGTAGGCAGAGGCTCGACAAGAAATGCCCGGCGAATCAATGGCAATTACGCCGCGGAATCAACGCAGCAACGGCCAGCGGCGACGGCGTCTACGCGCGAGATTTGGGGAAGAAGGAGTCGACGTGGAGAGGGACCGCTTGTCAGTGAATAGAACAGAGGGGGAGTGGGGTCCTTGCGTCAGCGACTCGCTGGGTGCGTCTGTGCGTGCGAGAGAGAGAGAGGGGGAACCCGGGTGGGCTAGTTGGGCTGGTTTCGCTGTTGGGGCCAAAGTCTGGCGCCGGCCCTTTTCCTTTTCTTTATTCCTTTTCTATTTCTGATTTGATTTTCTGGAATGATTTTCAAATGATTTCAAACTCAAATTGAAATCAAATCTTTTCAGGAATTTTGTAGGGTGCAACATTCATATTTCTGGGCATAGAAACATGTGGTCTCTCTGTTCAAGCTTGGTTCTTTTGAATAACAAAATAAACAGTGCTACAGCACTTGATTTGGAAATGTTTTGAAAATGGTTTTGAAACCATGTTTATTTTGTATATCTTTGTCTAAACTCCACACTCAATCCAATCAACAAGGAAGCAAACAAACTTGGTTTAAAACTCTTAAGCTCTCAAATGAGGATGGTCATTTGATTTAAGTTTGCTCACATAAAATGATAGCACTATGTGCTTCTGTTTTCTTGGAAATGGTTTGAAAATGATCTCAAAATTATATGCATGCATGAATGATATGCAATCTTTGAAATCAAGATTTTTGGGATGTTACAAAAGACATTAGCCAGTTGCAGTGCTATAACTGTAAGGAACTTGGACACTATGCATCAGACTGTCTAGAGAAGAAAAAGAAAAAGGATGCTAGAAGAGCCAATGGAAATGACTCCAATGTGACCCAGAAAGGACATGTGAACCACATTGACATGGATGGAAACTTTGAAGAGATAGAAGGAGTGGATGTCAGAAACTAGTTAACTCAGTTGAGTCAAATAAGGATTCCTTGTCTGGATGTCAAGTGTTGAACCCATAGTCAAGTGAACCATCAATGTAACCCTATGAGACTTTATTTTTAAGGGAGGTAGTACCCTAGTTGCCTTGAAGCCAACTTGTAACCCCTAGCCTTCCCAAATCTCGGGACGAGATTTATTTTAAGGGTGGTAGCCTGTCACATCTCAAAATTTTCCAAATTTTGTAATGTGAAAAATAAATAAACAAAATAAAATTTTGTTGAAATTTAGGGTGAGAATAAACTTTTGATTCCAATTAGAAACATCCAAACCTATTTTGATCAAATAAATCCTAAAGGGATTTAAAAAGATAAACAATTAATAAAGAAAGTTTTAATAATTGGAATTACTATTTTGGATCTTTTAATAAAAAGATTTGGTTTTTCAAAAGAAAAGGTGGAATTATAAAAAAAGATTATTTTATAGAGCCAAATTAAATATTGACCAAGCTTTTGAAATAAAACATTTCTATTTGATAAAAAGAGTAAAGGGTTTATTTAAATAAATTAATGAGGATTTATTAATCTCTAATTTTATTAAAGTAAAGGCCTTTCAATTTTAAATAAACACTAAAACCTTGTTAATTTATTTTAAATAGGATTTCCAAGTGTTTTATATTTTCAAAGAAAACCTACTGAAATGATTTTGGTATTATTTAGATTTAAAAAAGAGTTTTTTTAAATAAATAAAATCCTATTTGAATTAATGACTAAGGACTATTTATTTAATTACTAATGGATCCTAAAAAGAATAAAAATTATTCTATTTTGGTCTTTGGATTATGTGGTTAATCAGAATTAAAATAAATACAAAGTTGGGCAAAGGTTTGAATTCATTTGGGTGTTTGAAATTGTTTGAATAAAATCAAAACAGAAATTCAAATAGAAAAAGGAAAAAAGCTTCAGTATAAAAAAAAAGGAAAACAGACACAGCCCAACCCAACAGGCCTAGCAGCCCAACTCGCAGCCCAACTCTCCCCCTCTCAGTGAAACATTTTGAAACCGAAAAAGAACCCACACAGACGCTGACGAGTGGCCCCATCTCCCTCTCCCTCTCCCTCACTGCCAGACGGACCCCACATCGCCAGCACATCATCTTCAACCGCGACCACGTCTCGCTGCCGTTGCAGCCGATTAACTCCGGCGATGAATACGCGTTATTGCCTGAGTAATTCCTCGTTGGGATCACGCGCAGATAAACGCCCACACCTCCTCTCTCTTTCCCCTCACTCGCCCCACCTTCTCTACCCCCAGGCTGCCTGGATTTTCTCCGGCAATGCCACTATCTCCGATGGCGTTCCCGGCCAATTCCGGCGAACCGCAGCCGCCTCTCCACTCCCCGAGAACGCATGCTTGCTCTCCAGTCCCTTGCGCGTCTTCCCATAGCCCCAGTTCGCTTCCGCGCGCTCTAGAAGCTCGGCTTCGTCAACATCAGAGCGCCACCGTCTTCGACCGTTTCTCCGGCGAGTTCCCCTGGTAAGCCTCGACCGCCCCAAGCTCTCCTGTTGATGCTCCCATACTCCCCATGTTCGCATGCGTCTAACCGTGCCTCTACTTTGCCTCGGCACGACCTGTAGCCCCATCCCCGATGACACCTGAGCACACCCGTCGCCAGGAGCTACTCCGGCGAGCAATCGTTGCCTCTCCGGTGCTCCCCTCGCCAAGCCAACGCCACCTCGAGCTTCGCCAACCCCCTGTGAGCACGGTGAGCACCCCCGTTACCTCTCTTGCGTCCTGTATCGCCAGCTCCGCCGTAGCCAGAACGGTCCGCCGCCTGTCGCCGCCGCCAGCGCCGCTCTGTGCCACACGATATCACTTAAATCATACGGTCCACAGAGCTCAATCCGTACGAGCCGGTATCGTCCAGTAAGAACATGACGCGTGGCACTAGTTTGATTAAATAGACAGAAACATTTCTATAGATTGTTTGAATTTGTAAATTGCATAACTTTTGATCCACACGTCCAAAATTTGCAAATTTTATATCAATGGAATCAGCAAGACAAATCCTACCCAACCATGCACTTTGTTTAATGTTTTGCTTCTGTAAAATTGGTTGGAATTGCAGAAACATGGGTAGGCTTATTTTGAATATAAAAATTGTTTTAGATATAATTTTAAAATTAAATCTTTGCAAAATGGTTTGTTGTGAACCTACTGACCCTAGGAACAATTTATGGATTTAAAAAATGCATTTTGTGAAGTTAAGGAGTAAATATTTGAATTAGCTCATTTCTAGTCAAATAAAAAAATATAGTTTTTGGTTTAGAAATGATCTTTGAGTAAAACCTTTGGGAAATGATTTTATTCAAACCTTCTGACCCTAAACACCAAGTTTTGTGAATTAACAACTTATTTGATGAACAATATAAAATTAATGCTTTGCTAAAAGTATTTTCAACCACATAAAATGTTGATTTGATTTAAAAATGGTTTATAAATAAAACCTTTTGCAAATGGTTTTACCACCTTAGTAAATGACCACTTTTGAACTTTATAATGTTTAGAGCCTAGTAGAAACCACTTTTGCAAATAAAACTATCTTTTGCATGCTTGCATGACCTTGTTTCTATTATTTTATGTGTGATAAATTGGTTGGAATGCTAGTTGAATTTGTGTTTGCTTTATTGAATTGTAGTGGATTTAGAAGAGTGTGATATTTGCAAGATCAAGAAGTGAACCAACATTCTCTACTAAAAAGGCAAGTGACACTATCATCCATGTCCTACTGTTTTCATTACACTTAGTGGATTTTGTAACATGCATGATAAGGACTACTATATTTTATGCTATGCTAAATCCTAATAGGATACCCTTATATAATCCTTAGTGAAAACATTGTAGTTGTAGTATGCTTAGCCCAACTATATATTTGGGATGGGATACATGTTATGATTATATAAAGTGTTGAAAAGATATATGTTTTATATAATAAAACAAGTACTCAATGAACCACCTGGGTGGACAAGGATACTCAAGTTTTGGACAAGGTGGCAACAAAAGGAACCATGTTTATATGGCTATCTCTTTTTGTATGTGCACTAGAAAGAAAACCACCCAGGGACTTAGAGATTGAACATGTTTCTCGTACAATGGCTTCCGTGTACAACCACATGCTAAATGGGCTCTGGCTTAGTCAACTACATAGTGGAAGACCCATGCATTGGCATCTTCAGGTTAACTAGGATTGTGTAAGGGAACTTGAAACCGTACATTGGTGCCTGGATGACAAGCTAGCATTATGTATTGGGAGGACTTCTATGGAAAGACTTTGTCACATTCTCAATCTGCCAGTACTCCATCTTGGTGAGTACTTATCCAGCGGCCACTGGTGGCATCAAGATGAGATTGTGTCATGTGGGTAAAGTGTACAGCTTCTGCAGAAGATCAAATTCTAAGTACTTAGCCGTGTCCCCGGTTATGGACAAATACTGAGCAACTAAGGCCTGAAGCTATGGAAGATCTCGACATTCCAATTTCTTAAAGTAAAACTTGATGGTGACAACAAGGGATTTTGAAGCACTTGGAGTTTTCCAAGAAGTTCAGAAAGATTTGACAAAAGATCAAAACTATTTTGAAAAGATAGGATAAAACTATATTGCTTTCTGCAAAAAAACCTAAACCCTACTTAGCCAAATAAGCATGTAATGATAGGATCCACATATTTCTACATAGTAGTGAAGCTTGCCAATACAATTCAAATGTATTGACCCTTGTGGCTGCAACTTATTATGTTGCAGGTTTGTTTGATGTTAGTGAAGTTTGTTGAATAGGATTACAAGTCTACAACCAACATGACTGCCTATGGCACTTTGAAGATGAAGGACCCCATGCTATAGTTATTTCTGCTGCAATGTAATGAGATAGCCAAATGAGCTATGTAAGATGTAATGAATTATTTTATTCCTGGTTATAAAGTTGTATTATGACCTTTGTTTCTTGATATTACATCTTAACTGTAGATGCTAGCTATTGATCCAGGGACTAGCATTGTAAACACATGGATCTCTACCTTATTAAAGGTTGGGAACCTTACAATAACCTCTTGCATCCGCCGTCTACAAACAACTCTGGTGAGCCTCATCGCTTGAACCCGTGCGTGCCTCGACCAGAGTTTCATGCCAACTTGTTCGCCTGTGTCTTGTGAACATCAGGTGCTCGCCATTCACTCGCGCAGGACCCGTAGACTTGCCTTCGACGTCGACAGCAAGTGCCAGACGCAGACGACAACTCCGGCGAGGAATCGCCATCATCCCAGTGCGCCCCTTCGCCAACCCCGAGCACGTCGAGCATCTGTGTTCCACGACGAACACGGTGAGCACATCCACTCTTCCCCTTCCTTCCTGGAATAGCTAGAACGCATCGCCAGAGCACGCCGCCGCCAGTCGCCGCCGCCAGCGCCGCTCACTCTTGGTCAAGCGAGCACCAGCCGTCAGATCGCGATCGCGTGGCTTAGATAGATTGACTAACCGAAGGGGTATGCGTTGATATGATCCGTGCGATTCAGTTAGATCCAACGCCTCACAGCACGCGATCCACGCGAATCGTTTTCGTCGAATCAAAACAGTCCACGTGGCCCTGTCTGTTTATAAAAAAAACCCGGATTTGATCTATTCGATGACCAAATTTGAAAATTGCATAACTTTCAAACCACACGTCCAAATTTTGCAAATTTTATATCAATGGAATCAGCAAGACAATCCCTATCCAACGATTCCCTTTGTTTAGTAAATTGTTTCTGGTAAAATGGTTGTTTTTGCAGAAACTTGTGTAGGTATATTTTGGATATAAAATTTGTTCTAAAATTATTTTTGTGTTAGAACCTTTGGCAAATGGTTTTTTTTAACCTACTGACCATAGAAATCAATTGGTGGTTTCAAAAATATATTTGGTGAAGCAAAAGAATAAATCTTTGATTTAACCCATTTCTAGTCAAATAAAAATAATGTTTATTTGTTAAAAATGCTTTTTGGAGAAAACCTTTGGGAAATGTTTTGATTTAAACTCTCTGACCCTAAACACCAAGTTTTATGATTTTAAAATGTATTTGGTGAACTCTATAAAGATTATTACTATGCTAAAAGCATTTTCAAACACATAAAAAAGTGATTTGGTTTAAAAATGATTTATAAGTAAAATCTTTTACAAATGGTTTTTCCACTTTTATAAAATGACCAATAGGTGTTTTAGAATGTTTATAACCTATTAGAAACCACTTTTCCAAATAAAACAATCTTTTGCATGCTTGCATGCACTGTTTTGTTTCTATTATTTTATGTGATGTTTGCTTGAATGGTAGTTTGAATTCTTGCTTGCTTGATTGAATTGTAGTGATTTGAAGAGTGTGAATATTGCAAGATCAAGGAGTGAACCTATACTCTCTACCAAAAAGGCAAGTGATGCTTCATACTTTGTCACATTATTTTCATTATGCATTAGTGATATTTCTAAGTAGGACTTGCATGGACTTTTGCTAAGTGTAAACTATGCCTTGGGAAAACCTAGTAGATGAAACCTTAGTAGAAATTTCCTAATTTAAGATTCCTACTACTATCATGCTTAGCTTAGCTAGTAGAAAACAAGGGTGGATTATATTTCATACTATGGAATGTTTCTAAGTCGAGGACTTGTGTTTTGTTTAATAAAACAACTAAGTGAATGAATCACCTGGGTGGAATGGAAAGAATGGTTTGTGTTGAGTGGTTATGCAAGTCCAGTATGCTGGGGAAAACTTGGGCATCACCAAGTCCAGTATACTGGGGAAAACTTGGTATCTCACTTGTGGATGGCCACCCAGGAACAAAGAGATTTGAGATGTCAAATGTTGAGAATCTTCAAGTGCAGCCACTTGGCATTATGGGCTCTGCCTGGATCATATAGGTTGCAATAACTTAGCCAAATGGACAGTTGGTGGTAGGGGATTGATAGGTTGGAACGCGTCCATTCTGGTCTAAGGGAAGGCTTCTGAAAGATCTTGTCTTGGTGAAACCAAGTCTTGTGGGGAAATTGCACTACCTCTGCAGAGTGTAAAATCTAAGTACTTAGCCATGTCCCTGGTAAAGGATAATTTGAGCATCAATACATGGAAGCTATCAAGAATCTCCTCATCCCAATTTCTAAGTAAAATCTTGTGGTTGAACAAGGGTTGGAGGATCACCAATTTCTATTGGGAGATGCCTTGGGTGATTTTGTCAAGCAAAAACTTAGTGTTTTAAAATGGTAAGGAAAATCTATTTTGAGCAATGCAAGCCTAAGCTCCACTTTGCCAAATGCATATAGATGATAGACTCCACTATACTACCATAGTATCACTTGCCAATACAATTCAAATGTATTGACCCTTGTGGCTGTAACTTGTTCTGTTGCAGGTTTGTTTGATGTTAGTAAGATGTGTTGATTAGGATTACAAGTCTACAACCAACATGTTTGCCTGTGGCACTTTGAAGATGAAGGACCCCATGCTATTGTTATTTTCTGCTGCATTGTAATGAGATAGCCAAATGAGCTATGTAAGATGTAATAAATTGTTTTATTCCTGGTTATAGAGTTGTATTATGACCTTTGTTTCTTGATATTACATCTTAACTGTAGATGATAGCTATTGATCCAGGGACTAGCATTGTAAACACAGGGATCTCTATCTTATTAAAGGTTGGGATCTCTATAGATGGTATCAGAGCATTGTGTTGCCTGTAGGATTGTAACCCTAGGATTGGACAAAACCCCTTAGAAAAATAGGAGTTATATTTGTTCCAAAACTTATTTACAAACAATCTTGTAAACTCTTTCCTCAACCATTTTGGTTTTGACTCTACATCTCTTCTATTTAAAACTTGATGGATAAAGCCTCCACCATGAGCAAAGACTTCAACATGAGCAAAGTACTTCACCAACTCAAGTGATTTCAACCTTATTCTCAACAAGGACTTCAACTTGGATATCACTAAGGACTACAAGTGAGACAAGTAATATTACTCAAGACTTGAAGACTAAGGAAACACAACTTAGAAGAAACCATCATCACCTTTGGAGTTTTATGACCAAGACACAAGAAATTCTCTAAAGATACAAAGATCTTGTTCATGAAGAAGCAACCAAGAAGAATGGAATGATCTCAAGTAAACCATATAGTTGGACCACCATGTTTAGTTTAAATTAAACACACCAACTTATGTGGTGTAGCAAAAATATATTGTTGCCTAAAAAATGTGCTTGAACCTTGTTGTTTGAGTGGAATGTTTGTTTGTGAATGTTAGCACATTTCTTGTGTGAATTGTGATGTGTGTGATTAGTATTATTTCCTTAGAAATATCTTGCCTATTCTAATCCCAATCCAACCCAAACAGATGACTACTCCAAGAAACTCCAACATCAAGGATGGTGACAACAATAACCAAGAGGTCAACATGAGAGAACAACTACTAGCAAACCAAACCTAGTTGAACCAAGTGACAACTCAGTTTTTAGCCAACAACAATGAGTTAGACCCAACCATGCAAAAGTTTTTGGAAATTCAGTCCCAATTGCTGCAAGGGATGGCCACTCAAATGATCAACATGGGAGACAACTCTTCCCAAGGAGTTTATGACAACAAGGATGTCAAGGATGATATTTTAGAAGGAACCCAAGCTTGTAATATTTGTGGAGACAAGGATCACACTTCCAAGGAGCATGAAGATCAATGCCCCAATTGTGAAGAGAAACATCCAACTAATCAATGCCCCACATCTCAAGCTACTTGTTTGCTATGTGAAGGAAATAATCATGTCCCTATCCAATGCCCCATATATTCCATAGTTCAACAAAGGAAACAAGGTGGAGTGCAACAACAGATTGCAGACTTCCATGAGAGAGCAAAGTCTACCAAGAAGGATGAAGACAAAGGGAAATCTCAGCTTGCACCTCCAAGCAATATGACTCAATTTGATGGACCAAAGAGGAGACATATGTATTATCCAAGGAAAAGGTCAAAGAGACCAGGAAACTTTCCTACCTTTGAGATAACATATGAAGAACATGAACTGGAAGCACTCCTAGCTTTGGAGAAACCCAAGAAGAAGAAGGACAAAAGCCAAGTGCAATGTTGCCATTGCAAAGAAAAGGGACACTATGCCAATGAATGTCCTGAGAAGAAACAAAAATATAAAGAGATTAACCAAGTGTGGCGCAACAACTGCAAAGAGCTAGGCCATTATGTATCAACTTGTCCACAGAAGATACGTGAAGAACTCAATCTTGTCACATGTTACAATTGTGGTAACCAAGGACATTATGCAAGCAATTGTCCAGAAAAGATGAAGCACAAGATAAAGCCTATGAAGGATCTCAGCCTTGTCACATGTTTCAAGTGTGGAAACAAAGGACACTATGCAGATGTTTGCCCAGAGAAGTATCATCAAGATCCCAAGCAAGCCAAGAAGTAATCTAGTTGGAAAACTTTTAAGGGTGGTAGTACCCTAGTTGTTTTGAGCCAACTTGTAACCCCTATCCTTCCCAAATCTCGAGACGAGATTTATTTTAAGGGTGGTAGCCTGTCACATCCCAAGATTTTCCAAATCTTGTAATGTGAAAAAATAAATAAACAAAATAATTAATTGTTGAAAATTAGGGTGAAAAGAAACTTTTGTTTCTAAATGGAAACTTAAAATCCCATCTTGAACAAACTTTGGTTAACATTTGAATCCAACTAAATCCAAATCAAGTGGAATGCATTCCTCAATGAATGTATCTTGAAATTTAAACACTTGGAAAATAAACCAAAACCCTCAAAACCTAATAGAATGAAATCATTTCCAAGTTAAACTCTAAGATCATGGATTTGATCCAAATAAAAATTTGTCAACAAACATTTATAAATTATCAAGATTGACAAATGGAAATGTTATTAAAACCATAGAAATTGGTTTCACTTAATTTGGAGCCATGGAAAAAATCTTATGAATTTAATAAGATAAGGAAAAGTAATTTCCAAAGCTAATAAAGCAATTATCTAAAATCCATACCAAATGGTGAGCAATTAATCCTAAAGAAATTTAAAGGATAAATAAATATCAAATAATATTTTACAAATTGGAATCACCAAGTTTGGATCTATAAATAAAAAGATATGGATTTTATAAGATAAAGATAGAAATATTAAATGAGGAATATTTAAAGACCAAATTAAATCTTGGCTCAATCCATAAGCAAATGGAATGAATTTAATCCAAATCCAAATAAAATAAAAGGATAAAGAATTTTCCAAAATAAAATAAAATGGCATAAACCAAATACTATTTGAATAAAGACAAATCCAATTTTAAATGATTAATAAATCATATTAAAAACTTTTCCAAATAATCCAAGATGAATTATTTGACATCCAAATAAACAAATAAAACCTACTGAAAAGTTTTGGAAAGATTTAGAATTCAAATGGTGTTTGAAAATATTATTAAATCTTATTTGAATTAATACAAGGGCTTATTTTAATTAATTAATATCCCCTAAAAAGAATAAATGAATTATTCTAAATTTGACTCTAAAATGAACTATTGAACAGTATTTGAATATACTCAAAGTTTGGTTGAAGTTTGAAATTCAAAAGTTGTTTGAATTAATTAAGCAAAAATCAAAACAGAATATTGGAAACAGAAAAAGAAAAATGAAGCTGTATAAAAAAAATGAAGCTAGCCAGCCCAGTCCACTAAGCCCAGTCTAGACCATCTCCCCCTCCCGCGAGAATAACGTTTCGTACTCGGAATTCCACCCGCAGAGACAATGACAACCAGACCCCACCCCCACTCTCTCGCACATGCTGACGCCAGGCCCTACCGCCAACTCCCCTTCGTTCTCACCCGCGCGCAAACCTCGCCGGCGGTTTCTGCCGTTAAAAGCTCGCGTCAATACTCGTTACTGCCGCGTTGATTCAGTCCAGCGACCACGCAATATTAAACACCATGCTCCTCTCTCCCTTTCCCCCAAACCAACGCCACCAGAGAGCCACCAGGCTGCTCGGAATCATCTCCGAACCGCCACTGTCTCCGGCGAGCTCCACCTCCAATTCCGGCCATACCTCACCGCGCCTCGCCTCCTCAACCACACGAGCTTGCTCGCCAGTGTCTCCTGCACCTCCCAGTACTCTCCACTCGCCCCCGTGCGCTCCACAACATCGGCAACGACGACAACCTCTCGCATCCGCCGTCTGCAAACAACTCCGGTGAGCCTCATCGCTTGAACCCGTGCGCGCCTCGACCAGAGTTTCATGCCAACTTGTCCGCCTGTGTCTTGTGAACATCCAGGTGCTCGCCATTCACTCGCGTAGGACCCGTAGACTCGCCTTCGACGTCGACAGCAAGTGCCAGACGCAGACGACAACTCCGGCGAGGAATCGCCATCATCCCAGTGCGCCCCTTCGCCAACCCCGAGCACGTCGAGCATCTGCGTTCCAAGGCGAACATGGTGAGAACATCCACTCTTCCCCTTCCTTCCTGGAATAGCCAGAACGCATCGCCAGAGCATGCCGCCGCTAATCGCCGCCGCCAGCGCCGCTCACTCTTGGTCAAGCGAGCACCAGCCGTCAGATCGCGATCGCGTGGCTTAGATAGATTGACTAACCGAAGGGGTATGCGCTGATCTGATCCGTGCGATTCAGTTAGATCCAACGCCTCACAGCACGCGATCCACGCGAATCATTTTCGTCGAATCAGAACAGTCCACGTGGCCATGTCTGTTTATAAAAAAACAGGATTTGATCTATTAGATGACCAAATTTGAAAATTGCATAACTTTCAAACCACATGTCCAAATTTTGCAAATTTTATATCAATGGAATCAGAAAGACAAACCCTATCCAACCATGCCCTTTGTTTAGTAAATTGTTTCTGGTAAAATGGTTGTTTTTGCAGAAACTTGTGTAGGTATATTTTGGATATAAAATTTGTTCTAAAATTATTTTTGTGTTAGAACCTTTGGAAAATGGTTTGTTTTGAACCTACTGACCATAGAAATCAATTGGTGGTTTCAAAAATATATTTTGTGAAGCAAAAGAATAAATCTTTGATTTAACCCATTTCTAGTCAAATAAAAATAATGTTTATTTGTTAAAAATGCTTTTTGGAGAAAACCTTTGGGAAATGTTTTGATTTAAACTCTCTGACCCTAAACACCAAGTTTTATGATTTGAAAATGTATTTGGTGAACTCTATAAAGATTATTACTTTGCTAAAAGCATTTTCAATCACATAAAATAATGATTTGGTTTAAAAATGATTTATAAGTAAAATCTTTTACAAATGGTTTTGCCACTTTTATAAAATGACCAATAGGTGTTTTAGAATGTTTATAACCTATTAGAAACCACTTTTCCAAATAAAACAATCTTTTGCATGCTTGCATGCATTGTTTTGTTTCTATTATTTTATGTGATGTTTGCTTGAATGGTAGTTTGAATTCTTGCTTGCTTGATTGAATTGTAGTGATTTGAAGAGTGTGAATATTGCAAGACCAAGGAGTGAACCTATACTCTCTACCAAAAAGGAAAGTGATTCTTCATACTTTGTCCCATTATTTTCATTATGCATTATTGATATTTCTAAGTAGGACTTGCATGGACTTTTGCTAAGTGTAAACTATGCCTTGGGAAAACCTAGTAGATGAAACCTTAGTAGAAATTTCCTAAGTTAAGATTCCTACTACTATCATGCTTAGCTTAGCTAGTAGAAAACAAGGGTGGAATATTTCATACTATGGAATGTTTCTAAGTCAAGGACTTGTGTTTTGTTTAATAAAACAACTAAGTGAATGAATCACCTGGGTGGAATGGAAAGAATGGTTTGTGTTGAGTGGTTATGCAAGTCCAGTATGCTGGGGAAAACATGGGCATCACCAAGTCCAGTATACTGGGGAAAACTTGGTATCTCACTTGTGGATGGCCACCCAGGAACAAAGAGATTTGAGATGTCAAATGTTGAGAAGCTTCAAGTGCAGCCACTTGGCATTATGGGCTCTGCCTGGATCATATAGGTTGCAATAACTTAGCCAAATTGACAGTTGGTGGTAGGGGATTGATAGGTTGGAACGCGTCCATTCTGGTCTAATGGAAGGCTTCTGAAAGATCTTGTCTTGGTGAAACCAAGTCTTGTGGGGAAAGTGCACTACCTCTGCAGAGTGTAAAATCTAAGTACTTAGCCATGTCCCTGGTAAAGGAAAATTTGAGCATCAAGACATGGAAGCTATCAAGAATCTCCTCATCCCAATTTCTAAGTAAAATCTTGTGGTTGAACAAGGGTTGGAGGATCACCAATTTCTATTGGGAGATGCCTTGGGTGATTTTGTCAAGCAAAAACTTAGTGTTTTCAAATGATAAGGAAAATCTATTTTGAGCAATGCAAGCCTAAGCTCCACTTTGCCAAATGCATATAGATGATAGACTCCACTATACTACCATAGTATCACTTGCCAATACAATTCAAATGTATTGACCCTTGTGGTTGTAACTTGTTCTGTTGCAGGTTTGTTTGATGTTAGTAAGATGTGTTGATTAGGATTACAAGTATACAACCAACATGTTTGCCTGTGGCACTTTGAAGATGAAGGACCCCATGCTATTGTTATTTTCTGCTGCATTGTAATGAGATAGCCAAATGAGCTATGTAAGATGTAATAAATTGTTTTATTCCTGGTTATAGAGTTGTATTATGACCTTTGTTTCTTGATATTACATCTTAACTGTGGATGCTAGCTATTGATCCAGGGACTAGCATTGTAAACACAGGTATCTCTACCTTATTAAAGGTTGGGACCTCTACAAGTGCAAGAGGACATCAAGTACAACAAGCCAAAGACGTACTTCACATACAAGCAAGCGCCAACCACTACTCCAACAACACCAAGTGGAAGCTCATCAAGTACCACCAAGCTTCCCTTCAAGCCAACACTTCCTCAAGGAAAACCGCCCCCAAGTGGAAAATACACAAAGGATGATCCACCATTCAATGGTGAGTGCTACAAGTGTGGAGGCAAAAGACACAAGTCAGCCGCATGTGGGAACAAGAAAGTTTTGTTCATCCACGACAATGGCGATGAAGAATACTTGAGTGAAGATTAGTTTGATGCAAGGGTCAAGGAAGCAATGGCTAGGCAACATTTGGAAGATGACCAAGAACTACTTGTGTGTGAGCATGACGCAAGTCCATCGCTTGTGGTCACAAGGGTCTTAACTACTCAAGTCAATGAGAATGAAGACCAACGATCAAACATCTTCCAAACTCGTGCCGGTATCAATGGGAAGTCCATCAAAGTTGTCATCGATGGAGGGAGTTGCCACAATCTTGCAAGCACAGAATTGTGTGAAAAAATCAACCTCACCCTCTTTCCGCATAAGCATACCTACCATATACAATGGCTAAGTGACCAAGGGTCCGTCAAGATCAAGCACACTGTCTCGGTAACGTTCTCAATTGGACCATACAAAGACATGGTAGAATGTGATGTGGTCCCAATGACGGTTTTCCATATGTTGCTAGGAAGGCCGTGACAATATGACAATCGTGCTTTGCATGATGGTCACTCAAACACTTATACCTTCAAATGGCTTGAAAAAACTTGTGTTTTGCAACCAATGACTCCTAGCCAAATATTTGCGGACAATGCAAAGGCTTTAGCGAGGGCGCAAAGCACAAAACCACCTTGTGAGAAGAGCGGTGAGCGAGAGAACCACACTATAGTGAGTGAGTGCCACAAACCAAACTCGAGTGGAAAAACAAAGAGTGTTCTTCTTGCCACCAAAAGTGAGATGAGAGAAGTGCGGAACAACCCATCCATCTTGCACTATGTCCTTGTATGCAAGGGACTTGCGCAAGGAACTAATGACTTGACAAATGTTCCTCCTTCTTTGATGGCTCTTTTGCAGGAATTCCAAGTTGTATTTCCCGAAGAGCTTCCTCATGGACTACCCCCTCTTCGCGGAATCGAGCACCGCATCGACCTCATACCCGGCGCTCCACTCCCAAACCGCGCCGCGTATCGCACGAACCTGGAAGAGACGAAGGAGATAGAACGACAAATCAACCAACTCGTCTCCAAAGGTTTGATCCAAGTAAGCACTAGCCCAAGCGCGATACCCATGATTCTCGTGCCAAAAACGGATGATACGTTGCGGTTATGCATGACCTGTCATCCAATCAATGCTATCACCATGCGTTATCGACATCCTATACCGCGCCTTGATGACATGCTTGATGAGTTATGTGGAGCCACTATATTTTCGAAAATTGATCTTCGTAGTGGTTACCATCAAATTCGCATGGCCGAAGGTGATGAGTGGAAAACCGCCTTCAAGACCAAGCTTGGTCTCTATGAATGGTTGGTTATGCCTTTTGGCTTATCAAATGCCCCATCTACCTTCATGCGCCTCATGAACCATATTTTGAGATCTCTTATTGGGAAGAGTGTAGTGGTTTACTTTGATGACATCCTTGTCTATAGCAAGTACCTAGAGGAGCATGTTACTCATGTTAAGGAGGTCCTTCAAATCCTTCGTCATGAAAAGCTCTATGCCAATCTCCCAAAGTGCACTTTTGCAAAAGACAAACTGATTTTCCTTGGTTTTGTTGTGTCTTCTAATGGCATTGAAGTCGATGTCTCAAAAGTTAAGGACATACGAGATTGGCCCATCCCTACCAATGTTAGTGAACTTCACAGTTTTCATGGGTTGGCCGGTTTTTACCATCGCTTTGTGAAAGGCTTTTCTACCATTGCTTGCCCTCTCAACGAATTGACCAAGAAAAATGTCACATTCGTTTGGGGCAAAGCACAACAAAAAGCGTTTGATGAGCTCAAAAAGAGGCTCACCGAAGCACCACTCCTCGCTTTACCGGATTTCACAAAAACTTTTGAGATTGAGTGTGACACTAGTGGTATTGGCATTGGAGGCGTACTTATGCAAAATGGGCATCCTATTGCATATCATAGTGAGAAACTTGATGGCGCACGCCTTAACTATCCAATTTATGACAAAGAGCTTTTTTTCCTTGGTTCGTGTCCTTCAAGTGTGGCAACACTACCTTTGGCCCAAAGAATTTATCATCCATTCCGATCATGAGTCATTGAAATATCTTAAGGGCCAAGCCAATTTGAGTAAAAGGCACGCCAAATGGGTTGAGTTCATGGAATATTTTCCTTACATTTTCAAGTACAAGAAGGGCAAAGAAAATGTAGTTGTGGACGCCTTGTCTCGCAAAAACACAAACCTTCTTACGCGACTCGAAGTAAATGTCTTGGGTATTGATGACATCAAATCTTTGTACGAGTCCGACCCATTCTTTGGATCAATTTTTGCAAAGTGTTCAATAGACAAAGGGATGGACGATTTCTATTTGCATAAGGGTTTTCTTTCAAACAAAACAAGCTTTGCATTCCGAAGTCGTCTCTCCAAATTTTGCTTCTTCAAGAGTCCCATGGTGGAGGCCTTATGGGTCACTTTGGCCGTGACAAGACATATGAAATGCTATCCACTCACTACTTTTGGCCAAAGATGAAGCGCGACATGGAACGCCACATCCAACGATGCACTACATGTATCCAAGCTAAGTCTAAGTCTACCCCCTTTGGTCTTTATATGCCATTACCTATTCCTCATGCACCTTGGTCGGACATTAGCATGGACTTTGTGTTAGGATTGCCTAGATCTAAACATGGACATGATTCTATATTTATGGTAGTGGATCTCTTTTCCAAAATGGCGCACTTCATTTCGTTCCATAAGATCGATGATGCTTCAGATGTAGCAAATTTGTTTTTCAAGGAAATAATTCGGCTACACGTTGTACCAAGAACAATCGTCTCCGACCGTGACGTCAAATTCATGAGCTACTTCTGGAAGACACTCATGGCCAAGCTCGGCATCAAGCTCCTATTCTCGTCCTCCTCGCATCCTCAAACTGATGGACAAACCGAGGTCGTCAATCGAAGCCTTGGCAAACTTCTTCGTGTGTTGATAAAGAAGAACCTTAAAGACTGGGAGGAATGTATTCCACACGCCGAGTTCGCCTACAACCGCGCCAAGCACACCACCACCATGAGGAGCCCGTTCATGATCGTCTATGGCTTCGAGCCCCTTACCGCGCTCGATATCCTCCCCCTTCCTCTTCATGACCGTACCAATATGGACGTTGACAAGCGTGCCCAAACAATGAAGAAACTCCATGAAGACACAAGAGCTACGATCGAGCAACAAGTCCTTCGCCACGCATCAAGGCTAAATAAGAACAAGAAAGAGATGATCTTCAAAGAAGGTGACCTTGTGTGGATACACTTGAGTAAAGATCGATTCCCCAAGGATCGCGACTCCAAACTCAAGCCAAGAGGTGATGGACCGTTCAAAGTACTAAAGAGGATCAACAACAACGCCTACATCATCGATATCCCAACATCAAAGTACCTCGTGAGCCCGACGTTCAATGTAAAGGACCTTTCACCCTAGCATGGAGAAGATGAAATTGAGAAGGTTGAAGAGTCGAGGACGACTCTTTCCCAAGGGGGGGAGCTGATGCAGCCCGTCCTTCGGAGGCATCTACATCCCCACCAACTAGTCCCCCAAGTGGACCGATGACCCGTGCTCGAACCAAGCTCCTACAAGCTAAGGTTAACTCCCTCCTTTCCTCGTGTGATTTCAATACACCTTTGGATGGCTTGCTACTTCATTCCCAAACCCTGTGCATTCTTAGCTATGAACCCAATGAAGCATCGCCAAGGGAGGGACCAAAGGCGACCCGAGGAGATTCGCCAGAGCAAACCGGCGCCAGGCCCGACGGACCGGTTCCCTCGCCGGAACTTCCGGCGACCGGCCCGGTCGACCGGCCTCCACGCCGACGACTCTGGCGACGACCGGAATCTTCCGGCAATGATCGAAAGCACCTTCTATAAGCCCTTCCGGTTCGCGACCGGAAATGTCGGCGACCGCCGGAATTTCCGGCGACCACCCCAGCGCCGCCGGACCCCTCGCCGGAAATCCCCTAGAGCAAGTCAACTTTCGGGCTGGGCCCGTGTAATCCCTTATTTCGCCTAGTCTTTACCTTTTCGTACCTAAACAACCCCTGTTTATGTGGCTGGACTATATATAGCCCCCACCCTCTATTGTAAACCCTAGACTTGGATAATTATAGTTGAGGACACCCCTTTGAGGATCTATCAACTATTTGTCTCATGCTCCTTACCAAGGAGCACCAAATTATCTACAACCTCTTGGATTTTGCCTAGTGCGTTCAAGTTGTACAAGTCCTTGGGATATCGGTGTCTCGTGCCCAAGTAGTCAAGATCTCATCAAGCCTCTCACCCCCGTTGTTGGCCGTGGGAGAGTGCCTTGCCCAACATCGATCCTAGGGATTATGTTGGACCGGTTGCCACCGGCGTGAGCTATCGGCTTGTATCGTGTTTTTGTGTGTGTGTGTTCATCGAGTTCTTCGCGTGTGTGTTCGTGTATTTCATCCCCTACCCCCTTCCACCGCTTTCCCCTCGATTCCCATGGAATTCGTGAAAGATCGGGCCACCCCAAGGGGTCACCCCTAACATTAGGGCTGCCATATTTGGATCTTATGCCAATGGGGCACCTGGTCCTGATGGTCTATCCTTCCTTTTTTACCAAACCTTTTGGGAAGTTATAAAAAAGGATTTTATGGCTTTGGCTGTTGATTTTTGGGATGGTTCTCTTGATGTTTTTAGATTGAACTTTTCTATTATCACCCTAATCCCGAAAGAACTAGATGCAAGGGAAATGAAAAAAATTCGCCCTATTAGTCTTTGTAATTGTTCTTTGAAGATTTTACAAAAATCATGACTAATAGGATGGGACCTATTGCTGATAGATTGATTTCTGTGAATCAATCTGCTTTTATTAAAGGGAGGTTTATCCTGGAGAGTGTGGTTTCTACTCATGAGGTTATTCATGAAATTCACAGATCTCGCTGTTCAGGTCTAGTTTTAAAACTTGATTACGAAAAAGCATATGATTGAGTGAATTGGGACTTTTTGCACGAGATGTTGATTTCTAGAGGTTTTTGTAGCAGATTTAGAGGTTGGGTCTCTAAATCTCATGTAAATGGTTCTTTTTGTGTGAGAATTAATGATCAAAACAGTGAATACTTTGTTTCTGGCAAAGGTTTGAAACAAGATGATCCTTTTTCACCCATCCTCTTTAATTTTGTAGATGAGGTGTTTACAAAAATGCTCTCTAAAGCAGCAAAAAAATTGATTAGGGGATTACTCCCTGAGGTAGTTCCTGGTGGCATTATCAGCCTCCAGTATGCTTATGATACTGTAATCTTCCTAGAACCAAACATCCACATGGCTCGTATTCTGAAATGGATTCTAACTTGTTTTGAGAACCTTTCGGGCTTGAAAATTAACTATCACAAGAGGAAAATTAACTATCACAAGAGTGATTTGATGACTATGAATCTGTCTATGGTTTCTGCTAATGAATTTGCACAGGTGTTTTGTTGCAACCTGGGTTCTTTCCCTTTTAATTACTTGGGTGTTCCTTTGCATTATGGGAATCTTAGAAAGGAATATTTACAACCTATTATTGACATTATTATTAATAAGATTTCGGGTTGGAGAGGGAAATTGATTTCTTATGAGGGCAAACTTATTTAATTAGAGCATGCCTTTCTATTATACCTACATACCTTATTTCTGTTATTAAGTTTCCCAAGTGGGCTATCAATGCCATGTATTCACAGATGGCTCATTTCTTTTGGGGGGATTTAGACGACCCACAAAAATACCACTTGTATAATTGGGGCTTGGTCTCTAGAAAGAAAGAGTTTGGTGGTCTGGGTGTTCCTAATCTTAGATACATGAATTTATGTTTGTTGGGTTCTTGGTTTAAACATTTCTTCATTGCTGAAGGAAAAATATGGAGGAAAATTATTGAGTATAAGTATGATACCCTTCCTAGCATATGCTGGAGTAGTGATAATTCCCCTCCCCTTTTTGGAAAGGGATCTTATGGGATGCCCCTTCTGTTCGTACTTGTTATCATTGGGAATCGGGTAATGGTAGCAATATTTTGTTTTGGTTGGACAAGTGGGTGGCTGATTGTTCTTTGGCGACACTTTTTGGGATCTTTTCTCTATTTGTAATGAACCTGGAGCAACTGTTGCTGAGGATTTGGTTAATGATGAAGTTCACTTATCTTTTCGTCGTTGCTTTAGCGCTTCGATGATGGATAGGTGGCAGGACCTTTGTAGGCTGCTGGAGCCAATTTCCCTTTTGCCACAAATGGACAAACCTGTTTGGATCCTTGAGGCTAGTGGTGAATACTCGGTTAAATCTTTTTATTAGAGGGTTAACGATGGTGGTGTTCGTGTGCCACATTTAGCAGCTATTTGGAAGATTCAAATCCCAGGTCGGGTACAGGTGTTCTTATGGTTGTTAGCTCATAATCGTCTGTTGACTAGGGATAATTTAGCCAAATGTCGTAGTGTGGATAACCAAACATGTCCCTTTTGTTTGGAAACTAAGACTATTGCTCACACATTCTTTGAATGTGTGGTAGCTAGAAAGATTTGGAAGATGCTTGCTGAAGTTTTTGGTGGAAACTGTGTATCCAGCATTGATGCTTTGCACTGCCTTTCGTTATCTGACAGTTCCATTTACTGCATTACTGCAGCTGCTTTCCTTTGGTCCTTATGGAAAACTCGGAATGACATGTGTTTTCAGGGGGTTTAGTGGCTAAGCTTGGTGACAGTCTGGGACCGTGCAACCTTAATGCTGAAGATATGGTGACTGATGTGCAAAGAATCGCGCTCTCGGTTGATGGACAGAAATATGTAGCTTTTGGATTTCAAACGGGGAGAATTACCGCGGATTGCATGGCTGGCCTGAAGACGGACGCAGATCGTCAGCAATTCCTCATCGACAACACCAACTGGTTCCAGTAGTTAGTTGGTTCTTTCTTAGCCTGCGTATTTGTGTTATGTCTGGAGTAGTTGAATACCTGAATTTGTAATAATTAGCTAGGAGTTTACATTTTCTCTCCTCGCGTTCTACACTGTTTCCTATCTTCATTTTAATAAAAAGTGGGTCTAGGGGGTTTTGGCCCCCTGTTTTCCTAAAAAAAGGTTTCGAATACCGACTAACCGTGTGTTGCCATGATCAAACAACTTCAAATGTTATCAATGTTGAGATGGAGGTGCTTTACCAAAGTCAAAGAAAACATCGGTGCGAGCCACGAGTGATATGTTGGAGTAGTATGACTAGAATACGTGATAAAATTGTTGTTCGAGTTGGGTAATTACAGAACACAATACGAAACAGAAAACGGACATTTAGGGGCTATTTGGTTCAGGGGATAAGTTTTTGGGATAGGGATATCCCAACCACCTGGCTAGGGGTAGCCACTTTTTCTGTTTCGTTGGACACGGAGAGAGATGGTTAGGGATAACCATTTTTTTAATTAGTTGAAAGGTTGAGGAGTGGATGGGTGGTTGTGGTGACCTTTTTGATTATGATGGTGAGATTGTGCCTATACAAATCGAACAAGCTCAATCGCCCTCCCTGGCTCGTCCCTAGCCCCTTCCCCATTGGTTGTCGTGTGTCCTTGAGCCTTCTCCCGTCGCCGATCCCGTCCCTAGCCACCCTCCCTGTCGCCCATCCATACCAGGCCACCTTCCCCCATCGCCCACCCCGTACCCACCACCGACGAAGAAGCGACATCAAAGACCCATCTCTATTCAACGACCTGTGTTGGATTCAATGTTTGCAAGGTCGTAGAGGAAGGGGTACCAGCAGACGGGCAGAGCATATGTACGCTTGCGATGGAGGTGCGGAGGTGGAGGTGGATGTGCAGAAGAAGCTTCGACGGTGGGAGGGATTGATGTGGTCGGCGGGTACCGGATCTGACGGAGGAATATGGGGAGAGATACATGCCGCTAACGTCTCATTCCGTTGCCACCATCCCTCGATTCATTACCGCCCCCCTTGATTTCTTGTTGTGCTGCCAATCTGGTTCACATTGAAAGGAAAATAGAGAGCTGAGTTTTCTCTTACGGGCGGTTAGCGAGCGAAATCGTTTTCGGGTGAGGCAAGAGGGGCGAGCCAGAAGTGGTCGGGCTCATCCGTCCGATTTTGTGGGATAAGCTGAGCCACCGTTTTGAGAGAATATTCGGGAAATTTGGTTATCCTCGTCCCCTCTCGCCTGAGAGAATATTCGGGAAATTTGGTTATCCTCGCCCCCTCTCGCCTCTGAACCAAACGCTGGCAACCACTACGGGGGATATCCCCTGAACCAAACACGCCCTTAACACGTTCGATAAAAATCAAACGTTCATTACGCAAGATTTTTTACTTAAGTCATATTTATGTATACAACAAGAAAAGAAATAGAAGGGTCGTGGCAACGTAATGGGCACTCAGCTAGTACAGATATACATGCACTGAAGTCAATCTAGCCAGCTCAGATCAAACATTCATTTGAGGCACCGCTGAAAGTCTGAAACTCCAACGATCGCATGGCAGAAAGATCACGTTCAGTCAAAGCATGGAAGATGCTCCCTCCATTTGCGCTCTGTGTACTTGGGCAGTCAGGCAGATAACATCTTTATGGGCGCTGCACGCAAGAGTAACTAACATCCATGTGAGCATGTATGGAATGATATCAGACCTGATGAACTATGCATTCAATGGTTGTCAAAAAAGAACTATGCATTCACTTCCAACCAAAATCGCTGGTTGCCCATGTCCACATAAACTGCACATTTCTCAACATGTCTAACTAAATTATATGGACATAAGAACAGTAGGTATATCCACCTAAGAACTAAAAGCAGCTATCCGTGTTAAGGAAACCAACACATAACCATCAATAAATCAAAAGGAAAGGAAACACTGGATCACATCTAAGACTTGATTGCATAATCTCAATTCACAATTAACTTAAAAGATTGTTAGCTCAAGTAACCAAATTTCACGTTACTACATAAGATTTGATCAGAAATATCATGCTACCACATCAGACTGGGTCACAAATGTTACAATATTATATCAGATTGGATCACAGAGCAAACAGACTGAAGACATTGTTCTGTTCCAGGCAGGGAAACAGCACTAAACAAATGGTACATAAAGCTTGCACAAGTAGACCACTAGGAGTAGTCAAAGAGAAGCTAATGCTACGTATGAAACATTCACGCCGAGAATAATAATGTTCTTGCTGCCGCCCTTCAAGCCCACAGTCCCCTACAGGATTATAACTGGAAAATGTCAAAATAATGAGATGGGCAGAGAGAATGAGTGATGGAATGAGAGTCATATGCATACCATCAAGGCAAAACATGTCCTAAGCCTTGACCAACAAATTCGATATGTTGTAAAATCTCTGGCAAAGGCTGTACAGAAACATAATAAAAAATTAGGGTTCAGAACATCATAATAGTTCTACTATAATGATACGAGAAATTACAATACCCTGTCCTCCATTCCTTCAAAAAAGCTTGAAAGTAGAGCAGTTATACTGTTCACGTCTAAAGCTTTTGTTACACCAGCATTCTCGAAAGATATACCAACAAGTTGTCTCTGGTCATTGAAAATAGGTGCCCCACTATAAGCTGTAAATGAAGCCGTGCAATCGTGTGCTATGTAACCCTGCCCTGCATGACTGATTATATACATATATCAGAATACAAACAAAAACAAGCATGAATTATTTAATCACATAGTGGAAGAAACTTACGTTAAATAACCATTTGTTACATCTTTTATTAGTTGCCCTGACTTATCAATCTCATATAGATACATCTGAAGTGCCTGATTTTCTGTAGTATGATTGTAAAATTCCACAGCATCTATGATACCATTCCCGATAGGACAATAGAAAGCAGCCAAATCGCCACGTGTTTCCACGTTTAGAACGTCAAGGTCCACAGCTGTATCATCGGGAAAAACAACATCATACCTAAAGTCGTCTTTATCTTTAGGAAATAGAAATCTCTTGTTTGCTATAATGTGACAAAATCCTCCACCAGAATAAGTGAATATGCCAGAAATAGCAAACGTAGGCTTGGGAACATCCGGATTTTCTTGTTTCCGTCGATACATTTTAATCGGTACCACCCTCGTACTAAAGTGTGCACGACTCTCACCATTAATTCCATTAAGAGCAATGGCATCCTGAAGCATAGGAAAGCATATTATATAATAGCTTCTATGGCCGAAAAAATCGACTAAAAAGAAAGACGTTGAAAAAAAAGAGAGATAATGATTAACTCTTCACCGCAGACATTGTAACCCAGTTTTTAGTTTGTAATCTGTAATGTGTCACCTGAATCTGTACCGTCAACAAAAACATATAAAAAACAAGCACGTGAGATTCAATTTATCACGAAACGCAGCCATAAAACTTGCAATGCAAAACCAAAAACCACCTGTCATACTCAGTTCATGTCAGTTTTGCTGTCTACCTACTGAATTCTTACTCTTCTAAAGAAGCAACTTTGATATATTCCATAACCTACAAGCTGGTTGTCGTATTTCAATGTTCAAAATTAAGAGATAGCAAGCGGAGCTCGCTAGGCAAGATTTAGAGGAGAGCTGAACCACACAGGGCTTACTACAAAGCAGAATTGTCAAGGATCCCTTTGTATTATCTGTTTGAAACCTGGCTTATGTTCAACTCCCTTCACGAACATCCCAGGGCTTAGGCTCTCAGCAGGGAAATACAGTAACATTATGATGCAATAAGATTAATAAACGCAAAATATATTTTATGTTTAAAAAGTAATAAACACAAAATCTGCAGGGAAATGCGGTAACATAATGATGCCAGTGGGGGCGGAAACGGCCGGAAAGCTAGAGGCAATCCAACCAATCTAAGTAGGAAATTCAAAGATGGACGATTCATCACAAGGCATGCCTAGCTAAATCGCGATAGACAAGCACTGAGGACTCGAGTCTTGAACAGCTTACTAGTGCTTCAGGGCGACGGATCTAACGTGTGAGACACTAGGAGGTCGGCGGAGAAGGCTGGAGATCCCCGCGGTTGCGGAGGCCGCGGCGCAGAGAGCAGGAGATGCCGCGGCGGCCGCGGCGTAGAGGGCAGGAGATTGCGCGGCGGCGTAGAGGGGTGGAAATTCGGCGGCGGCGCTGTCGTGAGGAATTTGGACTAGGAAGCGTTTTTCTTTTGCTGAGAATTTTAGGGCAGTTAACAAGGAGGTGAGAGTGACACGCTCAAAGCCCAACTAAGCGACCTGGGCTGGGCTATGGAAACGCCTCTGTAACATAAAATAGCGGATTTCCTCGGAAATTAACTAAGAGCTTAAGCGTGAGATGAAGGGCTCACTCTCAGCGATTTGAGGGACGTTGTGCATTTTCTTCTCGCTGCTTGTGGGTCTTCTACCTGTCGCTATTGGGCTTGGACATTTGCTACGGCCAGGAGTTCAGCTGGGGCGTGTTTTTTTCTTTTGGTGACTGATATGTGGGACTGTTTTTTCGGGGCCGTTATGTCAGCCACGTTTGGTTGGGTTGTTTTTTGGTATGTTCGGTCGTGGGGATGGGGGAGGGTATCGCCTGGTTATCTCCGGGGTCGGTGCTTTTCTTTCTTTTCTCGGCGGTGGAGGATTGGAGACGGTTGGATTGAAGACGAGGTGGTGTTCTTGGTTTGTGGGATTGGAGACGGTGCTCTTCTTGGTATGTGGGATTGGAGGCGGTGGTGCTGTTCTTCGTCTACTGTGTTCTTCTTTGTTTTCGGGATTTCCGCCGCTGCGCCGTCGAGCTCGGGACCCGAGGTTTCGAGGCTCCCCCTCTCTCCTTTTTCCTTCCCCCGTTTCCTCTCGGAGTCCCTTTTTACACCCGGTGTGCACCCGGTATGAAAAATATATTCTTCAAAAAGTTGATTTTTTTAAAAAAAATATGATCATATGTAGCTTTTATGTTTATGGTACAAATGAAGTCATTTCACCGAAAACCGATATATTTTGGGTGCTGTGTAAAAAAGACAAATTTTTGCATCGTGGAGCACGTTATTTTAGCACCAAATTTTGTCTTTTTTGCACACAAGCCACCCAAAATGTTCATTTTGCGTGAAACGATTTTACGCGCACCTAAAACTTGAAGTTCTACGTGTACATATTTTTTTTTGAATTTTTTGGTATTTCAAATTTTGACAAAAGTCAAATTTAAATAAAGGGTGCATATGCCTCCGGGAGAAAAAAAAGTCACGTCCAGATTTCTCCCGACATCTGTATAACATACTCCCTCCGTTTCAGGGCTTAAGACGTCCTCGTTTTGCGTGTTTTTTCTTTGATCAAGAATTACTCTAAATACGTAAATAGTTTTGGTATAAAACTAGTATCACCGGAAAGTATTTTTCAATATGAATCCAACGGTACTAATTATGTGCAATATAATCAAGATTTTGTTGTTCAATTTTTTTGTTCAAATTTTGCTTTGGAAAGCGTGTGCGCCTTAAGCTTTGAAACGGAGGTAGTACTAAGGTACCTGCTATTCACGTGATGGCTCGGGACGTGAGGTAGAGAAAAGTTACTGTGGAGAGTAACAACATCCAGATAAGAGCAGTAGTTGGCATAGATATACCCTAGGGGTGTATAATATTGGTATATCCAGTTTAGTCCAGGGAAGGTCCACAAGAAAACTTGCTGTTTAAGAAGATTTCGGGTGACCCAATCTTATTATAAGTTCGACTCCTTAAAGGACACGACTAGTTGTAGATAGAATTTTAAAGGGTTTAATCCTAATCTGTAACCGACTCGACTTACCCCGAGACCTGACCTATCTATATAAGGGCCAGGAAGGCACGGCGAGAAGGACAACCCAACTCATACGCACATCTCACACCAGATCGCATCTGCGCACCCCCTGTAACCTTCGGTTCCGCCGTAATCAAGAACAGACAAGCAGGAGTACGTTTTCCCTCCGGAGGCCTGAACCTGGATAAACCTCGTGTCCCCTTGTTGCTTGCATGTTAACCGTCTCGTGACTTCCAACATCCTCATCTTCTCCAAAACCCAAGTCCGTAACAATGGGCATTGACGAGTCGAAACTTCGTCAATTGGCGCCGTCTGTGGGAACTATGGACGCTGATCGTGCGGTCGTGACGGTTCCATCCGGAGCGATCTACGATTCCTCGGCAATGGAGAATCACCTCCTCTTTGGCACTTTCGACTTCACCGCCCACTCACTCGCCACCCGGAAAGATTTTGAGTCCGTAGGTGACGGAATCGAGATGTTGTTCGGAAGCTTCTGCTTCCAGGTGGGGCAGACTGGCACCCTCTGCCTCCCAGAGCGGGTGCCACTCCCATCAATCAGGCCCGCCTCTTGGGTCCTGCCAATTGACGCTCCACGCATGTCATCGCTGGTAGACAATTCGAATGACAGCAACAGCTACAACTCCGATCTATGCAACCCTCCTACAGAGAAAGGGACCTACGGTTCCAGATCGGAGAGCTGCGAGAGCAACGATCTCTCCCCGCACTACCTGTGCGCCGTCATCCATGGCGGCGACATCAACGACGGAGCCGATCCACCGCTGGATCAGGCGCCCAATCCCCCTCCCAACCCTTAGGTCGAGAACGGAGGAAATAGGGTGAACCCACCAAATCACAACGGGAGCAGGGCACCTCGAGGTACTGAGGGCATAAACCGTGTCCACAACGAAATCCACCTCAACGACGAGGGCTGGGAGATCCCGCGCGAAGTTGTACGAGGCAATCACATCTTACCTATTGATGCCTCTCGCGACATGCTAATGGCCTATCACTGGCTCCTGATCGAGGAACACAATCGATAGTTCAAGCTACAAGGCGAGCTCAAAAAACGCAAGCGGGCAGCTGACGAATCAAGCATGCGGCGAGCTGCACTCTCCACCGCTGGCAGCTCCTCTTCACACGACAACGACGCCCACAAGTACCGCTCTCGCCTGGAGCGCATGGACCCCGCCGCACGGCGCGAGGTCACCAAAGCACTCGACACGTCCTTCATGATGATGGATTCACAAGGCAACATCAGGACTAAAACACCGCAGGCCGCGATCATGGCGGCTACCACCTACCTCGCGTCCAACCCGCCACCGGCGGGAGACCCAAAGAATGCGATCCATAAATCTGCGCTTGCAGGCCTCAGACTCGTCGGAGCTGCGCTCCACGATGAAGCACCCGCAGAGCTGAAGAAAAAGGTCGCGGTAAGGTTCACTCGAAGCCACACATGCTCATCCAAGGAGGAAGAACATGACCTGCCTCGATGCCGCCGGAGCCCACGGCGCAGGAGCAGCAACTACGATGCTCATAGCAAGCTCACACAGCGCAAGATCGACAAATCACGCGCCAAGCGCGCGTGCTCAACTGAGTCCGAAGAGGACGACGAGGAGCTGTGTGGCGCCAGATGCTTCAGTAGATCCGTTCGGCAATCAAGGATGCCGAAAAAACTTCAAGCTCTCTTCGGACAACCCGAAGTTCGACGGCACACTGGAGCCAAAGACTTGGCTTGACGATCACCTTTTGTCAGTCAAGCTCCATGACGGAACCAAAAACACTGCCATGCCATGCCTTCAGCTATAGCTGACAGGCGCAGCCAGGGTTTGGCTCAGTCGCCTCCCCTCCGGCTCCATTCACAGCTGGGAAGAGCTGGCATACAGCTTCATCCGCAACTTAAAGGGCACCAGCAAGAGGCCAACCTCAATCGAAGAGTTACGGTCCTACTGCCAGCGGTCAAATGAGTCCATCCGCTCATACATACTACGGTGGTCTACCATCAAGAACTCCGCCACGAACATCTCTGAGGATAGGGCAATCGACGCCTTCAACGATGGTGTCAGGCGCCATGAATTCAAGGAGGAGCTTGGGCGTGTCAAGCCCAAAACCATCGATCACCTGATGGACATCGTCAATCGCTGGGCTGATGGCGAAGATGCCGTCAACCGAGCATGTTCGGATGATGAGGACGACTTCGGCCGCAGGCGCGATCGCCGCGGAAAAAGGAGATCGAGCATCTACGACGATCGCGAGGAAGTTGACATGGTTGCGGCTGGCTACACCGATCGACGCGATGATGGCAACCGCAACAGTGGGTACCGTAGCAGTAATTACCGCGATGGTGGGCGTCCCACCCAAACCTGGCAACGTCACAACCGCGACGACGAACCTTCGGCATATGACAAACTATCAGGTCTCTGCACCATCCACTTCTACATCGATAAGAAAGATGGCAAGAAGAAGGCCAATCACATGCTCAAGGACTACCAGGAGTTCCAAAAACTCAGCAAGGGCCTCACCCTGATGAGACGCCAGGCGGTGAACCCAGGATTCGCACCAGCCCCAAGGGTCGTAGCCCACGGGGCTCCACCACCACCACCCGGAGGACCCTCGCAACATGTGGCTGCACCATCCAGAATAATGGTGCGGATGAATACTCGCCACCGTCGGGGTCCATGATGATACAAAAGGGGCGCTCGACCAACATGGTGCAGAAGAAGCTCACCCGCCAAGTCAACTTGGCCGTGATCTCCCCACCAACCATACCTGGCTACCTCAGCGGCTTGGAGTCATGCATCATGTTTGACCGTTTGGATCACCTGCGCCAGATACCTCGCCCAGGTCATTCTGCCCTGGTGCTCGAGGACCAGATCGACGAATTCGATATGAGCCGCGTTGTAACACCCTCAGAATCGGACCTATGCAAGTTTTAGCGAAGCCCGCCAAACCCGCATAGAAACGATTCAAAGGTGCCCACCAGGCACTTTCGTGCGGGTGGAAAACGAAGTAATAACATTACACAACAGTCCTCGATGGGACCCACATAACAGATATATATAACAGCGACTCAAAGAGTCAAGAATACAGATATTATATACAAAGATCCAAATCACCTTGAAAACGATAGTGCGTCTAGCTACGGACAAGATGCAAATGGGGCTAAGAGCCCTGAAGAATAACCAATGGCGTCCATAACCCTGCCCAGGCCAAGCCGGAAGGGTAACCCTGCTAACGACGTCGATCTCAAACCTGCTTAAACAAAAGGGGTGCCGACAAAGGGCAAAGGAAAAAGAGGAGCGTCAGTACTGAGGCCAGTACACGGCGAGACTAGAATTCGGCGGTCCTCGCCTACATAGGTATGGTGGACTGAAGCGGCAGCGGCAGCAAGCACTAAACAACCTATAGAGACTCGATACAACTGGCGGCAATCAGAGAGGGATGAGAAATACCTATTCGGATCCAACCTGATACTATCACCAATCAAACCCATCCTGGCGTTTCCCCCTCGACACCGATCGAGGAAGTCAACCGAGGAACTCACACAGTTGGCAGTTTTATTTATTCAGTTATCGTTGCAGTAATTACTAGTCAGGTATAGATAATCATCCTGATAAAATAAGCAGTGGGCACTTTTAGTTAACCATTCCGTGATAGTTGCAACAATTACTAATCAAATACAGATAGCGTGAGATAAACCCAAAACCCAGCAGTTGTTGGTACTTTTATTCAGCCATTCCGTTGTAGTTGTCATACTTACTAGTCAGGTACAATGGTCGCAAGCGACACATCAAACAAGCAATTGTGGGCAGTATTAATTAGCCATTCCATTATAGTGAAGCTGATTACTAGTCATTATAAAGTCAAATTTATAGCAATAAACTTTAGTTATGCTTGTCTATGGTCGAGATACTGTGCTCCAAGTCGTCCATAACCGCGGACACGGCTTTCAGAAAGTTTTACCCGGCCGGGGTGCACCAATAGCAACACACACTCGATCAACCTCGGAAAAACCAAATCAAAACCCAACGAGGCTTTCACGACAAAGCAATCACAGGATTCAGAAATATTTCAGGGGGCCACCCCTTAAGTAGATCCCGCAATGAAGTAAGCAAGCTTCGAGACGGACTCAAGGTTTGCGTCAATGGCTGTAAGCGACTGGGAACCCGAAAGTGTGGCTGGGCTTGTCGATACCGCGTAATCACTCCGCTTACCTAAACAGTACAGTGTGCTCCTCGCACAATCGTAAATAAAGCAGTAGCATGGCATAAGTACAGGATCGTAAATAAAACCTCAAACTAGTTTGTGGCCCCAAGAAATAAGACGGAATCAAGCTCTGGCTCAGGGGGGTCCCATATACCTCCCGGATGTGGATAGCGCGATAAATCAAGGAACAGGTATCAAGTACTCGGGGTCCTACAGGACACAAGTGGGCGTTCGGAAACCAAATATTTTCTATCATCCACCGATGCCTCTGCTTATTTCAATTTTAGTTGTTAAACAGGAATTAAAGTGAACGATCAGTAAAGCTATGATCAACTCCAACAACAACATGCGGCAATACATCAACAACTATGGCACTTGACGACGCACAACAGCACTTGAGCCAGCGACTACGACGCGCAAGTCCAACTATCTACCAAACAACAGGTAATAGGATGTGTCCAAGGCAATATAGGGCTGCACGGTATATCACGGGTACGAAAACTAGAGCATCGCAACACAGATAGCAATAGATCAACAGGAGGGAATAAATACTATAAAAGTAAGATAGGTAGAAAGGGGGAGATGCTCGCCTGAAAACATTGTCGAAGGTTCAACCGAAGATCGGGGCGAAGCTCACATCAACTCAACGGCCTTATCCGCGAAGAAGCAAAACACTAGAATAAACACCGGATGCAATATTTAATACACGGCCGAAGATCGGCATGATGCATGTATGATGTATGACAAGGCAAAGGTGCGATGCGATTAGGTCATATTAAGCGGAACCGGGGTCCCGACAATTAATTAAAATGGTTCAAGTTATTTAGATTCCCCGCATTTTAAATGTTGTTTTAACATGGCAAAATAAGTTACCGGTTCGCTACACAAATTTTAGATGGGGCCGATATAAGGCTAGATTTGTCCGCATACGGGCCCCATATTTAATTATGCAGTGAATCGGCATAAGGCCCCCAAACCAATGATATGCATGCGAGAATGACAATTTAATATGCATCAATTGTTATTATATTATAAAAATAGGGTTCAAGAGTGGGGTCACACATTAGGGTTCGGCAGATCTTGGGGTTCCGGGGTTCGGGGTCGGTTTCAGGGTCCAGGGTTCGACGGCTTCGGTCTCGACGGAACATCCTCGGACTCCGGGTAGATCTTGTCGCATCGGGGTCTTCGGGTCATGTTGTCGGTCATGGCGTTCGGGACGAAGCACTTGTCGCTTCGGGGTTCTCGGCGGACTTGGTGTCCGGGGTGAAACACTTGGCGATTCCGGGGGTCTTGGTGTTCGATGTCGTTTGGTCTCGCCGGGGTCGTTCTTCGGGTTGCAGGAAGAAGATCTTGAGGGTCCATGTAGAAGAACTCGAGGATCCGACGTTGTTGCCTTCGGTTTTCCGTGAGGGAGATCATGGCGCGGCACCGGGTACGGGATCGGCCTTCCTGAACGGCGTCTTCGGTTTCCATGAAGGTGTCCCCCAAGATCCGTGTCGAGGCATCGGGGTTTTGGGTCGGTCTTGGCTGCTGCAGACACACGAAGAACATGTTGTCCAACATGGGTGACACACGCGCAAGCGTCCTTTTTCCTGCGAGAAGGAGCCGGTCCAGGCGGAGCGTGTCCGGCCGGAGAGCACCGTCTTGACAGGGATGCAGCGCTCCTGGAGCAGGACATGGCCAACAGGGTGGAGCTCGAGGGATGCTGCGAGGAGGAGGTCTTGGCGGGCTTGGCGACGAGGTCTGGCCGGCGGACGTGGGCACGGGACGGTGGAGCGGGCGAGGGCCGACGGCGGGCGGGCTGGACGACGGGAGGAGGAAGCGGAGCGGCGTCGGGCCGAGCTCGGGCCGGCGATGGCGGGGAAGGCGCGGGCGCCGACGAGCTTGGCCGGAGGGAACCCGCGGCGAGGACGGGCGGAGCGGGGCGGCTCGAGCGCGGGCGGCGGCGGCGTCCGTCGCGCGCGGAGGAGGGGCCGGCGGCGGGGGCCCGCGGTGACCGGAGCGGCGCGGCTAGAGGTCGGAGGAAGGGCGGCGGAGGCGGGCTGGCGAGGGCGCGCGCTCGGGGTGGCGGACGCGGCAGGGCTCGGGGGGAAGCGGAGGACGCGCGCGGAGGCGGGCCGCGGGAGGGCGCTCCGGCGACGGCGGCGGAGGCGCGACGCGCGGAGAGGGGGCGCGGCTCGGCGAGGTTGACCGGAGGGCGACGGCGGAGGCCAGGGTCGGAGGCGGTGGCCGCAGGGAGCGAGGCGGCCGCGGGCTGGGCGGAAGGCGGAGGGCGCGGTCGCGGTGGTCGGCAGCGGCCGCGGGGCGGCGAGGCGGAGCCGGCGGAGGGGACGCGTCTGGCGGCGGCGGGGAGGCGCTGGGCCGGAGGTGGGCGGAGCTCGCGAGGGCGGAGGCGAGCATGGCGGTGAGGGGAGGAGCACGCGCGGCGGCGACGCTGGCCTGGCCGGAGGAGGCGAGGTGGCGTGGCGGTCGCCGGCGGAGGGAGTTTCGCGGGGGTGGTGGCTGGCGCTTGCGGGGGCAGGACGCGGGGAGGAGAGAAGGAAGAGGGAGAGAGAGGCACGCGGGGCAGGTGGTTGGTGAGGCTGGCGGGTGGGACAGGGGAGAAAGGGGGGCCCACGGGCAGAGAGAGGGAAGGGCTGGGGCGAGGCATGCGTGTGCTGGCGCGTGGGTGGGTCTGGGTGTTGCGTGGTGTGCTGGCCAGGTGGAGGGAGGGGGGCTGAGAGAGAGGGAGTGGGCTGGGACAAGTGTCAGTTTAGGATTGGGTAGAGGGGGAGAGAGGATGAGGTGGCGGCCAACGATTGGAGGGGGTGAGGTGGCCAGGGGGTGTGGGTAGGTTTCCTGGTAGCCTTAGGATTTAGGTTGGGCCGCTCTGTTTTGTACGGGGGTGGTCGTTCGGGTCGATTTGGCCCGTTCGGCTGCCCCCACTAAATAATTTAATATTTTTATTTGATTGCGACGAACTTTGTAAATAGTTTTGGACAAGCAAAATATCCGGCAGCATCCGGGGTTTTGCGTTTGAATTAAGTTGGGGCGTTTGGAAAACAAATCGGTCTTTGCGAAATTAGTTTTATGCGAGCAATGCATGATGATGACGATGCAATGCACAAATTCAACGCGATTTTCTAGTAGTGGTTTTTGCGGGATGCCACAATTCGACACCACTAACAATGGATCTCGCCCTCGAGATCCGCCTCATGGTACCGGAAAGGAAGGTCGGCGATCTGAATCTTCTCGCTTCATGTAGATCCTCGCAACACCACTAACAAGAGGTCGTTGTCCGTGATCGTCGAGAAAACACTCCGGAAACAAAAGGTCGAAGGTAGAGGTATCAACAAATAAAGCCACCCCTAACTTCCGTGGACGGAGTAAAATTACTGGATCCACCGATTCGATGTACAAGAGCGAATGATAAGAGTAGTCGGATGGTGATCAGTCCATCGCGCACCCAAACCATTACTCTGCACACGAATAGGCGGATTATGCAACCAACTCTCGGAATTAGACTGAAGATCTCGACAAGCGAGGTTCGGAACAACGGAGTGATGCAGACTCTGCATCGGATCTGGCGTAGATGATGTCGTCGCGTCGGGAAAACACCGGAAGGCACAAACAAAGAATAAAGAATGGTAACACCGTAGACGGATTCATCAGGCAGCTTGAACACCGGACGGTAGAACACCGTTGACAAATGAGGAAGCGAAACCCTGAAGGTACGACGGAACCCAACCACGAGAAATCCTGGACTCGAAGAGGAAGAAGAGAGCAGATTCAAAACACGTCGAGATAAGAGGAGAATAGCAGAGGGGTAAGGAGTAAAATCAGACCTAATCAGAACTATCCAACCGATTTTGCAAAAATAGTTTTGACACTCTACTTCGGCCGTTAGCTAGGTGATCCTACAGGCTGGACTTGTGGGGTATCGCAACTGCTGAGCTCTGATACCACTCTGTAACACCCTCAGAATCGGACCTATGCAAGTTTTAGCGAAGCCCGCCAAACCCGCATAGAAACGATTCAAAGGTGCCCACCAGGCACTTTCGTGCGGGTGGAAAACGAAGTAATAACATTACACAACAGTCCTCGATGGGACCCACATAACAGATATATATAACAGCGACTCAAAGAGTCAAGAATACAGATATTATATACAAAGATCCAAATCACCTTGAAAACGATAGTGCGTCCAGCTACGGACAAGATGCAAATGGGGCTAAGAGCCCTGAAGAATAACCAATGGCGTCCATAACCCTGCCCAGGCCAAGCCGGAAGGGTAACCCTGCTAACGACGTCGATCTCAAACCTGCTTAAACAAAAGGGGTGCCGACAAAGGGCAAAGGAAAAAGAGGAGCGTCAGTACTGAGGCCAGTACACGGCGAGACTAGAATTCGGCGGTCCTCGCCTACATAGGTATGGTGGACTGAAGCGGCAGCGGCAGCAAGCACTAAACAACCTATAGAGACTCGATACAACTGGCGGCAATCAGAGAGGGATGAGAAATACCTATTCGGATCCAACCTGATACTATCACCAATCAAACCCATCCTGGCGTTTCCCCCTCGACACCGATCGAGGAAGTCAACCGAGGAACTCACACAGTTGGCAGTTTTATTTATTCAGTTATCGTTGCAGTAATTACTAGTCAGGTATAGATAATCATCCTGATAAAATAAGCAGTGGGCACTTTTAGTTAACCATTCCGTGATAGTTGCAACAATTACTAATCAAATACAGATAGCGTGAGATAAACCCAAAACCCAGCAGTTGTTGGTACTTTTATTCAGCCATTCCGTTGTAGTTGTCATACTTACTAGTCAGGTACAATGGTCGCAAGCGACACATCAAACAAGCAATTGTGGGCAGTATTAATTAGCCATTCCATTATAGTGAAGCTGATTACTAGTCATTATAAAGTCAAATTTATAGCAATAAACTTTAGTTATGCTTGTCTATGGTCGAGATACTGTGCTCCAAGTCGTCCATAACCGCGGACACGGCTTTCAGAAAGTTTTACCCGGCCGGGGTGCACCAATAGCAACACACACTCGATCAACCTCGGAAAAACCAAATCAAAACCCAACGAGGCTTTCACGACAAAGCAATCACAGGATTCAGAAATATTTCAGGGGGCCACCCCTTAAGTAGATCCCGCAACGAAGTAAGCAAGCTTCGAGACGGACTCAAGGTTTGCGTCAATGGCTGTAAGCGACTGGGAACCCGAAAGTGTGGCTGGGCTTGTCGATACCGCGTAATCACTCCGCTTACCTAAACAGTACAGTGTGCTCCTCGCACAATCGTAAATAAAGCAGTAGCATGGCATAAGTACAGGATCGTAAATAAAACCTCAAACTAGTTTGTGGCCCCAAGAAATAAGACGGAATCAAGCTCTGGCTCAGGGGGGTCCCATATACCTCCCGGATGTGGATAGCGCGATAAATCAAGGAACAGGTATCAAGTACTCGGGGTCCTACGGGACACAAGTGGGCGTTCGGAAACCAAATATTTTCTATCACCCACCGATGCCTCTGCTTATTTCAATTTTAGTTGTTAAACAGGAATTAAAGTGAACGATCAGTAAAGCTATGATCAACTCCAACAACAACATGCGGCAATACATCAACAACTGTGGCACTTGACGACGCACAACAACACTTGAGCCAGCGACTACGACGCGCAAGTCCAACTATCTACCAAACAACAGGTAATAGGATGTGTCCAAGGCAATATAGGGCTGCACGGTATATCACGGGTACGAAAACTAGAGCATCGCAACACAGATAGCAATAGATCAACAGGAGGGAATAAATACTATAAAAGTAAGATAGGTAGAAAGGGGGAGATGCTCGCCTGAAAACATTGTCGAAGGTTCAACCGAAGATCGGGGCGAAGCTCACATCAACTCAACGGCCTTATCCGCGAAGAAGCAAAACACTAGAATAAACACCGGATGCAATATTTAATACACGGCCGAAGATCGGCATGATGCATGTATGATGTATGACAAGGCAAAGGTGCGATGCGATTAGGTCATATTAAGCGGAACCGGGGTCCCGACAATTAATTAAAATGGTTCAAGTTATTTAGATTCCCCGCATTTTAAATGTTGTTTTAACATGGCAAAATAAGTTACCGGTTCGCTACACAAATTTTAGATGGGGCCGATATAAGGCTAGATTTGTCCGCATACGGGCCCCATATTTAATTATGCAGTGAATCGGCATAAGGCCCCCAAACCAATGATATGCATGCGAGAATGACAATTTAATATGCATCAATTGTTATTATATTATAAAAATAGGGTTCAAGAGTGGGGTCACACATTAGGGTTCGGCAGATCTTGGGGTTCCGGGGTTCGGGGTCGGTTTCAGGGTCCAGGGTTCGACGGGTTCGGTCTCGACGGAACATCCTCGGACTCCGGGTAGATCTTGTCGCATCGGGGTCTTCGGGTCATGTTGTCGGTCATGGCGTTCGGGACGAAGCACTTGTCGCTTCGGGGTTCTCGGCGGACTCGGTGTCCGGGGTGAAACACTTGGCGATTCCGGGGGTCTTGGTGTTCGATGTCGTTTGGTCTCACCGGGGTCGTTCTTCGGGTTCCAGGAAGAAGATCTTGAGGGTCCATGTAGAAGAACTCGAGGATCCGACGTTGTTGCCTTCGGTTTTCCGTGAGGGAGATCATGGCGCGGCACCGGGTACGGGATCGGCCTTCCTGAACGGCGTCTTCGGTTTCCATGAAGGTGTCCCCCAAGATCCGTGTCGAGGCATCGGGGTTTTGGGTCGGTCTTGGCTGCTGCAGACACACGAAGAACATGTTGTCCAACATGGGTGACACACGCGCAAGCGTCCTTTTTCCTGCGAGAAGGAGCCGGTCCAGGCGGAGCATGTCCGGCCGGAGAGCACCGTCTTGACAGGGATGCAGCGCTCCTGGAGCAGGACATGGCCAACAGGGTGGAGCTCGAGGGATGCTGCGAGGAGGAGGTCTTGGCGGGCTTGGCGACGAGGTCTGGCCGGCGGACGTGGGCACGGGACGGTGGAGCGGGCGAGGGCCGACGGCGGGCGGGCTGGACGACGGGAGGAGGAAGCGGAACGGCGTCGGGCCGAGCTCGGGCCGGCGATGGCGGGGAAGGCGCGGGCGCCGACGAGCTTGGCCGGAGGGAACCCACGGCGAGGACGGGCGGAGCGGGGCGGCTCGAGCGCGGGCGGCGGCGGCGTCCGTCGCGCGCGGAGGAGGGGCCGGCGGCGGGGGCCCGCGGTGACCGGAGCGGCGCGGCTAGAGGTCGGAGGAAGGGCGGCGGAGGCGGGCTGGCGAGGGCGCGCGCTCGGGGTGGCGGACGCGGCAGGGCTCGGGGGGAAGCGGAGGACGCGCGCGGAGGCGGGCCGCGGGAGGGCGCTCCGGCGACGGCGGCGGAGGCGCGACGCGCGGAGAGGGGGCGCGGCTCGGCGAGGTTGACCGGAGGGCGACGGCGGAGGCCAGGGTCGGAGGCGGTGGCCGCAGGGAGCGAGGCGGCCGCGGGCTGGGCGGAGGCGGAGGGCGCGGTCGCGGTGGTCGGCAGCGGCCGCGGGGCGGCGAGGCGGAGCCGGCGGAGGGGACGCGTCTGGCGGCGGCGGGGAGGCGTGTAGGGGTTCGTAGCATGGAAAACAAAAATTTTCTATCGCATACAAACAAACAAGCCAAGATCTATCTACTAGATTGTAGCAACGAGTCGATGGTATAACTTACCCTCGAAGATTCCAAAGCGGTTAACGAGAGCAGATTCTCGTGGGTGATGTAGTCGTACTCTTTCCGATCTCAAGATCGTGTAGACGATCCTTCCGGCGCCACGTTCCGGCAGCGCTCCCGCAGTCGGTCACACATTCGGTACTCGACGAAGACCTTCCTCTCCCTTGTTCCAGCAGGCAGCGGAGGTTGTAGCACTCTCCTCGCGATTCCGGCAGCACAACGGCGTGGTACCGGAAGTAGAGGGGAAATCCCGCAGGGCTTCGCCTTAAGCCGGTGCGAGTATGGTGGAGCTTATGAGAGAGGCTATTAGTGGTCTAGTAATTAGACACACCAATTAGAAGGCTCTAAACCAATTAGAAGGATCTAAACCGCTGGCTAAAGCAATTAGAAGCTCTAAACCAAAACGGCTCTAAACCTGAAATTTAGAGGTGGAAACTTGTGTCTAGGAGGGGAGCCCTGCCCCTCCTTATATAGATGGGAGGGGGTGGCGCGCCAGGGGAGGGAGGGAGTCCCTCCCCAACTCGGCCTAGGGCTGGCGCCGGCTTGGAGGAGTGGGACTCCTCCTCCAAGTTGGTTCCAACTCCTCTTGCTTGTTTCCCACAGTTTCTTGTTTTGGCAGTTTGACTTTCAAACTGGACATTTGACTTTTCTGTTTTAGGATTCAAATTAATCCTATATTTGGGACAGCAAGAACACTTAGTACATGATGCAATCATTCCAATATGTAATGACACATTTATGTACCCCTCCCCCCCGGAGTGCCGGACAATCCGGAACCTTCTAGAATATCCCCGATGAAAACACCGGAATCATTCCCGAACTCCGAAACGGGACTTTCCTTATATGAATCTTATTCTCCGGACCATTCCGGATCACCTCGTGATATCCCGGATCCCATCCGAGACTCCGAACAACATTCGGTCTCTTTCTCATAATACCATAACTACTCAAACAACGTCGAATCCTTAAGTGTGTCTCCCTACGGTTCGTGAATTATGCGGACATGATCGAGACACTTCTCCGAACAATAACCAATAGAGGAATCTGGAAATTCATATGGCTCCCACATATTTCTACGATTACTTAGCGATCGAATGAACCACTTACATACGATACCAATTTCCCTTTGTCTCACGATATGTTACTTATCCGAGGTTATGATCGTCGGTATCTCTGCATACCTAGTTCAACCTCGTTACTGATAAGTACTCTTTTCTCGTTCCCGTGATATGTGATCCCTTGTGACCAAGTCACATGTTTGCAAGCTAATTGGATGACATTCCACCGAGAGGGCCCAGAGTATATCTATCCGTCATGTGGATGGACAAATCCCACTCTTGATCCATGTGTTTCAACCAATACTTTCCGAACACTTAATGCCACCTTTATAGCCACCCAGTTACGGTGTGGTGTTTGATGTCATCAAAGCATCCATCCGGTAAAGGTGATATGCATGATCTCATGGTCGAAGGAATTAGGTTACTATGTATCAGAAAGCATATAGCAATTGAACTATTGAAATGACTTGATCTTTATGCTACGCTTATCAATAGGAGTATGTCCACCATATCATTCTCCTAACGATATGATCTTGTTGTTTGATAACATCTCAATGTTCATGATATGGAAACCACAATCATTTAATCAACCAACAAGCTAGTGAAGTATAGAGGCTATACTAGGGACTTCAATTTAAGTTTACAATTCACACAAGTATTAATGTTTCCTTGTTAATACTATTATAGCATGAATATAAACATTTATCATAAACACAAAGATATAATAATAACCACATTTATTATTGCCTCTAGGGCATATCTCCAACAGTCTCCCACTTGCACTAGAGTCATCTAATCTAGATTACATGGTAATATACCGAACACCCATGGCAGTTTGGTGTTGGTCATGTTTTGCCCTCGGGAGAGGTTTAGTCAACGGATCCGCCACATTCAGATCTGTGTGTACTTTGCAAATCTTTATATCCCCATCCTGGATATGTTCTCGAATAGCGTGAAAACGCAGTTTGATATGCTTCAGCTTCTTGTGTGACCTTGGTTCTTGCGCATTGACTATGGCCCCCATGTTATCACAGTAGATAGACATTGGGTCCAGCGCACTTGGAACCACACCCATCTCTGTAATGAACTCTTTCATCCATATCGCTTCTTGTGAAGCCTCTGAAGCAGCCATGTATTCCGATTCAGTTGAAGATCTCGCCACAACGCTTTGCTTTGCACTCCTCCAGCTAACTGCTGCACCATTCAAAATAAATACGTACCCAGATTGTGATTTAGAATCATCTGGATCAGTGTTCCAACTAGCATCGGTGTAACCATTAACAACGAGCTGTTCATCACCTCCATAAGAAAGAACCATATCCTTAGTTCTTCTTAAGTACTTAAGGATGTTTTTGACCGCTGTCCAATGATCCACTCCTGGATCACTTTGATATCTGCTAGTTAAACTAACAGCATATGCAATGTCGGGTCTAGTACATAGCATGGCATACATTAGAGATCCTATGGCTGAGGCATAGGGAGTCTTACTCATCCTTTCTCTATCTTCTGCCGCTGTCGGACTTTGAGTTTTACTCAAGGTCGTATTGGGCAACATGGGCAAGAACCCTTTCTTGCTTTCTTCCATTCCAAACTTCTTTAGAACTTTGTCCAAATATGTACTCTATGACAATGATATTTGGCGTTTCGATCTATCTCTATAAATCTTTATGCCTAATATGTAAGCTGCTTCGCCAAGATCTTTCATTGAAAAACTATTATTCAAATATTCCTTGACACTATTAAGAAGGTCTACATCATTCCCAATCAACAATATGTCATCCACATACAGTATTAAGAATGCTACAGAGCTCCCACTCACTTTCTTGTAAATACAAGCTTCTCCATAAGTTTGTATAAAACCAAAACTTTTGATTACCTTATCAAAACGTTGATTCCAACTTCGGGATGCTTGCTTCAATCCATAGATGGACCGTTGAAGTTTGCATACCTTGTTAGCATCTTTAGGATCGACAAAACCTTTGGGTTGCATCATATACAACTCTTCATCAATGTCTCCATTGAGGAATGCTGTTTTGACATCCATCTGCCATATCTCATAATCATAATATGCAGCGATTGCTAACATAATCCTCACAGACTTTAGCTTCGCTACAGGTGAGAAAGTCTCATCGTAGTCAATTCCTTGAATTTGTCGAAACCCTTTTGCGACAAGTCGAGCTTTATAGACAGTAACATTACCATCAGCATCTGTTTTCTTCTTGAAAATCCATTTGTTCTCGACAGCTTTCCGGCCATCCGGTAAGTCCACCAAAGTCCATACTTGGTTTTCGTACATGGATCCAATCTCGGATTTCATGGCTTCTTGCCATTTATTGGAATCTGGGCTCATCATCGCTTCCTCATATGTCTCGGGGTCATCGGTGTTGTCCACCACCATGACATTCATAACGGAATCATACCAATCTGGAGTGGTACGAGTTCTCATTGACCTTCGAGGCTCTGTAGTAACTTCAACCGAAGTTTCATGATCACCATCATTAGCTTCCTCTCTTATTGGTGCAGGCACCACAGGAACTTCTTCCGGTGCTGCGCTACTCGCAATTTCGAGAGAAGGTTCGACAACCTCGTCGAGTTCTACTTTCCTTCCAGTCACTTCTTTCGAGAGAAATTCCTTCTCTAGAAAGGATCCATTCTTGGCAACGAAGATTTTGCCTTCGGATCTATGATAGAAGGTATACCCAATAGTTTCCTTCGGGTATCCTATGAAGACGCATTTTTGCGCTTTGGGTTCAAGCTTGTCCGGCTGTAACTTCTTTACATAGGCTTCGCATCCCCAAACTTTAAGGAACGACAATTTAGGTTTCTTCCCAAACCATAATTCATACGGTGTCGTTTCAACGGATTTAGACGTTGCCCTATTTAAAGTGAATGCGGCTGTTTCTAATGCATAACCCCAAAATGATAGCGGTAAATCTGTAAGTGACATCATAGAACGAACCATATCTAAGAGAGTTAGATTACGACGTTCGGACACACCATTACGCTGTGGTGTTCCCGGCGGTGTCAATTGTGAAAGTATTCTGCACTTCTTTAAATGCTCGCCAAACTCGTAACTTAGATATTCACCTCCACGATCAGAACGTAGAAATTTAATCTTCTTGTTACGTTGATTCTCTACCTCACTTTGAAACTCCTTAAACTTCTCGAAAGTTTCGGATTTATGTTTCATGAAATAGATATACCCATATCTACTCAAGTCATCCGTGAAGGTAAGAACATAACGATAACCACCGCGCGATGCTACACTCATTGGACCACACACATCGGTATGTATGATTTCCAATAAGTCCGTAGCTCGCTCCATCATACCAGAAAATGGAGTCTTAGTCATTTTACCCATCAGACATGCTTCGCATCTTTCAAGTGATTCAAAATCAAGTGATTCAAGAAGTCCATCGGAATGGAGTTTCTTCATACGTTTCACTCCGATGTGACCAAGACGACAGTGCCACATATAGGTCGAATTATCGCTTGATTTCAAACATTTAGCCTCAATATTGTTGATATGTGTATTTCCACTATCGAGATTCAATAAGAATAGACCATCTATCAAAGGTGCATGTGCGTAAAACATATTACTCATATAAATCGAACAACCATTATTCTCTGATTTAAACAAGTAACCGTCTCGCAATAAACAAGATCCTGAGATAATGTTCATGCTTAACGCAGGCACTAAATAACAATTATTTAAGTATAAAACTAATCCCGATGGTAGATGAAGAGGTAGCGTGCCGACCGCGATCACATCAACCTTTGATCCGTTTCCCACGCGCGTCGTCACCTCGTTCTTCGCTAGCTTCCGTTTATTCTGCAGCACCTGTTTCGAGTTACAAATATGAGCAACCGAACCAGTATCAAATACCCAGGCACTACTACGAATACTAGTGAGATACACATCAATAACATGTATATCAGATATACCTTTCTTCTTGATGTTGCCGTTCTTCAAATCCGCCAAGTACTTTGGGCAATTCCGCTTCCAGTGACCTACTCCCTTGCAGTAAAAGCACTCAGTTTCAGGCTTTGGTCCAGCCTTGGTTTTCTTCGTTGGCGTGGCAACTTTCTTACCACCCTTTTTGAAGTGTCCCTTTTGCTTAGACTTGCCTTTCTTGAATTTGGTGGTCTTATTGACCATCAACACTTGGTGCTCTTTCTTGATCTCCACTTCTGCAGACTTTAACATAGCAAATAGTTCTGGCAACTCTTTGTTCATGTTCTGCATGTTGTAGTTCATCACAAAGTTCCTGTAACTTGGTGGCAATGACTGGAGGACGCGGTAAACCCCCAAAGCATTAGGAATCACTATACCCAAGCTTTGAAGTTTGTTTGCGTGCCCAGACATCTTAAGCACATGCTCACTGACGGAGCTGCCTTCTTCCATCTTGCAGTTAAAGAACTTTTCAGAAGCTTCATAACTTTCAATTGCCGCATGAGTCTCAAAAATCAATTTGAGATCCTCGACAATATCATATGGGTCTGACTCTTCAAACCTTTTCTGAAGCTCCGATTCTAAACCATACAAGATAGCACACTGAACTATGGAGTACTGATTCTTCCGAGCGAGGTAAACATTCTTTACTTCATCGGAAGCATCAGCTGCAGGTGGGTCACCCAGCGGTGCATCCAGCACATAGGTCAAATTACCAGCTGTGAGGACAATCCTCAAATTGCGGAACCAATCCGCGAAGTTGCTTCCATTGTTTTTCAACTTTTCTTTCTCTAGGAACGCATTAAAATTGATGGTAGGGGCTGCCATTGATCTACAACATATTTGCAATAGTTTAGACTAAGTTTATGATAAATTGAGTTCAAATTAATTAATGAAATTAAACTAGGTGAACTCCCACTCAAAACAACATCCCTCACATTGTTTTAGTGATCACACGAACCAAATCCACTACATCAACACCGATCATCACGAGAGTTGATATAGTTTCAATGGCGAACAATCATCATGTTCATCATATCTACTATATGACTCATGCTTTACCTTTCGGTAATCCGTGTTCCTGAGACCATGTCTGTACATGCTAGGCTCGTCAAGATCAAACCTTAGTCACCGCATAAGCAAATCTGGCTTGCTTACGTTGTATACACTTGCGGAATCTAACACACCCGATCATCACGTGGTGCTTCGAAACAACAAGCTTTAGCAACGGTGCTAACTAAGGGTGAACACTTTATGATTTGAAATTCATGTGCATGAGGGATCATCTTATAATGCTACCGTCGTCTACCAAGCAATACAAGATGCATAAAGGATTAACATCACATGCAATTCAATATATATATGTGATATGATATGGCCTTTCTTCTTTGTGCTTCGATCTCCATCTTCAAGCACGAACATGATCTCCATCATCACCGGCATTGCATCAAGGTCAATGACGCCTCTCCATGGTTGTCGTCCACCGGCTTCAGCTATTACAACTACTTTGAATAGACACGCGGGTCTTAACATAAATTAAAGACAACCATATGGCTCCTGCCGGTTGCCGACTTACAATAAAGAACATTGCATACATCAAATATAATCACAATCATGGCCATATCACATCACTGCACACCCCTGCAAAACAAAGTTAGACGCCTCTACTTTCTTTGCATATTTTACGTGGTTTGGGGCTTTCAATAAGTGTCGTTCTAACTTACGAACATGAACCACAACGTTGACACAAGTATTGTTAATCACCCATTGTGTATTGGATCTATACTATGCTAGGAGAAACAGGCACCCGCAAAGCCACTTATGCAATACAAGTTGCATGTCAAGCGTGGAGCAAGTCTCATGAACGATGTCATGTAAGGTTAGCCCGGGCCGCTTCATCCCAACATACCGCAAGATGCAAAGTACACAAGAAGCAATCAACAATAAAAGTATCAACGCCCACAATGACCATTGTGTTCTACTCGTGCAACAGATCTACATATAGACACGGCTCTGATACCACTGTAGGGGTTCGTAGCATGAAAAACAAAAATTTTCTATCGCATACAAACAAACAAGCCAAGATCTATCTACTAGATTGTAGCAACGAGTCGATGGTATAACTTACCCTCGAAGATTCCAAAGCGGTTAACGAGAGCAGATTCTCGTGGGTGATGTAGTCGTACTCTTTCCGATCTCAAGATCGTGTAGACGATCCTTCCGGCGCCACGTTCCGGCAGCGCTCCCGCAGTCGGTCACACGTTCGATACTCGACGAAGACCTTCCTCTCCCTTGTTCCAGCAGGCAGCGGAGGTTGTAGCACTCTCCTCGCGATTCCGGCAGCACAACGGCGTGGTACCGGAAGTAGAGGGGAAATCCCGCAGGGCTTCGCCTTAAGCCGGTGCGAGTATGGTGGAGCTTATGAGAGAGGCTATTAGTGGTCTAGTAATTAGACACACCAATTAGAAGGCTCTAAACCAATTAGAAGGCTCTAAACCGCTGGCTAAAGCAATTAGAAGCTCTAAACCAAAACGGCTCTAAACCTGAAATTTAGAGGTGGAAACTTGTGTCTAGGAGGGGAGCCCTGCCCCTCCTTATATAGATGGGAGGGGGTGGCGCGCCAGGGGAGGGAGGGAGTCCCTCCCCAACTCGGCCTAGGGCTGGCGCCGGCTTGGAGGAGTGGGACTCCTCCTCCAAGTTGGTTCCAACTCCTCTTGCTTGTTTCCCACAGTTTCTTGTTTTGGCAGTTTGACTTTCAAACTGGACATTTGACTTTTCTGTTTTAGGATTCAAATTAATCCTATATTTGGGACAGCAAGAACACTTAGTACATGATGCAATCATTCCAATATGTAATGACACATTTATGTACCCCTCCCCCCGAGTGCCGGACAATCCGGAACCTTCTAGAATATCCCCGATGAAAACACCGGAATCATTCCCGAACTCCGAAACGGGACTTTCCTTATATGAATCTTATTCTCCGGACCATTCCGGATCACCTCGTGATATCCCGGATCCCATCCGAGACTCCGAACAACATTCGGTCTCTTTCTCATAATACCATAACTACTCAAACAACGTCGAATCCTTAAGTGTGTCTCCCTACGGTTCGTGAATTATGCGGACATGATCGAGACACTTCTCCGAACAATAACCAATAGAGGAATCTGGAAATTCATATGGCTCCCACATATTTCTACGATTACTTAGCGATCGAATGAACCACTTACATACGATACCAATTTCCCTTTGTCTCACGATATGTTACTTATCCGAGGTTATGATCGTCGGTATCTCTGCATACCTAGTTCAACCTCGTTACTGATAAGTACTCTTTTCTCGTTCCCGTGATATGTGATCCCTTGTGACCAAGTCACATGTTTGCAAGCTAATTGGATGACATTCCACCGAGAGGGCCCAGAGTATATCTATCCGTCATGTGGATGGACAAATCCCACTCTTGATCCATGTGTTTCAACCAATACTTTCCGAACACTTAATGCCACCTTTATAGCCACCCAGTTACGGTGTGGTGTTTGATGTCATCAAAGCATCCATCCGGTAAAGGTGATATGCATGATCTCATGGTCGAAGGAATTAGGTTACTATGTATCAGAAAGCATATAGCAATTGAACTATTGAAATGACTTGATCTTTATGCTACGCTTATCAATAGGAGTATGTCCACCATATCATTCTCCTAACGATATGATCTTGTTGTTTGATAACATCTCAATGTTCATGATATGGAAACCACAATCATTTAATCAACCAACAAGCTAGTGAAGTATAGAGGCTATACTAGGGACTTCAATTTAAGTTTACAATTCACACAAGTATTAATGTTTCCTTGTTAATACTATTATAGCATGAATATAAACATTTATCATAAACACAAAGATATAATAATAACCACATTTATTATTGCCTCTAGGGCATATCTCCAACAAGGCGCTGGGCCGGAGGTGGGCGGAGCTCGCGAGGGCGGAGGCGAGCATGGCGGTGAGGGGAGGAGCACGCGCGGCGGCGGCGCTGGCCCGGCCGGAGGAGGCGAGGTGGCGTGGCGGTCGCCGGCGGAGGGAGTTTCGCGGGGGCGGTGGCTGGCGCTTGCGGGGGCAGGACGCGGGGAGGAGAGAAGGAAGAGGGAGAGAGAGGCACGCGGGGCAGGTGGTTGGTGAGGCTGGCGGGTGGGACAGGGGAGAAAGGGGGGCCCACGGGCAGAGAGAGGGAAGGGCTGGGGCGAGGCATGCGTGTGCTGGCGCGTGGGTGGGTCTGGGTGTTGCGTGGTGTGCTGGCCAGGTGGAGGGAGGGGGGGCTGAGAGAGAGGGAGTGGGCTGGGACAAGTGTCAGTTTAGGATTGGGTAGAGGGGGAGAGAGGGTGAAGTGGCGGCCAACGATTGGAGGGGGTGAGGTGGCCAGGGGGTGTGGGTAGGTTTCCTGGTAGCCTTAGGATTTAGGTTGGGCCGCTCTGTTTTGTACGGGGGTGGTCGTTCGGGTCGATTTGGCCCGTTCGGCTGCCCCCACTAAATAATTTAATATTTTTATTTGATTGCGACGAACTTTGTAAATAGTTTTGGACAAGCAAAATATCCGGCAGCATCCGGGGTTTTGCGTTTGAATTAAGTTGGGGCGTTTGGAAAACAAATCGGTCTTTGCGAAATTAGTTTTATGCGAGCAATGCATGATGATGACGATGCAATGCACAAATTCAACGCGATTTTCTAGTAGTGGTTTTTGCGGGATGCCACACGCGTCTTCATGGACAACGGCAGAAACATCAACCTGATGTTCACCGGCACACTCACAGCCATGTGGATCCCGCTATGCAGCCTAGAGCCGCCAGACACGATATTCTATGGCATCGTCCCAGGGAAGGGCATATATCCCCTAGGCAAAATATGGCTCGACATCATCTTCGGCAAGCCCAAAAACTTCCGGTGTGAGCGGCTGGAATTCGACGTAGTGGACTGGCCCTCATAGTACCATGCCATCCTCAGGCGTGTGGCATTCGCAAGATTCCTAGCAGTACCGCACTACACGTACCTACTACTGAAGATGTCAGGACCCAATGGTGTCATCACCATCCTAGGAAGCTTCACCAGGTCGGACAGCTGCGACAGGGACTTCATCTGAATCTCCCAGTCGTTCGGCATGCAGGAGGAGCTAACAAGGCTCAGGGAGGTCACAGACAACGGGGATCCCCCAGTGACTAGGCAAAACGCACCTGATATGCCGTTCAACTCCACAGTCAACACTAAGAAGGTGCATGTCCACCCAACGGATGCTTCCAAGATGGTGTTGATCGCCAACGACATGAGTACCGCATAGAAAAGCGCGCGCGTCGAATTCCTCCGTGAGCGCTAGGAAATTTTCTCCTGGTGTCCTATGGACATGCTAGGAGTTCCTAGAGAATTCGCCGAGCATGCACTCATGTGTTTCTAGATGTGAATCCAATTAAGCAGTCGATGCATCGATTGTCTAAACCAAGAGCTGAAGCCGTTGGCAACGAACTCAACAGACTCCTTGATGCCAACTTCATCAGGGATGTAACATCCCAAAAATATAACACAAGGATCATCAAACTATAATCACTAAAATTAGGGTTAACAAAAACTTTGATTAATTTAAAGTCATATGAATGCATGTGTGAATGAGATGATTTGATAAATGCATTAATGGACTTTTGTGATTAACCTAAATAGCAATAAATGGTTTAAAGAGGAAAATAACATCATATAAAACTTTTCCAAACAGAAACAAATAAAGAAGAAATCAAAAAACAAATCAAATAAGGCAAATGGTCATTTTTGCCAATCTTGCTCACTAGGTCACTTTGAGTGCTTCTAGTCCAAGATTTCAAATAGAAACTTTCCCAATTCTTTTCACCCCTTGATAGAACTAGTAAAAGTGAATCAAGGCCCACCTTTCAAACTTGCAGAAACATTTGGCAACCTCATTCAAATGACAATTCAAAATTGAATGTTATTCATATGTGAAGATCATCCATTTTCAAAACCCAACCAAACCAATGCCCCTTGACTTATCCAGCTAACCAGATACTCCCTAGCATGTGCCTAGCAAACCCACAAAGTTTGAATCCAAAATTCAAAATTGATGTTCTTGCGGCCATTTCATCAAAGACATTGCAGATTTAAATCAAACAAACATCAAACACTATAGTGTGCAGTAAAATTGGCTTAACTTGTTCCCTCTATAGCTCACTCTACACTCCTAGTAGATGATCAAAGTAATCTAACTAGCTTTAGCACCACTGTGAGCAAGCCTAGCCATTAATTTCAAGCATGCCGAGAGCACCATTGCCACCCCATTGTCGCCAGCGAGCTATAGGCCGCACTAGCCTCGCCAACCTTGTCTAGGACATGCAGCACCGTCCACCGCCACTCTCTGTCCCAGCCCCGAGCAATGCCAGCCCCTGGACCACACGACACGCCCATGCCAAACCTCTCTGCGACCATGTCGAGAGCGCGCCCGTGCGCCACGCTCGACCAGCACCCACAGACCGCGCGCCGCTCTCGCCGCTTGCAGGGATGATCACCAGCACCCCAGCACCCTGCCAGACATGCCTGTTCGCCGCCGTGCGGACCACGCGCGTTGTGCGACATTAAAACCGTCGTCGGACCCGCCCAGAGCATCAGCGTGTTCCGACCGATCAGCAACTCCCCACGCCTCGCCACCACGCCGTTGAGCTTCGCCAGGGAGCACATCACCACCCCCTACCGTCCCCCATGCCAGTAGCTGCCTGTGCCGTTGACCACGGCGAGCTCAGCCCGCACCCGTCGGTCCCCTTCCGCCACTATAAATAGAGGCCTCCACCGCTCATTTCGCCACACCAGTTCACTCCCCTCTCGCCCAGAACCACCCCACCTCACTCCCAGAGCAAGGCGAGCAGCGCATCGCCGGAATTTGGTCGGAGCCCACCGCTGTTGGAGAAGAAGGGAGCCGTCGATTGGAGCCGCCCCAAGAGGAGCTGCCGGTACCAGGAGAACCGCCATCGTCGACTTCGTCGTTCGCCCCCGTCGCCGTCCCTCGCCTGAGCCCCGGTGATCCTCCCACGACCCCCACCTGCCGCGTTAGGGTTCTGTCTCGCCGGCGCCGCCCGACATGGACGATGAACCGTAGCCGTTCGATTAGAGTTAAATCGTGCGGTTCACACTGCCCCGTACCGCTTCGCCCCTCCCCGTCTCACTGACGCGTGGGGACAACCACTTAACCAGCCCGCGTACGCGCTGTGTGTAGTGGGCCGGCCCAGTAAAACATCCAAATTAAGCTTTATTCGTTTAACTTCAAACATAATTCTATACCCAGATTCAAAAATCAACCCAGCTCGCTTCACTGAACCAAAATGCATGAAACCAATTTTTCTAGAAAGGTACTGAAATGCTTAATCCAAGCCTGTTGGATTCAAACCGTTTAGATTTGTAGATCAACCATGTTAAAAATAACAAGGCAGAAGCTTTTCTGTATTCAAATATTTTTCAAAATTCAACCACAAATGTTTTTGAGTTGATTCCAACTCTCAAAAATCACATTTGATCATACCTTTCAAAATATCTAAAAACATATGGGTTTACTTGTAGATATAATGTTCAAGTAATAAAAGAATGCTACATAGGCATTTCTAGTCACTTTATTTAATTAAAATAAAAAGGTTAAACCTTATTAAATTGTGACACCACTTTAAATTATATTCCCATGTACTGAAATATGTGGTGATGACATGTGTCAACATGATCCCATGTTTGAGTTGGAGAATATTAAATCTTAAGTAGTTTTTCAATGAGTATAAATTACTTTTCTCAAATAAAATAAATAAGACAAGTGCTTTAAAGTTTCCCACTAGATCATACAACATATGTTCTTATATCTTGTATACAGATCTGGGAATTCAAGGAAAATAATACACATCAACCAGTTCCATCTACCCTTCCATTAGATGTTTATCTAGGAGGATTGGATGGAGAGTTTTCTCTCAGGCTTGCATAGAGATGCTATGCAAAGCTCATCATAGAGAATGAAAGCCACCAAAATAAATAAATATCTGTTCTTATTCCTTTCAAGGCCTCGGTCTTTTCATCACAGGCAAGGGACTAATCCATCTTAAATTCCATCATTAATCCATCAGGCAAACAATATTAATAAGCAAGACAATAACATAAATAACATATCATGCTATCTGGAATTTTAGTGTGCACACTCCATAAGGAGGCACCACACTAGGATTTCCAGAATGGCAGAAGCCATCTAGAATATTGTCAACAAAAATATAGAAGTATGATACTTCTACTTTACATCTCATCAAGGTTAATTAAGTTCTTCATATCATCTTCCTAGCTAATCAAGATAGGAATTCTTGCAAGCAATCAGAGCATGATTTAAATCATTTTCCTAGATAATCTGCTCTAGGAATCATTTAGTTAGGTATCAAACATTTAAGTAGATAAAGAGAATCTACTTTGCATATTCCAATTCATATTTGTCCAAGATCATGCCTTGCATGATATAACATCATCAATTCATTCTCTAGTTTTATACAAGACAAGCATGTACCACAGCTGCTAGGCAACAGGGCACATTCCCAGAGGGTAGCACCTCTGTACCTAGCAGATTCAGAATGTCTTAAGTACAAACTCAAGTCCATATTAAATAAATCACAATCTCATTTATTAAAGAATTCAAATCATTTCTCTAGATTTAATTTCTAGAAATCATTTTCACTGTAGTCTGTCATGTTGACAGTATAAGTAAAACAAGTAAAATATACCTGCAAAGCACACCACATGAATTTAGATCAACTTTCTTGAAATCATCTTCCTAGCTTAGTTACCTAGGAATCATCTTTAAGATAATTACTGCTAAGTTGACAGTCAACACGTAGCTCAAGAATCTCAAGTGCAAAGCACATCACAAGAGCAAGCATTAGTCATATTATACTGCACAGTATTAGCACAAAGACAGCAACAACGCCATTATCAACTATATCTCATTACTCAAAGAGGAATGAATTTACTAAACTCACTAGGGAGCACATCACTATGCACCTTCCATCAAGGAGACACCACTATAACCTGACTATTGTGATAATAGTAATGATGCTAGACCACCTAGTATGAACCTTTGTGTGATGATTAGAAATGGTTAAGTATTGTTTGGTGATTGTGTACCTCGTAATTATGTATAGACGCCAGTACCGACCAAGGATACGAGGAGGAAGGAGGATACTACGAGGAAGAAGCCGAGGAGAACTTCAACCACTGCTCTGCACAAGGCAAGCTAACACTTGCAAGCTTATACCAATATTTTAGCAAGCTTATACTTGCAATTATGCAAGCTAATACTTGCTTGTTACCATGACAACTATATGCCTTAAGCATATGTGATCATACCCACTTGATAACCAATCCTAGTTTTACTTGCAAGATTTATACTTTATTCTTTATGAAATCTTTCTCTTAGGGTTTACATAGTGAATTGTAGATACTAGAAGGATATTGGAAGGTAGCATAAAGAGCATAAAATTTGGCCTAAGTTAGATAATTTTGATGTCATCCTAAGGCATGAGATTGAATCTAGCAAATCACCACTTGTTTACCACCTCTCATTAGTATTTACCACCACTTGTAGATGCTAGTGCTAAGCATAAAACTTGATCAACTTTAGATGTGAATACTTGGTGAAAATGGTTATGAAAACCTTAGAAGGATGAGTCATTCTACTGAAATGTTTTGACATGTGTTTTCCGAACACCAGATGATTTTGATGATGAAAATGTTGAGGCATGAGCCTTAGCCCTTTATAAAACTGATGGTTGTTTGGATGCGATACCATTCCAATGTTACCGTATAACCACAATACCCGGAAATTGGGTAGGGCTTGACTGGAAATTTATATACCTTAGTATGGGTTCCCTCGCAGCCAAGGTCTGAGCTGAGGCTACCTTGTGAAGATTGTCCACCTGTGCAGTGCCCAAGATGACAATTGGTCATGGTTGGGAGGCCAAACTCACAGGAGAGGTGCCTATACTAGGGCGTGTAATTGAAAGGTTAGGATTGATTATCCGCATACTGAGTATGGTGAATTCAGGATTTTTTCCTGACGGATGTATCGAATGTTGTGGTGAAAGTGTACAATCTCTGCAGAGTGTCAAACTATTCGAATAGCCGCATTCGCGGTTATGGACAATTGGAGTGGCCATACTGTTCCCCCGTCAGATGTTTTCAAAATGACTTGTGAACTGAATTATGACTTTGACTTGACCACAACAGAGTTGTGATATGAAATTAAGATTCCCACTTAGGTGTTATAAAACTTCAAACTAGTTTTCTTTGCTACTGAACTTAGTAGAGGTAAATTTGGCTTTTTGCAAAATAACCTTAGAGCTTAGTATCCCACTACAAAAAAAACCCTTAACTTGTTAGTATTAGTTTGCGAGTACTTAAAGAGTACTCATGGCTTTGTCCCTGGCTATCCCCGTGGCCAGACTATGAAGAGGAGTATCAGGATGACGGACCGCAGGAAGGTTGCGACAACTAGGATCATCTCCCATCGTCAGCATTGCCTGTGACCCCGAAGATGGAGCTTCGCCTATGCTATCGTTATCTTTACGTTAATTCCGTTGCTTGAGTTGTATTAAGAACCGGATCATGAGATCATTATTTGTGTAAGACCTTATGTATGGTTTGTAATGGATGATGTACTGTGATATCCAAATCTGTTATGTCTCGCAAAAATGGTAATCCTGGGATTGCGATGTATGGCATAACAGGCATTTGGGATTAAAAATCCGGGTGTTGACAAGTTGGTATTAGAGCCATCCTAAGCATAGGAGACCCTAGTTAGAATGGACGTTTGAATCAAAAACTTAGTTTCAAAACCAATGGAAGTGAGTATTTACCAAAAACTTATTCCCATTCTTACCACTTTGATTCTTTCATGAAAATTCATGTTCCTAAAAAATTCTTGCAAAATACATAAAATTTGACACACTTGATCACTCTACTAACTTACTCATCATATACTCTTATAGATGGACGTGAAGTACAACAAGTTTTATCAGTTGGGGAATGGAGGAGACCTCATCTTTGAGCGTGACTTGGACCAGCTTTCGGAACTTCTGGAGCGTCCGCACCCCGAGTTCTTCGGAGCTCATCTCAATGATCAGGAAGGAGAAGACCTGCAGTGGCTAGTTGTTGCAAGTCTCCGAGGAAAGATTGCACCTCCCACTGCCGATGGAATTGAGTTCACCTTATGTCGTGGTGGTGGCACGGCAGATGTCATGGGTAGGCTAAAGTATGGGGCCAATGGATGCTAGTGGGATCTGGGGAGGGAAGATGCAACTGTCTTTACACTTAAGCTGCCAAAGTGATGAACTTTATTTCTCTCTTGATGGGCTACAAGTGCTCCTTGAGCTGTTTACCGGGGGACAATGTGAATCTCCCCAGCCTAACGGTGCTCCAAGAATCGATCCTCCCCTCAGGGTCCAGACCTCCCCTTATAAAGGGGTACCTTGGGTGCCCTTAGGGCTGACGAGGCAAGCATATTCGTGGAATATGCTTGTCCCAAAATAGTAGTTCGGCGGCCTCCTTTCCCTGTCGCCCTTCTAATGACGGCAAGGCTCCAGTGGCCCCCTCCTGCGTGCCTCGGGCTCCAGGACTGTCACCTCCGTGACCTCCTTCTGCCCCTCTGACACTGTGCATCCTTGTCTCTTGTGCTTGGCCCTGTTCTGATTCCTGCTAGCCTGCAGCTATGGTTTGACCCTGGGCTTCTCCTTCTCCTGCAAGCTTCGTATCACTCGGCCTTACCTTGTGTTACTCGGCTCGTTCCTCACCTGCATGAAGATCATTTGGGTAACCCGGCCGATTCTCTCATTAACTCGGCCGGGTAATCACTTGATACCTACACATGGGCTTCTTGCCTTCGTTCATCGGCCGACATATCCATGATTCGGCCGACTTAGGCCGTAGCTCGGAGACCAGACGGGGACAGTACCTCTGTCTTTCCCCGTCTCTAACCTACCCGAGGTTAACCCCCCAACATTAGTCCCCGAAGCTGGTGTGGCCCTGTCAATTGCTTTGGCCGGGTTATATCAGCTTCATCACTTTCTTCAGTCTTGTTTCCGAGCTATGGCCTCATCCGAGGTTTCCTCGTTCCTTCCCTCGTACGCCACGTCCTACGTGTCACCCCACCATTGCTCTTCTAGTTTTTAGGTCCTTCTACAGTGTTTACTGACAAGCTACAGTGCGCCCTGTTCCTGCTGCGCCGCCGCCGCGACGCCTCGTGTACCGCTCCCCTCGGGATCGTAACAACTTTTCTTTGTCTGTGGCCTTTGGTGTGGCTCCACTTACCGTCGTGTGTTCGTGCCGTTCCCACGATCTACACGGGTAACTGCCACACCCACGATCCCACTCCCTGTTCGTGGCTCGTCTATAAAGAGGGGAAACATGCCCGCAGGGTTCATCTTTCCCCTTATCGCTCGCGTCCGCTCTCCTTCTTCCCTTCGCCTGCGTGCTCTCTTGCCGCTCTGCCGCCGTTCATCCGCCAGAGCCTCCGCCGGTGAGGACTCCGTCGCGTCGTTCGCCCGCGCTCTACGGCTGTGGGTCCGCCGCCGGTGCGTCCTTTCTGACCATCTTGCCCAGATCTTGCCCTAGATCGATCCGCTTCGTTCTCGTGCTCAGGCGGCGGTTCCTCCTCTCTTCGCCATTGTTTTCGTGCTAAGTTCCGACGGGGCCTTGTAGCTCTAAGCTCCCCTCCGCCGCCAGTTCTTCCTCCGGCAATCTCTCCGGCGCACCCATGTCTAGCTCGTTTAGCGGTGCTCTTGTTGAGGACGATGACGCTGGCTCTGGGCCCGAGCGTGGATCGTGGCAGGGCTCTTCAGTCACGCGCCGAGAGATTGAATGGCTCATCCGAACTCGACGGATTCCTGCCGAGGTTTCCTGCCGTTTACCCGGCAGCGAATCCTCTCCAGTTATCAGAGAGGGCGAGTATGTGGTTTTCATGTCTCACTTCGCCCGCGGCTTCGGTCTCCCTCTCAGCAATTTCGCTAGAGAATTCCTTGATTACTTCGGCCTTCAGCCGCACCACCTTCCTGCGAACTCCATAGCTTCTCTTTCTGCTTTCATCTCCGCTTTGGAGGGTTACTTCGGCCTGTGGCCGTCAGTGCACGTCTGGTCGAAGTTCTTCCAAATCCGCTCCAACGTCGTTCCCGACAAATCTCTGCATCCTTCCGAGAAGTTGCTCACCCAATGTGGGGCGGCGTCTATTACACCTCGGATAAAATCCGTGTTCCCCCGTGTCACTGGGTTGGAGTCATGCAAGAAATGGCATAAATCATTCTTCTATGTCAAGAACAGAGGGGCAGAAGACAAGATTCGGCTCCCACCGTTCTCAATTGTCCCCCCTTCCAAAGTGAACTGGCTATATAATCCGAGAAAAACTCATGCCTTGGCCGAGGCTTTCGAGATTCGGCTAAAAGAGTTGATCCGGGCCGGGCTGTGCGGCGAAGACCTGATGGCAACTTTTATCAGTAGCCGGATCTGCCCCTTCCAGCAGCGGACCCACAAGCTATGCTATATGAGTGGTCCTCTCGATCCTAACCGAGTCTCGACCGTGGAGTTGGACAATTATCTTATTCATAAGCGCGTCCGAGCTATCTTCAAGACCGAGATGCCTGAGGATTGGTCTTGGGGGTTAAAACCATTTACCCGCGACAATCCGCCTCCCGAGGTATGCCTAATCCTCATTACTCTATCTCTCCTCGATTCCTAGAGACTGGTTTACATGATTTTCTTTCTCCTCGTCCTGCAGAGGTTCGCAGAGCAGAAGAATGAGGACGCCGAGGTTCTGCAGCTTCCTTGGCCCGCAGACAGGAGTACCCCGGATACTGGTGAGCCGGACTCTGAGGAGTTCGTCCCTAAGTCGGATCCTGCTCCGGCTCGAACTCGTGGCAAAACTTCAGCGCAAGAGGAGGAAGGTGATTCGGACGAGGTCCAAATTCTTGAGGTAGTTGCCGCCATGCCTATTTCTTATGCATTTCCGGCTTCTACTTTCCCAGCTAATCCGGCCGGTCAGGTTCATGACGCCGAACCTATTGCTTCCCGGCCTCCCGTTACCTCGGGGAAGCGCGGGGCTCCTGCTAGTGCCTCGGAGGCGGTTCCTAAGAAGCGAACAAAGAAATCCGCTCCGAATCCTCCCAGGCGCAAGACTATGCCCGGGGTTGCTGGGTAAGTTCTTTTGCCTATATTTCTTGTTTCTCTCTTTCTGTTTCTCATACCGACGAATCTTCTTTCTTATTTTTGCAGCGCTCCTCTGTCTGTTAAACCCGGCGGACCTAGTATGACTAGCCGTCCGATTCGGCCGCCATCTCCTCCTCCCGCTGATGACACCAGAATCCCTAGTCCTATTCGTCCTGCTTCTCCCCCCGCTCCGAATACGTCGCCTGTTTGTCGTGATGCCCCTGAGACCTCTTCCATTGATCTGGATCCGATCCGGCCCTCCGATGTTTTCGTTGAGCCAGCTGTCCCCTCCATGGGCCCCAGTGTTACCATTGAGCCTCCATCTACTCCGGCAGTTTCTACGGTCATCCCGACCTCGGCCGAAAAGGTCGTTGCCCCGGCACCCTCTGCGAGCTTATCCTCCGATGGTCCTAAGGACTCCATCCCCGCTTCGGAAGCGCAACTTCCTGCTGATGCCTCTTCTAAGGAGGAACGTGCTATTGCCGTCAAGACTTCTTCTCAGAAAGGTTTTGTCGGCTCTTCTCAGCCTAGTATTGCAGGCGCGCTGCGTAAGGGGGCTGCATCTGCCAAAGTCATTGCTACCTCGGCCACCGGCAGCCAGCTTGCTCTTCATAAGAGCCCTGCGACTGCCGTCGTCGGTCCGCCTGCCCGGGGTAAAGTTTTGACTCGGACAGCTAGTGGGAACAGCCTTGGAGCGCTGGTTGAATATGCCAACAATTGGAATGATGCTGATCAGTTCGCCGGTAACCCGGCCAACCAGTCCTTTCAGCTTTCTGATATCAGCGGCCGTTTTGACCACGCCGCCAAGTTCATCATTGAAACCAACAAAATGAATGAGGTAATTATTTTTTCCTCTGAGTCTTGAATTATTCTGTCGATGTTACCATATGCTCTAGTCCCCGAAACTTGCAAGGAAATAACTTGTTCTATACTTGGAAGTTTGATCTAATTTTATTTATAAGGTTTGGTAATCCGGCTGTTTAGATTCGAGTTTAATCGTGTTTTATTCGGATCTAGCCTAGCCTTGAATGTCCGGTTATCTAGATCCGAGTTTAGCTCTGCTTGACTCGGATTTGGTTTAGTTTTGAATACCCAGCCACCTAAATCTGAGTTAAGTTCTGCTTAACTCGGATTTGTTTTAGTTTTGAATATCTGGCCACCTAGATCTGAGTCAAGTTCTGCTTAACTCGGATCTGGTTTGGTTCTGAATATCCAGCCACCTAGATCTGAGTTAAGTTCTGCTTAACTCGGATCTGGTTTAGTTTTGAATATCTGGCCACCTAGATCTGAGTCAAGTTCTGCTTAACTCGGATCTGGTTTGGTTTTGAATATCCAGCCACCTAGATCTGAGTTAAGTTCTGCTTAACTCGGATCTAGTTTAGTTTTGAATATCCAGCCACCTAGATCTGAGTTAAGTTCTGCTTAACTCGGATCTGGTTTGGTTTTGAATATCCAGCCACCTAGATCTGAGTTAAGTTCTACTTAACTCGGATTTCGTTTAGTTTTGAATATCCAGCCACCTAGATCTGAGTTAAGTTCTTGCTTAACTCGGATCTACTGTAACTTCGAATATCCACTTATTGTTTGCTCTATTGCTCAGATTGCTCATGATCGGCGAACTGCCGAATTCCAGCGACTGCTTTTCTCGCACAGGAAGTTGCAAGAGAAATATGAGAAAGTTCTCCCTGTTGTGAAAAAGACAGGTAATTCGACCGTTCTCCTTGCTACTTCTGATATTGTCATTATTTCGTATTTGTAATGCCGACTTACTTAATGCGTTAATAGGTGATATCAATAACTTGAACATCCATCTTGAGAAAAAGGTCAAGAAATTAGAAGGTCAGTTTTTTCTCTACCTTTGTACTTATCCCTTTCTGAAACATGCATCTAGTTTCTTTTACTTTGCTTGGCCTTGGCAAGGTCGAGATACAAACCTTTTGTATTGCACGCCGATGTCTGACGTGACGTTGCATCTTTTAGATGAAGGTGTCGCTCATTCGGCGCTGCTAAAAGAGAAAAATGATGAGATAGCTCGCCTGAGCGCCGAGGTGGAGGCCCTTAAGCTTTCTCAGAAATACGAGCTAGAAAAAATCGACCAGGAATTTTCTGAAGAGAAGAATCGGCTGGCTCTGGAGCTACAGAAGAATAAGGAGCTCCTGGAGGCTGCCGAGTTAAAAACTCGGGGAATGGGCGAGGAAATTGCTTCTTTTGAGAAGAGCAAGGGTATTTGAGCTAAAGACCTCCAGATGATGTTGAGTTATATTCATTGTAAGTTTCTTATCATGGCTGGCTTATGTTTTTCTCCGTCTTTGCTATTTCCTGACGCGTTCGAGTTTCATGCAGGTCATTTCCCAGAAGCTAAGCCTGTGAGCTCTAAGGCAGTCCTTGCTGCTCGTGCGCGCCGAGGTCTCCCTACTGATATGGACTTTGAGTATGAATTAGAAGATTTCTTGGTCGCTGTGGGCGCTACCCTTGGTACGATGAAAGTTATGGGCAGGGACTTGGTGCTAGCCGCTATCCGAGCTTATCATGCTCTCTGGCCGAATACTTCTGGGACACCTAATATCCGCGAGATTGAGTTGCTGGTGATCAGATTGAATGAATCTGAAAAACAGCTAAGTCTTTGGAGGGAATCAGCTGGGCGGGCAGGCGCGGATATGGACCTTACTGTTATTATGTCCTGGTATGAAGACATCTCCCTTGATATCCTGAGGAACTTGCGCACAGGCTCCCGCTGGGTTGAAGACCCCGCCTTTGTTGCTCTTCGGCAAGCTCGTGCCTTCCAGCTTGTTGAGTATGCCAACGTGCATACCTGGATTGAAGGTCCGAGTTTCCTGCCGAACCCGGAGGACGAGGTTGCAGTAGAGGACGCATCGGACAATGATTCTGCCTCCTCTGGCGACTCCAGTTCAAGCTCGGACGGCAACGGTGATGCACGATCCTCTTCCAAGGGTACTGGGCATTCCACTGCACAGACTGATGCTCCTCAACAGCCTCGGGTTTCTGCCGAAGTCGTGCCTGGTTCAGTGGAAGGTGAGGCGACCTCTGCCGAAGCAGCGCCTACCTCGGACTGCCCAGTTCCTGACCCAGTCACTGCCTCCCCCGCCAAGGACCTTTAAATTTGTTTTTCTCCTTGTATGCCAGGCGTATGATGTGCGTAAAACCTCTGTTCGCTTTGTGTAATGACACTTTTCTTTTGCTGTATGCTTCCGGGATATGTATGCTTGTAAATGCTATCATGTCCTTTACATGATCTCGCCTATCCGAATTCTGGCTTTGATTGTTTGACATTTTTCCCTTTTGGGATGTGCGTCTGGCTTCGTGTTTCTTAGTTTTAGCCCTTTGCTCTAGGTATGGGTTTCCATTCTTACACGAAATTTTTGCTATTTTTATTTTGAGCACCAAGTTTTGACGCTTATTTCTATTAAAAAGCTAACCATTACCTTGGCATTGTTCTAAACGTCAAAGCATCACACATAGCATATAGGACCAAAATGGAAATATCATATATCGGTCTCCGAGCTACTGCTCTGGATGCCGACGTGCAGTGCATAGGATAAAGTGGAAATAACATATAGATGTCCCCGGGCTACCGCTCTGGGTGCCGAAGTACCAATTTCACGCTAAATTTGGATAACACATTGCAGTCCCCGAGTCATTGCTCTGGGTGCCGAGGTTCAAACATATAATACGAAATCACATAACATATGGCAGTCCCCGAGTGACTACTCTGGGTGCCGAGGTTCAAACATATAATGCGAAATAACGTAACTTATGGCAGTCCCCGAGTAACTACTCTGGGTGCCGAGGTTCAAACATATAATGCGAAATAACGTAACTTATGGCAGTCCCCGAGTGACGACTCTGGGTGCCGAGGTTCAAATACATTATTGGATTTTGACCTTGAGATACAGTGCTACGAGTAGAACGGCCGAAGTAAAGCCACATTCCAGGGGCGCTTCGTTTCTTCACCAGCTTTGTCTGCCTTGTTCTCTCCAGGGGACTGGGCGTCGATCAGATAATATGCATCGTTGTGCAATGCTTTGCTCACAATAAATGGTCCTTCCCATGGGGGTGACAACTTGTGCATGCCGGCCGTGCGTTGCACTAGTCGGAGGACTAAATCTCCTTCTTTGAATACTCTTGGATTCACTTTCTTGCTATGATACCGCCGTAAGTTCTGTTGATAAATAGCCGATCGTGACAATGTCAACTCTCTGGCTTCTTCCAACAGGTCTACGGCATCTTGCCGAGCTATCTCATTTGTCTCCGAGGTTGTGTACTGGGAAACTCTTGGCGAGTCATACATTATGTCGGTTGGGAGCACGGCCTCTGCCCCGTACACCAGAAAAAATGGAGTGTAACCTGTTGACCTATTCGGAGTAGTGCGAAGGCTCCATAACACGGCTGGGATTTCTTCGATCCAACATCCTGCCGACCTTTGCAAAGGTTCAACGAGTCGTGGTTTTATTCCGGATAGCACCAGTCCATTAGACCTTTCCACCTGTCCATTGGATGCTGGGTGAGCCACCGAGGCAACATCTAGTCTTATGTGCTTCTCTTGGCAAAATCTGGCGAAGGCTCCTTCTGCAAAGTTCGTGCCATTATCCGTAATAATGCTATGTGGGTATCCGTATCTCAAGATGATATCCTTGAGAAATTTCACTGCTGTGTGCCCATCACACTTTTTGATTGGTTTTACTTCAATCCACTTTGTGAACTTGTCTACCATAACCAAGATGTGGGTCATTCCTCCTCTCGCCGGCTTAAAAGGTCCCACCATGTCTAAACCCCATACAGAAAATGGCCAAGTGATGGGTATTGTTTTTAACTCGGCCGACGGCATGTGTATTCTGGTTGCATATCTCTGACACCCATTGCACCTCTTAACTAATTCTTCTGCCTCTTTTAACACCGTTGGCCAGTAAAATCCATGCCTGAAAGCCTTGGCTACTAAAGCGCGAGACGAGGCATGGTGCCCACATTCTCCTTGGTGTATGTCCAAAAGGATTTCCTGACCTTCTGTGGAACTCACGCACTTCTGCAATATGTTTGTTACGCTTCTCTTATATAACTCATTGTTTATGATTGTATAGGCTTTTGCTCTTCTGATGGTTTGTCTGGCTAATATTTCGTTACTCGGCAATACCGCGTCTTTTAGGTACGAAAATATTGATTGCGCCCATATCGGCGTTACTCTTTCTGCAGTGATCCCACTGTTTATCTCCATGTTTTTTGTCGACGTATATACCTCGGCTCTCTCCATGATTGCTATTACCTCGGCTGTCCCTCTCTTTAGGGATTCCGAATCTTTCTGCGGATCCACCTCCATTGGCGTATGATTCTCTGCAGAACTTGCTGGGATAAAGATTGATTCGGACTCTGGTGATGGGTTTATTGATGGTTTCCTGAGGTGCTCCAGGGCAATACCTGGCGAGATTGATTGCCGGGTTGATCCTAATTTTGACAATGTGTCAGCAGCGTCATTTTCTGCTCGTGGTATGTGGTGGAATTCACATCCTTCAAAATATCCACTGACTTTTTGCACATGGAATCTGTATAAAGCCATATTAGCATCTAACGCGTCCCAACTGCCCGATACTTGCTGTACTACTAGATCCGAGTCACCGTAGCATAGGATTCGGCGTATACCAATTTCTTTTGCCACTTTCAATCCATGAACTAGTGCTTCATATTCAGCTACATTGTTGGATGCGGCAAAATGTATTTGCAGTACATATTTCAACTGATCCTTTTTAGGCGAGGTTAGCACTATTCCTGCTCCCAAACCGTTCCTTAGTTTGGAACCATCAAAATGCATTGTCCAGTAATTTGGATCTGGCTGTGGTGGCTGATATTGCACCTCGGCCCAGTCTACGAGAAAGTCGGCGACAGCCTGAGATTTTATCGCATCTCTTCTATCAAATTGTGGAGCATACGGTGATAACTCGATCGCCCATTTTGCTATTCGGCCACTTGCATCTTTGTTGTTCAATATGTCGGCTATGGGTGCCTCACAGATTACTTTGATGGGGTGCTCTTCAAAGTAATGCTTAAGCTTTTTTGCCGACATATATACTCCATAAGCCATCTTCTGATAGTGCGGATAATTCTGCTTTGAAGTGGATAATACTTCACTTAGATAGTATACTGGCCTCTGAACTGACTTGCCCTCTTCAAGTCGTTCCACTACCACCACAGTACTAACTACTCGATTGGTAGCCGCTACATAGAGTAGCATAGGTTCTTTCGATAATGGAGAAGCTAAAATTGGTGCCGTAACTAGCATTTTTTTCAACTCGTGAAATGCAAGGTCCGCCTGGGGAGTCCAACTGAATTTGTCCGACTTTCTCATCAGCTGATAAAGTGGCAGTGCCTTTTCTCCTAGCCGACATACAAATCGACTAAGCGAGGCCAGGCAGCCCGTGAATTTTTGTACATCGTTCAAGCATCTCGGCAGTTCCATTCTTTCTACTGCTCTTATCTTCGTTGGATTAGCCTCGATACCTCGGCTGGACACAAGGAAACCGAGTAATTTTCCTGCCGGCACGCCAAATGTGCACTTCTCTGGATTAAGTTTCATTCGGAACCTTCTCAGGTTCGCGAAAGTTTGCCGTATATCTTCTAGCAAGGTTTTGCTTTCCTTAGTTTTGATGACTACGTCATCCACATATACTTGTACATTTTTTCCTATCTGATCATGTAGGCACTTTTGCATGCACCTTTGATACGTTGCTCCTGCATATCGCAGGCCGAATGGCATTGTGCGATAACAATAAGCCCCGTACGGGGTAATAAATGCAGTCTTTATTTGATCGGCCGGATTTAACGGTATCTGGTGGAAACCAGAATACGCGTCTACAAATGATAACAGCTCACAACCAGCGGTCGAGTCAATGACTTGGTCTATTCTAGGCAAAGGAAAAGGATCTTTCGGACATGCCTTGTTCAGGTTAGTGTAGTCGATACACATTCGCCACACAATGGCTACATTGGGGTCATCTTTTTTCTTTTCTACTAGTACCGGATTTGATAACCAATCCGGATACAGCACCTCCATGATGAACCCGGCTGCGAGAAGCCGAGCTATTTCATCCCCTATTACTTTTCTCCTGTCTTCGGCGAAGCGGCGGAGAGGTTGCTTCACCGGCCGTGCTCCTGGCCTGGCGTTTAAAGAGTGCTCAGCCAACTCCCTCGGCACACCTTGCAGATCTTGAGTTGACCATGCAAATATGTCCCGATTCTCACGGAGGAAGTTGGTGAGCTCGCCTTCCTATTTAGCGTCAAGGCCTGCACCAATAGTAACAGTGCGCTCTGGGAACTGCTCATCAATCTGAAATTTCTTCGTCTCTTTGGTCGGCTGAAAAGAAACACTGCCATGAGGGTTGGCCAGTGCCGGCATGCTTAACTGTGCTGACTGAGCGAGGGCTGCTACCTCCTGAATCCTTTTCTTTTCTCTTGCTATAACCAATGACTCGGCCAAATTTGACCCGGCCGAAGCACACTCCATTGACTTCTTGTAATCCCCTGCAACTGTTATCACCCCTTGTGGTCCGGGTAACTTCATTTTTAGATAACCTATATGACAGCTGCTCATGAATTTGGCCAATGCGGGCCGTCCGAGTAGAGCATGATAACAACTTTCCAGATCGACCACCTCAAACTCTAAATTTTCTGCTCTGCAGTTATCTCTTGTACCGAATAACACGTCCACTCGGACTTTACCGATGGGCTCACATGAAAGCCCTGGCACTATCCCATGGAAAGTTGTCCTCGTGGACTGCAGCATATTCTGCGGTATTCCGAGCTTATGCATGGTATCTTTGTACATGATGTTGATACTGCTTCCATTATCGATGAGTACTTTTGAGAACTTCACATTGATGCTTGGTCCCACAAATGTTGGGTCCAACACGAGTGCATATGATCCTGGACTCGGCATTATTCTGGGGTGATCTTTCATGCTCCAGGTCATCTCCTGATCAGACCATGGCTGGTATCTTGGCACTGCCGGTACAACTGCATTCACTTCCATATGCCGGCGCTGCACGCTCTGCTTGTCCTGTTGTTCTGTCGTGAACACACAATAAGACTGGTGATGTTCCCTGTAATCATTACGTCCAGCATTTGCCGGATTTATCCTTCCGTCCTGCCCCTGGTTCATTACTTGATGCACTGCATCCCTCCGATCCGAGTTATCGTACCTCGGAGGAGGGGGCGGTAGCATCAGTTGCTGTGTATTTGCTCCAGTTAACTGCGGCTAATGCTGCTGTTGCACCTGATGGGGAGCCTGAACTCCTGCCGGGTTCCCCATCGCATTTTTCATCCAGGCGCATTGCCGGGTTGTATGATTGGCTGGTCTAGATGGGTTTGATGTGTGAAATTTACACGGCTGATCCAACATGGATTCGAACGTATACTTCGGCCTCTCTTGCCATTGCTTCTTTTGTTCTGGGGTCCATTGCCTCTTTCCTTCATTCCTTGATGTCCACTGTTGAGGTCCATTTTTCTGCCGTTGAATTGCTCCGTGACTCGGCTGATCTTGTGCTACAGCCGCCACCTGGGCTGAATTATATCTATAATCCGGCCTCTCTTCTCTTCTTCTTCCTCTGAAATCACGCCTAGATGACCCGGCCAATTCTCTCGTGTACTGGTCTTGTTGCTCACGATGGTCTGCCGACATTAACTCCGGTTGGGTTGGGTCACCCAATGCATAGGAGTCCGCTATTCTGATTGTTTCTGCCAGTGTGGTTGGCATATCTCTCTGCAGGCGTTGCCACAGTACGCTGCCATAACGGCAGCCTTGCGCGAACCAAGCGATTGCTTGTGATTCGATAACTCCCTCACACGAATTTCTCAAGTTACACCATCGAGTTAAAAACTCTCTATCTGTTTCATTCGGCCTCTGCTTGCACATGGCTAGTTGCTGTGGTCTATTCGGTCTCTTGTATGTGCTGGTGAAGTTGCTAACGAACATCTCTTCGAAATCCAACCAGCAGTTGATACTGCCAGCTGGTTGATTATTCAACCATACCCTGGCTGGTCCTTCCAGCATCTGTGGGACATACCGCACAGCCCATCTCAGATTGCCACCTGCTATCTTCATAGCGGTGGCATAATCAATCAACCAGTCTTGTGGTTTGGTACTTCCGTTGTACGTTTTTGTGCCTCTTGCCAACTGGAAATTCGGCACTGGTGGTTCGCCCATGATCCTTGGTCCGAAACATGCCGGACCTGGTGGACCTTGCTCTTCCAATAGCTCGGACCGGTATAGCCGATCCAACTTTACTCTTGCATCATTTGCCGGCAAATCTCTGTACAGGATTCTATCCTGCATCCCATAATGATTGTTTCCACCCTGGTTTGCGTATCCTACCTCAGAATATCCATCATTGTACCTTTCATTCATCTGATTGTAGCGAGCCGGCCTCACTTCTCTTTCCTGCCGAGGCTCATGTCTTGGTTGCTGGTTGAGCGGCACTTCTCTTCTTACTTCGGCCGGGGTTTGGTTTTCATGATTGTCTCTTGCAGGTTCTTTCCTGCCGTGCTCCCCATTACCTCGGCCGCCGCCGTCCTTTTCCATGCGGCCGTGGTTTCTCTCCCCACTGTTACCTCGGCTTGCATTGCCTCTGTTCTCATTTGCCTTTCCAGCTATTGCCGGGTCATATGGAACAATTTGTTTGTTCCTCTTCCCTGAGGTTACTGCTTTTTCTTTTCTAGCGTTGTTTCCAGGTGATGACGCCGCTGCCGCAGATAAAGCAGGTGCTGCCCCTGCCGAATGAACCATCCGTGAAGCCCCTGGTCTTGTCGGGTTGGCTCTGAGCATTTCCTCATTTTGCTGGTTCGCGATGCGCACCAGCTCATTCACTCTTTCTTTTTGTTTCTGCCGAGCTTCCCCTGTTAATCCCTCTAATTCCAATGCTGCGGCATTTGCCGCTCTCAGGTTTTTCGCCGGGGTACTGTACCTCGGCAAACCCAAATCGCCTGATTCGGCTCTGTGAGCTTCATGCTCTTTGTTAATATCATTCATGAGGTTCTTACCTCTTAATCTTAGTTCGTCCACCCGCTCGGGTGCGATATCAATCTTATTAGCTTTTGCATATTCTCTCAGGGTCCTGTTCAAGGATTCCCGCAGGGCTGATACTTTTTTGGCCTCTACCAGCACCTTTTGCCTGGTTTCTTCTAACTCTGCCTGAGCATTTGCCGGATCAAGTATCGGCGCTACAGGTGTGGTTAAGTTCTCTATAGTTGCCTGAAGAATGTTCTCTGGTCTCTCCAGAGGTGGTCCTCTCACTCTTGGTGCCTTTGGGGTGGTGTCATGTAGCTCGGCCGGGTTTGTCACTGGCGGAATTACCTCGGCGGTTTGCAGTGTGATCTGCTTGGGCGGACCCTGTGCGCCTGCGGCGGGTTCTCTGCTTGACCCGGCTAATGCTGCTCCCGCTTGAGTCCCTGCTGCGACCATCACCTCAACGCTACCCGCCCTATGCCCCTCTGATGGACTGCTCGCCACGCTTCGAGGTGGTTCCCCTGCAACAACAACTTGGTGAGGGTAAACGTCAGTGATGTCGACGCCGACGTAGACCCTGTGCTTGCCCAGGCCGATGAAGATCCCGTTGCGCGGGGGGGTTTTCCCCCTGAAGCTCCCTGCATTGTCTCTGACATAGTCGCAGAGACCAAATCTCTGGACCAAGCCAGAAACAACGCGCTCGCCGGTGTTGATGAAGTTTCCCGTCCGGATCACAACTCCAGCTAGCACCGCTGCTGGCCCCACGGTGGGCGCCAACTGTCGTGGTGGTGGCACGACAGATGCCATGGGTAGGCTAAAGTATGGGGCCAATGGATGCTAGTGGGATCTGGGGAGGGAAGATGCAATTGTCTTTACACTCAAGCTGCCAAAGTGATGAACTTTATTTCTCTCTTGATGGGCTACAAGTGCTCCTTGAGCTGTTTACCGGGGGATAATGTGAATCTCCCCAGCCTAACGGTGCTCCAAGAATCGATCCTCCCCTCAGGGTCCAGACCTCCCCTTATAAAGGGGTACCTTGGGTGCCCTTAGGGCTGACGAGGCAAGCATATTCGTGGAATATGCTTGTCCCAAAATAGTAGTTCGGCGGCCTCCTTTCCCTGTCGCCCTTCTAATGACGGCAAGGCTCCAGTGGCCCCCTCCTGCGTGCCTCGGGCTCCAGGACTGTCACCTCCGTGACCTCCTTCTGCCCCACTGACACTGTGCATCCTTGTCTCTTGTGCTTGGCCCTGTTCTGATTCCTGCTAGCCTGCAGCTATGGTTTGACCCTGGGCTTCTCCTTCTCCTGCAAGCTTCATATCACTCGGCCTTACCTTGTGTTACTCGGCTCGTTCCTCACCTGCATGAAGATCATTTGGGTAACCCGGCCGATTCTCTCATTAACTCGGCCGGGTAATCACTTGATACCTACACATGGGCTTCTTGCCTTCGTTCATCGGCCGACATATCCATGATTCGGCCGACTTAGGTCGTAGCTCGGAGACCAGACGGGGACAGTACCTCTGTCTTTCCCCGTCTCTAACCTACCCGAGGTTAACCCCCCGACACCTTAAGAGAAAACAACTGGCTCGATGGACTTGCCAGGGCCATGTAGGAAGCTCTTTTCCGTCTGTGTGGGCAGAGTATCAATCAGATCAAGGGTACCCATTTTGAGTTCTACCCAAGGCGTGATGTTATGGGACAACCACTGGAGGCCCCATATCACCCCGAGCTGAAGAGTCAATTGGACCACCTCAGCTTCATGATGTACGATCGTTAGAAGGAGTTGGACAATGCCCGTGCCTACGCCAACCACAAGTATGCTGGCCAAGAAGAAGGATCAGACCCTCGCCATGCTAGTAAAGGGTCGCAAGTCTCGTCGCCGTTAGCTCGACAAGAAGGAGCGCATCATTGCCCGTCTTCACCACCGGATCACGGATTTGGAGGAGACCATCCACGAGGGAGACATGCAGCTGGAGGAAAGGGAGAATGCCAGAGAAGACCTTCGTGGAGATCCCTACTCCTATCTCATCGATGATGATGACTTTCTGGAGGATCAGGCCATGGAATTCTTCACCGATGAGGATGATTTCGCCTTCATCGATGATGATGATGATGAGCATGATGATGACACTGACTCCGAGGAGTAGTAGCACTTGAGCACTAGCGTTAGTGAATTGTATTCGGTCCCACTGTATCATAGCTTCACAGAATGGTTCTTAAAACCATCTGTTTTTCTTTGTTGTGGTGTGTGTTGTATTGTGTGCTTTGAATGAATGAAAAACAAGTTGCTAGCAAAATCTGAGTCACACTTTAACAACTTTACAAAACAACCCCTGAACCTTAGAAATTTCCCTCTTTTCTCATCATCTATCTAAATCTTCAGATGCCTCGCGGAGGAAGTGGCTCAGCCCCGGACCCGATGTTGCAACTCTTGCAAATGTTGGTTTGTGACCGCGAAGCTGAAAGAGTCGAACGTCAAGACAACCTAGCCACCCTTCAACAGATAGCTCAGATGGACAATAACAATCAAGGCCATGGAAATCAGGACAACCATGGATCTAAGCTCAAGAATTTCCAGAACACCATTCCACCTGTTTTCACTAAGTCAGAAGAACCCCTAGATGCAGATGATTGGCTGCAAACCATGGAGAACAATCTGGAAGTCGCAGGAGTGGAAGCTAACGAGAAAGTTCTGTTCGCCACCCACTATCTAGCCGGAGATGCAAGATCATGGTGGAACAGCGTTCGTGCAATGACCGGAGGCCAGATGATGACTTGGGATGAATTCAAGGTCAAGTTTAGCAGAACCCATGTGCCACTGGGTTTAATCAAGAGGATGAGGGATGAATTCAGAGAACTGAAGCAAGGAATAATGACAGTAGTGGAATACCGTGACAAATTCTTGTCACTAGCTAGGTATGCCTCGGATGAGATCAACACTGAAGCCAAGAAGAAAGAGAGATTCCTGAAAGGTCTGCACGATGAGATGCAGACGGTGTTGGTCAATATCCCCTTTACCGATATTGAAGCCCTAGTCAATTCTGCCATCCAGATGGAAGGAAAGATCAACCAAGCCAATAAGAAATGCAAGCATCGCCTGATGAATCAACCAGGAACCCACCAGACACCAAAGTATCGCCCCAACCCATCTCCAGGATTTGCCCCAAGAACCAACAGACCCCCGATGAACCGTTCGACCTATCCCAACCGTGGAAACCCAAGGCCCGGAGGAAACCACAACAACCCTGGCAACTCTAGCAATTTCAATCGTGCACCACCCAAGTTCAACAATAACAATGCCGCCACCAACACCAACACTGCCCCAAGGACCGGAAGCAATGTTGTGCCTGTTGCAGCGAAGGACAAGTCGCAAGTGACTTGTTATGAATGTGGAACCAAGGGTCACTACTCCAATGAATGCCACAAGAAGAATGCTGCAGCCCCCAATGCAAATGCCCCAGCTCAGCAACAGCGTCGTGTTCAGCCCGGAAGAAGGTTTGCCCCAGAGAATTCGCTCAACCGCAACAGCCGTCTCTTTCTCATGCATGCTGAAGAAGCCCAGGAAGCGCCAGATGTTGTGCTGGGTATGTTTTCTGTTAACTCAGTACTTGCAAGAGTGTTGTTTGATTCTAGAGCATCACACTCATTTGTCACTTAAGAATTTGCATGCACTAGTAAGATTCAACCAACCAAATTGAAGCATGTTATGATTGTTCAAATCCCTGGTTCAACCATCAAATCTTGGCAAATTTGCAAAGCCGTCCCTATCCGAATCCATGGCATAGATTTTTATGTTAATCTAATAGTACTCGGAACTAAAGGTTTGGAAGTAGTACTAGGAATGGATTGGTTGTCCAAACACAAAGGATTAGTTGACTGGTGCCAAAGTGTTTTCTAAGATTGATCTTAGAACTGGCTATCATCAACTCAAGATTTGCGCAGAGGATATTCCAAAGACTGCCTTTACCACCAGATATGGATTATACGAGTATACTGTCATGTCTTTTGGATTAACCAATGCTCCCGCTTATTTCATGAACCTCATGAATAAGATTTTTATGGACTTCCTGGATAAGATTGTCGTTGTTTTTATCAATGACATTCTGATTTATTCCAAATCAGAAGAAGAACATGAGCTACACCTAAGGACCATTCTTGGAACCCTTAGAGAGCATCAGTTGTATGCCAAGTTTAGCAAATGTGAATTCTGGTTATAGGAGGTAGGATTCCTCGGACATATCGTATCAGCCGGAGGAATTTCTGTTGACCCTACGAAGGTGAAAGATGTCGAGGATTGGCAAGTCCCAACCACTCAAACCCAAGTTCGTGCATTTCTCGGATTAGCGGGATACTACTGCAAGTTCGTAGAAGGATTCTCGAGTATTGCCAGACCCATGACCCAATTGTTGAAGAAGGACAAGAAATTTGGATGGACGGACAAATGTGAAGCGAGTTTTCAAGAACTCAAGAGAAGATTGATTTCAGCCCCAATCTTGATCATGCCAGATATCACGAAGCCCTTTGATGTGTATTGTGACGCATCCAAGATCGTCCTCAGATGTGTGCAAATGCAAGAAGGCAAAGTTATATCTTATCTATCCCGACAACTGAAGCAACATGAACATAATTACCCAACCCATGACCTCGAACTCGCAGCCGTAGTTCTAGCCCTGAAGACATGGAGGCATTACCTGATGGGAAACCGTTGTTTGATTTATTCGGATCACAAGAGCCTGAAGTATATATTCACTCAGAAGGAGCTGAATATGATACAAAGAAGATGGATTGAGCTAATCAAGGATTATGATCTGGACATTCACTATCACCCTGGTAAAGCCAATGTGGTAGGAGATGCCCTTAGCAGATTGCCGTGCCTGTAACACCCTCAGAATCGGACCTATGCAAGTTTGAGCAAAATTCGCCCAAACCCGCATAGAAACGATTCGAAGGTGCCCACCAGGCACTTTCGTGCGGGTGGAAAACGAAGTAATAACATTACACAACAGTCCTCGATGGGACCCACAGAACAGATATATATAACGGCGACTCAATGAGTCAAGAATACAGATATAATATACAAAGATCCAAATCACCTTAGAAACGATAGAGCGTCCAGCTACGGACAAGATGCAAATGGGGCTAAGAGCCCTGAAGAATAACCAATGGCGTCCATAACCCTGCCCAGGCCAAGCCGGAAGGGTAACCCTGCTAACGGCGTCGATCTCAAAACCTGCTTAAAACAAAAGGGGTGCCGACAAAGGGCAAAGGAAAAAGAGGAGCGTCAGTACTGAGGCCAGTACACGGCGAGACTAGAATTCGGCGGTCCTCGCCTACATAGGTATGGTGGGCTGAGCGGCAGCGGCAGCATGCACTAAACAACCTATAGAGACTCGATACAACTGGCGGTTATCAGAGGGGGTAAGAATGACCTATCCGGATCCAACCTGAAGCTAGCACCAAACAAACCCATCCTGGTGTTTCCCCCTCGATACCAACGAGGAAGTCAACCGAGGAACTCACACAGTTGGCAGTTTTATTTATTCAGTTATCGTTGCAGCAATTACTAGTCAGGTATAGATAATCATCCTGATAAAATAAGCAGTGGGCACTTTTAGTCAACCATTCCGTTATAGTTGCAACAATTACTAATCAGATACAATTAGCATGAGATAATCCAAAAACCCAGCAGTTGTTGGTACTTTTATTCAGCCATTCCGTTGTAGTTGTCATACTTACTAGTCAGGTACAATGGTCGCAAGCGACACTCCAAACAAGCAATTGTGGGCAGTATTAATTAGCCATTCCATTGTAGTGAAGCTGATTACTAGTCATTATAAAGTCAAATTTATAGCAATAAACTTTAGTTATGCTTGTCTATGGTCGAGATACTGTGCTCCAAGTCGTCCATAACCGCGGACACGGCTTTCAGAAAGTTTTACCCGGCCAGGGTGCACCAATAGCAACACACACTCGATCAACCTCGGAAAAACCAAATCAAAACCCAACGAGGCCTTCACGACAAAGCAATCACAGGATTCAGAAATATTTCAGGGGGCCACCCCATTGAGTAGATCCGCAACGAAGTAAGCTAGCTCCGAGACGGTCTCAAGGTTTGCATCAATGGCTGTAAGCGACTGGGAACCCGAAAGTGTGGCTGGGCTTGTCGATACCGCGTAATCACTCCGCATACCTAAACAGTACAGTGTGCTCCTCGCACAATCGTAAATAAAGCAGTAAAGCATGGCATAAGTACAGGATCGTAATAAAACCTCAAACTAGTTTGTGGCCCCAAGAAATAAGAATGAATCAAGCTCTGGCTCAGGGGGGTCCCATATACCTCCCGGATGTGGATAGCGCGATAAATCAAGGAACATGTATCAAGTACTCGGGGTCCTACGGGACACAAGTGGGCGTTCGGAAACCAAATATTTTCTATCACCCACCGATGCCTCTGCTTATTTCAATTTTAGTTGTTAAACAGGAATTAAAGTGAACGATAAGTAAAGCTATGATCATCTCCAACATCAACATGCGGCAATACATCAACAACTGTGGCACTTGACGACACGCAACAACACTTGATCAAGCGACTACGACGCGCAAGTCCAACTATCTACCAAACAACAGGTAATAGGATGTGTCCAAGGCAATATACGGCTGCAAGGGATAGTACGGGTACGGAAACTAGAGCATCGCAACACAGATAGCAATAGATCAACAGAAAGGAAGAAATACTATAAAAGTAAGATAGGTAGAAAGGGGGAGATGCTCGCCTGAAAACATTGCCGAGGGTTCAACCGAAGATCGGGTCGAAGCTCACATCAACTCAACGGCCTTATCCGCGAAGAAGCAAAACACTAGAAGAAACACCGGATGCAATATTTAATACAACGGCAGAAGATCGGCATGATGCATGCATGATGGATGACGTGGCAAAGGTGCGTTGCAATTAGGTCAATATTAAGCGGAGCCGGGGTCCCGACAATTAATTAGGTGGTTCATGTTGTTTAGCTACCCCGCATTTTAATGTTGCATTATCAAGACAAAAGATAGTACCGGTTCGCTACACAAGTTTAAATGAGGCCGATATGAGACTAGATTTGCCCGCATATGGGCCCCATATTTAATTATTAGGTGAATCGACATAAGGCCCCCAAACCACATGATTATGCATGCGAGATGACCATTAAATATGCAACAATTTTTATGTTTAGCATTTATAAAATAGGTGTCGGAAAAAGGGTTCACACATAGGGGTCCCGACGATCTTGGGGTTCCGGGGTTCGGGGTCGGTCTCAGGGTCCAGGGTTCGACGGGTTCAGGGCTCGACGGCAGCGTTCTCTCGTTCTCGGTGACGGGGTAGATCTTGCGTTCCGGGAAGAAGTACTTGGCGATCTTCGGCTCCACCCAGGTCGGGGCCGATCTTGTCGTCGCGAAGGACTTGTCGGGCCGGCGTATTGGGTCGGGCTTGGCGTCCGGGGGGAAGAACTTGGAGTTCCGTGTCGATGTCCGTACCGTCCGTGTGGCGAACTTGGCGTTCCGCTTAACGACCTTGGCGTCCTTGTCGAAGTTCTCGGTGGCGATGTCGGTCTTGGGTTCGGCGCCAGCGGTTCTTGGCGATCTTCAAGCTCGGTTCCTGGCGTGGCCCTTGGATCACCGGGATCGGGCTTCGGTTTCCATGAAGGGAAGCGTAGGACTCCGGATTGGAGTCGATGGAGATCTCGGATGGCGCCGGGGGTTCACCGGATCTGTCTGTTCGATGTCGATCTTGGCGGACACTTGTCTATGTTGTGGTTCTCGGTATCCCTCACCCAACACAACTAGAAGGACACGAAGCCAGCAGAAAGGTGGCCTCAACGTCCAGATGCTTGCAACTTGCCAACATCCAAAGACAACACGGTCAGGGGCTCCATAGGCGCACAGGGCAGGCCACACGGAACGCTGCGGTGACTGCGCCAAGGCAGGCTCAGGGTCGGCTCGCCGGCGACGGACGCGCGCGAGCCCGCGCAGGACGACGTGGCCGAGGCAGAGGGGACCGGCGGGGCGGTGGAGATCCTGGGGCGTGCCGGGGCGCGGAGACGGGCCCGCGGGGCGACGGCGGCTCGGGGGCGAGCAGGGGGGGGGGGGGGTCCGCGGCGGCGGCTTCCTGGGCGGCGGGGCTCGGCCTGCCGGGGCGAGGGGAGCGGCCTGGACGGCAGCAGCGAACGCGGGCGGCGCGGAGGCGTCCGGCGACGGAGACGCTCGGGGGCGCGCAGCGGGGCGGACGGGGGATGCTCGGAGGCGGGGGAACTCCGGCGGCGGCGGGCGCCGGAGTAGGCAGGGAGGTGCGCGGGACGAGGGCTGCCAGAGAGAGGAGCCACGGGGAGAGGGAGGCAGCGCGCTGCGGGGACTGGGGAGGCGCGGAGCGGATGCGGCGGTGGGCGGGCAGGTGAGCGCCGGGGAGGACAAGGTGGGCGGCGGCCGGCCGGGAGGGGCGCTGGCGGCTCGCGCTAGGGAGGGAGAGCGCCGGAGAGAGGAAGAAGAAGGTAGGCGCGCGCGCGATGGTGGGAGAGAAGGCCGGCGGCGGCGACGAACGGAGGGGAGCGGCAGGGACAGAGGGAGGCTCGCAGCGGTGAGAGAGAGATGGAGCGAGGCGCGTGGGAGGAAGGAACGCGGGAGGAGCGGGGGACAGGGGTGCCAGGGTGGGGCCCGTGGGGATCCCGAGGGGGGGGGGTCGGCGGTTGGGTTGACTGGGGCTGGGTGAGAGAGTGTGGGGCCGGGCCCAGCGGTCAGGGAGGATGGCGCAGGGGTGGGGGTGTTTGCTGGGTGTGTTGGGTTTAGAGGGAGAGGGAGAGAAGAGAGAGAGGGCCAAGTGGCAGCACATGGTTAGCTGGGGGGTTGGGCAGGGTGACGTGGCGGCCTAGGATTGGAGGGGGTGAGGTGGCCAGGGGGTGTGGGTAGGTTTCCTGGTAGGTTTAGGATTAGAGGCGGACCGATTTAAATTCCTGGGGGTGGTCGTTCGGGTCGATCTGGCCCGTTCGACTGCTCCCACTAAAACAATTAAATCTTTTATTTAATTTATATGCACCTTTTGCAAACCGATAGCATTCAACAAAAATAATCCGGAGACCGGGCTTTGCGTTTGAATAAAGAGGGGGCGTTTTAGAAAACAAAACGGGCTTTGCGAACATAGTTTTATGCAAACAATGCATGATGATGACGATGCAATGCACAAATTCAACGCGATTTTCTAGTAGTGGTTTTGCGGGATGCCACAATTCGACACCACTAACAATGGATCTCGCCCTCGAGATCCGCCTCATGGTACCGGAAGGAAGGTCGGCGATCTGCGTCTTCTCGCACTTCGTGTAGATCCTCGCGACACCACTAACAAGGGTTCTTCTTCATCTTGAAATTTGGCGACACCACCAACAAAGGGTCGTTGATCCTGTTCGTCAAGAGAGCACTCCGGATAACAACGGACGAAGGTAGAGGTATCAACAAATAAAGCCACCTCTAACTTCGATGGAAAGAGAGAACCGATGCATTCTCATCCACTTCAATGTACAAAAGCGAATAGAAGGGGTAGTCGGCATGGGGGCCAATCCATCATGCACCCAAACTATTACTCTGCACAATCAGTAGAAAAGAGTGCAACCATTCTCGGAATCAGACTGAAGATCTCGACAAGCGAGGTTCGGAACAAAGGAGTGATGCAGACTCCGCATCGGATCTGGCGTAGATGATGTCGTCGCGTCGGAAAACACCGGAAGGGGCAAACAAGGAACAAAGAATGGTACCGCAGTAGACGGATTCCTCAGGAAGCTTGAACACCGGATGGTAGAACACCGTTATCAGAGGGGGAAACGAAACCCTGAAGGTACGACGGATCCCAACCACGAGAAATCCTGGACTTGAAGAAAGGTAAGAGAGTGGATTCAAAACACGCAGAGGTAAGAAGAGAACAGCAGAGGGTAAGGAGTAAAAGCAGACCTAATCAGAACTATCCAACCGATTTTGCAAAAATAGTTTTGACACTCTACTTCGGCCGTTAGCTAGGTTATCCTACAGGCTGGACTTGTGGGGTATCGTAACTGCTGAGCTCTGATACCACTCTGTAACACCCTCAGAATCGGACCTATGCAAGTTTGAGCAAAATTCGCCCAAACCCGCATAGAAACGATTCGAAGGTGCCCACCAGGCACTTTCGTGCGGGTGGAAAACGAAGTAATAACATTACACAACAGTCCTCGATGGGACCCACAGAACAGATATATATAACGGCGACTCAATGAGTCAAGAATACAGATATAATATACAAAGATCCAAATCACCTTAGAAACGATAGAGCGTCCAGCTACGGACAAGATGCAAATGGGGCTAAGAGCCCTGAAGAATAACCAATGGCGTCCATAACCCTGCCCAGGCCAAGCCGGAAGGGTAACCCTGCTAACGGCGTCGATCTCAAAACCTGCTTAAAACAAAAGGGGTGCCGACAAAGGGCAAAGGAAAAAGAGGAGCGTCAGTACTGAGGCCAGTACACGGCGAGACTAGAATTCGGCGGTCCTCGCCTACATAGGTATGGTGGGCTGAGCGGCAGCGGCAGCATGCACTAAACAACCTATAGAGACTCGATACAACTGGCGGTTATCAGAGGGGGTAAGAATGACCTATCCGGATCCAACCTGAAGCTAGCACCAAACAAACCCATCCTGGTGTTTCCCCCTCGATACCAACGAGGAAGTCAACCGAGGAACTCACACAGTTGGCAGTTTTATTTATTCAGTTATCGTTGCAGCAATTACTAGTCAGGTATAGATAATCATCCTGATAAAATAAGCAGTGGGCACTTTTAGTCAACCATTCCGTTATAGTTGCAACAATTACTAATCAGATACAATTAGCATGAGATAATCCAAAAACCCAGCAGTTGTTGGTACTTTTATTCAGCCATTCCGTTGTAGTTGTCATACTTACTAGTCAGGTACAATGGTCGCAAGCGACACTCCAAACAAGCAATTGTGGGCAGTATTAATTAGCCATTCCATTGTAGTGAAGCTGATTACTAGTCATTATAAAGTCAAATTTATAGCAATAAACTTTAGTTATGCTTGTCTATGGTCGAGATACTGTGCTCCAAGTCGTCCATAACCGCGGACACGGCTTTCAGAAAGTTTTACCCGGCCAGGGTGCACCAATAGCAACACACACTCGATCAACCTCGGAAAAACCAAATCAAAACCCAACGAGGCCTTCACGACAAAGCAATCACAGGATTCAGAAATATTTCAGGGGGCCACCCCATTGAGTAGATCCGCAACGAAGTAAGCTAGCTCCGAGACGGTCTCAAGGTTTGCGTCAATGGCTGTAAGCGACTGGGAACCCGAAAGTGTGGCTGGGCTTGTCGATACCGCGTAATCACTCCGCATACCTAAACAGTATAGTGTGCTCCTCGCACAATCGTAAATAAAGCAGTAAAGCATGGCATAAGTACAGGATCGTAATAAAACCTCAAACTAGTTTGTGGCCCCAAGAAATAAGAATGAATCAAGCTCTGGCTCAGGGGGGTCCCATATACCTCCCGGATGTGGATAGCGCGATAAATCAAGGAACAGGTATCAAGTACTCGGGGTCCTACGGGACACAAGTGGGCGTTCGGAAACCAAATATTTTCTATCACCCACCGATGCCTCTGCTTATTTCAATTTTAGTTGTTAAACAGGAATTAAAGTGAACGATAAGTAAAGCTATGATCATCTCCAACATCAACATGCGGCAATACATCAACAACTGTGGCACTTGACGACACGCAACAGCACTTGAGCAAGCGACTACGACGCGCAAGTCCAACTATCTACCAAACAACAGGTAATAGGATGTGTCCAAGGCAATATACGGCTGCAAGGGATAGTACGGGTACGGAAACTAGAGCATCGCAACACAGATAGCAATAGATCAACAGAAAGGAAGAAATACTATAAAAGTAAGATAGGTAGAAAGGGGGAGATGCTCGGTGAAAACATTGCCGAGGGTTCAACCGAAGATCGGGTCGAAGCTCACATCAACTCAACGGCCTTATCCGCGAAGAAGCAAAACACTAGAAGAAACACCGGATGCAATATTTAATACAACGGCAGAAGATCGGCATGATGCATGCATGATGGATGACGTGGCAAAGGTGCGTTGCAATTAGGTCAATATTAAGCGGAGCCGGGGTCCCGACAATTAATTAGGTGGTTCATGTTGTTTAGCTACCCCGCATTTTAATGTTGCATTATCAAGACAAAAGATAGTACCGGTTCGCTACACAAGTTTAAATGAGGCCGATATGAGACTAGATTTGCCCGCATATGGGCCCCATATTTAATTATTAGGTGAATCAGCATAAGGCCCCCAAACCACATGATTATGCATGCGAGATGACCATTAAATATGCAACAATTTTTATGTTTAGCATTTATAAAATAGGTGTCGGAAAAAGGGTTCACACATAGGGGTCCCGACGATCTTGGGGTTCCGGGGTTCGGGGTCGGTCTCAGGGTCCAGGGTTCGACGGGTTCAGGGCTCGACGGCAGCGTTCTCTCGTTCTCGGTGACGGGGTAGATCTTGCGTTCCGGGAAGAAGTACTTGGCGATCTTCGGCTCCACCCAGGTCGGGGCCGATCTTGTCGTCGCGAAGGACTTGTCGGGCCGGCGTATTGGGTCGGGCTTGGCGTCCGGGGGGAAGAACTTGGAGTTCCGCGTCGATGTCCGTACCGTCCGTGTGGCGAACTTGGCGTTCCGCTTAACGACCTTGGCGTCCTTGTCGGAGTTCTCGGTGGCGATGTCGGTCTTGGGTTCGGCGCCAGCGGTTCTTGGCGATCTTCAAGCTCGGTTCCTGGCGTGGCCCTTGGATCACCGGGATCGGGCTTCGGTTTCCATGAAGGGAAGCGTAGGACTCCGGATTGGAGTCGATGGAGATCTCGGATGGCGCCGGGGATTCACCGGATCTGTCTGTTCGATGTCGATCTTGGCGGACACTTGTCTATGTTGTGGTTCTCGGTATCCCTCACCCAACACAACTAGAAGGACACGAAGCCAGCAGAAAGGTGGCATCAACGTCCAGATGCTTGCAACTTGCCAACATCCAAAGACAACACGGTCAGGGGCTCCATAGGCGCACAGGGCAGGCCACACGGAACGCTGCGGTGACTGCGCCAAGGCAGGCTCAGGGTCGGCTCGCCGGCGACGGACGCGTGCGAGCCCGCGCAGGACGACGTGGCCGAGGCAGAGGGGACCGGCGGGGCGGTGGAGATCCTGGGGCGTGCCGGGGCGCGGAGACGGGCCCGCGGGGCGAGGCGGCTCGGGGGCGAGCAGGGGGGGGGTCCGCGGCGGCGGCTTCCTGGGCGGCGGGGCTCGGCCTGCCGGGGCGAGGGGAGCGGCCTGGACGGCAGCAGCGAACGCGGGCGGCGCGGAGGCGTCCGGCGACGGAGACGCTCGGGGGCGCGCAGCGGGGCGGACGGGGGATGCTCGGAGGCGGGGGAACTCCGGCGGCGGCGGGCGCCGGAGTAGGCAGGGAGGTGCACGGGACGAGGGCTGCCAGAGAGAGGAGCCACGGGGAGAGGGAGGCAGCGCGCTGCGGGGACTGGGGAGGCGCGGGCGCGGAGCGGATGCGGCGGTGGGCGGGCAGGTGAGCGCCGGGGAGGACAAGGTGGGCGGCGGCCGGCCGGGAGGGGCGCTGGCGGCTCGCGCTAGGGAGGGAGAGCGCCAGAGAGAGGAAGAAGAAGGTAGGCGCGCGCGCGATGGTGGGAGAGAAGGCCGGCGGCGGCGACGAACGGAGGGGAGCGGCAGGGACAGAGGGAGGCTCGCAGCGGTGAGAGAGAGATGGAGCGAGGCGCGTGGGAGGAAGGAACGCGGGCGGAGCGGGGGGACAGGGGTGCCAGGGTGGGGCCCGTGGGGATCCCGAGGGGGGGGGGTCGGCGGTTGGGTTGACTGGGGCTGGGTGAGAGAGTGTGGGGCCGGGCCCAGCGGTCAGGGAGGATGGCGCAGGGGTGGGGGTGTTTGCTGGGTGTGTTGGGTTTAGAGGGAGAGGGAGAGAAGAGAGAGAGGGCCAAGTGGCAGCACATGGTTAGCTGGGGGGTTGGGCAGGGTGACGTGGCGGCCTAGGATTGGAGGGGGTGAGGTGGCCAGGGGGTGTGGGTAGGTTTCCTGGTAGGTTTAGGATTAGAGGCGGACCGATTTAAATTCCTGGGGGTGGTCGTTCGGGTCGATCTGGCCCGTTCGACTGCTCCCACTAAAACAATTAAATCTTTTATTTAATTTATATGCACCTTTTGCAAACCGATAGCATTCAACAAAAATAATCCGGAGACCGGGCTTTGCGTTTGAATAAAGAGGGGGCGTTTTAGAAAACAAAACGGGCTTTGCGAACATAGTTTTATGCAAACAATGCATGATGATGACGATGCAATGCACAAATTCAACGCGATTTTCTAGTAGTGGTTTTGCGGGATGCCACAGTGCCGCTTGAACTCCATGATTTTGAAAGAGCAACCAAGTTTGCACAAAGAGATGGAAGATTTCCGAATGGAATTAGTGAATGAAGGATTTTTGGCTAGCATAGAACTTCAACCCAATTTGATCAGCCAGATCAAAGAGGCGTAGAAAGGAAATGCTAGTATCGACGGAATCAAGCATCGTATCGGTACAGGCAAAGTACCCAGATTCACAAAAGATGAAGAAGGAGTTCTGTGGTACAAAGGACGCCAAGTGTGATATATGTCAGAGAGTCAAGGCGGGACATCAAAGACCTGATGGACTGTTGCAACCTCTACAGATTCCGAAATGGAAATGGGATTCAGTTGGAATAGACTTTATCACCGGATTGCCTACTTCTAGTAGGGGAAATGACTCTATCTGGGTCATAGTTGACCGATTGTCCAAAGTCGCCCATTTCTTACCAGTCCAGACCACATATCAGAGTTTGAAGCTAGCGGAGTTATACATCGCTAGAATCGTCAGTTTGCACGGAGTCCCCAAGAACATCGTATCGGATTGAGGAACCCAGTTCACCTCGAGATTCTAGAAGAAAGTCCAAGAAGGTTTAGGAACCCGATTAGATTTCAGCACAGTGTATCACCCTCAGACTGATGGACAAACAGAGCGAGTAAATCAAATACTCGAAGATATGTTGAGAGCATGTGTGCTAGAGTATGGATCTAAATGGGAGGACTGTCTGCCTTTCACAGAATTTTCATACAACAACAGTTATCAAGCTAGTATGCAAATGGCCCCATTTGAGTTTATGTATGGAAGGAAGTGTTACACCCCTTTGAATTGGTCGGAAGTAGGAGAGAGTCAGATTTTCGGACCCGACATCCTACGAGAAGCAGAAGAGAAAGTTCACAAGATTCGTGAGCACCTCAAGACCGCCCAGTCAAGACAGAAGAGTTACGTCGACAAGAGACGTCGAGACCTCACTTTCAATATCGGAGATTTCGTGTATCTTAAAGCGTCGCCTTTGAAAGGAATGAAATGTTTCCAGCTAAAAGGAAATTTATCCCCCAGATCTATCGGACCCTTAAAGATTCTGAATCGTCGAGGAGAAGTATCATATCAATTGGAACTGCTAGAAGAAATGTTAGCAGTGCACAATGTGTTCCATATATCGTTACTTCGCAAATGCCTTGAAGTTCCGGAGAAGACTGAAGTTTTCAAGAACATTGATCACCGGACCATAGAGATCAACGATGACCTGACCTATCCCGAAGTACCCATCCGTATTTTGGAAGAATCTTTCAGAACCACCAGGACCCAAAGCATCAAGTTTCTCAAGATTCAGTGGAGCAACCACACTGAAGAAGAAGCTACCTAGGAGCGCGAAGATCACATCAGGACGGAGTTTCCCGATCCCTTTAAATCCTAGGTAATCCTTTGCTTACTTTTTAAAATCTCGGGACGAGATTTTGTTTAAGGGGGGAAGGTTTGTAACACCCAAAAAATATAAAACAATGATCATCAAACTCTAATCACTAAAATTAGGGTTAACAAAAACTTTGATTAACTAAAATCATATGAATGCATGTGTGAATGAGATGATTTGATAAGTGCATGAATGAACTTGTGTGATTAACCTAAATATCAAGAAATGGGTTAAAGAGGAAAATAACATCATATAAAACATTTCCATGCAGAAACAAATCAAGAGAAAATTAAAAACAAATCAAATAAAGCAAATGGTCATTTTTGCCAATCTTGCTCACTAGGTCACTTTGAGTGCTTCTAGTCCACGATTTCGAATAGAAACTTTCCCAATTCTTTTCACCCCTTGATAGAACTAGTAAAAGTGAATCAAGGCCCACCTTTCAAACTTGAAAAAACATTTGGTAACCTCATTCAAATCACAATTCAAAATTGAATGTTATTCATATGTGAAGATCATCCATTTTAAAAACCCAACCAAACCAATGCCCCTTGACTATTCCAACTAACTAGATACTCCCTAGCATGTGCCTAGAAAACCCACAAAGTTTGAATCCAAAATTCAAATTTAAAGTTCTTGCGGCCATTTCATCAAACACCTTGCAGATTTAAATTAAACAAACATCAAACACTATAGTGTGTAGTAAAATTGGCCTAACTTGTTCCCTCTATAGCTCACTCTACACTCCCAGTAGATGATCAAAGTAATCTAACTATCTTTAGCATGACTGTGAGCAAGCCTAGCCATTAATGTCAAGCATGCCGAGAGCACCATTGCCACCCCATTGTCGCCAGCGAGCTAGAGGCCGCACTAGCCTCGCCAACCTTGTCTGGGACATGAAGCACCGTCCACCGCCACTCTCTGTCCCAGCCCCGATGTCACATCCCAAAATTTTCCAAGTTTTGAAATGTGAAAAAGAACTAACAAAATAAACAATGGTTGAAATTTAGAGGAAAAAGAATTTTTTTTTGCTTCTAATTGGAAACATTAAAATCGTTTGAACTATTACAAAAGTTTTTCCCCCAAATAAAGGTACTCCTTAAAATAAAAAATAGCATTTAACAAAAACCCTAAGATCAAAGCATCAAAATTATCCATATATCTCTTCTACTTCAAAATTATAATTTGCAAGGTTCCCCTTCAAAATCTTTTTCACAAACTTCCTGTATTTGAAAATCTATTTTTAATCTTGAGGAATGCTATACATCTTCAACTACTTCATTTACATTTTAAACAACCTTTGTTTTGTTTTGAACCAAAAATAAAAGCAAAGTGTTTCGTTTTAAAATAAGCACCATAACTTATGTGAGCTATTTTAAGTTTTTATAAAATTATCCTCTCATATTTTCAAACTTTAATTCATGGGTTATCCATGTAAAGTGGAACTAAATCGAATCAAGTTCAAATAAGGAAAGAATCCAAGTCATTCCAAATATATTTCCCTATAACTAGGCCAATATCGCACACATGCAATCGTACAATAATTAACTAATTAATAATTGAGAAAATTAAATATTTCTAAATACATCAAATTTATGTCCTAAAATGTTGCCCATGAATTTACGAACTCCCAGAAATTTGAATCAACAAACTCGGAGCTCTAAATCAAAAGTTATAAAAGAATTAAGAAATAGAAAAAATTATAAAACAAAAAAAAAGTGGCCGGCCAGGCCAGCCAAAATGGGCCGGCCCAACCAGGACGATCGGCCAGGAGAGCACCTAGGTACGTGTGAACGAGGGAGCACTTGGTCTTCATATTTGTATCTAATGCTCCTAAATGACTCTCAATTGCTCTCCTAAATTGCACTAAATACCTGCTAATTCCTCTCCCTCTTTAATCTCCTTTAATCCAGCCCCTACCCTCCTCCTATATAAACACCACTTTAGGAAAGTTCACAAGTTTTCAACTCATCTTAGCTCCATTTTCGTCCAAAATTCTCCTCAATCTTCTCCATCCAAATAGACCTTCAAGACGACCTCGGATCGCGGAGGCTTGAAGACGGAAGTTGTTCCCCTCGTCAAGACGGTTCCATTCCCGCTGGTTTCACCTCGTTTCGTTCATCGAGCAGAGAGAAAAACACGGTCAAAGATTCAGATCTTAGAAGGTATAATCCATTTTACGCCCACCTCGTTGCTCCAAACTCAATTTCCTTTGAACAGTAGATAGATCTAGTTGTTATCTACAACTTTCATGTAGAAAGTTTTTCCATTTGAGCAACTTTTTCTGCAGTCAATTCTAACATCATCATGACATTAGCATAGCCAACAGTCAACTCAGTCAGATCGGTCAAAGTCAATTTTAGTCAATTCTCGAGTTTGACTTTTCCAGATTTTAGTACGAACTCGTATAATTCATAGAAAAAGATTTAGATGTCCAAAAATTATAAATTTTGTATCCCTGAAAAGCTGAGATTCTGTAGAATCCATTTCTGCAATAATATTACTTATTATCTGTACAAAAATTTGATTTATAAATTAAATTGTTTAATTGGTCATTTTTACCATAAAAATTATATCTTTAGTTTTGTATATCCAAATTTAGCAAATAATATGTCTATGGATTCAAAAAAACGAGTAGAACACAGTGTAGCCATAATTCGGTATTTTTTAGTCTGTTTAAATCACGTTTTATACAGAACCATTTGTGGAGTTGAGTATAAAAATTGTTGTGTAAATTATTTTTAAGTGAATCCTTTTGCAAATGGTTGTAAATTGAACCCTCTGTACAGTAAGACCAAAATATAATTTTATTCTAGTATAAATAATACCATGGAAATTATTTAGTGAGAATGGCCTTTCCAACTGTTAGAAAATATTGCTAATTGCTACAATTGCACAAATGGTTGCATTTGTAATCTTGAAAATATAAAATTTCCATAAATCACTTAGTAATGTTCATAACCTTGTTATAAAAATTTGTACAATAAAAATTGCCATCTTGCATGTTTGCATACTTTGCATGATTTTTGTGTTGCCATTAGTATTGATCTTGTGTATGTTTTGTCTTGGTTGTTTTGCTTGATAGATTGTGTTGATTGTCAAGTGTGTTATTGCAAAGAGTGTACCAACACCACCAACTACTAAGGCAAGTGACACTATCATCCAAGTCCTACTATTTTCACTACACTTAGTGGTATTTTTGTAGTATGCATGATAGGGCTACTATGTTATTATGCTATGCTATGTCCTATTAGGAAATCCATCTTCCTTAGTGAAAACATCATAGTTGTAGTATGCTTAGGCCTGCAATAGACTTGGGATGGAATACATGATATGATTATATGAAGTGTTGGAAAAGTATATGTTTTATATAATAAAACAAGTACTCAATGAACCACCTGGGTGGAATGAGGATACTCAATTTTGGACAAGGTGGCAACAAAGGGAACCATGTTTATATGGCTATCTTTTTGTATGTGCACTAGAAGAAGACCACCTAGGGACTTAGAGATTGAACATGTTTCTCGTACAGTGGTGTAAAGGGTCCCAACCTTTAAATAAGGTAGAGTCCCCTGTGTTTACAATGCTAGTCCCTGGATCAATAGCTAGCATCCACAGTTAAGATGTAATATCAAGAAACAAAGGTCATAATATAACTCTATAACAAGGAATAATATAATTTTATTACATCTTACATAGCTCATTTGGCTATTACATTACATTGCAGCGGAATAACTATAAGCATGGGGTCCTTCATCTTCAAAGTGCCACAGGCAGACATGTTGGTTGTAGACTTTGTAATCCTAATCAATCAATCTTCACTAAAATCAATCAAACCTGCAACATTACAAGTTACAGCCACAAGGGTCAATACATTTGAATTGTATTGGCAAGTTTCACTACTATGTAGAATATAAGTGGATCCTATCATTACATGCATATTTCGCTAAGTAGGGTTTTAGGCTCATTTGCAGAAAGCAATAATTTTATCCTATCTTTTCAAATGGTTTTGTTTCCTTTGTCAAATCTTTCTGAACTCCTTGGAATCCACCAAGTGTCTTTGTCAAAATCTCTTGAGATCCTTGGTACCCCCAAGTACTTCAAGTTTTATCAAAATCTCTTGAGCTCCTTGGTAACCCCAAGTGCATCAAATTTTATCAAAATCTCTTGAGCTCCTTGGTAACCCCAAGTGCATCAAGTTTTATCAAAATCTCTTGAGATCCTTGGTAACCCCAAGTGCATCAAGTTTTTATCCAAATCTCTTGAGCTCCTTGGTACCCCCAAGTGCTGCAAGTCTTTTGTTATCACTTAAAAGTTTTTCTTTATGAAATTAGAATGTCGAGATTTCCCATAGCTTCAAGCTTTAGTTGCTCAGTATTGTCCATAACCGGGAACACGGCTAAGTACTTAGATTTTATTATCTTCTGCAGAAGTTGTACACTTTACCCACATGTCACAATCTCATCTTGTTGCCACCAGTGGCTGCTGGATTGGTACTCACCAAGATGGAGTACTGGCAGATTGAGAATGTGACGAAGTCTTTCCAAAGGGTCCTCCCATACACCATTGCTAGCTTGTCTTCAGTACCCATGTAGGATTCCAGGTCCCCATTTTCAGTAACCTGAAGACAATGCATGGGTCTTCCTAATGTAGTTGACCAAGCCAGGGCCATAAGTAGCATGTGGTTATACACGAAAGCCACAATTGGAGAAACATGTTCAATCTCTAAGTTTCCTGGGTGGTTTTCTTTTGGAGCACAACACAAAGAGATTGCCATAGACATGGTTCCTTTTGTTGCCACCTTCTCCAAAAACTTAAAGTATCCTTGTCCACCCAGGTGGTTCATTGAGTCCTTGTTTTATTATATAAAACACAAGTCCTTTTCTCAACTTCATAAAATCTCAACATGTATCTCTTTTCAAAATATAGCATGGCTAAGCATGTAACAACTACACTGTTTTCACTAA